>CM041788.1:61741474-64141474 GCA_023375725.1 Nephotettix cincticeps
GTTATGCTTGAGCATTTCTTTCAGGTTTTCCTCTTTACTTCTGATAGGCCTAATTATTTTGGTCACAACCATACCCTAAAAAGAGAAAACATTTTAGAATTTCAAATATTTTCATATATGAAACGTAAAAAGCTCATTCAAACTGATTTATTCATTAACACACCATGCAAGTTGTATTCAGAAATTAACCAGAATATTTTAATATTGTGGGCTTGGAGAGTCTGAACATTTTATTATTACCTTGGTAAACATGCCTTATACTCCAAAGTAAATGCTTTACACTCACCCGATCACATAATCATCATGCTAGCAAACACACATAGTCCCTAGTTTCAAAAGGATTAATTTATAAAAATATATTTATATTACAATCACATACACCTGCAAAAGAGGACATTTTCAACTGTTGAAATTAAAAAAAATCAAATACTTAAAACTACATTAGCATGCTTTTATTGATTGAGAAAAAAAAATGTATTAGCGAATTTCCCATAGGGAATAAGCTATTGTTTTTATTATTAAGTATTTTTTTGTCATAATTTTCGAATTTAAGTTTCTGGTGGATATATTCATTTTAGTGCCCTCTGAATTGTATGATGTCTTTGTATGTGTGGGATTGTGCAGGGACCTAGAAATGAGACTATTGGTCGGATTTTCATGAAATTCGTCATGTAGGTACTACTAATCAACGTAGGTACCCCTAAAAACCACAAAAAACATGTAAAATAAAATTTCTCAAAAATGGCTCTAACGATTTTAATGAAAACTGTTGTCATGTGTTTTAAGTGCGGAAAGCGAAATCATTATGCTTCATTATGTAAATCGATTAAAAAAGTTCACAGCATAATTAGGCAGTAACCTGACAGGGACGCTGGTAATTTTTCTGAGTTAAATTCAAATATGTAGTTGATTTAGTTATCGAATCTTGTGATCTGATATCAGCACCTAATGACGTTAAGTATAAAACCAATGAGTGAATAGAAAAAAATTTTATTTCGAAAGCCTAGACACCTAGGTAGTTAAATATTAGTTAAAATATAGTTAAATTCTTTACAGGAACCGGTTTCGGTCTCTTAACAGATCATTATCAGTCGAGGAAATATGTATCACATAACACAACAGATTCTCCATCGTTGGTGTTCGTAAAGATGAAACATTTAAAAAATCTTTTTTGCAACAATCACGATATATATTTACAAATTATCAAACTGATTCCAAAACGGGTACTTGTAAGAAATTTTTAATAAATTTGACACCTGAGGGGCAAATGCCATTCAGTTGGTAAGTGATTATTTAAAAAATTGTTGTTCGCAATCATATTGTATATTTTAAATTAGACACAGGTGCTCAAACTAATGTATTACGGGATCCATGAAATCGCTCGAGGCTGAAACCGTGTGAAGGCATTTTTCTCGATATATTCCTCCATATTTTCTTTCTGAAAATACATTGTTGCTAACATATAGAAATCAAGAAGGTGGAGAAAATAAATAAATAAAAAAAATTAAATATAAATAAAATATTTAAGAATATTTTTATTGACTAAAGCCGCGTCTTGGTGGGAGGGCATTTACAGTGGAAGGGACTGAGCCCCCTTCCATCTTCCCCTCATATACACAGTCAATCTTACCAACACAACAGAATAAAATTCCAGCGCTCGCCTAGGCATTGTCAATTCTCGGAATGCGTTTCCGGTCCCAAGCGATGAATAGTTTGGCATAAAGGACATTATATGTTGATAATATTTCCCTTCAGTAGTTCACACATTGTAAATAAAGAATTTAATTTTCATGTACCTTGTTAGTAACTGAAATAGTAAAGCTGGAGAAGCCTTATTTGGTGACCTCAACATGATTTGAACACACAACCTTCCGACCTTCCTTATATAGTCCTTATATTAATACTGGACACTTAACCTTAAATTCATTTTAAAAATTGGGTACCTAGATAAATGTTCAGCGATGCTTATTAACTTAGGTATTACAGTTTGTTATTGGATAACTCAAATATTTTAGTAAACCTTTTTTGAATGTTTATGAGTTTGACCCTTATTTTACTCAGTAAAATTTTCGAACTAAAAATACCGTTATAGGATACGTCACCCAATATAATGATTACAACATTTTTGACTATTCTTGGGTGAGTCGTTAAAAAATAAAATGGTTTGGACGGGTGGATTGAGACATCCAGATTTTTAAAATCTGAAATGACTTTCATCTTATTTTCCAAATTGGTTAGTAAACTTAAACTTCCCATATAAACTTATACATACAAAATTACTATTTGCAAGTATTTCGGCTTTTAGTATTTTCCCATGGGAAGAAGCTATAGTGGCCTTTACATACCTAATCAAATTCCTGTAATATGCATAATTCTAACAATAAATTAATTTAATTGCACTTCAAATAAACGACACTGACACTTACTTTCTCCCTGAAGTAAATTTAAAAACTTCAGTATGTAACAAAAATATCATATTTTTTAAAGTTATCAAAATCTCTTATAGTAAGTTATTGCTTCAAAAATAATTATCCAATTTCTGAAAATAACAAGAGAAACAAAGTTAAATTATTTGTTAGAATTTTATGGGGGGGCCCATGTAGACTGTTTCAAGCTCATAGACTCAGGCATAGTTGTGGGTGGGGTACGATGTATCATTGAAAGAAAACAGCTATCAATTTAGCATTATTAAGAATATGAAATTTTAATTGTTGAGTATTTGACAAGGATTGTTTACTCAGTATGTAACAATACTCGTATAAATACTGTACTGAAATACATGTTTACAGTGTGAAACTTAAGTCTGTTATGTATAATTAATTAAACCCATGAAAAATAACTTGACAACCCCGTAACTCAACAGCCTTTGGGACCACAAAGTGTATAGTTGCTATGTTTGCCAAGTAAGGTCATAGAAAAGGAAGGTCAAATACGTGGTTTTTGGGACAAAACTAAGCAGAACGTAAGCCAATACATTAAATAATAACTTGGTTGTAAACGATTTACGGAGTATCGCTGTGAGCGATGCCGGCACTTTATACATAGGACCTAGTCGCTGTGAGCGATGCTGCGGCACTCAAAGAGTTAAATACCGTAAAATATCGAAAAATTTTACTGAGTGAAATAAGGGTCAAACTCATTAACTTTCATACTCGTAAACATAATATGAAAAATAATATGATAAATTTTATTAAATTTTTTTTATTGAAATTTTATTGAATTATTAAATCTATTCTATTTTATTATTTTATGACATAATATAACATCTTGTATTCTTGTGACTGACTAAGGCTGACATGTTCCTTAGACAGAACTGTTAATTCATAGCTCAACAGCCGATGGCAACTAAGGGACCTATAGTTTTAACCTGAAGCCCAAACCAATTACGAATTTGGAATTACGGTCTAATTTATGAGGATGGTCTGTGCAGATGAATATAATAATGAGTAATAGTAGAATAACAGTATGAATACTGTATTGTCAATTCAACAATGAGGTCTTGGTGTGCGGACCAGATAACAAAACATTCACCGACCATCGCTCATAACTATCCACAATTATTCATGACCTCCAAGTAGCTGAATTAGTACAACACCACCGTCCCAGTCAAACACGTTGTTATTTAATATTCTGTATCTCGTAATCTGTTTTAAAATTGAAATTTCCTTGTTACTGAGCTTTAATGCGATAAGCTACATGGCTACTCCCAAGTATTATTTAAAAATAGCAGTTATTAGTGTAATAAACTTTTACAGTGAGTTTAAATATAGAAGTATTTTAAAATAAAATTCAATGTTGAGAATTGCTTGTTCAAAAAAGGTTTACTAAAATATTTGAGTTATCCAATAACAAACTGTAATACCTAAGTTAATAAGCATCGCTGAACATTTATCTAGGTACCCAATTTTTAAAATGAATTTAAGGTTAAGTGTCCAGTATTAATATAAGGACTATATAAGGAAGGTCAGAAGGTTGTGTGTTTCAAATCATGTTGAGGTCACCAAATAAGGCTTCTCCAGCTTTACTATTTCACTTACTAACAAGGGACATGAAAATTAAATTCTTTATTTACAATGTGTGAACTACTGAAGGGAAATATTATCAACATATAATGTTCTTTATGCCAAACTATTCATCGCTTGGGACCGGAAACGCATTCCGAGAATTGACAATACCTAGGCGAGCGCTGGAATTTTATTCTGTTGTGTTGGTAAGATTGACTGTGTATATGAGGGGAAGATGGAAGGGGGCTCAGTCCCTTCCACTGTAAATGCCCTCCCCACCAAGACGCGGCTTTAGCCAATAAAAATATTCTTAAATATTTTATTTATATTTAATTTTTTTTTATTTATTTATTTTCTCCACCTTCTTGATTTCTATAACTGAAGTGAACAGGTGAGCGGCAGAGACTGACTTTCTGAGTCGTCAGTGCATAGACTCTGTGGTGAGGTAGTGAGTGCACTTTGCCCTGTGATCTCAGGTGCCTTTACGTTTGGATCCTTCCAATAAAGAAACATTTTGACTTTAAACATAACAGTTTGAAAACAATGGTTAGTATGTAAAATGCTGAATATTTAACAACTCTATTCTTTGGATCCATTTATGCACATTTTTATGACATCTCTCTAATGCTTAGTGACATTTTGGAGAAGAGATTTTTTTATGGTAAAGTAACAATGATTTTAGGGAAGATATATGAGGAATTTTATGATTAAGTAATTGTAAGGATGTCAATTGTACGTCAGGACTGATAAAAAGACTAATAATTTTTGTAATTAAATTTATTTAACAAAAATTCACAAGCCAACAAAAATCAATTTATTAAATCTCAAAATTACGACTGAATAATTTTTTTTGAGTTAATTTATATTGATATGATGGATTAAAATACTAATCCGTTTCAAACATTTTCAATCTGTCTAGCACTTACAAGAGTGCTCATCATTATGTGAATACAAATGTGCTTTCCGTATAAAACATTTTCCACATGTAAGACATTTGTAAGGGCGTTCACCAGTGTGTAAATACAAATGTGCCCTCAGATCATGTGTATAAAAAAAACATTGTTCACAAGCAGGGCATTGATGAGGCTTGCTCCTATGTAATATAATATGGTCTCTTAAATTCTTGACATCTTTAAAAGACTCTTTACAAGTAGGACATCCATAAAGGTGAGTATTCATATGTTTTCTGAGAGCACTAGCCAATGTAAAATATTTTACACACATCCGACATTTATGAGGGTTTATAGCCATATGTGAATACATAATATGTGTTTTAATGTTTTCTTGTCTTATAAAACATTTTCCACATGTGAGACATTTGTAAGGGTGCTCACCAGTATGAAAATACAAATGTACCCTTAGGTCTTGTTTATAACAAAAAATTTGATAACATAATGGACATTCATAAGGTTCCTTAGCAGCATGTATAATTATATGTGTTTTCAGATGACTTGATTGTGCAAAACATTTTTTACATGTCGGACATTTATGAGGACGCTCACCAGTATGTACAAGCTTATGTTTTTTGAGATCATCTGACTGTGCAAAACATTTTTTACATGTCGGACATTTATAACGGCGCTCACCAGTATGTACAAGCATATGTGTTTTCAGATTACTTGACTGTGCAAAACATTTTTTACATGTCTGACATTTATGAGGACGCCTACTAGTATGTACAATCATATGTGTTTTCAGATGACCTAACTGAGCAAAACATTTTTTACATGTCGGACATTTATGAGGACGCTCACCAGTATGTACAAGCATATGTGTTTTCAGATGACCTAACTGAGCAAAACATTTTTTACATGTCGGACATTTATAAGGACGCTCACCAGTATGTACAAGCTTATGTTTTTTGAGATCATCTGACTGTGCAAAACATTTTTTACATGTCGGACATTTATAACGGCGCTCACTAGTATGTACAAGCATATGTGTTTTCAGATTACTTGACTGTGCAAAACATTTTTTACATGTCGGACATTTATGAGGACGCTCACCAGTATGTACAAGCATATGTGTTTTCAGATGACCTAACTGAGCAAAACATTTTTTACATGTCGGACATTTATGAGGACGCTCACCAGTATGTACAAGCATATGTATTTTCAGAGAACCTGAGTGTGCAAAACATTTTTTACATGTCGGACATTTATGAGGGCGCTCACCAGTATGTACAAGCATATGTGTTTTCAGATTACATGAGAGTCCAAAACATTTTTTACATGTCGGACATTTATGAGGACGCTCACCAGTATGTACAAGCTTATGTTTTTTGAGATCACTAGACTGTGCAAAACATTTTTTGCATGTCGGACATATATGAGGGCGCTCACCAGTATGTACAAGCATATGTGTTTTCAGATTACATGAGAGTGCAAAACATTTTTTACATGTCAGACATTTGTAAGGACGCTCACCAGTATGTACAAGCATATGTGTTTTCAATTTACTTGACTGTGCAAAACATTTTTTACATGTCAGACATTTGTAAGGACGCTCACCAGTATGTACAAGCATATGTGTTTTCAGATAACTTGACTTTGCAAAACATTTTTTACATGTCGGACATTTATGAGGACGCTCACCAGTATGTACATGCATATGTGTTTTCAGATTATTTGACTGCGCAAAACATTTTTTACATGTCGGACATATATGAGATTGCTCACCAGTATGTACATGCATATGTCTTTTCAGATTATTTAGATGTGCAAAACATTTTTTACATGTCGGACATTTGTAAGGACGTTCACCAGTATCTACAAGCATGTTTTTTCATATTCCCTGATTTTGCAAAACATTTTTTACATATCGGACATTTATAAGGGGCTCACCAGTGTGTATGACCGACACTGTCTTTGTTTTCATTCAAAACTTATTTCCATTTCAAGTTATGCTTGAGCATTTCTTTCAGGTTTTCCTCTTTACTTCTGATAGGCCTAATTATTTTGGTCACAACCATACCCTAAAAAGAGAAAACATTTTAGAATTTCAAATATTTTCATATATGAAACGTAAAAAGCTCATTCAAACTGATTTATTCATTAACACACCATGCAAGTTGTATTCAGAAATTAACCAGAATATTTTAATATTGTGGGCTTGGAGAGTCTGAACATTTTATTATTACCTTGGTAAACATGCCTTATACTCCAAAGTAAATGCTTTACACTCAGCCGATCACATAATCATCATGCTAGCAAACACACATAGTCCCTAGTTTCAAAAGGATTAATTTATAAAAATATATTTATATTACAATCACATACACCTGCAAAAGAGGACATTTTCAACTGTTGAAATTAAAAAAAATCAAATACTTAAAACTACATTAGCATGCTTTTATTGATTGAGAAAAAAAATGTATTAGCGAATTTCCCATAGGGAATAAGCTATTGTTTTTATTATTAAGTATTTTTTTGTCATAATTTTCGAATTTAAGTTTCTGGTGGATATATTCATTTTAGTGCCCTCTGAATTGTATGATGTCTTTGTATGTGTGGGATTGTGCAGACCTAGAAATGAGACTATTGGTCGGATTTTCATGAAATTCATCATGTAGGTACTACTAATCAACGTAGGTACCCCTAAAAACCACAAAAAACATGTAAAATAAAATTTCTCAAAAATGGCTCTAACGATTTTAATGAAAACTGTTGTCATGTGTTTTAAGTGCGGAAAGCGAAATCATTATGCTTCATTATGTAAATCGATTAAAAAAGTTCACAGCATAATTAGGCAGTAACCTGACAGGGACGCTGGTAATTTTTCTGAGTTAAATTCAAATATGTAGTTGATTTAGTTATCGAATCTTGTGATCTGATATCAGCACCTAATGATGTTAAGTATAAAACCAATGAGTGAATAGAAAAAAATTTTATTTCGAAAGCCTAGACACCTAGGTAGTTAAATATTAGTTAAAATATAGTTAAATTCTTTACAGGAACCGGTTTCGGTCTCTTAACAGATCATTATCAGTCGAGGAAATATGTATCACATAACACAACAGATTCTCCATCGTTGGTGTTCGTAAAGATGAAACATTTAAAAAATCTTTTTTGCAACAATCACGATATATATTTACAAATTATCAAACTGATTCCAAAACGGGTACTTGTAAGAAATTTTTAATAAATTTGACACCTGAGGGGCAAATGCCATTCAGTTGGTAAGTGATTATTTTAAAAAATTGTTGTTCGCAATCATATTGTATATTTTAAAATTAGACACAGGTGCTCAAACTAATGTATTACGGGATCCATGAAATCGCTCGAGGCTGAAACCGTGTGAAGGCATTTTTCTCGATATTCCTCCATATTTTCTTTCTGAAAATACATTGTTGCTAACATATAGAAATCAAGAAGGTGGAGAAAATAAATAAATAAAAAAAATTAAATATAAATAAAATATTTAAGAATATTTTTATTGACTAAAGCCGCGTCTTGGTGGGAGGGCATTTACAGTGGAAGGGACTGAGCCCCCTTCCATCTTCCCCTCATATACACAGTCAATCTTACCAACACAACAGAATAAAATTCCAGCGCTCGCCTAGGCATTGTCAATTCTCGGAATGCGTTTCCGGTCCCAAGCGATGAATAGTTTGGCATAAAGGACATTATATGTTGATAATATTTCCCTTCAGTAGTTCACACATTGTAAATAAAGAATTTAATTTTCATGTACCTTGTTAGTAACTGAAATAGTAAAGCTGGAGAAGCCTTATTTGGTGACCTCAACATGATTTGAACACACAACCTTCCGACCTTCCTTATATAGTCCTTATATTAATACTGGACACTTAACCTTAAATTCATTTTAAAAATTGGGTACCTAGATAAATGTTCAGCGATGCTTATTAACTTAGGTATTACAGTTTGTTATTGGATAACTCAAATATTTTAGTAAACCTTTTTTGAATGTTTATGAGTTTGACCCTTATTTTACTCAGTAAAATTTTCGAACTAAAAATACCGTTATAGGATACGTCACCCAATATAATGATTACAACATTTTTGACTATTCTTGGGTGAGTCGTTAAAAAATAAAATGGTTTGGACGGGTGGATTGAGACATCCAGATTTTTAAAATCTGAAATGACTTTCATCTTATTTTCCAAATTGGTTAGTAAACTTAAACTTCCCATATAAACTTATACATACAAAATTACTATTTGCAAGTATTTCGGCTTTTAGTATTTTCCCATGGGAAGAAGCTATAGTGGCCTTTACATACCTAATCAAATTCCTGTAATATGCATAATTCTAACAATAAATTAATTTAATTGCACTTCAAATAAACGACACTGACACTTACTTTCTCCCTGAAGTAAATTTAAAAACTTCAGTATGTAACAAAAATATCATATTTTTTAAAGTTATCAAAATCTCTTATAGTAAGTTATTGCTTCAAAAATAATTATCCAATTTCTGAAAATAACAAGAGAAACAAAGTTAAATTATTTGTTAGAATTTTATGGGGGCCCATGTAGACTGTTTCAAGCTCATAGACTCAGGCATAGTTGTGGGTGGGGTACGATGTATCATTGAAAGAAAACAGCTATCAATTTAGCATTATTAAGAATATGAAATTTTAATTGTTGAGTATTTGACAAGGATTGTTTACTCAGTATGTAACAATACTCGTATAAATACTGTACTGAAATACATGTTTACAGTGTGAAACTTAAGTCTGTTATGTATAATTAATTAAACCCATGAAAAATAACTTGACAACCCCGTAACTCAACAGCCTTTGGGACCACAAAGTGTATAGTTGCTATGTTTGCCAAGTAAGGTCATAGAAAAGGAAGGTCAAATACGTGGTTTTTGGGACAAAACTAAGCAGAACGTAAGCCAATACATTAAATAATAACTTGGTTGTAAACGATTTACGGAGTATCGCTGTGAGCGATGCCGGCACTTTATACATAGGACCTAGTCGCTGTGAGCGATGCTGCGGCACTCAAAGAGTTAAATACCGTAAAATATCGAAAATTTTACTGAGTGAAATAAGGGTCAAACTCATTAACTTTCATACTCGTAAACATAATATGAAAAATAATATGATAAATTTTATTAAATTTTTTTTTATTGAAATTTTATTGAATTATTAAATCTATTCTATTTTATTATTTTATGACATAATATAACATCTTGTATTCTTGTGACTGACTAAGGCTGACATGTTCCTTAGACAGAACTGTTAATTCATAGCTCAACAGCCGATGGCAACTAAGGGACCTATAGTTTTAACCTGAAGCCCAAACCAATTACGAATTTGGAATTACGGTCTAATTTATGAGGATGGTCTGTGCAGATGAATATAATAATGAGTAATAGTAGAATAACAGTATGAATACTGTATTGTCAATTCAACAATGAGGTCTTGGTGTGCGGACCAGATAACAAAACATTCACCGACCATCGCTCATAACTATCCACAATTATTCATGACCTCCAAGTAGCTGAATTAGTACAACACCACCGTCCCAGTCAAACACGTTGTTATTTAATATTCTGTATCTCGTAATCTGTTTTAAAATTGAAATTTCCTTGTTACTGAGCTTTAATGCGATAAGCTACATGGCTACTCCCAAGTATTATTTAAAAATAGCAGTTATTAGTGTAATAAACTTTTACAGTGAGTTTAAATATAGAAGTATTTTAAAATAAAATTCAATGTTGAGAATTGCTTGTTCAAAAAAGGTTTACTAAAATATTTGAGTTATCCAATAACAAACTGTAATACCTAAGTTAATAAGCATCGCTGAACATTTATCTAGGTACCCAATTTTTAAAATGAATTTAAGGTTAAGTGTCCAGTATTAATATAAGGACTATATAAGGAAGGTCAGAAGGTTGTGTGTTCAAATCATGTTGAGGTCACCAAATAAGGCTTCTCCAGCTTTACTATTTCACTTACTAACAAGGGACATGAAAATTAAATTCTTTATTTACAATGTGTGAACTACTGAAGGGAAATATTATCAACATATAATGTTCTTTATGCCAAACTATTCATCGCTTGGGACCGGAAACGCATTCCGAGAATTGACAATACCTAGGCGAGCGCTGGAATTTTATTCTGTTGTGTTGGTAAGATTGACTGTGTATATGAGGGGAAGATGGAAGGGGGCTCAGTCCCTTCCACTGTAAATGCCCTCCCCACCAAGACGCGGCTTTAGCCAATAAAAATATTCTTAAATATTTTATTTATATTTAATTTTTTTTTATTTATTTATTTTCTCCACCTTCTTGATTTCTATAACTGAAGTGAACAGGTGAGCGGCAGAGACTGACTTTCTGAGTCGTCAGTGCATAGACTCTGTGGTGAGGTAGTGAGTGCACTTTGCCCTGTGATCTCAGGTGCCTTTACGTTTGGATCCTTCCAATAAAGAAACATTTTGACTTTAAACATAACAGTTTGAAAACAATGGTTAGTATGTAAAATGCTGAATATTTAACAACTCTATTCTTTGGATCCATTTATGCACATTTTTATGACATCTCTCTAATGCTTAGTGACATTTTGGAGAAGAGATTTTTTTATGGTAAAGTAACAATGATTTTAGGGAAGATATATGAGGAATTTTATGATTAAGTAATTGTAAGGATGTCAATTGTACGTCAGGACTGATAAAAAGACTAATAATTTTTGTAATTAAATTTATTTAACAAAAATCACAAGCCAACAAAAATCAATTTATTAAATCTCAAAATTACGACTGAATAATTTTTTTTTGAGTTAATTTATATTGATATGATGGATTAAAATACTAATCCGTTTCAAACATTTTCAATCTGTCTAGCACTTACAAGAGTGCTCATCATTATGTGAATACAAATGTGCTTTCCGTATAAAACATTTTCCACATGTAAGACATTTGTAAGGGCGTTCACCAGTGTGTAAATACAAATGTGCCCTCAGATCATGGATATAAAAAAAAACATTGTTCACAAGCAGGGCATTGATGAGGCTTGCTCCTATGTAATATAATATGGTCTCTTAAATTCTTGACATCTTTAAAAGACTCTTTACAAGTAGGACATCCATAAAGGTGAGTATTCATATGTTTTCTGAGAGCACTAGCCAATGTAAAATATTTTACACACATCCGACATTTATGAGGGTTTATAGCCATATGTGAATACATAATATGTGTTTTAATGTTTTCTTGTCTTATAAAACATTTTCCACATGTGAGACATTTGTAAGGGTGCTCACCAGTATGAAAATACAAATGTACCCTTAGGTCTTGTTTATAACAAAAAATTTGATAACATAATGGACATTCATAAGGTTCCTTAGCAGCATGTATAATTATATGTGTTTTCAGATGACTTGATTGTGCAAAACATTTTTTACATGTCGGACATTTATGAGGACGCTCACCAGTATGTACAAGCTTATGTTTTTTGAGATCATCTGACTGTGCAAAACATTTTTTACATGTCGGACATTTATAACGGCGCTCACCAGTATGTACAAGCATATGTGTTTTCAGATTACTTGACTGTGCAAAACATTTTTTACATGTCTGACATTTATGAGGACGCCTACTAGTATGTACAATCATATGTGTTTTCAGATGACCTAACTGAGCAAAACATTTTTTACATGTCGGACATTTATGAGGACGCTCACCAGTATGTACAAGCATATGTGTTTTCAGATGACCTAACTGAGCAAAACATTTTTTACATGTCGGACATTTATAAGGACGCTCACCAGTATGTACAAGCTTATGTTTTTTGAGATCATCTGACTGTGCAAAACATTTTTTACATGTCGGACATTTATAACGGCGCTCACTAGTATGTACAAGCATATGTGTTTTCAGATTACTTGACTGTGCAAAACATTTTTTACATGTCGGACATTTATGAGGACGCTCACCAGTATGTACAAGCATATGTGTTTTCAGATGACCTAACTGAGCAAAACATTTTTTACATGTCGGACATTTATGAGGACGCTCACCAGTATGTACAAGCATATGTATTTTCAGAGAACCTGAGTGTGCAAAACATTTTTTACATGTCGGACATTTATGAGGGCGCTCACCAGTATGTACAAGCATATGTGTTTTCAGATTACATGAGAGTCCAAAACATTTTTTACATGTCGGACATTTATGAGGACGCTCACCAGTATGTACAAGCTTATGTTTTTTGAGATCACTAGACTGTGCAAAACATTTTTTGCATGTCGGACATATATGAGGGCGCTCACCAGTATGTACAAGCATATGTGTTTTCAGATTACATGAGAGTGCAAAACATTTTTTACATGTCAGACATTTGTAAGGACGCTCACCAGTATGTACAAGCATATGTGTTTTCAATTTACTTGACTGTGCAAAACATTTTTTACATGTCAGACATTTGTAAGGACGCTCACCAGTATGTACAAGCATATGTGTTTTCAGATAACTTGACTTTGCAAAACATTTTTTACATGTCGGACATTTATGAGGACGCTCACCAGTATGTACATGCATATGTGTTTTCAGATTATTTGACTGCGCAAAACATTTTTTACATGTTGGACATATATGAGATTGCTCACCAGTATGAACATACATATGTCTTTTCAGATTACCTGAGTGTGCAAAACATTTCTTCGTGTCGGACATTTGTAAGGACGTTCACCAGTATGTACAAGCATGTTTTTTCATATTCCCTGATTTTGCAAAACATTTTTTACATATCGGACATTTATAAGGGGCTCACCAGTGTGTATGACCGACACTGTCTTTGTTTTCATTCAAAACTTATTTCCATTTCAAGTTATGCTTGAGCATTTCTTTCAGGTTTTCCTCTTTACTTCTGATAGGCCTAATTATTTTGGTCACAACCATACCCTAAAAAGAGAAAACATTTTAGAATTTCAAATATTTTCATATATGAAACGTAAAAAGCTCATTCAAACTGATTTATTCATTAACACACCATGCAAGTTGTATTCAGAAATTAACCAGAATATTTTAATATTGTGGGCTTGGAGAGTCTGAACATTTTATTATTACCTTGGTAAACATGCCTTATACTCCAAAGTAAATGCTTTACACTCAGCCGATCACATAATCATCATGCTAGCAAACACACATAGTCCCTAGTTTCAAAAGGATTAATTTATAAAAATATATTTATATTACAATCACATACACCTGCAAAAGAGGACATTTTCAACTGTTGAAATTAAAAAAAATCAAATACTTAAAACTACATTAGCATGCTTTTATTGATTGAGAAAAAAATGTATTAGCGAATTTCCCATAGGGAATAAGCTATTGTTTTTATTATTAAGTATTTTTTTGTCATAATTTTCGAATTTAAGTTTCTGGTGGATATATTCATTTTAGTGCCCTCTGAATTGTATGATGTCTTTGTATGTGTGGGATTGTGCAGGGACCTAGAAATGAGACTATTGGTCGGATTTTCATGAAATTCATCATGTAGGTACTACTAATCAACGTAGGTACCCCTAAAAACCACAAAAAACATGTAAAATAAAATTTCTCAAAAATGGCTCTAACGATTTTAATGAAAACTGTTGTCATGTGTTTTAAGTGCGGAAAGCGAAATCATTATGCTTCATTATGTAAATCGATTAAAAAAGTTCACAGCATAATTAGGCAGTAACCTGACAGGGACGCTGGTAATTTTTCTGAGTTAAATTCAAATATGTAGTTGATTTAGTTATCGAATCTTGTGATCTGATATCAGCACCTAATGATGTTAAGTATAAAACCAATGAGTGAATAGAAAAAAATTTTATTTCGAAAGCCTAGACACCTAGGTAGTTAAATATTAGTTAAAATATAGTTAAATTCTTTACAGGAACCGGTTTCGGTCTCTTAACAGATCATTATCAGTCGAGGAAACATGTATCACATAACACAACAGATTCTCCATCGTTGGTGTTCGTAAAGATGAAACATTTAAAAAATCTTTTTTGCAACAATCACGATATATATTTACAAATGATCAAACTGATTCCAAAACGGGTACTTGTAAGAAATTTTTAATAAATTTGACACCTGAGGGGCAAATGCCATTCAGTTGGTAAGTGATTATTTAAAAAATTGTTGTTCGCAATCATATTGTATATTTTAAATTAGACACAGGTGCTCAAACTAATGTATTACGGGATCCATGAAATCGCTCGAGGCTGAAACCGTGTGAAGGCATTTTTCTTGATATTCCTCCATATTTTCTTTCAGAAAATACATTGTTGCTAACATATAGAAATCAAGAAGGTAGAGAAAATAAATAAATAAAAAAAAATTAAATATAAATAAAATATTTAAGAATATTTTTATTGGCTAAAGCCGCGTCTTGGTGGGGAGGGCATTTACAGTGGAAGGGACTGAGCCCCCTTCCATCTTCCCCTCATATACACAGTCAATCTTACCAACACAACAGAATAAAATTCCAACGCTCGCCTAGGCATTGTCAATTCTCGGAATGCGTTTCCGGTCCCAAGCGATGAATAGTTTGGCATAAAGGACATTATATGTTGATAATACTGTATTTCCCTTCAGTAGTTCACACATTGTAAATAAAGAATTTAATTTTCATGTACCTTGTTAGTAAGTGAAATAGTAAAGCTGGAGAAGCCTTATTTGGTGACCTCAACATGATTTGAACACACAACCTTCTGACCTTCCTTATATAGTCCTTATATTAATACTGGACACTTAACCTTAAATTCATTTTAAAAATTGGGTACCTAGATAAATGTTCAGCGATGCTTATTAACTTAGGTATTACAGTTTGTTATTGGATAACTCAAATATTTTAGTAAACCTTTTTTGAATGTTTATGAGTTTGACCCTTATTTTACTCAGTAAAATTTTCGAACTAAAAATACCGTTATAGGATACGTCACCCAATATAATGATTACAACATTTTTGACTATTCTTGGGTGAGTCGTTAAAAAATAAAATGGTTTGGACGGGTGGATTGAGACATCCAGATTTTTAAAATCTGGAATGACTTTCATCTTATTTTCCAAATTGGTTAGTAAACTTAAACTTCCCATATAAACTTATACATACAAAATTACTATTTGCAAGTATTTCGGCTTTTAGTATTTTCCCATGGGAAGAAGCTATAGTGGCCTTTACATACCTAATCAAATTCCTGTAATATGCATAATTCTAACAATAAATTAATTTAATTGCACTTCAAATAAACGACACTGACACTTACTTTATCCCTGAAGTCTTCAGTATGTAACAAAAATATCATATTTTTTAAAGTTATCAAAATCTCTTATAGTAAGTTATTGCTTCAAAAATAATTATCCAATTTCTGAAAATAACAAGAGAAACAAAGTTAAATTATTTGTTAGAATTTTATGGGGGGCCCCATGTAGACTGTTTCAAGGTCATAGACTCAGGCATAGTTGTGAGTGGGGTAGCTCGTTATTGCTTACTTATTCATGGAAGAACGATGCATCATTGAAAGAAAACAGCTATCAATTTAGCATTATTAAGAATATGAAATTTTAATTGTTGAGTATTTGACAAGGATTGTTTACTCAGTATGTAACAATACTCATATAAATACTGTACTGAAATACATGTTTACAGTGTGAAACTTGAGTCTGTTATGTATAATTAATTAAACCCATGAAAAATAACTCGACAACCCCGTAACTCTCCACGAAGTGTATAGTTAAAACGTTCACTGCTATGTTTGCCAAGTAAGGTCATAGAAAATTTTATTTTATAGATATTAATGTAATAATTTTTTAAAATTGTGGACAGTTAAATTTTCTTTTTAGAGATGCTATGTTACACTAAAAATGTTCTTTTTCTCAACCTAAAATAAAGTTAAATCTATAAAACTACAAAAAATTATTTTTCTTTTTGTGTTTGTATAAAACAATATTTTACATGTTTTTATTACAGCCCTATAGCTAAAAAGAGCAAGAAATTTTAAGTAAAATTTACGTGTAATACATCACAACTGTTTGAATTTAAGACATCACAGAAATAAAAACAAAGTTCAGTAGCCATGGTTATTGTTTTGCAGTGTTTATTGAATACGGCACAATTTTACATGCTTTGAAGCTATAATTATTGCTACTCATGAGAAAAAACAGCTTTAAAATAATGATAAAAAACAAGTATTAATATGAGAACACTTTTCTAGCAATTTTGAAACTTTTAACAATTGTAAACAAACATTTGTAAAATAACTGCAAATAAAACAGCCACGGTACACAATGATGAAACCTTTATAGTAAATACAAAGAGTATGAAAACTAAAAAAAATATGGAAGGTTAAATACATGGTTTTTGGGACACAACTAAGCAAAAAGTAAGCCAGTACATTAAATAATAACTTTGTTGTAACCGATTTACGGAGAGTCGCTGTGAGCGATTCCGGCACTTTATGCATAGGACCTAGTCGCTGTGAGCGATGCTGCGCATTTAAAGAGTTAAATACCGTATCAAAATATCAAAGTATATACAATAGTCACTGTTCACTTACAGAAGGTGTAAATGCAAGAAATATGAATCTATGACCTTTTGGTTTTTGTCTTACTGCTCTTTGTTGAGGGCATTTAATACAAGTTTATGAGTTTTTGTGATTCCCCAAAATTCCAAAATTCCTCACAAAAAATTAAAGAACAAAATTTCAAAAAATAAGAAACACAAACATTTTTAGTAACAAAAATAACCGAGAGCAAAAAAATAACCTGTAACAAGCCCTGACAGGCTTATATTTTGCGTATTATGCCGCTAAACATTAAATTTATTAATAATCAACCGCTGCATGTCATCGACTGCCATTACGGCAGCGGGTAGTGTTGTCGACTGTTAGTTCCTGGGTTAAAATACCCACATGGGTGTCACCATTTTAAAAGGTAATCTAATCTAAGGATATACTAAATTTTACCTTTATAATGTATGGGTGAAAATTAATAGTTACTATTTGTTCAATTGGTTGCAATAATTACATTCCTTATAACCCTTAGCATGAGAAACTGGACTCGTGAACTATTATCCACTTCATGCTTGAGATGACTGCCAATCTGTAATATCATAAACAAAGACTATTAGTGATGTGGGTCAGGTAAATATAAAATTGGTATTTACCTAAGGTCCCAGATAAATACCCAAAATTCTGGGTATTTGTTTTTTTTAAATTCATTCATAGGGTAAAGAGAATTTTTTGCAATCTTAATAATGCTTAAGTACATACAAGCAAAGATAATTTGTATTAGAATAAGATTGTCTTTGATACAAGTCAGTGCGTCGCACAACGTTTATGTACTGTTGTTGGGAGTTAGTGGATTGTGCTTAACGGAATAACCAACTTTTTTACAATACAATAATTTACAGGGTACAGAACTGTATTTGTTTTTCATATTATGTTTGCAATGTTACTATGTAGTGTTTAAATCGATTTAACTTCAAATGTAATGCCTTCTGTGGTGTATTTGACAAATAATAACATGATACAGTACATATAACCTATCAAAGGACTTTTATTCGTTTAAACCTACTTTTCCCGATAACTCGGCATTTCTCTAACTCGGCCTTCATTGGGTCCACATTAGGCCGAGTTTGCGAGACTCTACAGCAATAATAATATATGACAAGTTTTATCATTATCTGTCAATAAATATGAGTATAATTTACCTACTCTCCATAAGATTAACATGAGATCTTTCTTATGTTAATCTTATGTAGAGTATTTATGCATACTCTTGTATGCAGGTTCGCTGCTGTGAGGAACGCTGAAAGTAGGACTTTCTAGTGTAAACAATTTATATTTTGTATTTCCCTTTCATATCAAGTTTAATCAACATCTGTCCACAAATAAAGGAGTTTACTCAAACTATATGATTAACATGGGAAAAGAGTATGCAGGTTAGCTGCCATGATAAACACATAAGCTATGATTTTTAAGCATAAATCACATCACATATCACATATCCTCTTCTCCACGTCCTTCTTCTGAAGGTGCTGGAGGCGTCAAGTGTCCTGTCTTGTAACAGGCCCACACATTAAAAATAGCGAGCCACGCGCTAGGAACAGGGTTCAACAGACTAGGCTTTAGATGCGGTTAGATTAGGTAGGGTATGCTATGGATTTAGGTTTTAGGTCTTGCGGAAGTCTTCCAGGTTGTAGAAGCAGGCACTTATAAGAAATGATTTTACGGCTCTTTTGAATTTTTCAATTTGTGCAATATTTCTGAGGTTTTCTGGTAAATTTTTGAATAATTTTATGCTACTGTCACTTGGTTTGGTTTCAAAAAGTGCTAATCTGTGTTGCTGTGAAAATCTATTGTTGAATCTGGTGTTGTAACTATGGCAAGATGGGATTGTGATTAAATTATGTTGTTTAATGTAGGTGACTGCTTCAAGTATGTAAAGGCTTGACACTGTAAGAATTAGGAGCCGCGCAAAAGCCTCTCTACAGCTGGCATCGGGTGGCATTTGGAGCATGGCACGGATTGCTTTTTTTTGTCAAACAAAGATTTTCTCGAGATTGCTCCTCCCTGCTCCACACAGCAAAATAGAGTAGGCTATATGCGACTGGATATGGCTATGATAAACTGTTTTGAGAAGAGGGATGTTTTTTAGACCGCTTAGTCTTTTAAGCATAAAAACACCGCGAGCCATCCTGTTTTCCAAAACGTCAATTTGACTACCCCAATTTAGCCCACAGTCCAGTTTCACTCCCAAGAAGCTGAAATTGTCAACCTCTTCAAGCTGGTCCTCATCTATAAAGACTTGTGGCTTTGATTTCATTTTTTGTTTTTTCTGATTTGTTAGGATGCACATGAAATTTGTTTTTGATCTGTTAATTGCGAGGTTGTTATTTGAAAAGAATTGAGCTAGTCCATTGACCTTCATGTAAGTGTCAATTTCTAGCTGTTCAATTTCCTTGTTTTTTGTGAACAGGGATGTGTCATCTGCATAGATGAACAAGTTCTCTGTTGGAATTGAATTTTCAATGTCATTTATATAGATGAGGAAAAGGATTGGACCAAGAATCGATCCTTGCGGAACACCGCTAAGGACCTGTTTGGGTTCTGACTTGATTTTTTTAATTTTTCATTTTGTTTCATAGTTAATTTGAGTGATTTGTAGTCTGTCTGTCATGTAGGAGGTTAGCCAAGTACTGACAGAGTCTTGAATGCCTATACAGGCCAATTTCTCTGCCAGTAGCGCATGATCGACACAGTCAAATGCTTTGGAGAGATCAGCAAAGCATCCAATTACCGTCTCTCCGGCCTCAACTGCATCGATACATTGATTTACAAATTCAGTTAAAGCCAATTTGGTTGATTTATTTGCCCGAAAACCGAATTGTCTTGAGCAGAGAAGATTGTGTCGTTCTAAGTATTCAATGATTTGAATACAGGCGACTTTCTCCAGTAGCTTGGCCACTGATGGCAAGAGCGAAATTGGACGATAATTTTGTATCAGATTTTTTTCGAGTTTTTTGTGGATTGGCCTAATGACTGAAATTTTACCCTGGTCTGGGAAGACTCCCCCTGACAGAGATGAATTTACCAAGTGCAAGAGTGGTTTGGAAATCTCCTGTTTGCAGAATTTTAGTACCTCCATGGTGATATCGTCTATGCCAGCAGACTTCTTAGATGGGAAACATGACAAAATTTCCAGAAGTTGATTTTCATTTATCGTTATAAAATTGGAAAAACTATTTCTTTGATTTATAAGTGTTCTGTTTTGTTGGCTGCTATTTTTTGGTAGGGAGGCTTTGATTTGAACAGCAACTTCAGCAAAGTAGCTACTGGAAATAGCGCAGACTGTATTCAGATTTTTTATATTTTTACCCTCCCAGTTTAGTGAAATGTTTTCGGTGCTGGTGGGGGATTTACTCTGGAGTCTGTTGATTACATCCCAGGTGGCCTTGGATTTATTATTTGATTGGTTTATTTTTCCTGTCGCCCATTCTGCTTTGGCTGTCTTAAGAATCCTTCTGTAATTGTATTTTGACTGGGAATAATTAGCTTTATCTATTGTAGAAAGGGTGGACTTCCATCTGTTGTATAATTGAAACATTGTTTGTTTTGCCCTATTTGTCTCATAATTTTTCCAGGGGATATTGTTTGTTTCTTGAATTTTGATGCTTTTCACAGGGCGGGCTAATCTGCGGGCAAAGTGGTATGTAAAAGTTGATATAAAACTATTGTAGATATGGTTGACATCTGCTGAGTTGAGGCTTTCCTCCCATTTTTAGTCTGAGTTTAAACTCCTCTAGGCTTGCTGTATTTATTTTGCGTTGTTCCATCCGTTTGCCTTTACTTTGTAGTTCACTGTTTATTGTTGTGAAGTTTTAATTGCATGGTGGTCTGAAATATGTGTTTGTATTGCAGCTGGTTTCTGTGTTGACAAGTTAGTAATAAAATTATCTATGCAGGTGTGTGATTCTTCGGTGATCCTGGTAGGTACTTTAACTACAATGTTCAGACCGTGGCTCTGTAGGATATTTTTTGGTCTTACTGTCTTGACTAAGTGCATTTATATTGAAGTCACCAGCAATCATTACAGGGTTGTTTTGAGCATGTATTGTTTCCAAGTACTTATTTAATTTCCCAAAAAATTCTTCTATATTTTTATCACATGGGGTTCTATATAGGCCTGACACTATTATGGGTTGGTTTTGTATCATAATTTTTATTTCAGTACATTCAAAAGTTGATTCCTTAGATAATCTTTGTCCAATATTTTCTATGTTAACTGATTCAAAGAGATTGATGATTTTTTGTAAATGGCAACACCACCCATCTTTGCTATAGTTCTACTGTTAGAGTTAATGAGATCATAATTTTGTATTTTTAAATCTGTAATGGTGGATGCACTCAATCCATGTTCCGTGATAATAAATAAGTCGGGTGATTCATCATCCAAAAAATCCTCAATTATTTCCACCTTACCTGTCAAGCTGCGAACATTTTGGTGGATAATTTTTAGGGTGGGTTGTTTCCTTTTATGCTTATTTTTTAAGTGTTGTGGCTTTGAGGTTGTTCCAAATTGTTTTTTGTACGATGTTCTGTCTCTGATTCCCTACGGCTTCGTGACATGAGAAGATCTGAATGGTGTAAATAATTTGCTATGATGTCGCACATTATATCTTTGCCCGTGTTGTTTAGGTGTAACCCATGTGTTGTGTAGTGACTGCGATTCAACATGCTATTTAGGCTCAAAAAAGTCCACTTTTTTTGCGCACATTTGGTTCTGATGGATTTGTTGAAAGATTTAATTCTTTTATTCTGTTGAGGATCATCATATCTGTAGGGGGCCTCCACCCAGACAATTTTCCTATCTCCCACCCCATCAAGATGACTCACTTTTTCAAGAGTGTTTGAAATCCCTTTATACGAAACATCGTTCACCCCACCCACCATAACCATTATCCCATTTTTTTTTATTTCTCCCACCCGTTTTCCAGCATTTTCAATTGCGTTTCCCATAGGTGCGTTTCCCTGGTGAGAAATGCGCCTGCACATCCCACTTCCCATCACCAGCGCTATCAAGCCTTGCCCTACATCCCCGCGCGTGGCTGTCACCGACCACCAGTATTTTTTGCCTACGCCCTGCTTTTCCCCCCCTTGATGGCTTTTCTAATGCCTCCCCTGTAGGCCTATCAAGGTCCAACAGCGGTTCAAATCTATTTGAGACGTCCAAAGTCTCTTGTATTAAGCTTTCCCAACGCCTGTCTGATTTTTTTTTACCTACGTCCACCCAACCGACCTCATGCCCGGCAATCTGGTCTTGGAGTTGGATTATTTTTATTTCTTTTTCATTGAGTTGCTGTTTGAGAGTTTTATTTTCGTTCAAGAGACTTTGAGAGAGTTTTGAGTGGTTTTCAAGTTCAATTTTGAGTGTGGTGATGCAAGAGAAATTAGCCTTGCAAAGCTGGACGCAGCCAGGACAGAGCCATGTGTCATTCTTTGATAGAATGTTGAAAATGCTTTTCTTTGTGTTGCTACAGTCCTTTTTGGCATGGACCCATCTCTGACATGCATCACAGGCAATACTGTCACTATGTTGATCAAGGATCTGATGGTCACAAGTTCCACAGCGAATCACAGTCATACTTAAGCGCAGTGTATGTGTGTGAGCGTGAGGCAAGTTTATGTTTTATTTATTTATGTGTTTTTCTTTTTTTGTTTTTTTTTTATTTAAGTGTGATTGTTTTTCTTTTTTTTTAAGTGTGATTGTTTCTCTGTTTTTTTTTGTTTTGTTTTAATTTTTCATGTCATAACCTAGGTCGAAATCATGTAGGTTGGCTTAATATAGTTGTGCCTAGGTTATGTGTAGCCTAGCCTGTGTTTAAAAAAGTGTTATTTAGCAAAGTATTGGTTTTCTAGGGTTACAGTGATATAAGATTTTTTTATATTTCGCAAAAGCTTAATACCTTTTTTTGTTAACTTATTCTAAAATTTGCTTTGAAGGAACACTTTGGTTAACCTAGGCTACTGAACATGCGTGCTCTCTACAATACATAATAGGGTAAAAACTTATGGATATTTGAGTTACCTGGTTTTAGGAATGAGTTTTTATGGTTTTGAAAGGAAGAATAAATGATTAGGTTGGATAAAATAATGAAAGTTGGTTTTTAAGGAACGTGGTTTTCAGGAAGTGGCTGCTGTCTTGTCGTCTGCAAAGTTCAGATCTTCATTTCACTGTCTTGATGTTAATGAATCTTGAGGATTTATGTATTAAAATGGTCAAAACTAGTTAGGGATTATTTCACACTTTTGTGGACAGTGAATTTTGAAAAATAGGTAAAAAGTGACTAAAACTGTAGAGAGCTCAGCATGGCAAACAGGCTACTGCACGCAGTGCTGCCAACCAAATGTATGGATCTCAGCCACATGAAGCTAAATATCAAGTTTCATCCAAAAATATTAGATTATAAGTGAAACATTAATTTTTCCTTATCCTCCATAAGATTAACATTGGAACCACAAAATACAACGTACTGTGTTTAGATTTTTTAATATCTCGGTAACCGTTGGAGATACAGAAAAACATTAAGGAACAAAATTGCGTAGTTTTTTAAGGTGATTCTAATAGTGAAAGATAAAATTTAAAATTTTTAAACATTACATCTGGTTTACGAACTGGTCCGAGCAAATACAGGAATACAAGTCTCTACTAAATTTGGTCCCAATCAGACCATTTTAACGAGAGTTATCATGTTCACAATCACACACATACATATGTATGTTTATATATATATAAATATAAAAATTTTAACGACTATTGTTTTTGGTCTCTAGGCACCTAAAGAAGAAAAAATAACATGGCCTCGGGTTAGTCTTACCATGAGACCTACGGTAATAGCTTCTTCTCTATGGGAAATTTGCTAAAAGTGTTAAAGAATCTTTATTTTTGATATCACAATCAAATTAGATCCTTCTTCTGAAAAATATTTAGTTAAAATACCCTAGGCCTGAAGAGAATGATGGTATGGTCAAATTTAGCGGATATCTAAGCTTAGTCGATTGTTCTACATAAAAACACACATTGTTACATAATATTAAAAACAACATTGTCTGGAGTAATTTTTTTTTATAAATACCCGGGCATTTACCCATTTAGGGTACTTACCCAGGGTGTAGTTTTAACTACCCGGGTATTTTACATATAACGCTTTCTTCCCTTTGTCCGGTTCAAGTAGAAATTCGTTAGCTAGCGTGTAATCTACTTTCAGCCCGGTTATTTTGCATCACTAACCTATAACAATAGGCCTAAACCTATACTAATAGGCCTAATAATCGATCATGTGACATTTTATCTCCATTCATGAGACACTGACCCAATTGCATGTATATAGTCGATACACTGTAAAACTTTAAGTTGAATGTGATTAACATACTGTCATTTGGGTAAATATTTCCAACACACTACTACCTACACTACTTCTACACTAATCCATATAAAATTGATCTTAGACTTACTTTTTGCACTTTCTAACAAATTTTAACAACGTTTCTGTCCCCCCCCCAATTTAGATGTTTCCAACGATTTTTGGCTGAAATATAACAAACTCAAACCAAAACAAACTAGGGGATCGGCGGGAATTGGGGTTCTGGGCGGGGAAATATCACTCAAATACACTTATTTCACTCTCTAACAACATATTTAAGAATAAAAAGACTGCGAAATACAGTTTTTCTGAAGTTTTCTAACTTTTTTTAGCCAAAATAAGGCACCCTTCAAACATCCAGCCAACCTTGTTGTCTACAAAAATCTAGTCTACAATTTTTTTTTTTTGAGTCTACAAAAATTCTGAGCTGGGAGAAACGGGAAAAATTTGGGAGTCAGGGATATTTGAGGAAATTTAGGATATAAAATGTTAATTTTAGGATAAATGGTAGATTCTGGTCATTTACAATTTTAGACTGGAAACGATTGTTTGATTGGAGATCTTAGGCTTATGTCAAAGATTTGTTATTCAATTTAAATTAATTGAATTATGTTGGGAATGTTTTCAAACAAAGCAAATTGCTCAACAAATCTTAAACTGAATTCAACGATCTTTAATATTAATTCATTTCATTGTCAATCAGCTGATTACAAATCCTTTAGTCCTTCAGCCCAAGGTAACTAGAAATATACAAAGAGGTACGAAAAGTACAGAAACTACTTCTAACTAGTGACATTATTGTTTTTAACACAAATAATTGAAGAATATTTATTTTATTATTGGTTTAATTTCTGAAGTATAAAAATTATTCTTTTCTGTAATTAACATATTTAAAGATGTCGTAAAATTCCTAGTTTTTATGTGTTGGACTGACAAGTAAATAAATGGTAAAAGTAAAATAAATGGGGATTCTGCAGTATCGTTTAAAAATATAAGTAACTGTAAAAGTTGTATGTAGGCAACCAATACAATTGCGTTACATCATAATAAACATCCGAAATACAGCACTCTGCGGAGTTGAGTTCTTTATTGATAGTATAATCTATTATTAACGAGATAATAATATGAATAAAGAACCTATATATATTTAACGACGTAAAATATAAAAAATCTAACTCCGCAGAGCGCTGTATTTGGGCAATATCTCGTATAACTTATTACGATAAAACTCTACTTGTATTAGTCGCCGACATACAGCACTCTGCGCAATTAGTTTAGGTTTTTTGATAGTAGGCTAAAAAATATATTTAACGACATAAAAATAAAAAATAAGACTTAACTTCGCAGAGCAATTTATGTCAGCAATATCTCGTATATTATGATAAAACGCTACGTGTATTAGTCCCCGACATACAGCACTCTACGGAGTTACATTTTTTGATAGTATAACATATTATTAAAGACATCAAAGTATAATAAAACCTAACTTAACTCCGCAGAACGGCGTTTGTCGGTAGTATCACCAAAATAATAATAGTAATCTTTATTATATGTACCATATTCATAATATAATAATAATATGAATCCCATAGTTGCATCGGCATAGTGATATGACAGTATGAGGATTGGTGCTCTGTGGAATAATGTTTCATTAATTACGCCTCAGCTAGTCAGCTGTTACCAACATTGTAAAAACCTCTGCTAAAATAAGACTTTTAAAACAAAAAAATTATCTTTAAATATTTTGTTTCTCCCTGCCTAAAACCCAGAATAGTGGACTCTTGGTTTAAAAAATCCCTGATTCCTAATTATTTCCCCATTAGGTCAGGTACCAGATTCCTGCAGACTCAATGTTATCTGGATGTAACATTTCAGTCCAAAAAACAAAAACGTAAGAAAAACTGTATTCAGCGAAGTTTTTATTCTTAGTTATATTTTTAGAGAATGAAATAAGTGTATTTGAGTCATTTTTCCCCCGCCTAGAACCCGGGTTCCCTAGCTAGAAGGTGTGGTTTGAGTGTCATACCTATAATCATAGGAAACGTCAAAATGGGGTTCCTCTGTGGACAGAAACTGTGTTAAAAGGTTGTTAGAGAGTGCAAAAAGTAAGACTAAGATCGATTTTACATAGGTAAGGACACTGTGTTGGAAATATTTGCCATAATTTGTTTCACAATATGTAACTTTATTACGACAAAAATCATTTGCCAGGATTATTAGTTTTGTAGCCTAATGTACAATAGCTCTTCTTATGTATTTTATATTACAGAACATGTTGCAGTTACCGACAGCATAAGTTTAACAGAACTAAAATAAACTTACCTGCTAATCTCAAAAACTCAGCATGTTGAGTTTCATGTACAGTACAGTATACACAAATGTTAGGCAACTAACTTGAAAGAATGTAA
Source organism: Nephotettix cincticeps (assembly GCA_023375725.1). NCBI lineage: Eukaryota > Metazoa > Arthropoda > Insecta > Hemiptera > Cicadellidae > Nephotettix > Nephotettix cincticeps. The sequence goes on from CM041788.1 coordinate 61,768,769, forward strand.
TCAAAAAAAGTATTTAAAATATATAAATATACTACAACAATATGTAGGTAATGATGATTTTATAAATATATCTTTATGTCTCAACGTTGTTTACATAAATACAAATTCCAAAATGAGAATACAAAGTATCAAATGAGAACATGACGAGTACGAACAACAGAACAGAGGCCTTTGGAAGTTAGAAGTTTTTTCAACCCTTAATTAAGGCGGCCTAGCAAATGTCCATGAAGCTTTAATGATCTCTGTAGCTGTTCATTGTAATCTGTTCATCTATGGTTTTAGCATATACAGTTTAAAACGGTCGATATACTGTAGTACTTTAAGATGAATGTGATTAATATACTATAATTTGTTCCAAAATATGGTTTAACCCAGAAAAGGCAAGCCTTTTTACTCTTAACTGTAACATAAAAATAATTACTAATATCTTCTTGAAATATCAAAGTTTAAACGAAAAAAGCATAAAACATGCCCCCCCTTATAACCACTTTCCACAATAGCAAAACAGCTCTCTGCAATCCCCAATTAAGTATACAAATGCCGTCAACTTCCATCCAAGCCGGCCACTGTTTATTTAAGGTGGGCCCTCCCCTCGATGTAGTAATCGATATACGGACTTAGACAGCGTATAAGACATAAGAAGCTTTTAGTACCGATATATGCCACCAGAGTTCGTCTCAATTTTAGGTCACAAACATTCCGTAAGGCTATCAATCTACTTCTATTCATAATCAATGCTAGAGCATTACCCTCGTCAGCGTAGCGTAGCCGGTTCAGCCACTCAGCGCATGTGCATAGGAGTAGAAAGCGCTTACTTGGTTATAAACATGCCCGGTGGCAGTCTAGTGCACTACGAGAGCAGGTTCAGATGCTTGCTCCCAGAGGGCAACACAGTCACGTAGGAGCTAGTGTGCAACATGTTCACTAAACTGACCACAGATCTCTACCTGCCACTTCTTATTGAATATGTAAATACGTCGTGAATTACGACTTTGTCAGTTCTAGGGTTAAGCATTAGATGAACGGATAAAAAGTTTCCATCATGAGATTTTTTCAAGGAAGTGTTAATGGCTATGGATAGTTGTTTTATCTGGAAACATAATAATGACATCTCATGGAGTGTTGTTGTTAGTCACAAAAAAAATACATAATGAATTTTCAATATCTGTATTTGATTATTAGTAGAAAGATAGGAATAAGTTATTTTTAAGGATTTCTGGGAGTGATAGGTCTGCTATGAGGGTAAGATAAGGTAAATATTCTCTGCCAGGTTCCGACCAGGCAATTTCCTAAACCGAAATGAAGTTTGTTAGATCACTTGGATGCTTCGATGGATAGGATCGCCAGAGCTGTGTGGCCGGCAGCCGCTTGCAGGTGTGGATTGTGAAATGTGGATGTCTCACCGTACAGTCGCCCGAAAAGGTCGCATAAAGTGCCCTGCTGAGTACAGTCATAGATGAACGGATAGTAAAGTAATCTGTTCCTCTCTGGTACAGTACAGTCTGCGCAACCTAAACTGCTGCGTTGTTCGGACTGTCGTAAATTGCTCTGTATTTTTACTGCAACATTTTTACTTTCCCCTATACGATAGTAATAGGAGAAGGTATTTTTTCGTCAGCATTTGAGTTTTGAATCTAAAAAGTTGTTTTTAGATTAGATTATTGAAATGGCAACCTACTTAGGTAGGTATTTTAAGCCAAAAGTACATATGAATGAGAAATGAATGTACAATGATTGTGGCGCGATCTTGTAGTCTTGTTACTGACTAAGGCTTACATTTTCCTTAGACAGAACTGTTAAGTCATAGATGATGTAAAGCCCAACAGCCGATGGCAACTAAGGGACCTAAAGTTTAACGTGGAATCCGAACCACTGCCTCTAAATTATGAGCTGGTCTAATTATGAGCGGATTAACGTAGTATTGATTAGTGTGGATGTTAATCTACACAAGAGAACACTACACCCACCAACCATCACTCACAACTATCCCCAATTTGTGACCTCCAAGAAGCGAAGGATTACAGGACGACGCCACCGTCCCATATAGCAATGGCTCAGACAAGGTAACATTAAAAATGCACTAAATACAGATACCTCATTGTATCTCAGAGTATGATGATATTATAGATGAATATGTGGTGTGAGATGGGTCACTTTTAGCGAATTTCCCATAGGGAAGAAGCTATTATTGTAGGTCTGTTGGCAATATTTAACCCCGGGACCATGTTATTTTGTCTTCTCTAGGTGCCCAGATACCAAAACCAATAGTCGTTAAAAATATATATATATATATATATATATATATATATATATATATATATATGTATGTATATATTTACACAAACGTGTGTGTTTGTATATCAGTCAATGGGAACGGGTAGTTTGGGGGGTTTTGTACCTCGAAAAATCGGGTTTTTGCGTTTATCTATGTAAGTTGTAAAAATTTAAAATTTTATATTTCTAATGGAGGATAAGGAAAAATTAATATTTCACTTATTAATCAATATTTTTGGATAAAACTTGATATTTAGCTTCATGTGGTTGAGATCCGTCTATTTATGTTTAAAAACCATAGCTGATGTATTTATAATGGCAGCTAACCTGCAACTCTTTTCCCATGTTAATTATATAGGGAATAGGCAAACTCCTTTTACTATTGACAGATGTTGATGACACTTGGTATAATTGGTCAAAATAAAAATTGTTTATGCTAGAAATTCCTACTTTCAGTGTTCCTCACAGCAGCTAACCTGCATACTCTTTTCCCATGTTAATCATATGGAAAATAGAAAAACTCCTTTATTTATGGACAGATGTTGATGACATTTTTATACAAATTGTCGAAACAAAAGTTCTTTATGCTATAAATACCTTCTTTTAGCGTTCGTCACAACGGCAAACCTAACTCTTTCCAATGTTAATCTTATGAAGAATAGGCAGATAACTAACTCATATATATCGACAGATATTTATAAAACTTGACATATAATATTAATATTACATTATTGATTTGGAAATTCGCTGAGTACGCAGGTCTGCTGCGACGGGGGTAAATATATCCTTTTTTTATAATTGTTCTATGAATTTAACCAGACGAGTTTTAAAGTAAAATCACACTTATAGTAATTTTCTTAAAATTATCAGTGAGATATTTCAAAAGGAACTCTTCTTACTTTATAGGCAAGGCGGTGAATGAAGCCTTGAACGAGAACCAGAGAGATTTCATAGAAGTGCTCAGGCCCATAGTGTAACGAGTCGTTTCTGAAGTCTTATTTGACATCGCCAAGAAAGTCACAAGAAATTTCACTTACGATGAACTTTTTCCTTTATAGTTTAGTTTTAGAACTTTGTGTATAAATATTGTATATCTTGGTAAATATATATTTTTTACATTAAAAGTTATTGGTTTTTTAGAGTAAGGAGATATAGCACATACTGCATGAATAATGTAATTTTAAGTGTGGGCTGGAATAGTATAAAAAATGTCTGGAAATGTGCATTCCAAAGAACGAGTACTTGTGAAGGTTAAATTTGAAAAATTCATAATACATTCATTTTTGAATAATATACTGTAAGAACCTAAAACAAAGCACTGTGTGACTTATGTTTATACATCTATTTTTACTCAATTTGGTAGCACAAATTATATTAAAAAATAATATTTGGTACAAAAACTTTTAATTATTTTCTAAAACCAACCATATTTTAAGTTATTAAGGTTGCAAAATTTAGACTACCATTTACTAATGAGAAATACATACAGTATAGGATTAGAATAGAATAGAATCTATTTCATCTGCTTGTACATTATATTTACATATATCTGTTAATTTCAAATAACAGAAACAAAAATATTTATTAGCTATCCTTAATACTTGCCAGACTGTAATAAATAGTCTGACAGGGACGGTGGCGACGTCCTGTAATCCAGCTGCTTGAAGGCCACGAATTGTGGATAGTTGTAAGAGAAGGTTGGTGGATGTGGTATTCTCTTGTGTGGATTAACGACCTCACTACTGAATACTGCGTTAATCCGCAAATACTATTCTCTTAATTAGACCAATTCGTAATTCAGAGGCCGTGATTTGGATCCCACGTTAAATTGTAGGTCCATCAGTTGCCATCGGCTGTTGGGAGAAAAGTGAGTTTTGAGGAATCCATTTGCGTAAAAAAACGAGCAAGAAATAAGGGGCAAAAATGTAACAATGTTAATTTAACAAAAACAACCTGCGGAATTTTAGAAAAAGGACTATGTTTCCTTCTCTATATAAACAATATTTCTGTAATTTTCTTTAAAAATTATTCAATTTTCAGATGGCACTACGATTTTAGTAAAATCACCTTCTAGTCACTTTGCAGCAAGACGGGAGGGTAACTGTTAGATTGAAGTCAGGGGAATGCATTGATCCTACTTAAAATACTAGATTCTTAGGTTTGAACATTAAAAAAAACTAAAAAATGCAGCTCATACAGTTTACCATTCGTCTTGTGCAGGTTACGGAATCGTCATTTGGGTGGCTTTCCAAACATAGACAGTGTATTTATTCTTCAAAAGATAGCCGTAAGGATCTTAGCAGGTGTTAAACCTCGCTCTTCCTGTCGTCCTCTTTTGTTAGAACTGAAATTGTTGACAATCCACGCTGTTTATATTTATCAACTGTGCATTTTTGTCAAAAATAACTATAACAGTTTCTTAGCGGAATATCATGAGCACCCTTACACTAGACACAAATATTTCCTTCAATATCCGGTTCATAGAACAACTCTATTTGGAAAAGCTCCACGGTATATGGGAAGGAAAATTTTCAATTAGCTCCCCATTGAAATTAGATCTGAAGAACAAATTAGTTTTTCAGAAAAAAATAAAAGATTTTTACTATCACTTTGTCCCTGTTAAATTACACTGTATTGATTGACATTATTATATTGATATGTCATATCAATATAAGCGATAGGATGTTACTTACTTACTTGATACTTGTTTCCTAGTCCTTTGACCAGCTTTGCTGTATAGAACGTTTCATAATTATATCTACATAATTTGTGACACATAAAAATCACATATACACAATACATAATACTTGGCATATAATTTAATTTAAAATATGCGGACGTGATTTGAATCGGGCCCGAGAACAGCGGCTGTTTTCAGCTTCTCAAGCAAGAGAGGGCATTCGACCAAAAAATCACGCATCAACACCCGGAACTCCTGCAGGTTCATCGCTCCCACACTCTGAGGGAAGGAGTTACAAATCCACATTGTGTGCTGAGGATATCAGTTCAGAGTATAGCAAAGGTGGCAGCGTGATTATGGCGAGTCTCATGATTATGCACTCTTCACGTGTTCAACACCAGAGAATAGAATACATACTGGCTGTATACTGACGACGTTTAGCTACTTACCAGAAGTCTTTGTGATCCTCATCGGCCTTTTTATGATAACTAATGGCTATAGTTAAGCACCGAAATGCTTAAACAGTGATAAAAGATTTTATTTGGGAAAGTCCCCCATGATTCGTTAAGGTTTCCTGATAAGTCAGTGCAAAACTCACGCGAAAGCCATTAATGCACCACTGATTCTTATCAGCGGCTGCTTATACTAAAAGTTACTTACCTTTGTGAAATGTGTGGTCTTTTCATAATAAAAGTTGAGAAATAGTAGCAAATTTCCATTGGGAAGAAGCTATTACCGTAAGTCTCTGGCAAAACTTAAGCCTGGGACCATGTTATTTTTTCGTCTTTATGTGCCCAGAGACCAAAAACAATAGTCCTTAAAATAGTCTGTGAACAAGGTAACTCTCGTAAAAATGGTGGGATCAAGATCATATTTGGTAGAGACGTGTATTCCTACTTTTGATAAGTTCGTAATCCAGATGTATCGGTCAACGAGAACGGGTAGTTTGCGGAGATTTTTTATTAAAAATTGGATTTTTTTATGTTTTTCTTATGTAATTTAAAAGTTTTTTAAACTTTATCTTTCACCATTGGAATCAGCTAAAAAACTTAACAAGTAACTTCCTTAAAGTTTTTCTCTATCTCCAACGTGTAAGAGATATTAAAAAATCTAAACACGGTACGTTGGTTCATGTGGTTGAGATTGATCCATTTATGCTTAAAAATCATAGTTTATGTGTTTATCATAGCAGCTAACCAGCATGGCGGTTTCATGTGAAAAGAGTTTTTCACATGTATTTTCCCTCATATGTCATATCGAGAATAGGCAAACTCCTATATTTTATGATTATGAAACTTGGTATAAATGGTCAAAATAAAAATTGTTCATGCTAGAAATGCCTATTTTCAACACTCCTCGCAGCAGCAAACCCGCATACCGATTCCCATGTTAATCTTGTAGAGAATAGGCAAATAATTATTATATTATTGATTTAGAAATTCGCTGAGTATGCAAGTCTGCAGCGACGTGGGTATTTAATCCTAAATTGATTGAATGTTGATGGGCAGGACGTTGGCTTGATGTTTATTACCTATTGCTGCCTCTGGCCAGAGTGTTGTAATAAAATACAGTAACTGAAGACCTTGATGTGGATTGCTCAAGTGGTGGATTGTTGATGTGATGGATATCTTGATGATATTTAATAAAATAGTTAATTTAAATTCGTTAAAATTGCAATTTGAAAGAATAAAATTAAAATTTCTTACACTGCAACTTATTAAATATAAATAATGAAACTAAACTTTAAGGGTTCCTTATATAGGCCTTTAAAATTTGAATAAAATTAACATTGGGACGAATAATACATATAAGAGAGAAATTAATTGACAACTGAAATGAACGGGTGAGCGGCAGAGACTTGACTGCCTGAGTCACCAGTGCATGGACTCTGTGGTGAGGTAGTGAGTGCACTTTACACTGTGATCTCAGGTGCCTTTACGTTTGGATCCTTCCAATAAAGAAACATTTTGACTTTAAACATAACAGTTTGAAAACAATGGTTAGTATGTAAAATGCTGAATATTTAACAACTCTATTCTTTGGATCCATTTATGCACATTTTTATGACATCTCTCTAATGCTCAGTAACATTTTGGAGAAGAGATTTCTTTATGGTAAAGTAACAATGATTTTAGGGAAGATATATGAGGAATTTTATGATGAAGTAATAGTAAGGAAGTCAATTGTAAATCAGGACTGATAAAAAGACAAATATTTTTAGTAATTAAATTTATTTAACAGAAATCACAAGCCAACTAAAATTAATTTATTAAATGTCAAAATTACGACTGAATAATTTTGTTTAACTTGTATTGATATGATGGATTAAAATACTAATCCGTTTCAAACATTTTAAACCTGTCTATTACTTACAAGAGTGCTCATCATTATGTGAATACAAATGTGCTTTCCGTATAAAACATTTTCCACATGTAAGACATTTGTAAGGGCGTTCACCAGTGTGTAAATACAAATGTGCCCTCAGATCATGTGTATAAAAAAAACATTTTTCACATGCAGGGCATTTATGAGGACGCTCACCAGTATGTACAACCATATGTGTTTTCAGACTACTTGACCGTGCAAAACATTTTTCACATGTCGAACATTTATGAGGACGCTCACCAGTATGTACAATCATATGTGTTTTCAGATGACTTAAATGTGCAAAACATTTTTGACATGTCAGACATTTATGAGGGCTCTCACCAGTATGTACAATCATATGTGTTTTCAGATGACTTAACTGTGCAAAACATTTTTTACATGTCGGACATTTATGAGGACGCTCACCAGTATGTACAATCATATGTGTTTTCAGATTACCTGACTGTGCAAAACATTTTTTACATGTTGGACATTTATGAGGACGCTCACCAGTATGTACAATCATATGTGTTTTCAGATGACTTAAATGTGGAAAACATTTTTTACATGTCGGACATTTATGAGGGCTCTCACCAGTATGTACAATCATATGTGTTTTCAGATGACTTAAATGTGCAAAACATTTTTTACATGTCGGACATTTATGAGGGCTCTCACCAGTATGTACAATCATATGTGTTTTCAGATGACTTAACTGTGCAAAACATTTTTTACATGTCGGACATTTATGAGGACGCTCACCAGTATGTACAATCATATGTTTTTTCAGATGACTTAACCGTGCAAAACATTTTTTACATGTCGGACATTTATGAGGACGCTCACCAGTATGTACAATCATATGTGATTTCAGATTACTTAAATGTGCAAAACATTTTTGACATGTCAGACATTTATGAGGGCTCTCACCAGTATGTACAATCATATGTGTTTTCAGATTACCTGACTGTGCAAAACATTTTTTACATGTTGGACATTTATGAGGACGCTCACCAGTATGTACAATCATATGTGTTTTCAGATTACTTAAATGTGCAAAACATTTTTTACATGTCGGACATTTATGAGGACGCTCACCAGTATGTACAATCATATGTGTTTTCAGATTACTTAAATGTGCAAAACATTTTTTACATGTTGGACATTTATGAGGGGTCTCACCAGTATGTACAATCATATGTGTTTTCAGATGACTTAAATATGGAAAACATTTTTTACATGTCGGACATTTATGAGGGCTCTCACCAGTATGTACAAGCATATGTGTTTTCAGATGACTTGACTGTGCAAAACATTTTTTACATGTAGGACATTTATAAGGACGTTCACCAGTATGTACAAGCATATCTTTTTTCATATTACCTGAGTTTGCAAAACATTTTTTACATGTCGACATTTATAAGGGGCTCACCAGTGTGTATAATCATTTAAGTGCTCGTATAACATTATTCACATTTTTTTACATTTCTTAGAACGATAAGGAACTACTGGACCACTTTATTTATTTTCCTTTAGTAAGCTCATTGTTAATTACTTCTTATTGAACTTTGAGAGTAATTTAAATATTTCAGCTTCAAAGTAAATAACATGGTGTTTTTGCAAATAAGGTTTTGTTGTTTATCATTCTTGACAAAATCTATTAACTGAAAACGAACTTACATTCATATCTTATCCGTTGTTTCTCATACCATGATCAAATAATGCAATTTTACAAATGATCGACACTATCTTTGTTTTCATTCAAAACCTATTTCCATTTCAAGTTATGCTTGAGTATTTCTTTCAGGTTTTTCTCTTTACTTCTGATAGGCCTAATTATTTTAGTCACAACCATACCCTGAAAAGGAAAAAACATTTCAGAATTACAAATATTTTCATATATAAAACGTAAAATCTCATTCAAACTGATTTATTCATTGACACACCCTGCAAGTTGTATTCAGAAAGTAACCAGAATATTTTAATATTGTGGGCCTGGAGAGTCTGATTAACATTTTATTATTACATTGGTAAACATGCCTTATATTCCAAAGTAAATGCTTTACACTCAGCTGATCACACAATCAGCATGCTAGCAAACACACATAGTCCCTAGTTTCAAAAGGATTAATTTAAGAAAATATATTTATATTACAATCACATACACCTGCAAAAGAGGACATTTTCAACTGTTGAAATTAAAAAAAAACAAATACTTAAAACTATTAGCATGCTTTATTATTGATTGAGATATAAAGTATTGTTTTTATTACTAAGTATTTTTTTGTCATAATTTTCGAATTTAAGTTTCTGGTGTATAAATTCATTTTAGTGCCCCCTGAATTGTATGATGTCTTTGTATGTGTGGGGATGTGCAGGGTCCTAGAGATGAGACTATTGGTCGGATTTTCATGAAATTCGGTATGTAGGTACTAATCCTCATACATACCCCTAAAAACCACAAAAAACATGTAAAAAATAAAATTCCTCAAAAATGGCTGTAATGATTTTAATGAAAACTGTTGTCATGTGTTTTAAGTGCGGAAAGCGAAATCATTATGCTTCATTATGTACATCGATTAAAAAAGTTCACAGCATGATTAGGCAGGAACCTAGATGATGACAGGGATTCTGGTAATATTTCTGAGTTAAATTCAAATATATAGTTGATTTAGTTATCGAATCTTGTGATCTGATATCAGCACCTAATGATGTTTAAGTATAAAACCAATGAGTGAATAGAAAAAAGTTTTTTTCGAAAGCCTTGACACCTAGATAGTTAAATAATCACTTACCAAATGAATGGCATCTGCGCCCTTCAATTTTGTTAAAATTCCTTACAGGAACTGGTTTCGGTCTTTTAACAGACCATTATCAGTCGACGAAACATTTAAAAATCTTTTCTGCAACAATCGATATATGCTGCTTTACGATATATATTTACAAAATATCAAACTGGTTACAAAACAGGTTCCTGTAAGGCATTTTAACAAATTTGACACCTAAAGGGCAGATGCCATTTAGTTGGTAAGTGATTATTTAAAAAATTGTTGTTCGCAATCATATTGTATATTTTAAATTAGACACAGGTGCTCAAACTAATGTATTACGGGATCCATGAAATCGTTCGAGGCTGAAACCGTGCGAAGGCTTTATTCTCGATATTCCTCTATATTTTCTTTCTGAAAATACATTGTTGCTAACCTATAGAAATCAAAGAGGTGGAGAAAATAAATAAATAAAATAAATAAATTAAATATAAATAAAATATTTAAGAATATTTTTATTGGCTAAAGCTGTATATTTTTATTGGGGGAGGGAGCGTATATGGTGGAAGGGACTGAGCCCCAGAAATGAGACTATTGGTCGGATTTTCATGAAATTCATCATGTAGGTACTACTAATCAACGTAGGTACCCCTAAAAACCACAAAAAACATGTAAAATAAAATTTCTCAAAAATGGCTCTAACGATTTTAATGAAAACTGTTGTCATGTGTTTTAAGTGCGGAAAGCGAAATCATTATGCTTCATTATGTAAATCGATTAAAAAAGTTCACAGCATAATTAGGCAGTAACCTGACAGGGACGCTGGTAATTTTTCTGAGTTAAATTCAAATATGTAGTTGATTTAGTTATCGAATCTTGTGATCTGATATCAGCACCTAATGATGTTAAGTATAAAACCAATGAGTGAATAGAAAAAAATTTTATTTCGAAAGCCTAGACACCTAGGTAGTTAAATATTAGTTAAAATATAGTTAAATTCTTTACAGGAACCGGTTTCGGTCTCTTAACAGATCATTATCAGTCGAGGAAACATGTATCACATAACACAACAGATTCTCCATCGTTGGTGTTCGTAAAGATGAAACATTTAAAAAATCTTTTTTGCAACAATCACGATATATATTTACAAATTATCAAACTGATTCCAAAACGGGTACTTGTAAGAAATTTTTAATAAATTTGACACCTGAGGGGCAAATGCCATTCAGTTGGTAAGTGATTATTTAAAAAATTGTTGTTCGCAATCATATTGTATATTTTAAATTAGACACAGGTGCTCAAACTAATGTATTACGGGATCCATGAAATCGCTCGAGGCTGAAACCGTGTGAAGGCATTTTTCTCGATATTCCTCCATAGTTTCTTTCAGAAAATACATTGTTGCTAACATATAGAAATCAAGAAGGTGGAGAAAATAAATAAATAAAAAAAATTAAATATAAATAAAATATTTAAGAATATTTTTATTGACTAAAGCCGCGTCTTGGTGGGAGGGCATTTACAGTGGAAGGGACTGAGCCCCCTTCCATCTTCCCCTCATATACACAGTCAATCTTACCAACACAACAGAATAAAATTCCAGCGCTCGCCTAGGCATTGTCAATTCTCGGAATGCGTTTCCGGTCCCAAGCGATGAATAGTTTGGCATAAAGGACATTATATGTTGATAATATTTCCCTTCAGTAGTTCACACATTGTAAATAAAGAATTTAATTTTCATGTACCTTGTTAGTAACTGAAATAGTAAAGCTGGAGAAGCCTTATTTGGTGACCTCAACATGATTTGAACACACAACCTTCCGACCTTCCTTATATAGTCCTTATATTAATACTGGACACTTAACCTTAAATTCATTTTAAAAATTGGGTACCTAGATAAATGTTCAGCGATGCTTATTAACTTAGGTATTACAGTTTGTTATTGGATAACTCAAATATTTTAGTAAACCTTTTTTGAATGTTTATGAGTTTGACCCTTATTTTACTCAGTAAAATTTTCGAACTAAAAATACCGTTATAGGATACGTCACCCAATATAATGATTACAACATTTTTGACTATTCTTGGGTGAGTCGTTAAAAAATAAAATGGTTTGGACGGGTGGATTGAGACATCCAGATTTTTAAAATCTGAAATGACTTTCATCTTATTTTCCAAATTGGTTAGTAAACTTAAACTTCCCATATAAACTTATACATACAAAATTACTATTTGCAAGTATTTCGGCTTTTAGTATTTTCCCATGGGAAGAAGCTATAGTGGCCTTTACATACCTAATCAAATTCCTGTAATATGCATAATTCTAACAATAAATTAATTTAATTGCACTTCAAATAAACGACACTGACACTTACTTTATCCCTGAAGTAAATTTAAAAACTTCAGTATGTAACAAAAATATCATATTTTTTAAAGTTATCAAAATCTCTTATAGTAAGTTATTGCTTCAAAAATAATTATCCAATTTCTGAAAATAACAAGAGAAACAAAGTTAAATTATTTGTTAGAATTTTATGGGGGGGCCCATGTAGACTGTTTCAAGCTCATAGACTCAGGCATAGTTGTGGGTGGGGTACGATGTATCATTGAAAGAAAACAGCTATCAATTTAGCATTATTAAGAATATGAAATTTTAATTGTTGAGTATTTGACAAGGATTGTTTACTCAGTATGTAACAATACTCGTATAAATACTGTACTGAAATACATGTTTACAGTGTGAAACTTAAGTCTGTTATGTATAATTAATTAAACCCATGAAAAATAACTTGACAACCCCGTAACTCAACAGCCTTTGGGACCACAAAGTGTATAGTTGCTATGTTTGCCAAGTAAGGTCATAGAAAAGGAAGGTCAAATACGTGGTTTTTGGGACAAAACTAAGCAGAACGTAAGCCAATACATTAAATAATAACTTGGTTGTAAACGATTTACGGAGTATCGCTGTGAGCGATGCCGGCACTTTATACATAGGACCTAGTCGCTGTGAGCGATGCTGCGGCACTCAAAGAGTTAAATACCGTAAAATATCGAAAATTTTACTGAGTGAAATAAGGGTCAAACTCATTAACTTTCATACTCGTAAACATAATATGAAAAATAATATGATAAATTTTATTAAATTTTTTTTTATTGAAATTTTATTGAATTATTAAATCTATTCTATTTTATTATTTTATGACATAATATAACATCTTGTATTCTTGTGACTGACTAAGGCTGACATGTTCCTTAGACAGAACTGTTAATTCATAGCTCAACAGCCGATGGCAACTAAGGGACCTATAGTTTTAACCTGAAGCCCAAACCAATTACGAATTTGGAATTACGGTCTAATTTATGAGGATGGTCTGTGCAGATGAATATAATAATGAGTAATAGTAGAATAACAGTATGAATACTGTATTGTCAATTCAACAATGAGGTCTTGGTGTGCGGACCAGATAACAAAACATTCACCGACCATCGCTCATAACTATCCACAATTATTCATGACCTCCAAGTAGCTGAATTAGTACAACACCACCGTCCCAGTCAAACACGTTGTTATTTAATATTCTGTATCTCGTAATCTGTTTTAAAATTGAAATTTCCTTGTTACTGAGCTTTAATGCGATAAGCTACATGGCTACTCCCAAGTATTATTTAAAAATAGCAGTTATTAGTGTAATAAACTTTTACAGTGAGTTTAAATATAGAAGTATTTTAAAATAAAATTCAATGTTGAGAATTGCTTGTTCAAAAAAGGTTTACTAAAATATTTGAGTTATCCAATAACAAACTGTAATACCTAAGTTAATAAGCATCGCTGAACATTTATCTAGGTACCCAATTTTTAAAATGAATTTAAGGTTAAGTGTCCAGTATTAATATAAGGACTATATAAGGAAGGTCAGAAGGTTGTGTGTTCAAATCATGTTGAGGTCACCAAATAAGGCTTCTCCAGCTTTACTATTTCACTTACTAACAAGGGACATGAAAATTAAATTCTTTATTTACAATGTGTGAACTACTGAAGGGAAATATTATCAACATATAATGTTCTTTATGCCAAACTATTCATCGCTTGGGACCGGAAACGCATTCCGAGAATTGACAATACCTAGGCGAGCGCTGGAATTTTATTCTGTTGTGTTGGTAAGATTGACTGTGTATATGAGGGGAAGATGGAAGGGGGCTCAGTCCCTTCCACTGTAAATGCCCTCCCCACCAAGACGCGGCTTTAGCCAATAAAAATATTCTTAAATATTTTATTTATATTTAATTTTTTTTTATTTATTTATTTTCTCCACCTTCTTGATTTCTATAACTGAAGTGAACAGGTGAGCGGCAGAGACTGACTTTCTGAGTCGTCAGTGCATAGACTCTGTGGTGAGGTAGTGAGTGCACTTTGCCCTGTGATCTCAGGTGCCTTTACGTTTGGATCCTTCCAATAAAGAAACATTTTGACTTTAAACATAACAGTTTGAAAACAATGGTTAGTATGTAAAATGCTGAATATTTAACAACTCTATTCTTTGGATCCATTTATGCACATTTTTATGACATCTCTCTAATGCTTAGTGACATTTTGGAGAAGAGATTTTTTTTATGGTAAAGTAACAATGATTTTAGGGAAGATATATGAGGAATTTTATGATTAAGTAATTGTAAGGATGTCAATTGTACGTCAGGACTGATAAAAAGACTAATAATTTTTGTAATTAAATTTATTTAACAAAAATCACAAGCCAACAAAAATCAATTTATTAAATCTCAAAATTACGACTGAATAATTTTTTTTGAGTTAATTTATATTGATATGATGGATTAAAATACTAATCCGTTTCAAACATTTTCAATCTGTCTAGCACTTACAAGAGTGCTCATCATTATGTGAATACAAATGTGCTTTCCGTATAAAACATTTTCCACATGTAAGACATTTGTAAGGGCGTTCACCAGTGTGTAAATACAAATGTGCCCTCAGATCATGTGTATAAAAAAAACATTGTTCACAAGCAGGGCATTGATGAGGCTTGCTCCTATGTAATATAATATGGTCTCTTAAATTCTTGACATCTTTAAAAGACTCTTTACAAGTAGGACATCCATAAAGGTGAGTATTCATATGTTTTCTGAGAGCACTAGCCAATGTAAAATATTTTACACACATCCGACATTTATGAGGGTTTATAGCCATATGTGAATACATAATATGTGTTTTAATGTTTTCTTGTCTTATAAAACATTTTCCACATGTGAGACATTTGTAAGGGTGCTCACCAGTATGAAAATACAAATGTACCCTTAGGTCTTGTTTATAACAAAAAATTTGATAACATAATGGACATTCATAAGGTTCCTTAGCAGCATGTATAATTATATGTGTTTTCAGATGACTTGATTGTGCAAAACATTTTTTACATGTCGGACATTTATGAGGACGCTCACCAGTATGTACAAGCTTATGTTTTTTGAGATCATCTGACTGTGCAAAACATTTTTTACATGTCGGACATTTATAACGGCGCTCACCAGTATGTACAAGCATATGTGTTTTCAGATTACTTGACTGTGCAAAACATTTTTTACATGTCTGACATTTATGAGGACGCCTACTAGTATGTACAATCATATGTGTTTTCAGATGACTATACTGCGCAAAACATTTTTCACATGTCGGACATTTATGAGGACGCTCACCAGTATGTACAAGCATATGTGTTTTCAGATTACCTAAGTGTGCAAAACATTTTTTACATGTCGGACATTTATAAGGGCGCTCACCAGTATGTACAAGCATATGTCTTTTCAGAGCACCAGACTGTGCAAAACATTTTTTACATGTCGGACATTTATAAGGGCGCTCACCAGTATGTACAAGCATATGTGTTTTCAGATTACTTGACTGTGCAAAACATTTTTTACATGTCGGACATTTATGAGGACGCTCACCAGTATGTACAAGCATATGTGTTTTCAGATGACCTAACTGAGCAAAACATTTTTTACATGTCGGACATTTATGAGGACGCTCACCAGTATGTACAAGCATATGTGTTTTCAGATTACCTGAGTGTGCAAAACATTTTTTACATGTCGGACATTTATGAGGACGCTCACCAGTATGTACAAGCATATGTGTTTTCAGATTACATGAGAGTCCAAAACATTTTTTACATGTCGGACATTTATGAGGACGCTCACCAGTATGTACAAGCATATGTGTTTTCAGATTACTAGACTGTGCAAAACATTTTTTGCATGTCAGACATTTATGAGGGCGCTCACCAGTATGTACAAGCATATGTGTTTTCAGATTACATGGAGTGCAAAACATTTTTTACATGTCAGACATTTGTAAGGACGCTCACCAGTATGTACAAGCATATGTGTTTTCAATTTACTTGACTGTGCAAAACATTTTTTACATGTCAGACATTTGTAAGGACGCTCACCAGTATGTACAAGCATATGTGTTTTCAGATAACTTGACTTTGCAAAACATTTTTTACATGTCGGACATTTATGAGGACGCTCACCAGTATGTACATGCATATGTGTTTTCAGATTACTGCAAAACATTTTTTACATGTCAGACATTTGAGACGCTCACCAGTATGTACATACATATGTTTTTCAGATTACTGAGTGTGCAAAACATTTTTTACATGTCGGACATTGTAAGGGCTCTCACCAGTATGTACAAGCATATGTTTTTTCAGGGTATCAGATCGAGCAAAACATTTTCCACATGTCGGACATTTATGAGGGCACCAGTTCACATATGTGTTTTCAGATTATTTACTTCAAAACATTTTTTTCATATTCAAAAGAGTTTCCATTTCAATAATATGTTTTCAGATTACCTGATTGCAAAACATTTCTTTTACATTTAATACGTTCATTATGTACAAAGCATTTTTTTTCATAATTATTTTCAAAACATACATATCTAAAAAGTATACACATCTTTGTTTTCATTCAAAACTATTTCATTTCAATATGCTTGAGCATTTCTTTCAGGTCCTCTTACTTCTGATAGGCCTAATTATTTTCACAACCATACAAAAGAGAAAACATTTGTCAAATATTTTCATATATGAAACGTAAAAAGCTCATTCAAACTGATTTATTCATTAACACACCATGCAAGTTGTATTCAGAAATTAACCAGAATATTTAATATTGTGGGCTTAATTAACATTTATTATTATTGGTAAACATGCTTATACTCCAAAGTAAATGCTTTACACTCAGCCGATCACATAATCATCATGCTAGCAAACACACATAGTCCCTAGTTTCAAAAGGATTAATTTATAAAAATATATTTATATTACAATCACATACACCTGCAAAAGAGGACATTTTCAACTGTTGAAATTAAAAAAAAATCAAATACTTAAAACTACATTAGCATGCTTTTATTGATTGAGAAAAAAAAATGTATTAGCGAATTTCCCATAGGGAATAAGCTATTGTTTTTATTATTAAGTATTTTTTTGTCATAATTTTCGAATTTAAGTTTCTGGTGGATATATTCATTTTAGTGCCCTCTGAATTGTATGATGTCTTTGTATGTGTGGGATTGTGCAGGGACCTAGAAATGAGACTATTGGTCGGATTTTCATGAAATTCATCATGTAGGTACTACTAATCAACGTAGGTACCCCTAAAAACCACAAAAAACATGTAAAATAAAATTTCTCAAAAATGGCTCTAACGATTTTAATGAAAACTGTTGTCATGTGTTTTAAGTGCGGAAAGCGAAATCATTATGCTTCATTATGTAAATCGATTAAAAAAGTTCACAGCATAATTAGGCAGTAACCTGACAGGGACGCTGGTAATTTTTCTGAGTTAAATTCAAATATGTAGTTGATTTAGTTATCGAATCTTGTGATCTGATATCAGCACCTAATGATGTTAAGTATAAAACCAATGAGTGAATAGAAAAAAATTTTATTTCGAAAGCCTAGACACCTAGGTAGTTAAATATTAGTTAAAATATAGTTAAATTCTTTACAGGAACCGGTTTCGGTCTCTTAACAGATCATTATCAGTCGAGGAAACATGTATCACATAACACAACAGATTCTCCATCGTTGGTGTTCGTAAAGATGAAACATTTAAAAAATCTTTTTTGCAACAATCACGATATATATTTACAAATGATCAAACTGATTCCAAAACGGGTACTTGTAAGAAATTTTTAATAAATTTGACACCTGAGGGGCAAATGCCATTCAGTTGGTAAGTGATTATTTAAAAAATTGTTGTTCGCAATCATATTGTATATTTTAAATTAGACACAGGTGCTCAAACTAATGTATTACGGGATCCATGAAATCGCTCGAGGCTGAAACCGTGTGAAGGCATTTTTTTCTTGATATTCCTCCATATTTTCTTTCAGAAAATACATTGTTGCTAACATATAGAAATCAAGAAGGTAGAGAAAAAAAATAAATAAAAAAAAATTAAATATAAATAAAATATTTAAGAATATTTTTATTGGCTAAAGCCGCGTCTTGGTGGGGAGGGCATTTACAGTGGAAGGGACTGAGCCCCCTTCCATCTTCCCCTCATATACACAGTCAATCTTACCAACACAACAGAATAAAATTCCAACGCTCGCCTAGGCATTGTCAATTCTCGGAATGCGTTTCCGGTCCCAAGCGATGAATAGTTTGGCATAAAGGACATTATATGTTGATAATATTTCCCTTCAGTAGTTCACACATTGTAAATAAAGAATTTAATTTTCATGTACCTTGTTAGTAAGTGAAATAGTAAAGCTGGAGAAGCCTTATTTGGTGACCTCAACATGATTTGAACACACAACCTTCTGACCTTCCTTATATAGTCCTTATATTAATACTGGACACTTAACCTTAAATTCATTTTAAAAATTGGGTACCTAGATAAATGTTCAGCGATGCTTATTAACTTAGGTATTACAGTTTGTTATTGGATAACTCAAATATTTTAGTAAACCTTTTTTGAATGTTTATGAGTTTGACCCTTATTTTACTCAGTAAAATTTTCGAACTAAAAATACCGTTATAGGATACGTCACCCAATATAATGATTACAACATTTTTGACTATTCTTGGGTGAGTCGTTAAAAAATAAAATGGTTTGGACGGGTGGATTGAGACATCCAGATTTTTAAAATCTGGAATGACTTTCATCTTATTTTCCAAATTGGTTAGTAAACTTAAACTTCCCATATAAACTTATACATACAAAATTACTATTTGCAAGTATTTCGGCTTTTAGTATTTTCCCATGGGAAGAAGCTATAGTGGCCTTTACATACCTAATCAAATTCCTGTAATATGCATAATTCTAACAATAAATTAATTTAATTGCACTTCAAATAAACGACACTGACACTTACTTTATCCCTGAAGTCTTCAGTATGTAACAAAAATATCATATTTTTTAAAGTTATCAAAATCTCTTATAGTAAGTTATTGCTTCAAAAATAATTATCCAATTTCTGAAAATAACAAGAGAAACAAAGTTAAATTATTTGTTAGAATTTTATGGGGGGCCCCATGTAGACTGTTTCAAGGTCATAGACTCAGGCATAGTTGTGAGTGGGGTAGCTCGTTATTGCTTACTTATTCATGGAAGAACGATGCATCATTGAAAGAAAACAGCTATCAATTTAGCATTATTAAGAATATGAAATTTTAATTGTTGAGTATTTGACAAGGATTGTTTACTCAGTATGTAACAATACTCATATAAATACTGTACTGAAATACATGTTTACAGTGTGAAACTTGAGTCTGTTATGTATAATTAATTAAACCCATGAAAAATAACTCGACAACCCCGTAACTCAACAGCCTTTGGGTCCACGAAGTGTATAGTTAAAACGTTCACTGCTATGTTTGCCAAGTAAGGTCATAGAAAATTTTATTTTATAGATATTAATGTAATAATTTTTTAAAATTGTAGACAGTTAAATTTTCTTTTTAGAGATGCTATGTTACACTAAAAATGTTCTTTTTCTCAACCTAAAATAAAGTTAAATCTATAAAACTACAAAAAATTATTTTTCTTTTTGTGTTTGTATAAAACAATATTTTACATGTTTTTATTACAGCCCTATAGCTAAAAAGAGCAAGAAATTTTAAGTAAAATTTACGTGTAATACATCACAACTGTTTGAATTTAAGACATCACAGAAATAAAAACAAAGTTCAGTAGCCATGGTTATTGTTTTGCAGTGTTTATTGAATACGGCACAATTTTACATGCTTTGAAGCTATAATTATTGCTACTCATGAGAAAAAACAGCTTTAAAATAATGATAAAAAACAAGTATTAATATGAGAACACTTTTCTAGCAATTTTGAAACTTTTAAACAATTGTAAACAAACATTTGTAAAATAACTGCAAATAAAACAGCCACGGTACACAATGATGAAACCTTTATAGTAAATACAAAGAGTATGAAAACTAAAAAAAATATGGAAGGTTAAATACATGGTTTTTGGGACACAACTAAGCAAAAAGTAAGCCAGTACATTAAATAATAACTTTGTTGTAACCGATTTACGGAGAGTCGCTGTGAGCGATTCCGGCACTTTATGCATAGGACCTAGTCGCTGTGAGCGATGCTGCGCATTTAAAGAGTTAAATACCGTATCAAAATATCAAAGTATATACAATAGTCACTGTTCACTTACAGAAGGTGTAAATGCAAGAAATATGAATCTATGACCTTTTGGTTTTTGTCTTACTGCTCTTTGTTGAGGGCATTTAATACAAGTTTATGAGTTTTTGTGATTCCCCAAAATTCCAAAATTCCTCACAAAAAATTAAAGAACAAAATTTCAAAAAATAAGAAACACAAACATTTTTAGTAACAAAAATAACCGAGAGCAAAAAAATAACCTGTAACAAGCCCTGACAGGCTTATATTTTGCGTATTTATGCCGCTAAACATTAAATTTAGTAATAATCAACCGCTGCATGTCATCGACTGCCATTACGGCAGCGGGTAGTGTTGTCGACTGTTAGTTCCTGGGTTAAAATACCCACATGGGTGTCACCATTTTAAAAGGTAATCTAATCTAAGGATATACTAAATTTTACCTTTATAATGTATGGGTGAAAATTAATAGTTACTATTTGTTCAATTGGTTGCAATAATTACATTCCTTATAACCCTTAGCATGAGAAACTGGACTCGTGAACTATTATCCACTTCATGCTTGAGATGACTGCCAATCTGTAATATCATAAACAAAGACTATTAGTGATGTGGGTCAGGTAAATATAAAATTGGTATTTACCTAAGGTCCCAGATAAATACCCAAAATTCTGGGTATTTGTTTTTTTTTAAATTCATTCATAGGGTAAAGAGAATTTTTTGCAATCTTAATAATGCTTAAGTACATACAAGCAAAGATAATTTGTATTAGAATAAGATTGTCTTTGATACAAGTCAGTGCGTCGCACAACGTTTATGTACTGTTGTTGGGAGTTAGTGGATTGTGCTTAACGGAATAACCAACTTTTTTACAATACAATAATTTACAGGGTACAGAACTGTATTTGTTTTTCATATTATGTTTGCAATGTTACTATGTAGTGTTTAAATCGATTTAACTTCAAATGTAATGCCTTCTGTGGTGTATTTGACAAATAATAACATGATACAGTACATATAACCTATCAAAGGACTTTTATTCGTTTAAACCTACTTTTCCCGATAACTCGGCATTTCTCTAACTCGGCCTTCATTGGGTCCACATTAGGCCGAGTTTGCGAGACTCTACAGCAATAATAATATATGACAAGTTTTATCATTATCTGTCAATAAATATGAGTATAATTTACCTACTCTCCATAAGATTAACATGAGATCTTTCTTATGTTAATCTTATGTAGAGTATTTATGCATACTCTTGTATGCAGGTTCGCTGCTGTGAGGAACGCTGAAAGTAGGACTTTCTAGTGTAAACAATTTATATTTTGTATTTCCCTTTCATATCAAGTTTAATCAACATCTGTCCACAAATAAAGGAGTTTACTCAAACTATATGATTAACATGGGAAAAGAGTATGCAGGTTAGCTGCCATGATAAACACATAAGCTATGATTTTTAAGCATAAATCACATCACATATCACATATCCTCTTCTCCACGTCCTTCTTCTGAAGGTGCTGGAGGCGTCAAGTGTCCTGTCTTGTAACAGGCCCACACATTAAAAATAGCGAGCCACGCGCTAGGAACAGGGTTCAACAGACTAGGCTTTAGATGCGGTTAGATTAGGTAGGGTATGCTATGGATTTAGGTTTTAGGTCTTGCGGAAGTCTTCCAGGTTGTAGAAGCAGGCACTTATAAGAAATGATTTTACGGCTCTTTTGAATTTTTCAATTTGTGCAATATTTCTGAGGTTTTCTGGTAAATTTTCGAATAATTTTATGCCACTGTCACTTGGTTTGGTTTCAAAAAGTGCTAATCTGTGTTGCTGTGAAAATCTATTGTTGAATCTGGTGTTGTAACTATGGCAAGATGGGATTGTGATTAAATTATGTTGTTTAATGTAGGTGACTGCTTCAAGTATGTAAAGGCTTGACACTGTAAGAATTTAGGAGCCGCGCAAAAGCCTCTCTACAGCTGGCATCGGGTGGCATTTGGAGCATGGCACGGATTGCTTTTTTTGTCAACAAAGATTTTCTCGAGATTGCTCCTCCCTGCTCCCCACAGCAAAATAGAGTAGGCTATATGCGACTGGATATGGCTATGATAAACTGTTTTGAGAAGAGGGATGTTTTTTAGACCGCTTAGTCTTTTAAGCATAAAAACACCGCGAGCCATCCTGTTTTCCAAAACGTCAATTTGACTACCCCAATTTAGCCCACTGTCCAGTTTCACTCCCAAGAAGCTGAAATTGTCAACCTCTTCAAGCTGGTCCTCATCTATAAAGACTTGTGGCTTTGATTTCATTTTTTGTTTTTTCTGATTTGTTAGGATGCACATGAAATTTGTTTTTGATCTGTTAATTGCGAGGTTGTTATTTGAAAAGAATTGAGCTAGTCCATTGACCTTCATGCAAGTGTCAATTTCTAGCTGTTCAATTTCCTTGTGTTTTGTGAACAGGGATGTGTCATCTGCATAGATGAACAAGTTCTCTGTTGGAATTGAATTTTCAATGTCATTTATATAGATGAGGAAAAGGATTGGACCAAGAATCGATCCTTGCGGAACACCGCTAAGGACCTGTTTGGGTTCTGACTTGATTTTTTTTAATTTTTGATTTTGTTTCATAGTTAATTTGAGTGATTTGTAGTCTGTCTGTCATGTAGGAGGTTAGCCAAGTACTGACAGAGTCTTGAATGCCTATACAGGCCAATTTCTCTGCCAGTAGCGCATGATCGACACAGTCAAATGCTTTGGAGAGATCAGCAAAGCATCCAATTACCGTCTCTCCGGCCTCAACTGCATCGATACATTGATTTACAAATTCAGTTAAAGCCAATTTGGTTGATTTATTTGCCCGAAAACCGAATTGTCTTGAGCAGAGGAGATTGTGTCGTTCTAAGTATTCAATGATTTGAATACAGGCGACTTTCTCCAGTAGCTTGGCCACTGATGGCAAGAGCGAAATTGGACGATAATTTTGTATCAGATTTTTTTCGAGTTTTTTGTGGATTGGCCTAATGACTGAAATTTTACACCGGTCTGGGAAGACTCCCCCTGACAGAGATGAATTTACCAAGTGCAAGAGTGGTTTGGAAATCTCCTGTTTGCAGAATTTTAGTACCTCCATGGTGATATCGTCTATGCCAGCAGACTTCTTAGATGGGAAACATGACAAAATTTCTAGAAGTTGATTTTCATTTATCGTTATAAAATTGGAAAAACTATTTCTTTGATTTATAAGTGTTCTGTTTTGTTGGCTGCTATTTTTTGGTAGGGAGGCTTTGATTTGAACAGCAACTTCAGCAAAGTAGCTACTGAAAATAGCGCAGACTGTATTCAGATTTTTTATATTTTTACCCTCCCAGTTTAGTGAAATGTTTTCGGTGCTGGTGGGGGATTTACTCTGGAGTCTGTTGATTACATCCCAGGTGGCCTTGGATTTATTATTTGATTGGTTTATTTTTCCTGTCGCCCATTCTGCTTTGGCTGTCTTTAGAATTCTGTAATTGTATTTTGACTGGGAATAATTAGCTTTATCTATTGTAGAAAGGGTGGACTTCCATCTGTTGTATAATTGAAACATTGTTTGTTTTGCCCTATTTGTCTCATAATTTTTCCAGGGGATATTGTTTGTTTCTTGAATTTTGATGCTTTTCACAGGGCAGGCTAATCTGCGGGCAAAGTGGTATGTAAAAGTTGATATAAAACTATTGTAGATATGGTTGACATCTGCTGAGTTGAGGCTTTCCTCCCATTTTTCCATTTTTAGTCTGAGTTTAAGCTCCTCTAGGCTTGCTGTATTTATTTTGCGTTGTTCCATCCGTTTGCCTTTACTTTGTAGTTCACTGTTTATTGTTGTGAAGTTTTAATTGCATGGTGGTCTGAAATATGTGTTTGTATTGCAGCTGGTTTCTGTGTTGACAAGTTAGTAATAAAATTATCTATGCAGGTGTGTGATTCTTTGGTGATCCTGGTAGGTACTTTAACTACAATGTTCAGACCGTGGCTCTGTAGGATATTTTTTGGTCTTACTGTCTTGACTAAGTGCATTTATATTGAAGTCACCAGCAATCACTACAGGGTTGTTTGAGCATGTATTGTTTCCAAGTACTTATTTAATTTCCCAAAAAATTCTTCTATATTTTTATCACATGGGGTTCTATATAGGCCTGACACTATTATGGGTTGGTTTTGTATCATAATTTTTATTTCAGTACATTCAAAAGTTGATTCCTTAGATAATCTTTGTCCAATATTTTCTATTTTAACTGATTCAAAGAGATTGATGATTTTTTGTAAATGGCAACACCACCCATCTTTGCTATAGTTCTACTGTTAGAGTTAATGAGATCATAATTTTGTATTTTTAAATCTGTAATGGTGGATGCACTCAATCCATGTTCCGTGATAATAAATAAGTCGGGTGATTCATCATCCAAAAAATACTCAATTATTTCCACCTTACCTGTCAAGCTGCGAACATTTTGGTGGATAATTTTTAGGGTGGATTGTTTCCTTTTATGCTTATTTTTTAAGTGTTGTGGCTTTGAGGCTGTTCCAAATTGTTTTTTGTACGATGTTCTGTCTCTGATTCCCTACTGCTTCGTGACATGAGAAGATCTGAATGGTGTAAATAATTCCCTATGATGTCGCACATTATATCTTTGCCCGTGTTGTTTAGGTGTAACCCATGTGTTGTGTAGTGACTGCGATTCAACATGCTATTTAGGCTCAAAAAAGTCCACTTTTTTTGCGCACATTTGGTTCTGATGGATTTGTTGAAAGATTTAATTCTTTTATTCTGTCGAAGGATCATCATATCTGTAGGGGGCCTCCACCCAGACAATTTTCCTATCTCCCACCCCATCAAGATGACTCACTTTTTCAAGAGTGTTTGAAATCCCTTTATCCGAAACATCGTTCACCCCACCCACCATAACGATTATCCCATTTTTTTTTTATTTCTCCCACCCGTTTTCCAGCATTTTCAATTGCGTTTCCCATAGGTGCGTTTCCCTGGTGAGAAATGCGCCTGCACATCCCACTTCCCATCACCAGCGCTATCAAGCCTTGCCCTACATCCCCGCGCGTGGCTGTCACCGGCCACCAGTATTTTTTTGCCTACGCCCCTGCTTTTCCCCCCCTTGATGGCTTTTCTAATGCCTCCCCTGTAGGCCTATCAAGGTCCAACAGCGGTTCAAATCTATTTGAGACGTCCAAAGTCTCTTGTATTAAGCTTTCCCAACGCCTGTCTGATTTTTTTTTACCTACATCCACCCAACCGACCTCATGCCCGGCAATCTGGTCTTGGAGTTGGATTATTTTTATTTCTTTTTCATTTGAGTTGCTGTTTGAGAGTTTTATTTTCGTTCAAGAGACTTTGAGAGAGTTTTGAGTGGTTTTCAAGTTCAATTTTGAGTGTGGTGATGCAAGAGAAATTAGCCTTGCAAAGCTGGACGCAGCCAGGACAGAGCCATGTGTCATTCTTTGATAGAATGTTGAAAATGCTTTTCTTTGTGTTGCTACAGTCCTTTTTGGCATGGACCCATCTCTGACATGCATCACAGGCAATACTGTCACTATGTTGATCAAGGATCTGCTGGTCACAAGTTCCACAGCGAATCACAGTCATACTTAAGCGCAGTGTATGTGTGTGAGCGTGAGGCAAGTTTATGTTTTATTTATTTATGTGTTTTTCTTTTTTTGTTTTTTTTGTTTATTTAAGTGATTGTTTTTCTGTTTTTTTTAAGTGTGATTGTTTCTCTTTTTTTTTTGTTTTGTTTTAATGTTTCATGTCATAACCTAGGTCGAAATCATGTAGGTTGGCTTAATGTAGTTGTGCCTAGGTTATGTGTAGCCTAGCCTGTGTTTAAAAAAGTGTTATTTAGCAAAGTATTGGTTTTCTAGGGTTACAGTGATATAAGATTTTTTATTTTTTATATTTCGCAAAGGCTTAATACCTTTTTTTGTCAACATTAATCTAAAATTTGCTTTGGAGGAACACTTTGGTTAACCTAGGCTACTGAACATGCGTGCTCTCTACAATACATAATAGGGTGAAAACTTATGGATATTTGAGTTACCTGGTTTTAGGAATGAGTTTTTATGGTTTTGAAAGGAAGAATAAATGATTAGGTTGGATAAAATAATGAAAGTTGGTTTTTAAGGAACGTGGTTTTCAGGAAGTGGCTGCTGCTGTCTTGTCGTCTGCAAAGTTCAGATCTTCATTTCACTGTCTTGATGTTAATGAATCTTGAGGATTTATGTATTAAAATGGTCAAAACTAGTTAGGGATTATTTCACACTTTTGTGGACAGTGAATTTTGAAAAATAGGTAAAAAGTGACTAAAACTGTAGAGAGCTCAGCATGGCAAACAGGCTACTGCACGCAGTGCTGCCAACCAAATGTATGGATCTCAGCCACATGAAGCTAAATATCAAGTTTCATCCAAAAATATTAGATTATAAGTGAAACATTAATTTTTCCTTATCCTCCATAAGATTAACATTGGAACCACAAAATACAACGTACTGTGTTTAGATTTTTTAATATCTCGGTAACCGTTGGAGATACAGAAAAACATTAAGGAACAAAATTGCGTAGTTTTTTAAGGTGATTCTAATAGTGAAAGATAAAATTTAAAATTTTTAAACATTACATCTGGTTTACGAACTGGTCCGAGCAAATACAGGAATACAAGTCTCTACTAAATTTGGTCCCAATCAGACCATTTTAACGAGAGTTATCATGTTCACAATCACACACATACATATGTATGTTTATATATATATAAATATAAAAATTTTAACGACTATTGTTTTTGGTCTCTAGGCACCTAAAGAAGAAAAAATAACATGGCCTCGGGTTAGTCTTACCATGAGACCTACGGTAATAGCTTCTTCTCTATGGGAAATTTGCTAAAAGTGTTAAAGAATCTTTATTTTTGATATCACAATCAAATTAGATCCTTCTTCTGAAAATATTTAGTTAAAATACCCTAGGCCTGAAGAGAATGATGGTATGGTCAAATTTAGCGGATATCTAAGCTTAGTCGATTGTTCTACATAAAAACACACATTGTTACATAATATTAAAAACAACATTGTCTGGAGTAATTTTTTTTTTATAAATACCCGGGCATTTACCCATTTAGGGTACTTACCCAGGGTGTAGTTTTAACTACCCGGGTATTTTACATATAACGCTTTCTTCCCTTTGTCCGGTTCAAGTAGAAATTCGTTAGCTAGCGTGTAATCTACTTTCAGCCCGGTTATTTTGCATCACTAACCTATAACAATAGGCCTAAACCTATACTAATAGGCCTAATAATCGATCATGTGACATTTTATCTCCATTCATGAGACACCGACCCAATTGCATGTATATAGTCGATACACTGTAAAACTTTAAGTTGAATGTGATTAACATACTGTCATTTGGGTAAATATTTCCAACACACTACTACCTACACTACTTCTACACTAATCTATATAAAATTGATCTTAGACTTACTTTTTGCACTTTCTAACAAATTTTAACAAAGTTTCTGTCCCCCCCCCCAATTTTGATGTTTCCAACGATTTTTGGCTGAAATATAACAAACTCAAACCAAAACAAACTAGGGGATCGGCGGGAATTGGGGTTCTGGGCGGGGGAATATCACTCAAATACACTTATTTCACTCTCTAACAACATAATTAAGAATAAAAAGACTGCGAAATACAGTTTTTCTGAATTTTTCTAACTTTTTTTAGCCAAAATAAGGCACCCTTCAAACATCCAGCCAACCTTGTTGTCTACAACAATCGAGGTTCTGAGCTGGGAGAAACGGGAAAAATTTGGGAGTCAGGGATATTTGAGGAAATTTAGGATATAAAATGTTAATTTTAGGATAAATGGTAGATTCTGGTGATTTACAATTTTAGAAGGGAAACGATTGTTTGATTGGAGATCTTAGGCTTATGTCAAAGATTTGTTATTCAATTTAAATTAATTGAATTATGTTGGGAATGTTTTCAAACAAAGCAAATTGCTCAACAAATCTTAAACTGAATTCAACGATCTTTAATATTAATTCATTTCATTGTCAATCAGCTGATTACAAATCCTTTAGTCCTTCAGCCCAAGGTAACTAGAAATATACAAAGAGGTACGAAAAGTACAGAAACTACTTCTAACTAGTGACATTATTGTTTTTAACACAAATAATTGAAGAATATTTATTTTATTATTGGTTTAATTTCTGAAGTATAAAAATGATTCTTTTCTGTAATTAACGTATTTAAAGATGTCGTAAAATTCCTAGTTTTTATGTGTTGGACTGACAAGTAAAATAAATGGGGATTCTGCAGTATCGTTCAAAAATATAAGTAACTGTAAAAGTTGTATGTAGGCGACCAATACAATTGCGTTACATCATAATAAACAGCCGAAATACAGCACTCTGCGGAGTTGAGTTCTTTATTGATAGTATAATCTATTATTAACGAGATAATAATATGAATAAAGAACCTATATATATTTAACGACGTAAAATATAAAAAATCTAACTCCGCAGAGCGCTGTATTTGGGCAATATCTCGTATAACTTATTACGATAAAACTCTACTTGTATTAGTCGCCGACATACAGCACTCTGCGCAATTAGTTTAGGTTTTTTGATAGTAGGCTAAAAAATATATTTAACGACATAAAAATAAAAAATAAGACTTAACTCCGCAGAGCAATTTATGTCAGCAATATCTCGTATATTATGATAAAACGCTACGTGTATTAGTCCCCGACATACAGCACTCTACGGAGTTACATTTTTTGATAGTATAACATATTATTAAAGACATCAAAGTATAATAAAACCTAACTTAACTCCGCAGAACGGTGTTTGTCGGTAGTATCACCAAAATAATAATAGTAATCATTATTATATGTACCATATTCATAATATAATAATAATATGAATCCCATAGTTGCATCGGCATAGTGATATGACAGTATGAGGATTGGTGCTCTGTGGAATAATGTTTCATTAATTACGCCTCAGCTAGTCAGCTGTTACCAACATTGTAAAAACCTCTGCTAAAATAAGACTTTTAAAACAAAAAAATTATCTTTAAATATTTTGTTTCTCCCTGCCTAAAACCCAGAATAGTGGACTCTTGGTTTAAAAAATCCCTGATTCCTAATTATTTCCCCATTAGGTCAGGTACCAGATTCCTGCAGACTCAATGTTATCTGGATGTAACATTTCAGTCCAAAAAACAAAAACGTAAGAAAAACTGTATTCAGCGAAGTTTTTATTCTTAGTTATATTTTTAGAGAATGAAATAAGTGTATTTGAGTCATTTTTCCCCCGCCTAGAACCCGGGTTCCCTAGGTAGAAGGTGTGGTTTGAGTGTCATACCTATAATCATAGGAAACGTCAAAATGGGGTTCCTCTGTGGACAGAAACTGTGTTAAAAGGTTGTTAGAGAGTGCAAAAAGTAAGACTAAGATCGATTTTACATAGGTAAGGACACTGTGTTGGAAATATTTGCCATAATTTGTTTCACAATATGTAACTTTATTACGACAAAAATCATTTGCCAGGATTATTAGTTTTGTAGCCTAATGTACAATAGCTCTTCTTATGTATTTTATATTACAGAACATGTTGCAGTTACCGACAGCATAAGTTTAACAGAACTAAAATAAACTTACCTGCTAATCTCAAAAACTCAGCATGTTGAGTTTCATGTACAGTACAGTATACACAAATGTTAGGCAACTAACTTGAAAGAATGTAATAAAAAAGTATTTTAAAATATATAAATATACTACAACAATATGTAGGTAATGATGATTTTATAAATATATCTTTATGTCTCAACGTTGTTTACATAAATACAAATTCCAAAATGAGAATACAAAGTATCAAATGAGAACATGACGAGTACGAACAACAGAACAGAGGCCTTTGGAACTTTGGAAGTTAGAAGTTTTTTCAACCCTTAATTAAGGCGGCCTAGCAAATGTCCATGAAGCTTTAATGATCTCTGTAGCTGTTCATTGTAATCTGTTCATCTATGGTTTTAGCATATACAGTTTAAAACGGTCGATATACTGTAGTACTTTAAGATGAATGTGATTAATATACTATAATTTGTTCCAAAATATGGTTTAACCCAGAAAAGGCAAGCCTTTTTACTCTTAACTGTAACATAAAAATAATTACTAATATCTTCTTGAAATATCAAAGTTTAAACGAAAAAAGCATAAAACATGCCCCCTCTTATAACCACTCTCCACAATAGCAAAACAACTCTCTGCAATCCCCAATTAAGTATACAAATGCCGTCAACTTCCATCCAAGCCGGCCACTGTTTATTTAAGGTGGGCCCTCCCCTCGATGTAGTAATCGATATACGGACTTAGACAGCGTATAAGAAGCTTTTAGTACCGATATATGCCACCAGAGCTCGTCTCAATTTTAGGTCACAAACATTCCGTAAGGCTATCAATCTACTTCTATTCATAATCAATGCTAGAACGTTACCCTCGTCAGCGTAGCGTAGCCGGTTCAGCCACTCAGCGCATGTGCATAGGAGTAGAAAGCGCTTACTTGGTTATAAACATGCCCGGTGGCAGTCTAGTGCACTACGAGAGCAGGTTCGGATGCTTGCTCCCAGAGGGCAACACAGTCACGTAGGAGCTAGTGTGCAACATGTTCACTAAACTGACCACAGATCTCTACCTGCCACTTCTTATTGAATATGTAAATACGTCGTGAATTACGACTTTGTCAGTTCTAGGGTTAAGCATTAGATGAACGGATAAAAAGTTTCCATCATGAGGTTTTTCCAAGGAAGTGTGAATGGCTATGGATAGTTGTTTTATCTGGAAACATAATAATGACATCTCATGGAGTGTTGTTGTTAGTCACAAAAAAATACATAATGAATTTTCAATATCTGTATTTGTTGTTAGTAGAAAGATAGGAATAAGTTATTTTTAAGGATTTCTGGGAGTGATAGGTCTGCTATGAGGGTAAGATAAGGTAAATATTCTCTGCCAGGTTCCGACCAGGCAATTTCCTAAACCGAAATGAAGTTTGTTAGATCACTTGGATGCTTCAATGGATAGGATCGCCAGAGCTGTGTGGCCGGCAGCCGCTTGCAGGTGTGGATTGTGAAATGTGGATGTCTCACCGTACAGTCGCCCGAAAAGGCCGCATACAGTGCCCTGCTGAGTACAGTCATAGATGAACGGATAGTAAAGTAATCTGTTCCTCTCTGGTACAGTACAGTCTGCGCAACCTAAACTGCTGCGTTGTTCGGACTGTTGTAAATTGCTCTGTATTTTTACTGCAACATTTTTACTTTCCCCCTATACGATAGTAATAGGAGAAAGTATTTTTACGTCAGCATTTGAGTTTTGAATCTAAAAAGTTGTTTTTAGATTAGATTATTGAAATGGCAACCTACTTAGGTAGGTATTTTAAGCCAAAAGTACATATGAATGAGAAATGAATGTACAATGATTGTGGCGCGATCTTGTAGTCTTGTTACTGACTAAGGCTTACATTTTCCTTAGACAGAACTGTTAAGTCATAGATGATGTTAAGCCCAACAGCCGATGGCAACTAAGGGACCTAAAGTTTAACGTGGAATCCGAACCACTGCCTCTAAATTATGAGCTGGTCTAATTATGAGCGGATTAACGTAGTATTGATTAGTGTGGATGTTAATCTACACAAGAGAACACTACACCCACCAACCATCACTCACAACTATCCCCAATTTGTGACCTCCAAGAAGCGAAGGATTACAGGACGACGCCACCGTCCCATATAGCAATGGCTCAGACAAGGTAACATTAAAAATGCACTAAATACAGATACCTCATTGTATCTCAGAGTATGATGATATTATAGATGAATATGTGGTGTGAGATGGGTCACTTTTAGCGAATTTCCCATAGGGAAGAAGCTATTATTGTAGGTCTGTTGGCAATATTTAACCCCGGGACCATGTTATTTTGTCTTCTCTAGGTGCCCAGATACCAAAACCAATAGTCGTTAATATATATATATATATATATATATATATATATATATATATATATATATATATGTATATATTTATACACAAACGTGTGTGTTTGTATATCAGTCAATGGGAACGGGTAGTTTGGGGGGTTTTGTACCTCAAAAATCGGGTTTTTGCGTTTATCTATGTAAGTTGTAAAAATTTAAAATTTTATATTTCTAATGGAGGATAAGGAAAAATTAATATTTCACTTATTAATCAATATGTTTTGGATAAAACTTGATATTTAGCTTCATGTGGTTGAGATCCGTCTATTTATGTTTAAAAACCATAGCTGATGTATTTATCATGGCAGCTAACCTGCAACTCTTTTCCCATGTTAATTATATAGGGAATAGGCAAACTCCTTTTATTATTGACAGATGTTGATGAAACTTGGTATAATTGGTCAAAATAAAAATTGTTTATGCTAGAAATTCCTACTTTCAGTGTTCCTCACAGCAGCTAACCTGCATACTCTTTTCCCATGTTAATCATATGGAAAATAGAAAAACTCCTTTATTTATGGACAGATGTTGATGACATTTTTATACAAATTGTCGAAACAAAAGTTCTTTATGCTATAAATACCTTCTTTTAGCGTTCGTCACAACGGCAAACCTAACTCTTTCCAATGTTAATCTTATGAAGAATAGGCAGATAACTAACTCATATATATCGACAGATATTTATAAAACTTGACATATAATATTAATATTACATTATTGATTTGGAAATTCGCTGAGTACGCAGGTCTGCTGCGACGGGGGTAAATATATCCTTTTTTTATAATTGTTCTATGAATTTAACCAGACGAGTTTTAAAGTAAAATCACACTTATAGTAATTTTCTTAAAATTATCTGTGAGATATTTCAAAAGGAACTCTTCTTACTTTATAGGCAAGGCGGTGAATGAAGCCTTGAACGAGAACCAGAGAGATTTCATAGAAGTGCTCAGGCCCATAGTGTAACGAGTCGTTTCTGAAGTCTTATTTGACATCGCCAAGAAAGTCACAAGAAATTTCACTTACGATGAACTTTTTCCTTTATAGTTTAGTTTTAGAACTTTGTGTATAAATATTGTTTATATCTTGGTAAATATATATTTTTTACATTAAAAGTTATTGGTTTTTTAGAGTAAGGAGATATAGCACATACTGCATGAATAATGTAATTTTAAGTGTGGGCTGGAATAGTATAAAAAATGTCTGGAAATGTGCATTCCAAAGAACGAGTACTTGTGAAGGTTAAATTTGAAAAATTCATAATACATTCATTTTTGAATAATATACTGTAAGAACCTAAAACAAAGCACTGTGTGACTTATGTTTATACATCTATTTTTACTCAATTTGGTAGCACAAATTATATTAAAAAATAATATTTGGTACAAAACTTTTAATTATTTTCTAAAACCAACCATATTTTAAGTTATTAAGGTTGCAAAATTTAGACTACCATTTACTAATGAGAAATACATACAGTATAGGATTAGAATAGAATAGAATCTATTTCATCTGCTTGTACATTATATTTACATATATCTGTTAATTTCAAATAACAGAAACAAAAATATTTATTAGCTATCCTTAATACTTGCCAGACTGTAATAAATAGTCTGACAGGGACGGTGGCGACGTCCTGTAATCAAGCTGCTTGAAGGCCACGAATTGTGGATAGTTGTTAGAGAAGGTTGGTGGATGTGGTATTCTCTTGTGTGGATTAACGACCTCACTACTGAATACTGCGTTAATCCGCAAATACTATTCTCTTAATTAGACCAATTCGTAATTCAGAGGCCGTGATTTGGATCCCACGTTAAATTGTAGGTCCATCAGTTGCCATCGGCTGTTGGGAGAAAAGTGAGTTTTGAGGAATCCATTTGCGTAAAAAAACGAGCAAGAAATAAGGGGCAAAAATGTAACAATGTAAATTTAACAAAAACAACCTGGGGAATTTTACAAAAAGGACTATGTTTCCTGCTCTTTATAAACGATCTTTCTGTAAATTTCTTTAAAAATTATTCAATTTTCAGATGGCACTACGATTTTAGTAAAATCACCTTCTAGTCACTTTGCAGCAAGACGGGAGGGTAACTGTTAGATTGAAGTCAGGGGAATGCATTGATCCTACTTAAAATACTAGATTCTTAGGTTTGAACATTAAAAAAAAACTAAAAAAATGCAGCTCATACAGTTTACCATTCGTCTTGTGCAGGTTACGGAATTGTCATTTGGGTGGCTCTCCAAACATAGACAGTGTATTTATTCTTCAAAAGATAGCCGTAAGGATCTTAGCAGGTGTTAAACCTCGCTCTTCCTGTCGTCCTCTTTTGTTAGAACTGAAATTGTTGACAATCCACGCTGTTTATATTTATCAACTGTGCATTTTTGTCAAAAATAACTATAACAGTTTCTTAGCGGAATATCATGAGCACCCTTACACTAGACACAAATATTTCCTTCAATATCCGGTTCATAGAACAACTCTATTTGGAAAAGCTCCACGGTATATGGGAAGGAAAATTTTCAATTAGCTCCCCATTGAAATTAGATCTGAAGAACAAATTAGTTTTTCCACAAAAAAATAAAAGATTTTTACTATCACTTTGTCCCTGTTAAATAACACTGTATTGATAGTTATATTATTACTATATTGATATGTCATATCAATATAAGCGATAGGATGTTACTTACTTACTTGATACTTGTTTCCTAGTCCTTTGACCAGCTTTGCTGTATAGAACGTTTCATAATTATATCTACATAATTTGTGACACATAAAAATCACATATACACAATACATAATACTTGGCATATAATTTAATTTAAAATATGCGGACGTGATTTGAATCGGGCCCGAGAACAGCGGCTGTTTCAGCTTCTCAAGCAAGAGAGGGCATTCGACCAAAAAATCACGCATCAACACCCGGAACTCCTGCAGGTTCATCGCTCGCACACTCTGAGGTAAGGAGTTACAGATCCACATTGTGTGCTGAGGATATCAGTTCAGAGTATAGCAAAGGTGGCAGCGTGATTATGGCGAGTCTCATGATTATGCACTCTTCACGTGTTCAACACCAGACAATAGAATACATACTGGCTATATACTGACGACCTTTAGCTACGCACCAGAAGTCTTTGTGATCCTCATCGGCCTTTTTATGATAACTAATGGCTATAGTTAAGCACCAAAATGCTTAAACAGTGATAAAAGATTTTATTTGGGAAAGTCCCCATGACTCGTTAAGGTTTCCTGATAGCCAGTGCAAATCACCCGAAAGCCATTAATGCACCACTGATTCTTATCAGCGGCTGATTATACTAAAAGTTACTTACCTTTGTGAAATGTTTGGTCATTTAATAATAAAAGTTGAGAAATAGTAGCAAATTTCCATTGGGAAGAAGCTATTACCGTAAGTCTCTGGCAAAACTTAAGCCCGGGACCATGTTATTTTTTCGTCTTTAGTTGCCCAGAGACCAAAAACAATAGTCGTTAAAATAGTCTGTGAACAAGGTAACTCTCGTAAAAATGGTGGGATCAAGATCATATTTGGTAGAGACGTGTATTCCTACTTTTGATAAGTTCGTAATCCAGATGTATCGGTCAACGAAAACGGGTAGTTTGCGGAGATTTTTTATTAAAAATTGGATTTTTTTATGTTTTTCTTATGTAATTTAAAAGTTTTTTAAACTTTATCTTTCACCATTGGAATCAGCTAAAAAACTTAACAAGTAACTTCCTTAAAGTTTTTCTCTATCTCCAACGTGTAAGAGATATTAAAAAATCTAAACACGGTACGTTGGTTCATGTGGTTGAGATTGATCCATTTATGCTTAAAAATCATAGTTTATGTGTTTATCATAGCAGCTAACCAGCATGGCGGTTTCATGTGAAAAGAGTTTTTCACATGTATTTTCCCTCATATGTCATATCGAGAATAGGCAAACTCCTATATTTTATGATTATGAAACTTGGTATAAATGGTCAAAATAAAAATTGTTTCATGCTAGAAATGCCTATTTTCAACACTCCTCGCAGCAGCAAACCCGCATACCGATTCCCATGTTAATCTTGTAGAGAATAGGCAAATAATTATTATATTATTG
This sequence comes from Nephotettix cincticeps, assembly GCA_023375725.1. NCBI lineage: Eukaryota > Metazoa > Arthropoda > Insecta > Hemiptera > Cicadellidae > Nephotettix > Nephotettix cincticeps. The sequence continues at coordinate 61,805,706 of CM041788.1, forward strand.
ATTTAGAAATTCGCTGAGCACGCAAGTCTGCAGCGACGTGGGTATTTAATCCTAAATTGATTGAATGTTGATGGGCAGGACGTTGGCTTGATGTTTATTACCTATTGCTGCCTCTGGCCAGAGTGTTGTAATAAAATACAGTAACTGAAGACCTTGATGTGGATTGCTCAAGTGGTGGATTGTTGATGTGATGGATATCTTGATGATATTTAATAAAATAGTTAATTTAAATTCGTTAAAATTGCAATTTGAAAGAATAAAATTAAAATTTCTTACACTGCAACTTATTAAATATAAATAATGAAACTAAACTTTAAGGGTTCCTTATATAGGCCTTTAAAATTTGAATAAAATTAACATTGGGACGAATAATACATATAAGAGAGAAATTAATTGACAACTGAAATGAACGGGTGAGCGGCAGAGACTTGACTGCCTGAGTCACCAGTGCATGGACTCTGTGGTGAGGTAGTGAGTGCACTTTACACTGTGATCTCAGGTGCCTTTACGTTTGGATCCTTCCAATAAAGAAACATTTTGACTTTAAACATAACAGTTTGAAAACAATGGTTAGTATGTAAAATGCTGAATATTTAACAACTCTACTCTTTGGATCCATTTATGCACATTTTTATGACATCTCTCTAATGCTTAGTAACATTTTGGAGAAGAGATTTTTTTATGGTAAAGTAACAATGATTTTAGGGAAGATATATGAGGAATTTTATGATGAAGTAATAGTAAGGATGTCAATTGTAAATCAGGACTGATAAAAAGACAAATAATTTTAGTACGGTAATTAAATTTATTTAACAGAAATCACAAGCCAACAAAAATAAATTTATTAAATGTCAAAATTACGACTGAATAATTTTGTTTAAGTTCATTTATATTGATATGATGGATTAAAATACTAATCCGTTTCAAACATTTTCAATCTGTCTAGCACTTACAAGAGTACTCATCATTATGTGAATACAAATGTGCTTTCCGTATAAAACATTTTCCACATGTAAGACATTTGTAAGGGCGTTCACCAGTGTGTAAATACAAATGTGCCCTCAGACCATGTGTATAAAAAAAAACATTTTTCACATGCAGGGCATTTATGAGGACGCTCACCAGTATGTACAACCATATGTGTTTTCAGACTACTTGACCGTGCAAAACATTTTTCACATGTCGAACATTTATGAGGGACGCTCACCAGTATGTACAATCATATGTGTTTTCAGATGACTTAAATATGCAAAACATTTTTGACATGTCAGACATTTATGAGGGCTCTCACCAGTATGTACAATCATATGGGTTTTTCAGATGACTAGACTGTGCAAAACATTTTTTACATGTCGGACATTTATGAGGACGCTCACCAGTATGTACAATCATATGTGTTTTCAGATTACTTAAATGTGCAAAACATTTGTTACATGTCGAACATTTATGAGGACGCTCACCAGTATGTACAATCATATGTGTTTTCAGATGACTTAAATGTGCAAAACATTTTTTACATGTCGGACATTTATGAGGGCGCTCACCAGTATGTACAATCATATGTGTTTTCAGATTACTTAAATGTGCAAAACATTTTTGACATGTCAGACATTTATGAGGGCTCTCACCAGTATGTACAATCATATGTGTTTTCAGATGACTTAACTGTGCAAAACATTTTTTACATGTTGGACATTTATGAGGACGCTCACCAGTATGTACAATCATATGTTTTTTCAGATGACTTAACTGTGCAAAACATTTTTTACATGTCGGACATTTATGAGGACGCTCACCAGTATGTACAATCATATGTGATTTCAGATTACTAGGATGTGCAAAACATTTTTGACATGTCAGACATTTATGAGGTCTCTCACCAGTATGTACAAGCATATGTCTTTTCAGATTACCTGACTTTGCAAAACATTTTTTACATGTCGGACATTTATGAGGGCGCTCACCAGTATGTACAATCATATGTGTTTTCAGATGACTTGATTGTGCAAAACATTTTTTACATGTCGGACATTTATGAGGACGCTCACCAGTATGTACAATCATATGTGTTTTCAGATTACTTAAATGTGCAAAACATTTTTTACATGTTGGACATTTATGAGGGGTCTCACCAGTATGTACAATCATATGTGTTTTCAGATGACTTAAATATGGAAAACATTTTTTACATGTCGGACATTTATGAGGGCTCTCACCAGTATGTACAAGCATATGTGTTTTCAGATGACTTGACTGTGCAAAACATTTTTTACATGTAGGACATTTATAAGGACGTTCACCAGTATGTACAAGCATATCTTTTTTCATATTACCTGAGTTTGCAAAACATTTTTTACATGTCGACATTTATAAGGGGCTCACCAGTGTGTATAATCATGTAAGTGCTCGTATAACATTATTCACATTTTTTACATTTCTTAGAACGATAAGGAACTACTGGACCACTGTATTTATTTTCCTTTAGTAAGCTCATTGTTAATTACTTCTTATTGAACTTTGAGAGTAATTTAAATATTTCAGCTTCAAAGTAAATAACATGGTGTTTTTGCAAATAAGGTTTTGTTGTTTATCATTCTTGACAAAATCTATTAACTGAAAACGAACTTACATTCATATCTTATCCGTTGTTTCTCATACCATGATCAAATAATGCAATTTTACAAATGATCGACACTATCTTTGTTTTCATTCAAAACCTATTTCCATTTCAAGTTATGCTTGAGTATTTCTTTCAGGTTTTTCTCTTTACTTCTGATAGGCCTAATTATTTTAGTCACAACCATACCCTGAAAAGGAAAAAACATTTCAGAATTACAAATATTTTCATATATAAAACGTAAAATCTCATTCAAACTGATTTATTCATTGACACACCCTGCAAGTTGTATTCAGAAAGTAACCAGAATATTTTAATATTGTGGGCCTGGAGAGTCTGATTAACATTTTATTATTACATTGGTAAACATGCCTTATATTCCAAAGTAAATGCTTTACACTCAGCTGATCACACAATCATCATGCTAGCAAACACACATTGTCCCTAGTTTCAAAAGGATTAATTTAAGAAAATATATTTATATTACAATCACATACACCTGCAAGAGAGGACATTTTCAACTGTTGAAATAAAAAAAAATAAATACATAAAACTATTAGCATGCTTTATTATTGATTGAGATATAAAGTATTGTTTTTATTACTAAGTATTTTTTGTCATAATTTTCGAATTTAAGTTTCTGGTGTATAAATTCATTTTAGTGCCCCCTGAATTGTATGATGTCTTTGTATGTGTGGGGATGTGCAGGGTCCTAGAGATGAGACTATTGGTCGGATTTTCATGAAATTCGGTATGTAGGTACTAATCCTCATACATACCCCTAAAAACCACAAAAAACATGTAAAAAATAAAATTCCTCAAAAATGGCTGTAATGATTTTAATGAAAACTGTTGTCATGTGTTTTAAGTGCGGAAAGCGAAATCATTATGCTTCATTATGTACATCGATTAAAAAAGTTCACAGCATGATTAGGCAGGAACCTAGATGATGACAGGGATTCTGGTAATATTTCTGAGTTAAATTCAAATATATAGTTGATTTAGTTATCGAATCTTGTGATCTGATATCAGCACCTAATGATGTTTAAGTATAAAACCAATGAGTGAATAGAAAAAAGTTTTTTTCGAAAGCCTTGACACCTAGATAGTTAAATAATCACTTACCAAATGAATGGCATCTGCGCCCTTCAATTTTGTTAAAATTCCTTACAGGAACTGGTTTCGGTCTTTTAACAGACCATTATCAGTCGACGAAACATTTAAAAATCTTTTCTGCAACAATCGATATATGCTGCTTTATGATATATATTTACAAAATATCAAACTGGTTACAAAACAGGTTCCTGTAAGGCATTTTAACAAATTTGACACCTAAAGGGCAGATGCCATTTAGTTGGTAAGTGATTATTTAAAAAATTGTTGTTCGCAATCATATTGTATATTTTAAATTAGACACAGGTGCTCAAACTAATGTATTATGGGATCCATGAAATCGTTCGAGGCTGAAACCGTGCGAAGGCTTTATTCTCGATATTCCTCTATATTTTCTTTCTGAAAATACATTGTTGCTAACCTATAGAAATCAAAGAGGTGGAGAAAATAAATAAATAAAATAAATAAATTAAATATAAATAAAATATTTAAGAATATTTTTATTGGCTAAAGCCGTGTCTTGGGGGAGGGAGCATATATGGTGGAAGGGACTGAGCCCCCTTCCATCTTCCCCTCATATACACCGTCAATCTTACCAACACAACAGAATAAAATTCCAGCGCTCGCCTAGGCATTCTCAATTCTCGGAAGCGCTTCCGGTCCCAAGCGATGAATAGTTTGGCATAAAGGACCTCAACATGATTTGAACAAGCAACCTTCTGACCTTCCTTATATTAATACTGGACATTTACCCTTAAATTCATTTTAAAAATTGGATACCTAGATAAATGTTCAGCGACACTTATTAAATTACGTATTTCAATTTGTTATTGGATAACTCAAATATTTTAGTAAACCTTTTTTGAACAAGCAATTCTCAACATTGAATTTTATTTTAAACTACTTTAATATTTAAAAACCACTATAATAGTTTATTAGACTAATAACTGCTATTTTTAAATAATACTTGGGAGTAGTCATGTAGCTTATCGCATTAAAGCTCAGTAACAAGGAAATTTCAATTATAAAACGGATTACGAGATACAGAATATTAAATAACAACGTGTTTGTCTGGGACGGTGGCGTTGTCCTAATTCAGCTCCTTGGAGGTCATGAATTGTGGATAGTTATGAGCGATGGTCGGTGAATGTTTTGTTATCTGGTCCGCACACCAAGACCTCATTGTTGAATAGACAATATTTTATACTGTTATTCTACTATTCTACTATTATTCATTATTAAATTCATCTGCACAGACCATCCTCATAAATTAGACCGTAATTCCAAATTCGTAATTGGTTTGGGCTTCAGGTTATAACTATAGGTCCCTTGGTTGCCATCGGCTGTTGAGCTATGAATTAACAGTTCTGTCTAAGGAACATGTCAGCCTTAGTCAGTAACAAGAATACAAGATGTTATATTATGTCATATAATAATAAAATAAATTTATTAATTCAATAAAATTTCAATAAAAAATTTCAGTAAAATTAAAATTTGTCATATTATGTTTACGAGTATGAATGTTTATGAGTTTTACCCTTATTTTACTCAGTAAAATTTTCGAACTAAAAATACCCTAATAGGATACGTCACCCAATGTAATGATTACAACATTTTTGACTATTCTTGGGCGAGTCATTAAAAAAAAATAAAATGGTTTGGACGGGTGGCTTGAGACATCCAGCTTTTAATAATGTGGAATGACTTTCATCTTTTTTATCCAAATTGGTTAGTAAACTCAAACTTCCCATATAAACTTATACATACAAAATTACTATTTGCAAGTATTTCGGCTTTTAGTATTTTCCCATGGGAAAAAGCTATGGAGGCCTTTTACATACCAAATCAATTTCCCGTAATATACATAATTCTAACAATAAATTTATTTAATTGCACTTCAAATAAACGGTATCAGTGAAATGACACTTACTTTCTCCCTGAAATAAATTTAAAAACTTCAGTATCTAAAAAAAGGGTCCCTTTCATAGGGTCCAATGTCATTCGATCCAAAACCTTAAAATAGAGAAATAAACTCTGTTTCATAGGATCCAATGTCAATCGAACCAAAAGTATAGTCAAGTTAGTAAGTAATAGTCAGTGATGTTTTTGAACAGAGTGTATTCGAAATGCAAAACCCTAAAAGAGAGAAATAAATAAACGCTGTTTCATAGGATCCAATGTCAATCGATCCAAAAGTGCTGTATTTGCGTCGGAGAAATTGAAGGAGTTTAAACGTACCATTCACTGCTGAATTCGCTGGTGAATTCAGAAGTGAACGGCGTTAATAATTATAGTACTGCAACAAGTAATAAAAAAAGTGGTCTATTTTGGAAAACCACAGTCAAGTTCGTTTCAAAATAATAACTTTATAGGATGCGCAATAATATAACCAAAAGTATAGTCAAGTTAGTAAGTAATAGTCAGTGATGTTTTTGAACAGAGTGTATTCGAAATGCAAAACCCTAAAAGAGAGAAATAAATAAACGCTGTTTCATAGGATCCAATGTCAAACGCTCCAAAAGTGCTGTCTTTGCGTCGGAGAAATTGAAGGAGTTTAAACGTACTGGGGTTGCTTCTTCAAGTAATAACTTTAATTGAGTTAATCCAAAACATGCTGAATTCGCTGGTGAATTCAGAAGTGAACGGCGTTAATAAGTATAGTACTGCAACAAGTAATAATAAGTAAGTGTTCTATTTTGGAAAACCACAGTCAAGTATTTCAAAATAATAACTTTAAACAATAATGTGCACAAAATATAACGTCATTGTCTTTCTAATAATATATAAAATTTTATTATTTGTAACAAATGCTGAGCAAGTACGTTTATTAGACTTTCTTCTGTACCACAAAATATTTCTTGTTTGAAGTCGGACTGTATACAGGTTTATGACCCAGTATTTGGAAGCAAGAAAATATTGACGAAGTAATAACATTAGAGAATTCTTTTGTGCGACATAGGATCTTTGATTAGGACAATGGACGCCAGATGTGTCTAACCTTATAAATTAATAGAATGGATTATAAAAATGTCAAATGCATTTATAACCTTGAATATGTATCACAAATCATCCGGAATCTAACCTGGCAGACAGGTAGTGTCGCCGTGAGAGACTGCTCAGTCAGTGTTTGGGTTATTTATCTCTTAGATAGCCTAAAAGATCGTATATTTTGACTTTAATTTACTATCATAATACTAAAACTAAAACATGTTTCCAAATATTCAGGACAGAGTGCGAGTATTGAGTTAATCTGTAAACAGAGTAAGTACTTAGGACATTTTTTAATACGGAGGACGTTTGGATACATAAAAGACGTAATCATTAAAAAACATAAAAGAATAACAATGTTTTATGTTCATGTTAATACACTTATTATAATGATAGTGTTCAATACAATACATAGTGTTCTTTAATTATACAATTTGAAATTTCTATGTCATTTATACCTTGTTCTTGACCCTATATATATATTTTTTTTTTTAAGTTATCAAAATTTCTTTTAGTAAGTTATTGCTTTAAAAATAATCATCCAGTTTGTCACGATTGGGTTGCTATAGGGGCGTAGCTAGGATTTAATAATATAGCCAGCTCAATAATGACATTTAAATTCTCTTTTAATAAATACGAATTTTTATATCTAGAAAATATGTTCAAGATAATACAGTCTATTGAATTAGTTAAATGACAATTAAATAGATTTAAATACAGTTCATACAGTTTATCCAGTTAATACAGTTCAAGTGAATTACAGTTAAACCTTGATATAACGAATCTCAAGGGACCGGACTGAATATTCGTTATATCAAGGTTTTCGTTACATCGAGTTTCGTTATATTGAGGTTAGGTTTGATGGAATTTCGCTATATCGAGGTTCACCGACATCGTAATGCAGGCCAACATCTAGCAATGCTTAACCTCATTAAAACGCTCTGTAATTGCATAGGATACTCTGTTGTTAAGTAAATGGAGAATAAAATAAATAGTCTCATTCTACTTGATACAAAATAAACTAACTTTATTTTTTAAAGTACAGTATGTTTAAAAGAAGAATTAAAATCAATTACGTAGTAATGTTGTTATGACAATAATGTACATACTTATATGTATTAAAAAAGTAAACTACAGTATGTATTATAATAAAATAAAAAAAGGCTTAATCCTTAAAAATAGTTTTAACACTGTATATCTTTAAAACAACGAGAATAAAAATTCTAAATTGAAATTCATGACAGTCAAGACCGGGACACATCCGTGGTCGGGCGTTCATGTTAAGACACGATTGTAAGTTTGTTTCCGTTCGTTATATCAAGGGAGGATAGAGATTATTCGTTATATATAGGTAAAATTCGCTATATAGAGGTTTTTATTAAGAAAAATTCGTTATATAGAGGTTGATTTATTTTTTCTGGCATCTTCAAAAATTCGTTAAATCGAGGTTTACAATACGGTTCAATCGTTATATAGAGGTGAAATTAGCATTGAGTCTTATGGGAAGTTGTAGGGGATTTAAAAAAAATTCGTTATATCAAGGAATTCGTTATATCAAGGTTCGTTATATCAAGGTTTGACTGTAGTTAAATGATATTTAAAATACAATACAATTGAATTAAATAATTAGCTCACAAGCTCCTTTCAATACACAATATCAATATGTGACAGTTAATTAATTTATATATTATGATAACACGAATTCTCATTTAAATTTATTAATTATTAATTTAGAATAATTATCAAACAATCACGTACTGACCCCAATAAATAGTCTAAATAGTTTTCAAAAATAAACTTTATAATTCTGAATTTTACAAGACTATACAAATTAAATAGTTCGCCTTACCACGGAATTTGGCGTCCGAGATGTTCCCCTGCGTGTCGCCTGGGGCTCCGTCTCTGACACTCTCTCTGATTAGGCCTCAGTGCTCACGCAGGTAAAAAATCGCTGAGACCATCCATTTCAATGGTCAGAACGAACTAGGTTCCGTGTCATCATAAAATGACTCTATGTGCCAATTCCCCAACACTGGTATATGAATTGTGAAATCCAAGTACCTGGTTTTATATATATAGTTGAAACCAAATTTTTGAAATAATTTTGAAAAAGGTGACTATCGTCACATCACCCCTGCCTGGTTTGACATGGTCCCCATGTCAATTAAAGGAGCTTGTGTGCTTGGCCGAACTAATTTTGGAGTGTATCCATTTGCATCGTTTTCATTCTTTCGACCATGATTTTATTGGATAAATAGCGTTTGAAGTACAGGTAAAGAATGAGAAGTGATAATATTATGTTCCAGAGCAAAGTTATTATGAAAAATAATATGTATAATAGGTAGGGACACTACACTTGACCACCACGATTGAGGTAGTGATATGGGTTGTAAGGAATCGACGAGGTTGGTTCGGATATTGTATGATGGGGTATGAAGTGTCCAGTTAGGATTTAGGATTGTGTGCAGGTCGTGGAATTCTATGTGTTCTGTGGAGGAGAGGCTAATGTGAAGGGTGTGTAGATTGGACCATGTAGACGGAATAAGGTGATGAAGGGTAGGAACAGATTGTGATGAGCACGGGAAGCTACAAGAAATGAGAAGAGATGAATTTTCCATTAATTGACAGTGGCAAGGTATGGTTAGTTGAAGTGCACCGGGCACTTGGACGGGGATTTTTGGGATGTCTGAGGAACTGACGTTTGTGCAGGATAAGACAAGAAAAGGGGTTGGATGTGTTAGGGTAAATAAGGTAGGACCAATTGAGGTGACAATCGTTCTGGAAGGTTTCGGGGAACAGGTAAAGTCACAGTGAGTCATTAGAACATGAATGCTGGCCGCCTTGAACAGCAGTTCAGCACACGTCTGCTTCAGAGACGATGCACCTCGCTGTCGTGGAAGGTAGCACAGCCCCGAAGGGTTACAGGATTCAGATGCAGAAAGGATCAGTGATTGATTAAGGTTGGATTTTGCTAAAAAAATGTTTTCGTGAAGGAGTTGGCAAGTTTGGTTTTCCCAGGACAGAGGGGTTGGTAGGTACTTAAATAGGGTCCAGGTTTTATTAATGGGTAGAAGTGGAATTTTTAATGTTAGGACCGTTTTTGTGGGAGAGGAAATGCAGGTGACAATTGGAATGTGGTAGTAGGTATGAATTTCAGATGTCGGAATGGCAATGGTATATTGTAATGGTTGGAGTTTTCTATCGAGTTCTGAGAGGTCAGCAAGGAGCATGGAGGGATGAACTGCAGAGGGGGTTAGTAGTTTGTGTGTGCAGGAAGTGGAAATGTCTGAAATTTGGAAATTATAAGTGTAACGGTTGAGAAAGGTATGTGACGATAGTCACCTTTTTCAAAATTATTTTCAAAAATTTGGGTTTCAACTACAGATATAAAACCTGGTACTTGGATTTTACAATTCATATACCAGTGTTGGGGAATTGGCACATAGAGTCATTTTATGATGACACGGAACCTAGTTCGTTCTGACCATTGAAATTGGATGGTCTCAGCGATTTTCTGCATCAACGATCACTGATCCTTTCTGCATCTGAATCCTGTAACCCTTCGGGGCTGTGCTACCTTCCACGACAGCGAGGTGCATCGTCTCTGAAGCAGACGTGTGCTGAACTGCTGTTCAAGGCGGCCAGCATTCATGTTCTAATGACTCACTGTGACTTTACCTGTTCCCCGAAACCTTCCAGAACGATTGTCACCTCAATTGGTCCTACCTTATTTACCCTAACACATCCAACCCCTTTTCTTGTCTTATCCTGCACAAACGTCAGTTCCTCAGACATCCCAAAAATCCCCGTCCAAGTGCCCGGTGCACTTCAACTAACCATACCTTGCCACTGTCAATTAATGGAAAATTCATCTCTTCTCATTTCTTGTAGCTTCCCGTGCTCATCACAATCTGTTCCTACCCTTCATCACCTTATTCCGTCTACATGGTCCAATCTACACACCCTTCACATTAGCCTCTCCTCCACAGAACACATAGAATTCCACGACCTGCACACAATCCTAAATCCTAACTGGACACTTCATACCCCATCATACAATATCCGAACCAACCTCGTCGATTCCTTACAACCCATATCACTACCTCAATCGTGGTCAAGTGTAGTGTCCCTACCTATTATACATATTATTTCATAATAACTTTGCTCTGGAACATAATATTATCACTTCTCATTCTTTACCTGTACTTCAAACGCTATTTATCCAATAAAATCATGGTCGAAAGAATGAAAACGATGCAAATGGATACACTCCAAAATTAGTTCGGCCAAGCACACAAGCTCCTTTAATTGACATGGGGACCATGTCAAACCAGGCAGGGTGATGTGACGATAGTCACCTTTTTCAAAATTATTTTCAAAAATTTGGGTTTCAACTACAGATATAAAACCTGGTACTTGGATTTTATAATTCATATACCAGTGTTGGGGAATTGGCATATAGAGTCATTTTATGATGACACGGAACCTAGTTCGTTCTGACCATTGAACTTGGATGGTCTCAGCGATTTTTACCTGCGTGAGCACTGAGGCCTGGTCAGACAGAGTGTCAGAGACGGAGCCCCAGGCGACACGCAGGGGAACATCTCGGACGCCAAATTCCGTGGTAAGGCGAACTATTTAATTTGTATAGTCTTATAAAATTCAGAATTATAAAGTTTATTTTTGAAAACTATTTAGACTATTTATTGGGGTCAGTACGTGATTGTTTGATAATTATTCTAAATTAATAATTAATAAATTTAAATGAGAATTCGTGTTATCATAATATATAAATAATTTATACTTACCATACATATTTTATTGATATAGAATTTACTAATTAAATTGGTGTTTCTCGTTACCATAAATGGAGTAGAAGGAAAATTACAATTGCAAATTGACTATTTGGTATGGCCATTCAACTCATAAGTATATTTTCGGTGAATGGAAAATAATATGAAAGAAACATTAAAGCAATACTCTAAGATTGATTGTATTTGAATATGTATAGTTTAAAACTGTACAGTTTTATTACTAGATTTTGTATTATGGTTCCGTCCGAGTAATATTATAAGTAATTGTAAATATAATGTATCTCTTAAAAAAAAAAATAAATAAAAAATAAATAAATAAATAAATAAAAATAAATAAATAAAAACTAAAAGTTTTATATTTTTGTTCGCCTTACCATATTATTCATAAGATATTACCAAACATAAGATATAATAGATCCATAATTTTAGCTAATGATCATACTAAAACTGTTCCTTTCTGTTTTGTCTATTTCATGAGGAATCATCCTGTAAACATCTGTAAACATCCTGTAAACACGCTGTTTCGCCAGCCAGCCACTTTCTGAATTGGAGCTTGCCAACTTAGCAACACCGACGAGACAACTCGCCGCCTTCGTTGCAGCATCGGACCCGCCGCCTGTCATTATGCACTACGTATTCCTCCTTCTATGTCTCACATTCCCTCGTCACCATTCTTCCCTATCACTAACACCTATCAAAATATATCCTGGTACTCATTTTATTCCACAAAATCCAAGTACCAGGTTTTATATCTGTAGTTGATACCCAAATTTTTGAAAATAATTTTGAAAAAGGTGACTATCGTCACAAGTTTCTGAAAATAAAAAGAGAAACAAAGATCAATTATTTGTTAGAATTTGATGGGGCCCCATGTAGGCCCTAATGCTGAGCTTTTCTGAGTGGCTTTTGTTGGGTGATATGGTTATCCACCTAGCATGTCAGGGTCAGGTTTTAGAATGTTTTCCGTAAAGTATTAGTTAATACTTGTTACGCTGCACACCAAATTTCATGAAAAACAGTTGGGAAATAAGGAAGACATTGATTTTATAATATTCTCTCTAAGAATAATGTTGCGCTCTCTCAGACAATGTAGGAACTGCGTTAACCATGGACAGTAAATTTAACCTTTCCCTGGAACCGTAGTCGTAGATAAACGATTCAAAATACTTGTTTGTTTAAATGTTTAAGCTGACTTCAATGGTAGTAATAATATTGTATTATTTCATTACTCTAAACACGAAAATAACACTTTCTAAACGTAAATTGGGCTAAGAAAATTGGTTATTCCTGCCACTCCACGGCAAAATTACACGTTTACTTTATGTGCATTTGAGATGCACGGAAAGTAACCGCTATAGGATTTTGCGGTGGAGTCTTATCAGCTGTTACATTAGGCGATCATGTGCAGAATCTATATAAATAAAACTAGAGTTTTTTTCTGTACATCAGAATTATTCATATTTTAGTTATTTTTACTTTTCGTGCGTTGGATAAGCCGAAACCGGTCTTATCTCAATTTCTGTTTGTCTGTGACGCTTCCCGGAGGAATTCTACGCCGTCTTCTCCGAAAAAACGTGAGAAGTGATTACAATGAAACTTATTTCATGCATTCTCTACATTCCAGAGAATGTCTGTAAATGCTTGAAATCGCCCGCCGCCCCTTGAAAATTAAATAACGAGCATTTAAAAACCCACTTTTAACGCGATATAACTCGCATTTTGATTCAGTTTTCAATGAATAACCTACTGGTAATCATCAGCTGTCTTTGTAGTTTAATGGTGTAATAAAAATAAAAACTTGTATTTACTTCCCTGTGGGAAATAGGTTAGATCATGGATATGTCTAAAGGCAATTTATGAATGATTTTCATTTATTTTGCCATATGTTTAATTAATGCTTGTTCTAGTCATGTCATGCCACTTCTGAAGCAATTACAATGATTGAGTATTTTAGTATTTATTATTTATTGGATCAACCATTTAATGGTTATGAAGTTAATTACTGTATTAAAAAAAATAAACTAATTATTATATAATAATTTTGGTATAAGCACACATTGTAATAATGCAGCACTATACAAATGTTCATTAAAGTCGGGGACAAACTTCGAGGCGTGATTATAGTGAAAGAATGAATAAGTTTATTTCCATAAATAATAATACAAAAACAAAGCATTATAAAAATAAATATTGGAAAATATTCCCCACTTAGGTAGGATATCCCCACCTGTGCGTGGGGACAAATTCAAGCTTAAGCTAATTACAATTTTCAACAACTATAATACACAGCAGTAAGACTACACGCCACCACAGAAATATAATTAAAATAAAAAAAATAATAGAGAATAAGAATGGAAAAAATGAGTGTGATGACACACTTGTCCCGACCTATACCTAGCATGTAACACCCACACGCGCAAAAACACCCACACACACGCACATCACACTCACAACACACAAACTCGCACATACACGACACTCACACTACACTCGTACCCAAACATGCACCTAGCACGCACACAAGCTCCACGACACACACACATTCCTACTTTCCCCACTTTAAAACAGCTAGGAAATTTACCCTGCAAAAGGCTATTATTGACTACATGCAGAAGAGGTAGCTTTAATTCTGAAAAATTTTTCTTAATAAAGTTTGTTGGAATGTTATCCACCCCGGGGGCAGATCCACCTTTCATTCCCTGAATAACACTCGCAAGCTCTGACTCGGACACTGGCGACAACTGGAAAGCAACATCGGTTGAAAAATCCTCATCATCGAGCACGGGTTCCGGTACAGGAGGGACGGCGCCGGCCAAACTGGCACCCACATTTACATAGTAATCATTGAAAGAGTTAGAAACCTCTTTAATTTTATCTTGATCAGAAAAATTGCCCTCCGGAAAAAAATGTTGAATTGGAAATGTCTCGTTCTTTTTATTAATTCCCATATGTTATATAGTGCTTATGTGCTTAGTATAATGCTAAAATAATTTTAGAATTATAATATACTGATATCACACAGTGCCTTAAAGTGTAACCTACTCAAGTAGACCTACTGGTAAATCTAATTAGTGACGAAAATGTGTAAGTGTCTAATTGAAAAAAATACAATATGGTTGAACTGAGTTGTTTTTCATTTATTTTTTACAATTTAATGTTATTACTTCGAGTACTATACTTATTAACACCAGCGAATTCAGCAGTGAATGGTACGAACAATTCTGAACGCCTTCAACTTGAAGAAGCAACCCCAGTACGTTCAATTTCTCCAACGCAAATACAGCACTTTTGGATCGATTGACATTGGATCCTATGAAACAGCGTTTATTTATTTCTCTCTTTTAGGGTTTTGCATTTCGAATACACTCTGTTCAAAAACATCACTGACTATTACTTACTAACTTGACTATACTTTTGGATCGATTGACATTGGATCCTATGAAACGTTCCCTAAAAAAATATCATATTTTTTTAAGTTATCAAAATCTCAAATAGTAATTGCTTCAAAAATAATCATCCGATTTCTGAAAATAACAAGAGAAACAAAGTTAAATTACTTGTTGGAATTTTATAGGGGGGCCCATGTAGGTCCTAATGCTAAGCTTTTTTGAGTGGGGTTTGTTGGGTGATGTGAACTTCGCTGCACATAAAGTTTCATGAAAAATGGTTTGGAAATAAGGAAGACATTGATTTTTAATATTCTCTGTAAGAATAATGTCGCACGCTCCCAGACGACGTAGATACTGCGTTAACTGTGGGCAGTAAATTTAACCTTTCCCTGGAACCGTTAGTCGGAGATGAATAATTAAAATAAATAGTGGAGGTCTGGCAAACAGGCAACCGAATCGACACGCTTTTCCCATGTTATTCTTATGGGGATCAATTTTTGGACATCTCGTTTTGATCCGTAAACACTCAACCTTTTTATTTATATCTAATCTACTGCCTGATACTATACAACACAATTTTTATAAAAATAAAACCAAATTTCACAAAGCACATACCTTACAGAGTTTAAAACCCCAAGCCCCCGCACCGAGTCACGCGGTCCCGCGCTGCAGTTCATGACAATGACACAGACTACAAGAGCAAACAATTTGTAAAACTCCTGCCCTTATTCATATCCAATCTATTGCCTGATATTATACAACATAATTTTTATGAAAAATAAAACCACATGAACAAGACCTAGGCCCCCTGCACCAAGTTCCACTATTATAAAACAGCAAGGTTTTTTTCCGAAATAATTTTGGGTTACTATTTTGGTCACCAACGGGTGACTCATTAAATTTGTTGAGTGTGAAAATAGTTCCTACGCGTTTTTCGACGTTTATCATTTATTATTTATTGTTTGAGGTTATTTTACTGTCTGATGGTTTGAGTCTTCTGTTTGTTGTCTTGTAAACAACTCAAGATTTTGGTCGAAATCAAAAATCTTAAGTGATCAATGTACTGCGGCATGAGTCACCGGTGGCTCATGACAATTCAGATGCTGCGATCTAGTGGTAAATATTCAAAGTAACCTACAAAATCCAGCCACAGCGCTCCTAGTGCAACCGCTATGAAACTAGAGCATGCCAAAGTTTGAAGCAACTATGAGCCGGTGACTCATGCCGCAAGTAGCTATGTCGGTGTTAAGAGAAGTTTTGAAGAGAGCTTCAGAATATGGTATTAAATTTAATGCAAAGAACTGTAAATTTGGTATTAAAGAAATAATTTGCATAAGCCATAGTTTTTCTGAAAAAGGTCTTATGCTTGATCCTACTAAAATAAAAGCTGTTCAGGAAATACCAATACCTACCAACAAAAAAGACTTGGAAAGGTTTTTATGAACTGTAAATTATCTCCTTAAGTTTATTCCAAACTATTCAAGAGTTACATATCCTTAAAAGAATATTGATAAAAAAGGATATTTGTTATCAGTGGAATAAGGAGCAAGAAGTTGCTTTTGTGAAATTAAAATCATTGTTAGTATCTCCACCTGTTTTAGCTTATTATGACTGAAGTATGGAGTTAACTATGTCGGTTGAAATTTAGTGCTAGGAGCAGTTCTTTTATCTGAAAATTAGCCTATTGCTTATGCTTCTCGTACCTTACCCACTACCTACTCAAGCTAATTATTGTCAAATTGAAAAAGAGATACTGGCTATAGTTTTTGGATGTACTCGTTTCCATCAGTACATTTTTGGTAGAAATGTAACAGTTTAGAGTGATCACAAGCCTTAAGAAACTTTGTTTAAAAAATCAATAACTTCTGTTCTATTGAAATTACGAAATTACAAAGAATGATGTTGAAGGTTCAAACCATAATGTTCTTTATAAACGTGGTAGGTTCATGTATATTGCAGATACATTGTCAAGAGCTCCTTTACTTATAGCTGGTAAATATGAAATAGATGACTTGGATAATGACATAATCAGTCAAGTACATATGTTCAAATCTAATTTACCAATATCTGAGAATAAACTTAAGTTGTTCAAAGATGGATATCCGGAGAGCTCCAAAAAAAGAGCAATCCATATAATCAACCAATCTGGCCCAATGGAACATTGCAAACCTTTTTTTCAAAATAACAACATCCTTACCATAATTTCTTTTTACATCTATGAAACAATAGTTCTAGTCAAAATGAATCCTCCTAAATTAAGAGCTGACTGTCACATATATTACCTTAGGGTCAAAACAAATTTTGATCTAAACCAACATAGCCTAACATAAACTAGCAAAACACCAAACAACATGGGTATAAAAATGCATGTATAAAAAGAAGATGACGATTCCCCCGTCTCCAATTATGGTGGAGAACACTTCTATGGTATATGGTATACAAAAACAATTCACTTGTTGTTGCTAAAGAATTGCATAATCAAATGTTAGAGCTTTTACATAATGGTCATGCTGGTAAATAAACTTGTAAAATTAGAGCTATAAATTTGTTGTGTTGGCCAACTATCAGTAATGATATTAAAAGTAAAGAAGGTTGTGAAGTATGTGCTAAGTTTATGCCTAATAATTGTAGGGAACTGATACATATTTCCTAATTCACAATTCACAGTCATATGTTTATTTCCTCATTTACAGTCACATGTTTATTATTATTGTTGTTCAGTTTCATGTTATTGTTTACACACAGTTCTTTCATAATAAAATGGTGATTATGTAGTTAAATATTATTTTTGTGTTATTTCTTTAAGATATAGCAATGGCGACGAGGACAATGGAAGAAATTGATAAAATTACAGATATTCCAACTAAACTGAAAAAGTTGAAATCCATTCGCAAAGGTGTTAAGTTTCAAATTACAAATGCTAGAAAGTGTATTCAGTCTGGAACATCACTTTCTCAAAATGAGATTAAAACCAGGTTAAATCTTTTGGATGATCTCAAAGTGAAATACGATCTTGTTCAAGATAGAATTGATATACTAACTGAAGAAGATGACTTAACAGATGAATTTACATATAGAGAAGACATTGAAAATATTACAATTGAGACAAAAGCCAAGCTGTTGGATGGTCTAAAGACATATACAAACAATGGTGTTGATTTTAGTGTACAAAATTCTATAGAAGATAGTTTACAGTCAAGCCAAAAACCTGCAACAAGACTACCGATACTTCCAACATCCAATTTGAATTTTATACCTTTTGATGAGAGAGAGAAATTTTCTAATTTTGCCAGAAGACTTGAGGTTTTTATGACCTTAAAAGGTATCAACGAACCTAAAATGAAAACATTTACTCTATTACATGCTTTGACACCACTTCTTCATCAGAAACTATATGACCTTTGCAATCCGGATAATCCATTGAACATGGAATATGAAGATCTTGTTGAGATACTGAACAACTACTTGGATCCTAAAGCAAGTGTTTTGGCCGTACAACACTCGTTTATAATTCGAACACAGCAAGATGATAAATCAGTTTCTGATTTTTCAACAGAACTGAAAAGGCTCTCCACAAACTGTCAATTTCAATGTAGTGCTTGTGGAAAATCAGTGTGTGATGTACTCTTACGCCTTCAGTTTATCCGTGGACTAAAAGATAATGAAATTAAAACCAGATTATTACAAGATCATCATATCAAACCTTTTAATGAAATTGTTAATACCGCTACTACCATCGAGCTCTCAAAAAGTGAAAGTACCATAATAACCCATAAGAATATTACTCAAAACATTCATCAAGTGAGATCCAAGATAACAGATAAAAAAAAGCAAGTACAAGATGGAAAATTTGATTCAAGAAATACGTGTTCTGATACAACTGGAGCACCTACTACTTCCACGACTAAAACCTTAGACTTCCACCGATTAAAAGGTAAATGTTATCGTTGCGGAAACATTAAACACCGAGCTAATACCTGTCCAATGATTAATGAAACATGCCATGCTTGTGGCAAAATCGGACATATATCAAGAGTTTGTCTAAGTAAATCTAAACTTCGTAAATCTGCTGAAAAAGTACATTGTACTGATGATATTGAATCTGGTGAGGAGAACATCCATGAAATCAATATACTATCTGAAGTAAAGAAAAATGAAAAATTCTACATTGAGGTAAAAGTTGAAGGAAAGAATGTCAAATTTGAACTAGATACAGGAGCGTCACTCACTTCTATATCTTACCAAGACTACACAACATTGATACCTAATAAAAGACTTTATAAGACTGGAGTAGAGTTGAGAACGTACACTGGGGAAATAATAAGGCCAAAGGGAGTAACATACGTGAAATGCAAATACAAGGACCAGTATTTCTCAGGAAAATTGTATGTCATCAATCAAGCAGTGGATAGAATATTTGGAAGAGAATGGATGAGAGAAATACAACTTGACTGGGCTGAAATCAAATCTCTGAGCATGACAAATCATGTAGGATCTAACCTCGACTCCTTACTTACAAAATATGAAGAGTTATTTGATAAGAATATTGGTTGCATCCCAAATTTCGAAGCAAAGTTAAACTTGAAGGAAAATTCAAATCCAATTTATGTGAAGGCTAGGCAGGTTCCGTATGCTTTAAAAGCAAAACTTGAAAAAGAACTTGAACGCTTAGAAAAACAAAACATTATTACCAAGGTGGATAATGCAGATTGGGGCACACCAATTGTACCTGTTGTAAAACCTAATGGAGACATACGTATCTGTGCTGATTTTAAGGTTACTTTAAATAAGGTTGTAAAGGATGAGAGATACCCGATTCCAAGAATAGAGGACATTTTTTCTACAATGAGTGGGGGTAAATATTTCTGCACGCTTGACATCAGCAATGCATATCTGCACATGAAGATGGACGATGAGAGTAGCAAGCTACAAACTCTCAGTACTCACAAAGGATTTTTTAAAGTAAATAGACTAATGTTTGGCGTAAAGGTTGCTCCTTCATTATGGCAAAAATTCATGGACTCTATACTACAGGGAATGGATGGAGTCCAATGCTTTTTTGACGACATTCTTGTTCAGGGATCAACATATGAAGAAACGATTTTAAGATTGGAGAAGGTATTGGAAGTTTTAAATAAATACAACTTACACTTGAACAGAGATAAATGCAAGTTTTTTGAGAAAAGTATAAAATACCTCGGTCACATCATTGATGAAAAGGGTTTACACAAGAGTACAGAGAAAACTGAAGCAATAAGAAAAACTAAAAGGCCATCAAATGTGAGTGAATTGAAAACATTTTTGGGATTGGCTACATACTACAGTAAATTTATACCTAATTATTCCACAATATTGCATCCTTTGACAAGATTACTCAGAAAAAATGTCAAGTTTATTTGGAGTTCTGAGTGTGAACAAAGTTTTAATAAGGTTAAGGAAGAAATAACTAGTGAGCGAACCTTGGCTCATTTTGATCCTGCTCTGACTCTAACCCTTGCTACCGATGCATCACCGGTTGGCCTCGGAGCGGTCCTTTCTAACAGGCTAGACAATGGTACAGAGAAACCTATTTCATTTGCATCTCGTACTCTAACAATAAGTGAAGCAAAATACAGTCAGATCGACAAGGAAGCAGCAGCCATCTATTTTGGACTAAAGAAATTCTTTCCATACATATATGGTCGAAAGTTTGTGTTAATTACTGACCATAAGCCACTTGTTTCCATCTTCGATCCTCATAGGACACTACCTGCAATGGCCGCAACCAGGATATTTAACTATGCCCATTTCCTATCTGGGTTTGACTACACTGTTGAATTTAGAAGAACAGAAAAACATGGTAATGCAGACTATTTGTCGAGGTTTCCTTTTGAAAAAACCTCACAAACAAAAGTAGATGAGCATTCCATTTACCAGACTAATCAACTAGAAACACTGCCAATAACGAAAGAACTAATTGCTACTGAGTCACAAAAGGAGGAAGGCTTGAAAGATATAATTCACTTTTTGGAAACAGGAAGAAGTCTCGAACAATTAGGCTACAAAGACTATGAATTTACTTTACAAGATGGTTGTTTGTTCAAAGGCAACAGGGTTGTTATCCCTCAAAATTTGAAGCAAAGGGTATTGGCAGAATTACACATTGGTCACTTAGGGATCGTAAAAATGAAAGCATTGGCAAGAAGTCACTGTTATTGGCAAGGTATCGATTATGATATAGAAAACTTAGCAAAGACTTGTAAACAATGTTGCCTCAAACAAAACAAGCCACCTCAGACTTTTACACATCCGTGGCAAATACCTGGAGGTCCATGGCAACGATTGCACATAGATTTTGCTGGACCATGTCTTGGAAACAACTACTTCTTCATTGTAGTAGATGCCTATAGTAAATGGGTTGAGGTTTTTCAAACAAAAACAATCACGTCTGAATGGTGCGTCAAGAAACTTAGAGAACTTTTCACCACCTTCGGAATTCCGTACACAATCGTTTCTGACAACGGAAGACAATTTACTGGGCGTACATTCCAAATGTTTTTAGAAAATTACAATGTTACACATAAAACTAGTGCTCCTTTCCATCCTTCCTCTAATGGACAGGCAGAAAGGTTTGTTCAAACAGAGAAGAAGGGACTAGTGGCTATGCAAGAAGAAAAGGGAGATATGAACACAAAACTACAACTATTTCTAATGCAAATAAGAAAATCAAAGAATTCAACTGGAACAGATGCTTACTCTTTGATGTTTCAGCGAAATATAAGAACAAGATTGGATATAATGAATTCTGAAAAACCTAAAACACAAGTGCAACCACCCTCTAAAGTTGTTCGTAGATTTCATGTGGGTGACAGAGTGCAGGCCTATAATTTCAGAGAGAGGGAAGGAAAGTGGAGTTTTGGCCGTATAATTGGTACAGAAGGTGATGTCGTCTACACTTTGAAAATGGATGATGGTACCATATGGAGGCGACATGTTGACCATATTCTTTCTTCAAGATTCGAGGGGGAAGATTGATACATATTTCCTAATTCACAATTCACAGTCTTAAATATTATTTTTGTGTTATTTCTTTAAGATATAGCAGGAACCAATTATGATGCATGATGCACCTAATTTACGATGGAATAAGATATCAGGAGATATTTTTGAGTACGAAAATCAGTCTTTTATTGTTGTAATGGATTACTATTCTAAATATATAGAGTTAGTGAGTTTACCTTAACATAACTTGTAAAACTTTGATTGAAAAATGTAAGTAATACTTTGCTTTTAATTAACTTTTAATTAAGCTTTTAATTAATTAACTTTTAATTACTTTGCTTTACTTTGCTATTAATACTTGTAATAAATTTGCTGAATGGTATTAATTTAAAGTTGTTATTGTCAGTCCTAAACATTCTTAATCAAACATTAATTAATCGGACAAGCTGAATCTGGAGTAAAAATTGCAAAGAATTTATTGAAAAAAGTCAGATGAACCAAATAGTGATGCCTATCTCTGTTTATTAGATTATCGTAATACAGCTTAGCTATATCAACCATCTCCAGCTGAACTATTGTTCTCTCACAAGCTTAATTCTCGTCTGCTTATGTCACAAAATTGTCTTAAGCCTAAGATCAGTATGCCTAACCCTGTTATGTTTAACAAAAGTAGAGATAGTATAGAAAAATACTACAATAAGAGAAGTAGGGGGCTGTCTGAATTGAAACCAGGTGAAAAGATGTATTTTAAGAGAAATGAAATTTCATCTTGGACACCTTGTAGAGTTGTGAGTAAGACAGATATTCTCAGATCTTATATTGTTTGTGATGATAGTAGAAATCAATATTTCAGAAACCATGGGCCTAAGTTTAGGCCTGGACCTAAAACACCTAAAATGTCTTTAACAACTAAATGTATTGAATGGCTAGAGCCAACTCTTAGGTCTTGTAATCCTGATGTGAGTAGGTTATCAAATCTAGAATCTTACCCTGTAGTAACTTCTGCTACTGAAAGTTAAGTTGAGAAAAATTTGGATGGTTATGTTACAAGTAGGGGAAGGCTTATAAAAAATCCTAAGAGATTAACATTTGAATAAAATTGTTTGAAGCTAAGAAAGCTCATGTAAGCTATGGTTTAACAAATTTTATTTTGTTTTTAGAAAAAACTTTAAAGACAAACTAAGCCCATATTATGATTTATTTCAAATAACTTTTATTAAAGAATTAGGCTAAGTAAGCCTACTTGATTTACTTATATATAAAACATTATATTTTTGAAATGGTTTTTCTTGATTGTATTATTGTAAATATGATTTATTGTTTTAATTGAAGTTAAACGTATAGAAGGAACATTTTAATTTTAAAAGGAATTTTCTTAATTGTATTATTGTTACTCTGATTTTTAGTTTCCTTGATGTTAAATTTATATAAAAACTATTTTATTTTTAAAAGGAATTTCATTAATTGTATTATTGGCACTTTGATTTATTGTATTTATAGAAGATAAATTCAAAATTTATTTTGTTTAAAAGACAGGGGATGTTGATAGTATAAGTTAAGTATATTTAATTTCTGTCTGGTCTGAGACTTCTGTGGACAATGTGGCTAACGGAAGAGTCTCTAGGCTGTCACGCTCTTCACTTTATATTCCCTAACATGTCGGACGCTTATGATGTTAAGCATACTCTGTTAAAACATTAAACAATAAATACAATCAAGTGTACTGTAATGTGTTCAAGTATAAATTTATGCTCATCTTAATGCATGAAGACAATTACCTACTTACATAATTTTCAACAGTAGTGAGGGCTTTGACGTTTATTATCTTATATTACTATTGCACTCGGTTTTTTTGGATGAAACAAACTGAGATGGGATGTCGATATATTGTGTGCCTTTAGACTGTTTCAAGGTCATAGACTCAAGCATAGTTGTGGGTGGGTAGCCCGTTATTGTTTACTTATTCATGGAAGAACGATGCATCATTGAAAGAAAACAGCTATCAATAATGCTATCAATTTAGTATTATTAAGAATATGTAATTTTAATTGTTGAGTATTTGACAGGGATTGTTTACTCAGTATGTAACAATACTCATATAAATACTGTACTGAAATACATGTTTACAGTGTGAAACTTGAGTCTGTTATGTATAATTAATTAAACCCATGAAAAATAACTCGACAACCCAGGAACTCAACAGCCTTTGGGTCCACGAAGTGTATAGTTAATATGTTCACTGCTATGTTTGCCAAGTAAGGTCATGGAAAATTTAATTTTATAGATGTTAATGTAATTATTTTTTAAATTGTAGACCGTTAAATTTTCTTTTTATACATGCTATGTTACACTACAAAAGTTCTTTGTCACAACCAAAAATAAAGTTAAAACTATAAAACTAAAAAAAATTATTATTGTTTTGTGTTTGTATAAAACAATATTTTACATGTTTTCATTGCTATAGCTAAAAAGAGCAAGACATTTTAAGTAAAATTTACGTGTAATACATCAATATTGTTTGAATATAAGACATTACAGAAATAAAAACAAAGTTCAGTAGCCATGGTTACTGTTTTAGTGTTTATTGAATACGGCACAATTTTACATGCTTTGAAGCTATAATTATTGCTACTCATGAGAAAAAACAGCTTTAAAACAATGATAACAAACTAGTATTAATATGAGAACACTTTTCTAGCAATTTTGAAACTTTTAACAATTGTAAACAAACATTTGTAAAATAACTGCAAATAAAACAGCCACGGTACACAATGATGAAACCTTTATAGTAAATACAAAGAGTATGAAAACTAAAAAAAATACGGAAGGTTAAATACATGGTTTTTGGGACACAACTAAGCAAAAAGTAAGCCAGTACATTAAATAATAACTTTGTTGTAACCGATTTACGGAGAGTTGCTGTGAGCAATGCCGGCACTTTATGCATAGGACCTAGTCGCTGTGAGCGATGCTGCGCATTTAAAGAGTTAAATACCGTATCAAAATATCAAAGTATATACAATAGCCACTGTTCACTTACAGAAGGTGTAAATGCAAGAAATATGAATCTATGACCTTTTGGTTTTTGTCTTACTGCTCTTTGTTGAGGGCATTTAATACAAGTTTATGAGTTTTTGAGATTCCCCAAAATTCCAAAATTCCTCACAAAAAATTAAAGAACAAAATTTCAAAAAATAAGAAACACAAACATTTTTAGTAACAAAAATAACCGAGAGCAAAAAAATAACCTGTAACAAGCCCTGACATAATCCTGTCAGGTTTATGTTTTGCTGTTTGAAAACCTTCAAACGGCAAAGTATAAACACTGTTTAGACAAGCAGACAACACCAGATTTCGCTTAAGAATCATCAACCATCTGATTAGCTGTAAAAAATTTAAATCGGGGGAAGAGAAATGCATTATAGATCAATAGATTGAATCTTTCTGAATCCATTAGTAACCGTATTATGCCACTAAACATTAAATTTAGTAATAATCCACCGATGCATGTCATCGACTGCCATTACGGCAGCGGGTAGTGTTGTCGACTGTTAGTTCCTGGGTTAAAATACCCACATGGGTAAGCCGCCATTTTAAAAGGTAATCTAATCTATGGATATACTAAATTTTACCTTTATAATGTATGGGTGAAAATTAATAGTTTCTATTTGTTCAATTGGTTGCAATAATTACATTCCTTATAACCCTTAGCATGAGATACTGGACTCGTGAACTATTATCCACTTCATGCTTGAGATGACTGCCAATCTGAAATATCATAAACAAAGACTATTAGTGATGTGGGTCGGGTAAATATAAAATAGGTATTTACCTAAGGTCCCGAATAAATACCCAACACCTGGGTATTTGATTTTTTTAAATTCATTCATAGGGTAAAGAGAATTTTTTGCAATCTTAATGCTTTAAGTATGATTAAAATAAGATCAAAAGCGTTAAAAAATATTTATTATTGTCATCACAACCAAATTAGGGTCTTCTTCTGAAAAATATTTGGTCAAAATGCCCTACTCCTGAAGATAAAGATTGTATGGTCAAATTTAGCGGATATCTAAGCTTTGTTGATTGTTCTACATAAAAAGCTCTAAGGCCTACGGGTGATAATTATTAGGGTTTTAAGGTTTTCATTGTGTTTTCCACAACTAAATTTATTTATTAAAAACCCTCAAGTATTTTACCCGTATCCAAAGGTTTTATTGTGAATGTATCCTACTAATATTAGGCAAGCTTATCAGTATTTACAAAATGCATGAATGAAGTTTTGAAAACCTAGATTTGCTACATTCTTAAGAGGCAACACTGAATACCGATTCATTTAGTTACATTAGAATTTTCCCTTAATAACCGACTTTAATTTAATTATTTTATTTTATTTTGTGTATTTCTACGCCAGTGGCATTTTAACGTTTTGATGGGGAACGGTCCAAACCCCGGTCTTGTTACTACCTAACGTCGACCTGTTGTTAGGAAGCATCATTAATTAGTAGCCCAATGACAAATGGCGACTGGGTCCAGATTCGACCCTTGCGGGATTCGATCCGGCGACCTTCAGTTTTGAAGGCGGGTATTATAACTTCTACACCACCCAGCCAGTTATAAATATAACTGGATAATATACTGTGGAATTAAACTTATTATCCACAAAATAATATTATTGATGGTTGATAGTTCAATCATTGTAATAGGCTACTAAAATAAACACGTTTGTATGGTAATAATGTTACTCATGAATCAAGGGGGGATATAGTTTGTTTTAAATTTTAAAAAATACCTGTGTAAAATAACTATACATTTTTGTAAGCACAAAATTATATATTTCTAATATATATATTGGTTTAATGAGTAACAGATTTCTGTATACTATCCTAAATTGTTAGATAATATTA
The DNA here is from genome assembly GCA_023375725.1 of Nephotettix cincticeps. Lineage (NCBI taxonomy): Eukaryota > Metazoa > Arthropoda > Insecta > Hemiptera > Cicadellidae > Nephotettix > Nephotettix cincticeps. The sequence goes on from CM041788.1 coordinate 61,832,512, forward strand.
TAAACAACATTGTCTTTTATTTCCATTCATGAGACACTGACCCAATTGCATGTATACAGTCGATGTACTGTAACTTTAAGTTGAATGTGATTAGCATACTGTCATTTGGGTAAATATTTCCAACATACTATTCTATCAATCTATATAAAGTCGATCTTAGATTTACTTTTTGCACTTTCTAACAAACTTTTAACAAAGTTTCTGGCCCTCCCAATTTTGATGTTTCCAACAATTTTTGGTTGAAATATAACAATCTCAAACCAAAACAAGCTAGGGAATCGACGGTAATTGGGATTCTGGGCGGGGGGAAATCATTCAAATACACTTTTTTGACTCTCTAATAACATAATAATATACATAAAATAATAATACACTGCGGAACATAGTTTTTCCGATGTTTTCTAACGTTTTTTGGTCGAAATAAGGCACCCTTCAAACATCCAGTCAACCTTGTTGTCTACAACAATCGAGGTTCTGAGCTGGGAGAAACGGGAAAAATTTGGGAGTCAGGGATATTTGAGGGAATTTGGGATATATAATGTTGATTTTAGGATAAATGGTAGATTCTGGTGATTTACAATTTTAGACTGGAAAGATTGGTTGATTGGAGATCTTAGGATTATGTCAAAGATTTGTTATTCACTTTAAATTAATTGAATTATGTTGGGAATGTTCTTAAACAAAGAAAATTGTGCAACAAATCTTAAACTGAATTCAATAATTAAACTGATCCTTAATATTAATTCATTTCATTGTCAATCAGCTGATTACAAATCCTTTAGTCCTTCAGCCCAAGGTAACTAGAAATATACAAAGAGGTACGAAAAGTACAGAAACTACTTCTAACCAGTGACATTAATGTTTTTTACACAAATAATTGAAGAATATTTATTTTATTATTGGTTTAATTTCTGAAGTATAAAAATGATTCTTTTCTGTAATTAACGTATTTAAAGATGTCGTAAAATTCCTAGTTTTTATGTGTTGGACTGACAAGTAAAATAAATGGGGATTCTGCAGTATCGTTCAAAAATATAAGTAATTGTAAAAGTTGTATGTAGGCGACCAATACAATTGCGTTACATCATAATAAACAGCTGACATACAGCACTCTGCGGAGTTGAGTTCTTTATTGATAGTATAATCTATTATTAACGAGATAATAATATGAATAAAGAACCTATATATATTTAACGACTTAAAATATAAAAAATCTAACTCCGCAGAGCGCTGTATTTGAGCAATATCTCGTATAACTTATTACGATAAAACTCTACTTGTATTAGTCGCCGACATACAGCGCTCTGCGCAATTAGTTTAGGTTTTTTTGATAGTAGGCTAAAAAATATATTTAACGACATAAAAATAAAAAATAAGAGTTAGCTCCGCAGAGCAATTTATGTCGGCAATATCTCGTATATTACGATAAAACGCTACGTGTATTAGTCGCCGACATACAGTGCTCTGCGGAGTTACATTTTTTGATAGTATAACATATTATTAAAGATATCAAAGTATAATAAAACCTAACTTAACTCCGCAGAACGGTGTTTGTCGGTAGTATCACCTATATGATCAAGTGATATATGCGTAACAACTACAATAAAATCATGACTAAACATAATAATTATAATAATAATAAGAACAAAATAATAATAGTAATCATTATTATATGTACCATATTCATAATATAATAATAATATGAATCCCATAGTTGCATCGGCATAGTGATGTGACAGTATGAGGATTGGTGCTCTGTGGAATAATGTTTCATTAAATTACCCTCAGCTAGTCAGTTATTACCAACGTTGTTAAAACCTCTGCTAAAATAAGCCTATTAAAACCCGGATTCTATTAAAATATCCCGTTTCTCTGTACATAAAACCCATAATCGTAGACAAAAAAATCCCTGATTCTTCAATATTTCCCATTTCCCCGGCCCAGTAGCCAGATGCCTGCTGACCTCACTGTTGACTGGACGTTATAGAGTGTCGTATTTTGGTCCAAAAAACGTTGGGAAAACTGTGTTCCTTGGTGTTTTATTGTTAATTATGTTATTAGAGACTGAAATAAGTGCATTTTAGTGATTTGTTTTCCTGCCCAGAACCCCGATCCCCTAGCTAGACGGTATGGTTTGAGAGGGTCATACAGCCTAAAATCGTACGAAATGTCGAAATTGGGTTCTTCCGCGGACAGGAACATTGTTAAAAGTTTATTAGAAAGTGTAAAAAGTAAGTCTAAGATCGATTTCATATAGATTGATAGGATACTGTAATCGGAACATTTACCCCTGCAGACATCAATGTTGACTGGATGTAACATTTCAGTCCAAAAAACAAAAACGTAAGAAAAACTGTATTCAGCGAAGTTTTTATTCTTAAATATATTTTTAGAGAGTGAAATAAGTGTATTTGAGTCATTTTTTCCCCCCCGCCTAGAACCCCGATACCCTAGCTAGGTGTGGTTTGAGTGTCATACCTATAATCGTAGGAAACGTCAAAATGGGGTTCTTCTGTGGACAGAAACTGTGTTAAAAGGTTGTTAGAGAGTGCAAAAAGTAAGACTAAAATTGATTTTACATAGGTAAGTGTTATATCTCTATGAACTTAAAATATAATAATCAGCTGAGATTCAAAAACAGATGATGTTTATCTTTATTATGTTTACTTTCAGTTCAGCTATTTTCCCAGTTTCAAAATGTACCTAATTTTTGTTTCCAATTTATAATAAAGCTGTAAATTCAAAATAACATGCGTGCATTATATTTGCAAGTCACAACAGTTAAATTGGCGACGATTGGTAAATAGTATCATTAATATTTCTACTTATTTTGTCAAGTTTTTAAAAGGTAAACAACTCAATTTTCAATTAACCTTTTGTGTGTTTTCTTACAAACATTTTTCTAAAGAATTCATAAAAAAAAACAATGAGCATTTGAGAGTCAAGATTATTTACTCAAGAATTTTAAAGTAACTGAATGTTTTCAATAAAGTGTAACGTTTAATTTTTTTTTAGATTTTCAATTATACTAACCTACTATGGATCCAGACCAATTTAAACAGTTCATGACAGCATTCCAGGAGCAACAAAAGGCTCTTATTACCCAGCTTTTTTCTCAGTTAAGTCCAGAAAAGAAACATGATTCTTCAAACAACTGTACAAATATTGTACCTTTTGAGAATTTCAACCCTAAAATAGAAAAGTTTTCCTCATATTTAGAGCGTTTTGAGAACTACTACACAATGAAAGAAGTCAAGGATGAAAATAAAATTGCTCAGTTGCTGTGTGCATCAATAGGTTCGACCCACTACAATAATCTAGCAGCTTTTCTAGGTCCTGAAAAACCTGTAAGATCTCTTGCTTATGATGTGTTAATAGACTCGTTCAAACAAATGTTGATTCCCAGAAAGAACGTTGTTGTTTCACAACATTACTTCTTAAATGTTTTTCAAAAGGACGGACAGTCCATTTCTGACTTTGTTGCAACTTTACAACGTGATATTTCTGATTGTGAATTCAATGTGAAATGCGAATGTGAAAATTCGGTGTCAATTTCTGATGTATTCCTCAGAGCACAATTTATAAAAGGACTTCGGGATGATTGGCTCAGGGAACAAGTTCTACAATCAGGTTTAACTAAGTTTGATGATATTTTAACGAAAGCTATTGCTTTAGAGGCTTCGAAAATTGAGAGTAGGGTTCTTTCACAGCATCATAACATTAGTAGTAATACTACTGATGACGTAGATAGATTGATAAAAATGATAAAATGATGATTGATAAAAATGATATGATAGATTGAATAAAATTCAATCTAACTATCACAAGTCTCAATTTTGAAGTAAGCCAAACATAGGGTCAAGGCATGATTCCAGCTTTAAGTCTCGACATCGATCCCTCTCCAACTCCAGGAAATTCAAAACTCGTCAGCTAGACTACTCAGCACTTGGAATAGACAATAACTGTATAAGATGTGGAAGGACGAACCACCATATAAAAGACTGCCGGATCGACAGAAATGATGTTTTCTGCAACTTATGTAAGAAAAGGGGACATGTTTCTAAGGTATGTATTTCTACATTAATACGATCTTCTCGGCATAGTAAATTTTCTAGATCGAAGGTACATGCTATTGACTCTGAAAATCAAGAAACCCATGATCATGAATATGGTGTATGCAAATTGGAAACTATTTTTAAAAATAGTCAGGTTGTTGATCTTTTTGAAATGACCCCTGACCCAGGTAAATATTTCATTGATGTAATGCTGAATGGAACGAATAAACGTTTTGAAGTTGATTCAGGGGCTCAATTTTCCTTAATTTCCGAAAATGACTTCAATGATCTCAAATTAGATGTAAACATTAAACCTTCAAATATTGCTTTCCGTTCCTATTCAGGGAACATAATTGAATCCATAGGAAAAGTCGATGTTACAGTTAAGTATCAAAAAAATAAAGAAATAGAGGGTGAGTTACATATAGTTTCAAATGGACATGAACCTCTCCTTGGTAGACAATGGATAAGAGGATTAGGTATAGAACTTAAACAAATAGATCAAGAAATGAACAACTCTGTATCTCAGACTAAGCAAGACATGAAGAATGAAATCAAAGAAGTGCAGAAAAGAAAACTTAAAATGCGAGAGAGAGTTCAAGCAAGATTTTTTTCAAAACAATATATGGCAGTTTGGAGAAGTATTAAAGAAGTTAGGATCGTGCCACTATATTATTAAGCTCGATTCTGGAAGTTTTTTAAAACGACACATCAACCAACTAAGATCGACTCTTGTGCCCAAAAAGACTGTCACTTTTAAGCCAATTATACAGTCATTCAATGTACCACGGTTGTATAATAATCCTCCAACACAACATGAAGCTCAACCTGTGTGTGAACCAGACAACACCCCGCCTCAGCCAGTTCAACATCAACGGCCACAACGACAGAGGAGACCACCAGTTTGGCTTCAAGAGTATGTGTGATTCTAAGTGGGAGAGAATGTTATATCTCTATGAACTTAAAATATAATAATCAGCTGAGATTCAAAAACAGATGATGTTTATCTTTATTATGTTTACTTTCAGTTCAGCTATTTTCCCAGTTTCAAAATGTACCTAATTTTTGTTTCCAATTTATAATAAAGCTGTAAATTCAAAATAACATGCGTGCATTATATTTGCAAGTCACAACAGTAAGGATACTGTGTTGGAAATATTTGCCATAATTTGTTTCACAATATGTAACTTTATTACAACAAAAATCATTTGCCAGGATTATTAGGTTTGTAGCCTATTGTACAATAACTCTTCTCATGTATTTTATATTATAGAACATGCTGCAGTTAACGACAGCATAAGTTTAACAGAACTAAAACAAACTTACCTGCTAAACTCAGTAACTAAGCATGTTGGGTTTAATGTACAGAACAGTATACACAAATGTTAGGCAACTATCTTGAATGAATGTTATTAAAAAAAGTATTTAAAATATATAAAAGTACTACAACAATACTTAAGTAATGATGATTTTATAAATTTATTTTTATGTCTCAACGTTGTTTACATAAATACAAATTCCAAAATGAGAATACATAGTATCAAATAAGAACATGACGAGTAGGAACGACAGAACAGTTTTGGTCAGAAGAGGCCTTTGGAAGTTTTTGCAACCCTTAAGTAAGGCGGCCTAGCGAATTTCCATGAGGCTTTAATGTTCTCTGTGGTTGTTCCTTGTAATCTGTTCATCTATGGTATTAGTATATACAGTTTAAAACAGTCGATATACTGTAGTACTTTAAGATGAATGTGATTAATATACTATAATTTGTTCCACAATATGGTTTAACCCAGAAGTGGCAAGCCTTTTTACTCTTAACTGTAACATAAAAATAATTACTAATATCTTCTTGAAATATCAAAGTTTAAACGAAAAAAACATAAAACATGCCCCCTTATGACCACTCTCCACAAAAGCAAAACAGTTGCCCACTGCAATCCCAATTAAACCTACAAATGCCGTCAACTTCCATCCAAGCCGGCCACTGTTTATTTAAGGTGGGCCCTCCCCTCCGCTATACCACACATTTGCAAGCCAAATTGGGATTGCTCATGGTCGGGATTCGAACTCTAGCACTTCCGAATGGCTAGAACCATAGATGATAGAAGAACTAGGTGTAAAGCCCAATGTATTTTTCTGTGATCAGGAAAATGTTCTGTGCAGACGATACTATTGATGTAGTAAATGATATACGGACCTAGATAGCGTTTGAGAAGTTTTTAGTACCGATATATACCACCAGAGCTCGTCTCAATTTTAGGTCACAAACATTCCGTAAGGCTATCAATCTACTTCTATTCATAATCAATGCTAGAACGTTACCCTCGTCAGCGTAGCCGGTTCAGCCACTCAGCGCATGTGCATAGGAATAGAAAACGCTTACTTGGTTATAGACATGCCCAGTGGCAGGCTAGTGCACTACGAGAGCAGGTTCGGATGCTTGCTCCCAGAGGGAAACACGGTTACGTAGGAGCCAGGAGCTAGTGTCTAAGTTCACTTAACTGCCGACAGATATCTCTACATGCCACTTCTTATTGAATTTGTAAATACGTCGTGAATTACGTACGACTTTGCCAGTTCTAGGGTTAAGCATTAGATGAACGGATGAAAAGTTTCCATCAAAAGGTATTTCCAAGGAAGTGTGAATGGCTATGGATAGTTGTTTTATCTAGAAACAGAATAATGGCATCTCATAGGGTGTTGTTGTTAGTCACAAAAACATACATAATGCATTTTCAATATCTGTATTTGTTGTTAGTAGAAAGATAGGAATAAGTTATTTTTAAGGATTTCTTGGAGTGATAGGTCTGCTATGAGGGTAAGATAAGGTAAATATTCTCTGCCAGGTTCCGACCAGGCAATTTCCTAAGCCAAAATGAAGCCATGGAATGAAGTTTGTTAGATCACTTGGATGCTTCAATGAATAGGATCGCTAGAGCTGCGTGGCTGTGTGGCAGGCAGCCGCTTGCAGGTGTGGATTGTGAAATGTGGATGTCTCACCGTACAGTCGCCCGAAAAGGCCGCATACAGTGCCCTGCTGAGTACAGTCATAGATGAACGGATAGTAAAGTAATCTGTTCCTCTCTGATTCATTCCTCATTCATACTTGGCTTAAAATACCTATCTGGGTAGGTCGCCATTTCAGATAAAAGTATAAAGTATAAGTACAGTACAGTCTGCATAACCTAAACTGCTGCGTTGTTCGGACTGTCGTAAATTGCTCTGTATTTTTACTGCAACATTCTTACTTTCCCCCTATACGATAGTAATAGGAGAAAGTATTGTTTACGTTAGCATTTGAGTGAAATCTAAAAAGTTGTTTTTAAATTAGATTATATTATTGAAATGGCCACCACTCAAGTAGGTATTTTAAGCCAAAAGTACATATGAATGAGAAATGAATGTACAATGACTGTGGCGCGATCTTGTAGTCTTGTTACTGACTAAGGCTTACACGTTCCTTAGACAGAACTGTTAAGTCATAGATGATGTTAAGCCCAACAGCCGATGGCAACTAAAGGGACCTAAAGTTTAACGTGGAATCCGAACCACTGCCTCTGAATTATGAGCTGGTTTAATTATGAGGATGGTCTTTGCGGATTAACTTAGTATTGATTAGTGTGGATGTTATATATATATACAGGGTGATTTATTTAAATGTGCCAGCTGTTTTATTCCAAAATTATAAGAGATATCCAAAAATCTTAAATTGTAACTGCCATGGTTTTTTATTTTAAACATTTTTGTTGACTTGAAAAAAATAATTCGCACCATTTTTCCAATATGGCTGCAAACTTTATTTTTTCTTATGGAACACCCTATATTTTACAATGTATTTAGGTACAAAATGTAGTTTTAAGACAGTTTTATTCTTGTGCATTTTTCAATAAACCTAACCGTTCAAGTTAATAATGGTTAAAGTTGTAAAATGTCGGCATGAGGGCAAGTTTTCGGTGTAAGCATGCCAGTTATTTTATTCAAAAGTTATGAGAGATATGGGGAAAAAAATTTTAACTACATTGCCTTTTTTTTAATTTCTGTTGATTACAAAAATTAAAGTTTTCAGCCATATTGGAAAAATGGCGGTAAAATTTGTTTTTCAAGTCAACAAAAATTTTTAAAATAAAAAATCCATGGCAGTTACAATTTAAGATTGGAGAGATTGGAGATTTAAGAGATTGGATATCTCTTATAATTTTCAAATAAAACAGCTGTACCGCCTTTTATTTGGAGCACAATTTAAAAAAAAATGCCTAATTTAAAAGTCTTTGAAGGAATTTAAATAAAATATAATTTTATTTCTTGCAATTCTTGCATCTTCTTTATTGAAAATAAAAAAAAATTACTCATTATGCTTAAACATTCTTGACTCTATCCCAAAATGTAACATTAATACCCCAAATTTGGGGTATAATGAAAAACTACTAAAAGATAGACAGAGGAATTAATAAGAAGGGTGACGAAGTTATTTATATTCAATCAACTCGAATATTCTATTTGTTACATTTTCTATAACTAGTATTTACGTTAATTGTATAAAACATCTATACTTACAAATAGTAAATTAGTTATAATTATATAAAATTGTTTCATTTATGGTCCTAAAAAGAAAAATAAATACATTAACTAATGTTATTTTGTATTTTTCTATATTTAATTCGCAAATTATTTTAATTCGGACTATTTTAATAATCCTATTTCATTCATATATTCAGAAATTTTTGTGATTTTTATATTTTTAAGAACTAGTTGGTTATATGTATTTAAGTTTTATAATTTCATCAATTTTTTATTATTGAAAAATTTGTTCAACTACATAATTTTAACTATATGTATCATCCTATTCCTTTGTTTTTTTAAGTAAGTGTTTTTGTGGTATATACATTTGGGAGAGATACAGATTATGTTTTTTTAAATTTGGATATGTTATAATTCAAAAATAGCTTTTTTTTTCCTGGATTAATTTTTAAGCATTAGTTTTACATTAAACATGTGTTTTTATATTATTTCTTCTTGGACTTTATAACTATTATTTCGAGCTGCATGACTTTGGGGTATAATGAAAAACTAAACAAACGAACATTGGAGACATCATTTTAGTTAGAAGGCTAAATGAGAAAGAAGGCCGAATCTACGCTAGGCCTGCTTTTATAACCTCGGTTCGAGGATCTAGAAGGATCTATGAATCTCGAACGCTGATTGGTCGAACTAATTGGTCTAACTTGCCTTGCTAGTACATGTTTACGTTACACGTGCAGGTCCTGTACCTCACATCTATACGGTACACAGCTGTCGCATATATATACATACATATATATAAATTTTAACGACTATTGTTATTGGTCTCTGGGCAACTAAAGAAGAAAAAATAACATGGTCCCGGGCTTAACTCTTGCCATGAGTCCTACGGTAATAGCTTCTTCCCTATGGGAAATTCGCTAAAACCTTTGGCTATATGTAAAACTGCTTTTGTTGCTTAGATAAGTCTTTTAGTTGCATTTTAATAATATACAGATATACTAGTTGCTGTATAAACAGTGTGATAACTGGGGGAAAAACATAACTACAAAGGTAAGAAATATAAACAATTTATTAAGATTTCAGATACATGTACATTTTTCACAACCACTGGATGGATATATAAAAAAACCCCGTCGCAGCAGACCTGTACTCAGCGAATTCCCACCTCAATAATATGACAATAATAATAAAAGTATATGACAAGATTGATCAATCTATACCTGTTGATAAATAAGGGTATTTGCCTTTTCTCCGTAACATTAACATGGGAAAGAGTATGCAGGATTGTGCTTTGAGGAGCAGATAAACTATGATTTTTTAGCATAAACGTAAGGATCCCAACCACATGAAGCTAAATACAAAATTCATCCAAAACTAAGGAAAATTTTAATTTTTCCTTATTCTCCATAAGATTAGCATTGGAGCTTCTAAATACATTGTACTGTGTTTAGATTTGTATTATGATGGTAACCGTTACAGAAAAACTTTAAGTAACTACATTTCGAGCTGATTCTAATAATAAAAGATAAAATTTGAAATGTTTAAAAATTACATGGGAACACACAAAAACACATTTTTAGGGGGAATAAAACCCCTCCCAAACTACCCGTTCCGATTGACCGATATGTCTGGATTAAGAATTCGGCCAAGTAAATGTATAAATTCACGTCTCTATCAAATTTGGTCTCGATCGGACCATTATTATGAGAGTTAACGTGTTCACAGACACACAAACACACATACATATAAATTTTAACAAAACCTAAATACAAAAAAATAACATGGTCCTGGGCTTAAGTCCTGACATGAGTCCTATGGTAATAGCTTCTTCCCTATAGGGAATTCGCTGAAACAAATATAGACTATTAAAGTCCACAAGAGTTTACAGATTACAACAGTTAAACTAACAAAACTGCAACATGCAGTTAGTAAAATTCTAAAACACTTAAGTCACAGCCAAATATAATCTACAGTAATACAAAAAAGCAATGAACAAATAACTAGAATGTACAAAGCTACAAATGTCTTTTCCTAAACACATATTTACAACTTCTACCACAGTCAAGCATTTTGTCATTACAGGCTTCGTAAAAAGCTAATACCCCCGCCGCAGTAGACCTGCGTACTCAGCGAATTTCCAAATAAATAATGTAATAATAATAATATATAACAAGTTTGATTAAAATCTGTCCATAAACATGAGAATTATTTGCCTATTCTCCATAAGATTAACATGGGTAAGAGTATGCAGGTTTGCTGCCTTGAGGAACATTGAAAGTAGGCATTTATACCATAAAAAATTTTTATTTTTAACATTTATACAAACCTTTCATCAACATCTGTCCATAAATAAAGGAGTTTGCCTATTCCCTATATGATTAACAAGGGAAAAGAGTATGCAGGTTTGCTGCCATGATAAACATATAAACTATGATTTTTAAGCATTAATAGGATAGATCCCAACCACATGAAGGTAAATACCAAGTTTAATCCAAAAATATTGATTGATAAGTGAAATATTAATCTTCCTTATCCTCCATAAGATTAACATTGGAGCCCCAAAATACAATGTACTGAGTTTAGATTTTTTAATATCTCAGTAACCGTTGGAGATAGAGTAAAACTTTAAGGAACTAAATTTTATAGTTTTTTACGGACCTACGGTAATAGCTTCTTCCCTTTGGGAATTCGCTAAAGAGTTTTGTCTGTGAATTGCTCAGAATTATACATTTTTTAGTTATTTTTACTTTTCGTGCCTTAGAGAAGCCGAAACCGGTCTTATCTCAATTTTTGTCTGTTTGTCTGTGATGCTCTAGGAGGTATTTTACACAGTCTTCTCTGAAAAAACGGGAGAACTGATAACGATGAAACTTATTTCATACATTCTCTACATTCCAGAGAAGGTTTTTTAAGGCTAAAAAGTGTCCTCTGACTCTTGAAAAGTAAATAAAGAGTATATAAAAACCCAATTTTTATGCGATATTTGTCACATTTTTCTTCAGTTTTAAATGAATAACCTATACTGGCAATAATCAGCTGACTTTGTAGTTTAAAGATTTAATAGAAATAAAAACAAACAGCTGTTGAATTAATATTAGTTAGTTTATATTGATCATTGATTTAAACCCATTTTGAAATCATACTGTATTAAAAAGTTATTTTAACGTATAACTAATAATAATAATAATGGTATAAATGTTCGAATCTATTTAATTGTAAAGTAATGCTAAATAATGAAGCTGGGTATTCATTTGTTTTCTTTGTATTGATTTGTTTGGGATTTCAGGTTTACATTTTAGAACGATGATCTTTCTTCTTCAAACTGAATCCTACAACCCATACAAAGGACGGGCTTACTGCTAATATATATACAGTGCAACTTGGTTATTGCGGCCTCGGCTTTAACGTCAACTCGGATATAAACGTCATTTATTTTTAGGTCCCGCCAAACTATAGGTATTTACATAGGTAAAACCTCGGATATATCGTCAGTAAATTCTAAAACCTCCTATATAACGTCAAGAGAATCGGGCCGAGATGAAGGCAACATAGAGCTAAATAGAGACAGTTCGGTCGGTGGTGCAACGTGAGGGCTGCGGTTATTGTTTAGCTACATTCTATTTTTAGAAATGGCATTTTATTGCTGTCTTACCGCTAACCATCCCAACCCCCTCCCCCTACCCTATATCCGCTGTCGCCGGTCATCAAAGTCAGTGTCAGTGACTCACGTCACGTCAAAGCACTGTGATGCTGTTCGTACGTACCTACAGTTCGTGCAGCTATCGTTAGTTCAGTGTACGTCTTTTTCAGTTGGTTTTTCGTTATTTTAATTTGCGAATAAAGTATTGAAAAATAATGGCAAGTGTTAAGAGAAAGGTTTTGCCGAAGAAAAGGTGTGAGTTATAAGAGCGTGTGAGGAGGAACTTAAGATAGCAGACGTGTGTTCGGGCTGGTTTTTTAAAATCGAACCAACAGTTGAATTCACCATGCCGAACTTCATTGCAATATTTTCAAATTCAATTTTTTATATAGTAGAGTAGTTCAGTCAGTCATAAACATAAACTTACAGTGTATTTCAAATTACCTTCATTAAATGTCTTAATTTCATGTAAAAAATGTGTTTCTCTATTTTTCCTCGGTTTTAAATTAAAATTATGTAACCTTTTTATAGTGTCACTCTGATATAGCGTCATTAATTGTGTGGTCCCTTCAATGACGTTATAACCAAGTTCCACTGTATATATATATATAAATTGTAACGTCTATTGTTTTTGGTCTCTGGGCACCTAAAGAAGAAAAAATAACATGGTCCCCCGGGACCATGTTATTTTTTTTGTACCGTAGGCCTCAGGACCTACTGTAATAGCTTCTTCCTTATGGGAAATTCGCTAAAATCTATTTTTAATTTATATAACGAACCTGTTTTTAAAGTATTTTGAAATTTGTATACAATAACTGTCTACATGTTTTTTAAAAATTTGTTTTAAAACTGTAACTGTCAATTTCGAATGTTTTCTCATGTAGCCTACCTGATTTTCATCATTTAATGTATTGTGTAGTAATAGCTTGTTTTGACTAGGGTCTGATTAATCTATACCAGATCTCTCTGTAATAATAGTTTTTACTTATTAAGTAGATATTATTGTTGTGCTGGGCTTCATACAGAAATTACCATGAAAATAACTCAACTATACTATGGAAAATACCATAGCACCTAATTTCGTTCTATTGTCAAGCTGACAGTAAACCTATGGGTCTAGGCCTATCGCCTAATTTAAGATTGACTATGTCTATTACTCTGAAGTGTTTATTGACAATAAAGAGTTGTTGTTCTTATTCCTAGTTATTTTGTCATGGTCTGGGGGTTGGCAGAGATGAATCAACTGTAACACACCTTTGCATGCTTTGCTTCCTGCAAGCAGTTGCATGCAAACCAAGTTGATTCTTAATACTGCTCAAACATTGTTTTCTGTTGTAAGTGTTGTAATATATATATATTAGACCGAAGTACATTACAACTATTTTTCAATGTCCAACTCTTTAATAATCTAAAAATCAGCAAAGTCACAAATATTCGCTCCTAAAGAGGCCATACAGTCACCTCACCAGCTGTTCCAAACCTAAACTAATACACTTCACATTAAAAACCAATTAGTTCAGAGTGGTAAAACAGTCCATTTCCTTATTTTCCTATTTTCTTGCAAACTACTAAATTCTTCACTTACATATGCTGAGAAAATTTTAACTTGTTTATTAAATGGTAAGATTTCTCATTAATTACAAGCGAATAAAAGACATGAATCAAGTTTTTAACTAACTGAATCTGAATTGAATACCAGCCATTTAAATTCAATTCATTACAAGGACAGTTTAGCGTTACATTTAAAAACGTATTATCTTTTCAGATGATAGATTAGACTTTCATTTCATCCACTTTGTTTTTAATGGATTTTTACACATCTAGCAGCCCAAGGTTTGATATCCAGGCACGGTTATGTATCCAGTTTGAAATACTGTTTTGTCTGCAGCTGTATTGAACTTTAAGGCAAGAAGTTTCTCCGCAGCTAGGGGATGCCATACTCCGAACGTACAAGAGGCATCCTCATTGTCATCAAAGTAGTGACAACGTTTGGTGAGCCTCATGGAAGGCACGTACTCAAACAGGTCGACGTAGGCGCAATGAGGCAGTAAGAGAGCTAAACCTGGAAAATAACACCACTGTAAATTCATACATTCATTGAAAGGGGCACGTTAGCTAAAAGGTACCCCTAATCTCTTCTGGAGGATCTGGAATCTTGAAAGTAAATCGACCAGGAAAACTGCAACAACTTGTCGACACACCCATGAGGAGGCAGGAACCAACCCTTTTCCATATAACTTAGAGTGGAGGGTCGCACCTCAACAACCCTTACACAACCGAAGAGTAAATGATCAGCATTTTCCTTCTGCTGATAATATCTCCTACACAGAGGGTCCCCGTCAAAGACCCGCATGCGCCGTTGGTTCATGTACCTGTAACGTTTTTGGCCTCCTGCCCAGTATCAAGAACCTCTTTGCGTCCTGTTTAGATGGAGAACATTGATTAAGCTTGCTAACCCTATGTAGAGCTAGCTCCACCCATCCTTTCTTATGGCAATCTCTTTCCCAGGAATTGATAGTCTGAAATGTATCCCTGTATATGATTTTCAAGGATTTTAACACGTTCAAAAGAGGGCATTCATCCTTGATGGCTGTAACTTCCCACCACTCAGCACACTCTGGGTCCTAGTCAAGTGATCCTGGAGCAATTTGATCATACTGTAAAATCCAATTTATCCGGATAATCTGGATTCCGACTTATTTGGATGAGATTAAAAAAAAAATTATTAACAGTTATAAAGCATCCAATACTATAATACGAGCAAGGTTTGTATATATATATATATATATATATATATATATATATTTGCACACGGATCTCGAAAACGGCGCCGAGGATTTTCTTTAAATTTTGGAAATAACTAATTTCCGAGTAGAAAATAAGTTCTAGATAGGTCTAATGTCCAGGAAAATTCGTGTTTTCTTGTAATATTAAGTTTAAAATCTAAAAATTTAACATTACGCTTATGGAGAATCAAATGTAAACAATATATATATATTTGCACACGGATCTCGAAAACGGCACCGAGGATTTTCTTTAAATTTTGGAAATAACTAATTTCCGAGTAGAAAATAAGTTCTAGATAGGTCTAATGTCCAGGAAAATTCGTGTTTTCTTGTAATATTAAGTTTAAAATCTAAAAATTTAACATTACGCTTATGGAGAATCAAATGTAAACAATACAAACCAAAACAGCTGTTTATAACCGTTTGACAGTTCTTGATTGAAGACGGCAAAGAACAATATGTGAATAGAGGTTTTTCATAAATATTTATTTTATGTATGTAATAAATGTAAAATTATCAGGTTACTAAACAATTTGTAAAAACTTTAGGGTAACATAACTGTGCGAAATAAAAGCAGGAAAGAGTATTTCCAAAATCTTCCGTGTTTTTATAAAAAACGTATTTGTTGTATTGCTTGAAGCCACTGTAACAAAGCAATTAATATGTGTAAATTAAATTTCTCTTTTGATTTTCAATCCTCATTCCGTTTATATCAAAATCAGTTGGTCACAGGCTAATAATAACTGTATGAATAGTTAAACAGTAAATGATCGGCTAAAACAATTGAGGTTGGCTAAAAGACCTTAACCGGCGTTACTCATTTGGCAGACGCCGTAGTCCAGCGGTAGTGTATAGGCCTCGTAATATGAAGGTCGCGTGTTCTAACCCCATCAGGGGCAATAGTTTTTGTTCAGTGCTATATTAATTATGGTGTATTAAATCGGTTTTATTTAAACCACATAAATGTTTTCATTGAGTAATAAATGTGTTTTAATTTTTCTAATTAATTTTTATAATACATGTATAAACGAGCAAAGCTCGGTCACCAGGTACTGTTATTTTAAGCACCATAAAAATGTCTGATACAACTACATTACGCGGTTACTTTTGGGTAAACCAAGGCCAACTCTACAACAGGCCGAAAGACTTGTTTCGTGATATCACACTTGAGGTGCTACTTGACCAGCCACTGTCATTAGAAAATATATTATTCTTATTATTGTACTTACATTTGAGTCATAGAGATAACGGGAGTGTTCACTTTCTTTTTTATGGATAGCCCTATAAGCCAGTAATACTATTCTTACTGCTCATTAAATCACCACACTTTAATTAAGCTTAGCATTAGCATCCGCTAACTGTGGAGACTGTGCATTTCTTTGAACTATATGACAATAGACAATTTTCTTTGTTTGCACTTTCATTAAGAAATACAATGGCGTCATAATATGTAAAAATAAAAATATACGTAAATTATGTAGTGGTAACTGCACTTATTCATTGTAAGAAATATTTAAGATGAACACTGTAATAATAAAACTCAGGGGGTAAGTGTGAATTAGAATCTTCAAATTTTTACACAAATTACCGAGGGACGTAAAAAAAATAATGAAATAAATATATTCAAAAGAAAACTAAAAAATTACATAATTAGTAAAGCGTTTTATTCATTTAGATGAGTAACTAATTGCTTGAAGATGGTAGAAACTAAACTTATATTGTATATTAACTTTGTGTGACGCCATTCCATAACTTTGTGTGATGCCATTCTGATCATGTACGTGAGATATTATGAATAAAGATTGTCTGATTCTGTTTCTTCCTGAGATGACAGAGCTAGAAGTTTTTATATACTTTGTTATTTTGTGTAGATAAAGTTCTGGTTTTGTAGTAAATTAAATAAAAAAATAAGATTTCTTAACTTGAGTAAGTGTATGAAGTTCTTCGACTTTTTTACTGGGCAAGGGATTAAAATTTGCATCATTAAAAAGAAGCTGTTAGGTTTTTGGCTACTTAGAGAGGGGTTTTCTATCACCTTGGTTTTATTTATTGTTTGTTCTGGGAGTTAAAATACAAACCACATGCATTGCACCAACCATGCAATGGGTGCATTGAATCTTCATATTAACGACTGTGATATTGACTGTGACATACATACATATGGGAGCATATGTGCTATGCTCCCAACCCCCATAAACACAGCCGCTAAAGGAGGGTGAAGGTAAAAAAAATAGATAAATTATCCTAGGATGTTAGGTTGCAGATTTTAAACAATCCACAATTATTCAACTTGACAACAAACCTAGGAAACCTGATGAGGGAGGGTTTCTACGAATCCGGGCAGGAGTACGGGCTTGCAGAAAGTCCCAGAGGTGCCACAGGTCCCGGGGATCCACCAGGAATAACGGAGTATCTGGATAAAGGTGGCGGTGACGCATGTATGGCGAAAAAAGATCAAAGTCTGGCCTCCTTCTCCACTGCAACAAAGGTCAAATGAAAGGTCACATAGATGTCTTGGATTGTTGGATGGGTATACAGTAAAATTTTGAATGAAAAGTTTTTAAAAAATCTGCCACCTACACCTGCATGTCACCACTATTTGGGCCTAATTTTTTAGCGAATTTCTCAAGGGAAGAAGCCATTACTGTAGGTCTCATGGCAAGACTTAAGCCTGGGACCATGTTATTTTTCCATCTTCAGGTGCCTACAGGCCAAAAACATTAGTCGTGTGTGTGTATATATATATATATATATATATATATATATATATATATATATATATATATGAGTGTCTGTAAACACGATAACTCTCATAAAAATGGTCAGATCTAGACCAAATTTGGTAGAGACGTGTATTCATATATTTACTCGGAGGTAGCTTGGGGGATTTGTACTCAAAAATTGGGTTTTTTTGCATTTATCATATGTAATATAAAACTTAATTTTATCTTTCACCATTAGAATCAGCTTAAAATACTACACAATTAAGTTCCTTAAATTTTTTTCTCTATCTCACACGGTTACCGAGATATTAAAAAATCTAAACACAGTACATTGTATTTTGGGGGCTTCAATGTTAATCTTATGGAGGGTAAAGAAAAATTCATATTTCACTTATCAATCAATATTTGTGGATTAAACTTGATATTTACCTTGGTTGAGATCTATCTATTTATGCTTAAAAATCACAGTTTATGCGTTTATCATGGCAGATTCCTTTATTTAAGGATAGATGTTTATGGAACTTGGTATAAATGGTCAAAATAAAAATTGTGTATGCTAGAAATGCCTACTTTCAATGTTCCTCAAGGCAGCAAACCTGCATACTCTTACCCATGTTAATCTTATGGAGAATAGGCAAATAATTCTAATATTTATCAACATATATTGATCAAACCTGTCATTATTATTATTATATTATTGCTTTGGGATTTCGCTGAGTATGCAGGTCTCCTGCGACGGGGGTATATTTTGTTTTTGCAAGGCATCCTCGATGCTCTTACCATTTATGCCACAGCTTTTACTCATAACTCTGAGTTGGAAATGTTATTGTATTTGAAGAGTTGCTGGTGGGTGGATACGGCATTGTGTCAATGTGTCTAAGCAACAGATCGGAAAAGGAAAATGGGTCATATGAATAGAGATGTAAAATACCCATGCATTTATAAAAGAATAAATTCATAATTACTCCAGACATTGTTATTTCTATTATTGAGTTTTTAAGATAGTACACAGCAATCTTTTACTTTTTCAACCAATATATATGTAAAATATAACGAAGAATATATACGAAGAAGCCTCTTTGTGTCAGCTGAACTCCGCTTCTTACCCATGGCTGGACCGGCGCATGGGCCCTTTATTCTAACATTAAAACTGCATTTTCTCGCTAATCTGTGGACAGATTTTGTTCACCAAAAAATTTTTAGATTTGAAATTAAAATTGCAATCTTTTTTACCAGATGCTAAAATTTTATAAAGTTAATGGTTTTTTGTTATTTAAATTAAAAGATTTTTAACCGCCGCTATTTTGAAAATATAAAAGCAAACTAATTGATACGTTGAGAATATTTTTCTTTTTGGCCAATAAATATGTGAGCGAAGTTTTATTTTTATATTTTAAATAGTTCTTGATATATATAATGTTTTTTGTATAAAACACAAAATGGTGGCTAGCGGCTAATCAAAAGATTTTTCGACATATGTTTACAGGAATTTTTTTGTTTATTTTGATAAGTACTATCACCCCTTGAAGTTTTTTCCCGACTTTAATGATCACCCTGTATAAATTTTAAAGACTATTGTTTTTGGTCTCTGGGCACCTAAAGACAAAAAAATAACATGCTCCCGTGCTTAAGTCTTGACGTGAGACCTACGGTAATAGCTTCTTCCCTATGAGAAATTTGCTAAAATGGTATACTTTACTCTATTTCAAAGTGCTTTGTCTTACGGGGTTCTGTTGTGGGGTAATAGTGGATGAGGCTAAGAATGTTTTGATGGTTCAAAAAAGGGCACTTAGAGTCATTAACCTTGTTGGTTTTAGGGAGCACTGCAAGCCACTTTTTGTGCATGATAGAATATTAACCATTTTAAATCTGTATATATTTTATTGTTTACTGAATGTCAAGAAGAATTTTGCTTGTTACATGCAAAATGTGCATTGTAACATGCATATGCATGTTCATGGCCACAGTACAAAGCACGCAAAGTCTATCATAAGACCTATCACTAGACTAAGCAAGGTCTTAATTTTTTACGAGTGCATGGGAGTAAAGTGTTTTAATTTGATTTCTGTTAAGGCACAGCATGTCTTGTATAACTACTTTAAAAATATTTTGTATGAATATTTTAAGACCTTTTTATGACATAAATGAATTTTTTGACAGTGATAAAACCACTTTGGTTTTTTAAATATATATACACACTTATTTATTTTATTTTATTCATTTATTGTCTAGCACGTGTAACATTTTTATAGTATTGTTTGACAACTATTTTTATATTTATAGTTGCAGTGAATGTACAGCCACATCTATTTTTTGTAAGAGTATTTTTGTATTTTGACAAGATCTATTACAACTATTTTATGTTTAACGATCAATAAATATATCTATCTATCTAATGATTTTTCAGTTCTTTGGCCTACCACCCAAACTCATACTTTCACCCCCCTACACTACAGAGATACAAATGGAGAGAGACTAGGGGTCTAGAACTCTAGGATATTGTTTTCTTTTAAAAATGTTTCGTTGTAATAAGTATTGTGTGTGAAAAAATGAAACACATTATGAAAAATGTATTTTAATTAATTAATTAATGGGGCATGATTTTTCAGTCCCAGCCTTTATAGTAAAACTAAATTTCAAATATTTATTCACACTTCAAATCCTTCAAACACTTCTACACAAGGCAACACTATTCCAAAAAGTTCTACACAAGACTAATTGACGAACGTTTCTGCTCTCTATACCTACACATAACCAAATTACTGTCAGACAACACTATTTTGCCAGATCACAGGACTTTACCAAACAAACACACAGCGCACGTTCACCGGTGTTACTAAGTAATAAAATTCCATCAGATAGATTTTCCCATGGGCTACATCGTTTCTGCGGAGCGTGTCTCGTAACTCCAAATAGTTCAAGGTAAAACTTAAACTTAAATAGGTCTAGGGCTTACTTCAAGTTTAGATGAATACTGGACACTAAAGCATTCGTTAATAAATGTGCTTACGAAATGGGAATACTGAAATAATTTACTTTGTTAAGTTTGTTTTCAATTGCTTTAGCTAGACTAATGTGCTGCTACCTATTATTGGAGTCTCTCAAAACTAATTGAAACTATGTGATAATGCAGAACTGTGCTGTCCAAAACCGCCACTGGCGTCACGTGAATTAGAAAAACTTTTTTTATATTTCGTGTAATTAATATTTTATTTCTTCCCTTGTCTCACTTACCACCAGTGATACGTGTACCACCGGTTGAGAACCACTGCCCTAAGGTATAATATTGTGATAATTCGACACCTTTAAAGATTACCAAATGTTGAATTATAAACGGTTTACTGCATTAACAAAGTTAAACAAATAATCAACAGTCCATGTTTGAGTACTTTGAATGATCATGGATGTTACTGACATTTTGAAAAGATTTTTACAGTAATTATTGATTTTCCAAAATAACTATCATCAATTTATGATGTAATTGAATTGTAAAATTTGTGTTTGATACCATTAAACACATAAATTAATGTTTTATTACTAAAAAGTAAACTTTATAACATTGGAATACACTCAAATATTACAAAATACCTTTAAATCAGAAATAATCTAATATTTGTATTGCCTTTAAGAGTTAAGTGGTAGGTTCCAAAAAGATAACAAATTTTCAAGTCTTTGCAAGAATGACAAACCTGTTCTAATGTGGACGTGTAGTTGGAAGGGTCCCAGGCAAGAAGTCTCACACCCTGGTACATCTTGGAGTGAAGGAAGAGGAACTGTGGCTTGGAGACAACCTGTGAGTTAAGTATCCTGAGCGACGTCTTGGACCCGACATCGGACTCGTAGCCTTCTGTTGGAGCATGGTTGAACCTCAGCACAAAGTCGTGACTGTCTGTAACCAGAAAAACTTATCACTGGTAAGTATCATACTTCTTAAATACCATTTAAATAAAAACCCAACAGCCTTTAAACTAGTTAAGTGCAGTATCATTTAGTTTATTTATAGAGTACACACTTAGAGAAAAGGTGTAATAGGCCCCCTGGGTGGAAGATAAGTGAACTAAGTATCAGTAACGCTGTGATAATGCTGCATTTTAGCTGCAAACGGGGCAACCATTGTTGCTGTTCCGCCCTACCTTGTTCTGTTCTAGACTCGGCCGTCACTTGCTTCTACAATCAACAAGGCCCCGCTTGCCCCACGCCTAAGTAATCATAAATGTGCTACTCTTTTGGTGGTGGTTTTCAAGTGCCCGCAAAACAATAAAGAAATTTTTAAATGCCACATAGATAATCTATGTTTAATACGCTTGGAAATACTGTGAGAAAACCTTCTAAAGAGCAACCAGACATGAATATGGGTGTAAAGAATGTAAAACTACTGTGGAAACACAAAAAGAAACTATACACTCAATCGGAAGTACCTTACCTCACAATGTTTGTCAACTAAATGGTTAGATATATAGGGTTATATGTACTGTAGCTAAGAAATCTTGCTTCTTGTCTATAGAGGGTTTTTATAGTTATAATTACAAATACAAAATGGGTGCAACTTAAGTAAGGGCCGCTTTGTTGCAGACACTATAAGTTTGTGTGCACACAACAATGAGTGTGTGCTTCGAGGTTCAGGAATAACCGAGTTCATCACTGTAGCTAACTTGTATTGTTCTGTGCTATGCTTTCAAAAATTTTTAAACGTTATCAACCCACCTGCTGCACGAGAGGTTTGCTCAGTGATGCAGGTTTTGTCTGCAAGGAACCTGTCTGCTGCAGAAATTCATTGACAGATTTGGAATTTATTCGGCAATACCGTAAATAGTGACAGAAAACTTTTTTATGTTTTACTAGTGTCCGATGTTCCAGCTCAGTCGCAGTGAACAAGGCTCAATTTTAATTCAGACATGAGGGCCTCAGGCTTCTCGCGGAAATTCATTCAGGGATGGGTTAAAGGTTAAAGAGGCCGAAAAAGTACACTTGCCTATTAAGGAGCCTAAATTAGATCCAATGAAAGATGCTGCATTGGTGACGATAGCACAGTTGTTGTACCGTTCGTTCTCTCCAAATAAAGGTGACGAAGGAATGGCTCGGCCGAGTTCTGTGCCTTCAAACGGCTTCCCCTGGCCTCTCACTGTATGTACCTCTGGCAGTGATCGATACAGATCACAGATCTGACAACAAGTGAATGCAACTATACAATCATTTTACATTCTCAAACTAT
The DNA here is from genome assembly GCA_023375725.1 of Nephotettix cincticeps. Classification (NCBI taxonomy): domain Eukaryota; kingdom Metazoa; phylum Arthropoda; class Insecta; order Hemiptera; family Cicadellidae; genus Nephotettix; species Nephotettix cincticeps. Next base: position 61,855,449 of record CM041788.1, read on the forward strand.
GCAAACAATATTACATCTGACATCAAAGCTGGTGTTAAAAGCTACATATGTTAAAAGTGATTAGGCTATTTTCATTACTATTTAACTTGAGCTGTGCATTTTCCTTGCTCATTACCTCGATTGATCTGAAGTCTATTTGAGCAATATACAGGAAAATGAGACTTTCATTAATATTATTGGTGGAAGAAGTATATATAAAAGTTTTTTTTTGTTTTAACAAGGTTTAAGATATGAATACAAAATAACACCATATTAAAAAAGCCAAATGTTTTAAAAAGATTGGCAGATCCTTTTATCATGGATATGTCAAAGCTCTGAGCGGGGGTTCTTAGCAATTTGCTTCATGAAAATTGTAACAGAAGTAATATCATATGGTTATAAGAACAGCTGTTTATAGGAACTGAAAATATTCTCTTTAAACATATCTATGATCATTAGCTATTTCCCGAACGAAAGTAAATATTTTTATTGAGTATGGTAAAACTACCATACTTTAATCCAACCAGTTGTTTTAATTAGCATATATAACTTACCAGCTTCTGAGGTGAAACACCTGACGAAGGACCTCGTTGCACATTATAACTCACACTGTAAGGGTTATCTGATCTTGACTTGAATACGTTGCTTTCTTCATGAAGGACCCTTCTAAGACGAACTACCAGTTGGTTCTTAAATGCTGTTAGCCTGAACAAATTACCAGTAGTCAATATAAATTTTAAATTGGTAATTAGTAAATCTGAACTGTATTGAGTGTAAGGAGATTATCTGTTTGATAATACTGTACATACTTTGTGGATTAATTTACATTAATTTGTATTAACTAATTAATTTGTATTATATATTTGTATTGACCTGTATTATTTTGTCTTAAGATTTTTTAGGCACTGGGGAGCTGTTCCAACCAGTGTATTTTATGTTTTAATAATTATAGTCTTGATATATGACACTATTCAATGTATACACTGATTGTACAAAACGAATAAAGAAATCTGAATCTGAATCAGTGTACAAGACATAGTCATGTATGTAATATATACAATACACATCTGAAACTAATTTACATTCAACATAAAAATTACATTGCCTATTCCCCAAGGAGTATGTATGTAGTCTATTTAACCCTCCAGGTGCTAACATCTCACTGTGAGATGTCAGCGAGGTGCAATTGTATAGCACTATCGAAGTCAAAAATTACTGTTACGGTGCTGCCATCTGCGAGCTAATACATGCAACTACTCTGTAGTTCCCTATTCTGACGCTTGAGTTCGTTATTTTGCCGCCAGAGTATGCTTTTATAGCCAAATAAATGCTTTCTCAGATGGTGGTCCTTTGTAGTGTAGTGGTTAGACTGCTGTGCTGACGAGTACAACAGTTGAAGCCATTCGGAGGGACGAGGGTTCGAATCCCGACCATGAGCAATCCCAATTTGGCTTGCAAATGTATGGTATAGTGGAGTGGAGGGCCCACCTTAAAGAACCGTGAACGGCTTGGGTGGAAGTTGACGGCATTTGTAGGCTTAATTGGGATTGCAGTGGACACCTATTTTGCTTTTATGGTTACTGGTTATAAGGGGGGGGGCATGTTTTGTGTTTTTTGTGTATTTTTGGTATTTTATGAAGAGTTGCATAAAAATAACAAAATTTAAATAGTCATAGCACTTGAAGGGTTAAACATTTTCAATATTTATAATTACACAAGGTACCGTAGTTAAAACTGTTGACATTTTAAACAACGCCAGAATGATAGCATATTGACAGTCAAATGGCATTCCAAAATATTCCTGAATTTTATAATTTTATAAAAAGGGTGGGTGACAAGAATCCCACAACTCATCTCCTTGAAATCATTGTAGCCTAATTTTGATATTTGCCTACACTTACTTGTTGCTGCTATTGCATTCAGGGCCACAAGGAAGGGCGACTGAAGGAGGGTCGGTGAAATGAACCTTTGTAAACCTAGGTTTGCTCTTCTTCCTAACAATTACTGGTGTTGTTTTTTGATTGATCCAATTTAACTCCTGAGGTAAGTGCTCAACTCTAGCATCTAAAGGAATGGTATCCTGAAAAATTACCGCCACCAGTTAAGTCTTGTTACATACAGTATGGTTAGATTAGCACAAAATATTTGGATAAAAAATTAATCAAGGAAAATTGTTATATTTTAGTTTAAAATAAAGTAAGTGATATCCACAAGAAAGTATTATACTGATAACCCTTATCCACACAATCAAATAACAAACCCCAGCATAACGAGAGCCTATCAGTTCCATATGTCTCCTATTAATCTAAGAACAGTTAATCTTTTACTCATAATCTCTTACAATTACCAGTATAATTTATTGTAATAGAGAAATTTTTTATGCTTAATCATTCTTTAATGGTGAAACTGGTAATGAAGTGATGCATTTTAAAAACTCAAACGTATTTTATCAAAACAAAATTGAAAATAACCTATCAAAACAAAATTTGCAAAGGAGCATAAATAAACTATCGTCATTTACAGCCTTTCTACAGCTTAATCTACTCTGAACCGTGTAACGATTTTTGATGGTCATAGGACATGCTAGGTCTTGTAAACCTAGTCTTCTACATTTTGTTTCTATCTCAACATACCTGAAAATAGTCTACTAATGGTCTGTTGTCCACTTTCTTAAGGAAAGCTTCTGTTCTCTGTTGATGTCTTGATATATAATGCCAATACTGAGACCATAATAAATAAATATATCCACACATTCCAAAGAAAACTAAATTTATAAAAATCCACACAGACACTGCTATGGCTTTCATGTCAAAGGTAATTCAAAAATTCACCTTAGGATTCATGTTAGTAAATCCAGATTACTTAGGCCATATTATGATTAAGTGCGTTAAAGTAATATCATCACGACTTATCTACATTAACAATAAAAATATCTATGGGTAAATTTGTTTACGTAAAAATTACAAAAATACTTTTTAAGAATTAGCACATATTCATTCTTTAATATAACTAAAACATTGACAGTTTCACTAAACTAGAAAATCAGTCTGACGAATTTGGGTCATTAAAATATTTTTCTAGCCCAGTAATGCCATGAAAGTAACAACATTAAATTTATTTTGAAATCGTTAAACTAGCATTGCGTAGCCATAACATAACCAGCTTAGGGGTTATGTTGTGATTGGATTTTGGATTAACATAGCAGACAACAAAAATTATCCTCTCTTTCGTCTGTTTCTCCATCTATTTGCACATGGAGGTAGCTGCACATTCATGTATTATTGAATAGTAATTAGTTAGTTATCATTATAACGAAGCAAGGTAAACTGTATTCTACGTCGGTATCCTATTATATTCCACAGTATCTTATTCTAAGATTAAACTAATAATCTTTAACCCTCCCTGCCCATCAGTTCACTCTGGAATGCTACCTCATCTTTGGCCGTTTTTCATTTGAAAAACCATAACAATTTTGGATACTATGCAAAGTATAAAATGTTATATATTTTTGTGTTCAGTATAAAACGGGCTACAATAAAATAATAAAAATTACTAACTCACATGTAATTAAAAAAATATTTATATAAAAAAGATTTTTTAAAGAAAAATCTTCATCATGTTTTGGGCTTCCTCAAACTGTAATCTGTATGTAATAGAAGTTCTTCAAAGTTGGATTTAATTTATGTTCTATTGTTACTTTTGAACGCTTGAATATGTTTTTTGAAGCGTGATTTTATTGAAAGTTCCTGTTTGACCTACTTATGTAAAATTTTGGACAGTCTGAACAGTTGATTTGATATATCCAGGCTGTGTCAAATTTGTCAAGATATGTTTTACTATGTTTAGTGTATTTTTGTATTCATTTAAAAGTGTTGTTATTTGTTTTGTAAATGATTTTATTCTGTATTACTAAATGTTTTCTCATGGCTTTATTTAACATGGTGTTAAAAGGCATACTGATGAATTTATCTTCATTTATTCCTTGTTCTTGTGACGTTCTCTTAGTTTCCTTAACTTTTAATATTTTTTATCATTTTGTCAATTATATCTGATTTGTAGCACTCAAAAATGGACACAATAACTCTCATAACAAAGGTCTGATCGAGACCAAATTTGGTAGGGACGTGTATTCCTACATTTACTCAGACTAATTCATAATACAGACATGTCAGTCAATTGGAACGGGTAGTTTGGGGGGTTTGTACTAAAAAATTGGGGTTTTTGCGTATTTCATATGTAATTAGAAAATTTTTAAAATGTTATTTGTTACCATTAGAATCAGCTTAAATACCCCCGTCACAGCAGACCTGCGTACTCAGCGAATTTCCAAATCAATTATATAATAATAATATATAACAAGTTTTATAAAAATCTAAATCTTTATTATCATATATAATTATGTAGTTTTTTGAGCTGATTGCAATGGTGAAATATAAAATTAGAAATTTTTAAAAATTACATGTGAAAAACGCAAAAAACCCCATTTTGGGGTACAAAACCCCCCCAAACTACCCGTTCCCATTGACCGATATGTCTAGTTTACGAACTCGTCCGAGCATTTGTAGGAATAAACGTCTCTAACAAATTTGGTCTTGATTGGACCATTTTTACAAGAGTTATCGTGTTCACAGACACACACACACACACACACACACACACACACACACACACATACATATATATATATATATATAAATTTTAACGACTATTGTTTTTGGACTCTGGGCACCTAAAGAAAAAAATAACATGGTCCCGGGCTTAAGTCTTGCCATGAGACCTACGGCAATAGCTTCTTCCCTATGGGAAATTCGCTAAAAGTACACAATTTAGTTCGTTAAAGTTTTTCTCCATCTCAAATGGTTACCGAGATATTAAAAAATCTCGACAGTATATTGTATTTTGGGGCTCCAATGTTAATCTTATGGAGTATAAGAAAAAAATATTTTTTTACTTATTAATCCACATTTTAGCGAATTTCCCATAGGGAAGAAGCTATTACCGTAGGACTCATGGCGAGACTTAAGCCCGGGACCATGTTATTTTTTGTTCTTTAGGTGCCCAGAGTCCAAAAACAATAGTTGTTAAAATTTTTATATTTATATATGTGTCTGTGAACACGATAACTCTCGTAAAAATGTTCCGATCGAGACCAAATTTGGTAGAGACGTGTATTTCTACAAATGCTTGGACAAGTTTGTAAACCAGACATATAGGTAAATGGGAACGGGTAGTTTGGGGGGTTTTGTAACCCAAAATGGGTTTATTAGCGTTTTTCACATGTAGTTTTTAAAAATTTATAATTTTATATTTCACCATTGGAATCAGCTTAAAAAACTACACAATTAAGTTCCTTAAAGTTATTCTCTATCTCCAACGGTTACCGAGATATTAAAAAATCTAAACACAGTATGTTGTATTGTGGGGCTCCAATGTTACTCTTATGAAGGATAGGGAAAAATTAATATTTTCCACATTAATCAATATTTTTGGATGAAACTTGATATTTAGCTTCATGTGGTTGAGGTCTATACATTTATGCTTAAAAATCATAGTTTATTATGGCAGCAAACCTGTATACTCTTTTCCCATTATAATAATATAGTGAATAGGCAAACTCCTTTATTTATGGACAGATGTTGATGAAAGTTGATATAAATGCTCAAAAAATTTATTGTTTACGCTAGAAACACTTACTTTCAGCGTTCCTCACAGCAGCAAACCTGCATACTCTTTCCCATGTTAATCTATGTAGAGTAGGCAAATAATACTCATATTTATTGACAGATAATGATCAAACTAGTCATATATTATTATTATTATGTTATTGATTTGGAAATTCGCTGAGTACGCAGGTCTGCTGCGACGGGGGTATTTTATGAAACATGATATATAGCTTCATGTGGTTGAGATCTATCTATTTATGCTCAAAAATCATAGTTTATGTGTTTATCATGGCAGCTAACCTGCATATTCAAAAAATTCCCTCCAATTTTTCTTACTTCACAAAATTACAAAATCCCCCAAAAATGTTGTCCGATGTCGCAACTTGTAACACTAAAACATGCTGTGGGCATCCCTGCATAGCAGCAAACATGATTAATTACTTATTTCCCATGTTATTCTTATGTGGCTTTCTTAAAATGAAGAATAGGTTGTATAGTAACATGCAGTAATTCCAAAATAATGGATTTTTGTCTAGTTTGTATATCTGCTGCTACGGGCATATTTTATTGTTAAAACTGATTAATTAATTATAATATATTCCTTTAAAAGTGTTATTTACCAAAATTCCACTTTTATTTTACTCAATATGGCTCATATGTTTAAATATCATAGCAGGAATGAATATGTTTGTCTAAATAGTCATTATTATTTATTATGTTTATTATTTTACATACTGAACCTTTCAGGTTTATTTTTTTAATAGAATAAATTAAAGGAGTAACGTGTCTAAGAACCTTTCATCGCAGTTTTAATTTGAGAGAGAAATATCAAAGATGTCAACGGATTTTAAGGTAAGTTTAATGCATAACATCTATATTTATTTTAAAAATAAGTTTTATGCAGTATTTCATTTTGCATTCATGACATAATGGATTTACATATTCAAAATCGGTTCATATTCTTTTAAGTACCTATATGCATGTGCTGTCATGATAAAAATAGTAAATAATGGAGTTAAGTTAACATAAAGAATGCAACAATATTTCATTCCATTGGCAATGTTTCATTACTGGATGTCACACGTATAGTATTATTGTATTTTTAAAATCATTTTTATTTTCAATCTATTTTGTGCTCAGAACACTTATTTTTTAATTATAACATAACAACACACGGGTTACTCCCTAGTTAGTTGCAAGGACTAACAAATTTAAAACTAAAATTAAATGAAAAATGTATGAGGTACATCTAAAGGAGAGAAGTCTAAAATATACAATGACGTTATTGTACAAAGACTTAATAGACTAAATGAAGACTTAAGTTGAGCTTCTAACTTCTAACTTTGGTATCAATTGTTAAGTAAAGTAGTCTCTTGTCTTTTCTTATCCTGGATAGGGCACTGACTACTTTTGACTGGGAGCGTGGCATGTCTTTGAATACAGTTACTTGAAGGTCACGAATAGAGGGTAGTTGTGAGCGATGGTCAGTGGGTGTAGTGTTCTCTTGTATGGATTAAGATCCGCAACCTGAATTTTTTGATTTTTTCAGAAGCATCATGTGCGTTTCAACAGTATAGTTAAAGTAATTAAATCAAGAGATGTTAATACACTGAAGAATATATTAAAAAACAAACATATTGAACTTATGGGTAAGAATTATTTCTATAAACAAGATATTTCTTAAATCTAAAAAATCTTCCTTGTTTCTTAATAGTACCTGGTGACCGAGCTTTGCTTGTTTAGAATAATAAATGTAGGGTATTATAAAAATTAACTAGAAAACTTAATATAGCATTGAACAAAAAGTACTACCTCTGATGGGGATTGAGCTCGCAACCTTTGATTTACGAGGTTAACACGGTACCACTGGACCACGGCGTTTGCCAACTGAGCGACACCGTTTAAGGTCTTTTAGCCAACCTCAATTGTTTTAGTTGATCATTTACTGTTTATCCATACAGTTATTATTAGCCTGAGATCAATTGATTTTGTTAGAAACGGAATGAGGATTGAAAAACAAATGATTTGACTGTGAAAATGAACTAAGATTCGAAACACGTGTCGTGTTATCATGGAAATAAAATGTTTAAAGGGAGTTCAAGTTATTTTAATTTAATAATAATTATATTAGCTGCCCTTACTTGTGAACTACATAATCAAATATATACATATATATATATATATATATATATATATATATATATATACAAACCTTGCTCGTATTATAGTATTGGATTGGATAAAAGGCAATACATTTGGTTTATACTGTATTGAAATTTTAAACAAAAAATGCATTACTTTACATTTAAAAAGGAATCTTGTAAACTAGATAAAAGACATTTTTACCTTTATTAACTATGGTGTATTTATATTTTAAAATTTAAGCTTTAAAAAATTACAGTAATCAATGTTAATATCCAACACCCAATACACAAATTAGTTCTAGTGATGATGCTTAAATTTTATGACTAAAAAATGTTTTACCCGTTTCTAACCAAATATTATGCTACCCTATGAAATTAAGTAAGAAAATAAAACTACATTTAAATGTTGTTTTCAACAACATTTAAATAGCGTTAAAAATTTTCTCAACCACAGTCAGTTTTAACTGTAGTGTAAATTACATTTCACTTTCACCACTTTTGACTCTATTTGCCCAATTTTGGATCTGAAGCCACTTTTTTCTGAAGTCTCGCTAAAAATGAATTCCCAAATTCAAATCAATAAATTGATTTATAAACTCTTTTTTAACTTTCTCAAGAAAACTTTACTGCAAGTGGTTATAAATCTAAATACAGTATGGAATCTACAAAATTCCTCCTGAAATTAAAAATTACATCTTTATTACAGATAGCAAATTTGAAACAGTTCTACACTGTGCTGCCAGGCACGGAGATGTGGAAGTGATTAAGATGTTGTTAGAGGACTGGAGGATAGCCCGTCTCCTGGACAGTGAAATGTACAATGGCGACACACCTCTGATGTCTGCAGCTAGGAAGAACCACGTTGCAGCAGTTCAGGTTGTTACTGCATGCTGTTGTTACAAGTTATAATTGTAGTGTAGAACAGTACACACTACAGAACAGTACAGAATAGTACACAGTACAGAACAGTACACTAGGGTGTTGGATATTCATCCAAGGAGGACGGTACTTTGGGTACCTGGGCACCAAGGTGTTCAGGGGAATGAAGTAGCAGACAAACTGGCTAGGGTAGGGGCAGCCACCCCCTTTGTAGGACCGGAGCCATGTTGTGCACTGGAGGACTATTTTAAAAAGAAATTAAAGGAGGAAGAGAAGGAAGCCAGAGGGAAAGCCTGGACCGTTCATCCGAGATGCTGAGAGGCTAAGGAAATGCTTGGAGGCGTAATGTAAGAAGGTCTGAGACCATGATCAGGCTTAAGAAAAACAATCTAAGGATACTGACGGGATTTTTAACCGGGCATTGTAGGCTCAGGGGTGATCTGAGCAAGATGGGCATTGTTCAAGAGGGTGAATGCCACTTCTGCCAATCTGGGGAGGAAACACCTAGACACCTATTGGCCGAGTGTGACGCGATAGATCAGAAGAGAGCCAGAAGCTTGGGAACACACCAGGTGGCGGTGGAGGATTTTCCAAAGTTAGAACCCCTCATAATACTAAACTTAATTACGGCATTAGGACTAGAGGGGTTCTCTAGGCAAGAACTAGAGACTAGTCTGGGGGGCACAATAGATCTCATAGGTCGCAGTGCAATCTTTCCCCTACATTTTATCAGTATCAGTATCAGTTAGCAAGAAACATGAAAAGATGGAGAGAAATACATCACATAGGGATATGATAATTTACCTTTTACTGCCGTTGACTGGTGGTTTGTCCTGTAATCCAGCTACTTGGAGGTCATGAATTATAAGGACAGTTGTGAACAATGTTTAGAGGACGTGCTGCGGCTTTACCTCCACACTATTGAATACCATGTTCATCTGCAAAGACCACTCTCATAAATAGACCATTTTGTAATTAAGACACAAAATTGAGGTTTAGATCCCTTGTTAAAACTGTGGGTCCCCATTGGATTGGTTGTTGGGCTTCTAATTAACTGCCCTGTCTAAGGAACATGGCAGCCTTAGTCAGTAACAAGACTGCAAGATCGCTCCAGATTCCATCTTACATTCATTTCTCGATCATACTTCACTTAAAATACCTATCTAGGTAGGTTTCCATTTTGGTAAAAATAATCAAAAGTGCTTTAAAGTAAAAGTAAGTCATTGTAAAAAAACTGTTTAGTAAATGCAGAAATAAGGTAATTCCGAATTTGAGGGTCTAGTTTATGAACAGAGTTCTTGTTTGCCTAATGTAACAGGTTTTTTATACATGAATATATACAATTAATTATATGTCAATTATATGTCAATGTATATGTCAATTATGTGTGAGCAATTATTTTAATTTCTCTGAATTCATTCATTTCTCTTTCATACTTGACTTAAAATACCTATCTATGTTTAAACTTCAGTAAAAAGTCCATTGACATAATTGACAAATACATCTATCTTTCAAATATTGTGGTAAATTCTGTTTTTATAAAAAATGAAATATTTCCTTACAAAAAGATTGTTGTTGAATAACTTTAATATTTCAGGTATTTCACTTTGATATAACTTTATTTATTTATTTATTTTGTTATTTCAGGTTCTAGCAGACCATGGAGCTAATGTATGGAAGCTCAAGATGGACTATGACAACACAATTTTACATTTTGCTGCTGCCTTGCACGACTCAGACCTACTTAGCACCCTCCTAGCAAGAATCCCTTCGGCTAAAGTCATTGACAAAAAAAACGTATTCGGTAAAAGAATATGAAAACTTAATAATCTACCGTAAGGTGAAGGGAAAATTAAGGGTGTTCAACCACACTTACTTTTGAACTCCTAATGGGGTATTAGTGGAATTATATTGTAAATCAAATATTTTTATTAGATAGTAACATGGTTTTGAGCACCCCTTCAAAAGGTTAAATAATGTCACTGAAGTTGATAAGTACAAAATAATTTAAAATAAAAGCCAGGTGGGTAAAACATTCTTAAAGAAATATTGTTTAGTAACCTGTCTTTAGGACATGCAAATGCTACATAATTCCTGAATAATATTTTTAGCTCAGATAACAATTCACAAGATCCAGCAACAATTTTTAACTTGACATTCTTTAGAGTTAGAAAGACAAGAGAGTAGACAAAAAGGAGGGGAATGGATATACTATCCCACCTAGCTTTAAACTAGAGTGTGTGTGTGTGTGTGTGTGTGTGTGTGTAGTATAGTACGGTCAAATAAGGAAATTATGAATTTAAGTTAAGTACTTAAATACTTATTCTGACAGAAATAAATCGGTAAAGGAAATAAATCGGAAAAGACTGAGTAGGTTTGCTGCTACTAAGACCTTAATGTAAGTTGTGATCATACAAAATGAATTTTTATTTTAAACCATTATAATTAATTCCTTAGCCACAGTTATAACTTACAACCTACAATTCTTGTAAAGCTGCTCTTTATCCTTAATGAAAAGAACCAAAAATGAAAGAGTATTGAGTCTTTTTTTCTATATTTCTTACTTTAATTACAAAGAAAATTTTGTACCCTACACTGCTTATGAAAAAAATGTAACGATTTTGTTTCAGGTGAGACCCCTCTTGACGTTGCATTAATGCATTACTCTTCCAACTTTACGGTTTTACTTCAAGCTGGCGCAAGCTATGATAAGCCCAATCACTTCACAGGACGTAATATACTTCACTCTGTTGTGGCTTATGATCGCTGCGAAGCGCTCCAAGATCTTTTGGCGTCGCAGAGTTCACGCAAATTGACAAATCTGACTGACCATCGTGGGGATACTCCGCTCATGTTGGCAATACGAATGGGTTGTACAGAGTGTGTCAAGCTACTAATAAGATTTGTAAAACTTGGAAAAGAAACAAATGAAATAACTGGAGAGAGTTTGTTGCACATCGCAGTAATGACAAACAGTAGTGAAATTTTGTCGGAAGTCTTAATGTTTTCACAAGAGCATATCATAAGCTATAACGACATTGAGGGGAGGACGCCACTCATTTTGGCAATTCAATTTTACAAAAACAATTGTTTGAAAAAATTAATGAACACACAAAATGCTTTTGAGAAAAATACAATTACACAAGATACTGCTTTACATGCTGCAGTAAAATACAACAATATTGAAGCTCAAAGCATTATGTTGGAGAACAACAATCCTGTGGGGACTTGGTGTTTTGCTCAGAAAAATAGAGATGGCAAAACACCGTTGTGGGTGGCTGTGGAAAATAACAATGCACAATTCGTAGCCGAGGCGAGGAAAGGTCGCTGTTTCAATGTAGAGGAAATCAACGAGCAAGGAGATTCATGCATGTATGTAGCCGCTGCTTGGGGCCACCTTGGAGTCTTGAAAACCTTATTACTCTCTGATAAGTTTTACAGTTTTTGCAGGACCTATGAAAAGAACATTGACTTTACAGGTAGAACTATGGTAAAAGAGGCAGAAATTTCATGTGACATATATAGCTCTGATATATTTATCCTTTCTGATGAGATAAGAAAAAATACTTCCCACACATGGTTCCCGAAGACATTTTTGCATGTTAATGAAAGAACCGGTAGAAACATTTTTCATGCTTGTGCTCTCGGTGGCCAAGTGTACTGTTTAGATTTTGTTTATGTCTTTATAAAAATGTTCGCTCCCAGATATCTGAACTTATTTGATTGTCAAGGTCACTATGGGAATACACCTCTTCAGTTAGCAACCATTAATCACCTGGGAGGTCCTGAATGTGTTTATTATTTCCTGTCACATCACGCTGATGTCTCCAGCTGTAACAACCAGGGAGAATCTGTTCTTGAATCCATTTTAAAAAATACAGAACATTCAACAGATTTACTCACGTGCGTTTTGAACCAAGGGATAGTCTATGACCAAGAAGCAAAAGGGCTCCAAGAGGAGAGCGAATCCCTCAGAGTTAATTTTTCCATTATCAGACCGGCAGAACCGATAATTAAAGTTGTTAGGCTGTTTTATGACAAGATCCATGGTGAACACAGATATAAAGTATTACAACACACTTTGTTCAAGATTTATGTCCATTTGGTGTTAGCTAGTGTGAACTATTTTTTTATAATTAGATTTATTTTATCTTTCATCTGTGTTATACTCTTGGTAGTGTATATCATATTTTTCTCTCACGTAACAAGCAACAACCCATTAGTCTTGTGCCTTACCTATTTGCTGAGGTTTCTAAATATACTTGGTCTCACATTTTCAGTTCCGCTTTTATGCCACAATGAATTCACCTTCATAGGAATACTCACCATTACTTTGATGATATCACCTTGCTTGTTAGTATTATTTTTGACCACACTTCGACGTGGGTCTAACTTTTTTTTTGAAATAGCTGCAATAACTGTATTGATCTCTTTTTTTTCTTTGAAGATGTATTGTACAATGATTTTTAGGAATATTAGTCATCAAATGGCAATGTTGTCCCAAGTTATTTATGGAATGTTTACGTATACAGGATCAGTGATTCTAGTTATTTGGGCATTCTCGTTGGTACTGTATTGCATTTTTAACAAAGACTTTTACTTTGTTGATCCATTGAAATCGTTCATATACACAGCAAATGTATTACTCCTTGATGAAACATCCGAAAGTTTTAATTACTTTCAAGCTAAACATTTTTCAGAAAACAAAACACATGTAGATAGAACAGAAAAAACCATATCAGATATTTTCGCTAGTCAAATGGATTTGTACTTAGAATGCTCCATTATACTAGCTTTCATTATTATGGTGAATTTGGGACTAACCAATATGCTGGTGAGTTTGGCAGTCCGAGACGCTAAAATATTGGAGGCTAGTGGTTCCATTTTTCGTAGACACTTGCAGATTTACTGGTTGACAAAGTTAGAGCTGTTCCTTGGAAGTATTGTCTATAGAATAATTAGAAGAACTCCTCTTGTATACCTGTTTGGAGTAGTGCCATCAAGAACTCTTATCGATGTATCTATGGTATATTACCCTATGTTTGACAAAAACAGCACTAAATTTACACAGCAATCTATTCGAGAACTGAAACAGACTTTAGGTAGGAAGGGAAGTCAAACCTTATCTCATACTCTTGAAGAACAAAAAATAGTTGAAGTCATACCGAGAAGAAAAACAGACCCTATGTGAATCTTATCTCAGATTATGAAAATGAAACTTAAAATTAATTTAAATATTCTTGGGACTTTCAAAAATAGATTAATAAAAATAATTTAATATTAAAGGTTGAAATAAAATATGAACTTATTTATTTACTGTCATATTAATTATTTATATTTTCTAAATAGAAATATTTAGGAATATAATCATCTGGCAAAATTTAAACACAGTCCAATATAAGTTAAATTTAAACTATGCACCCTTCTATAGAAGGAGATTGGCATAAACAAATTGTACTAATTATATTATTATGACTTTTTACTTCTTACTTAAAATATGGTATGTTTAGCTTATATTACTTGGGAATATTTAAAGGTTCTATAAGGCAATTTCTGGATGGTAAAAAATATTTAATTTGACTTGATTATGAATTATTGTTCCGTTTTGCACATAATACCCTAGTAATTAGTTAGTAATAATTCTTAACTTTATGCCTTACATTTTGGGTAAAATCTATGTATTATTGGTTAAAATTCATTTTAGTACCCTCAAACTATAAATAAAATAAAAAAATAATATATACCTTAGCCTGCAGTTCAATGTTTTATTTTTAAAGAAGCTATACCAACATATATTTTAATCAGATTTGTTTGAAAATGACGCAAAACAAAACATGTTACGAAAAAATACAACACTGAACTGCAGAATGAGGTATACATAATCTATGGTGGCGTCATCCTGTAATCCAGCTACTTGGAGGTCACGAATTGAGGATAGTTGTGAGAGATGGCCGGTGGGTGTAATGTTCTGTGAGTGGATTAACATCCGCACTATTGAATACTACGTTAATCCCATAATTACCATAATTAGTAATTAGTAACCATAATTAGACCAATTCGTAATTCAGAGGCCGTGGTTTGGATTCCACGTTAAACTGTAGGTGCCTTAGTTGCTATCGGCTGTTGGGCATTTAATTAACAGTCCTGTCTAAGGAACATGTCAGCCTTAGTCAGTAACAAGACTACAAGATCCCGCCACAATCATCTTACATTCAATCCTCATCCATACTTGGCTTAAAATTAAAAAAAACCTAAAATTTAAAACCTACCTACCTTGTGGTATGGTCGCCATTTCAAATAATCTAACCTAATCTTATAGCAAATTTCTCATAGGGAAGCCTGGGTCCATGTTACTTTTTCGTTTTGAGGTGTTTATGGATAAAAAATTTCATATACATCTATATATATATATATATATATTAATTTCACTATTTAGTTCATCAAGTAGGGCTACTAATATAATTATCTTTAAATAAGTCAACCGAATACCCTTAGAAAACATTTTAATTATTTCTTCGACATGTTTCGGGAATCATCCCATCTTCAAGAAGTACAAAAATGTTTAACCTAATTTGATAATCTTAATTTATAAATGTAAATAAATGTCATATGATAATTTAAATTTCACTGTATTCAAATTGGTGGAGTGTGTTAGCATGTATTATTTCTTCCTAGTATAATTTTTTCATATATTGGATTGTTTGTTTCAATTTGTGAAGTGTTTAATATATTATTTTTGTCAATTTGATACTGAGTATAAATTTGGAATTCTTCTTTTGTATCCAATTTTCTTCCTTTTTGTTCGAAATTCAATATAGTCATATTATGTGTCATACTAGTGTAATTGTGGTTTGTGGAAAGAATATGTTCGGCGAATGCTGATTTTTGTGTTGTTTTGTTGTTTGATTTTAGCGCTTGTATATGTTCTTTGAATCTTGTTTGAAAATTTCTACCGGTTTGTCCAATATAATATTTGTTACAGTCATCACATTTAATTTTATATACTCCTGATCTTGTGTATTTATTAGTTTGGTTGTTGTTTCGTGATTTCTTTTGTATTATTTCATATGCATTGTGTCTTGTTCTGTAACTTATATTGAATTTTTGTTTTGTAAAAGTTTTCTGTATGGCTTTGTTTAGTTTTAAATTGTATGGCACGCAAATAAACTCTTTTTCTTCGATTTTCTCTTTTGTCTTCGATTCTCCTCTCTTTTTCTACCATCTTTTTATCATTTTATCTATCATTTATTTTATCAGATCAAGACACAATGCATATGAAATAATACAAAAGAAATCACGAAACAACAACCAAACTAATAAATACACAAGATCAGGAATATATAAAATTAAATGTGATGACTGTAACAAATATTATATTGGACAAATTATATTTACTTGGATGAGTTTGTAATTCAGACCTATTGGTCAATTGGAACAGGTAGTTTAGGGGTGTTCTGTACCTCAAAATTGTTTTTTTTTCATTAATTATGTATAATTTTTTCTTTACTATTAGAATGATTCAGTCAGCCAGTAGACAAAATGTTTCGAGATTAGTAATGCCAACCCACCAAACAGAAATTTACGTAATAAATAACAAAATAATTTATGTAAAAATAAATAAATAATTTATTTATTTTAATTATTAAATAATTTATTAAGACAAAAATATCTATTTATGGCCAAAGGTAACTATAGAGTCAATAAATAATTTTAAAATAGCTAAATAACGTTTTAATTTTTTGAAGTGTACACAAGTTCCGGTAATCCGAACTAATTCGGCACATCCCTGTTCGGAATAACAAGTTACTTGGATTGTCTCGGAATACAGTGTAAAGTTGCATTAAAAGTATTAATCCATTATTTTAGACCCAAAATGTTTATTTAGATTTAGACCAATTAACTTAGGTCTTATCACAGTCATGTTATAAGTTCTTCTACTATATGTTTTGCCCGAACAGTATCAAGTGTTCATGCAGGGACGTTCAATCCGATATGGACCTGTCATTACAAATATAAAACACAACACATACACTGACCCATAACACAAACAATGATAAGACAGTGCTGTCTATAAGCCTACTTATTACGCAATCACAGTCATTTCTGGTGATGAATTCAAGTGTTTGTAAAGTAGTTCCCTAAAAGTGATGATGAAGAGCCAGCTATGATGTACTGTAAGTGTAGCTAGACATCACTCCATCTCAAGCAACAGTGTAGGCCTACAGCTACATCCGCATGCTTTATGTTTATAATACTACGGCGCAAACTTGCATTGGCTAACAAGATTTTCTTTGTAACGAAACGAGATACGACGATAACTGAATTCTTATGTTCCAAAAGGCAAGTTATTGTGTTTAATTAACAGTACCTGGTGACCGAGCTTTGCTCGTTTAGAATAAGACATTTATTATAAAAATTAATTAGAAAAATTAAAACACATTTATTACTCAATGAAAACATTTATGTGGATGGAACTCGCGGCCTATAGTTCTTGAGGCCGACATGCTACAACTCGGCTACGAGGTTAGTCAATTGAACGATGTCGTTTAACGTCTTTTCCAAAAGCCAAAGCCGATCATTTACTGTTTAATTACCCATACCGTTATTATTAGCCTGTGATCAACTGATTTTTTTATAAACGGAATGAGGATTGAAAAGCAAAAGAGAGATTTAATTTACATCAATTAATTAGTTTGTTACAGTGGCTTCAAGCAATACAACGAATACGTTTTCTATCAAAACACGGAAGATTTTGGAAATACTTTTTCTGCTTTTATTTCGCACAGCTATGTTATCCTTAAGTTTTTACAAATTGTTTAGTAACCTGATAATTTTACATTTATTACATACATAAAATAAATATTTATGAAAAACCTCTATTCACATATTGTTCTTTGCCGTCTTCAATCAAGAACTGTCAAACGTTTATAAACAGCTGTTTTGGTTTGCATTGTTTACATTTGATTCTCCATAAGCGTAATGTTAAATTTTTAGATTTTAAACTTAATATTACAAGAAAACACGAATTTTCCTGGACATTAGACCTATCTAGAACTTATTTTTCACTCGGAAATTAGTTATTTCCAAAATTTAAAGAAAATCCTCGGCGCCGTTTTTGAGATCCGTGTGCAAATATATATATATACAAACCTTGCTCGTATTATAGTATTGGATTGAGTATGTGGTACTATAGTGATGTGATTATATAGTATACTTGGATACTGTACTCTAGATTAAAGTGTTAAAATTCAGATTAAATTGCTTTGTTTTTAATTTTAACTCAGTAAACCTTTTACAATAGTAGTTCGGATTAGCCGGATGTTTGGATTACGAGGATTCTGATGTTCTATACGTAAAACACTCGTGAACTCATGATTTAGTTACATATATATATATATATAAATGTATATATATATAGATGTATATATACATGGCAAACATTCGTAAGTGGCCAGCATCGTTGGCATATATATATACATGTCAAACGCTTAAGGAAAGGTTAACATATTACTTACTTCAGGGTCTACCAAGTATGTCTGAAAGATAGAAGACTAGTCTAGTATAAAAAATACCACTTTGTATTTGTCTCATATTAATTTTCTAGTAATAATAAAACGGATAACAAAATACAATATTAGAAACTGATAAAGGCTTTAAGAAAGATAATTAAAATACCCCCGTCTCAACAGACCTGCCTACTCAGCGAATGTCCAAAGCAATAATAAAATAATAGTGATATATGACAAGTTCTATAAATATCTGTTGATAAATATTAGAATTATTTGCCTACTCTCCATAAGATTAAGGTGGGAAAGAGTGTGCAGGTTTGCTGCTGTGAGGAACACTAAAGTTGGCATTTATACCATAAACAATTTTTATTCTGACCATTTATACCAACTATCATCAATATCTCTCTATAAATAAAGGAGTTTGCCTATTCACTATATGATTGACATGGGAAAAGAGTATGCAGGTTAGCTACGATGATAAATACATAAACTATGATTTTTATGCATAAATGGATGGACCTTAACCCCATGAAGCTAAATATCAAGTTTCATCCAAAAATATAGATTGATACGTGAAATATTAATTTTTCCTTATCCTCCATGAGATTAACATAAAAGCCCCAAAATACTTTACACTGTGTTTAGATTGTAACTTAAAAATGTAGCAAAACTTTAAGGAGCTTATTTGTGTAGATTTTTTGCCAATTCTAATGGTGAAAGATAAAATTTAAAACAATTTAATCTTGTTACCATGTTATGTTTTCCGTCTCGAGGTGCACAGTAGCCAAAAAAAATATTTTTTAAAATTTTAATATATAAATATGTTTCTGTGAACACGATAACTCTTGTAAAATCTGTTGGATCGAGACCAAATTTGGTAAAGACATTTATTCCTACATTTGCTCGGACGAGTTCCTAATCCAGACATATCGGTCAATGGGAACGGGTAGTTTGGGGAGGTTTGGTACTAAAAAATTTAGTTATTTTGCGTTTTTCATTTGTAATTTGAAATGTTTAAATTTTATCTATCAACATTAGAATCAGCTTAACAATCCACACAATTTAGTCCCTTAAAAGTTTTGCTCTATCTCCTAAGGTTACCGAGATATTAAAAATCTAAACACAGTACGTTGTATTTTGGGGATCCAATGTTAATCTTATGGAGTAAAAGGAAAAATTAATATTTCACTTATCAATATATATTTTCGGATGAAACTTGATATTTAGCTTCATGTGGTTGAGATCCATCCATTTATGCTTAAAAATCATAGTTTATGGCTATGTGGCCGCTAACCTGCATACTCTTTTCCCATGTTAATCTTATGGAGAATAGGCGAAATCATTTATTTATGGATGGATGTTTATAAAACTTGGTATATGGTCAAAATTAAAAAAAAGGTATTTTGTTGTAAAAATGCCTACTTCCAGCGTTCCTTACAGCAGCAAATCCATATACTCTTTTCCATGTTAAACTTATGGAGAATAGGCAAACTCTCTTATGTGAGTTTACCTATGAATAATTATTCGCTGAGTACACAGGTCTGCTGCGACGGGGGGATATTCATTTTATTCTAATCAAAGAGAAAATTATGATGTTTCAAATTAAAATTATTTGAAATAAAATTACCAAAGAATAAAAAGTTCTTTAAATAGAGTTAATAGTTTTTTACCATCAGTACCGAATCCATGACAGTCATAAAAACCAATTTTATCCCAAAAACTTCATTTATAGGTAGAAGCTGCTTACTTATAATTTCTACTTAGTTTACTCTGATAACAATACCTATAATTATAATTTTTATTTTTATCTAATACGTTTCTGGTAATTGTTTTAGCCAGACAAAACATTTTTGCAAACAACCATCTCCAGATGTTTATTTATGTATTAGATTGGTAAATTGTAACCATCAAATTATCGATGATTAAAGAGCCAAGAAAACAGGTACAACTTAAAATCATGAGTTAAGGTTGAATATTTACTTATTTCTAGATGGAACACATTAAAAACGAATGCTTAACAATGTCATTGAAGTTTACACAGTGATAAATTGTCATCAATTGAGATACAAACTTATGAGCCACATTCAAAAATACAGTCTGAGATTCATTATTTACAAAAAATATTAACAAAAGGTTTTACACATTCAACCACTGGCACTCAAATAAATTTACAGTTATAATAGATAAATTGTATACCCACAAAAATATGACATGCTCTTTTATTAATCATAAAACTAAATCTAAATATAAAAATTGATTAAAATTTTATATAAATAAAAGCAATATAAATTGACAGTTTGATCAATAGTAATCAAAGTTTTGAATTTACACAGGAAGTCTTGAGTGTTGAAGTGTAGTCCAAAGCAATGTGATGTTTCACAGCCTGCCTGAAGTGTTATAAAACACAGATCACTTGACACAAGCTTCACTTAGAAATGTCACTTCACCTGTTCCTTGGGGGTCACTTCTTCTTTATCCGGCTGCATATCCATTCCAGTCCTTGATATAACCTTGAAAAATTCAACAAATGTTACACTAAATCGATATGATAAACTTTTCTTAAAAATAACTACTCATACTGCGTGAAATACTTAATACTGTTTACAGTTACAGGGGAAGAAAATATACAGTAGATACTTTACTATCTCTGAGCGGATTGATTGTGTTGTGGCTTATCTGCGATCAGAAAAAAAATCAGCAACAGCGGCAAGCAAAGTGCGCAATAAACTAGACACAGACAGTAGACAGACGCGATGCGCATCCCTGTTAGTAAGGGTAGGGGGAGAATGGTTTATTTTTCGCACAGGCTCGACCTGCCAAGGTCACTGCCCTTATGAACTTATTGAGTCATGCACAGCCTGTATAACCCGTCGGTTACCGCGCGAATACAGTGACGAAATAAGTGCGTAGTATTTATTTCCCTGGAAGGCTTCAGTCCCAATTAGTTCAGATTTGAGGGGTTCCACTAATGAGAAAATACAGAAAATTTTGTTAAAAAAATAAAAGTTATTTATTTCCTTTATTCAATTTTATCCTTAACATTATGATTTTTTATTTTATTTGAGTGAAAATCCAAAAAAAATGAAAAAAAGTGAAAATTGGTCATAATATGACCAATACAGAACGATGTTATATTACGATGTGTTACAGATTCTAACAGGCTGTCAGAGGAAAAAGAACGAATCAATTGAAAGAATCATGAATCACAGTTTAAAAGGTATTAACTGTGATTGAAAAATCACAAATATTCCCATCACTATTTGAAACACCAGCCTTGTCATACGAGCCTCATACTGGTACGACTATTTTGTTGCGTTAAAAGGAGGAACGGTTCCCTGATTGCGTAAGCTGCTATACGTGGATACGATATTAAGCCGGGAATGCACAATAATTTAGAGCCGGCAGGAAGATGGCTGGTTGCCCGATTTTCCTGAGGTCCTGGTGAAATTGCTTTAGTTTAAATGATCATTCACCAACACACTATGAGTCAGTCTTACGTTCAGTATTTGCCGTACATCTGGGTAGTATTGTATATTCTATATTAATGAACTTGTAGAGTATAAAGCCTTTATTTTCTACATTCCAGAGAACGTTTTTAAAGGCTGAAAATTGTCCGCTGACCCTTGAAAAGTAAATAACAAGCATTTAAAAACCCAATTTTTACACGATATTCATTACATTTGGCTTCAGTTTTAAATGAATAACCTACTGGTAATAATCAGCTGTCTTTGTAGTTTAAAGAGTTAGTAGAAAGAAAAACAAACAGCTGTTGAATTAATATTAGTTTATATTGGTAATTGCTTTAAACCCAATTTAAAATCATACTATATTAAAAAGTTATTTTAACGTATAACTAATAATAATAAAGCTGGGTATTGATTTATTTCTTTGTATTGATTTGTTTAGGATTCAGGTTTACATTTTGGTATGATGATCTTCCTTCTTTAAACTGATTCCTACAACCCGTACAAAGGACGGGCTTACTGCTAGTAATATATGTTACCACAATTGGTAAGCCGTACTGAATAATAAATACAGTAAATCAACAGTTGCAGATGACGTTTAAAAATAATAATAATTGTCAGATATTACTAGCTATTATGATTGAAAACAAATTAAAAATTTTTTAAACAATAAAATACAAAAACACAACATAATTATAAAGAATCAGGAATATCTCATCAGTTTTATAGCTTCATTTAAATACATTTTAGGCTTAAATCAAATCAAATCTTTTTATTACCATGAACAGATTACAAGTATTGACAAAGTCAAATATACGGAACAATGTTCTTAGGTCAATTTCAATCTTGAACAGTCAGTTTTTATACATTAGATTACAGTTCCTTCACATTCCAGGTGTATTATCCTGGATATTTGGTAAATAAATTGTGGCAACATAAATAAACTATATAATTACAATAAAAAAACAGGATAAAATCTTAATAAAAAAATAACAGCGATAAATTATTCTTCTGTTTATAAGAATAAAAATAAAAGAAACAGTTGAAAAGCAAAAATAAAAATACAACAAAATAACAAAGAAACAGTAGTTCAGTTAAATATTAGTTAGTTAAATATTTATACTCGTAAGGTTTAGAAATTCGTCTATATCATAAAAAGGGTTATCAGAAAGCCAATTGTCTAATTTTTTGAGGAATGTCTTGTGAGAGTCCATATTAATAAAATTAAATAACTTGTTGTACACCTTCTTATATATCACTGAATGACTGTTAAGACATGTTTTAAGTGTTAAATGTTGGAAGCTAAAATGTCTCCTTTTAGGAGTGTTATATGAGTGGATATCTTCATTTAGAGTCATACAAGATACAAGAGTCCATGAGTACACAGCTAGTTCTAAAATGTATAGATTGATTACGTTTTTTTTTTAGTTTGATAAATATTGGCTTACAGTGATCTTTATATTTATTTAGGCTATTATATTTATCACTATGAAACAATGTTCAGTTTTGGAAATTAGACACAATAATACAACTTTGTAATTTATTTTACAACTGTGGATTAATTATAGACTCAGACGAGGTCCACAAGCTTTGGCCCTTAGGGGATTTGATTTTGTTTGCCCTTCTTAATTGTTGTAAGTTATGTGAAATTTTTTGAAAGATGTGCGTTTTAACTTTAGTTTGAGCAAGTTCTACACAAATTGTCAGTAGGCTCTGAGACAAAAACTCACTACAGTACGGTTTATCTGGATTAATGTGATGGGGTTCCGATCCGGACAGCCAAAAGTTTGGATGATCTGAAACTAGTTATAGACATCCACGTCGTATAGACAACGATTGTGGCATCTGCAATGTTAGCGCTGCAGACTGCTTATAACATAACCTCTGTACAACAACAGAACCGTGAAATATCGTGTGTTTAGAATTTTTTTTAGTTTATTAAAAGTTAAAAATTATAATTTTTTAAGGTAGGAAACAAATGCTCTTCTGATGTTAAAACAACATTCTTCCTTTTACAACCACTCATGACCACAGTTTTAGAATGCACTTTTGACTGTAAAAATAATTCCGAAATAAACAACCACTGAACATTTAACCTGAAACACCTAAATTTGACAGTTCAATATTGAAATGTAAGTAGTGACTGCTCTCATATGCACTAAACACATCTAACCTCAAAATCAAACAGTTACGGTTAGACAGTTAGCTATTGAAATTTTAACGGTGACTGCTCCCTCATATGCTAAGTGCTTGTAGCGCTCCACTTGGAAGCATCCCAACAAACAGAGTGTACGTTCATCTTGTTACGCATTCATCGTTAGTAATACTTGCCGCGTCCAGCAACGCAATGCGGTTGCGTCTTGGAAATCTTTTAGATATTTTTAAGAATCTTGAGATAAAATTCAAATCTTTTTTTATTTATATCCTTTTTTTAAAAACCTGATCCGGATGTGTCAGGTTTTGATAAACCTGACTTTACATTTAGTTGAATGGCACTCTTGTGATTCAGAAGTTATATTAATAGTTGGTGTTATTTGTTGCCACACAATATCGTAAGATCATAGGCTTACCCTTCTCCACTGAGAGCACAGCAGGACTGGATGTGCCACTGGTGCTTCTTGATGGCGGTCAGATCTAGTTGGCGACTGATCTCGGCCGCACTCATCGCCCCCTTCACGTCCTGCTTGTTGGCAAACACCAGAACGGCGGCTTTGCTCAACTCTTCGTGGTTCAGCATGCGGTACAGCTCTTGCCTCGTCACCGACAACCGTTCTCTGTCCGTTGAGTCGATCACAACGATCACAAACTACAACCAAACATGACCCGTCTTTATAAACGATGAATATCGTAACATGCTACCATTTTCGATTCACTGACTATGTGAGAGGAAAGAGATTTGTGGATTTTGGTCAGGAAGGTACAATTGGGAAGAATAAAACGGAACTATAATTAACATTATACTGTTCTTAAATTTTTTTAAATGGTCTTAAATTTCCAAGTATAATTTACATAGACAATTTTATAAACCATTGAGTTAAAAATGTATTTTAGAAAAATAAAATAAAATGTACTCGCAATAACTTTTGAACCAATAAACTACTGCTGTGACTACAAGCTGAGAAATCCAAACATTGCAAAATGACAATTTAACAAGTTGACCAAACAAACAAAACAATATTTATAAAAGGTTTTGAAGGACATAGCAATACCATCTGATGGAAAATTTTTTAATTATGTTAAGAAATACAGCGTATTTACTGATCATGAGTCTGTCTTGTGACTCGGTTTATGCTTGGTGCTACAAGTCAGGCTCATGTGTCTATCCGAATGGGTTAATGGACTTCATAGCTATTGAAAAATCAAAATGTCTGTAAAGAATATACAAAAAAATTTTTTTAGGACAATCAATTTGAGTCCTCATCTTCTTTCACAATTTCACCATCAATCAACCAACATTTAAATTATTTTTTATTCTTTGTTCAGACAGGACTTCGACTGGATAAATCCTGGGAGAAAGCAGAAGACCCGGAGGATTGGAGGCATGTTATTTCAGAGGCTTAAAACCTTCGGTTTTAAAGGCCGCCACAGTGGTAAGATCAAAATTCTCTTGTATCAGATTTCACCAAATATTTAACCCTAGAAGTGGTAAGCTTTTCACTTTTAACTGTAACCTAAAAATAATTACTTATAGCTTCTTAAAATATTAAGTACATAAAAACACAAAACATGCCTCTCCTTTATAACCACTAACTACAAAGGTAAACAAGTGTCCACTGCAATCCCAATTAAGCCTACAAATGCCGTCAACTTCCACCCAAGCCGGCCACCGTTTATATAAGGTGGACCCTTTCTACGCTATCCCACACACTCGCAAGCTAAATTGGGATTTCTCATGGTCGGGAGTAATAATGGAAGAAGTGCTTGATGAGGTTGTCTCGAACAACGATTTAACGAAATTTGAACGTGAATATCACGAGCAAGTTTACAAAGGTGAAGTGACCCCAGAGGCACACTTCAATTATGCTTGGTGTTTAGTACGCAGCCAATACCCCCTGCAGCTATAAGGAAAGGAATTCTTCTTCTAGAAGGCAGGAGAAGCAAAACGTAATTACCTTTACTATTTGGCTATCGGTAATGCAACGATAAAGAAGTACACAAAATCACTGAATAATGTAAGAGCATTCCTAAATTTGGAGCTTGCAAATTCATTCAAGTTCAGGCCCTTGAAACCACAATGAAGAAGAGGATGGAAAAATAGGGCCTAATAGGCATTGCGCTACTTGATACTTGATAAAATCTAGGGGAAAGATTGCACTGCGACCTGAGATCTATTGTGCCCCCCAGACTAATCTCTAGTTCTTGCCTAGAGAACCCCCTCTAGTCCTAATGCCTTAATAAAGTTTAGTATAACGAGGGGTTCTAACTTTGGAAAATCCTCCACCGCCACCTGGTGTGTTCCCAAGCTTCTGGCTCTCTTCTGACCTATCGTGTCACACTCAACCAATAGGTGTCTAGGTGTTTCCTCCCCAGATTGGCAGAAGCGGCATTCACCCTCTTGGACAATGCCCATCTTGCTCAGATGACCCCTGAGCCTACAGTGTCCGGTTAGAAATCCCGTCAGTATCCTTAGATCGTTTTTCTTAAGCCTGATCATGGTCTCAGACCTTCTTATATTATGCACTCCAAGCATTTCCTTAGCCTGTCGGCATCCTGAATGAACAGTCCAGGCCTTCCCTCTGGCTTCCTTCTCTTCCTCCTTTAATTTCTTTTTGAAAAAGGAGTCCTCCAGTGCACAACCTGGCTCCGGTCCAACAAAGGGGGTGGCTGCCCCTACCCTAGCCAGTTTGTCTGCTACTTCATTCCCCTGGACACCTTGGTGCCCAGGTACCCAAAGTAGTGACAACTTGTTGCTCTTCCCCAATTGATCTAGACTGCTCCGACAGTCCCAGACCATCTTGGATCTGAAGGCTGCTGAGCTCAAGGCTCCAATGGCAGCCTGGCTATCTGAGAGGATCACATGTATCCTCTGCTTAGGTTGAAGTGTGCACACCTTTCTATGGCCTTGACCTCTGCTTGGAATATGCTGGGGGAACGCCCCAGTGATTCGTTGTATTTGATCCTGGGACCAAATACCCCTACACCAGTCCCCTCCTCGGTCTTGGAGCCATCAGTATACCACCTGATGACCTGATTCCCGAGGGAATTTAGGGTTTTCCCGTCCCAGCTAAGTTTATTTCCTAGCTCCACATGGAATTTCCTTTCAAAGTTATACTTTCTTACCATGGAATCCCTTGGTCGTTTCATCAGGTCCCTTAGGCCTGGCGGAAGTAGCTCCCCGCAAATTGTGGAGGAAGTGTCAAAGCTAGGCATTGCGCTAGCTGGAACTGCAATGCTGGCGATGGGAGGGCTAGTCGCTCTAGGCCTAGCTCTATCTACAGGAAAATCGTAATTCCACTGTCACCACAGGACACAGGATTCAGCGGTCATATGGGCTCAGCCAAAACGCTAAGTGTGATCCAAGCACGCTATTATTGGCCTAGTATGTTTAAAGACATGACCAGCTATGTCGACAGCTGTTGGGAATGTGCCGTACGTAAGAGGGGTAACATTAAAACGGCACCCATGGAAGTATTTAAGACGGAACAGGAGCCGTGGTCATTATGCTTGGTTGATGTCATGGGGCCACTACCTGGTACTAGGTCAGGCAACAGGTTCATTCTGACTTGCATGGATCATCTTACACGATACGTGGAGGCTGTGACAATGAAAGACCAAACTGTGGAGTCAGTAGCTAAGGCGTTCGTAATAAATGTGGTAGATTGCCACGGGGCACCCAAGAAACTTTTGAAAATCGAAATTATTTAAGGGGATGTGTGACTTATCAGGCATAAAGAAATTGCAAATAACTCTGTACCACCCAGCAGGAAATGGGATGATAGGACAGCAACACGCGACGATAGCAGCAATGTTGTCGCATTGTATGGACCAGGATCGACCAGATTGAGACGAGAAATTGCCTCTGATATAAAAGAATTGCTTTCAGCTCATAATAATACAAGGAAGGCGACCACAAAGAGCTGGGATAAGAACAAGGAATATTACAACCACAAAATTAATAGGGCTCAAAGCAGGCGATAAAGTGTATGTGTACCATCCAGAGGTGAAGGGTAGTATAGGATCAAAATTTACGAAATACTACAGTGGTCCACACCTTGTGTTAGGTAAAATGTCAGACGTGGTGTACAAAATTGAAATCGATGGTAAACCCGTTATGTTACATGTAAATAAGTTGAAACAATGTAGAGAGTATTTATGTGACAAATATTGTAATCAAACTTTACGGAGAACGTGAGTGACCTTATCAGTGGTTAAACTTAACCTAACCAGTCTAGACCTCGTCTCATACTAGACCAGTGTGTTTCCCTTAGCTGCCGATCTAAAGGGAAACACTAATTATTACTAAAGATACAGTTTTAATACTAAAATAATATTTCTCGTGCTCAGCTCAGTGTTGGAGTAGTGTGTGTTTAATATTTTTCTACAGTGAATGAAAAGTAAATGTTCCACACACCTCGATGATGGTGTGGTAGGTACTCCATACTGTAAAACTGTTAGAAAAGAAGATGCTCCAATTACTTCAGTGAATACTTCACGTACCTCGGTGTTGGAGTAGTAAGTGCTCCACGCAGCCCTCAGACTCTGCTGTCCGCCGAGGTCCCACATTATGAAGTGTATATTTTTCCAAACGACCTCCTCCACATTGGAGCCTATCGTGGGAGAAGTGGTGACAACCTCGTTCATAAGGAACTGATACAAGATGGTCGTCTTACCAGCATTATCTAACCCCACTATCACTATCTTGTGTTCTGAAACAAGCGAAAAATTATCATAATTACTCTATTACCTTTCTTAAGAGGGCCCTAGATGGTAAAAATTTGTGTACAATGTAGATTGTACAATATTTACAGTTGCCCTTAACACATTCAATAATATTGTACAGTAATATTTTTCCTCAAATAAATTGAATTGTTTGAAGGGGTTATTTAAGTTTATACAATATCTTGCACAACCAAGACAGACGACCGGTATATTGTACAACCTGGAAGCGCTGTGCCAGATCAGTCTTCTGGAAGAGCAGCACTTGCAGAAGAGTTACTATTACATGTCGTCATGTTGGAGTGATAATGAACTGTGTTGCGAAGAAGCGGTGAGCTGGTACAACTTTTCTCAGCGTATCATATGAGTTTCAATTCCTTATGAAAGTTGGTATGCAAAGAATTAATTTTATTCACAACTTGGGTTTTTGTAAGCATCTGGGAATTTTTTGTGGTATCGAGCCAAAACCTTATCATACTGTTCCCCTTTTTTCCAATGGTTTAGTGTGCTTCGACTTGACATCCCATCGAGCCGGAAGTCCGTGTTGCACCTCAATGAATTCTTTTTTGTGTTTTTGTCAGTCATCGCATTGTACTCCACCAAGTATTGATTGATACTGCCTACTATTGCACAATACTGCCGTCAACAGAAGATGCAATATTTTTCAGGAGGTGCTATATATGTTCAATTTCTCATCACGCAGCCCTCAGACTCTGCTGTCCGCCGAGGTCCCACATTATGAAGTGTATATTTTTCCAAACGACCTCCTCCACATTGGAGCCTATCGTGGGAGAAGTGGTGACAACCTCGTTCATAAGGAACTGATACAAGATGGTCGTCTTACCAGCATTATCTAACCCCACTATCACTATCTTGTGTTCTGAAACAAGCGAAAAATTATCATAATTACTCTATTACCTTTCTTAAGAGGGCCCTAGACGGTCAAAATTTGTGTACAATGTAGATTGTACAATATTTACAGTTGCCCTTAATACATTCAATAATATTTTTCTTCAAATAAATTGAATTGTTTGAAGGGGATATTTAAGTTTATACAATATCTTGCACAACCAAGACAGACGACTGGTATATTGTACAACCTAGAAGCGCTGTGCCAGATCAGTCTTCTAGAAGAGCAGCACTTGCAGAAGAATTATCACATATCGTCATGTTGGAGTGATAATGAACTGTGTTGCGAAGAAGCGGTGAGCTGGTACAACTTCTCTCAGCGTATCATATAAGTTTCAATTCCTTATTAAAGTTGGTATGCAAAGAATTAATTTTATTCATAACTTGGGTTTTTGTAAGCATCTGGGAATTTTTTGCGGTATCGAGCAAAAACCTTATCGTACTGTTCCCCTTTTTTTGAATGGTTTAGTGTACTTCGACTTGACATCCCATCGAGCCGGAAGTCCGTGATACACCTCAATGAATTCTTTTCTGTGTTTTTGTCAGTCATCGCATTGTACTCCACCAAGTATTGATTGATACTGCCTACTATTGCACAATACTGCCGTCAACAGAAGATGCAATATTTTTCAGGAGGTGCTATATATGTTCAATTTCTCATCAATCACGCAATATATTTTACAACCTATCAATATCATATACAAATACTCAATTATATTGTATAATCCTGAAACTAGTTGCAACGAATAAAATATAATGCAATAATATTGACCTATTAGTGTCTAAAGCGAAGTCTAAAGTACAAATACCTTATTATTATTACTACTACCTTTCTGAAATAGTGACCTATACAGGTGTGTATTCTTAGCCAAGTATGATTGATAAATAAAAGTAAGATGATTGTGACGCGATCTTGTAATCTTGATACTAACTAAGGTTAACATGTTCCTTAGACAGAACTGTTAATTAAGACCCAAACATCCAATCTTGGCATCTAGGGACTTACAGATTAATGTGGTAGATCACAATTTGACCTCTGAATTACGAACTTGTCTAACTATAAGGATCGCCCTTGTGGAACATAGCATTGAATGGAGCAGACGTTAATCCACACCTCAGAATATCACATTCACCAACCACCGCTCATAATTACAATTCCACAATTGGGTAGCTCCAAAAATATGAATTACAGGACACACCGCAATCCCAGTCTAAAAACCGTACTAGCCTCATTATAAAACAGCTCGAGTTAAGTTAGACTAAAAATATGTTTTATATTAATAACAAATAATTTTTTTATCTGTAAAAAGTGATGATATCAGATTTCATTTATTGAAGCCTTATGGAAAATCTAAACTTATAATTATGTTTAATTTGTAATTGTTTTTTACAATATTTCTAACATTTTGGACACCCATCCCACATCTTGAACGTTGTAACTTTGTGATTTTTGTATTTTAAAGACAAGTTTGACTTTAATCTCCTAGTAATACAACTCAAGAATTTGTATACTATTAAACTGTCAAAAACATTTTTCAGTAAATAAAATAAAAAAAAAACAGCAAAATTATGCATTATATTTCATTGAATATTTTTGTTTGGATTTGAAAAAGAATTGTGGTGGAAAATATAGGATAATCATTTGTAGAAAATGATGATAAAGTTTCAAACATGTATATAAGACTATTAAACTATAATTTATATCTTTCCTTTTATCTACCATTGATGTCACCATGGTCTACAAACACAGTTTTCACATCTAATGGTACACAAAATTACTCGCTCATGATGTAATCAACAACCAACGTCAATCGTTTAATCAACAGATGTTTTGCAGCCAAAACATAGTCAACTCATCAACTTGGCTACTGGAACTTATAAATGAGAAGCAACCAAGTAAACTTAAAATATATTATTTATATTTATCATAGATTTCCAAGATTGAATTCAAAGGAGACTTATAAAGATCAACACGATAATACACAATATCTTAAACATTGAGGAATGATTTTAAAATTGTTTTTATGAAAAATTTTCCAAAAAGTAGGAGTAGTAATTTATTATAGTGTTATTTAATAATACACCCGTCGCAGCAGACCTGGGTACTCAGCGAATTTCCGAATCAATAACATAATAATAATAATATATGACAAGTTTTATCATTATCTGTCGATAAATATGAGAGTTATTTGCCTATTCTCCACAAAATTAACTTGGGAAAGAGTATGCAGGTTTGCTGCTGTGAGGAAAGCTGAAAGTAGGTGTTTCTAGCGTAAGCAATATATATTTTGACCATTTATATCAAGTTTCATCAACATCTGTGCACAAATAAAGGAGTTTACCTAATCTCTATATGATTAACATGGGAAAAGAGTATGCAGGTTAGCTGCCATGATAAACATATAAACTATGATTTTTAAGCATAGATATATGGATCTCAACCACATGAAGCTAAATATCAAGTTTCATCCAAAAATAATGGATAATAAGTGAAACATTAATTTTCCCTATCCTCCATAAGATTAACATTGGAGCCCCACAATACAACGTAATGTGTTTAGATTTTTTAATATCTCAGTAACCGTTGGAGATAGAGAAAAACTTTAAGGAACTTAATTGTGTAGTTTTTTAAGCTGATTCCAATGGTGAAATATAAAATTATAAATTTTTAAAAATTTCATGTGAAAAACGCAAAAAACCCCATTTTGGGGTACAAAACCCCCCAAACTGCCCGTTCCCATTGACCGATATGTCTGGTTTACGAACTCGTCCGAGCATTTGTAGGAATACACATCTCTACCAAATTTGGTTTCGATCGGACCATCCATTTTTACGGAAGTTATCGTGTTCACAGACACACACACACACACACATACATATATATATATATATGAATTTTAACGACTTTTGTTTTTGGACTCTGGGCACCTAAAGACGTAAAAGTAACATGGTCCCGGGCTTAAGTCTTACCATGAGACATACGGTAATAGCTTCTTCCCTATGGGAAATTCGCTAGTTATTGTTCATGAAACTTGTAATTTTTATTTTAAGCTTATAACTTGTTTTAACAATAATAATAATTATTACACAATGTAAAAATGAATAATTCTAACTGGGAATAATTTGACTGGTGCTGTTTTACGATGCTTACAATGATGTAAGCTCATGACAGATAATCAATATAACAGCCATGTTATGGACCTTATCAGTTAGTCATGTACCTAACATAGAGGTTTATGTAACATGTCTGGGAGACTTGTGCATAGAGATAAATAAATATCATTAAGTTTACTGTTACAGATTACATTTGGCAGAAATGTTACTGTAAAATGCTAAAAAAACACATTCTCATATGAAATAGTTGAAATGTTGTAAATTTAATCAGTGTAAATCAGTTAACAGCTCTTAAATATATTATGCTCTGAAAATGTTGGAGCAGCACATTTACATCTAGTTCAATCTATTTTTGGTCTATTTAATTGAATGTTTCTGTTCACATTCAAAACTATAATAATAATAGTTATAAAATAAACACATTTCCCCTCTACAGTATCTGTGCGGTCTGCATCTGAAAGTAAACACTAGGTTGATGAATAAAATAAATCTATCTGCCCCAGAGCCTTAACACATTTTGCTAGAACTAAGTTCGTCATGGTGATAGCGCTTCGTGAGGATGTAGTTGTTTAGGTTAATATGCTGGTTGTCTAACTGTGATATCCGTTTTAGAATATCTATATTCTTTTATAGAAACATTTAAGGGATTCGTTAGCATGTTTTTAATGTTATAATCTTTATACTGAGTTAAATATGATGCTGTAAAATAGTTTCTTACAATAAAAATTGCTTCTACAGCATGTGGGCATCACAGGCGCAGGCATAGCAGGGACACGTTTTCCTTCAAACTTAAGAGGAATCTGGGAATAGTGACGACAAACTGAACTTTGAGAAATTTTGCAACAGGTTTTATAGTTTTGCTAGATTAAAATTACTTTAAAACATGTATGACTATAAAAATATGAACTGTTAGACAGTCTTGGAAGAATCGGCTGCATGGAGGAGGCATTTGGGTGCGGTCATATGGCGATCACTTTCAAAATGGTAATGGATTCATGCAATATAAATTTCCTCACACCAATACATTGGCACAACAGGTTATGCGAAAAAACACACACAATCCAATTTCAAGAGTGCTGATTTCTACTGGATTTAAAACTAATTACTCAAAAGAACCACTAAAAACTTTTGTCATCCATTAGCTTTCCTTTGAATCAATGTTTCATTCATGGGTATTTTTCTGACCTTTTAAAAATAGCTAAGGTAATACCTGTGTACAAGAAATGAGATAGGTCACAGCCACAGACCTACTGGCCAGTATCCCTTGTGCCTATTTTTTCCAAAGTGTTTGAATCTCTTATTCACACTCAACTTTCCACACATTTTGAAATAAATAGTCTTCTCAATGATTGCCAACATTGGTTTAGGGTGAAAAATCTAGAACTTCAGCTATTTCAAGTCTGGTTGATGGTGATTTTGTCAATCTCAAGATTCAATCTCTCTTAAGCTTTGTGATTTAATCAAGGCATTTGATTGTGTCCAACATGATATCGTCTTGAGTAAACTTCAATACTATAATATCTCAGAAAACTCTTTACTATTGTTGAAGGCATACTTTTCTAATCGAACTCGATATGCATCTGTGAATGGATGTTCTTCATCAACCCTAGTCATCAATACAGGTGTGCCGCAAGGCTCAGTTCTGGGCTCTTTTCTATTTACAGTTTTCATTAATGATCTTCCATCTAAAGTTATAAATTACACAGTTGACACAACTTTGCTTTCATCACACAGGGATCTAATCTGTCCTGAGTAAAATATAACTAGTGCCTTCAACTCCACTCAGAATTGGTTTTCTTCCAACAAACTATTGTGCAATAGGGAA
Organism: Nephotettix cincticeps; assembly: GCA_023375725.1. Lineage (NCBI taxonomy): Eukaryota > Metazoa > Arthropoda > Insecta > Hemiptera > Cicadellidae > Nephotettix > Nephotettix cincticeps. The sequence continues at coordinate 61,889,811 of CM041788.1, forward strand.
AAACTCAAGACATGCTCCTTAGTCTGTCTCATGCAGATGATTATCAATCAGTGAAATTACTTGGTTTCTATATTGACAATAGATTAAATTGGAAAGCTCACATTGAGTTCATCTGCAGAAAAGTTTCAAGGGTGTCCTATCTTATATGGAAGCTTAGGGACTTTGTAAGCTTTGAATGTTTAAAAATAGCTTACTTTGCATTTTTCCAGACTCATATTTCCTATGGAGATATTCTTTGGATCCACTGAAGTGCTGCACACGACATATTTTTGATACAAAAAAGAATTATTAGAACAATTTTTAGGTCAGGTTACACTGACCACTGCCAGCCAATATTTATTAAACTCAAAGACAGTTATAAGCCTTTATATACAACATTCTAACCTACACTAAATTGCACATTACAGATTTTAGTAAAAGAAAGAAAAACAATTCACCATTACAACATCAGAGGGGAAAAAAATCAACCTACCACAGCACAGATTATCTAAAACAGGTAATCCTTATAGAGTTAACTGTGTTAAATTTATAGGCTGCCCGATAATGCCCGGATTGTTTATTTTAATAGGTTTAAAGTTACCTTAAGTGAATGGCTCATTGCAAATCCATTCAATAGTGTAGAGGAATTTTTAGGCTGTGACTTTGTTTGAATATAATGTTTTAACTGTTTTATGTATGTTATGCTAGGTTAAGTAGTCTTTATGATTTTGACTTTGCCTATATCTGTGTTTTTTTGTAATAATGGACCAATGGCAATAAAATAAAAGTACCCAAATTTATTAAGTTTTCACACCATTTAAAATTACTTGCTGCCTCCATGGACAGTGCAAGGTAGATATAAATACTATATGTGGTCGTGAGGATGTGTAACCCATCCTACCTACAGTGCTTTACAATTCCACTTGATGATTCCTTTTAGGCCTACTTCATCTTAGAGAAAATATAAGTGATTTCTATACAACTGAGATGAAAACATGTTACGAAACCTGGATTAGGTTTGTCTGTACTGGGTATGTAGTTAAAGATTCCTTTGAAAGAAAAATATTTTTGCTTTGAAATTATTTTAAAATGTACATTCCCTACCACATAAAGAAATTAGTCTGTGGTTTGGTTTTAAAATTGAATGAACCATTTATAAAGTCGGTTTAGGATCCGAGAAAAGATTTACTAGATCAATGTGGGTTCATTTTAAAGTTGTCCATTCCATATTTCAAATAATACACTAAAACCTCATTTATCTGGTACTCGCTCATCCAATATTCTGGTTTATCTGAAATGGTTCTAAGATAAGAATACAAATTTGTTGCCAGAAAAGTAGGCCTACAGCACAATTTGCATCAGCCTGAACAGCTCAGTAGTTTTGGTTCAACCGAAAATTCGCTTATTTGTAATGACCCTGGTCCCATAAAACCGGATAAACAAGGTTTTAATGTACAGTACAACCTCGTTAATCTGGACCAATTGGGGCTCCAAGTCGTCCGGATTAACGAAAGTCCGGATTGAAACAAATAATCCTAAACGAAGAAAGCCAGTGATTTTTGGGTACCCCTTGTATATAATTAAACACCTTTTGCAGATAAATTTAAATAGTATGTATATTCTGAATATAAAAATACATATTGTACAAACAGTACATACAGTAGTTACATTTGAACAAAAATATACACTTGGTATTTACGTTCATACAAAAAATGAGACAACGAAAAAAGACAAGATTACTTTGAACATGAGGGTTAAGGTTCGTCCTCAAGTGACTGAACTGGTTTGAAGAAGGAGTTGAACTTCATTTGCCTTTCTTTTGTGATAATTTTACAATTAAACAACCCAACTTAAACGTGCAGTGCAATTGACCTCTGTAGAGCAACTGACGGCCTTACTCGAGCAGGAGAAACACAATCGTGTGACTTAACCACTATTGGCTGACAGTATCCATAGTAACGGCTCGTGCGCCTTGCGCTGTGACCGCCCGCACTCGGCACACACACACTCACATCGCCGAGCGCAGTCGTACAGTGACGATCGCATGCTACTAATCAGCGTTCTGCACATTAAAACTGTGATCCAATGCCTGTCCGGATTAAGCGAAGTCCGTATTAATGAGGTCCGGATTAACGAGGTTTTAATGTATATGTATTAAACAAGCTCAAGACCTCATTGACAGAAATTGAATTAACACGTATCATTATTCAAATCAATAAAAACAGCCCTTGAAACAAACTTAATAATCCCCTTTAATAATACCGCTGATAGAAAAAACTCACCTTCGTTGCCAAAGAGACTCCATATCTTCGAAAAAAGCAAACCCATTGTATGGAATTCCAACACAGTTGATAGTAACTAGCATTGGCACATTTTGATTCTGAAATAATTAGAAAACATTATGTTGGCGTGTCTTAGAGTTATTGCAAAATTTACAACTCTTAGTTCATTTAAATTCTACAATTAGGTAACAGAGAAGGGAATTTAAAAGTTTGACAGAAAGAATAAAAATCATATTAATAAATGACAAGAAAGGATTATGTATTTTATAATTAAATCCTGATTGAACAGAATAATATTTCTGCTCTAGTTAAGATGGTAAAATGATTCCTGGGAAAATTTTTACGTAGGCCCTAATTTGATATGTAAATTGGTTGAGGGAATAGATATCATTTCAATTTCTATATCATAGTTTATCATAAGGCATTTGTGAAAATCATATATACAATCAAGCTTGGGCCGATAAAAAAAGTTTGTTTCATAAAAAGAAGGCATTAAGTTTGTTAATACAAAACAGATATTCCACAGCCCTCTACATGAAATTCATTTGTAAACTGTAATACACATAGCCTTAATTAGATTATTGGTTAATTAGATTAAGGTAATTTAGATTATTTTCTCATTTCTCTGGTTAAGAGTCAACTCATAGAAAAGGTAAAAATAAATTAAGAATTTTGACCATGGCCTTATTCCAATAAGGCCATGGTCAGTAACAGGTAGCCTAAGAAGTGAAAACAAAGGTTTCTCTTGAAAGGCCAATGGTATCAATACTTGCCTACAACGAATATCTTCTATCATCTCGTAAATATCTGAAATTGTGGACAGAAACCACAAAACAAACAGAAGTTAAACATAAATCAACCCTTTCCTAATATTTAACCTTATATTCAGACAAAAAGTATTTGCTTCATCAAAATTAATCAAATCAACATCGTCTGTTACGTCTGTCTGTCCTCCTTACGTCTATAAGACAGCTGGTGGATTTCACTAACCGAAAAAGCTTAGAAAGAAAATAGAATGGGTTTTCACTTTATAGCTTAGAGCTCATTGAGCTAGGATTTCATGACGTCATTAGGTTTTCCAAGGAGGTATAAAGAGATATACCATTATGAACTAGACCATAGATCCGACTATTTTACAGCCTTAATATAATCTAGTTATGTTTTTTCTAGTCAAATATTTTTAAATGACAAATAACAATGAAATCTGGTTCATAAATACAAGACTGTGTAGATTCTATTTGGTAAACTTTATCAGAATAAGATCAAGAATTGCAAACGTTAACACCAGCCTCCATAGAATAAAAAATACTTTACTCCACTTTGTGTAAATTGCACTAGAAGAAATATTGAAACCATAGAACACATTTTATTAGAATATTCCATTACACAAGAGAACTATGCTTCGATAGAATTTTATTAGAATATTCCATTATAATTACACAAGAGAACTATGCTTCAATAGAATAAGAAAATATTAATAGAGAATATGAGAATATTAATAGAGAATGGGGACGAGGGGTTGGCGAGAGCGGCTCAGGCAGAAGCATATGCCTCACGCCTTGCGCGGGGGACTCTGCAAGACCGCTGTGAAGTGGCGTGTCCGTCTATCGGCTGTCCCTCTGTACGCCATGTGCACAGCCTACATGGAGTGCTTCTGTCTTGCTGAAGGCAGCGGATCTAGACTTGGCCGTCGATAAAGGGCCTGTGAACTGGGTTGAAGCGGTTTCACGTACTGCCCATGGGGCGTAGTGTACGTGTACACAGATCGGCCCGGGTTGGTTTGCGGTGGACAAGATGTAGGTTTACATTAGACCGGCCACCGCACTGCTTCTGTAACACGTATTTGTGCAGCTCTTCCAGTACTGTGCTGGAGACAAGGAGAGGTGCAACCTTGAACGAGTCCAGCATGGGTAATGACATCGTCATACTGCTAACTTGAGCGGTTGTTGTTTAATTATGGCTGATGGTAAACATACGGAACTACCCCAGGTGGGTCGCTGCTCTGGCATTCAATCCCAATCCTCTTTGGAGGACATGCCCGCGGATTCTGGAGAGGGCAAATCACATCAGCTGTCAACTAACGTTGCTTTGTTGCAGGTGATGGAGACAGGGTCGAGTGAAGTAAATGCGTTTGCGCTGAGCTCACTTACCGAGAAGTCTCCGCCTGACAAGATGGTACTTCCGATGAAGGAGGAAAAACTGGATGATGTTTTTGTGTCTGTCCTTCTCTTCTTGAGCTCTCAAGATTCTTCTTGAGACGCCCTCTTAATCTGGTGAGTCAGGGGACGCAACTGTGCCGGAGCCGGGCTCTGGTGGTGAGGGGACGCCCAAGTCCAGTGAGGAGGAACGCCCACATCCGGCGGAGAGAAGGCACCTTCTCAAAGAAAAGAAGATGTCGTCTGGTGAGTGGCTTTCTCCAGCTGAGTGGAAAAAGGTAATAAAGCGCCCAAAGCGCAAAAGGCAATCCGTTAAAGTGCCTCAAGGGGAGGGTGCTAACGGGAGTTTCTTCAATGTGCAGGCCGGACCCAAGAGGCAGAAGCCCAGTGAGACCCCTCCAGGCCCAACCAAATTCTGGCGAGACCTTCATGGATCTGCTGACCACCAGAAAGTTGGCGATCATCCCAGCGGCATATCCTGACGATAAGCACACGGACGAGGAGTGCTGTTTGTTACAGACCAAACTCGGAGATCTCATGATCGACGATGATTCAGAGGTAGGTCCTTTGCATATTTCGAAGACCTTTCAGGAGAAAATAGCAGTAGTTGCAGTCTGCTGTAACGACGTAACCTACGACTCGCTGGATAACGCGGCCGCTCTTGCTGTACGTGAGGGGGCCGAAATGTTGGTTGGAGAGTACAAAGACCTCCTCCGATCTGTAGAGGTTATCTTGAGGATTGATAAATTGTTTCCCAAGGAGGAGCACTTTGATCCGAAGAGGGTCTTTTTGGGTTTGCAGAAACAGAACCCAGGTGTCGTCACCAAAGACTGGCGAATCATCAATAGGAGACAGGAAGACGAATTTCAGACTCTTGTGCTCGTGATTGATAATGCCAGTGCGCTTGTGTTGAGCAAACGGTCGGATGTGGGTCGGCTCGTCGGGGGCCACAGCGTCTGTGCCGGCTCGATTGTCGAGGAAAGCTCTCAGAGCATCACCCCTTTCATTTGTGCCTCGTAAATTCCAAGACGGGTGTTTGGCGTTGAAGTCACCTGCAATAGGCTTAGGGCCTGTTAGTATATCAGTAAGAGTCTGCACGTCGAGGTATCTGCCTGGAGGATGGTAGGCCGCGACTAGCTTGAGCTCCATGCCGCCTACGTGCACGATAACACCAGTTGTTTCTAGTAGTCTTGTGGCTGTGGTACTGGCCTTGTGAACAAGGCTGCGGTGAACCAAGATAACTGTGCTCCCTCCCGGGTTGTAGCCGAGCTGCCTAGGTGGGTGATCCGTCCTATAGATCTCGTAAGATGGTAACCTGAAACAATGCAAAATAAATAAATAAATTTGCATAGGAACGAATTTGTCATGATGCGTGTGCCATTGGCACGGAGAGGCAGTGGCATCACCAGCGTGGGCTGAAGACTAAGGCACCCTAGCTGTCTCTTCCAGGCATGCTGGGTCGGTGCTGTGGTGAATGCCCCTGACAACCACCTTTAGCACTGCCTCCTCCTGTAAAGTAAATGTATGGAAGGCCACCTTCTTCCCAGTCAATATTTTTTGGATAGCCCGAAAGCCCTTCACAGTTGCAGCAACAATATCTATATTGTTGCTGCCACTGTGAAGGGCTCTGTTAAAATGTGCCTATGTGTGTTAAAAATGGCGTCAAACTTGATTGACTCGTCACTTAAGCCGATAATGAAGGACGGCCACGACGAGTTGATCGCCTTGGGGGCCACGACTATTGGCGAGAACTTCTCTTTCCGCGCCGAGGGGTTTGGACCTGAAACATGTACAAAATCCATCTATTTAACGGTCTCCGTTGTGGAGACATCAGCTTAGTTGTCAGATTCACGGCGTTGCCTCTTCTTCTCTCGCCTGCCGCCGACGAGGGTGAACCCTTCGTCGTGGTCAGACATCTCCGACTCGCTGATTGAATGCGCCATCAAGGCTGCATTCCCTACAACACAGAGACAAGCAAACAAGGGGGACGGAACGCGAAAAATTCCAGAAACTGAGCCCCTTGACCGGTGACAGGGCCTTCCTCTCTAAAACTTTCTCCGCACTACACTACTAGCGTGGTGGCTAGCTCTTGTAATAGCAACTAAGCCTACAAAATTTTAAATTAAATATTCAGATATGCAACTATATATGTGTGAGGGACAGTTATACTTAACAATAAATAGCACAAATGATACGAGCTAAAAGTAGCATATACTATATTATGAAATAACTATTAACTAAACAGTGGCAAAAATTAATGAAATGTTTGGATTTCACCAAGATTACAGAACAGCAATGTATCCAATCACAAACACACTTCACCAACCACCGAGTGTCACTATCACTGTATAAATTAAACACTACGCATTAATGGCGAACCGAGTAACGGCAAGCACAAGGAATTAACCGATGGGCACAATAGCTCACAGATACGGACGGAGCGGTGAGACAGCAGGTCCTAAAACTCTGCGACGTCGAGCTGTGGACTGATCCATAACTAAAAATAATGTCACGGAAAGTATTGAATTCGTTTTCATAGATAATAGGATCAAGATTAAAATCGCCTGCAATTATTAACTGTCAGGTATTTTTTACTCTGGAAAATAAATACTTATCTAGGGCATAGAAATCGGAAATTAAGCTATTTCTAGCTTTACCTAAGATCAGAGAATTCAAACATTGAAAGAATAAAAAAACTACTAATATCTGAATTACCTTCAAAATTTCAAAAATTTGATTTAAATGATTTCTAAGGTAAATGGTAGAGGCCCCCTATTTATTTGTCACGGCAGAAGAAACTGCCTAGCCTTTAGTTAGAAAAAAAGATGTTGGGTAATGCGGAGATATCTTGCAAGGCCATGTTGGGTAACTAAAGAAATATGCGACTTTTTCTCCTCAAGAAATATCTCAATTTGATCTCGCTTGGAAAACAGACCTCTTTGAACGTTCAAATGTGCAAATTTAAGACCATTAAAAGAATGTGCATAAGTCTGAGATTAAGGTTACAGTATACAAGTAGGCTCAAAATTTGTGTTGACTTCATTTTCTACAATCAACCTAAAAAATTTGACTTTAACTTCCCGAGTGAGTCTGTAATAATTAAACTCATGAAAGTAATTTTTTGTATAATGATATCGATAACGAAAAAGAGAAAATTTGATCGAAATTTAGTGTCAGCCTAGTTTCTCACAAGTTTCTTCAGGTTTCATGTTCTGTTGTTTAATTGACTCATTATGTCATTATGTCGCATCATTATATTGTCATATTTATACAGGGTGATTCACGAGGATATGCGGTAACTTTGAGAGCTCATTCTATATGTAAAAATAATGAAAAAAACTATAAACATAGGTCCGGAAATGTTTCGTTAGCGAGTTATACAGGGTTAAAGATTTCGCCTGGATTTCAGTTCCGCTGAGTAAATGAAGACTCTCTGAAATTCTGGGAAGTTAAATTTAGGGGCAAATGCCATTGTTTCTTATGGTTTTTTACCTGAAAAATTGATTAGAACAGGTCCCAGAACTGTAAGATGAGTAGTTTTGAGTAATCCAGTGTAAAATGCAAAAACATTGAGTAAAAAAACACAATTTTTACATTTGGCCAGCAATCGCTTTGTTATTTTACCAATAAACTGATCAAATTTCAGAACAAAACTTGTAGAAAATTTAATTCTAAACAAAACGGTATGATTAAAGTATACAGAAAGTGAACAGATAATCGATTAAAGGAAGTTTTATTGAAAACTGTAATGTAAAGTTATGCAATAAAATTACAGTAAATGCTCAAAAATGTTGCCATTAACTTCAATGCATCTTTCTGCTCGTTTAAGAATTGCTCTTGTTGCTTTTCGTAGTTCTACGGGGCTCTCCTTTAACTGCACAAAGGCTTCATTAATTCGATCAAGTAACGCCTCACGGGAATTTACTTTGACCTCGTAAACATGATCTTTCATCCATCCCCATATGCAGAAGTCCAATGGCGTATGATCTGGTGACCTTGGTGGCCAGTGTATAGGACCACCACGACCGATCCATTTATTTGGGAACTGATGATTTAGATAGGTGGAAACATCATTTGAAAAATGTGGCGGTGCGCCATCATGCTGGAAGTACATCTTGCGTCGCGTTGCAAGAGGAACATCTTCCAGCAATGTCGGTAATTCTTCTTGAAGAAACTGTAAGTACGCCTGACTGTTAAGCGCTCTTGAAAAATAAACGGTCCAATTAGCTTATCATCAATAACACCACACCATACATTAATGTTAAAACGGTATTGAAAGTTACGTTCAATTGTTGCATGAGGGTTCTCTTCTGCCCATGAATGTTGGTTTCGTAAATTGTTGATACCATCACGAGTGAACTGTGACTCATCGGTAAATAAAATGTACTTGAAGAGTTGACGATGATTACAGACACACCATCCCAGTCTTATTACAGGAAATCCCCAGTCTTATAGAAGTCTTACATCTACCGACAGTCACTCACAACTATCCAGAACCCGTGAGCTCCAAGTAGCTGGATTACAGGTCATGCCACCGTCCCAGTCTTGTGCTTATTATAGAGATTATTTTTTTCTTTCACTTAGTATCGTAATAGTATCAGAACATTTCCTTCCACCTGTGGTAGTACATAGCCATAACTGTTTTAATTCAAACCCTTTCACCGTTTGTTAACATGATTAAAGGGAATTCAGATGTCTCTAATTTTTTCTTAACTTAACTTTCTTTAACTTATTAGAACTTTGAAGAACATGATAGTTTTACTACAGATTGTCGTTTTTAAATTTACTCGAGGGAGAAAGTATGTGTCAGCCCACTGATACAGTTTTTTTAGATAGTTAAAAAATTATGATTTACAGTAAATAAACAAAAACACATTATCGACCAAACTAGACTTGCATTTGCAGTCAAGTGTTAGTTTGAAACTGGAATTGTAAATACAGCAGCTGTTTATGTATACTGAGACTTGAATAAACTATCTACCCACGCAGTCTTCCAAGCCCTATCTTCCTACTTTCTCTTGGTTTCACAAAATTGGAAATGAAATGGAAAAATATACGCTATAGATTTAGACGTTTTTTACTTTCTCCACCTATATAGTACACGGAGAAAGTAGACCTATTATTTTCCTAAACATATTTGAATTTAATTTGAGAGTGGAAATATCCGTTTCGAATCCAACTATCCCTGAAATAAAAAAAGGGGTTTTCGGACTGATGTCTGTCTGGGTAAAGTTTTCGAGACCACGTTGCTCGTCCAGTTTGTACGGGATTACGTACACGGGAGCACTTTGGTTATACCTCCAGAATTTTTTTTTAAACTTATGATTTTAAGGGTAATTTACCCCTGAGCCCTGAAAATGTGGAAAATACTAATTTATCCACACATACGGAGAAAGTGTTTGTCAGTCCCCTGATTCCGTTTATTTTACTGCGCTGTTGTTGTGACGGGGTCTTAGTATGAAAAACATGTGAGGTGTGAAGTAATTTAATACTGAATTAAATTTCAAAGGAGACCTATAAACACCGTTTTATTTAAATTGAGCTTCATATATACACTATAAAATTTCACGACACAAATTGTTTTAATTATTTATTATAAAATACTTTATTTTATCCAGACGAATTACGTCTTCAAGAAATTCATCTAACTTGAAATTTGTACAGATTGTCATCTTAAGTAGGTAGAAAGCTTTTCAGTAAAAATTTTATGATCAAGTTGAACGCCTGAGAGGACTGTATGCAAGCTTGATATTCAGACGCAAAATAACTTAATTGAGCAGAAACAAATGAAAATGTTAAATTAATTCGTTAAAACCATCTTGGGGAATTAATTTCCCCTCTTCAGTATTCACTCTCTCTCTCACACTCACTCACTCTATTCAATCTATTTTAAGCCATCAAGCTTAAGCAATAATAACTTATTTTTGCTTGAAATGCACATGTTTTATTGTAATAGGTTTGACAACTGTTAGCCTTATTAATTTTTTTAGTTTTGACTGTTGAAGCGAGTTAATTATTTTACTGTATATTGTTCTTTATGAACTGTTAATAGTGTGTGCCTATTGGCTTGGGAAAAATAAATTATTTGATATACAGTGACCAATATAACAAAGCCAGGTTTGGAAAAAATGTGGATTTGGTGTTTACAGGATATAGTTTTAAATTTTAATAGCAATACACTGTGAACAGAAATATATTTAGGGAATATAAGTCAACAGCCATCGGCTGTTGGATTATTAATTAACAGTCCTGTCTAAGGTACATGTCAGCCTTAGTCAGTAACAAGGCTACAAGATCGCGCCACAATCATCCTACACTCATTTCTCATTCATACTTGGCTTAAAATACCTGGGTAGGTTTCCATTTCTAATCTAATCTAATCTAATCTAAGATAGTTAGTTACCGAAATGTCAACCTGTCCAAGGCGATCCTGTAGTCTTGTAACTGACTAAGATATGTTCTTAGGTAGAACTGTTAATTAACCGCGCAGATTGTACTCATAATGGTGCGTTACGTCATGATATTTTAGACGAAACATATTTAATACTGGGACCGTGGCGTGTCCTGTAATCCAGCTACCGGTAGTTGTTGCATCCAATACCGGTACAGTGTGGATCTACCAAATCTTATTGATTTACCACCCGTGCAAGACTTTATTTAAACCCTGTATATTACACACACACACACACACACACACACACACACACACACACAAACTGTAGTTTCCTTAGATGCCATTGACTGTTGGGTTATTATTTTACAGTCCTGTCTTTGGATTATGTAAGCCATAGTCAGTAACAAGACTACAAGATCCTGCCATAATGATCTTACACTTATTTCATATTCATATTTAGCCAAAATTAACTACCTGGCTGGCTGGGTAGGTCATGATTGCAAAAGATATTAATAGTAGTAATAGTATTTCACCTAAGTAGTTGGATTGTGAAAATTATTCTTGTAGCTAACTGCGTAAAGAAGGAAATATCCGTTTATCCACATACGTGATAAAGCAAAAACATTAATCGTCAATATCCAGTCAACACCAATACATCGCACAATGTTGATCTCGTCTCAGCCCATGTAAGCCGCTTACCCCCTCCCTCCACGGGATCTAACCCTCCCTGTTCATGCGACTAAAACATGCTTATACCTTACGACATTAACATACGCCAGTGTTATCATTAATGGAATTTAATGTTTAAAACCATTTTTATTTGTTGTACCTAGGTTTTAAAATAATTTTGTAATGGATTTGATAAACGCAAAGGCCCTTGGTGTATATTTATTTTCCATAAATTAAAATCGATGAAATAAATAATTTTTTTAGTCACTAAGTGTTTGAATCCTGCGTTTTTAATCCACTGTGGCTCTAACCAGAATAACTTTAGAGGTCAGATTGGAAAGTGTTGAGAGCCCTACGTGAGATCTACGTGGAAGCAGTGAAGGAGAGGACCCCAAAACTTTTGAGTCTTAAAGATTGCCTGAGAATACCAAATGTATAGGAAGTAAGACGTGGGCAAGAATAGGAATCCACAACACGCACATTTTCTGTACCCGATATTGAATTCAGGACGTCGGCGAGACGTCAGGTCCCGGATTAGATTATATTAGATGAGATTATTTGAAATGGCGACCATATCACAAGGTAGGTATTTTAAGCCAAGTATGAATGAGGATGGAGTGTAAGATGATTGTGGCGCGATCTTGTAATCTTGTTACTGACTAAGGCTGACGTGTATCTTAGACAGGACTATTAATTAATAGCCAAACAGCCGATGACATCTAAAGGACCTAAAATTTAAAGTGGGATCTGAACCCCTTTTGACATGGATTTGTCTTAGCTCTGGGTGGGGGTGTTGGTGATTTTTAAGATGGAAAACATGTAACAAGTTTCCATAGAAACTACTAGAACTATTGTATTGAATTTTAAAAATAAAAGAATAAGAACAGCTGTTTAGATAAACTGAAAGCATTCCATTTTGACATACCCATGATCTATCCTATTTCCCACAGGGAAGTAAATACAAACATTTTTCATTTTTCCTCTGGATAATGGTCTGGTCTAATTATGAGAGTGGTCATTTCAGATTAACCTAATATTCAATAGTGCATACGTTCATCCATACCAGTAAGTCTCATATCCTCTGACTACCACTTATAAGTATCCACAATTCGTCCCCTTCATGTAAAACAATACCGTTCTAAAAGTATTTTGTATTTTAATATATATTTTTTTTATTATACTAGTTATGGAGAATATCTTTGTCACTTTAATTTTCGTTGATGGATATATCCGTTTTCCCCTAATCCAAAAAATTGGGTTTTGACGTGATGTCTGTCCGTCCGTGTGTGTGTGTGTGTGTGTGTGTGTGTGTGTTTGTGTGTGTCTGGATGTGTACAGTGCCACAGCCTACCCCGTTGGTCCGATTTAGATGAAATTTGGCATGTATGTATATATTCACGGTATCTCCAGGCGTTTTTTTCATTTTTTTGAATTTGATTTTTAAGGGTAGTTCACCCTAAATAAAAAACGTGAAAAATCCAAATTTCTCAAAACGGCTCTAACGATTTTTATTAAAATTTGACAGTTTATAGTGTACAGAGTACTAAATAATTTGACACCACCCGCATATCTGTAAAAATGACGGTTCAAAAGTTATGGGCTTTTAAATGTCTAAAAAATCAAATTTTTAAATTTTCAGCGAAAACAATAAAAGTAAAGAATAACTTGACTGGCACCATTAAAACCAGCTTAAAAACTAAACAAATTAGTAATTTGAATTATTTGTCTACGACTAACGGTTCCAGAGAAAAGTTAAATTTACTGTCCACGATAAACGCAGTACGTTGTCTGAAAGCGCCCAATGTTATTCTTATGGAGAATATAAAAAAATCAATTTCTTCCTTACTTTCCAACCGTTTTCCATGAAACTTGGTATGAAGCGTAAGGTCAAATCACCGAACAAAACCAGCTCAAAAAGCTTGGTGTTACGGGGGGGGTTGTCCCCCCATACAATTTGAACAATTAATTTAACTTTGTCTCTCGTGTTTTATTTTTAGAAATTGGATGATTATTTTTGAAACAATAAATTATTAAATGATATTTAGATTAACTTTGTAGAACATGATATTTATTACAGATTGTCTTTTTTTAATTTACTTAAGGGAGAAAAATGTGTCAGTTCACCTGGTAGTTTTTTTTTTATACTAGAATATTTCAATAGTCGTACATTTAGCAGTAAGTTTCTTTACATGTGTACGTATTGGAAGGAATTAATCAATAGTTTTAGGGAATTTATGAAAATTTAGATTCATGGTAATAAACATGTTATTTTTTCTTCTTTAGGTGCCCAGAGTTAAAAAAATAGTCGTAAATTTTATATATATATATATAATAGTATAATAAATATATATATATAAATATAGTCTGTTAGCACGATAACTCTCGTAAAAATGGTTATTGAGACAAATTTGGTAGAGAGTGTATTCCTACAAATGCTCGGACGAGTTCGTAAACCAGACATATCGGTCAATGGGAACGGGTAGTTTGGGGGGGTTTTGTACCCCAAAATGGGGTTTTTGCGTTTTTCACTTGTAACCATTGGAATCAGCTTAAAAAACTACACAATTAAGTTCCTTAAAGTTTTTCTCTATCTCCAACGGTTACCGAGATATTAAAAAATCTTAAACACAGTACGTTGTATTGTGGGGCTCCAATGTTAATCTTATGGAGGATAGAAAAAAAATTAATATTTCCCATATTAATAATTTTTTGGATAAAACTTGATATTTTTTTCATGTGGTTGAGATCTACATTTATGCTTTAAATCATAGTTTATGTTTTTATCATGGCAGCAAACCTGCATACTCTTTTCCCATATTAATCATATAGGGAATAGGCAAACTCCTTTATTTATGGACAGATGTTGATAAAGTTGGTATAAATGTTAAAAAATATAAAATTCATGGTAGAAAATACTCTCAGTGTTCTCACAGCAGTAACCTGCACACTCTTTCTCATGTCATCTTATGGAGAATAGATATTTAATTTCGTTTAACAGATTTATTATATAAAAACTTGTCATATGTATTATTATTATATATTATTGACTTGGAATTCGCTATACAATGCTTACTATTTTTATTTTAACGAGAGTGACATTTTTTAACGTTTTGTTACTAAATATCAAATATCAAACGTATTACATGTCAATATCAACCGGATGTCAGGTAATTAATTAACAGCCCGATTGCAAACAGCAGATGTATCTGGCGTAGGTTGCATCATTTCATTTATATAACGTAGCAATTAGAATATTACTGGATTGGTTGTTCCAGAAATGTCTCAACTCCCATGACTCAGATGTGGCGTCGGTCATTATCATATATACATAGACAATCAGGATGATGAGATATACTTACTCTCGTAGCTGAGTTTCAAATGTAAAAATTGTAATTTATATCTGCAGTTCATAGCGAAATGAACACTTTATAAATGACTATCAGTAAGCCCGTTCTTTGTACGGGTTGTAGAATTCAGTTTAATGAAGAAAGATTATCATACCAAAATGTAAACCTGAAATCCTAAACAAATCAATACAAAGAAAATAAATCGATACCCAGTTTTATTATTTAGCATTACTTTACAATTAAATAGATTAGAACATTTATACAATTATTCTAATTAGCTATACGTTAAAATAACTTTTTAATATAGTATGATTTCGAAATAGGTTTAAAACAATGACCAATATAAACTAACTAATATTGATTTGACAGCTGATTATTTTTATTTCTATTGAATCTTCAAACTACAAAGACAGCTGATTATTATCAGTAGGTTATTCATTGAAAACTGAATCAAAATGCGAGTAATATCGCGTAAAAGTGGGTTTTCAAATGCTCGTTATTTACTTTTCAAGAGGCGGCGGGTGATTTAAAGCATTTACAAACCTTCTCTGGAATGTAGAGAATATATGAAATAAGTTTCGCGTAAAATGCCTCCTGGAGCGTCACAGACAAACAGACAAAAATTGAGATAATATCGGTTTCGGCTTCTCTAACGCACGAAAAGTAAAAATAACTAAAAAATGAATAATTCTGAGCAATGTATAGACAAAACTCTAATTCTATTTATATAGATGAACGTTATATTTTATGTAATGGTTTATCCTAAAGGAATCATTTACATGGTGAAAAATAGTTTTTGCAAGGCAATACAATCCTGTAATTTTCAAAACTTAAGCTAAAGAAGTATAAATCCCTCCTGTTAGAATGCTATCTATGATTTTGAACACATTTCCACAATTGTCCAAAAACATTCACCAGATGTAGATGTATTAATCCTTTAGTACGTATCCTACCGACACTCTGTCCCAGTAAGTCAAAGGTCGCTGAATTGACTCCTGTCAGATCGTGAGCGGTCATCTCTCTGCATTGCCCATACAATACCGCCACGGTTCCTCGATGGGCAGTTGAGGCTAAAAAATTGGAAAAAAGTAATCTTTAATGCTTAAAGTTATTTTCCTTATTCTATTATTATGTTCTTTAAACAAAAAATATAAATAGCTTGTATCAGGGATATATCTAAGGAGAACGTTTTTAGTTCTTCCTTATAACCATTTGACATCACTCCCCGTACAATTTTCGCGTGACGCGAATTGCTAACAAGCACTTGTTGTTTGACTGTTGAACAGTCCTTCAGTTAATTGAACTTTGAGGTACTAAGTTCTTCTACAAAATCGAACTTCCATGTAGCATGCATTTTCTGCACCTGTGTAAACATAATGAGTTTGAAACATAATTTGGAAATTTTACAGAAAAATCCCTTCTAAAACCTTCCTACCTGGTGTAGACGTAATTGTAAAATTTTGGCAGACGTGGTAAAGAAATTATGTTTTATGGTGTAAATCGTTGGACAGATTTTAAAATAAGAGCACAATAGATAATCTGGATTTTTACGAATACAATAACGATTCATCCTATCTTGTTTCATCGTGGTAAGAGGCTTACGTCTGTCGACCGGAGGGAGTTGAATTGTATCTTGGAATCTTGGAATCCCTGCAAACTGAATTTATCTTAAAACTGTTTTGAATCCTATAATATCATCACTTTTCCCAATACATGTAAAAGATCTAACAAAGGCTATGTACTGTTTCATATTGAAATGAATCTCCTTGTAATAGATTTGATTTTTACTTTGCTCTTCTTTGATACCGTATATGCAAGTTATATCGTCATCCTCATTTCCGCCTTGGTAGATTAGTTGATGATTTCAGAGGTGAAAGTGGTTCGGACGTTGTTACGTAAGTTACAACTACGTTATCCGTAGTAACAAAAAAGGTAATCCGTTATCCGCAATAACTAAGTTAAATGCATTAACTAAAATGAGTAAGGAGTAAAATGAGTGAGGATTTTACCCCACCTTTATACTTTATACTTTTAACTGAAATGGCGACCTACCCAGGAAGGTATTTTAAGCCAAGTATGAATGAGGAATGAATGTAGGATGATTGTGGCGCGATCTTGTAGTCTTGTTATTGACTAAGGCTGACATGTTCCTTAGACAGGACTGTTAATTAATAGCCCAACAGTCGATAGCAACTAATGGACCTACAGTTTAACGTGGAATCCGAACCACAGCCTCTGAATTACAAATTGGTCTAATTATGAGGATTGTCTTTGTGGATTAACGCATTATTCAATAGTGCGGACGTTAATCCACACAAGAGAACACTACATTCACCGACCATCCCTCACAAATATCCACAAATCGTGACCTCCAAGTAGCTGGATTACAAGACGTCGCCACTATCTCAGTCAGTCCCCACCGACAAGTTTTGTAAATTTAACGGGGACATGACTGTAAGATTTTGAATATAAATTATTTGTATTTGTAAAGGTTAAAAAAATAATTCGCTATGTACAGGAAAATTTATGTTCACAGTTACAATTAAAAAATGGTAAAATCAAGTTTTTAACTATTGTTTATTTGTAGAATAAAGTTAAATTTTCATTGTGCTGCTTTTGAGAATTTCACTTCAAAATCCTGTATTTTAAAATATTCGTTAAATTAATGAATTCTTTATGTTGAGGTCTCATTACACCAAGATTTTACTGTATAAGGGTAATTTTTATTGAAGCTGTTACCTCATTAGATAAAATAATATCCATGAGAGCGTGGAGCCGGCTCTAGCATTAAGCTGATAATATTGCGCGGCTTAGCGCCCTTAACTAGGCTCCGGGGTGTTGGTAATGTAAACGGTAATTGGCAACACTGTTTCCTCACGCAAGAGAAATTCCAACACAATACGGCTAATTTTATTTATTTCAAGTACCACTAACGAAAGAGACACTTAGTTACTACATATAAGAAATTTGTATTTATTGCGAAACATAATCAATGGAAATACAATGACAATACTAATTGTACACTAATTACAGTATTGAAAATTAATTAGAGCTGAGAGGGTAACAAAAAATCGTCAATTTAACCAGATATCATTTTTTATTTGTTTCATAAAGTTTGAAGCAAGACGTGTATCGGATTTTCCTCTATTGTAAGAGTTAAAAATACTGGTGTTAACACATTTATTTATATTCTTAATAATAATTTTAATAAATCTCATAACATAAATATTTTGCCTATTTATTAAAAAAAAGTGATATTTGCTCAACACTGAAATATATTTTCCATCAAAAAATTTAACATTTATTATATTTTTAAAAGTATAAAATAAAAGTCCTAATATTGATTATAAAAAGTATTTGCTGATGAATATAAACTATATTTTATAAAAATGTTAATCAAACCACATAATAAATATAAGTTTATCCAAAATATAGATAATAATAAAAATTAATTTTAATTATAAATTAACATATCAAATACAATATTTTAATGTTTTTATATCTTTAATGTTATAAGAAAATTTTAAAACTAATTGTGTATTTTTAAGCTGTTCCAATGTATAAAAAATTAGAAATTTTTTACATTAAAAAGTAAATAATTTTGTCAATAAAACTAATCCCATTAATATCTTAAGGTATGAGCAAGAAATAAGTTCAAAATTTGGTTAAATTTTTACGAATTATCTACAGACACAATTATTTAATACAAAATTTACATATATTATAATAAATATAATATATACATTTAATATATATATATAAATTTTACACTATGTTTTTGCTTACATAAAGAAGAAAAAATAAAGTTTAATTTGCCATGAACCTACGGTATTTTTTTATAATAATTCTAAAATACTGGTGTTAACACATTTATTTATATATAAGGTGCTTAAAACATTTCACCATGGGAGTGGAAATCACCCAAAAGTAAATAAATCAATTAAAACAACTTTTAATTTTTATAGGGCCTAAAATATATATTGAAATTCCACGTGTTATAAAAGAAATTACAAACAGTTTCTCGTTCAAGTAAGGAGACTGTTTTTTTCTGTAGAAATTTTAAGTCATATTCTATTAGTAAAACTTTGCAATAACTGTAAATAAAATAAGTTTTGTAATAATAATAATAAGTTATGCAATAACAAAACATCAAGTATAATGAAACTTATAAGTGGTAATGTCTGGATACTAAAAATATAACACATCAAAAAATAATCATATTACCAAACTATAAAACGCACAAATCAATATCAGTTTGAATGTCACGAAATTAATTGCCATAAAATACTTTAATGTTTTATAATAAATAACTGTAAATAATCATTTGTAATATGTTTGCATAACGGTTTTGTTTCCAAAGTTTATTAAATTTTTAAGTACCGTTACCATTTTTAGTGAGTTTTTCATCTAAATACATGAACTTATTAAGGTAAGAAAAGGGTATTGTTTAAGGTTAGGCACTTCAGAGCTCTGACACCCGTCAGATAATTTGAGAAAATTTTATATTTCCTTCGACATTCAACTAAAAAAGTAAAATTAAGAGGACAAGAGAAGAAATAAAGTCTCACCACTTGTCAAATATCTACTTAATAAAGTGTACATTCAGGAACACTTTGTAAAGCAAATTTAGTCACTCATAGATAAAATCATAATAAAATATATTGTCCTAACAATAGAAATTAAATCATCTGAGGTGAATTTTCAAACTAATTTAAACAAAAGCTGTCTTTGTTAGCGTGTCTTAGAATATTTGAGCAACTGTTTACTTGTATCTCTTCAGTAAATTCAATGTGTCTTATTTTTACTGGAAGGTATTTAAAAATGAATAAAATGTAAAGCTTCATTGACCCAGGGGTAGATATGCTAAAAATGAACTGCACTTGAATTGCGTGCAACCGTTTGAAGGCGCTAGCGTTAGTCGATTATTCTACGAATAATGAACAAACAATTTTCATTTATCTTAACTAATCTCTATATAAATATATCTCTATATATAAAATTGAATGTATGTATGTATGTATGTATGTCCTTTATGCGTTGCCAAACTACTCATCCGATCGCCATGAAATTTTAGGAAGTTGCTCTACATGTGTCCGGGAAGGTTTTAGTGAAAAAATATTTTCGAAAACCCCATAAGTTTCCATTTTATGGCGTTTTAAATTTCTAATGTTAACCTTATGGAGAGTAAGTTTGTTTACAAAATGTCTACAATGAAAACATTTGATTTCTTAGCTACAGCTGATTGGTTTACTTTCCATTAGCAATGTGCTTTACTATCCAATGCCATCTGAATCATTCATTAATGTTAAACTATGAAGTAAATGTGTACTGTAAAAAATAAACAGCTTTATTCACCACGTTAATAGTTTCGGTTTTGGGGGATTATGTATTTATATTTTTATTTTCTGTCTGATTAAAGTCACGTGTTTATATGATAATTAAAATGTTTATAATATTACGTTTATTATAATAATCAGCTGTTGTATATCTTTCCTATAAAAGCCGTATTAAAGTTAGGTTTGGTTTGGATTTTGGTTCGATTTAAAAATTGTGAATTAATCCACTCAGATTTATTTGTTTCATATGAATGTTATTAATATGTCTTATCGTTTCAGTATTGTTATTCTCTATGCCGCGACCCAGGCTATATAACCTTTCACAATGAAGCCGTATTGCTATTCGACTTCAGAACATGGCCAAACTTAAAGTTAACATGTATTTACTGTTAGGCGTTACGAAGTTCGCCGGGTCAGCTGGTGGGTTATATTTTGCAATCAATCAATGAAAATACCTAATGTTTATTTAAGTTTTTGCACTTTTTATAGTAAAATAATTCGTATAGAGAAGAAAGAAATAAAAAAAGGAGAACATTATAAAGTACGCTTTAAGTATTTCAAAATAGAGTATGTTAAAGTATGTTTAAATGAATATAATAAATTATTTTGTTGTTGTGTCATTGTGACATTAATTACGTTAAGACATTCTGCTTAAGCTATTTCACAGAAGTACCTCTTCTTATCGAAGCTAAATTTAAGCTTTTGATTTAAGTAATAAATAAAGTTTGTGGGGGTTTAAGTTAAACGAAGGGTTCTCACAGGAAGAAAAAATGGAATCATTCAAATTTATATTTTGGCTATGGTAAAATTAATTAAAAATAAGCAAATTTAGTTAAACTCTGGAGTTATTAATTACATTTATTCATGTACCTTTAGCCATCCATACGTTCATTAGATGATTGACAATTTGACTTTATATAATTTGATATTACGTAAAAAATACAAAAGTGATACATACCATTTAACACTGACACGTAAATTCTTTTGAAATAAAAATCGCAACCAATAATTTTATATCAACTTCTATTAAAACGGAAGAGTTAGGTATATTAGACTTTAGAATTGCAAATATATCATACTTAAACCCATCAATAAATAATATTCGGAATTTTATTAAATGTACAGTAGGTTTTGAATTAATAAGTGTACGCCAAAAATTTATTTTAGTGAATATATATTTATACAAACAACGAAGACTGTTTTCTGTTAAAAATTAATATTGTTAATGTACTATAGTTTATTTTAATCCATTCAAATGTCACCACAGATACTTCCCTAAAGAGCTAAGAGAAACAAAAGTTATTAGTATTAATTAAAATAAAATAATGGATCGTGTTTACACTAGGACTGATATAAATGTGGAATCCACTTGTATTATGATTATCTAGTGTGGTGTAAATTGTCCGATAACATTATCGGTTATCCCGAGTCCAGATCAACGGACAAGGGTGGAGCTCAATGGGGTTAAATATGATAATGTTGTTTGTTGGTAATGCTTTGATTCCTTTGTGACTAAGATAAAGTTCTACACAACAGAATCAGCCCTTTGTGTTAGTTGAACGAATTGAATAATTCTATTTGTTTGAAGATATCATAGTTAAATTGTTTTGTTGGTACAAAGTAGTTAAATTACATAAAGTATTCGTTAGTACACAGGATTACGTTATGAGAAGAAAATACACATTAACAAGTCCTACGCATTAAACTGTGGGGTTGAGTTGGATGAATGAGTGTAGTGAGTTTTATAATTTAATACTTAAATTGCCAAAACCCCACAGAGCTAAGACATGTCCATGTCAAAAGCTATACCCAAAATACTCATAGCATAACCTTTGAAAACAAACCATTGACCCTTTAGAAAATACTTCGAATTTATGAACCTTAAGTTAAAGGAGTTAAAAGAATCTAAACAAATAGAGAAATAAGATAAAGTTAGCATGAGACATAGTTACATTAACAATACCAAATGGCTCATCCACATATTGAGAAGGGACAACGCCAGCAAATTAAAAATGTTTAGACTTCTTGGAAGTCCAAGACTGCGGTGGAGAGGCCTAAAGGGTGCATGACAATTGGAAGCGAGAGTGGATATGGCTGAAGATGGAAAAGAAGGGAGGCGAATCTTTGGTGAGGCTAAAAACCATCTTAGGTATATATGACCACCGGAAAAAGAGTATTTCTTGATATTCTCAGATTTTTTTCGAAAAATTGCGGTGTAGCGCACTACGCGCAAGTGAGCGCTACCACATCATGGTGTTTACCTCCTGAAAACCCCCAACACTTGATGACCAACAATTACGCAAGGCAGAACGAAGAACGAAGTAAGTATTAGTGATGTTAAGTAGTGCGGAAGTTTACGTGTTTATAAAGAGTGAGTAAGGTAGAATCTAGGTACTGATTGCATAATCTGAATACGAAATACCTTCATAAAATTGACTCATGAGTCGTGGAAGCAGGATCGATGACACATACCGTGACAAGCCGTCACCCAGGACGATGACTCAATTCCTGGATTTTCGCGTCATAAAGCCTGGTGGTACGTAAAAGTCATAGGAACTTGTCTGTTGCACTCACCTTTATATCCACTCACAGCCATGTTGGGATCATATTATTGATTGAATAAATGAATAAATCATATTTATTGCTCCCATTTTAATACGTTTTATTTGCTTTTAGAACCCAACACAGCTTTGAGAGTCTATAGTTTCAATGGGTAATTTAAAGTACCCGTCGTAAATATAATTATATAAAAGTACATGCATACTTTATACTCTACTTTACTTTTTATACTTTTAACTGAAATGGTGACCTACCCAGGTAGGTATTTTAAGCCAAGTATGAATGAGGAATGAATGTAGGATGATTGTGACGTGATCTTGTAGTCTTGTTATTGATTAAGGCTAATTAATAGCCCAACAGCCGATGGCAACTAATGGACCTACAGTTTAACGTGGAATCCGAACCACGACCTCTGCATTACGAATTGGTCTAATTATGAGGATGGTCTTTGTGGATTAACGTAGTATTCAATAGTGCGGACGTTAATCCACACAAGAGAACACCACATCCGCCGACCATCTCTCACAAAAATCCACAATTCGTGACCTCCAAGTAGCTGGATTACAGGACGTCGCCACCGACCCTAATAATACATATGCATTGCACACAATGAATATATTACAGCTGTCAATTATCTTATAGGTATTTGCGGATGGTGAAGGGAAAGATTCTGTCATCTTAATGAATGTGTCTTTCTATTTTTTTTTAAATTCAGATATTATATTTTGTTATTTATTTGTGACTCATGTCTGCGCACGGGCCCATGCCCATACAGCCCTTTTCCACAGGCAATAGCAATATTTTTATTTTAAGTGGATGTAATTAGTAGTACATTGTGCCAAACTTTTATATAGATTAATGTACAACAATTATACTTCAAGCTTAATCTCTCATGTTAAACTGCACTTATTATTTGGAAATAAATCGATTCATCCTTTCATTCAAAGCATTGTTGCGAGGAAAATGAAATTTTGTTGTACAGAGTTAAATTTGGCTTTAGCACCAGAACACCTAGAGTCCTACGTTTCGGAATCCTTCCCACTATAATCTTATTTTTCCCCCACTCTTGTTATAAAATTCTCTCAAAACCTTGTAAACATACATACTCCTACGAAGGTGAAATTCCTCCAAAGTAAAGCTGCTCCGTATGCTCTAATCTGTGTCTATTTGAAACAAATCTTATTGTACAAACTATATAGATTATTACCTATACCCTAAACAAAACGAACAATTTGGGCTTTATTCTGGATTCATCTGTTAAATTGTAAAATACAATATGATGAAAAAAGGACGTAACTATAAATATGCTAATATACTTGTACGTGTGTTTATTATTAATAATTTATCTTGATGTTAAAATGTCAATATTTTTTCACATTCTTCACATTTCGTGATTGATATACCAGGGGAAAGGGATTGTCATAATACTAGATATTATTAATATAGTTTTAACACTAATTATTGATTTAAATATATTGTTAATGTTATTATTGACTTATTATCACATCTACAGGAAAGAGCTTACTAATAAAGGTATATTTTAGGTTAGGCATATCCTTTCAGCTAGCCAACGGGATAAGTGGACTGACACATACTTTCTCACTTAGTAAAATTTAAAAAAATTCAACCTTTATTAGAACTTTCATATTCATTAATATGTATTAAGTATCTTTTAAAATGCTTTGTTTCAAAATCATCCAATTTCTTAAATGAACAACAAGAGAAAGCAAGATAAAACAATAGTTGGAACTTTTTGGGGGACACAACCCACTCACTTATAACTTACTTAAGTTCTCCAGTTTACGTACCTATTTTAATAAAATCGAACGATCACTATGGTCTCGCGGTCTGTACACAGAAACAAACAGATTGATATCAGTCCGAAAACCATATTTTTGGTTTCAGGGAGCCTTCAAACGGATATGAAAAAACTCTTTAAAAATTTTCGACGAAACAATACTCTCTCCGTATACTCGTGTGTCTATTGTATGAGGAGGGAAAGTAACAATTGGGGAAAGTAGGAAGGAAAATATGTAAGTGTAGTGTTAAACCTCGTATCAAATTCGTTGAATCAAATAAAATAATTTATGAAATAATATTATTGATTAATAGTACTTATAAAAAGAATTATGCTTGGATCAAAGATAGTAGATAGACTTTACAGAGCTAACAGTAAATGTATTTTCTATGGTTTATGTTATTGGATCTTTATATGTAGATATAAACTCTCTGGTTACAAATCATAACTTTTTTATGTTTCGATCGTAATTTTTTATATTCAATTTTATTTAAGACATCCCTACCTATCAACTGCATGTGCATGAAATCTGTAACTAAATAAATATATTTTTTACTATAGTAAAAATTATGGAAGAATTTAAACTAAGAAATATTTTCAAGCTATAAATGGTACGTAGCAAAATTAATCAAATTTTACTTATGAATTCAGAGAAATTTAAAGTATAAATTCGTTTGACACTTTCAATTATCAAATTACTCCAAAGCGGATTCCATAAAAATGATTAAATTCACGGAAAAAAATAATGTGGAAAATAAAACACTGCTATGACTGTTCTTAGAAACAATCAAATGTACATTGTGTATTGTAGGTCATATGACTATTAACGTGCGCTCGACACGGCGGCTTACTGAGAAAATGAGTCATAGGCTTAGCAGCCCTAATGGAATGTCATGTCGTGATTCGCCCATCACCTGCCTTCTCCTAGCAATCTAGCATTACATCATGCTTCCTAGTTCCCACCCTCTCTTTCTAATAAGGGTTTCTCCAACAATTTGAAGTTATAAATACATGAATCTCAAAGTAAAAATATTTTTAGGGAAAGATTAAAGAAGTAGTTAGGAGCTGTAAAATTAAAGCTTTATGGCTCCATTTATATGTATATAAAGGGTGTTTCTGAACCACCTGCTCCCCTTTTGTGGATTTGATACTTTTATAAACGGAAACATATTTTACAATATAAACATGAGTCTACCGTGCCTTGTTTTCCGTTTTTCTCTCTATATGTGTTTAATTACAAATTTCGTAATATACCGCAATTCCTGTAGAATCAGAGGAACGTCGGAGACAACTTCCCCACTCATCTTCGCCTCGAAGATTGCCAACTCTCAGTTGGCTGTATTGGTGATTTTAAGACGGAAAACATGTAACAGGTTTCCATAGAAACTCCAAGTGCTATTGCATTGAGTTTTTAATAAGCGAGTAAGAACAGCTGTTTAGATGAACTGAAAACATTCCCTTTAAACATATACATGATCTAACCTATTTCGCAAAGGGAAGTAAAAATACACACTATTTTAAGATTGTAGTTAAAAAAAATACTTTAATGAGAAAGTATATGTTAGTCCATTGATACAGTTTATTCAAAAACTATAATTAGTCAGTCACTGGTGTTCGAGGGGTGGGTCTTAGTGAATATTTCAGTTGTAATCAGGCAGAAGAGGCTGTTCCTCTGTAATTGCTGTAGCATACTTCTAGGAATGTGTTTATAAATGCAGCCAACACATGTGTACTAAATAAAAGGGTTTGACTTTTAATGTTATAAAATGGAATATATAATTAAATAAACTTGATGGATGATCAAAATGAAAATTTTATTCATAGTTCTATTTTTTTTCAAGTGAATACGTAAACTAACTTTTATATACACTATATATGATCTAGTTTTAAGGTTAAGTTCAAGTTGCATTCAAGTAATAAATGGTAAAAAAAGGTTGACTGGGACGGTGGCGACGTCCTGTAATCCAGCTTGGAGGTCACGAATTGTGGATAGTTGTGAGCGATGGTCGGTGGGTGTAGTGTTCTCTTGGGTGGATTAACGTCCGCACTATTGAATACTACGTTAATCCGCAAAGCCTATCCTCATAATCAGACCAATTCGTAATTCAGAGGCCGTGGTTTGGATTCCACGTTAAACTGTAGGTCCATTAGTTGCCATCGGGCTATTAATTAACAGACCTGTCTAAGGAATATGTCAGCCTTAGTCAGTAACAAGACTACAAGATCGCGCCACAATCATCCTACACTCAATCCTCATTCATACTTGGCTTAAAATACCTACATTGTAGTATGGTTGCCATTTCAATGATCTAATCTAATCTAATGACAATGGTCCCGGGCTTAACTTTTGCCATGAGACCTACGGTAATAGCTACTTCCCTATGGGAAATTCGCTAAAAATACACATTAAAATAGTGTGTATTTTTACTTTGTAGTTAAAATGTGATTGTGATTGTAGTTAAAAAAATACTTTAATGAGAAAGTATATGTTAGTCCACTGATACAGTTTATTCAAAAACTATAATTAGTCAGTCACTGGTGTTCGAGGGGTGGGTCTTAGTGAATATTTCAGTTGTAATCAGGCAGAAGAGGCTGTTCCTCTGTAATTGCTGTAGCATACTTCTAGGAATGTGTTTATAAATGCAGCCAACACATGTGTACTAAATAAAAGGGTTTGACTTTTAATGTTATAAAATGGAATATATAATTAAATAAACTTGATGGATGATCAAAATGAAAATTTTATTCATAGTTCTATTTTTTTTCAAGTGAATACGTAAACTAACTTTTATATACACTATATATGATCTAGTTTTAAGGTTAAGTTCAAGTAGCATTCAAGTAATAAGGTTAATGTTGTAAATGGTAAAAAAAGGTTGACTGGGACGGTGGCGACGTCCTGTAATCCAGCTTGGAGGTCACGAATTGTGGATAGTTGTGAGAGATGGTCGGTGATGTGGTGTTCTCTTGGGTGGATTAACGTCCGCACTATTGAATACTACGTTAATCCGCAAAGCCTATCCTCATAATCAGACCAATTCGTAATTCAGAGGCCGTGGTTTGGATTCCACGTTAAACTGTAGGTCCATTAGTTGCCATCGGGCTATTAATTAACAGACCTGTCTAAGGAATATGTCAGCCTTAGTCAGTAACAAGACTACAAGATCGCGCCACAATCATCCTACACTCAATCCTCATTCATACTTGGCTTAAAATACCTACATTGTAGTATGGTTGCCATTTCAATGATCTAATCTAATCTAATGACATGTTGAAATATATTTTTGCTTTAAGGCTACAGTTTATTACGTACCTTTGTCATCATCTAATGTGAATATATATGAATATATTAAAATGAAAAATATATTTGTTCGATAGTACTTTAAATATTGTGGTAAAATGTAATTTTGATTAGTACCATCGTGGAGTATTAAAAATATCAATTCGGAAAAAGGACACAGTTGATCTTAATTACTTAAAATCAACCTATACAATTTACGTTAGATTTTTCACGAAGAATTCACGACAATTTTAACAGATAGAACACGAAAAAGAAGTGACAGGTTGTCGGCAACATGTGACGCGGCGGTTAAGGTCAAAGTTAATATAACACCAGGTTTGTCAGTCGCTTCTGCATCGTTGTACGTGTCTGACATATCACCAGTATATTGGGGGTGACTGATGGATAACCTTTCTGGAAACAAAGTGTCATTACACTGTTCCAAAAACAATGTGGAAATAACACATTAAAACATTCACCGTTTGATCCCTTCTGTCAGCGTTTGCTATACGATTTCTCATTTGTTGTTCTCTCTAGCGAATATATATGTCCGGTAATTCTATGTAATACAATTCTTTGATCCTCAACACCTTAGATTAGATTAGATTACCATTTGAAATAGCGACCTACCCAGGTAGGTATTTTAAGCCAAGTATGAATGAGAAATGATTGTGGCGCGATCTTGTAGTCTTTGTTACTGACTAAGGCTGATATGTTCCTTAGACAGGACTGTTAATTAATAGCCCAACAGCCGATGGCAACTAAGGGACCTACAGTTTAACGTGGAATCCGAACCACGGCCTCTAAATTACGAATTGGTCTAATTATGAGGATGGTATTAGCGGATTAACGTAGTATTCAATAGTGCGGACGTTAATCCACACAAGAGAACACTACATCCACCGACCATCGCTCATAACTATCCACAATTCGTGACCTCCAAGTAGCTGGATTACAGGACGTCACCACCGTCCCAGTCTTAGAAATACGTACTGTGCAGTTCACCCAACCCTTGTTGGGATTCGAACACGCATACTTCCCATTGGTTTCAAGCCCTTTACTCGTTTATCCATTATAAAACAATTTCACCGCTGGAGAAAGCACTTGAACACGTTCGCGATGGAAGTGAAAATTCCGACTGTGGTACTTGGCGGAGCAAATATATAAATACCCCCGTCACAGTAGCTCTACGTAATCAGTGAATTTCCAAATCAATTAATATAATAATAATATTACATGACAAGTTTTATGAATATTTGTCGATAAATATGAGAGTGATTTTTCTATTCTCCATAAGATTAACATGGTCAAGAGTATGCAGGTTTGCTGCTGTAACACTGAAGTAGGCGTTTCTAAAAGTAGCGTAAACAGTTTTTATTTTGACCGTTTATACTACGTTTCATAAACATCTATCCATAAATAAAGGAGTTTGTCTATTCTCTATATGATTAACATGGGAAAATAGTATGCAGGTTGCCATGATTAACACATAAACTATGATTTAAAATAAAGAATAAATGCATGGATCCCAAGTATTTTTTTCATGCTTAATGAATTCAAAAAGGTGTAAGATTCTCGAAATAATTTGATGTTTTTGACAAATAATGCACTTTGAAAATATACTATTGGTTTTAAATTTTTTATTTTTAAAGGGTGTTAACACTTGACTAAAATGACAATTTCATATCTTAAAAATAAAAAAAAGGAAAAATATAACTTTTTCAAAATTAGCTTCATAGATTTTGGTTGAAATTAACCCGCCGTTGGTTGAGGTCACTTGTGTACTTGTGTATGGTCGAGGGGTGAGCTCACCATTTTGAAAACGTTGTTAACGATTGATATTTCACGAATTTCGAACAAATTATACATGCCACTTTTATTTAACTATTTTTCAACCTGCAATCGTAGGCTATACAAAACTAAAACACTCTAATTTCACGATGAAAAATGAAAACACTCTTAAACCATAAACTTCTTATAAATAAATTTACAGTTAATTATTTAAAACACAGGAGGCTATTAAAAAGGGATTTTGATAATTCTCAGTGTATTAAAACAACGAAAATGTATAAAACCAATTTTCCCCTGTTAAAATGGTTCAAAGTTAAAGGTCATATGCATGAACATGTTTAATTTTATTTAGTATAATAAATAAAAGCACTTTTTAGTTGTGCTAACTGCACTGTGCTTCGTCATACAACAATGTGTGAGACAGACTGAAGATCACATAACATCCCCCTCTGTATCCCCTACTACTGACACCCCAAACAACAGGTACTCCGAGTTTCATGCCAATATATTACAGTACAAACTCAATGTTTTGTAGAAACCTAAAAAGAAAAGTAAGCACTTCACTAACCTGTCGACCATCCGTGGGTTAAATATTTTATAAAGGTATTACTACTAAATAAAATTAAACATGTTCAGGCATGTGATGTTTAACTTTGAACCATTTTACCAACGGGCGAAAATTGTTTACTAAAAGTTGAAAATACTGTATGATTTAAAGGAAAAAATAAAGTAATTTAAGTAAGGAGTGGCAGTCATAGCTGAGTGGGTAGAGTACTGGCCTACCACCCAAAAAACCCGGGTTCAATTCCCGGTTATGACACATGAAATTTAATTTCTCAGACTGCCACCGTGCTTCGGAAGGCACGTTAAGCCGTTGGTCCCGGCTACATAAGTAGTCGTTAGGTCACGTTAGAGGCAGTAGTCCGACCTGAAAACTCTAACATTAGACCTTGGCCAGAAGGTTACACGGAACTTAACTTTTTATTTAAAGGAAGCAAATTGTTATTATAAATATTCCTACCAAATGCAACCTATAAATTTATACCTTCTTACCGGTAAGTAAGCTCAAGTAATGGTCTGGCCCAGTGAGACAAGGCTTGCTGGATCGAATCGATTTTGGCAAATGTGAATTTCTAACACCCTCCTACAACATAGGCATATCCATGTAAAATAATTGTGATTTCTTGTCTCAAAGTGTATATGGTCAAAGTATATAGATTTTATAAAAAACTAGCTGACCCGGCGAACTTCGTAACGCCTGACAGTAAATACGTACTAACTTTAAGATTGGCCATGTTCTGAAGTCGAATAGCATTACGGTTTCATTGTGAAAGGTTATATATTCTAGGTCGCGGCATGGTGAATAACAATATTGAAACGATATGACATATTAATAACATTACCATAAAACAAATAAATCTGAGTGAATTAATTCACAATTTTCAAATCCAATCCAAACCAAAACTAAGTGCAATACGGCTTTTATAGGAAAGATATACAACAGTTGATTATTATGATAAACGTAATAATATAAACATTGTAATTATCATATAAACACGTGATTTTAATCAGACAGAAAATATAAATATAAATACATAATCCCCCAAAACCGTAAACTATTAACGTGGTGAATAAAGCTGTTCATTTTTTACAGTACACATTTACTTCATAGTTTTTCATTAATGAATGATTCAGATGGCATTGGATAGTAAAGCTAATGGAAAGTAAACCAATCAGCTGTAGCTAAGAAATCAAATGTTTTCATTGTAGACATTTTGCAAACAAACTTACTCTCCATAAGGTTAACATTAGAAATTTAAAACGCCATAAAATGGAAACTTATGGGGTTTTCGAAAATATTTTTTCACTAAAACCTTCCCGGACACATGTAGAGCAACTTCCTAAAATTTCATGGCGATCGGATGAGTAGTTTGGCAACGCATAAAGGACATACATACAGACATACAGACAGACATACATTCAATTTTTTAAATAGAGATATTGTTTTGACATAAAATTTACTGTATCACACGGGTCAAATGTTATTTTAAACTAGACACAACGTATTAGAAGCCCCGGTTCATGGTAGAGTGACACTCTCATAGTTCTGTAAAGTTCAGTTCTAGGTAGGAATAATGGTACTGTACGTTCACAGGCAAAACAACGTATAACATCAGGACGATATGTCTTCACCCACGCGCAGTTGATTTACAGGACCTTCGTCCACTAATGACGGTGTATATAATCTCTCTCTTGTCTCCACTACCTTTCACCTCAGTCATGATTAAATATCAAATTAATATCAACTGGCTGTCACATTTTGTTACTGGCACCTAACTATTTTTATTAGCGAATTTCCCATAGATAAGTGAGCAATTCACATGACCCGCGTGGTTGGAGTTAAGCTCGAGACGTAACAGAATGCTAAGAATTAATGTGTCATAGAATGTTAATGTTTAACGTATTGTTTTGCTCTAGGCACCTTAGAACGACAAATTAACATGGTCCCGAACTATGGTGTTGCCATGAGACCTACGGTAATAGCTTTTGATTCAACGAGTTCTGAAATTAATTATCACAGTAAATACCCCCGTCGCAGCAGACCTGCGTACTCAGCGAATTTCCAAATCAATAATATAATAATAATAATATATGACAAGTTTGGTCAAAATCTGTCGATAATCATGAGAATTTTTGCCTATTCTCCATAAGATTAAAATGGGAAAGAGTGAGTAGGTTTGCTGCTGTGAGGAACACTGAAAGTAGCCATTTATACCATCAAAAATTTTATTTTTAACATTTATACCAACTTTCATCAACATTTGTCCATAAATATAGGAGTTTGCCTAATCTCCATATGATTAACATGGGAAAAGAGTATGCAGGTTTGCTGCCATGATAAACACATAAACTATAATTTTTTAGCACAAATGTATAGATCTCAACCACATAAAGCTAAATATCAAGTTTCATCCAAAAATATTAGATAATAAGTGAAAAATTAATTTTTTTTAATCCTCCATAAGATTAACATTGGAGCCTCAAAAATACAACGTACTGTGTTTAGATTTTTTTATATCTCGGTAACCGTTGAAGATAGAGAAAAACTTTAAGAAACTTAATTGTGTAATTTAATTGTGTAAACTTAATTGTGTGTTTTTAAGCTGATTCCAATGGTGAAATATAAAATTAGAAATTTTTAAAAATTACATGTGAAAAACGCAAAAAAACCCCATTTTGGGGTACAAAACCCCCCCAAACTACCCGTTCCCATTGACCGATATGTCTGGTTTACGAACTCGTCCGAGCATTTGTAGGAATACACGTCTCTACCAAATTTGGTCTCTATCGGACCTCTTTTACGAGAGTTATCGTGTTCACAGACACACACATATATACATATATATATATATATATATATATATATAATATATATATATATATATATATAAATTTTAACGACTATTGTTTTTGGTCTCTGGGCACCTAAAGAAGAAAAAATAACATGGTCTCGGGCTTAACTCTTGCCATGAGACCTACGGTAATAGCTTCTTCCCTATGGGAAATTCGCTAAAAGGTCACATGATCGATTATAGAACAGGTTTAACAATTTATTATTAGTTAATTCATTAATAGCAGAGCAATATTAAAAACAAAATTTACTACAGTGGTAAAAAATGTATGTATTTACTTCCCTGTGGGAAATAAGTTAGATCATGGATATGTCTATAGGGAATGTTTTTAGTTTATCTAACCAGCTGTTCTTATTATTTTATATTAAAAATACAATACAATAGCTCTGGTACTGTCTATAGAAACATATTTTCCATCTTAAAAATCACCAACACCCTGCCCAGAGCTAAGACATATCCATGCCAAAATAATAACTAAAATAGAACTGTATTATTTTTGTATCTTAGGAGGAAAATGAATAAACATCGAATGTAGTGCGGGTAAGATAACAAATGGAGAAGGTTTGTTACTAACAGACCAGCTGATTCATTTGACAGGATCTTTGATAGCCCAATTACTAAAGGCAGCTGAGTCCAATACCAAACCCTTTCAATCATTCCTAAGGTTCGATCACCAACCCAAGTTACCAGCGAGCACTATTAAGACAACTACACCCACAAACACGATATTACGTTTATTGGTTGGCCTAAATCATTGAACATATTTTATGCTAAGTTTCATCTCACGGTACTGTGGAATTAGTTACTATATAAAAATTATACATAATTCACTCTTAAGCGTTCTAAGGGACTTGGAACCCCCTGGGTACGAATATGGGAAATTCGCTAAAAGCAGTACAACTACTTCAAAGGTAAATGTTTTATTGTATCCTAGAAACTATAATAATAATTTCCAAATATAGGAGAAGTAAGGAAAATCAGTTGTTAAATATTCATTTTCCAGTTGGTGGCCATCATTTTTCACCTTGTTAGCACCTGATGCTGAAGCAACAATTGTGACGTCACTATTTATTAATGATGAGCTTGGTGACGTCACCACAATCCTGACACACCCATTTTTATCATATAACATATAGGGTGACAATTTAGTTTTACAACGACTTTGTAGCCTTTTAAAACGAAAAAAGATATTACAACCAAAGTGTTAATATATCAATACTTGTAATAGCCAGCTACCTTTTTGTTTATATAGTAATCTGATGATACCCATGTGAACTAGTGAACTAAGTTGAAAATCTTAAAGGTAGGAATAGGTTAAGATGTACATAAAATTGAAGGTTAAACTACAAAAAAAGGTTGAAGGTGGCAAACTAAAACCAAAACCGCAAGGCTTACCGCAAAAGATTCATGCGCAATAAAATGGAGGGGGGTGTTGAAAGTTGACATTTAAACCACCCCATATTTTTTAAGATCGACCTTTTGAGATCTGATACTAGGCATTGTACCCTAATTTTAAATATTTACAGTTTGATATGACTCTAACTCATCTATTAAGAGTTAGAGGAAATTCTTACAGTGTAAGGAAAGTTCTAGGATAAGTCAAATTTGGGATAAAATTGTAGGTCTTTTAATTGGAATATAAAGCCTGAAATTGGATCTGAAAAGTTCAATCCAAATCAAAATAACGGTTTGAATGTTATAACTTCCTGTTTTCAAACCACAGCCATTTTGTTTTTAATAGCCTCTTATGGTCGGGTTTGAGGCAATGTTTTTAGTTCAACGAGAATTTTAATTTCATGCACACATCAGCCAATACTTTACGTATAAGAGTACTTATATGTAAAGCCCACAAATCATCTCTGATAACTGTACGTATAGGTTACAAAGTACATTAGTTTATTGATGTGTGTCATATAATTTACGTTCATGAGAGTTTTAAAAATTGCCTATTCAAAACACAAAAAGAAAGACAAATATTTTATAGGTTATGTCATCAATAATATTTTACAACACAACAATTGGAATAACATTTCCTCTTTTCGTCTTCCTGTACACTGATATTAAAAATGGCTCAACAATTTCCCTCTATATAATGTAAAAACTATTTATTTGGCCAATTAATGTTTAGAATGTATCACATTCCCGTAAAAATGAACAATATCAAAGTAAATACGTAAAAAAGAAATTTAAATCTTAATTCCTGCCATGAGTGCAATTGGATCAGGAATAGCGTCGTGGTCCATTGTTAAAATAAAGATATAAAATAAAATATGGTAACAAATATATATATATATATATTTTAATAGTTTTTATTAATAATAAATATTATCTGATAGAAAACTGGTTCCCGCATACAATAAAAAACATGTTTAAAAAAATAATGTTGTGACAAAGGGAGAAAATTTTGTCCTTCATTATTGTGGCAAAAATTAAAAAAGGAAAAAAATATTTAGTACAAGCTCACTGGTTTTTCTTTAATAAAAAACTACTGCAAACAATTATTGCTAACACAGTGTGTCTCTAAAATTCTAAAAGGGAAAGGAAATGTTTCCATAATGACTCAAGCCTGTATTCGTAATTGAATATTTTTAAAACGAGAGGGAAGTAAAGTAACATAGCCATGCTGTTTTGTTATTCATTTCTGAATTTTTTAATATTACCCTTCATTTAAGGCTTTGCTATAGTCAACAGACACAAAATAGTCATGTAAGTTAAAAAAAATGTTTGTATAATATTCATGGAGTATAATTATTATAGAACATACCAAAAAAATAAAGTTAAAATCTACTGAACAGTTTTAAAACGTTTTAAATCATGGTTGTAAAATAACAATATAATAATTTCTCACAAGTACAATAATATCCTGGAAAATTTAATTAAACCAGTTATAGTCCCTCGACGTGGGTGTGAGGCCCCGGCTTAATTTTGGCCGGATGAAGGTGTCGGAATTCTGTATCATCAAGTTTCATATTTGACATTAATTAAAATTTGGCATTAGTCGCAGTATCAAAATATAAAGCCCAGTGTATAATATCACTAAGTTCTTAGACCAAAAACATTTTACCCAAAACTATTATTTGAAAACTAATAGGTAATGGTTGGTAACTAATCAAGTAAGTTAGAGTGACTAATTAAAATAGAACCAAAGGAAATACACTCCTAAAATCATTTAACATGTTAATGTTAAAATGTTTATATTCTATTGTGGTTTGGTGACAATAGTAGGAGTGAAAGTGACTCTTCGTGGTATACAATTGTATTTTACAAGTGAGATGCAGACGAGCCTGGAAGTACGATTAAGTATCAAAAATAGACTTTTGCTTCTTGTGATCCTTTTGCTTTAAGGTGATCCAATTTCAGTATCCTATTTAGGAAGTACTGACATTTCAACAGCATTGCTGCATGTTTTTAATACATCAATTAATGTAGTTTAATCTAATTTAATTAATCTAAAATGAACCTTTTAGTAAATAACAGCAAGACAAATCGCATTTCCTTTTCAACCCATCAAAATCGTAAACCATCTCAGAATAGTATCTTTATGGGAAACAAATTTTTAGAAGAAGTGCCAAATTCCAAATTTTTAGGGCTAACATTGGACAAACACCTGAACTGGAATCTCCATATCGACCAATTATGTAAGAAAATTTCATCGGGAATCTTTGCTTTAAGAAAAATGTCAAAGCTATGCTCCATAGGAACGCTAAAAAAGATCTAGTTCGCATTTATTCATTCCTATATTTATTTGGATTAATCTTGTACGGGCAAACATCCCATAAAAACCTAAACAAATTATTAATACTTCAGAAGCAATCACTACGAATCGTGGTAGGCCTAAATTTGACGGATTCAGTTAAAGAACACTTTTCAAGGCTAGGTATATTCACAGTTTTTTCTCAATATATTTATGAATTAATTTTGTTTGATAAAAGTAATTTGTCATATTTTAAAACCTTGGGCGCGAGTCACAATTATGAGACTCAAAACAGAAATGTATAAAAACAGTGAACATAATTTAAAAATTTTAGAAAAAATCATGCAGAAAATTCTACAATTGAAATAAATATATGTAGAAACAAGGTATTAAAAAGAAGTTAAAAAATATGTTGTCAAACTGTTTATTATATAAGAATTCATACCTGTATAATAGACATATTTAGTTACTTAAAATAAAAAAAAAATGTAACCAATATAAAACAAATTTTATTTTGATTCGTTTTGTACTAAGTTGTATTTAACTACAGTGTCATTTCTAGGTTAAGACTGATTGTAGTTTGATTAAAGTCCAATTATGTGTGTTATGATATATAGTTGTAAGAACTAGATTAACAATTCAAATGTCGTGAACAGTTTTACAAAAATCTAATTGTATAAATACATATCAAACAAATATAACTTTATACGACTGTAATTAAAATTAGCAATGTTATAAATTTTAAATGGATATGAAATAGATTAATTTTTTTCCATGATGTAATGCATAGAATTAAAAGACGATGGTAAGACTCAGAACAAACAAGACCATGACTTTTAAACAATGTGTACAACACAATATAATTCCTTGACGCTAGCTATATAAATAAAATAATTTTGATTAATGGATATGAAATAAATATAAAATTATCACGAATTTAAAAAGATAAACAATTGTCTAATGATTTTTAAATCACTAACAAATTATAGCTATAAGATAGTAATAATATTAAATATGATTTAAAATGAAAACCATAAAAAGATAATAAAAGTATACTAATTTTACGTACAAATAAACTCCTACGTAATAAATGATAAAATGACGCTACGTAATAATACAACGACGCTACGTAATGATAAAATGACTCTACGTAATAATACAACGACGCTACGTAATAATACAACGACGCTACGTAATGATAAAATGACTCTACGTAATAATACAACGACGCTACGTAATAATACAACGACGCTACGTAATAATACAACGACGCTACGTAATAATACAACGACGCTACGTAATGATAAAATGACTCTACGTAATAATACAACGACGCTACGTAATGATAAAATGACTCTACGTAATAATACAACGACGCTACGTAATAATACAACGACGCTACGTAATGATAAAATGACTCTACGTAATGATACAACGACGCTACGTAATGATAAAATGACTCTACGTAATAATACAACGACGCTACGTAATGATAAAATGACTCTACGTAATAATACAACGACGCTACGTAATAATACAACGACGCTAAGTAATAATACAACGACGCTACGTAATAATACAACGACGCTAAGTAATAATACAACGACGCTACG
Source organism: Nephotettix cincticeps (assembly GCA_023375725.1). Taxonomy (NCBI): domain Eukaryota; kingdom Metazoa; phylum Arthropoda; class Insecta; order Hemiptera; family Cicadellidae; genus Nephotettix; species Nephotettix cincticeps. The sequence goes on from CM041788.1 coordinate 61,928,122, forward strand.
TAATAATACAACGACGCTACGTAATGATAAAATGACTCTACGTAATAATACAACGACGCTACGTAATGATAAAATGACTCTACGTAATAATACAACGACGCTACGTAATAATACAACGACGCTACGTAATGATAAAATGACTCTACGTAATAATACAACGACGCTACGTAATAATACAACGACGCTACGTAATAATACAACGACGCTACGTAATGATAAAATGACACTACGTAATAATACAAAGACGCTACGTAATGATAAAATGACTCTACGTAATAATACAACGACGCTACGTAATAATACAACGACGCTACGTAATGATAAAATGACACTACGTAATAATACAAAGACGCTACGTAATGATAAAATGACTCTACGTAATAATACAACGACGCTACGTAATAATACAACGACGCTACGTAATAATACAACGACGCTACGTAATGATAAAATGACTCTACGTAATAATACAACGACGCTACGTAATAAAATACAACGACGCTAAGTAATAATACAACGACGCTACGTAACGATAAAATGACTCTACGTAATAATACAACGACGCTAAGTAATAATACAACGACGCTAAGTAATAATACAACGACGCTAAGTAATAATACAACGACGCTACGTAATAATACAACGACGCTAAGTAATAATACAACGACGCTACGTAATGATAAAATGACTCTACGTAATAATACAACGACGCTAAGTAATAATACAACGACGCTACGTAATGATAAAATGACTCTACGTAATAATACAACGACGCTACGTAATAATACAACGACGCTACGTAATAATACAAAGACGCTACGTAATGATAAAATGACTCTACGTAATAATACAACGACGCTACGTAATAATACAACGACGCTACGTAATGATAAAATGACTCTACGTAATAATACAACGACGCTACGTAATGATAAAATGACTCTACGTAATAATACAACGACGCTACGTAATAATACAACGACGCTACGTAACGATAAAATGATCTACGTAATAATACAACGACGCTACGTAATGATAAAATGACACTACGTAATAATACAACGACGCTACGTAACGATAAAATGACTCTACGTAATAATACAACGACGCTAAGTAATAATACAACGACGCTAAGTAATAATACAACGACGCTAAGTAATAATACAACGACGCTAAGTAATAATACAACGACGCTACGTAATAATACAACGACGCTACGTAATGATAAAATAACTCTACGTAATAATACAACGACGCTACGTAATGATAAAATGACTCTACGTAATAATACAACGACGCTACGTAATAATACAACGACGCTACGTAATAATACAACGACGCTACGTAATAATACAACGACGCTACGTAATAATACAACGACGCTACGTAATAATACAACGACGCTACGTAATGATAAAATGACTCTACGTAATTATACAACGACATTACGTAATAATACAACGACGCTACGTAATAATACAACGACGCTACGTAATAATACAAAGACGCTACGTAATGATAAAATGACTCTACGTAATGATACAATGACGCTACTTAATAATTCAACGACGCTACGTAATAATACAACGACGCTACGTAATGATAAAATGACTCTACGTAATAATACAATGACGCTACTTAATAATTCAACGACGCTACGTAATATAAATGACACTACGTAATAATGCAACGACGCTAATAATGCAACGACGCTAAGTAATAATACAACGACGCTACGTAATAATAATACTCTATAAAAAAGACGCTACGTAATAATACAACGACGCTACGTAATAATACAACGACGCTACGTAATGATAAAATGACTCTACGTAATAATACAACGACGCTACGTAATAATACAACGACGCTACGTAATGATAAAATGACTCTACGTAATAATACAACGACGCTACGTAATAATACAACGACGCTACGTAATGATAAAATGACTCTACGTAATGATAAAATGACTCTACGTAATAATACAACGACGCTACGTAATAATACAACGACGCTACGTAATGATAAAATGACACTACGTAATGATACAACGACGCTACGTAATGATAAAATGACACTACGTAATGATACAACGACGCTACGTAATAATACAACGACGCTACGTAATAATACAACGACGCTACGTAATAATACAAAGGCGCTACGTAATGATAAAATGACTCTACGTAATAATACAACGACACTGTAACGACGCTACGTAATAATACAAACGACGCTACGTATTTACAAAGGACGCTACGTAACGATAAAATGACACTACGTAATAATACAACGACGCTACGTAATAATACAACGCTAAGTAATAATACAACGACGCTACGTAACGATAAAATGACTCTACGTAATAATACAACGACGCTACGTAATAATGAAACGACGCTACGTAATAATACAACGACGCTAAGTAATAATACAACGACGCTACGTAATAATACAACGACGCTACGAAATGTAAAATGAATACGTAATAATACACGACGTATATAAAACAACGACGCTACGTAATGATAAAATGACTCTACGTAATAATACAACGACGCTAAGTAATAATACAACGACGCTACGTAACGATAAAATGACTCTACGTAATAATACAACGACGCTACGTAATAATACAACGACGCTACGTAATGATAAAATGACTCTACGTAATAATACAACGACGCTACCTAATAATACAATGACGCTATGTAATAATACAACGACGCTACGTAACGATAAAATGACTCTACGTAATAATACAACGACGCTACGTAATAATGAAACGACGCTACGTAAGGATATAGGATTTTTCTGTTCAAGGATGGATGAGTTTTGGGTATATGGGGTATTTGGCCACGATAATTCTATTGGAGTAGGTCTGAAAGCTGTAAAAAATCTAGTTTTCGCAGTCCTTCAAAGTGTCCGTGGTATCGTGAACGACCTTTTTTGTAGCTGCAGGTAGTCAAAAAGCTGATTCAGTTTGTTTTTGTTTTTCGTAGTAAAATTTTATGGCATGCTTTACGTGGCCTACTCTAGACTTAATAACCGAAACAGCCTGAAAGTGTATTTAATTCCAACAAATCCTACTCAAATTCGCATCTAAGTATGGACAGAAGTTGACAATAAATATAATGCTCCTGAAAGGACATCATACAACTGCCCTATTGACATGGAAAGTTAAATTTAAAATAACTATTAAATAATGTGTATTAAAACGTTTTCATTTAAAACAAATAAACTGTCTACAGATTGAGTTAATTGTAAATGTGTTTCAGTTTGGCTAATTATCTTATGTAATACATGTTTTCTTCCATCCAAGCAAAGGACAGTCTTCTGGTACTTTTAGTATTAACGCTACAAACTCAAGAGACAATTGTAGGAGTAGCCTTTTAAGTAAATATTACCCGGACTGAATTCGTGGGTGAGATGCAATTTGTGCTTTTTCTACTTGTCACCGACAGGGATAATTTGAAACGAGGAATTTTGCTCAAACATCGAGACAGACTCTCTCCACTTGTGACAGTTACGTATTTTATTTCGTAGGAGCACTTAATAAACCGAACCTTAACACCAAACATAATTAAGTCAGAGATGATAGTTTTCACATTTTACCATAACTTCTGCATTAGCTTTTAATATATTTATAGAAAATACTGTTAAATTAGGTATTTGTAAATTGTCTTGTATTTTTCACTTGTTTAACATTGTAAAGATATGGTCAAATATTCAGTAAGTTAAACAAGAATAAAAGACATGAGTCTATTATTTTTATTGTGGACTCAAAACTAAACCAAAGTGATTGAAAGAGCAAAAAGTCAAACGGTAGAATAATAAACCTGAGTGGTTTTCTAAAGTCCCACATCCTAAAATATTATTTAGAGTTTTATCACATACATGTAGCTGTATTATCAAATCTTTAATTCGTTAAAAAAATTCTGTTTGGTCTTATTTTCTCTAAACACTAATCTTTACTTTCATTTTTGACTTTGATAATACTTTTTCCTAATGAAGGTTAGCTTAAAAATAAATAATAAATGAAACAAAAATTGTATGGGAAAGGAAAAACTTGAGGAGGTTGAACGTTCCAGAAGTAAATGCTATCCAAAACAACTATTAAAAGACAAGTAAAATTTAATTGATATTTAAATATTAGTATTTCATAGGTTATTCGACATTTATTGGAGGCATTTATGTTTCATTCGAGGCTTTTCTGGTTCTGCACTTCCTCCTCACGCTGCGAGACCTCCTCCTGCCTCTGCTCTTCCTCTTCTTCCCACACCTCCTACTCGTGTTCTTCCTTATCCTCCTCCTCATTCTCCTTGACCTGGACTTACATCGGCTTTTCCTGCTCTTGCGTCTACTCTTGCGGCGGCGGGACCTCGTCCTACATTTCCCTCTCCTTTTACTCCTTCTACTCCTCCTCTTGCTCCTTTTCGGTTTCCACACCCTCGTGCACCTCCTCCGCCTTTTGCAGCCGTCCTCCACGGTGCCCGCAACCTGGTACCTACCTCGGGCCACAGGCACCAGAGCTTGGTTTCTCACAGCATACTTCAGGGCGGATCTTATCTCCGCGGGCGAAGGCATTGGCCCGTTCACAATATTTTTAACGAAGTCCTTAATTTGTTTAAACATGCATCCATTAACATCTCCCAGGCTTGCCACTGCATTATACACCATTTCAACGACTTTTCGCTTCGTCAACTTGGAAGGAGTTGGATTTTCAGCCATTTTTACCAGAAATTTTGAGGAGCCGCAAAAAAATAATTATTTTAGAATTTTTTCGTTCATTTTTACACGGTTACCATGGTTTCATGGATCACATCAGTGGTGTGAATAAAAACTAGTAAGACAAGTACGTACTTAAACATATTAAAATGACACGAAAATGCCAAAATTGAAGTGAATAAAACAAGTACTTACTCTTACTCACGAGCAAATATTTGAGAGACTAATAAAACCCCGAAAAATGCCAATTTCGGTGTGAATAAACGCAAGTAAATACTTCGTTAGCAAGTAAATACTCGTCCATTCGCAAGTCAACCCGACTCCAGACTTGCAGTCGTACTTGTACACGAAATATGGTTGCATTTATGAACCTGCGTGGTGTGAAACGTTATAGACACCGGTGTTATATAAATCCCGATCTAACTAAGGGACTGTTACGGTTTAAGAGCAAACACGTTGATTTTCTCACTTCGTACTTTCTTGATGAAAACTCTGATACAAGGGGTGGAGGATTAACTGCACGGAAAAAGATGGAAATTTTTCTGGGATACGTTAGTGATCCAGGATTCCAAAGTGGTGTTGCCAACGACTGGGGGTTGAAAGAAGTACCGTCAGTAGGACAATTTTCAAGTGTATTGGATAAAATAGTGTCGAAGTCTGGAGGAATGATGCGTAGTAGCAGTGAGTGTAAAGGGGTATCCTCACTGGTAGTAGTCTGTGTGGCGCTAAAATATTTACTTTCTTGTGAATTCAGTTGTCTCGCGAGTAAATACTTGCTAGTATACCCTCGGGTTGGCGAGTACACGGTCACAAGTAAACTCGACGCTTTATTCACATCGGTTTACTTGGAGTTTAAATACTAGTTACACTTTACTTGTAAATACTCGTCGTACTCGTTTTTGTTCACACCGCTCTTTAAATCAAATAGCATACAATTAAGTAAAGCTATACTAATTTCAATCTGATATTATAAAAAATACTTATTTGATAGAGTGAAAATTATAATTTAAGAAAGTCAAAAATTGAACAATTTTAGCCCAGAACAATACGTTAAACAAAAAGTAAAGTATTTTAGAAAACATATTTTTGCTGCATTAAGTAAGAAATATTCTTCTTCCAGAAAGAAAGATAAACAGGCTTTTCGACTTTTATGAGATAAAATATGTAAAAAAACTTTGTATTTATTTCCCTGTGAGAAATAGGTTAGATCATGGATATGTCTTAACCCTAGAACTGGCAAAGTCGTAATTCACGACGCATTTACATATTCAATAAGAAGTGGCAGGTGGAGGCATCTATCGTCAGTTTAGTGAACTAGTTAGACACTAGCGCCTACGTGACCGTGTTGCCCTCTGGGGGCAAGCAACCGAACCTGCTCTCGTAGTGCACTAGACTGCCACCGGGCAGGTCTATAACCAAGTAAGCACTATAAATAATTATTACATATTCTTTAAAAAAATATATTTTATCCAATTACATATAATCTCCTGAACCGGAAAAAAGTAAAACCTGTTAACTTCGATATTTTGGCTTAAAACTATTCTTCAGTTTCATTAATACGAGGATCGTTTAGTACGTCCTACGAAAATACTAGAAAAAAGAAATACTGCACCAGATTCAGAGAGTATACAGTATCTTCCTTTACATATTTCTCCACACTGGTTATAGCGATTTTCCTATGATAAAAGAGCTATTCACATTACCCGCATGGTGACAGTTACGCCCCGGACCATGATAGAAGTTCAAAACTCAACCCCTTGAACACGTTTCGGGTGGCCATCCAATATTTTAAATAAATATGCATGTACATCAATTAATATTTAAAAAATGGTACTCATCATAAACAAAAACCTGTAAATACCTCGTCAAAATGACTTTTCCTTTTTTGACTATCACTTTTAGAATCCGCTTAAAATTTACTATAAGAACTAGTCACGAAATTGAGCTATCTAATGAGATTATACTCAATTCTGATTGTTAAATTTAAAAGTTTTAATTTTCTATAGTTTCGGGGATATTGCCTATGTAATTTTTGTGAAATTTGTTCTATATAAAGAGTACGTAGGCCCGTAACTAAACAAACAATAAAGTGATGTTTCGTCCGAATCTTTCCTCGAACTAAAGACGTTTTCCAAAATAATCCAATTATCAAAGATGTAGGACAAACTGGGGGCGTATGTTTACGGTGGCAATGGTCCAACCATATTATTGACAGCTGGACTGAGCTCCATTCATAACTGACATTCTCTACTACAATGGCATTGCCAACCTACGCTACATCATGCTTGCCAAATTCTCAACATTAGTAATGTTAAGTTAACTGGAAAGTCTGCAAAGTAAAATAATATTATGTCACATGTCTGCTATTTTATTACTTCACATAAAATAGAGGGTATCAGTAGACTGACACACATTTTCTCTCTTAGGTAAATTTCAAAAGGACAATCTGTATTAAAACTATCATATTCTTTAAAGTTTTCTAAATACCATTAAATAATTTATTGTTTAACATTTGTTGCTCTTAGACAACGTAGTTAGTTAATCAGGACAGTAAATGTATTAATTAATTTAGCAAGGTCTTCAGTAATATCTTCGTAACAAAGCTTGAGAAGGCTGCACGGTTTCTCATCGACGCCCAAACTCCTCTTAGATCCCAGTGAATCTACCTCTTCCCTCATCTCAGCAACAGTAGTAGACGTGAGAACAAAGCGTCCCTCACCCAGGTCATCAGGGAGCATCGGAGCGCAATTATCATTTGCCAATTTTAAATTTCCTTAAAAAACTTACAAAAGAGATTCACAATGGTCTGGGATTTGGTCCCAACAATATTATCAATTTTCAAGCTTAAGTTAGTGTGGGTTTCATAATTTTCATCGGAGTATACGGACTATAGCCTATGAATCCTTACTATTATTTTTTTGAGTTCAGGATTCTATTGCCAAAATAAGACTTTTTGTCCGAGTAACAAGATTTGAGTACTGCCGTTTAGGCCTTCTATATACCATCATGATAGTGTCTTCCGAACTGTCATGGAATCTAGTATCCCAATATTTTTCCAAAAGTCTCATGCCAGTGTATTATTGTATTACCAGTGACTGGGATGGTAGCGACGTCCTGTCCATTTCCTGTGGATGGTTTAGTCAGAAACACATCAAAAAAATATAATAATATATTTAATATCAATTAAATTAATACTTAACAAATAATTCATAATTAAGTTTTCAAAATATGTCCTAGGCTAAATCTAAATCTAAATTACAACAATCCATTTTTCAATCCCTGGCTTAAAAATTTGATAACATTTCAGTTAAAGTAGCAGGTATAAATTTCAATCCCACTTCTTGCAGGTTTAGGCAGGAAAGCTAACATCAAAAATATATAATACAATTATCCATATTATGTATATATATATTATATATAAACATATATACAATATTACATAATTGTAATTAACAATACATTATGTAAATTAATAAATTTTTCAAAGAAATTAATCATAAACAGCTGTTCTTATAACCGAAGTTTGACGTTATGAACTAAATGACGTAATTGTTTAAAATTTTGGTCGCGCAAGCTGTTAACACGCCCCCAAGAGCTAAGAAGACATATCCGTGTGAAAAATATAATAAAAGAGTCATCATAAGCATTTACTCGTTTTATTTTCGGTAACTCAAGTTTCCTAAGGAAATGAATGAACGGAATTAATGCAGCATTTCACCCGAAGCAAGTGTTGCGAGGCAAAATGTTTCGATGGGTCCTAGCGCCCAGTGTATTTCAATGAGAGCCCGCACACTTATCTAGCAAACGTTGTGAAGCACCTCGCATTGAAACACACTGGGCGCTAGTACCCAGCGAAACATTTTGACTCGCAACACTTGCTTCAGATGAAATGCTGCATCAGTGTGCGGCCGGCCTAAGTGTTCTACTAAAGTCGGTTCATGCCCTTTAACGTGATATGGTTCCAAGTAATACTGTTATCAGTCAGGATAGTCTGGGTCCAATGTAATAAAAGCCCATTCCTCTGAGCACAGCTTCTTGTTGCTAATTGTATCTGTATCAGGGAGATATGTCAACTTGGAGATGATATCCGAGAGCTTACTATGGAAAGCTCGATCTTGGTGGCTGGATCCCCTTAGCAATTTGATCACGCTTATCAAAATGGCTCATCAATAGTACACTGAACCCTTAGTGACAAGTTTATTCCTCAATAGTACGATTAATATTAAATTTCATACGTATTATATAATAATTAAGTAGGTTTTTAACTTATATATTCCTACAGACCTGCGGGCTCTATAAATAAAACAATGGCGATTTTATAATCTATCTATATATTTATTTATATACATGTTCTTAAAGCTTGTAAAAACTTATATAATACTCATAAAATACAAAAAATTTCTAATATACCTATGTCTAAAAATCCTTCTTAGCCGCTAGGATTTTGTATTTTATACAAAAACGTTATATATAAATGGTTATTTAAGATACAGAATCAAATCGCACACATATTTAATGGCTAAAGAAAAAAATATTCTCAAATATCATTAAAATCTTTATATTTTAAAATTACGGATAAAAATATTTTAATTTAAATAACAAAAAACCATTAACTTAAGAACCGCCGCCATTTTGAAAATATAAAAGCAAACGTAATGATACTTTGAGAATGTTTTCTCTTTGCAATAAATATGTGTGCAAAAATTTGTTTCTGTATCTTAAATAGTTCTTTATATATAAAGTTTTTTGTATAAAATACAAAATGGCGGCTAGCTAAACGAAGGATTTTTCGACACATGTTTATAGGAGATTTTTTGTTTATTTTGATGAGTACTATCACTCCTCGAAGATTATCTCCAACTTTAATGAACACCCGGTATATCTATTTATTTATATATATTATGATACTTTAGGCTATTTAAGAGCTATGTTTTATAAAACATACCATTTTGGATTCTTGGATAGACCCTAAAATCCAAAATGAATTTGATCTACATGTCAACCTATGCTTTACCTTGTGAGCCGTCCACCATAGGAAGTACGGATACTTAAAAAGTTTGTATTTACTTCCATGTGAGAAATAGGTGAGATAATGAATACGTCTAAAGGGAATGTTTTCAGTTCTTCTAAACAGCCGTACTTATTCTTACATGATAAAAATTGAATACAATAGCAATAGCAAAATGGAATATAATTTCTATGAAAACCTGTTTCCAAATTCCATCTTTCAAATCCGCCAACACCCCCCTAGAGTTAAGACATATTTATGTCAACAAACTAATATTGATTTTGATTTGACAGCTGTTTGTTTTTCTTTATATTAAATCATTAAAGTACGAAAACAGCTGATTATACCAGTAGGCGATTCATTGAAAACCGGAAGCAAAATGCGACTAATATAGCGTACAGTGGGTTTTTGAAATGCTCGTTATTTATTTTTCAAGAGGCAGTGAACAGTTTCACCTTCTCTGGAACTTAGGGAGTGCATGATAAGTTTCATTGTTATCAATTCTCCAGTTTCTTCGGAGAAGACGACGTAAAATGTCTCCTGGAGCGTCACAGACAGACAAATAGACAGACAGACACAAATTGAGATAATACTTGTTTTGGCTTCTGCAACGCACGAAACGGAAAAAACTAAAAAAATGAATAACTCTGAGCAATTTACAGACAAAACTTTTATTTTATTTAGATAGATAATGATTTTTTCATTCAGTTTAGACCAAAACACACACCAGTTGTAGGGTTAACTTGTTCTACATGTCAATCTACGCTTCGCCATACGAAGAACAGAGACTTAAAAATATAGTTGGTTGGCTCTTGATTTGAATTTGAAAATTTTTGATCTTGTAGCTGATACACTACTAAAACTATTCAATACTTTTTCAGTGCCTCAAAAATTAAAATTCAACTGATCTTTAATTGGCTGCCATGTCCTACTCGGTCAGTATTTTGAAGTCGAATTTGCAGCATTGTACTTTTCTCAAAATTGTCTTTAATTTGATGTGCATATCAACCTATACCTCTATTTAAGATATTGAACTGACTCCACTTGGGCCGTAAAAAGCTATAAAATAGCATTTCAGGTCCCAATTTGATTTGAAAAGTTTCACTCTTGTAGGATAGTTAATAATAAACATATTAAGCTGTTCCAGAACCTTTCACAAAACCTATATACAGTTTAACATTAATAACATAACTTTTAACATTGTTATTTTTCAATAACACCTGTCACTGAAATTTCTGTCGAAAATCAATACTAATTTATGAAATAAACAAAACAGTGAACACAGATAATGTTTTCAGTAAAAGATTTTATTTCTATCTCTCGGAGGAGTGTTTGTTTATTACCTTAAGATAAAGATCTACGTAATGCCAAGGCTTACTCAAAACGCCTGATATTCCATTTATACGCGTTTGTTGAGAAATATCGCCTAACATTTAACTCTCTTTAAGGCTTTCTTTTCAGATTATTACTTAAAAGATTGTATTGATATGCTTAAACAATGTTATTCATGGTTAAATAGTTTAATTTGTTCACAAATTTTTTCAATTTTATTAACTTTGGCTTTTCAGAAAAGCCCAAATGGGCCTTTAACCGAAAGAACAATAGTCTGGGCTATAAAACGTAGGAATAACCAAAATTATTGTCGTAGTTTCAAGCAATGTACATGCAAAACTCTATATTGTTTAAACAAATGATTTTTCTTACTAAGTTGTTTTAAGTTAGGAATACAAAGCTAATTGTATTTACTTCCCTACGGGAAAAGTTTAGATCATGGACAAGTCTAAGGGAAATGTTTTCAGTTCATCTTTACAACTGTATGACGTCGCCAACAAAATGACGTCATTGTTTAAAATTTTGGTCACGTAAATTTCCAACATCCCCCACAAGCTAAGACATTTTCATGTCAAAAAGGGGAAGCTTCATGAACTAATTCTTGAAAAACATATATTATGAACGATTTTAAATTAATGTTCTTCAAATTAGGTAATTACACAGCCTGCAACAATGGAAGCTCATAACTTGCAAATTTAGGCATCAAGCAATAATACAACCATATTTCACTTAAAAGGCATTAAACGAATATGAGACTTCTATGATTCTTTTTATCAAACCGATGAAAAATTGTTGTCATACTTCTTATAAAACAGCGAAAATGGTGGACAACTATTGATACTAAAACCGGTAATAATTTATGTTTTACAGGTTTGTTTCTGTCTTTTTGATATACAGTATAATCGCACATTTAATAGTCTCAGCTCTTAAACTTGTGCTTGTATTAAAGAACGACAGTCTTTGATCCTACTGATGATACGTGATATACTATTAAACAGGTTTCAGATCAACGTAGAATTTCACAAAACCTTTTAGTTTATTACATGAATTATGAATCGGTTAAATATTCCTATTCAATCATTCTTTAAAATAAAACTTACAACATGTTTTCATAATCACTACAAAACCTTTTTCACCCTAAAGTTTGATTAACCATATATATTTAGGTAATAAACTACACATCAGATACCTGTTTTGCTATTCACTTTAATGACTTGCTGTTATAAATCCAATGAATAAGCGATGAGTTGTAAAGGTCAAGCTCACTAAAAGAACCTTTGGTGACCTTTCTCGATAAAATATTTTAACCATATTATCTTCGATAAACAATTTTTAATCATTTATATTCCTAAGCGTTTAAATACAATATTATAATAATAAATCCTATATTTTATAATTATATATAACAATTTTCTAAAATATTATTTACTATTAAATTTATATAAAATAACAATATCTAGGCATGATTGGTGAAACGTAAAATAAGATTATTAACTTGCGTAACGCTAGAATAAAGCTATGAAATGACTCTTTGAATACTAAGACTTTCACAGTTTTAGTTCAAGTGGTTGAATTTCACTTGAAGATAATACTTCTACATTCATTAGAAGAGTTATAACGGGTTTCCACCAATCCTTTGGTAGTAACCCAAATGTTCATATAAAAACATATGCTAAACGTTAACACAAGATGAAACACTGAATTTAAAGATCTGATTTTACTAATCAAAGTCAATTATAAATAATTCAAACTTTGTCAGTCATTAAATATCCGTTTCCAGGTAACCAATTTCATTTTGACATGGATATGTCTGAGCTTATGTTGTGGAATCTGCTAGCCTAACGGTTAGCGTCTTGGACTTCGGTGCAAGAGGTGACGGGTTCGATCCCCGGGATGGCCACAAAATTTAGATGGGAATTCCATGTACTTCAAGGCTGCATAGCATAAGCTAAGCCTGCCATTGACAAAAAAAGTCTGAGCTCTATGGGGGAGGGGGTTGGCAATTAAGAACAATATTTGAACTAGTGACGTAATTTGGTTAGTAACGTTATATGGTAATATGGAGTAAAAACTTTAAAAACAATTGATGGATAGTCTTAACGTGAAACAAAAATTAAAAAATTTAAACGCAATGCCAACAAGGAAAACGGTCAGACTCCACAAATTACAGTGCACCTTTATCCTGAACAGGATTCCAACAAACCCATAGAATGGAAGTACTCGTGAATATTTCAGTTTCAAAATAAGAGAAAAGGGGTAACTCTTAACTTTTTGGTTTCACAGCTTTTACACCAGTGCTTTTTATATGCTTTAAATTCTTAGAATTGTAATAAACTCAAAATGACGCTTAAAATATAAAACTTTTATCCTTACTATTCCGAAGACTGTACATCCTAAAGTGTAGTAAACTTTATAGTAAAGCTTGAATGACTTACCGCTACGTTCACCACACCAGAAGCACAGTCTTTATGGGGCTGTTACCTGATTTTAATTGTTCGTAGACTTTTGCTTTCTTGTAATTTTTAATCACAGTAAATGTGAAAAGAGTGAGGAATAGTTGAAAAATGTTTGTAATCACTTCCCTATGGGAAACTGGTTAGATTGTGGATATGTCTGAAGAGAATGTTTTTAGTTCATCTAAACAGCTGTTCTTATAACCCAACTCTGACGTTAATAACTAAATTATGTCAATGTTTCAAATTTTGGTCGCAAAATGCCAAAACCCTCCCAGAGCTAAGACATATTCATGTCAAAATATTACTATTACTTGGTTGAATACACAATAATATAATTTTAAGTATACCTTTTTTAATACCTAATACTGGAAAACTTTGGAAGAGATGTCAAGATGTGTGTTAATCCTTTCTAACCCTTTTTTAATTATTTTTTCTAAATTTCTAGAGGTTCAAGAGCAAAGGCAGGGATTTAATTTAATTTAAAATTACGACCTATTGTAGCGGTAAACAATATTAGGAGAAACATGCAAAAGCGATTCATTACACAAAGGTTTTATTATGCATTTTAGCTTAACTTTCCCACCAAGATAATCTCTGGTTGACATTCTGATTTAATTAAGGTCGGGTTCAACGTTAACCATTCCTCAATTTAATTACATTTTGGTCACCATTGAAGCAAGGATTATAACGCATTTTGGGTTCAGGTAAGAAATTGAATTAAGAAGTAAACATTTTGTAAATACTGTTGAAGTATTTTAAACATAAAAGATCCAATACAGCCTTTGTATGATTTTTAATAATTTGGATAATACAATTGATCTGACGCTGAACTTGTAGTTTCTTCGTTGCACCGTGCAACGATGGTTTTATCACATTGATAAAATTCATGATATCCAGCTACTTGGAGGCCATGAATTATGGATGGTTATGAGCGATGGTCTGTGGATGTGATATTCACTTGTGTGGATTAACATCCATAGTACGTCCATCCATAATACGTTCGTCCACAAAAAATTATTCTCATAATCAAACCAAGTTCGTAGTTCAGAGGCTTAAGTGGTTCTCTTTTAGATGCCCCTAAACTGTCCGGCTATTAATTAACAGTCCTGACTAAAGAACATGTCAGCCTGGACTACACTAGACTACAAGATCCACAATAATATTAATTTAGTCTCCTATCGGTTTCACTTACAGCCGGACCTAATTCTATGTCCTCGATATTGTTCACGTAGAAGAGGTCACACTGAAAGAATGACTTCTAATTTACCTTCTTTATGTGTATATAATCTAAAGTGAGGACAACATGGGATGGGGTAAATACATAAAAATGTCAAAAAAATAAATATTAAATATGTATAAGCTTACAGAAATATTAAACACTAAGCAAAACAAATCAGTTGTTATTCAAATACTGAACTGAAATGCGTTGGTTCCATAAAAAATTATAAACGAGTGATGGATAAATAGGAGTGGTTTACACTAATTGAAAGCAGTAAATTTTGGAGTAGAAGAGAAAGACGAATTAGAGATGGCGGGCCCTTTCTCTGAAACACGATTTCTCTCTCGAAGACAAAGGGCATGTTTGATTTCACTTTCAGAATAGTAGGACTCATTAATCGGTGTCAAACTGGTCTTCGACAACCCTCGTATCGTCCGTCGCTACAAAGTTGCTACCTAAAATACAACGGAATCTTTCAAAGTCATAATGACGTTGAATAATAATTACTAACATTATCTTATTCACTTTCCCAAAGCATTTGTGTTTTTAACTATAGAACGTTTCTGAGGGTAGAGAAAATCCTCTCGTTGTCAAGGGATTTCCTAAGAATTGACGTAAGTATTAATCGATTTAGTAAGAGAATGGTTCATATTTAAACACTGAAATGGGATGAGTTTATCTACTTTTAGAAACGTTGTGTAACAAAAAAGCACAGTTACCTGTAGTTCCCTGTACTGACGCTTGAGTTCGTTGTTTTGCCGCTAGAGTATGCTTTTATAGCTAAATAAGTCCTTTCTCAGACGGTGGTCCTTTGTAGTGTAGTGGTTAGACTGTTGTGCTGACGAGTACAACAGTTGAAGCAATTCGGAGGAACGAGGGTTCGAATCCCGACAATGAGCAATCCCAATTTGGCTTGTAAATGTGTGGTATAGTGGAGTGGAGGGCCCAACTTAAATAAAAGGTGACCGGCTTGGGTGGAAGTTGACGGCATTTTTAGGCTTATTTGGGATTGCAGTGAACACCTATTTTGCTTTTAAGGTTAGTGGTTATAAGGGGGGCATGTTTTGTGTTTTTTGTGTATACTTGGTATTTTATGAAGAGTTTCGTAAAAGTAAAAAAAAATAGTCGTAGCACTCGTAGGGTTAAACACTGAAATGGGAGTTTATCTACTTTTAGAATGGTTGTTTAATTAAAAGCACAGGCTCGATGGAAAAGTGCAATAAGATTAATAATTAAAATTTTATTTCAGACCTGAATCATAAATAAAAGCTACAAAACATTTACTGGTCAAGTTAGGTAGGTTTCAATTGTCTTTGTTAGCAGTAACAGTTACTCAATTTTCATTACACTTTACCGAACCCAGCTGCTTTCAACGTTAGCTGCGACTACAGAATATAATGTTTTCTTGGCATAGACTGAGAGATATAATAATAAAAAATAAATAATAAAGTAACAATAAAATATAATAATAAAATCAGCTGGAGATTTTACTCACACTATTATTTAGTTACGATTTCTATTGAAGATATTGTACTAATATTTAATGAATTAATAATATTAACTATAGTATTCTTATAGAGGCGATTCATGAAGAACCGGAAAGAATTGACGGACGAGTTCTACTAGTGAAAATGATGAAAAAAGTATATATAAATAAACGGTAACAGTGAACTGACACATACTTTCTCCCTTAAGTAAGTTCAAGAAAGACAATCTGTAATAAAACTATCATGTTCTTCAAAGTTCATCGAAATAAATACCATTTAATAATTTATTTTTTCAAAAATAATCATCCCATTTCTGAAAATAAAAACAAGAGAGACAAAGTTAAATTAATTGTTCGAATCGTATGGGGGGAAACACCCCCCCCGGTAATACCAAGCTTTTTTGAGTTGGTTCTGTTTGGTGATTTGACCTTACGCTTCATAACAAGTTTCATGGAAAACGGTTAAAAAATAAGGAAGAAATTGATATTTTAATATTCTCCATAAGAATAACATTGGACGCTTTCAGACAACGTACTGTGTTTATCATGGACAGTAAATTTAACTTTTCTCTGGAACCGTTAGTCGTAGACAAAAAATTCAAAATACGAATTTGTTTAGTTTTTTAACCAGATTTCAAAGGTGCCAGTCAAATTATACTTTACTTTTATTGTTTTCGCTGAAAATTTAAAAATTTGATTTTTCTGACATTTAAAAACCCATAACCTTTGAACCGTCGTTTTTACAGACATGCGGGTGGTGTCAAATTATTTAGTACTCTGTGCACTATAAACTATAAAATTATATTCAAAATCGTTAGAGCCGTTTTTGAGAAATTTGGATTTTTCACGTTTTTAAGGGTTTTTAGGGGTGAACTACCCTTAAAAATCAAAAATTCTAAAAAAATTAAAAAAATTGAGATATTATAAATATATACATACATGCCAAATTTCATCTAAATTGGACCAACAGGGTAGACTGTGGCACTGTACACATCAAGACACACACATACACACACACACACACACACACACACACACACACACACACACACACACACACACACACACACACACACACACACACACACACACACGCACACATACACAGACACACGGACGGACAGACATCACGTCCAAACCCACTTTTTTGGATTCAGGGGACCTCAAAACGGATATATCCACCCTCAACTCAAATTCGAAAATTTTGACGAAAACAATACTTTCTCCATATACTACGTATAAGGGGAGAAAGTAAAATGGGTTCGGATATGGTTTGTTAGTGAGTTACGGCTGTATTCTTTCCATTACTTCATGAACACTCTGTATATTCACGTGATGTAAATTTCTAAGTGTGCAGATCTGGAAGAACTGGAGCTACAAGTGAGAGAGAGACAGAGAGATAGAGGTGTAATGATGATCGACGACTCCCTGGAGAGAGTCCTGGAGACGCGACGCGGGTACCAGAGGGAAAATAATACCCAAGAACAATGTTTCTCTCAAGCTAAACTGCGTTTATTCAAAATAAACGGCATCAGTGGGCTATCACATAGTTCTCTTTAAGGTCAAATATAAATAAATACGAGATTATTAAGTTTATTTGAATATCCTTTTAATATTCTTTATTTCAAAAATAATCATCCAATTACTTAAATTAAAAACCAGAAAAAAAGTTAAAAATGTATATATATATATATTATTAAATTAAATGAACTTGTGCTCCCTTTAAACATTTTATTTTTTACATAATACACGACACGTGTTTCGAATCTTAGTTCATTTTCACAGTGTATTTGAACTGAAATTTATGTAAATAAATAAATAAACAAAGATAGATTAGATTTTATAAATCTAACAATTTAACAAGTCAAAAATCATCTTTTGCAGAACACATTTTGGAAACTGACCACATATATAAAGGAATTAAAGAAGATTTAAAAATTTTAGACTTTAAAAAGAAAGGGGAAAAATGGACACAAAAGAAGAGTTACATATATATATGAATAAAAAAAACTGATCAAGAAAATATGCTAAATATAGCAAACTTAGAAAAAGAAAACCCTATTTTTGATATAATACTAAACATTAGGAATAATAAATCTACAACTTATTCAAAATCACAAGTTCAAATTTAATTTTTTAATTTACACATGTTTTTAAAAAATCACATGACTTATATTTGTTTATTTATTTATTTACACAAATTTAAGCTAAAATACACTGTGAAAATGAACTAAGATTCGAAACACGTGTCGTGTATTATGTAAAAATAAAATATTTAAAGGGAGCACAAGTTCATTTAATTTAATAATAACTATATTAGCTGCCCTTACTTGTGAACTACATAATCAATTATATATATGTGTGTGTGTGTGTGTGTGTGGGAAATAGGTTAGATCACGGATCTAAAGGAAATATTTTCAGCTCATCTAAACAGCTGTTCTTATAACCAATCTATGACGTCACTAACCAAACGACGTGACTGTTTCAAATTTTTGTCGTGCAAATTGCCAACACCAACCACAGCTAAGATATATCCATGTCAAAAATTACATGGATTTTTTGTTGTAAAATTGTATGAACAACGCAATCTGACTTTAACTACACTTTTGGGGGTGGAGGTGTTGTAACCCAAAATGGGTTTTTTAAATTTAAGTATAAATTTTAAATCTAATTTTTCATTTTTAACTCACTTAGTTATCGAAATAATTTAAAACAAATTTTTCCCCTGAGTTAACAGCCTTTATATGTACCCTGTAAAATAACCCTATTGCAGCAAACCTTCATACTCAGTACTGTTCGATTACTGTGATGGAAATAGCATACGTTCTATGAAATTCACTCTAATCACACGACCGTAATGCGAGCGATCTCGTTACTATTTTTATTAATTATTAATGTTACCCTTGATTTTTATAGCTTTATTTAAGGAAATCAGCAATAATTAAAGAGCATGGGAGTCACAATCTAGTTCTTAATAAAAAGTGTAACAAGTTCTTTATATTATCACTAAGGTCAAAGCACAACGTCGGCGGTGAGTAGGTGTGGGCTAGAACTTTGATTTTGCTTTGTGTGATGACTTTGTTTGTCAGACGCAAAAAGAATATAAACTTATCTTTGTTAACTTAACTAAAACACTTTATCTATAAAAACCAACTCAGTAATTAAATATTGTTGTAAGTAAACAATGTGAATTTCAAGTTGAACATACTTTTTCTACCAATAAATCGTTTATAAATTAAACCGCAAAGACCATCCTAATAATTAGACCAATAATTTTGAAATTCTTAATTCAGAGGCAGTGGTTCGGACTCCAAGTTAAACGTAGTTCTCTTAGTTTTTATCTGCTGTTGGTTTGTTAATTAACAGTCCTGTCTAAGGAACATGTCAGCCTTAGTCAGTAACAAGACTACAAGATCGTGCCACAATAATCTTACACTCAATCCTCATTAATACTTGGCTTAAAATACCTAATTTGTGTAGGGTCACTATTTCAATAATCTAATCTAATGAATGGTGTATATTAGCTTACTAGCTGCTAAGTGGTGTATTTCAGGTTTAAAACTACCTACCTTATAGAAAATCCTAAGAAATAGACATAAAGTAACATTTCTTTAGAGCTCTTCGGGTCGTCATGGATTTTGGACATATCTACTGTTTATCAGTACATTATAATTTTGGAGTTTGAAAGCACGTATTAGATACGTGCAAAATAACGTTGATATCCCCAAAGTAGCCCCAACACAGAGCTCACTTCACGAAGACCCTGGACCAAAGGGAAGAACATAGGCGATTTCCCAATCAACCGATTGTGGCGAAGAAATTGAAAGCAAAGTAAAATGTTCCATCCGAAGACACATCAACTAAATCAAGGTAAGTGAGTCTAAAATTCGCCTGATATGTCTCCAGAATTGGATAGTCAAGTCAGCTAATCTTTGCGTCCGCTGAAATGGGTACTTTTCCGAAAAAGATTTTTCTTGTTTTTTTTTAGTTATTTACAACATTCTGATCGGACTGTTGTTTTTTTACCTATACAAGTCATATTGTAGCAACGTAGTCATAGCAGGAGTTATTCTTATGACTATACTCACACTTACCCATACTATTGTGTATTTTACATAGCCTGTAGGCAACTGTACTTATATAACACTATATAGAGGATAAAAATAATCGAATAATAAAAGCAAAATTAAAAAAAGTTTAATAAAATGGTTTAGTTTGGTTAGAAGGTTTGGTTCATAAAGTATCGTATGGGAATATAAATACGATTATTGATTGACTTTGGCATGCTATATTGCTTGTATCTAACATTATTTGAAACACATTATTAGTTTTCATTTCCGTATATACTGTTCTCATAAAAATAATTAAAGGGGGGATTTTTATTTATAAATTAAAATTTCGCAGGATTTTAGGAATATGTATTTTTAATTGTAATTTAGATTTTGTTTAAGCTATATTAATTTATAGTTTATAGTGTTTAGTTATTAAGTTATATGTAATTTGCAATGTTCCACGTAGATATTGTTATATTTGTTCCTTGTTCACGCATGTATAATAGTTTAATATCCTCTAATAGGGGCTATCCTTCTATTTCTATTCAGTATTCACAATACAACAAAATATGAATGAATAATGAATATCATTGGGAAAAAATATGAAATTGATTAAAAATACTGGAAAATATATGGAAAGATTAATGGTATAGCCATACAGGCTTAGTAACACGACAATATTCCAAGTTGTATTCAAGCATGTCAAGCTATCTAGGAAAATTAACACTTATGTTAGATATTGTTCATTCTAGTGACACAAAATTGGCATTACTTCCGAGGATGAATCATTTAAGGAAGCTTATATCATGCAATATCTGAAGGGAATATTTTCAGTTCCCCTCAATGGCTGTTCTTACAACTATATGACATCACATCCAATATACATGTTTTCCTAGTAAATAGCTAACACTCCTTTAGAGCTTAGAAATATTCATGACAAAAAATATGAGTGGTTCGGACTCCACGTTAAACTGTAAGTTCCTTAGATATGCCATTGAATGTTGGGCTATTAATTTATAGTTCTGTATAAGAAACAAGTCAGCCTCAGTCAATAATAAGACTACAAGATCGCGCCACAACCCTTATACTCATTTCTCATTCATACTTGGATTAAAACACATTGCTTTGGATATGTTACCATGACAGTTACTAGTTAACTAGCTATATTTACTTCCCATTGGTAAAACAGCTTAGATCATAGTCATATGACGTCAGTTCCTTTAAATTATTTGAGTTTCTCAAACAACTAACACCCTCTCCCCTCAAAGACCTTAAACACATCTATGTAAAATACTGGACCAACTGTAAGCGACTAACAGGTACACACGTGTAACACGCCCACACAGAACTTAAGTTAATCAGAATAGTGGATTTGTTATTCCCTTTATATTCACAAAAAAATATCCCTTAGTAGAAAATAGGTTAAATCATGGGGATGAAACAGTAATTAAAAACAACTGTCTGACAATGTTTAAACATTAATGAGGATAGCTGTTGTGTAATCTCAGCTCTAATGTTGTGTTGTGTAATGGACGGTGGGTTGAATCAGAATAAACTATCATTAACACCACTACCAAAGTAGACGTGATCATTTGAGTAATTTAGCAATAGGGCATTTGTTAGTAGAAGTTTCACTTGTCAGCTGGAATTGATTTGTATTTCCTTTTGACATGGATATATCTTACCTCTAGGAGGGGGGTGTTGGTGATTTTTAAGATGGAAAACATGTAACAGGTTTCCATAGAAACTACTAGAACTATTGTATTGAATTTTAAATATAAAAGAGTAAGAACAGCTGTTTAGATGAACTAAAAGCATTCCCTTTAGACATATCCATGATATAACCGATATCCCACAGGGAAGTAAATACAAACATTTTTTCTTGGAAGCTTCTTGTGTAACTTTTCCTGCGATGGGTCGCTTTCTGAACTTCTCGTTTATGTGACCATCAATAGTCCCGTATCATGTTCGTGACCCAGTGGCCATGGTAGTGTTTTTCAATCACGTTCTAAAGACTTCTATAACAGCGAATCTAAAGACTTTTTTCTCCTTGGACCATTTTCTCATATCTTCCTGATATATAAAATATACCTTGCTATGCGGGACCCAAGATTTATCTTGATAACTAAGTTAAGACAGAGAGAATAATAGAAAAACCTTTCTCGTAAAGGTGCTTTTAATCACAAATTCAACACAAATATAACAAAAACTGCCAGCAAACATTTTACATCCACGATCAGACATTGTACAGGATAGGGGAAAGAGAATTTAGGTTGACACTAAACAAAATACCATCTGTCAACACAAAAACATACCTTTTACGCCAATGCCATCCACTTTCATTACACTTCTTTTTTTTAAATTGTTTGAACTATTTAAAATCTGTTACATTCTTATAAAATCGCTGAATTTAAAAAGTTTGACACTAAAATGTTAAACGTGGTGGGTAAGTTTTTTTAAGTACAGTATTCGAATTTCCCACCCTACAAAATATAAGACTAAAGTATTTTAGCTAAAAAGTTTTTCCATTGTTGTCCTTTGTTTTTAAATAAACTTAAACCACACGTGGAACTTTTGTTTCACAATTTTAGTAAAGGTTTTGATGTTCGTCACTACGGTTGCTTTACTAATGTTTCTCTTATAGTGTGCAACAACCTTGACCTCCGTCCATTCAACACTATTCTTCTGAGAATCAATGAAACATTGGACTTGATCCAACTGTGTCATCGTGGGCGTTTGACGTCACTCGTTTTATTGTGTTTTAATGTGTAAAACTGTAATGTGAAACTGTAAAGTAAAACATAAGAAAAACTCTTATAGTTTCCAAGTATTAATATGTGCACATTCTAATCATAGTTTGTTATTAATAAAAGGTTGTAATTGGTAGTTAGGCATACAGGCTGTTTGAACAAATAACATAGGAACATTTAAAAAAATCTAATTCTTATATATTAAAAATTTAATACAATTGCTCTATTAATTTCTATGAAAACCTGTTTCAAATTTTCATCTTACAAAAATGCCAACACCCTCCAGAGCTAAGACCTATGTCAAAATTATCGTTTTTACTTCCCTGTGAGGAATAGGTTAAATCGTGGGTATGTATAAAAGAAATGGTTTCAATAAATCTTAATAGCTGTCTTTATAACCATATGACGTCACTGTTTCAGATTTTGGTTGAGAAAATCGCTAACACCCCCCTGTGCTGAGACATACCCATGTCAAAAAATTATAATTTACTATTAATCTTGCTACTGAGCCCCCAACGAGTTCGACACTTCAACAAGTGTGATTCTACACTCTTCACTAAAATTAAAAGCTGTATTATTTATATATTTCATTTCAAAATACAGAATAAAAAGGACTAAGATAGTGAAAAATAAGCTTACAGAGAAAGAAAAAGATACCGATTATGAAGCTGGAGTATATTAATTGTTGCAAGCATTTGATTAAAAAATGTCCAATTTAGTAGCAAATTACTGTAAATCATGTTTTTCAAAATGTATTCATGAGTAAAATAACTGAATTTTTTTCCATATACCAAGGCAATGATTCTCTACTCTGATAAGCAGGATTATGAATATTGAACATTATAAAAATATAATTTACTATCCAAAACATCAAACTTATCAGTACGAATTTTTCATAATTTTATCTCAATTCTTACTTTATATTCATGCTATAGTTTGATAAGTATGTTTTTAATACGAGACAAAAGTTTCATCAGCCTAGATTGTAAAAGTTTTAGAAATACAGGAAAATCGATTCGAAGAATTTAACATATATCTCTCCTGCACGTATATTTCACGATTTAAGATTTTAACTTGATATTTAAGTATATTTAGACAACTTTGAGAAGTAACAGATTATTCGCAAACGTAATTTTTCAATTTTTTTTGTATTCTGAACTGTACATATATAAAATTAATTGTCGTAAGCAACTGATTCCAGGAAAACTCACCTATCAAGAAACTGTAGAAATTACACAAATGTAAATGATTTTTCTTGGAGCTGCTAAGCAGGTATTCCCTATGGAGATTTACCACCGATGTCTTCATGATTGCTGGAGCATGATAAGTTATTAATTACCATTAACTAGATGAATGGCTTCACTTATTTTAACTTTCTAAAATATTACTATATTTTACTTTCCCCCACAAAGATTTTAGAATTGACTGACATATAACTCCATATAAATAACACTCTAGCCAATACTAGCATAGCTTTTTACATCCGTTTTGGCCGACCCTTAATGCAATAAGGTGTGAAACGATAGATATATGCATTAGCTTGCTCACACCGTGTGTCGATACAAGTTTTGTCTCGGCAGATGTAAATGTCACAAGTAACTTTATTTATTTCATTTTAAGAATATTGGTAACTGTGTCTCAACACATTTCTTTCACCAAGTTTAGAAATACCACGCATTGTTTCAATATTGGCGATATATTCCAGTTGACGGGGACGGTGGGGTGTCCTTTAAACCAGCTGGTTTCAGGTAACGATTCTGGATGGATATGAACAGTGGTCGGTGCATGTGATATTATTCATCCAGAAAGACCATCCTCATAATTAGACCAGTACGTAATTCGGAGGCAGAAGTGGTTCAGATTCCACATACACCTTATGATCCCTTGGATTCCATCCACTGTTGGACTATTAATTAACAGTCCTGTCTAAGTCAGCGACAATACAACAAGATTACGTCACAATCATCTTATGCTCATTGCTTACTCATCCTTAAAATACCGGATAGGTAACTATTTTAAAAGGTAATGGTAATAGTTAGTTGTAAGTTTAAGCTTATGCCTAGTAAAAGGTTGGAATTTATGAACATTATGAATTGTTATAATTTTTAATTAATGTTCTGTGTTTTAATGATCTCAAAATCTAACCTTAGATTTTGAGGGGCTTTAGTGTGTAGTGGGTACCTAGGAAAACATACGTATCCGGTCCAAACACGAAGGTGATACTTATCTTAAACTAGCCAAAGTACCCGTTCTTCGCACGGGTTAAAAAGGCTGAGGGGTGTTGGCTCTTCTGATACATTTAAGCTATTGTTAATTAATTCTTCATTGTTTACAAAATGACAAAACACGAGTGTCTACAACATGACAAAGTAACATCTGTCAAAAATTGAGAGAGGATAATTTATGTAAAATTTCAAACCGGTCGGTTCAGTATTTTTCGCGTTTACTTGCCACAACAAACCCACAAACAAACCCACAAACATACCCACAAACATACAGAAACCACCTCTTCTTTATAATATTATAGATTACATTTCGCTACCCCTCCATGTTAGGCCTACCAGTATGTATACAAAATTTAAGCCTTTGGCGAGGTATTTATTACAACTAGTTAGTTAGTCAATAAATCAGCTCAGAGGCTAGAAAACATGATTTTTAATTATCCTTTTCGCATATTTTGAACCATCTATACATGAACTATAAAAATGTACACTTATAATACATAGTCACAGCTTTACTGCAGGTGATAGCAAGTATTTTTCTATACCTTTTTCTTCTCTGAAGAGTTATAGGATGGAAAGGGTGTGATGTTTTGATGTAAAGAGATGTTTTAAGAAACTTTAACATTTATGAGCGAAGTTTGTTTTCAACAGTCGGCCACGTTCTATTTCATACTTCTTTTCTCTCTTTCTCATTTCTAGTTCCTAAGTTCTTCATCTCAAGTTAAGTACTTAAAACTCAACATTATTAAAAGTTGACAACATGACGAGATTATTATAGTACTTAAAAAAATTTGAAAATGAGACTAAAAATTAATTAATTAAAAAATATATTAAAACACTCTTATGTTATATTTAAACGTGACTGATACGGACGTTTATGTAACACAACACAATTGTATGTTTTTCAATTAATTGTTAGTTACAAATAAAATCTGAAAGTTATAAATGGTAACATCATGGTTTAATTAGTTTTCTGGTTCTGGCTCGTTAAATTACTATACATAAAAAATGTAATAATAAATGGAATTTTATCCATTTATAACTTATCCATTTTGTATGTTTTATGGATTTTTCCATCCAAATGATTAACACTTTATTTAATTAGATTTAATTAGAATTTTCATTTATGATGTAAAATGTCTCAAACCAATTTTAGAAGTTGTTACTCATTTATTATGTTTGAGGAGTAAAAATATCATTTAACTATCGACATTTTGCATTATTTTTTTCTAAAAAAACTGTTTTAATCAGTACCTGTTTCTACAGTTTATATTGAGTTTGGAAACTTTCACAGTTCTAAGGTAGATAGTGAGTTTGAAACTCAATCAAGGAAGTAATTTAAGGAGGTAAAACTCTGAATATTCACCGTAGAGGATATTGTTTTTAGCTGTGTTCAAAAAAATTATATAAAGTGACTGTTTATCACGTATTTTGATCTATATCAGACCTTAAGTATTAAATATAATATTTAGTGGAAGGTTTCTTTTCGCGAAGGTACGAGTGAATTTCGTTACGATTAATTACGAGTTAATTTTCGATTCATAAAAATGTTTTAAGTAAACACTGAACACATTTTTTAAGTATTAGAAGTTATTATAAACTATGTACGGTAAACTTGGAATGAATGACATCGAACCTTATAGAATAGGAAGTCTGACATAGGATATTTCATCACTATTACTAAAAACGGGCGTTTTTTGTTTAAATTTGCGTGTTTATATCAAAGAGCCAATTTTGGACCGTGTGATGAACTATATTTTTCGTCATACTGCAAATAAAATGAAACAAACTTGTAAAACACAAACTATTACCTGATTTAAAGTATCAATAGTTGTCAACAATTTTTGTCACTTTAGACTAATCAGCTGTTATGTTACTTACGTTGTAGCAGTTCTTTCTTGATTCCTGATGGAATGTTTAGGTCATGTCAGTGTTATTTTTACTATAATTTGACCTCAACCATTCGATAGTTTGGTTTATAGTCGATTATCAGTTTCACAGTCGATATCCAAAACGTCTGAAATACTAAAAAAATAGTAGTGGTTCTTTACTTATCGATTATTTACATGTTGGAATGCTTTAAATCAAAAGTATCATCTATAATATTATAAAGAAGAGGTGGTTTCTGTATGTTTGTTTGTGGGTTTGTTGTGGCAAGTGAATGCGAAAAATACTGAACCGACCGGTTTGAAATTTTACACAAAGGTAGATCTTAAACTCATGCAACACATAGGCATACTCATTTCCTTAAAATCCTCTCGGGCTACGCCCTGTGAACGTCCTAAGTTTCAGTGTTTACATTTTTAGAGAATGAAAACACAAAATTACTTGAATGTCAACGGCTGTGAATACTAAAATTTGACAGTTCGAGAAGAAGAAGAAGAAAGAGCTGCCGTGACCGGCCTAGGTTTCAATGTTTACATTTTCTAATGACAACATCCTTTTGCACTATATTTTGACAGTTCGGGAAGAAGAAGAAATAAAGTTGATTTTTCAGATAAACTGCTGGATCGAAATTAGTGAATTATTTGAAATAGCGGAATGGTAGATTTTAAGTTTTTTTCCGACGACTGTCTCTATTACATTAATCCTTATCCTCTCCCAATATTTGACATATGTTACTTTGAAATGTTGTAGACACTCCTGTTTTGTCATTTTGTAAACAATGAAGAATTAATTAACAATATCTTAAATGTATCAGTAAAGCCTACACCTTTCAGCCTTTTTAGCCCGTGCGAAGAACGGGTACTTTGACTAGTTAATGATATTTTGTGGGCTAGGACTAAAACAATGATCATAAAAATAGGTTTAGTCCTAGAAAGAAAAAGAGCAACTGTTGATCTTCAATACCTGTACCTAAAACACCTGTTTTTGATCAGTATGACGAAGAATATTTAGACAGAGCAGATGCGGCTGTCGCTGTGTGTGAGCAACACTAATTACTCTAATGACTCCCAATTACCTGTAAAGACTGGGTTGATAATGATCCAACAGTGATCTGCTGCTTCCAAGCCTTCATAAAACTCACATTGTTTTACCTGTTAGCCTCTGTTCATGCTTTTTTTACAACAAAGTTTTTCGTTAACGTACAGAGGGACGTATAGAAATCGTACTTTTGGTATATATGACGAACAATAAAAAATTAACAAATAGCATCCATGACAAATACTTTCCCCTTAATCAAATTTAAAAATTACAATCTTTAACAAAACTATCATATAAGTTTAAGAGTATCTAGATATAATTGAATAGTCTGTTTCCAAAAATATTCACCCAATTCCTGAAGCCTAACAGTTCTTAATAACAAGTTTTCTAGTAAAACATTCCGTTAGGTCAGGAAAGCAGAAATATCTTCGTTATATTTTTGGACTAAAACTTAGTTTCATTCTTTTATCTGTAAAATATTACAGATAGATAAAGAATAGATAGATAGAGAAGACAGATAAAGAAATTATAGTGTTTGTTGGTTTGTTTGTGAGTTTGTAGTGGAAGCTAAACGCGAAAAATACTGAACCGACCGGTTTGAAATTTTACACCAAGGTAGATCTCAACCTTATGCATCCCATAGGCATATTGATTTCCTCGAAATGCCCTCGGGCTACGCCCTGTGAACGACCAAAGTTTCGAGGTTTTCATTTTCAAAGAATGAAAATGTAACATTACTTGAATGTCAGACGCTGTGAACAATACAATTTAAAGGTTTGGGAAACAGAAGACACAGTTGCTGTAAATTTTCAAGGCTACAATGTTAACAGTTTCTAATTTTACTATGTGTTTACATTACTTTTTAGTCCAGGAAAAAGAAGAGAGAAAGTTCATTTTTGCGTCGAGTATTTTTTGGTGATATTAATTTCGATCCAGCAGTTTATCTGCTAAAATGAACTTTCTCTCCTCTGGAGAAAACTTACTCTAAGAGTACTCTAACACCCCAAGTTTTCTCCAGATGCCTGTATTTAATAAATTATTTCTTATCCTTCGCCAATATTACTTACTTAACAGGTAAGAGCCTACTTGTTCATGTAGTAGACACTCGTGTTTATAAATTTTTGAGATCGTGTTTAGTACAAAATTCTAGATTTATACAAATTAGTAAATACCTCTTTTAATGTGAATATTATTTTACCTGAAGTAAAGAATTTTGCTTAATCAAATTTTCATGTTTTAGAATACTTATTTTATGCTGAAGAGGAAAGTTAACCACTCTCAAACCCTTTTTAGCCGAGCAAACGACGGGTACTTTAGCTAATTGTTTTAAACCTAAAAAGCATATATTGGTCTACTTTACTGATACCACATCGACATGAATACACAGTGTACTACTTTATTATCGTTTGAACAATTCGCTACAATATGAACGCCTATATTTTATCCAGACCATAAAAACTGGAACTCAAAAACATACCGCGAACTTCCTGTTTTTTATAAATAGACCGACATTTCAATATTTTCAAGGTTTCCCTTACTCAGAGAAATTGTTTGACAACAAAAATAAAGAGATTAAACAGTTCAAACTAACACTTGATCATAGTCACGTACAAAAATTCGTTTTAACGTGTACTAAAATCCGCGATTTCTTACAAAGAATTAGTGAAATTATTACGTTTTCTTAATTATGGATATAAGAGAATGGTGCGTGTAAAATATTAGTCATTTATGTACTATAATAATGTTACATGGTAGCAAAATGTGCATACAAATAGGATTTTCCAAAAATATAACGCTATCTAAGGGTGAAGAAGACGAAATACTGTACGAGAAAAAGTCAAGAGATTAAAGTTGTAGACCTTACAAAGTTGAAGACTAAAGTGCCCTCCGTTTTCCGATAGGACCTTTCATTAAAGAAATATAGCCAAAAAACCAAAGACTTAAAAAAATTAACTTAAAAAACTTACTTAGGTACTAAAAAAAGTAATTTTTAAACAATATTTTTTGTCAGTAGAAATTAAATATTAAAAAATCCTATAATACGACTATTCATAGTAACCTTTAGGGAAAGTTCATAAAAATTCAGGTTTCTAGATCACGTGGAGGTCCATAAAATTCACAACCTTTATGAACCAAACATTAAGTTTTTTTTAATTTTCTTTGTTGATCTATGGTAATTTCAACTATGCTGATATGAGGAAAGTGTGTGCTAAATATCAGCGCCCTATGGACTATATTAACGTAACAGAGAAGCTTAATGTGCGTATAAAAGTTGATTTAAAAAAATCTAACGCTATCCAAGGGTGAAGAAGACGACTTACGAGAAAGATTCAAGAGAACTAAGTTGTAGATCTTGCAAAATCCGTGGCACAAGCCCTCCGTTTTTCAATAGGAACTTTCGTTACAAAGATATAGCCGAAAACAAAAAATCTTTAGGTTTTTTGGGGCAGTAAAAAAATTAAAAAATCTGACGAGACGAGTTGTCAGAGTGAACGTAACCTCTTAGTTACGTTCATTGGGAATTTCAAGTCTCTAGCTCCTCAGGAAGTCATATTTTTGGGTGAAAAAGTGAAACCTTGCAAACAGTAATTTTTTAACATTAATTAACATTTTTTAATACGTTTAAAATAAAAAAATATAAAATTTGGAAATTTTTCCGACGGTTGTAGACTTAAATCCACAGTCAGCGCAGTATTTAACTTTCTAAACAACATTACGGGATCTTTAGGCCAAAGACTTTGCACTCTTGGAATTTTTTGTGATTTAAGTAAAGCCTTTGACACCGTTATTCATTATGTTCTTGCCCAAAAGCTTGAATGGTACGAAGTAAGAGGCCGTGCTTTAAATTTTTATCTATTTTAAAGTCATATCCATCCCGGAGACAACAAATAATTTGTTTGAATAGCACTGAAAATCCAGTATTCTCTGAAAGTAGGCCTTTTGCTAAAGTTATTCTCCAAGGTTCAATTCTTAGCCCCGTTTTATTTTCACTATACATAAATTACCTTCCTGATTTTTCAAAAAAGTCTGACTTAGCTATTTTTGCTGATGACTGCTCTTTGGGATTTTCTCGTGAAACTGGAGGAGCAAATCATTTCTGATGTCAATGTTCAACTTTTAAAATTTAACTTATGGCTTACGTTAAATAGCTTGAAATTAAATATAACCAAAACTAACTTCATTGATTTTTCTTGTGGAAAAATAAACAAAGTTCTGACGAAATAACATTAGACAATAATAAAATAGTTGAAGTCACCTCTCATAAATTTCTTGGAATGTAGTAGACAGTGGATTGACCTGGTGCTCTCACGTGGACCACGTTTGCAATAGAATAAAGCAAATGTGTTATGCTTTGGCCGTCTTGCTTAGGTTTGCAGTATCGAGATCCTCCGTGTGGTTGTTTTTCACATGTAGAATAAATTCTTAGATACGGTGTTATATTCTGGGGTTTCTCGAGTTTTCAATATTTCCGTAGGGTTTTTGTTATTCAAAAACGGTGTCTGAAGGTGATGGTGAAAGTGGTTTAAGAAGAACGGACTCTTGCCGCCCACTTTTTAAGAATTTCTGACTTGATAACGGGAGGAGCTTCCTTACCTCCCGAAACGTAGTGTAGTTAAACACGAGAAGCAGAAGGAAGAGTACCAATAATGAAATAAATAATCATTCCTATAAATTGCAAATTAAATAAAAACAAAAATTCAGTTAATTTATAAAGGACTAAATATTTTCAAAATGGATCAGTATTTACGATAGTTTTTAAACTACTTAAAATATACAATCTAATTTTACATTAACAATCTTCAGTTGGCTGAAAGTAAGTAAAATTGTTCATTATAGTTTTTGAGAAACTATTATTTTTTAATTAAGAATGTAAAATGTTTCATTGTAAATTGTGTTCTTAATAACTTGACTATTCAATCAATAACTCTCTAAAGCTTGTTAGGTTTACAGCATAAACATGAGAATGGAGTTGTTTCTCTATCAGTCACTGAATGAAGTTCTTGCTGAAAAAATTTACGTGGATTTGGCTCAAGAACACTCGAGTTTAGACTTTTTACTTGTACTCTCTGAGAGTCTATGTCTGTTCTCGCAATAGAACGTCTCTCAAGAGACCTGGAAGGACCGCTGAGCTAGAAAGTAAATGTTCTTTAGTTACCTAACTCGTGACTGGGGTAATTTTCGAGAATTTTATCTTCTTTAGAATTTAGTTTTACAACCAGTAAGAGAATTTCCCAAAAAAGGGAACATATACGATAAAGAATTAGGCATATTATATTGTTTAATACTCCATACGGTTGGATGTTGTCTTGGACTTCAGTGCAAGAGGTCACAGATTCACATCTCGGGACGCACATTTGGGTTTGTACCACTCTCCAAATAGTGTTATTGTGATGTGATTTCACAATAACGACTAGACTAAAATGTCTCTGGTGTAGGTGAACTATTGTATTTACTTCCCTGTGAGAAACTGGTTGGGTCATGGATATGGCTTAAGGGAATGTTTTTCAGTTCATCTAAACAGCTGTTCATATATTCAAACTATGACGTCACTAACCATATGACGTCACTGTTTCAAATTTTTGTCCCCAAAACTGTCAAATCCCACCAGCGCTAAGAAAAATCCATGTTAAAAATATCTTTTACAGTTTCAACTAGGTTTACATTCTCTTAAAATTGTTTTCAACTGTTTTCTGATTCACGGCTCTGACTCGCTTATTTGCATGTCAGCTGTGATGTATTGCCATGCTGATCTGGGTGCGTAGAGCAGTGCCTTAGTGATTCCTGTCCTGCTGCTGTGTCTTAATCTCTGTCGTCACTTTCCCTGTGATGTTTTTTTTCTAAAATTATGATTGGTTCATCTGAAAGATCGACTTAATCATCCACATTTACTACTCATTAACATCTTGATCTGCAATGATTTCAAGAACGGAAATTTTATTCAAAAAGTGTGTTAGTGGTAAATTGTATTCATCATCTAAAGTTTTCTCATTGTCAGAATGTCTAGTTGTATTTTTATATATTTTCAGCTTTTTTGTAAAGTGCGTCTTCCAATTGATGGCGAATATTTGATGTTTTATACACCCAGGGTGGGCTCGGTTAACACAGAACACCTTTTCCACTGTATATAAAAAACTGTGAATAAGAATAAGAATGAATATCATGTTATACTCATTTGAACTAAGGCGGTGCGAGAAGTGTTAAGGCCAACCGAAATCTGCTAGGTGTCACTCAATTCTTTACGCATATGTGATTGTTTCGTGCAAGCTTCCTGAGTGACTTATTTAAGATAAAAATTCTGTTTTTTATACATTTTAAAGCATTTTTAGACCTCCAAAATGACATATTTTACTATCGGATAAAAAATGTGGCGTTAAAAATCTTTTCCTGTAGTATACGACTTTTTTTACTATTTCTAAGCTTCACATAGGTTACGTGAAAAAGGCTAAAATTTCAACTAAATGATACTAAGGGTTTTCTCACACTCCTTGTGTGAATAACGCGAAATTTCCGAATTAATGACCCTGTAACTCTAAAGATTTTCGCTAAAAGCCTTAAAAGATTACTTAAAAGCATATTTATGATTCAATCAACGAATGAACGTTAAAACTATGATTTTTTTAAGATAGTCAATTTTTTCGCTCGCACAAAATAATAGGATTATAAATACAAAAGCAAATATTTGGTGTTTCAGAGTGAAATAAAGACGAAGTAACAATAAATATTGTAGAGTTTGGGGTTAGCTGGGAGGGGGAGGGGTTGTGTGGACAAGGATCGGGGTTGGTGGTTGGTGGTTGGGGGTTGGGAGTGTCAGATCAATATCACCTGCTTGACGTCACCACCTGACTCAATGGAATCATATGAATGGGGCACTACGCCAGCTGATAGGGGTAAACACTAAACAGCCCTGAAGGCCCTCCACCCCTACTACGTTAGGTAGGGTGCCACCATACAGTGCAGGTTGCATTTAAGCTATCTAGAGTAATTCTGTAAAAGGAAAGTATAAAATATCTCGCAGAGTATATGACTCATTTACCAGGCCCTTTGAAGCTTGACAGATTAAAAATTAAACGTGTGAGAAGCGTAGATTTTCTAAGTTGCTGAGGATTTTAAACAAAAATAAATTCCTTTTTAGGCTGTAAATTAAATAAACCTAATTAAAACACTAAAATGTACAAATAATAAACTGTAAGTTATCAGTGTCTTAAATTACATTTTAATAGTTTAAAATGCAATGTTTGGGTTCCGTTTAACTAGTTGTAATTCATGACTGGATTGGTAAAAGATTTTATATGATTTTGAATGAAATTGATTATAATCTGTCTTACATATTTTTTAAGTCCTTAGTTTATTACTAGAATGATCATGGATGAAGATGATTATGCAATTTGATTTCTTTGAGTTTAACAAAAATATACAAATCCTATAAAAAAATAAGTACAAACATTACTTGAAAATTATCTTATGTCAACCTCTTCTCTTCTTGTCAATGTATACAAAAATATCTTTTGCTTCTAAAAATCTTGACCTAATTTGGTGATATAGTTTTTGCCAAACTACAGGGTGTTTTGGTAATTGACATTGGATGTTCCCTTGATGCAATAACAAATGAGAATCACACCACCTTTGGTACTTACGACTCGCTTCGCTCGCTGGGGCTCCGCCCCCAGGTCCCCGTTCTTGTTGTCGGCAGAATCGCTTCTCGTAGTCTCTAGTTTTTTGAGGAATAGGTGGAGTGTGGGACAAATGGTTTAGGAAGGATTTTATTTCTGTAATACAGAACTGCCCCATACCCCCATCCATAGCTGCATTCTCCAATACCCAATACCAGAGACGCCAAAACAGAAATAGATTCGCACAAAAAATACGTGCTTTGTTATTTACTTCATTGATATCACGCAAACTATTTACTGAAATGACTTTCTTATATTGTATAGGCGTTTGTATGGGATTCGTGTATTTCTGGGGCATACGTGTTTTCTGTAGATCTATACCTGTTGAAAGCTATTTCTACGGGTGTTGGTGATTTTAACTTTAACTTTTTTTGTGAATAATACGTTTTGACATAGATACGTAATAGCTCTTGGGTTGTGTTAGCTAATTTTTAGATCAAAATCCTTTTACCCTAACCTTTTACCAGCATGGAAGAAAATACAAACTTTTGTTCGTGTATTAACTAATATTGGTGGTGGTGGTGTTTGTGCATGGGAAATTTAAAAACATTATTTATAAAAATAATATAGCACAGTAGAAAGATTGTCAAGAAAAAGTCAATTTTCAGAAAAGAAACGCAATTTATAAGATAAGGAGGCAAAATAAGAAATAATATCAAAGGACCAAAGTTGTAGATTTTAAAAAGATAACGCATCAAAGTGCCCTCCGTTTACCGATAGGACCTTTCCTTAAAGTTAAATAGCCGAAAAATGAAAGTTTTGTTTGAAAAAGCTTAGGATTTTCTTTAGGGTAGTAAAAATTAAAAATTACAAAATCCATTTACATGATTATTTAAAGTACCCTGTTAGGAGTGTTCATAAAAAAAATCAAGTCTCTAGCTCATCAGGAAGCCGTATTTTTGAGCGACAAAGTGAATCCTTGCATTTCACGAAATAAACCCAATGCATTTTATATGGGAAAATTAAAACATTTTTTTCCTTGGTTCGTAATGAAAAATTGTAAGATATAGTTTTGTGTCAGCATATTTTCATGGCACATTCAAGCACACTTCGTAACCCTGTCACAAAAAACAATGTCATGACACCAGACTTGTCACTATTCACTATACCAGTGGAGAAATTTGTGACTACGATAATCAGTCTACTACAATTATTACTTTAAGAACTCTTCTTGATTTCCTTGGAATTTCACCCATAGGCTAGTTAACAAAAACAACAACATTTTACATCTACTGGCACTCTGTGGCTCATGAACGGACGGATATTAACAATTACTCAAGTATAAACATTTTGAAATTGTATGTTTGATATAATATCAAGATAAACCAACCCTTCAGAAAGTATTAGGACACCACACATATTTTGAAAAGAAGAAGATATTATGAGTAAATAATTAGAATTCAAGAAGAAATGAAGTTTATATTATTAGAAAATGGCCATAGTAAACAAATTGAGTTTATATTTTTATACCTGTACAAAAAGGGAATTTTCCATATTTATTTTGTACTGTCATAAATTATATACATATATTGTTTTAAATAATGAAGCGGTTATGGAGTGTGACTACATTTCACTAAGATTGATCTTGAGTATTTCAATTATAATATTGATTGCATTATATATTTTACTTTATAATCGTGTTATACATCCCATGTGATGAAAAATCGTATGATATATGTTCTCCATGATCAGTAGGTATTTTTTTAAATTTTAAATTTAAAATTGTAGAATTCAATTTATTATGTTAGTAAAAAAGAATTACTAAAAAAAAGGTAATCTAAAAGTTAAGAGTCTGCATCAGTGGTAGCCATCTTGGATTTTAGTCTCGTAAGAGCAATGTTAAATTCTGGCGCCTATATCTCCTTAACCTATTGTCATAAATTAACGGAAGAGGTGTCAAATTAAAGGTATTACAGTCCTCCAGGGCACCATCTTACAGAACTTCTTATTTTCGCTCTCAATAAAAAAATAATAATGATTTATTTTGTAAAATATTCCTGGATTTATGTTTTTATATCCAGTTAAATTTTTAAACATATTAAAAGGTCATGCTCTTGAGCCACATCTCATCAATGTACTTCCAAAGTTTTACATTGATACTTTGATAATCAACGCCACTACAGACGCCAAAGTGAAGGTATGTTCCGCCAGAATTTAACATTGCTCTTACGGGACTAAAATTCAAGATGGCTACCACTGATGCAGACTCTTAAGGCGACATACATTACTGTGGCGGTACGAGTCAGCTAGTGGTTCATATATTCCAGTGAATCTAAACCTTATTATTGATCCGTTTTGTAAATGGCAGTGACGAGCGACGGGCAATGCTAGTATAAGATATTATCAACAAAGGTAACGGAGTAGATATTTAAGACTTCGTTCCTAAATCTTACCTGGTGGTTAGTTAACTATGAAGCCATTCTCTGCCAAGGCTGACGACAATCCTCGTAGGCGTCTGTCGTAAAATGACGTTACGACGCTCTTGGCCTGTAATGGAGATAATTTTACGATTATGCATGAACCATTTTTGTCCCGAACATAATCATTTTACATCTCCCTACGGATAACTTCAGCTCAAGTCATAAAAACCTATGGTGAAAATTGATCAGTGAAAATATTTGTTATGGGGTCACACAATGGAGGGATGTTGTAAGTGGGCGTTTAAATTACGTTTGGCCTCAGAAATAGTAATCAGGGGAAAAGATTGGAAAGTAATTAAACATTGAATGAAGCATAAGGTCACATCACCCGACGAAACCCACTCAAAAAACTTCGTATTGCCCGGGAGGGTAAACATTGGATGAAGCATAATGTTGTATTTACATAAACGTTGAAGCTAATGAAAAATTCATGCTCAATAAGAAAGAAATTTCCAAAAAGAAACAAATTAAATTTGGAATTGATGATTGATGGTTCTGCCCATCAGAACAATGAAAAAATATTAATAATAAAATGATGAATTACATGTTGAACTTGATTAATATTTTTTTAAATAAGTTTGGTCAAAACCAATAAAGAAAACATGGTAATAATGTATCTAAAGTACTTGTCTTCTTATCTCAATATAATTAATTATATAACATTCTCATTTATAATATTTAAGTTTTTAAATTATTCCTTAACAAATTTAGGACATACTAGCAGTACGACCGTACGTTGTACGGGTCGTTGGATTCTGTACGGGGAAAAAGATACTTATTAACATGACAAAATTAATTAAATTAGATGAGAAAATATTTATGATTATTAAAATTTGTTATACGTCAAGATAACATTCTCATATAGTATGATTTCGACGTGAAATTAAAATCAATGATAAATGTAAAAAAACTAATATTCATTTTAATTTGACAGCTGTTTGTCTTTCTTTCTATCATTAAACTATAAAGACAAATGATTAGTACCAGCGCAAAATGCCACTAATATCGTAATGTAAAAAGTTGGTTTTTAAATGCTCGTTATATACTTTTAAAGGGGTGGCGGACAATTTTTTAAAAATCAATGGTTTTACGTTGAAAATGAAATATAAACAAACTGATATTTGACTGATCCCTACAGGCTATTTAGTTTGGTAAAAAACTCGCAACATGGGGCTAGAATGTTGATCACAGTTTTTTGACTAGGTTTTTAGACCTTTTATGTACATGTGACAGTCTTAACTGAGTAGGTAGAGTACAGGGCTACCGTCCAAAAGACCCGAGATCCATTCCCTGGCATGACGCATATAAAATGTAATTTCACAGACTCTCATGTTAAGCCGTTGGTCTCAACCACGTAGTCGTCGTTAGGTCACGGTAGAAGCTCTAGTACAGTACGACCTCAAAAAGTCTAACCTTTGCCAGAAGATAACACGAAATTTTATTTTTTAGAGTTGGTTTGATTTTAATACTAGCCAAAGTACCCGTTCTTCGCACGGGCTAAAAAGGCTGAAAGGTGTAGGCTCTACTGATACATTTAAGTTATTGTTAATTAATACTTCATTGTTTACAAAATGACAAAATACGAATGTCTACAACATTTCAAAGTAACATCTGTCAAATATTGGGAGAGGATAAGGATTAATGTAATAGAGACAGTCGTCGGAAAAAACTTAAAATCTTCCATTCCACTATTTCAAATAATTCACTAATTTCGATCCAGCAGTTTATCTGAAAAATCAACTTTATTTCTTCTTCTTCCCGAACCGTCAAAATATAGCGCAAACGGATGTTGTCATTAGAAAATGTAAACATTGAAACCTAGGACGGTCACGGCAGCTCTTTCTTCTTCTTCTTCCCGAACTGTCAAATTTTAGTGTTCACAGCTGTTGACATTCAAGTAATTTTATGTTTTGATTCTTTGAAAATGTAAACATTGAAATTTAGGACCTTCACAGGGCGTAGCCCGAGAGGATTTTAAGGAAATGAGTATGCCTATGTGTTGTATGAGTTTAAGATCTATCTTTCTGTAAAATTTCAAACCGGTCGGTTCAGTATTTTTCGCGTTTACTTGCCACAACAAACAAACACACAAACAAAACCACAAACAACCCCCACCCACACAACACATACAAACCAAGACAACACGCCACCCAAACAAAACCTGACACACACACCAACAACACAAACTAACCACCCGAAAAACAAAACAAAACACAAACAGAATCACAAACAATCCCACCACACCAACCCACCCGACCAACAACCACCCCACAAACAAACATACAGAAACCATCTCTTCTTTATAATATTATAGATAAAGTACTCTAGTGAATTATTCGTTTCAACTACTCTAAGATATAAGTTTAAGTCATTAGGTTAAATTAGATTTAATGTAAGTAAATAGTATATTCTTTAGAGACACGTTATTGATTATAGTGTACCATGAATAGTTAGGGAGTATTTGGTATTTGCATGAACGTATGGATATCCACACTATTGAATAATACGTTCATCCGTAATGAACATCCTCAAAGACAAGTTCGTAGTTCAGAGGCAAAAGTGGCTTGGATCCCACGTTAAACTGTAATCCCTTATGTCATTATCTGTTAGGCTTTTAATTAACAGCCCAGTCTACGGAACATGTCAGCCTTAGTCAGTAACAGAACTACAATAACGCGCCACAATTATCTTACACTCATTTTAGCGAATTTCCCATAGGGAAGAAGCTATTACCGTAGGTCTCATGGTAAGACTTAAGCCCGGGACCATGTTATTTTTTCTTCTTTAGGTGCCTAGAGACCAAAAACAATAGTCGTTAAAATTTATATATATATATATATATATATATATATATATATATGTGTGTTTGTGTCTGTGTCTGTGAACACGATAACTCTCGTAAAAATGGTCCGATCGAGATCAAATTTGGTAGAGATGTGTGTTCCTGCATTTGCTCGGACGAGTTCGTAAACCAGACATATCGGACAATCGGAACGGGTAGTTTGGGGGGGTTTTGTACCCCAAAAATGGGTTTTTTGGGGGTTTTCCATGTAGTTTTTAGAAATTTCAAATTTATCTTTCACCATCAGAATCAACTTAAAAAACTACACAATTTAGTTCCTTAAAGTTTTTCTCTATCTCCAACGGTTACGGAGATATTAAAAAAACTAAACACAGTACGTTGTATTTTAGGGCTTCAATGTTAATCTTATGAAGAATAAAGAAAAACTAATGTTTCACTTATTAACCAATATTTTTGGATGAAACTTGATATTTAGCTTCATGTGGTTGAGATCCATCCATTTATGCTAGAAATTCCTACTTTCAGTGTTCCTCACAGCAGCAAACCTGCATACTCTTTTCCCATATTAATCATATAGGGAATAGGCAAACTCCTTTATTTATGGACAGATGATGATGAAACTTCGTATAAATGGTCAAAATAAAAATTTTTATGCAAGTAATTCCTACTTTCAGTGTTCCTCACAGCAGCAAACCTGCATACTCTTTCCCATGTTAATCTTATGGAGAGTAGTCAAATAATACTCATATTTATTGACAGATAAAACTTGTCATATATTATTATTATTATTATGTTATTGATTTGGAAGTTCGCAGAGTACGCAGGTCTGCTGCGACGGGGGTATTATTCATACTTATCTTAAAATATCTACATGGGTAGGTCACCATTTAAAAGGTCATAATAACGGAGGTTACACAATTTTAATGACATAAGATAAGATTTAAAGTAGTTTGAGCTTTGTAAGAACATAATTTATACTACTTGTATTTCTATTAGCCTTTTGAAAATACACAAACGATTTTCTATCGATACAGCTTCTAGTCCATCTAAGATCGTTTTCATATCGATGTCACAACGAGAGTCTTGTTCTTAGTCACTAGAAGCTACAGAGGACGCAACAGTCGTTATCATCTCATACACGTAGCCTGGCACATCGGCGTAGGCGCGGGAAAGATACAGTACTGATTACACCTGCTGCTCTGCATGAGAACTAACAGACTTTATTGCTTTCACGATTTATGTCTGGAGGACTCTAACAGTACGACAGTAAACCTTTAATATATCTAATCTGAAGTGTATCATTAAATCTATATTAAATAAGCAATTGGTTTGAATATAATCTATTTATTCTTAAAAAATTAATAATAATTATTAATATATAACATTTTTGGAAATAAATAATGTATTTCCAAAAATATTTATAATACAAAAACAGTATTTTTGTAAATATCTGACCACTTGCACAGTGTGTGATCAGAGTAAAATATACAAAAATGACAAACTAAAATTTCACAAAAATATTCAGTCGCATAAAGAGACACTCGTCCTTTGAGATGCTTGTAACATAAACTTAATACAAAACCCCTATAGCAAAAGATAAAGTTAATACATACTTTTCTGAAAAAATAACATAAATGTTGTTTATACTTTTGCTATGTTGTTTAGGAAAATAGAGCCCAAAAAGGTAACCGAAATCTAAATTAAGATAATAATAATAATAATCTTTATTTGCAAAATGACAATGAAAAAATTGCATTGCAAACGTCAAGTAATTATAAAATTAATAATATAATCAGCGAATAATCAGTCCAACATTTCATTCATTCATTCAGTCAGTCGTTGCGTTTCACTTTCCAGTCGTACCAGAAACACTTTTGCACTGCACACTTTAACACACCATCTGTACCGAATTTCCATTCGCGGTAACTCCTAAAATTTTAGTTATCCCAGCGACTCATCATG
Organism: Nephotettix cincticeps; assembly: GCA_023375725.1. NCBI lineage: Eukaryota > Metazoa > Arthropoda > Insecta > Hemiptera > Cicadellidae > Nephotettix > Nephotettix cincticeps. The sequence continues at coordinate 61,970,159 of CM041788.1, forward strand.
AACTCCTCAACCGAGTACAGAACGTTTGACACTAGAAGATTCTTCAAACGGGTTTTGGATAGATTTTGATTTCGTGCATGTTTGACGCCTTCCGGGAGCTTGTTAAGAATTTTGATGCCGAACTGAGAAGGCAAACGCTCAAAAGCCGCAGTTGTATGTTGTTGCACTCTGAGATTGGCCCTGCCCCTCGTATAGTGAGAGTGGATGTCACTGTTTTGGACAAGTGAGCATTTTTATTTACAGTAGACAGCCACTTCGAAAACGTAGAGACAGGGCAGCGTTAGTATTCCAAGCTCCCTAAAAGCGTCTCTACATGATTCCCTTGGTTTCAATTTTGAAATGATTCTTACTGCCTTTTTCTGCAATCGAAAGACCCTTTCAAGTCTGTGATTCGCGCAGCCACCCCAGACACATATTCCATAAGAAATGTGGGGGTAGATAAGGCCAAAATAGGCCATGAGCAGTAAGAGATCAAATGATACAAGGGTATACTGATCATCGTCCCTCCTCATTATGTAATCAGAATTTTAATAATTTTTATGACCTTATTTGCTATGCAGATGTATGTTATATTGTATTTCAATTAAAATATAGAACCAATCCCGAACTCTTTTTATCACTCAAGACAAGCACTATTATTAAAATTCATTTGACCATTAACACGTGATTTATAGACTCCTGCAGGATTTATTTTGTACATGATTAAAATCCATACTAAATAGCTGGGTGATAAACTTGAAGACACATTGTTTTGGTTGTGTTTTGAAACATAGTTAACCATAAATAATACTTATGTTTAGTAAACCCACAGTTATTAGCTAAAAAATGAAATACCTAGAAAAAATTAAGAATTATAGTTGGTATTTACGTTTATGTAAGAGGAAAATAACCTACAATGCAGATAATACCTTTTTGGCACAAATACCATATTGTCATTATGTATACTAATTAATTAATAATTAGCATACAAATTTACTTATGGAAACTATACATTTATGATGTCAATAGGTAATATAAGACTTGAACACATAAAGTTTTTTAAAAAGTAATTTATGTCAAGTGGTGTTTGAGCTTCCTCGCCCCTTGGAGTGTTAGTGTCGGCTTGACAAATCTCAAAATTCAAATTAAGCTTTGCATTTCGCAATTTTTTGCTGTGATAAAAAGTTCTAATGTTTGGAGACAAAATCCGATAATCGTGAAAAATTGATGATTTTAAACTGAATAAAGTAAAGATAAAAGAACATTAATAAAGAAACACAATTAAACACTAAAACTGATAAAAGTATAAATCTTAGTTGATTACATGAATAACATGTATTAACGATATATAAATTCACATCTCTTTGAAGTATTCTGTTTTGAAATTAATGAAAAAATATTGGTTTTTGCTTCTTAAAATCAGAATAATACAAAGGGACGAACGTAACTTTCAACATTTGTCTGATAATTGATATTAACTTTGTTTTCCTCATTCCATTTTTAATCAACCCCTTTCTTTTTATGTGCCTGCAGTAGTCTGTAAAATGGCCCTCTCGCGAACAAAGTAACATACAACGAGTGTCGTTAAATCCATGTTTCTTCGGTTTACATTAAAGGTATGTTTACCTTAAAGGTTTAAGACCTTTAAGGTTAACATAGTGATAGACCTTTGAAAATTCGACAAAAAATCACGAAAGTTTAAAATTGGTTAGACCTTCATGCCATTATGCCCAAACTTACAATTAATGAGAATAAATGGTAGTGGGCCAAAACATATTTCTGCCCTTTAACTGAAACAAGTTGACAAATTTTAGAGGGATACCCAGCATTCTTCACCCCTCCTAAGGTAATAAAGACATTTGTGTATGGTTTTTATGTGACGATATAATCTTAAGGTGTGTACCGGTACCAAGGGGGTTTTATGAAAAAAAACATAAGCAGTTGAGAAATAATGAAGTTATTGATTATTTACTAAACCCATTTTTTTTTTTACTGAAAGGGGCGGATTTTTTCCCAAGGCACTTCAGCCGTAGCGGCTTTTTGCGCACCCCTGTGTGGGTTGCGGCATTATCACATAGCGAAAAGCCATTGGTGATTGGCGGGATTTGAACCCGGGACCTTGGGCACCAAAGCCCCGCGCTCTACCCCTAGACCAGCGCGCTCCCCTTACTAAACCCATTAGAATAACATTGAGCGCTCTAAGACAACGCACTGTGCTCATTTCAGACTGTAATTTAAATGTCCTCTATAGCTTTTTCTCGTAGTCTAATAATTCAAAATACTATTTCGTTTAGTTTATTACGTTGATCTTAATGGTAATAGTCACATTTTTTCATAACATTACTTTGTCCCAAAAAGATATATTTTTTACATTTATCAGCCCATTACTTTGAACCATTGTTAGTTTGAGCTCACAAATTTTGAACCGTGAGTTTTACAGGCATACGGGTGTTGTGATATTAGTGATATTATTTGGGACTTAAGTAACTACATGCATTATAATTTCATTCAAAATCGTCGGGGTAGGGTTTAAGCTATTTATATTTTCACGTGTAAAGGGTTTTAGGGGTGAACTACCCTTATATATAGTCCTAATATATAGTCAAAATGCACCTAATTTCATAAAAATCGTAAAATCAGTGTGATCTCAGAGTCTGTACACAGAAAGACATACAGACATTAGTTTGACAACCATTTTATCTGGGTTCAGGGTGGCTCAAAACTGATTATACACTTTCAACTCTAAAAAGAGTTTGACACAAAACTACTTTTTCCATTTACTATGTATAAGAGGAGAAAGTAAAACGCAAATCGGTTGAGTTCACGATAGAATTAGTGTTTACCCAAAATGTTTTGTCCGACCACATTTATACATTTATATTCATTCTGTATGGACCGTTTTATACTTATACTTTATACTTTTTACTGAAATGGCGACCCACCCAGGTAGGTATTTTAAGCCAAGTACGAATGAGGAATGAATGTAGGATGATTGTGGCGCGATCTTGTAGTCTTGTTATTGACTAAGGCTGACATGTTCCTTAGACAGGACTGTTAATTAATAGCCCAACAGCCGATGGCAACTAATGGACCTACAGTTTAACGTGGAATCCGAACCACGGCCTCTGAATTACGAATTAGTCTAATTATGAGGATGCTCTTTGTGGATTAACGTAGTATTCAATAGTGCGGACGTTAATCCACACAAGAGAACACTACATCCACCGACCATCGCTCACAACTATCCACAATTCGTGACCTCCAAGTAGCTGGATTACAGGACGTCGCCACCGTCCCATTCTATAGCCTACAGTCTATAGACACTGTAGGAAATGTAGCTGCTAAATCCTCGCACCTCAAAAGTAGCAAATTAACTAGTTATAGTTACCTATTTACATAGCCAGCCCAGTCTGCAATATAAAGTAACAATAAACAGCCTATATGAAAGTCAATAGAGTACTCTTCTTCATATTGCAAAACGTCGACTTTTATCCCTAGGAAAATGTGATATTAGTTTGTCTAAAGGTTACCAGACCCTTATAATTTGTACATACACACCACACTAATTTCACTCCGACAAGGACAACCAACACTAACGAGCAGCTCGAAGCAGTAGTTGTGGGTGTAACATCACTACAACTTTCGTGACAACTTGAAGCTACTGCTCGCACATTAACTCGGTTGGAAACAACGTATTTACTGCCCAAAACCTTCATTAATTAATTGTTGAGGGCGCAAAACTTCCGAGAACCCATTAAGTATGAACATAAAACCCATCCCTGGGAACTAAAAAGACACAAAACTAATCTGCGACCTTTTACCGAGGAGCTCCGATATGACGGCGTTGTGTGGCAATATTGCTACACTGTCGTGCGGAAAGTATCACACACTTCTCTCGGCGCGCGGCGTCTTCAGTAATGAATGACTTAAACCTCTTTGTCAACAAAGGCTTTTGTCGACAATAATTTACCGACATGATAAAGTATACAGGGTGTCCCTAAACCCTTTACCAACCTTTCCTTAATATCCCTGGACCGTAGACAAGCCTAAATGTCATATTCAAAATATCGAAAATTCTAAATTTATTTATATAGCATTATAATTCGAGAAATACGGTTTATATTGAAATGGAATTTGTTGTCTAGATTTGTAACCTAAAGATCAAGACGAAAGACAGTTATGTTGACAAAATATTTTAAAGCTGGTCGTCCTTTTTATAGAAAATAACCATAGCACTCCACCTCCGTGCTAGGGGGGCGACACGGGATGACGTGCGCTCAGAACTTGAGTAACGGAAGAAAATCTGGATTGGGAGAAACTCAACCTCCAGAAACGCTGTGTGGTTAAAACCACAGACGCGTTGCAAAAGTCCAATAAAATATATTGAATAAGCAATAATAGGCTACCAGATATATATAAATAGTTCGTCCAAAAATCTAACCTATGAAAAGTAATAATGAATATTCATAACTCTGTCACCATCACTGGTGCTGGCCCATTACGCCCCTTTCCCACAATTACATTTTGTATTTCCATTTTCCTCTTCAATTGAACCTCTTACCCAATTTCACCACTTCTTGTGTATTTGCAATATTTTTGCGCGTGCCCAATTTATAGTAGTGCCTAAAAAGTAGTGTTACCATCCACCGCCAAATGGAAGTAAATAACCTACAATGGTGCCACTATAAAATGGGAAAATTGTTGGTCCCAACTACAACAGGTTTGTTACTGACTAAAAAGGCAATGTTCCTGAAGGGAACTTGTTTTATGACGTGTTTAGTATTTTTTTTATATAAAACTAGCTGACCCGGCGAACTTCGTAACGCCTCACAGTAAACACATGTTAACTTTAAGATTGGCCATGTTCTGAAGTCGAATAGCAATACGGCTTCATTGTGAAAGGTTATATATGGGTTGCTGCATAGTGAATAACAATACTGAAACGATAAAACATATTAATATCATTCCCATAAAACAAATAAATCTGAGTGGATTAATTCACAATTTTCAAATCCAATCCAAACCCAAACGAACCCTAACTGTAATACGGCTTTTATAGGAAAGATATACAACAGCTGATTATTATAATAAACGTAATAATATAAACATTGTAATTATCATATAAACACGTGACTTTAATCAGACAGAAAATAAAAATATAAATACATAATCCCCCAAAACCGTTAACTATTAACGTGGTGAATAAAGCTGTTCATTTTTTACAGTACACATTTACTTCATAGTTTAACATTAATGAATGATTCAGATGGCATTAGATAGTAAAGCATACGGTATTGCTAATGGAAAGTAAACCAATCAGCTGTAGCTAAGAAATCAAATGTTTTCATTGTAGACAATTTGTAAACAAACTTACTCTCCATAAGGTTAACATTAGAAATTTAAAACGCCATAAAATGGAAACTTATGGGGTTTTCGAAAATATTTTTTCACTAAAACCTTCCCGGACACATATAGAGCAACTTCCTAAAATTTCATGGCGATCGGATGAGTAGTTTGGCAACGCATAAAGGACATACATACATACATACATACATACAGACAGACATACATTCAATTTTATATATATAAAATATCATGTTTAAACTATTAAATGTTACGAATATTTTAACGAACTCCTGTAATTTTTGATTAAAAAAATTATTCAATTTAATCATAACAACAAAACAGCTTCATTGTATATCAGTTGCATCTTATATGTTTACATAGTACACAGTAAACGTTCAGCTTCATATCTTGAATACTTTTTGAGAAAACAGGCCATCGATATAAAAAATACCATTTTTTCGGCAAACCGCAGAAACAAAGTTGTTCAATAAAAGTTGTGATGCGTAGAGGCTGAAAATTAGAGCGCAGTGATGTAGCTTAAAAAATTTTAGTATGCTGGAGTAATATTTTTTCTTGAATTTTACATTTTATTGCTCAGAAAATACAAAAAAATTAAATAAAAATCCCAAATTTTTTATTCAAGTCGCCTAAATTTATAGCCAATAGCCAATGTCATCTAGAAACCTAAAATTTAACTGGAGATCCGAACCACAATTTTGTTTTAACTCTTAATTATGACCAGGGCTAATTAAGAGGATGGTCTTTCCTTCGAACGTCAGCCCATACAAACAAATTTTACATCCACCGGGCATCGCTTATAATTACATAGCAATTACATAGCTGTAAGACCTCTAAGTAGATGGTTTCCAGGATTCACCTGTGGAAGAAAATAGTTTATTACTAAAAAATTCTTGTGAATATGAGAACAGATTCATAGTTGTGTACAGGCGCATTAACGATTCGAAACATTGGGTTTTCTCTTTTAATTCGTTAATCAATGTAGTCACTTAAACTTGTGAACATAAACATATGTATTTTCATTTTTGTATAAATTAATGTGTATGTATGTCCTTTAACCAATACTAGATCGCCATGAAATTTAGAGTTGCTCTAAATAAAATTTACTTAATATTTTACATATAGATAATGTATTTAAATTTTATTTTTTTCTGTCTGATTTTAGCATTATATAGAAAAACATTTAATATTATTACGTTTATTACAATAATAGTGTTTGTATATCTTTCCTATAAAACAACATTTGGTTTTTTTTATACGATTAAAAAATTGTGTTAATCCATAGTTAATTTTTGTTTTTTATAGGAATGTTATTAATATGTCTTATCGTTTCAGTATTGTTATTCTCTATGCCGCGAACTAAAAATCTTTCACAACATGAACCGTATTGTATTCGACTTAAACATGGCCAAACTTAAAGTTAACATGTATTTAACTATAAAAAGTTTATATTTTTTATAAAAAAATTAACAAAATAAATTACATCATATAAATGTTATTTGTCACTTATAACCAACAAATAGTGACCAAAAATGTCAGAGGCTAAAATATATTTATTTGTGTAACATTCCGAGTTATGTGAGGTCAAATGATGAAACCAGCTTACACTGAACTGTACTCTAGCACTCGGCAGGGTGAAATATACCCAGTGACATTTCCTCGACACTATTACAATGCCCAAGCTGTGTATCTCTCGTACATATAAGCCTTGTTCCTTTGAAATTCTCCCAGTATATCTGTGTATTAATTTTCTTAGTAATGGAAAGACTGACGTCCCTATCTTCGCCATGTTAATTTTAACATAGATATTTACTCAAATAATATTTGAAATTAATGCTTGATACTTGTTATTCGTAGTCTTTATACCTTTAACTAAAGTCTCTACCACTTTGGAAGGGGTTAAAAGAAAAACAAAAAATAATAATCGTTTTGTAATAAAATGTTTTTTGATTTTTTAGTGTTATTTATTTTTTACTCCAAAAATCTTCTACCGATTACTTTCAAAGTATTATTTAGATTTTTATTGCGGACATTTTCCATCACGATTTTATGTAAAACAAAGTTTCACGACGTTTCGGGATCTGGAATCTGATCCCGTCCTCAGGTGAACTAATATCTAAAACATAGCACAATTAATTAACATATAATCCGGACCAAACCGGTATAAAGCTGAAAACATAAAAGTTTAAAGCAGTCAAAAAACTTACAAACAAACCATTCACTAACCATTAAGAAACCAAACACGTCCGCTCGTCACGGAGACTCAAAGACAACTGTCTTTGTCAGTCAGTGTTCAGTTGTCTTTGAGTAAAAACAGTTCGTTTTTATTGATAAGACTATGCGAATTTTGAAGTCGAAACTTAATCATCAGTTCAATTAAATAATCAATCAATTTATAGGACGACAGTACACATTTTATTTGCAAAATAAGCACAAATAAATTGAATTATTTTATCTATTGCTTTCATTTTTTAAATTCATTCAACCTAAATGTATAGTAAAATATCTAACAGTCTCTAATCTCTAGAAGTATAAAGATTTGACTAGGTAATATTAAGTTTCCTGGATTAATAATTATAAGTAGAAATTTTATTCTAGTTTATTGCAAAACATGTGTTGGCAGCAATGTGATGTTGGCAGCAATGGCAATAGCTTTGGTGAGATCAAAGGTACTCTGATCGCGTAATCGAACCACTTGTGACTAAACTATTGTAGTGGTGGCTTTGAGCGTTACCTGCTTTCTATAGGAAAACTGATGAAAAATGGGAATAAAAAATTCGTGTAGTTGGTATAATATGTGATGCTAATTCAGAATTCATAATCAAGAGTTTTAAAATATACAGGGTGTTCCATAATTCCCTACCACTACTCTAGACATTGTTCCTGGGTAAGAAACATATCTAAATATCATATTTAAACTGTCCGAAAGTCCTTGGTTACTAACACAGCCTCCATTTGGTTTTTTTCTCTTATATTTTTTTCATGAATATTGGTTAAACATACGGAATTGAAACTTTGCCCAAACATTTATGACAAATAGACAAAGCTTCAAAAAATTTTTGACGATTTCTCTAATTCATGAAACAAAATGGCGGCAATTTAAAATTTTATTTCTCTAATAACTCGTGAACCGTTGATTTAACTGAAAATTTACAAGAATACCTTTTTTTAGGAAATGTAACAAATCGATGACACCAAATTGTTTTAAATTAGACAAATATTAACTGAGATATGGCAGCTTAGTTGCAGTGCATGTCAAGGCATGCGACTAAAGTCTGCCACAACAATGCAACAGCCTCCGTCTGCTTACTGTCATTAAAATTCACACAAAACTCCCAAACCTTTTATATCAGCTGTGGTAAAAGTCAAAATACTTTTTTACAAACTAATCATCTGATTTTTATTCTTGCCTGAAAATGTTATTATTTTATTCATTGTAGTCAGTTCCTCTACAGTTATTCTAAACTTGACAAGACCAAGAGGGTTATGTGACATTTTATTATTGTTTGAAGTAATCTAAAACAACCTACAAATAACATACAAAGCAGGCGGAGACTGTTGCATTGTTGTGGCAGACTTTAGTCGCATGGCTTGACATGCACTGCAACTAAGCTCTAGCGGTCACCTATCACTAAAGCTGCCATATCTCAGTTAATATTTGTCTAATTTAAAACAATTTGGTGTCAATAGATTTTTATTACATTACCTAAAAAAAATATTCTTGTAAATTCTTTGTTAAATCAACGGTTCACGAGTTATTTGAGAAACAAAATTTTAAATGGCCGCCATTTTGTTTTATGAATTTGAGAAATTGTCATATTTTTTTGTAGCTTTGTCTATTTGTCGTAAATGTTTGGGCAAAGTTTCAATTCCGTACGTTTAAACATTATTCAGAAAAAAATTATAAGTGAAAAAAAACAAAATGGAGGCTGTGTGAGTAACTAAGGACTTCCGGACAATTTAAATATGATATTTAGATATGTTTCTTACCCAGGAACAATGCCCTAGAGTATTGGTAGGGAATTCTGAAACACCCTGTGTAAATATTTATTGGATTCAGAAAGCTCCAACATATTTTGATATATCAAACAAATTTTGACAAACTAGTAGTTGTGATTTAGTCAATGTTAGTAATAATATTTAGTAGTCACCGCAGTACGCAGCTGCAACAATGCAACTTTCTTCGACCTTTTCGAAGATTCTTAAGCCACCGCTCGTTTTTGTCGCACCCTGCGTGCCTCTAGTTCATTTTATTGCGCGTGTTAAGTGACTGCTAGAGAATCAAAAAGTAACTGAGTTGGTGAATGTTAACAATGTCAGTGACTATCGATGTGTGTATTTTATATCGAAGACAAAATACTTTAGATAAATAGCTGATGCAGTAAACTTTGTAAAACTATGATAAGTTAGGAATTAGTTGGGTTTAGACAATTAGGTAACTTTTTATTTATTTATTAGTTGTGTTAGTAAATAATAATTTTTGAAATCACCATTTTTTCAATCCTGTCTGTAAGTCCGTAACATCATAGTGTATAAATGAAAAAATTAATCTAATCCTGAAAAAAATTACCAGTTCATTTTATAAACAGAAACTGACTACTCGCTGTTGCCAGTAGTGTGACCAGGGAAATAAAAAACAAATAATAAACAAAGAAAATAATTTGTTCAGTCTAGAATTATTTTAAAAACGTTTTACGTCACGAAATAAGGAATCTGTATACGATAACAATAAAGATCGAAATTGCAAAAAAGGAAAGGAAAACTTAAAAGAATATTACCTTATAAAAGTTTAAAATACCCCCGTCGCAGCAGACCTGCGTACTCAGCGAATTTCCAAATCAATAATATAATAATAATATATGAAAATTTTGGTCCAAATCTGTCGATAAACATGAGAATTATTTGCCTATTCTCCATAAGATTAAAATGGGAAAGAGTGAGTAGGTTTGCTGCTGTGAGGAACACTGAAAGTAGCCATTTATACCATCAAAAATTTTGTTTTTAATATTTATACCAACTTTCATCAACATCTGTCCATAAATAAAGGAGTTTGCCTAATCTCCATATGATTAACATGGGAAAAGAGTATGCAGGTTTGCTGCCATGATAAACACATAAACTATGATTTTTTAGCACAAATGTATGGATCTCAACCACATGAAGCTAAATACAAAGTTTTATCCGAAAATATTAGATAATAAGTGAAAAATTAATTTTTTCCTAATCCTCATAAGCTTAACATTGGAGTTTTAGAAATTACAAACGTACTGTGTTTATTTATTTATATCTCGTGTAACTGTTGTATTTTAGATAGAGAAAAACTTTAAGGATAATCACCATTGTGTATTTTTTTAAGCTGATTCCAATGGTGAAATATAAAATTAGAATTTTTTAAAAATTACATGTGTAAAACGCAAAAAACACCATTTTGGGGTACAAGACCCCCCCAAACTACCCGTTCCCATAAATGTCTGTTTACAACTTTTCCGAGAATTTTAGGAATTACACTTCATCTACCGAATTTGACTACTCGGACCATTTTTCCAGTAGTTATCGTGACCAGTGAAATAAAAAACAAATAATAAACAAAGAAAATAATTTGTTCAGTCTAGAATTATTTTAAAAAATTGTTGTACATATATAAATTTTAACGACTATTGTTTTTTGGTATACAATAAGCAACCTAAAAGAAGAAAAAAATAACAGGAAAACTTAAAAGAATATTACCTTATAAAAGTTTAAAATAAACTAAATCAGAAAAATAAAAAAGACAAATTATTATTTTTATGCAAAAATACTTTAAAGTGGGGCTATTTTAATATTAAAGGCAATTAATGAAAACAATTTGCTCCTAAATATTGAAAAAAAGAGTTTAAATAAATTTTGTTTAATTTCGGCAGTTTAAAACTTCTTGTAATATAAGCCAGGTTGTAGTTTCCTCAATTACCGCTTCTTACAAAGAACAACCTTAACACTTTATACACGAACAGAGATGTTTGTGTATAAGGTTTTAAGTAAATAGGAAATGAGCTTTCGAAAAAAAATCTATGGTAGGATATTTGGTACTATACTAGGACGGTTGGTAGTATATTTACTACAATTTTATTGTTAATGACGTTTACAATGGCAAATGACGTAGTGATGATTATGCTGAAGATCATGATGACAACAATGACAATGATGGCTCTATATTTAAGAAAGATATTTTGGGGAGCTGATGTGTTTATCTGAACTAGGAAGTTCTTGCGGTTGTACGCCGACCAGGGATTGACCCCACGCTCCGGAGACAGGTAACTATCGAATTGTCTGCAGAGCGTGTTTGGGACAGGAAAAGGATGAGTTTGGTGGCTGAGGATTGGCTTGGTCAGCTGGCCACATTTTTTTCTTCTAGTAGACAATATACATTGCATTTCAAATATCAAGGTATTTAATTAACATACAAGTAGGAGCAAAATAATATATCAGAAACCACTATTTTTCCAAACACTTTTTTCACATATAGTTTTGATTACCCAGTGGTTCAACATGAACTCGTCTACTGAGTACAGATCTTTGGACACCGAAAGGTGTTTTAATCGTGATTTGAATTGGTTTTCGTTGTTTGATTGTTTAACACCTTTAGTCAGTCTATTAAGAAACTGGATACAAATCTGAAACTGTAAACGCTTAAACATCACAGTTCTGTGATTTTGAGGTATATGGTTTTCCCTGCCTTTAGTATCATAAAGGTGGATCTAACTGACGTACGAGGGCACTTGTATTTACAATACAAGGCCGTTTCGTAAAATGTATAGATCGGGCTGTGTAAGTTCCTCGCTGTATTTATCATCCATACTTTGCAAAATACCTACCTGGATAGATAGCTATTTAAAATACCCCCGTCGCAGCAGACCTGCGTACTCAGCGAATTTCCAAATCAATAATATAATAATAATAATATACGACAAGTCAAGTGGTCAAAATCTGTTGATGAACATGAGAATTATTTGATTATTCTCCATAAGATTAACATGGGAAAGAGTGTGCAGGTTTGCTGCTGTGAGGAACACTGAAAGTAGGCATTTATACCATCAAAAATTTTTATTTTAACATTTATACCAACTTTCATCAACATCTGTCCATAAATAAAGGAGTTTGCCTATTCTCCATATGATTAACATGGGAAAAGAGTATGCAGGTTTGCTGCCATGATAAACACATAAACTATGATTTTTAAGCATAAAAGGATAGATCTCAACCACATGAAGCTAAATATCACGTTTCATAAAAAAATATTGATTAATATGGGAAATATTAATTTTTCCCTATCCTCCATAAGATTAACATTGGAGCCTCACAATACAACGTACTGTGTTTAGATTTTTTTAATATCTCGGTAACCGTTGGAGATAGAGAAAAACTTTAAGGAACTTAATTGTGTAGTTTTTTAAGCTGATTCTAATGGTGAAATATAAAATTAGAAATTTTTTAAAATTACATGTGAAAAACGCAAAAAAACCCATTTTGGGGTACAAAACCCCCCCCAAACTACCCGTTCCCATTGACCGATATGTCTGGTTTACGAACTCGTCCGAGCATTTGTAGGAATACACGTCTCTACCAAATTTGGTCTCGATCGGACCATTTTTACGAGAGTTATCGTGTTCACAGACACACACATATATATATATATATAAAAATTTTAACGACTATTGTTTTTGGACTCTGGGCACCTAAAGAAGAAAAAATAACATGGTCCCGGGCTTAAGTCTCACCATGAGACCTACGGTAATAGCTTCTTCCCTATGGGAAATTCGCTAAAATGAAATTAACCCTCCTCAACTATCGGATTCCAATGTTGTTTACCAATTTCAATCCCGCGTTGTAGAAGTTTTATAGCTTAGGATACACCCTTATGGAAACTTTACCAGCCGCCCACTCAGGAACATAAACGGCATTTACAAAATAAATCAGTATAAGCATTATACAAGTGGGTTTCATTGAGCACTGAGGGTGTTGGGTTGAGGGAGGTGCGCGCGCATGCGAGCGGGGCCCGCGCAGTCAGTAGGACATGGGCCGCACGGGCGACGGAGGCTAGCACCCCATGCGTTCCTCATGTAGTATTAGCACTGACCTCCAGTGATGAGCGCTGCTTGGAAGTACGGGGCTGCAGCGCTGACGCTACTCGCGGTCTTCACACTGACCGGCTGTCAGCACACACGGCCACACGCGCCGGACCATTGGTTGGTGCTGACCTCGGGCGACCTACCGCCACCGCCCGGCCCCGGCCGCGACCCTGCGGACACATCCTCGGAGCTCCGACGCCGGAGAACCACTTGGAGGAAGCGGTCGCCGGCCGGCGGAGGGAGACTCGGCCTGTACACTCGGTCCCGGCGAGGAGGCCGCCAGCAGTATGAAATGCATCCCATGGGTCAGTACCTACTGGCCTGTACCGTACATTTCTAACATCCCCGACATTCAAGGGATGGTTAATATGGTCAAAATATAGTTTTTTTTGTTTTAATAATATACTTCATTACTCTATCCAAAATTTTGCTTTTTGATACGAGCACAAGTTTAACAGCTGAGGCTGTTAAATGTGTGAGTAGATATCAAAAAGCCAATTTTGGACCATGTGATGAACATTTCGTCATACTGCAAAAATAAAGTTAAAGAAACTCGTAAAACATAAATTAGTACCTGATTTAGTATCAATAGTTGTCGACCATTTTTGTCGCTTTAGAATCAGCTTAAATGTTACTTACGTTGTAGCAGTTCTTTCTTGATTCCTAACTGGTTGTTTATGTTATGTCAGTGTTGGATTAAATAATCTAACACTGACATAACATCAGTGCATTCGAACCATAGAATTCGATTGTAAATACAAGCGAATACTACCTAGAATCAAAAGTATCATCAATGATTATTTGTTTGCGGCCCAGGACGCAAACAAATAATCATAAAATTAGTTTGAGTCCTATGAAGAAAAAGAACAACTTTTACTCTTTAACACATGTATCTAAAACAATTTTTTTTGAAGCAGAATGACAAAAACATTTTTTAAATCTCCAATTTATTACCCGTTAATTTCATACATAGTTATTAAAATCTGGATGAGTGATTATTTTGTTACTGACGCTTGTATAAACCATGTCGCTAGAATTCCAATAAATGAGAGTGGTCGCAGTTTTACTTTTAACGATCTCCTAAAATTATGGTTTTTAAAGTTGTTGTACCCATATCTCAGGAAAGAAAAATATCAACACAATTTTTTTTCTTTATTGTTTTCAGTAGAAAATGGGAAACATTAATTAGTCTTCAATTCCATAAAAATATTATTCTGACATTTTAAACAAAATTTAAACTTTTGATATAAATTATATTCTGAAAAGTTACGATATTTCAATAAACTCACATTTTAAAATAATGATAATGCACCAAGAAAATAAATGTGGATATCCATTAAGGTTCTTCAGATATTGGTACATAAAGATCCCACAATTAACATGGACAAGATACAATCATCCAACTCTCCTTTAAAAAAATAATAATTTATTCCTTTCGTTTCACGAAAGTATATTATCGGGTATCCAAAAAAGGTTAGTACAATTTAAAACTCAAAACCACACTGACTCTCATTAACTTGTGATGATCTACCTTTTTTTGTGGCATCGTCAAGGTGCGAAAGTTGAGTTTTATATATCATTATTGTCGAGTTAGATAATCTAAAAATATATTAAAGCCTAAAATAAAAATACATATCGAGAGAAGGCAAAAAAGTATTATAATTTTTGAAGAGCATTATGTCCATAGATATTTAGTATAGCTTAGTTGTTATCTAACATGTTTTCGAAAAACATTCAAACCTTGAATACACTAACTAGTAAAAAGAATGTATTCACAAAAGTTAATTGATTTCCACTTACACTTATTTTGACACAGATCTCTTGATCCTTCTCTTGGTCCTTACAGATCTTTTACTTTAGACTATAAATATCAATTCAGATGAACCAACTCCAAACAATGAAAGATAAAACTAAACTTTGGCATCTAGAAAAGCTAGATCATAAAAAATTGATGAGAATCGTGATTTGGGTTTAAAAATGTATTAATTATTTCTGGATACCCAATATATTAGCTTTTACATTATGAATTTTTGAATGCCAGTGCTTTTTCAATAATAAGTAATTAATTAATATTGATAGCATGAGTTTAAACCAATGCTACAGTCATAAGCCAACCGCTTAAAACTCAACGAGTGGCCTTAAAAATCACCACAATTTAAATGGTTTATAGCTTTAAAATAAATTAAGTTATTTTCAGGAGGCTTTGGCGTTGGAACTTACTTGTATTTAGTTTAAAGACTTTATGAGTCACGAGAATAAATTAAGGTGGAAACACAAAATCTTTGAACACGCTGAACTCCGTGGTTGTCGGTTCGAACGTGATTGTAATTGCCAATATATCTGAAACACTACCACTGAACACACTGAACCCCGTGGTTGTCGGTTCGAACGTGATTGTAATTGCCAATATATCTGAAACACTACCACTGAACACACTGAACCCCGTGGTTGTCGGTTCGAACGTGATTGTAATTGCCAATATATCTGAAACACTACCACTGAACACACTGAACCCCGTGGTTGTCGGTTCGAACGTGATTGTAATTGCCAATATATCTGAAACACTACCACTGAACACACTGAACCCCGTGGTTGTCGGTTCGAACGTGATTGTAATTGCCAATAAGACCTACTCAGTGACATCAGGAACTAACACTAATAACGCCAACTTTATGGAGTCTTCCTTTAAAGAAATGATCGAAATAACTTAAAATAAAAATTATTTTGTTAAATAATAAATTATTTTAATGGATACATTTATTGATTAGTTAAAAAATAAATACATTCTATTGTGATTTATTTTAAATTAGTGTTATTTTTACGATGCGTATATGTGCTCTGATATACGTATTTTTATAGGACCCCCTTTATGCATTAGGGGATCGTACCCATAAGAAGTATCCTATAAGAATAACGTTGTATGTATAAATTTGTAACTATTTTACACTATAAAATTTCATGATAAAAATTAAACCGGAAATTAGTGAATTAGAAGTAATTAAATCAGATGAAGTAATTAGAAAAAACTATGCACACGTACCTGTTCTAATTTCAAGCGTAAATTATATATTAGACAAAATATAAATACTATAAATACTCTTAAACGAGAAAGTAAGTAATAAGTAGTGGAATGATACGACGGTGATATTTACAATTGTCACAAAGTGTCCAAATTCCTTGTAACATCGATCGTAGAGTAAGGGAAAATGTTTGTCTGGCTGAGAGAGTAAACCTTTTGGGTTAATATGGGCACTTTGTACGATATCAGATGTGCGGTAGCGGGAACATTTAAGTGATTGGGCCGGTTGGAAGCACCGTCCAGATACAACTGACGTTCCATCACATGTGATGACGCAAGCAGGCTCACCGACTGTAAACTGCACTGCTCACTAAGCTGCACTCCAGATAAATACCTGGCGTTCCATCACATGTGATGACGCAAGCAGGCTCACCGACTGTAAACTGCACTGCTCACTAAGCTGCACTCCAGATAAATACCTGGCGTTCCATCACATGTGATGACGCAAGCAGGCTCACCGACTGTAAACTGCACTGCTCACTAAGCTGCACTCCAGACACACATCTGGTGTCCCATCACATGTAATATTTCTAGAAAATTTTTATGTATGTAGTCCATCTCCTGAAATAGCTATGAAAACTATATTAAGTTATGAATTTCCTCATTTTATATTACTTGAGGTCTAATTTTCGTCCAAACTTACTACTTTAATGGCCTGGTTACTCAGGAGTATTGCGCTGGCCCAGTAAGTCACAGGTTGCTGGATTGAAACCAGCAACCTTACATCCCCCTGTTATATCGTGAGTGGTGATCCCTGGTTCTCCTAAGTGACCATGCCGCTACGGTACGTCACAGTTTTTAATTCGCACAGACCCTAGACCCATGGTGATGTGTAGTTTAGTTTCTTTTAATTTTATTTCATTATTTATACATTTCATATTTAAAAGTTGATCAATATTTTAATTTTGAATTAAAAGCGAAACTAATCAGTTTAGTTATGTTTAAAATAATATATTACACAGTTATAAGTCTACATAAACAGAATAATGTTTTAATAAATTTTACCGATCATTCCAGTGTAATACACAAGTTAGATAATTAGCTTTTGATTTTTCGTAACTTACTTTTGTAATCCATTCAAGGATTCGCTGCTATCTATTTTTAAAGTATCTTAATAGGTTTTAATGGATGATTACTTTATTTTAAATTAAATAGAAACTCATCACTTCTTATTGCACAATAGATAAGTAGTGGTATAAATAGGTAGTGTTTAGTCAAAATAATTGATACGTAATAAACAAAATTGTATGGAATTCCCAATGGGAAACAGCTTAGATCATGGAAATAATTGAAGGGAATGATTTCACTTTCTCTAAACACTTGTTCTAATGACGTCAATTCTGTTATAATTACATTTCAGTCCTATCTCACAAATTGTTAATACCACTTCTAATTGCAAACATAGCTTATACATATATATGTCAATCTATCTATAATATTATAAAGAAGAGGTGGTTTCTGTATGTTTGTTTGTGGGTTTGTTGTGGCAAGTAAACGCGAAAAATACTGAACCGACCAGTTTGAAATTTTACAGAAAGGTAGATCTTAAACTCATGCAACACATAGGCATATTAGTTCCCTTAAAATCCCCTCGGGCTACGCCCCATGAACGTGCTAAATTTCAATGTTTACATTTTTAGAGAATGAAAACATAAAATTTCTTGAATGTCAACAGCTGTGAACACTAAAATTTGACAGTTCGGGAAGAAGAAGAAGAAAGAGCTGATGTGGCCGTCCTAAGTTTCAATATTTACGTTTTCAAATGACAACATCCGTTTGCACTATATTTTGACAGTTCGGGAAGAAGAAGAAATTAAGTTGATTTTTCAGATAAACTGCTGGATCGAAATTAGTGAATAATTATTTGAAATAGTGGAATGGTAGGTTTTAAGTTTTTTCCCGGGTACTTTGGCTAGTACTAAATAAATGTGTTTCCTTTTGTGAAATAGCTTAAATGTTTTCAGTTCCTCTAGACAGCTTTCTTTATAATCATATGACGACATGAACCATATGACGTCACTTCCGTTACAATTTTGGTCTGACGGACTGCCAATACATCCACTCCCGGAGCTAAGACATATCCATGTCAAAACTAAATGTTAATTTCCTACTTCATAGATTCTATTTTACAGAAATCCCTTTTTACTGTCCAAAATTCAATCGATATCTCAAACACATGCCATAGTCAATGTTTACCACAACGATAGCAACATATGTTAGCATGTATGAACGCATGTTTTTATTCTAATCAGTACGTTCTGTTTCAGTGCCGCACGAGCGAGACAGACCATACGACGTACCGCAAATTGGTGAGTCCTCTCATTAGTTCTACGTCATAACCTAGCTCATTTCATTCATTCATTTTCTGTTTTCGATTTTCTCTGTTTCGAGAGTTCTCAGTTTCACTCCCACGGTTTTTATCGGACGTTTCCCATTTTTTGGTATTATCGTTTGTCGACGAAAGAAAAAACCTGATTTAGGGAGAAGGCTTACACAATAATAGTTTAGTTTGCGTTGTTACTTGTAACATCCAAGAATTACAAGTACTGCGGTTCTTCAAAGAGTGATATGGAGACTGAGATAGTTAAAATGGTATGGATAGTGCGTTTATTTTGTATATACTGTAATCTTAAATAATCTTTAAGATGTATATTTTATACAATGCAATATTTATTATATTTACTTCTTGTGTTAGTGAATCTGATAATCTGTATATATACACGTCAAAGCCCTCACTCACTCACTTTTTACTAATTCTCCCACTTCCCAATTACTTAGGAAGCTGAAATTCGGTATACTGGTTCTTTAGGCCTAAAATAGAAAAGTCTAATAGGTTTTGTGACCATAGATAAATCTCCCCATAAATCTCTACCCTACACGCCTTCAAAGTTCCCATGTTAATCTTATGGGGAAATAATTTTGTTTTGGATTCCAACATAAGAAGCCAAAGAAATATAGTACTAATTGTATCTAATTACTGTATAAATAAATTCTCAGTACACATTTTGTGGATTATGGTTTATGATTAAAAATCATATGTATTTTTTGATGGCCAAATAAAAAAATACAATGTTTATACAAATTTGGTTTATTATAATAATCAGTTACATATTTTTAATATTTTCCTTTTGATATCTGAAATGTATCAAATGTTGATATTGCTTATTATTATTGAAAATTCTCTTTTGTGTGTGTGCGTATATGTGCTAAAGTGTGTATTTACCGGGCTTTAAAATGATCAAAGGGACTTAGTTGTAAGATGATAAATAGTATGCCTATTTATGGCCTGGAACAATAGCGCCTGCAAGAACAATGACTGCAAAATTCTACTAGTTAGAGAGGAGGTAACGAGATTTAGGGAACAGTCTGATATAGAATATCATCCTTACCACCTGGCACTTAAACTCATGACAACAGCCAATCAATAGATATGTGCCAACCCATTTTACCCAACCGTGAAGTTAGTGTTTATTTTTGTTAGAGCTATTAAGGTTTAGTTTCTAACTCATGTTCCTGTTTAATTGATAATTTGTCATAGCATTTACTTATTTTATTTCTTACAAAACATATTGTAAATAAAACTGTAATCAAATGTGTTTGGTTGATGAGATGGGAAAAGCGACTTATGGTATGACTTAGCTCCGACCTGCCTAGTCGTGGAATACCTTCTGCAATCCTCACAGAGGGTCAACTCACTCAATGCCGTGTCGCAGTATGTGCAAATTACCCACTACTGTACAAGTAGGCTAACATAACCTCAAAGCAAATGCAAACTATCTGCTGGCCATTCAACAATTACTTCTACCAACTGCTATTATTTCAAATAGTTCATTACGTAGTGTGCCAGATTCATCCCATAATTCGTATAGGATTACATTTAGTCCCAAAGGACTAAAAGAAGAACTACGTATTTTTCCTTTGGGATTAAAAGTATTGCCTTAATAATTTTTTTCTGAAAATGAAATTTAACTGTTTTATCTCAAATGTCCATCACAATGGATCTAAGGCCTGTGCGGTGAAAGACAGGAGGGTACCGTTCACATAGACTTGTCTAAGGTGACCGATCATAACCTGACAGGAGAGAGATTCGTTTTACTAGACCAGAGCTACCAGATTTACCCCTGAGCTACCGTGACAGTTAATACCGTATTTGACTTTATACAGGGTGTTCATATAACAGTTCGAGGACAAACTTCGAAGGGTGATAGTACTCATCAAAATAAACAAAAAATTACTTACTGGTACTATCACCCCTCGAAGTTTGTCCCCGACTTTAATGAACACCCTGTATAGAACGTGTAGAAATTTATCGGATGAAATTGCACAACGTTAGTTCCACTTTTGCTCATATCTGCCTACAGAATCTACCTTATTTGCAGATTATCCATATTTTTTACTTTGAACGTAATAATGGGTAATTGAGAGAGCGGTTTACGGTATATTAATTAGCTCTTTGTTATGTTGATTGTGATTTATTCGGAAACCCTTTCAGAGACCTAGCCATATACAATGTCCACGTTAATGCTAATGAATATATGGAGGTAGAGTTATATTTTGAAAAGGTTGGTAAACTTCTCTTTGGAGGATGAGGAAGAAATAAACACCATGTTGGAAATTTATTAATTAAAATGCTAAAATGATTTGAAATATCATGTCAAAATTATTATATTCTGTAAATATACCAGTCTCAGATGACCTACATCCTCCGCGAATTTCCATATCTTTAATAATACTATCCTACTTAATTTTGAATTAATTATTTTACTTAATTATTAAGGTTTAATTTTTAAAGTATAAAATAAAAAATACATAAAATCCTCTCTAAGAGCTAATGAATCATTGTAATTATAGGTTTTTATCAAAACCTATAATTTTTTGTTCATTTTATTCTATTTATAAATTATAACTTATAACTATTTATAAGTTATGAATCATGCTGATAGTAGTGATTCTATGTTTTAAAGCACCTATCAAAAGAAAAAACCTTTCCTGCATATTATGCCCTAATCTATCTCTTTCTTTCTTACGCAGTTGTATTTTTGAGTCTGAGACAACAAACATACACAACATTTTGACACTTCAGTAAGATTAGCACCAACAGTTGAAATTGATTAAAGATTATCTTGTGATTAAAGGAAAAGGAAGTCGCTCCAAAATATATTATATTTTTTTAATTTTAAATTAACAATTGACACATTTTTCAAGAATCCAGCATCAGCAGGGAAAATAAAAAATCCAATTCAAATTCAACATACCGTTTCATAATGTTTTTAAAATCAAAAACCTTTATAACTTCACACAAATTTTCAATAGCCTCCCTAATACCCTAAGGAAAGAATAAAGCACAAAAGCCATTTTGAGACATACTAAAATAGTTTTTATTAAAACATATTTTCATAGTGTTCAATTTTTTAAGAATACGTATATTTAAGTTAGAAAAAAACCTGTGCCCAATGGTATAGCTATGTAAATTTGTTTGGTAGCAAAAATATAATTGAATTTTAATTTGTTCCCTTAAAGAATATGTAGAGCTAATACAATGTTTAGAAAATCCACTCGTTATGTTTTATAATATTCAAAGTTTATGACAATGTAATTTATTCTCCCCGCCTACTGACCGCTGTATCAGAGCCCGCAATGCAAATTTGCTTTTGTGTCGCTTCTGCCATGGTGGCAGAACGTTCTGAAACGACTTGATAGTTTAACGGTTGGCTACGTTTAGATTTAATCCATTGTTTTGTAAAGCTATAAAAATCGTAATTATTTATTCACTAATTGTTAATGTGATACTTCGATTCTACGATTTTATCGTATCTTACATTTTCTGAGATTATTTTATTTATTAAATTAGCTATACATGTACTTATTTATACTCAGACTTAAAGTTGATAGTGCCACAGTCAACATTATAAAAAATTAAATAGTTTCTAATTTTAGATGCTATTAAAACTATTAATTACCTCACTTTTAAGTAGAGTACAATTTGAACAGAAAGTTGATACCCAATTCACGTTGTTATTTAATTTCGCCTTGTATCGTTACACCAGTAAGCCTATTACAGATTGCTTGGTTAATTAGAGATTATTAAATCAATAAATGTTTTTAACAATATAGCTAAAATGTAATATATTTCAACACTTGTATTTGTTTTATAATAAATGTTCCTTAGAGCTGTTATTATAAACTATGAATACACTACATTTAAAATCAACGGTTTGAATAAGAATGGTCTAATAATTATGATGATGTTTTGTGATTAACGCAGTTTTAATATTAGTTATTCACAAGAAAAAAATAATGACATGTAATTATACAATCTATATTTTAATATCGCATATTTATCAGCTACAATAAAAATATAACAAATACAGTTTATTACGTTAATATTCACTTTTCATTGAGGTCAAATTAACGGACTGAGGTAAGCAGGTCAGAAAAGACTTAAAAATCACATTATCAATTGAAGAGTTATATTTTACGTTTTATTTTTGGTTCAATAGTGACCTAACATTTTTAATCCTATTTCATGATAGCGTTAGATTTATTCATAGTATATACTGTCTTATTCTAAACATACTTATTATCGCTGTGATAGTACATTGCTTACATTATAAAAATTAAATCCAATTCATTACAATTCATAAACTTTAATAGTGATAGTGTCTCTTAAGAAATACAATTTGAACAGAAAGTTGAAAAACCAATAGCAATTTTTAATTTTAAAAATAAAACTGCTTGTGTAAATGCAGGGAGATAAATGATAAATCGATAAAAATAAATCGTATTCAAATAATATAGCTTTGAAAATTGAAATATTTTTCAAAGACTGAAATAATTATATTAACATCCCCGGTTATTTAAATTTATTAGTATTCATAGGAAATAGGCTGATAGTTTACAACTACAAGAAAATTCGGAAGGACTCTTCCACATTTGTAAAATCTTCGGTTTATATAGTAATTAGATCAATATTTTATGCAGTTTGATGAAATATAAACGGGCCTAGAGTCTCATTTTGTTACTCGCTCAGATTACAACCTCATCTGTTGGCTTGGTTGTAAATATTTAGCTGGGAAAACATTACTTTCAAACCCTTTAACTAAAATATAATGATAATACTTTTATTTTTCAATAATTTTATCATCATTATATTATATAAGAACTTCCTTAATAAACTTGTATATTTATACAGGTTTATGAATGAAGTTTACTATGTTTAATATTATTTTTACTATGTCTAATTCAACTTGATGCAGTAATACAGTAATACAGCAGCTACTGGGACGGTAGCGACGTCCTGTAATCCAGCAACTTGGAGGTCACGAATTGTGGAGAGTTGTGAGAGATGGTCGGTGGATGTAGTGTTCTCTTGGGTGGATTCCATCCTCCATGGATGGACCATCCTCATAATTAGACCAATTCGTAATTCAGAGGCCGTGGTTCGGATTCCACGTTAAACTGTAGGTCCATTAGTTGCCATCGGCTGTTGGGCTATTAATTAACAGTCCTGTCTAAGGAACATGTCAGCCTTAGTCTGTAACAAGACTACAAGATCGCACCACAATCATCCTACATTCATTTCTCATTCATGTAGCAGTAGTGTAGTGTCCAGCCATGGAAGGATCAAACGCCAGACAGAAAAGGTTAAGCAACTAAAACTTGCTCCTGACAATCGTCCTTAGCTCAAGCTTGGGTGAAATGCAACCTGAAGGATCTATTCAGAATAATACCACGTTTCCTGGCACAAATAAATCAGCTATGTCGTTTTATTTCCAGGAAAGTAAATCTTCCGTATTTGTACAGGGAGTGGCAAAAATAACTTAAATAAGCGGAAAAGTTTCTAACATTTTAAAATTCTTTTCACTAATTGTAATTGATAAAGGACGCCAGTCAATGAAATCACATTATAAATTGTATATTTACCTTTATCGAAAAAAATACACGACGCATAAAGTAAACCTATTATTAAATCGGGAAATAGGGTGTTTCAGAATTCCCTACCAATACTCTAGGGCGTGGTTCCTGGGTAAAAAAACATATCTAAATATCATATTTAAATTGTCCGGAAGTACTTAGACAATAGACAAAGCTATTGTCTATTTGTCATAAATATTTGTGCAAAGTTTCAATTACGTAGTTTAACCATTATTCATAAAAAAATTATAAGTGAAAAAAAACAAAATGGAGGCTGTGTGAGTAACTAAGGACTTCCGGACAATTTAAATATTTTATTTAGATATGTTTTTACCCAGAAACAATGCCCTAGAGTATTGGTAGGGAATTCTGAAACATTCTGTATATGACGGTTTTCATTTGCACTGTTAGACGATCATGACAAGTATTGCATATGGTTTATTTTATAACTGATTAATTACCGGCCACCCCATTTTGCCAAAGTTTTGTGTAGAGTGATAAAATCGTATTTCATCATTTGTCCTTCCTTTTTTGAGCTATTTAATCTAATAGTCATAGTTAACAACCCCGTTAACTTGTTGAATATTGGTCAGATTCCTAATTGTTCTTAAGATAATTGTGGCACGATCTTGTAGTCACTGACTAAGTCTTGACATTTTTCTTAGACAGGACTGTTAATTAATAGTCCAACAGTCAATAGCATATATAAATGCCCTAAAGTTTAACGTGAAGTTCGAACTACTGCCTCTGGACTACGAATTGGTTTAATTGGAACGTAATAAATAGCTCGGACGCATATTTGGATGTCATATTTTTCATTTTTCCTTTTGTTACCTTTTGGATTCCTTTCTAAATTTATAAATGGAGCTCAAGTGTTTCAATCAGTCAAATAATTCTGGACACTGGGATAAGCAGGAATGGACATTACCGGAATGATTCTATCTTTAAATTAGCTAACTTTATGCGTTGTATGTTTGATTTTTTTGCAATTAAAGTAAGGTTGTGTTTTATAATGTACGTTTTATTAATTGGCGTTGTCTATATCTATAAAAGAGGATGTTTGTACGTATATATATTCGTATGTTTGAAGTTAATGCGCTCGGACACCGTTTTTCCAACGATTTTCCATGAAAAATGGTGCACATATATAAAATTTCATGGAGAAGGTTTGTGGATCATCAATTTTGTTGTAGCTCAATTGGGTTTCTCCCTAGAGGTCTAAAAAGGATCCCATATTATGGAACCAGAACTTGTAAATTATAACTGGTATAAAGAGTAGAAACATTATCAAACATTTAAGTTATTTCCAATTAAAACCTGTCAGTTATTTTAGTCGCCCTCTGTATTTCAGTCAGTTTTTCCCTATTGATTTAATTATTGTAATGAAATACTTATATGGTATAACCAAACCAACCTGATGTATCTCAACATTTTTATCTGTTATATTTGAAAAAAAACTTGGTGGGTTTTGTTTTGAGTGCCGTATAAAACTGTTTTAAACTAGGTAGTATATAGGCTATATGTATCTAGTATAGTGACTATATAGTTTATAGGCTATACGTTGAAAATGAAACAAAAGAAACTGAAATTAGGTGTCAATCTATAGGATGTATATTAGTACGATTGGTCATTTGATTTATAATAAATTACGGTTTGATTCAGTACACGTAAATAAATGAACTCATCAAAGTCCTGGGTCCTCTCCTGAAAGGGATGTCTAACAATGGGCAAGATTCGTGGCTCTAGCACAGTATAATATTAGCTTAGGGGTTGAATTTTGCCCAGTAAGCCATAAATAAATTAAATTATCTAATAATTTGCTTTACTATTTTGCCTATCTTTAACAAATAGTCTACCTAGTATGAATGCAAACAACATGAACTAGTCCCATTTGTGGGCTGTGAAAGTTTTTATTATGAAAAACCAAATTCGGATCCAGACAACTTAATAAAAGTCATGACTAATCAAATTGGATAGGATTCCATTTTTGTAAACATACCGAAAATTGCACAAGGGTGTCTTGAGGATTATTAGGAGTGTTGACGTTGAGGAATTCGTAATATCAGAACAGAGAAAACATTATAAGACGAGATGGAATGTACACGTCGAGGGCAAATAAATGCAGTTGGCTGTTGGCTGTTGGCTGTCTCATCACAGGCATTACATGATGAGCACGAACGATATGAGCATTCCATTACCACCACGTAATGTAAGGCTTTTCAATTTTGTCTGTTCAGAATACTTAACACACCGTCATTTTCATTTTTATATGACGTAAGAAAACACCTTTCAATTACATAAGCCACTTGGAAATCTTTTTAGATTTTTAATATTTTCATTTTTATTATTAAAAAAATTGAAATCAATTTAGTAGTTGGTTAAATCTAGAGAAATTAAGTCCAAGTATATGATAATTACATAAATAAATTTGAAGGAACGCATCGATTAATATCGGATAGTGTACCATAAATTTTTCCAAAATCAATATTTTTTCCAATTGTTCCGATGTGTATACATATACTTTTTAACTATGTAAGAGACACTTAATTAAGCAAAATAACGTTTATCAGGAAAGCGATATAAACCAAAATGGACATCCCGGGATGTGAACCTGTGACCTCTTGCACTCAAGTCCTAGACACTAACCACTAGGCTAGTAAGGAACCCAATTCACGATCTGTTAAAAAAAATTCTGTTTAAATATTATGGTTACTGATAAAAATTTCAAAAGCTATTTTATTTTTACACATTTATAGCAAATAAAACATCAACTGAATGACAGAATTGTATGAACTTGTACTCAACTAGTGAGCCCATAAAATAAAAAAAAATTCAAAATAAAATAATTAAAGAGGTTCTTATTTGACATTTAACTAGGTAACAATAGATCCTTCTTTAATGTTGATGGTGACTAAATAATTTTTTTTCTTTTTCAACTTAACAATATGTAGAAACTTAATGTCTTACCAAAAAATTTACTAAAATCAATAAAACATACTACCTCAATTCATATATTTTTTAATCTTAACCATAACTCCGTTCATTGACATAATTTTTTCGTATTATGACTGGATTGTTTTAACAGTTAATCATTATTCTAGACTATTAAATTAAGCTAAAACCATATTATTTAATTTCATGCTAAATCGGAAAATTTACTTCCTTAATGGAAAACGTCGTTAACACGAGGGATATTTTTATCATTTCCAACGTAAACATTTTTGTATGGAAATGTGACATAATTTTTACAAATCTCCAATGTAACGGAATATTATTAAAAATGTGCTGTTAAAGTTTAGATACAATTTTGAAACAACATGATCAAAATTTGAGTCGTAGTTTACGTATAAGTCGCTAAATATGATCCATGTGTTTAAGTTTTTACAAAGTACGTTTTTATTCATACTGTAACAATAATAAGAAAATCAAAGCAGGAAGACGGCAACAGTATGTAATTAAACACTTAGAACTCAGGTGCTCCGGTGCTCCAGGAGTTTAAACACTTACCTTAATTGGATAGCTCACTTGAACGAGCGCGGGAATTAATTTTGAATATCTTGGTGGTGGGCTCAGAGAGGGTGCAATAGGCGCGGCTTGCTGGAAGCCCTAGTCCAACGCAGGTTAATCTGTTATCCCGCTGTTGCTTGCGTAACCTGACTACATCAACGCATAATCCTTAGCTACACATCTCAGCTACACCAATGACCAATTACACCATACACGCACCATTACCAATCTTTTTAAACAGCTAAACAACGATCCAAGTACACCAATACATTTACAAGTTTGATAATCAAGCTACGCAATACCAAGCATTACATTAAAACAATCTCATTCAATGAACTAGTCACCAACCAAGCTACGATTACCATTCCATTCAATGAACTATTTTACCAACCAAGCTACAAATTACCATTCCATTAATAAAACTAGCTATACACCAACCAAGCTATACGATTACCATTCCATTCAATGAACTAGCTATACACCAACCAAGCTACACAATTACCATTCCATTTAATGAACTAGCTATACACCAACCAAGCTACACAATTACCATTCCATTTTAATAAACTAGCTATACACCAACCAAGCTACACAATTACCATTCCATTTAATGAACTAGCTATACACAAACCAAGCTACACAATTACCATTCCATTTAATGAACTAGCTATACACCAACCAAGCTACACAATTACCATTCCATTTAATGAACTAGCTATACACCAACCAAGCTACACAATTACCATTCCATTTAATGAACTAGCTATACACCAACCAAGCTACACAATTACCATTCCATTTAATGAACTAGCTATACACCAACCAAGCTACACAATTACCATTCCATTCAATGAACTAGCTATACACCAACCAAGCTACACGATTACCATTCCATTCAATGAACTAGCTATACACCAACCAAGCTACACAATTACCATTCCATTTAATAAACTAGCTATACACCAACCAAGCTACACAATTACCATTCCATTTAATGAACTAGCTATACACCAACCAAGCTACACAATTACCATTCCATTCAATGAACTAGCTATACACCAACCAAGCTACACAATTACCATTCCATTCAATGAACTAGCTATACACCAACCAAGCTACACGATTACCATTCCATTTAATGAACTAGCTATACACCAACCAAGCTACACAATTACCATTCCATTTAATGAACTAGCTATACACCAACCAAGCTACACGATTACCATTCCATTCAATGAACTAGCTATACACCAACCAAGCTACACAATTACCATTCCATTCAATGAACTAGCTATACACCAACCAAGCTACACAATTACCATTCCATTCAATGAACTAGCTATACACCAACCAAGCTACACGATTACCATTCCATTCAATGAACTAGCTATACACCAACCAAGCTACACGATTACCATTCCATTCAATGAACTAGCTATACACCAACCAAGCTACACGATTACCATTCCATTTAATGAACTAGCTATACACCAACCAAGCTACACAATTACCATTCCATTCAATGAACTAGCTATACACCAACCAAGCTACACAATTACCATTCCATTCAATGAACTAGCTATACACCAACCAAGCTACACAATTACCATTCCATTCAATGAACTAGCTATACACCAACCAAGCTACACAATTACCATTCCATTCAATGAACTAGCTATACACCAACCAAGCTACACGATTACCATTCCATTCAATGAACTAGCTATACACCAACCAAGCTACACGATTACCATTCCATTCAATGAACTAGCTATACACCAACCAAGCTACACAATTACCATTCCATTCAATGAACTAGCTATACACCAACCAAGCTACACGATTACCATTCCATTCAATGAACTAGCTATACACCAACCAAGCTACACGATTACCATTCCATTCAATGAACTAGCTATACACCAACCAAGCTACACGATTACCATTCCATTCAATGAACTAGCTATACACCAACCAAGCTACACGATTACCATTCCATTCAATGAACTAGCTATACACCAACCAAGCTACACGATTACCATTCCATTCAATGAACTAGCTATACACCAACCAAGCTACACGATTACCATTCCATTCAATGAACTAGCTATACACCAACCAAGCTACACAATTACCATTCCATTCAATGAACTAGCTATACACCAACCAAGCTACACGATTACCATTCCATTCAATGAACTAGCTATACACCAACCAAGCTACACGATTACCATTCCATTCAATGAACTAGCTATACACCAACCAAGCTACACGATTACCATTCCATTCAATGAACTAGCTATACACCAACCAAGCTACACGATTACCATTCCATTCAATGAACTAGCTATACACCAACCAAGCTACACGATTACCATTCCATTCAATGAACTAGCTATACACCAACCAAGCTACACGATTACCATTCCATTCAATGAACTAGCTATACACCAACCAAGCTACACGATTACCATTCCATTTAATGAACTAGCTATACACCAACCAAGCTACACGATTACCATTCCATTCAATGAACTAGCTATACACCAACCAAGCTACACAATTACCATTCCATTCAATGAACTAGCTATACACCAACCAAGCTACACGATTACCATTCCATTCAATGAACTAGCTATACACCAACCAAGCTACACGATTACCATTCCATTCAATGAACTAGCTATACACCAACCAAGCTACACGATTACCATTCCATTCAATGAACTAGCTATACACCAACCAAGCTACACGATTACCATTCCATTCAATGAACTAGCTATACACCAACCAAGCTACACGATTACCATTCCATTCAATGAACTAGCTATACACCAACCAAGCTACACGATTACCATTCCATTCAATGAACTAGCTATACACCAACCAAGCTACACGATTACCATTCCATTCAATGAACTAGCTATACACCAACCAAGCTACACGATTACCATTCCATTCAATGAACTAGCTATACACCAACCAAGCTACACGATTACCATTCCATTCAATGAACTAGCTATACACCAACCAAGCTACACGATTACCATTCCATTCAATGAACTAGCTATACACCAACCAAGCTACACGATTACCATTCCATTCAATGAACTAGCTATACACCAACCAAGCTCTAAAATTACCATTCCATTCAATGAACTAGCTATACACCAACCAAGCTACACGATTACCATTCCATTCAATGAACTAGCTATACACCAACCAAGCTACACGATTACCATTCCATTCAATGAACTAGCTATACACCAACCAAGCTACACGATTACCATTCCATTCAATGAACTAGCTATACACCAACCAAGCTACACGATTACCATTCCATTCAATGAACTAGCTATACACCAACCAAGCTACACGATTACCATTCCATTCAATGAACTAGCTATACACCAACCAAGCTACACGATTACCATTCCATTCAATGAACTAGCTATACACCAACCAAGCTACACGATTACCATTCCATTCAATGAACTAGCTATACACCAACCAAGCTACACGATTACCATTCCATTCAATGAACTAGCTATACACCAACCAAGCTACACGATTACCATTCCATTCAATGAACTAGCTATACACCAACCAAGCTACACGATTACCATTCCATTCAATGAACTAGCTATACACCAACCAAGCTACACGATTACCATTCCATTCAATGAACTAGCTATACACCAACCAAGCTACACGATTACCATTCCATTCAATGAACTAGCTATACACCAACCAAGCTACACGATTACCATTCCATTCAATGAACTAGCTATACACCAACCAAGCTACACGATTACCATTCCATTCAATGAACTAGCTATACACCAACCAAGCTACACGATTACCATTCCATTCAATGAACTAGCTATACACCAACCAAGCTACACGATTACCATTCCATTCAATGAACTAGCTATACACCAACCAAGCTACACGATTACCATTCCATTCAATGAACTAGCTATACACCAACCAAGCTACACGATTACCATTCCATTCAATGAACTAGCTATACACCAACCAAGCTACACGATTACCATTCCATTCAATGAACTAGCTATACACCAACCAAGCTACACGATTACCATTCCATTCAATGAACTAGCTATACACCAACCAAGCTACACGATTACCATTCCATTCAATGAACTAGCTATACACCAACCAAGCTACACGATTACCATTCCATTCAATGAACTAGCTATACACCAACCAAGCTACACGATTACCATTCCATTCAATGAACTAGCTATACACCAACCAAGCTACACGATTACCATTCCATTCAATGAACTAGCTATACACCAACCAAGCTACACGATTACCATTCCATTCAATGAACTAGCTATACACCAACCAAGCTACACGATTACCATTCCATTCAATGAACTAGCTATACACCAACCAAGCTACACGATTACCATTCCATTCAATGAACTAGCTATACACCAACCAAGCTACACGATTACCATTCCATTCAATGAACTAGCTATACACCAACCAAGCTACACGATTACCATTCCATTCAATGAACTAGCTATACACCAACCAAGCTACACGATTACCATTCCATTCAATGAACTAGCTATACACCAACCAAGCTACACGATTACCATTCCATTCAATGAACTAGCTATACACCAACCAAGCTACACGATTACCATTCCATTCAATGAACTAGCTATACACCAACCAAGCTACACGATTACCATTCCATTCAATGAACTAGCTATACACCAACCAAGCTACACGATTACCATTCCATTCAATGAACTAGCTATACACCAACCAAGCTACACAATTACCATTCCATTCATTTAACTAGCTATACACCAACCAATCTAAAGAATGCCGCTTCCATACAATTAATTATAGTTAACTAGCTTAGCAAACGATGACTAAGCTGTATAAGAACGAGTAGGCAACAGCCATACCACCTAATAACCAAGATAAAAAATAACTATGTTAATCAATAACTAATCTACACAGTAATTAAAATGTACATAAACTTATTCACATAAAAACCAAGCTATGCAAAAAACCCATGCAATAAACAAGCAACCTAAATACCAAGCTACTTTATAGCTAAAAATCAACCTAGGCAATTGACAAAAGAGGTTTAGAGTATTCAATGTTACTGAATTTCACTAAACGCATTTTTTGTTTTTTAAAAATTCGTATGTGATTTTACACATTTAACGAAAACTACTTACAGTATCACTCTAAACCATTCTTCATAATAGGCAAGCTATAAATTTTATTAGTTAGTACATTTTGAACATCTAACAAAATATTAGAACTACGCTGTACACTACGTAAAAGTAAAACCTAAAAAGGACACTTAATCATACAAAACTACAATAAATATCCAAAGTTGGCATGAAAAATCATTACTAATCCGCACCAAATCATCTTCTAAACTGCCCCGATAAAATCACCATTCAATAAAACTATTGAAGGAGGCTGTAGGTTTACAAAAGGTTCAAAGCTATTCAGAATCTTACAGGTAATAAAAAGCTAAACACTTGGAAAGGTTTCGTCTAAATTTACGCAGTAGATGTATATATCTCTAATTATATTAAGCGCAAAGCAAGAGATGGTTCATGATGGTAATTTAATTGGCAAAGCTAACTCAAAATTGAATTTGGCAGGTGAATTGATTGAAGTAGGAATATTGAGAGGAAAGAATAAATGGAATGACTAATTTCATTCGGTTAAAATAAAAGAGAGCGTGACAATTAAATTTCAGATAAGAGCTTTGTCATTACAGATAAAGCTAAAGTGACACCTTTTTAAAATCAGTAAAAATATTTCCGAGTCAAATTAAAATTTTAAATTATTCTTGCACACAACCTACCACTTTTGAAACTAATTAAACGGGAAATAAATACATACAGTGATGTTACACAGGGATGGTTATCAGGTGCGCGTTGTTGCACCTGACATTGCCCTCTGGGTTGGATCTCTAAGGTATATTTAGATCATTTCAATTCTAGTAGCTTAAACCAATTATAGTAACATTACACTACATTTGATTTGTCTGTCTGTATACATTGCATTATTAAATACCCCCGTCGCAGCAGACCTGCGTACTCAGTGAATTTCCAAATCAGTAAAATAATAATAATAATAAAATATGACAAGTTTTATAAAAATCTGTCCATAAACATGAGAATTATTTGCCTATTATCCATAAGATTAACATGGGAAAGAGTGTGCAGGTTAGCTGCTGTGAGGAACACTGAAAGTAGTCATTTCTACCATGAATAATTTTTATTTTAACATTTATACCAAGTTTCATCAACATCTGTCCATAAATAAAGGAGTTTACCTATTCCCTAAAATGATTAATATGGGAAAAGAGTATGCAGGTTTGCTGCCATGATAAACACATAAACTAGGATTTTTAAGTATAAATGGATAGATCTCAACCACATGAAGCTAAATATCAAGTTTTATCCAAAAATATTGATTAATATGGGAAATATTAATTTTTCCCTATCCTCCATAAGATTAACATTGGAGCCCCACAATACAACGTACTGTGTTTAGATTTTTAATACCTCGGTAACCGTTGAAGATAGAGAAAAACTTTAATGAACTTAATTGTGTAGTTTTTTAAGCCAATTCCAATGGTGAAATATAAAATTATAAATTTTTAATAATTACATGCTAAAAACGAATTATCTTATAGGTAACTCATAAGAGAGTGACATATAAAGAGGTACGGAAATTGTTTAAGTTGCAGTAAAGTCAAATTTAATACAAAACTGTGGGTCTTTTTATTTGGAATACAACACCTAAAACCAGATCTCAAAAGGTTGAACAAAAACGAAATGGTGGCACTTTGAAGTCCATGACTTTCCATTTTTCAAACCTCCGCCATTATGTTTTTCATTAACCCTTTTAGGATCAGATTTGCGGCTTTGTTTTAGTTTAATATATCCTTTAATTTGATGTAAACTTTAACCGCTCACCTTTAAGACTTCCAACTTTCTGTTAATGGGCCAACTCCATTTGTGACATCCAATCACTTTGTACAATAAAAATAACTTATTATTACCATTTTATGCCAAAGTTGATTAAGAAATTTTGTTGTTTAAAAATTATAAAGTCGTCTTAAGAGTTAATTGCTAACCTGTATGATACAGTTCGAAGAAATATACATATAAAGAATAAAGAGATCTAAGTTTTATTCGATATTGGTTTAAATTCTAGTTTGTTGGTGAAAGGGTGAAATTTCCAGTATCGGACGCCAAGTTATTGTGGAATGTCTAGACGTTGTTTACATCCAAGGCTCTGGTGTCGAGTATTTAGCCTAGGCTTTTAAACAGTCAATTTAAAATTATCAAATAGGTCGAACGATGTATTAATTGTGTTATTTTCATTTGTAATATATTCTCTCTGTTTTTTCAACATTGAAGACTGAAGGTTAAGTATCTACATTATTAATATATGCAGAACAACAAGAACATTAAATATAACAGAGTATTCGATAAATATAAAGAGAACAGTAAACAGCAGAATATTAGACAGAAAAAGGAAAAGAGAAATCTCAAAACAGCTAACTTGCATAGTCCCACACTTATTTTAATCTATGAGTACCTTAGTTGGTATTAAAACAATAAATGATAACAATAACAAAATATCAGGGAAAATTGTTGGTTGCAATTTATTTTTAAGAAATTGTGTACTTAAAACTGAAAACCAAGTAATTACTTTAAAAATGTTATAATTAATATCGGTGTATTAATAATTCAGATTCTTAGCATTCTAATGAAAGGAAAATTGTAACGGCCAACAGTATTACACGACTTAGAAAAAATTAAATCTCTTAATATATATTTTTCAATATGAAAACTTAACTGTCCTAATTAATTATAGTGCATTAA
This sequence comes from Nephotettix cincticeps, assembly GCA_023375725.1. Taxonomy (NCBI): domain Eukaryota; kingdom Metazoa; phylum Arthropoda; class Insecta; order Hemiptera; family Cicadellidae; genus Nephotettix; species Nephotettix cincticeps. The sequence goes on from CM041788.1 coordinate 62,006,017, forward strand.
AACAATTGTAGGGAAATGTTTCTTCACTTAGCCTTTCTATAGTAAATATATTTCGTAAGAAGTCGTTATGAAAACCTCTTACTCAAAGGTTAAACGTTTTAAAATTGCATTCAATAAACAATTTTAACTTTTAAAACTAATTTTAAAATCATGAATAATCATAGTTTGTTTTCAACGAATTTCAAACTTTTAGTTTATTATTAAAACTGTACAACTTTATAGTCACAAATTTACATCTAAATACTCTTACACCCGTATTTTTAAAGGTCTTTGCAATTAATGATTTTTCAAACTGGATTTCGCCAATGCATTTTAACGGTCACCACATTATTAATTATTTTTAAGAAAAAACTTATTATCCAAAATATAATAGCTTATCAAGCACGTGATCAATGTGCATATCATTGTTTTAAATGTAGACGTCTATTCGATAAAATAAAACGTCCAAGTAACATATTTGTAATGGTTTTACACGAAGTGCACTGAAAGCGTTGAGTTATAAAAGTGCACAGGATGTTAGCTTCCGTCCAAAGCAAACGAAAATGGAGACATTAAGCCAAGAATCGATACAGGAAAGGCAGGAGACGTCAAAGATGAAGAACATTTATGACATTTCAACGGGTTCCTGCTTAAGAATCTTCAGCTCAAATTTACCTCCAGGTGAAGGAGTTAGCTCAACTTAACGATAATATTCCTCCATAACATACGACTCTTTACATTTCTATTCCAAATGGGCAACATATTTTGAAGGGAAACATTACAGTATATTTACTAGTTTAATGATTACTACATAATGAAATAAGATCTGAACACAGATTTAATTTTTGATTTTATTTCAATCTTATAATTCAAGTCCCATTCAAATAATAATTTAAAAAAATATTACATTTTTATAGTGTCTAAAATGACTTGTGGTTTAAATAAATCTTTATCTCAATATAATATGCAAATTCTTACTTTAACGTTTTAGCTCAAGTAAAATAAACAGGAAAATCTCTCGTCCGGTCTACCTAGGTAGACCTAGTAGCTAGAAGACCTGGATACCTTAGGTAGAAGTATTTAAATACGTTTTTGGTGGTGAACGCTATACAAATATGGAAAATGTACATTATTTACTTCCCTGTGGGCAATATGTTAGATATGTCTTAGTTCCTTTAAACAGTCGTTCTCAAAACCATGTGACATCACTACCGTAACAATTTTGTGTCCTGCAAAAGTACCCCCCATCCCCAGAGCATAAGAGATATCTGACCATATGTATTTTGACAAATAATACACATTTTAGATAAACAGTAAGGATAAATAGAAGAATAGTATATTTCATCACTAGGACTAAAAGTGGGCGTTTTTATACGAGAGCACAAGTATAAAAAGTATTGCCGTATGCCGAGGCTGTTAAATTTGGGAGTAAATTTAAAAAAGTATTTTTTTGGGCCGTGTTATGTACTACATTTTTCGTCAAATGCTGTAAATTAAATAAAACAAACTCGTAAAAACATAAACTATTACCTGTTTTAGTATAAATTTTATCAACAATTTTTGTCGTTTTAGACTAATCAGCTGTTTTGTTACGTACGTTGTAACAGTTCTTTCTTGAATCCTGATTTATTTTTTAAGTTATGGCAGTGTTTCCAATCAAAAATATCATCAAAAATTATATTTTGCGACTGAAAAAATCTTCATAAAAATGGGTTTAGTCCTAAAATAATTTTTGCTCTAAAACAGCTGTTTTTGAAGCAATTTATCGAAAAATATATTTTGATTTTTTAGGAATTTTTGATTACTTGCCGATAATTCATGATACGCAAAGAAATCATTATTGCGTGGATGAAAATCCATCTCGGAGTAATATGCAAATTTCTTTAAAACCACCGCCATAAACAAGAGTATAAAACAACCACCATTCATCCCCTTTACTCCGAAACTCTTGATATTCGTCGCATTTGTTTGTTTCCGTTTTCCAATTCAAATTTCATTGTTCTATTTTAGAGGCGATAGAATCTGTCTAGACAAGGCGACCCAATCAATGTTGAAGCAAGTAATTAAATACCAAGCCAACAGACTCAACCAGCGAGCAGCCGTCAAAGATATTGGCTTCCTAATTAATTCTTCTATTTTATTGTTCTCACTTTTTTAGTGAACGTTTTTTCTTAAAATTCGAAGAAGAAACCAAAGATTTTTGTATATAATACAAACATAAAAAGTTGTTTCAGTTAAACTCAAATCGCATTATACCCAGCTGTTCACCCGTCATTAAAAATCAATAAAAAGAATCCTCAGCTTAATTATATTGCATTTGTTTTCATTTAGATAAACCATAAAATGTGTCTAATAATAAAAGGTTTAATATACGTAAAGTAACATTTACATTTCTATTAAATCGCTTTGATAGACTGCATGTTCTGTAAAACGTAGAAAAAATAAGTCTATTGTTGGTCAAGACCGCGTTTTTATTATTTCCATAGTGCGTGGGACAGTTTCAAGTAAAACTTACACCTAAAGAGATAGAAAATAAATTTTATAACTTTGAGTACGCTTGTTTTTCCGTGAAAGTTATACAAAAAATGTTTAGCGATACAGAAAGACAGATTGAGAGATTAGATCATCGGCTTTTTAGGGTTACAAAAAGTAAAAAAAGGTATCCTAAGCAAATCACAGACAAAATTATAATTTGGCTTACATACGAGTGGGTGGTAAAATTACATACTATATTACAAAGTTATAAATTATAATAGTAATTACACACAGTAAAGTAGTAAAGTACACCAAAAATAGACAATTTTACTAACATTAATAGTTATGAAATTGAAAATAATAATGCTTAAAATAATGTAAAAATATAAAAACATTTAAGTAGTTTCATCCTCAATTTTGTATCAACTGTAAAATAATTATTTTTAACATGAGTTACAATTACATTTTAGTAGTTACCGTTTAAACTGTGCTATGCTGTACAAATTTTAGAAAACTTCTACATTTGATGAATCCATCGTTAAATAAATAAAAAGGATAATTAAGAGTCTGGTATTATGGTTATTTCTAATAACCTTTTCGAAAGCAATGAGCTATTTTTATCTGAATTATGTAAAAGAAGACGAAACGAATAGCGGAGGGTTGTGTCGTGCCTGTTGATACAGTTATCGATTCCAACCGTGCAGCTTAAAATAGAACCATCAACAAAGAATATCGCTAGTTTACATTGTTTACGTTTATACTTTCCTACCTGTCGTTAGCCTATAAAAGAAATTGATAATACTGTTCAATACCCCCGTCGCAGCAGACCTGCGTACTCAGCGAATTTCCAAATCAACAATATAATAATAATATATGACAAGTTTTATAAAGATCTGTCCATAAACATGAGAATTATTTGCCTATTCTCCTTAAGATTGACATGGGAAAGAGTATGCAGGTTTGCTGCCATGATAAATACAAAAACTATGATTTTTAAGCATAAATGGATAGATCTCAACCACATGAAGCTAAATATCAAGTTTTATCCAAAAATATTGATTAATGTGAGGAATATCAATTTTTCCCTATCCTCCATAAGATTAACATTGGAGTCCCACAATACAACGTACTGTGTTTAGATTTTTTAATATCTCGGTAACCGTTGGAGATAGAGAAAAGCTTTAAGGAACTTAATTGTGTAGTTTTTAAGTTCGAGGATTTGTGGGAATACACGTCTCTACCAAATTTGGTCTCAATCGGACCATTTTTACGAGAGTTATCGTGTTCACAGACACACACACACACACACACACACACACACACACACACACACACACACACACAATATTATAAATTTTTACGACTATTGTTTTTGGCCTCTGGGCACCTAAAAACGAAAAAGTAACATGGTCCCGGGCTTAAGTCTTACCATGAGACCTACGGTAATAGCTCCTTCCCTATGGGAAATTCGCTAACATGGATGCACAGTGTTTAGTAGACTATGAGGTTGTGTGAAACCTTTATCTCAAATGAAGATAAAAGTATAATTATTTGGTGATTGGTAACGTATAGAGTGAGAGAGGAAAAGCAGTATAAAGTTGTCCCATAGACGTACTGATAAAATATCACTAAGGTGGAAAATAAATTTTGAATATTCTCCGTTACATAAAGTTACGTTATATAACATATGGGGTTTAGACGTGGATAAATTTCAAGGAGACATTTTAAAATAATTTATTCCTAAATGAGAAAGTAAAAAAGTATTTACACTTGACTACCATCTTTTATCCTACATTTTAAAGTATTTTTCTATATACGGCTCTAAACGCATTAATTTAACGTTTAAGATTAATCAATAATAAATAAAACCTATAAATAAGAGGTTTGCGCACGTGTATGTGTGGGGGCGATGATTATAAATGGTCCAAGACAAATTAAATTTTGCTACGTACGTGCAAAAATATTTTTGGGTCTAAAACGTAAGATTTTTGTAATCCAAAATGGGGCTTTTGTGGGTTAAATATCTCTAAAGCATGAGATAAATCTGTTACCCGATGTAAAAAATAGCTCCTTGTCCTGAACTCCTGCTCCTGTGGAATCAACTGTAACTAAAAAAATCCTAGGAAAAAGAATATTGTTATAACTTCCTAATTATTTGAAATATTGTCAATCAAACTTATGTATATAGCTTAGGTGAAGGTATTTATGTTGAAGTTATTAATATGTTCCTCATAACGGCAAATCTACGTACACTTTTGCTATGTTATTATAAATTGATATTTAAGAATAATAAAATAATTTAATAAAATAAGAGATGTTAAACTTTTATTCTACTAAATTTAAATGTAATATTTGAGCAAAATAAAAGTAATCCAAAAGAGTAGTAAGATGTAATATGTGAGTTGGTGTGAGCAAGATTTTATCAGTGGACCACAAACTCTCTGATCGATCCACTGACTTGTAGTAAACAACGTCGCGACGCCGTGGCCAGGTTCGTTGCTACAGCTCCACACCTAGCAAGTGTTACACAAATATCCAAACTCTGATCGATCCACTGACTTGTAGTAAACAACGTCGCGACGCCGTGGCCAGGTTCGTTGCTACAGCTCCACACCTAGCAAGTGTTACACAAATATCCAAACACTGATCGATCCACTGACTTGTAGTAAACAACGTCGCGACGCCGTGGCCAGGTTCGTTGCTACAGCTCCACACCTAGCAAGTGTTACACAAATATCCAAACACTGATCGATCCACTGACTTGTAGTAAACAACGTCGCGACGCCGTGGCCAGGTTCGTTGCTACAGCTCCACACCTAGCAAGTGTTACACAAATATCCAAACTCTCTGATCGATCCACTGACTTGTAGTAAACAACGTCGCGACGCCGTGGCCAGGTTCGTTGCTACAGCTCCACACCTAGCAAGTGTTACACAAATATCCAAACTCTCTGATCGATCCACTGACTTGTAGTAAACAACGTCGCGACGCCGTGGCCAGGTTCGTTGCTACAGCTCCACACCTAGCAAGTGTTACACAAATATCCAAACTCTCTGATCGATCCACTGACTTGTAGTAAACAACGTCGCGACGCCGTGGCCAGGTTCGTTGCTACAGCTCCACACCTAGCAAGTGTTACACAAATATCCAAACTCTCTGATCGATCCACTGACTTGTAGTAAACAACGTCGCGACGCCGTGGCCAGGTTCGTTGCTACAGCTCCACACCTAGCAAGTGTTACACAAATATCCAAACTCTCTGATCGATCCACTGACTTGTAGTAAACAACGTCGCGACGCCGTGGCCAGGTTCGTTGCTACAGCTCCACACCTAGCAAGTGTTACACAAATATCCAAACTCTCTGATCGATCCACTGACTTGTAGTAAACAACGTCGCGACGCCGTGGCCAGGTTCGTTGCTACAGCTCCACACCTAGCAAGTGTTACACAAATATCCAAACTCTCTGATCGATCCACTGACTTGTAGTCAACGTCGCGACGCCGTGGCCAGGTTCGTTGCTACAGCTCCACACCTAGCAAGTGTTACACAAATATCCAAACTCTCTGATCGATCCACTGACTTGTAGTAAACAACGTCGCGACGCCGTGGCCAGGTTCGTTGCTACAGCTCCACACCTAGCAAGTGTTACACAAATATCCAAACTCTCTGATCGATCCACTGACTTGTAGTAAACAACGTCGCGACGCCGTGGCCAGGTTCGTTGCTACAGCTCCACACCTAGCAAGTGTTACACAAATATCCAAACTCTCTGATCGATCCACTGACTTGTAGTAAACAACGTCGCGACGCCGTGGCCAGGTTCGTTGCTACAGCTCCACACCTAGCAAGTGTTACACAAATATCCAAACTCTCTGATCGATCCACTGACTTGTAGTAAACAACGTCGCGACGCCGTGGCCAGGTTCGTTGCTACAGCTCCACACCTAGCAAGTGTTACACAAATATCCAAACACTGATCTATCCACTGACTTGTAGTAAACAACGTCGCGACGCCGTGGCCAGGTTCGTTGCTACAGCCCCACATCTAGCAAGTGTTACACAAATATCCAAACTCTCTGATCGATCCACTGACTTGTAGTAAACAACGTCGCGACGCCGTGGCCAGGTTCGTTGCTACAGCTCCACACCTAGCAAGTGTTACACAAATATCCAAACACTGATCGATCCACTGACTTGTAGTAAACAACGTCGCGACGCCGTGGCCAGGTCGATCCACTGACTTGTAGTAAACAACGTCGCGACGCCGTGGCCAGGGTTCTCGCTTTATTTCCACACCAAACAAGTGTGTTACACGTATATCCTAATTGATCCGCCTTATTAAACACTATGTTTTACTCTGAAATTTTTAAGACTTAAACTCCCCATAAATGAAATAGAGTTTGTTAATGTTCGATTTACCATGTATATGTGGGTATTAAAATATGCGTATCTGATACCATAAACTAGATGTACTCATTGCCCTAAGCCCACAATGCGAAGGGTGAAGTGTTAGGCAAACAGAACACGTGTCACTGATTTACAGAGCCTAACTAACAAAGGGTCAAGTTTTAGCGAATTCTACAGGTCATATGGACGTTACGCAACCACTGCTGATTAAATTTTAGCTATCAAAAATTTTCAAATATATTTATAATGTTGGATTAGCCTTTTTCTTCAATATTTAAAGTATACATTAGAAATCAATTTTGTTCTAAAAATAAATACCGCACTGTTTCTATTCCAGATAGCCTTTTGAACATTCATTTAACGTTTAGCCTAATGTTTTCGGATAGTAATCTTTATCTGGGATTCTATTTATGAGTTATAAACCACTATGGATTAAAATTATATTACAATCCATGTTACATAAAAAAATATTGTATATATTATATGATAGTATATCTGTTTACAAAAACGAATAAAACTTAGTTTAAATATGTTGATTTCAACCTTGAAAATTGAGTATTACTTGTTATGATCGTAATATATTTGTTGTTACGGTTTTTGATTTAAGGCCAGGATCTTATCCTGTTAACCTACAGGGTAAATTCCTGTACAAATCAACCGAGGTTTATTGTGCCACCGGAAGGAAAGTGAGAGATGATGAAAAAGGATGGGTTTGGTTTGGTTAGGTTAGGTTAGGTTAGGTTAGAAAGGTTCGGCATCAAGAGGTGGTTAGGTTAGGTTAGAAAGGTTCGGCATCAAGAGGTGGTTAGGTTAGGTTAGGTTAGGTTAGGTTAGAAAGGTTCGGCATCAAGAGGTGGTTAGGTTAGGTTAGGTTAGGTTAGAAAGGTTCGGCATCAAGAGGTGGTTAGGTTAGGTTAGGTTAGAAAGGTTCGGCATCAAGAGGTGGTTAGGTTAGGTTAGGTTAGAAAGGTTCGGCATCAAGAGGTGGTTAGGTTAGGTTAGGTTAGAAAGGTTCGACATCAAGAGGTGGTTAGGTTAGGTTAGGTTAGAAAGGTTCGACATCAAGAGGTGGTTAGGTTAGGCTAGGCTAGGTTAGGTTAGGTTAGGTTAGAAAGGTTCGGCATCAAGAGGTGGTTAGGTTAGGCTAGGCTAGGTTAGGTTAGGTTAGGTTAGGTTAGAAAGGTTCGACATCAAGAGGTGGTTAGGTTAGGTTAGGTTAGAAAGGTTCGACATCAAGAGGTGGGCCCTCCGACATCCCAAGTATTGTCACCAGTTAGACCCTAGCTTCTCAATTTTGGTAATCCTACACACACCTTTTCTTGTGGGAACAAATCTTATTCCCTTGGAGTGCAGCTATATAACTACCTCCGATTGTGACTATACTCTTTAATGTAACCCAATGGACGTATGTATCCATATTTAGGCACCCAAAGGTAACTATTCTGACACAGACCTGACAGAATCTTACTATAAAGTCTATTATTACACAACTCTTCTTACAAAAAACATTTTTCATTATGAGAATAGAAATGTTATTTTAAAATACTTTATATTAAAGTAATTTTCGTTTTTAAAACTTATAAAATTGAGTAATCGATTTCAAGAAACAGATTTCTAACAAGGAAATGTGGGCTAATCTTATAAATCTTTGCTACTCGAGAAAGTTAATCTTGAAGCAAATAAAAAATAGATTATCACAGCAATTAGGTTAATATAAGTGAATTATATTATTATTATGTTATATGATATTTTGATTATTTTTATAAAGCATAACTATTTCACACAATAATTTACATTAGGGCAAAGGTTATGGTTTGACTCCCAGCCGAAATGAATATTTAAATCTTTTTTCGTATCGTTTTTGTTCATCAAAATAGAAAATCGTAGGGATTTATCACGCCCTTTCCTGGACAACCTTTTATAATAAAGTCTCAGTTTTGTGATCGCTCAATCATTGGTGTTTGAATATTTGCATAAGATTTAGGATAAGTTGATACATTTAAAAGATTAAACAGTTTATGAGTGGAATTTATTTTTACCCGGAGCATAGCGGGAAAAGTCAATAACCGGGGGGAAAGGCAACAGGCGACTCGCGACCTTGCAATCTCCCCTACCAAAGCTACACATTACCATTCCATTCAATGAACTAGCTAGGCAAGCTACACGAATTACCATTCCATTTAATGAACTAGCTATACACTGTTACAGGCCTACGGGATCTACCATTCCATCAATGAACTAGCTATACACCAACCAAGCTACACGATTACCATTCCATTCTTAATAACATTACAATTACCATTCCATTCAATGAACTAGCTATACAAAATCTAGCTATACACCAACCAAGCTACACGATTACCATTCCATTCAATGAACTCTCATCCAATTCTGTTTCTCAAACTTCACATACTTAAGGACTCCCGTGATTATGTATGCAATAGAGACCCTCAACAATTACCCCCATCCCCTCTAATAATTTCTCACAAAATAAAAGGAAACACAAGCTACACAGATTACCATTCCATTTAATGAACTAGCTATACACCAAACCAAGCTACACGATTACCATTCCATTCAATGAAACTAGCTATACACCAACCAAGCTACACGATTACCAGCATTTTGTAATACAAACCCGATCTCTTATTTTTAGGAATAGGCACTTTTTATGAGATGTTAAAAATAAATTTTATCAGACAGTGTTCCATACTACACTCACAGTCACAGATACAGTTTACTAATACTGTATTAAAATTGTCACTTTTCGCTAATCTCGTTGTCACTGAACACACACAGTATACAACTGACTTGTGACGTGTAAAGCTCCTGTGCCTTCTAGAACCTTCGTGAACAACCGAGTATTTGTGTTGTGTTCTAGTCGCTTCGTCACGCTGAACATCAGCTACTGATGCTGCAGAAAATTAAAGAACATTCCCGTTGTCCGTAACAGTTACCAAGTTTTATGTGATTTTAAATGCTACATTAGGTGACCATTACATTCAATGAACTAGCTATATACCAACCAAGCTACACAATTACCATTACATTCAATGAACTAGCTATATACCAACCAAGCTACACGATCACCATTACATTCAATGAACTAGCTATGGATACTTCAACTCGTGTTTTGAACAAGCTACACGATCACCATTACATTCAATGAACTAGCTATATACCAACCAAGCTACAAGCATCACGGACCTATAGTTTAAGGTGGGATCCAAACCAGTTTTGACTATAAATGACGACCTCGTATAATTGACTCTCATAATTGATATTTGCTAATAAATGTAGCATTCAATAGCGCGGACGTTAATCCAAACCAGGGAATATTGTACCCACCGATTCCATTCAATGAACTAGCTATACACCAACCAAGCTACACGATCACCATTACATTCAATGAACTAGCTATACACCAACCAAGCTACACAATTACCATTACATTCAATGAACTAGCTATACACCAACCAAGCTACACCTCCAAGTAGCCTCCGGGACACAAATTTGTATATATACATTTATACAAATGTTTCTAAATAGCAGTATCTAAATATTCATTTGATAGTATTGGCTTAGGAAAGTAATGAAGGAAAATACACTTGTCTCTGTTAGGGTTTTTAACACTTTGACATGTATAGGTCTGGGGTTTGGCAATTTGCAAGACCAAAATTTGAAACAGTAAAGTCGTTAGGTTAGTGACGTCATATTATTATATGGACAGCTATTTAGATGATCTGAAAACATTCCCTTTAGACATATAAATGATCTAACCTATTTCCCCACAGAGATTTAATTACAGTTTGAGTTATTTTTATACATTTTTTAACCTGAGCGTGATGTTTTAACCTATATTCAATGAACTCTCCCCCCCTCCCCCCACCCCCCCCCCCCCGATCCCCCCCGCTTCACCCCCCCCCCTCCACCCCCACAACCCCCCCACCCCCCCCCCCCCATGTCCCCCTAGCCACCCCACCCCCCCCCCCCAACCCACCCCCCCCCCCCACCCCCTAAACCACCCCCCCCCCCGCCCTGACCTCATTCAATTCCTATGAATAGCTATACACCAACCAAGCTACACAGATTACTCTATAAAGCATAATGAAGCTATTGCTCTAATTTATAACTTTGAACTAGCTATACACCAACCAAGCTACACGATTACCATTCCCAAGGTATGGTAATTCTGTCGAGGGTTTCGCTTTCAAAAGGATCATTTGCATAATAAACACCAATGAGGTCTCGAGTTACGCTCCTCTTGGAGATCTCGCCATCCTGGAGTCGTGTTTTCATGTTATACAATAGTTTTTGCTTATGAATGAACTAGCTATACACCAACCAAGCTACACGATTACCATTACATTCAATGAACTAGCTATACACCAACCAAGCTACACAATTACCATTCCATTCAATGAACTAGCTATATACCAACCAAGCTACACGATCACCATTACATTCAATGAACTAGCTATATCTATATACCAACCAAGCTACACGATCACCATTACATTCAATGAACTAGCTATACACCAACCAGAAAATTAAGGTGTTTTGGTATATACGCTGGAGTGAAACCTCACATTCCATTCAATGAACTAGCTATACACGATTCAAATCGTTGAGGTAATCGAGATGAAAAGTCGAAATATACTCGTTATTATATGAACTACTTCTAAAAAGTCTTAGAGAACAAAATAAAAATGATATTTTAATAATGATATTGATACTTAACCAAGCTACACAAATTACCATTCCATTTAATGAACTAGCTATACACCAACCAAGCTACACATTATTTACGATCTGATCCTGGAGGAAACGCATACCAGTGCGTTTTCGCAACGAGTCGAAACGTGAGCCATCATGTTTCGACTTTATCCGGCATTTTGTTTTTCTTATTACTTTGATTCAATGAACTAAGCTATACACCAACCAAGCTACACGATTACCATTCTGATTTCAATTTTTAGAGGTAGGGTTTTGAGTTAATGGAACATAGTTTAAATTGTAGAGCCTCATATACAAAAAATTTTAATGTAGGAGGCTAATTTGTGCGTCCAAAATACTTAAAATACTCTCAATATGTATTTTTTTAATATTATGAGAAAGTATTTTTCGTCATTTTCGAATTTGAGTAGGATCTATTTTTGGTTTGTAAAAAAGTGAGGTTTTTACGTGATGTCTTATGTGTTTGTGTTTTTGTGTTAGTGTGTTGTCAGTGCTAATTGAAATTTGAGTTCAAAAAATATTTAATTTATATTTTTTTAATTTTAATATTTAAAAAATTTTATGTGGTAGTTATAAGTGAAACCTCCTTTTATGTAATAAGTTAATTGATTATTTTTTAAATACTAAAAATACTTTTTTAAAAATATTCAAAAGTTTGTTTTTTAATCAAATTTTCAGGAAAACAATAAAAGTAAAGTATAATACTGTTACCATGAAAAGCTTAAAAACTAAACAAAATAATTTTGAATTTTTAATATTGATAAAATAAAACTTACGATAAACGCAGTACGTTGTCTGAAAGCCGATGTAAATTCAAATCAATTTTTCTTACTTTCCAACGTTTTCTAAACTTGGTATGAATGAAGGTCAAATCGAACAACAGCTCAAAAATTGAATACTTTTTTTCAATTTGAACATAAATATTAATGATATTTAGTTAATTGTAGAACAATATTATCAGACTTTTTTTTAAAATACTTAAAATACTCTGAATATGTTTTTTTAATATTTAGAGTAAAAACTCTATTACTCTATTACTCTTCATTAAAAAATGAAACAAACGAAATCTACGAGTTTTAGAGGTTTGCGAATTATGAGGTTCTACTGTATTATTATGAAGTGAACTCTGAGGTCTAATCATGTGTCTTGCTTTCATAGAGGGTAGTACTTTATAAAGTTCAAATCCCAGGATGAACTGCATTTTGAGCGTTTGTGAATATCAATACTTGACTAGAACTGCCTCTTGTGTAGATTCAGGCAACACGTAAACCTCCTTTTTTTATGTAATTAAGTTAAGCTTATTCCACTCAGTATATACTTAAAAAATACTTGCTTAGTTCTCAAAAATACCTTGAGACAACTTGCCATTTTAATTGTAACGTCTTCAATTTATTTAAAAATACAGTACCTGAAAGCAGAAACGTTTACATGAAAAATATACTTATACGCATTAAATGTTGTTTGAAAATAAAACAACAGACAATACAATACTTATACTACTGGAAATTCGTTCGTAGAAATGTGACCGAAATTTAAATTCGGTATGAATGAAAATCGTCAACACCAAATAAAGTTGAATTGACTGGCCGAAGTACGTCGGTACATCGTGTAAAGTGATGTGAGGCAAATCAAATTTCAAGCGGCTATGGAAAGCCTGGCATTTTATCACTTTGTCTCATGTCAGCTATATCCAACGTGCTTTACATATTTAGCCACTTTAAATAATAAAAAATCCGTAGTATTCACATTCCTTTTTAGTAATTTAGCAGCATTTACTGGATATGTTGCTCAGTAGTTCTTGCTTCATAACCAAAGATCGACGGTTTGCCAGCGAAATGTTGATACAATTGTGGACACTACTGGAATAAGGATCCCGGCAAAAGAATAGCCTTGTCCGTACTATAGCTACATGTCACAAAATCCATTAAATTAATTATTACACTCACATGAAGCAAAGTAAACGAAAGTAAATCGGTACATGTAACTTTTACCAGCGGAACGGCTAACTGCTTATCAGTCCATTTAAACAATAAAACTTAACCCCATTTTGAGGAAGTTTTACCGGCACGGTAGCTCAGGGGTAACGCTCTGGTCCAATAAGTCAAAGGTTTCTGGATCAAAAATCAGCAGCCGGTGAATCCTGTGAGATCATGAGCGGTTACATGTGGATAGTTAACGTGACCATGCACCTCGCTATGGAAGGGCCTACAAAGCTGTCTTTAATTCAACGCACAATCCCTCGGCTTTTGGTGATGAGCAGTGGAGGTTAAAAAACGGTATCAGTAGACTTTCTCTCTTAAATTAAGTTTTAAGAACTACAACCTTCTTTAACCTTCTTATTTTGTTCGTTTGTTAAGCTGGTTTTGATGGTAGTAGTCAAATTATACTTTACCTTTATTATTTTCGCGGAAAACGTAAAAAATGTAATTTTTTACATTTATAAGCCCATAAATATTGAACCGTCATTTTACAGAAATACGGGTGTGCATTTTTTAGTTCTCTATAAACTAATACATTTTAATCAAAATCGTTGGAGCTATTTTTGAGAAATTTGGCTCCTTCGCGGTTTTTAAGGGTGAACTACCATTGAAAATCAAAAACATGTTTCATGAATGTCAAATTGTCCAAAACATTATGCGGGTATGAAAGCCACCATCATAGTATTCTTCAACCTTCGTGTATGAATCTTATTTGCATTTTAGCATTTTCAATTCTCGTCCTCGACTGCTTAGTGTCTGTAATTAGTTTATATTGGTTTGTTAAATTCGAATCAGCTACGAAGCTTCAGAGCCCTTTCGATGTCTAGAGTCAAGATTGAACTCAGCCTATGAACTAGGGTTAATTGTTTTAGGCCATATTTTTCTCTTTGGTGAATAAAAACTGAAGGATTGAAAAAAATACTTCTATTTCGTTGGAAGGAGTTGATACGTGCCTTTGTTTGATATAGTTCCGGTGACGGAAGGAAGCATTTTTTGACGTTTTTTTATTAACTTTTTGTTTTTCGTAGAGGTCCAATGTTGGAATTTATCCTCGAAACAATCAAGCTACACGATTACCATTCCATTCAATGAACTAGCTATACACCAACCAAGCTACACGATTACCATTCCATTCTTTGTCTTTCTACGACTTCCAGCATTTTTAACGTTTTAATGGGGACATTATTGCATGTCCCATAACTTTTTGCATGTCCATGTTATGGGGACGTTATTAGATAGTCTAAAAACAAGTGTAACTTGATAAAAAACAATTAAAAAATATTATATTTACGTTTTTATTTTAAAAATTATTGAGGTAACGTTATTACGTATGTTTCCTAATAATATGTTATGAGGCTAGACAATTGAGTAATGAAAGTATAGAAATAATAAAATACGTAGATATTAAATGAAAATGCTATAGAATGAATCAATACTGCTGAAAAGTAATTGCTTCTATTGCAAGGTCGCTTAACACTGCATGTTGGTGCAATTAATGCAAGCTACACGATTACCATTCCATTCAATAACTAAGCTATACTGGTAAAACTAACAAGCTACACAATTACCATTCCATTCAATGAAACTAGCTATACACCAACCAAGCTACACGATTTACCATTCCATTCAATGAACTAGCTATAACTTAAAATACATTTTCTTGGTAGTGTTAATCTATTAGATGTAAATATTTGAACTCAGTTAAATGAAGTAAATATTGAATCGGATCACTCGTGGCGACAATGCAAATAGCATGATTATTGGTATTTACTTTTGTTGTCTCGATGGCATAAGTGATTACTTTGTAAAATAAACAGTTTAACGAGTAACATTATTAAAGGATTTAAAATAATTTTATCAAGCTATACGATTACCATTCCATTCAATGAACTAGCTATACACCAACCAAGCTACACGATTACCATTCCATTTCGTATAAACTATTAGAATAAACAAAATCAGTTTTATGATAATGAAATCGTCAAACATCTTCCGTGACTGGAACGGTGGCGACGTCCTGTAATCCAGCTACTTGAGGGTCACGAATTGTGGATAGTTGTGATTTTTACCATTCCATCAATGAAAATAGTTATACACAACAATAGCTACACAATTATCATTTCATTTAATGAACTACGGCTATGACACCACACCAAGTACACAATTACCATATTCCAATCAATGAACTAGCTATACACAACCCAGCTACACAATTACATTCCATTAATGAACTAGCTATACACCAACCAAGCTACACGATTAATTCATTCAATGAATAGTATACCCAACCAAGCTACACATATTACCATTCCATTCAAAATGAACTAGCTCATACACTCAAATAAGCTTCACAATTACTTCCATTCAATAAACTAGCTATACCCAACTCGAAAACTACACGATTACCAGTACATTCAATGGAACATAGCATATACACCAACCAAGCTACACAATTACATTCTGGATTAACGTCCGCACTATCGAATACTGCGTTAATCCGCAGAAGACCATCCTCATAATTAGACCAATTCGTAATTCAGAGGCCGTGGTTCGGATTCCACGTTAAACTGTAGGTCCATTAGTTGCCATCGGCTGTTGGGCTATTAATTAACAGTCCTGTTTAAGGAAAATTTCAGCCTTAGTCAGTAACAAGACTACAAGATCGCGCCACAATCATCCTACATTCATTCCTCATTCATACTTGGCTTAAAATACCTACCTGGGTAGGTCGCCATTTCAGTTAAAAAGTATAAAAGTGTCATCCGATAGTGAATATGTCTTAAATAATGGTTTGGAATTTAATGGGGAGTTTCACTCTTTAATGGGTTTATTTAAACAAGTAATTGACAGGGTGGTATTTTGTGTCTTCCTTTTGACAGGGAACGGTCCAAACCCCGGTCTTCTCAAATAGCGTTGACCCAACGTCAACCTGTTTGTTAGGAAGAATCATTAATTAACAGCCCAGTGACAAATGGCAACTGAGTTCAGATTCGACCTGGCAACATCTATTTTGACGGCTAGCACGATAACCACACTGCCACCCAGCCAGATAACATTCACAAAATGAAAGTCGTTTCTGAGAAAATCCTGATAAAATATGATCGTATCAATGCTGATTCCAGCTGCCTTTGACATGGATATCTTAGCTCTGAGGGGGAGGAGGGGTTGGTAATCCGTCAGATCAAAATTGGAAACGGAAGTGAAGTCATTAGATTATAATGACAGCTGTTTAGAAGAACTAAAAACATTCCCATTTGACATATATTTACTATAACTCAAAGTGAGGTAAATACATTTTCAAGGGTGTATTGTTGATTAATATACTTTACAAATTAATAAACTGTGCTTTTTCAATGAGAGTTGAATACCAAGGATAAGTAATAAAACTGAATATTTTACTGGTATTCACCTTACAATCCTATATTTCTCATATGTGAATCTTTTATGACGAAGAACAACTATACAGTTTGTGATTTGGGAGCACAGTCATAATTTAATTAATCCTCCAACGTTGAACGCGTAGACTTTAAGTCTCAATTCTGAACCAACTTTGCCAAACTTTCTGTTGCTCAAACTTCAAAATCTGAGACATTAAATGAGTTGAGTTTGTCTTGAGATTATGTTGAATACTAAAATAGGAGAAGCAAAAACGATATATTTAGCGTTAATGTCTAATACTAATGTATAATAAAGTAAATTTAGGAATTGAAGCGTTGACATTTATGTCATAATTCAATCTTTGACAAGCACTTAAAGTAATCGAACAAACTAAACCAACGTAAACTATTTTATTCAGCCAGCATGTTTCATTAATTACAGCTTAGCAAGAAAATTTATTTTTTTAATTGAAAAAAGGTAAGCTTTAAAACGTTAATAAGTATCAAGGTAACACATAGGGTATTTGGTCCAGCAGGTCTACGTATCTGGTTCAAAACCGGTGGTTGGGAAACTCTTTTCCCCTACAGTATGTCTTCGACAAGTCCGTATAAAGGATATTAACCCTAGAAGTGGCAAGCTTTTTACTTTTAACTGTAACATAAAAATAATTACTAATATCTTCTTGAAATATCAAAGTTGAAACAAAACAAGCATAAAACATGCCCCCCCCTTATAACCACTAACCACTAAAGCAAAACAGGTGTCCACTGCAATATTAATTAAGCCTACAAATGCCGTCAACTTCCACCCAAGCCGGTCACCGTTTATTTAAGGTGGGCCCCCCTCTCCGCTTTACCACACATTTCAAATCTGAACTTCATCGTATCTAATTCTTCAAGTATGTCTTCGACAAGTCCGTATAAAGGATATTGAGAATAAAAAATATCTTCTACTGGCTAGGTGGCTGAGTGGTTTTGGTACCCACCTTCAAATCTGAACTTCATCGTATCTAATTCTTCAAGGGTCGAATCTGGCCCCAGTTGCGATTTTGTCATTGGGCTATCAATTTATGTTTCCTAGCAACAGGTCAAACTTAAAATTATTGTTGAAAGACGTTGGAAAATTGCAAAAAAGTGATACCTCATGGTTTACCTTCTTGACTAATCTTTTTTCCATATTTTTCCAATTCAAGTAATTGATACAATTACTTGAACAATGTGTCTAAAGGAAGAGGGCACAAAATGAGACCGAGTCAGACCTCAGTTACGTCAAGTATTGAGGTAATATTGTTTGATATAACAGTGGAAATAGGAAACAAACCTAGTTCAAGTACACAATAAATAAGCATTAAAGTTTAATTTTCGGAAACCAGAATCCACTTTTTAATACCTGCATTTAATTTTGGGAATGTTTGTATGCTTATTTTAACTAACTAAACCTTCACTTTCATAATTGTAAGCCACTGATGAGAGAGTTACTAGTGGAGCAGTTAACCAAGTTTTCCGGAGATGTGAAGATTAATTGATTTTCCTCATGAGATAGCAACCCCTTCAAACAAATAAAGATTGGGGCACATATTAAGCCAATAAAACCTTAAAACCTAAAAATCATACCAGACTTTTATAAAAAAAAACATTTTGCTAGTAATTTGAGAAGTAATCTCCTCTCCTTTGTGACGTTAGGGTTTATTCACGTGCAACACTTATAAGAGGGTGAAATAAAAACGTAATAAATTTATTTTATGGTTAAATACTTTAATACATCTATCACCAAGATGTTTTTGTCTGAGAGAGCCCAATTCTTACGGAGAATATTTCATAAATCAATTTCTTCCTTTTTTACCAAACGATTTCAACAAAACTTGGTATGCAGTGGAAGGTCAAATCATACAAAAAATTCACAAAAAAGTTTGGTTTTACGTGGTAGGGGGTTATGCCCCTCCCCCCAAAAAGGCTAATAATTCATTTAACTTTGTTGATGTTATATTTTCAGAAATTATTGGGTGATTATTTTTGAAACAATAAATTGTTGTATGCTATTTATATAAACTTTAAAGATATGATAGGTTTATTGAGGTTGTTGTTTTTAAATTTATTTTAGGGAGAAAGTGTCTGTCAGTTCACCGATACCGTTTATTTCCTAATAGAGGCATTGGAAATGGAGGATGTACCACATTTGATGTCAACGGTATAACCCTATTTTAATCACGATTTTGAACTATGACTTTTATTGTACGTTCCCTGTTAGCGCGAGGGGACACTGACAGTTCGGTACATCTGGCGATTTTGGCGCCCTCTCAAATTGGCACAATCTTTCTTTCACTTTTCTCATACTTTCCTCTATTGTTAAGATAAATACTGGACATAATTTATGCCTTTTGAGTTGTAAAAGCTGTTTTATACTTTCACAGTTTTAATAATATATAGTTTTAATATTCACGTTTCAAACATAGTTCCAACCTTGTTAAAACCCTTAAGGTTACTAATTTTGATTCTAGGTACACGTAGAAATATCATTTTAAAGACTTATCTCATTTTAAAAATTGTAAGGAACAATTTTAATTGTATACAAAATGAATTTATTTATTTATCTATGCATTTAAAAATTTTATATCCCAGATAAATGATTCACGGGTACAACGTTGATTTATGGCTAACACTGTGATTTGGGCCTATTTTGGTTTAGCCTTTCATTGGTGTCCTTTTACCTTATATAGATTTTATTTAACAAAATAGATACTTTGATAGAAACAGTTATGTTAAATTGTTAATTACCGTAAAATTACAAAAAGACAGCTATAAATAATCGGTTTGGTATGATGAAAAGCTTACAAAATAATGATAAAAAATAAATAAAATAATTAAAAAATCAAAATTGATTTGTATGATGTACTTTCCCATACCATTTGTCCACTTATTAATAAGTATAAAAGTAAAAGTCGTATAGTACAATGCAATAAATTTGACAGTGAGTCATGGCTGCTTCCCTCTGGGATTCAAAAATCTTTATACAGTATCAGGGACAGAGTAGAGTCCAGCAAAAATAACCTATTCCTCTCTTCCACAACCATTCAAAAAAGTTTGTATCCTGTAGGGAAAAAACCAATATGTACAGATGTTTAAAAATTTTTTCTCATTGACGTATTGCTAATATTCAGTTTAAGATTAGCTCGCATTATGCTTCTTTTCGGTGACTGTAACACTTGCTGCAACACTCTTGCATGGTTTTCATTTGTACAGACAGTAGTTGGGCGACCTGAAAATCCCTTTCGCTGTGTCAAAACACTAAAAATTTTTCATTACATTTTGCAGTTTTTGTTTGTTATTTTGAATTTCATTATTTGATTTTTTTAACATAGTTTTTCACTAAACCTAAGTGTATCTTGAAAATGATTCAACATTTTTAAAATTTAATTTACGGTACTGTTTTCAGTGGATAAATCCAGTGTTATTTGATATGCCGTATGACAGGCTACACATAAAAATTTCCCACGTTGACCTACACTTCGGACCTCGGAGAACTCCCATTTTTCCTAATTACTACAAAAGTTAGGGTATATACATACTTAATAGTTCATAAAAATTGAAGGGAAAAATTAGGTAGAGGACGACCTTTGAAACCATCCTGCATGTTTTTATTACGAAACCCAAAATTAAAGTGAGAACAAAGGAGTGGTTTTATGGAACTAAAACTGTTTTAGTCACACCTTCCTATCTTTAATCAAGAAAATTTTCTATTTTCCATTTTTTGTGACGTCATCCGAGTTTTAATCAGTGGTACATCCAGAGAGGTTGCTCTCAAAACCTGCTTTTCCGCAGGAAGACTAAGCTCGCTTGGCTCCTTTTAATTTGGCGGATATATTTAGTTTTCCCAAGTGGAGTAGGTTTTATGCATTTACAAATTGTTGAGACACCTTATGCATTCTTTATTATTTTATGGTTTATTGTTTTCATAAATATATTCTAAAAAATATTTTTAAATAGACAATGTTTCTACAAAATTCAAAATTATAACTATTAATCATCGATTATCAGTTGATCATTTTTCGTAGATAATTTGGACGATTTCTTTAAAATATGATGGATATTTTAGTCTTGGTGGATATATAATAAAATATTAACTAACAAAAGATTAGGTACACGTGCATCATGGTTCTTCAAACAATATCGAATTTTTGTAACTTAAGAATACTTTGCTTTAAACAATTTAAGTCCATAAGAATGTAATTTTCATAGCTAAGAGTGAAAGTGACAATTTCGTTCTGTGAGATGAACTATTTCATCATATTGTGGAGCTACATCATTATTGGAAATTCGTTACTATATACCTATCTTTTAAACATAGCCTAACATATCGTACACATATTACATAATATTTACAATTTGCCGTAGATTAGTTGTGCGTTGTTAGTTTAACCCTATCATCACATCAACCAAATTAATAGTAATAAATTTAATTTTATGAAGTCACCCGAAAAGAGGATTTTGCGGATGATTTATAGAACTAAAAACTGATATTTTTCGGATGGAATAGTGAAAAATTATTTGTTACACACATTAAATTGACCTACGTACAAGAATATATTTTTTGTATTTAATTTTTTATATAAAAAATCGTAGCTCATAAACGTAAATTATCTATGTAGGTAAGAATATATCAAATTAACCACTTACAAATATAATGGATTAATTTAGCAATTAAATAGTTTTTGATTCCAAACACCTCATTTGAATTGTGTCTTAGTGAAAATATATAAAAATAAATCTTATGAAACTTGGTTATAAAAACAACTGTGAGTGATTTAAAATAGTTTTTAGCGAATCACTACCGCGGTAAACAGTATTCTGGAAAGTAGGTCGAATAAACCAGTCCATTCTCAGAATATTGCTTACTTTAAATCAGTATTTACGATCGTCCTAATGAATAAACTAATCGTAAGAGCGGTTGTAGGCATTTTATGGCCCCAGTAAAACGGCTTAGTACTGTTTACTGCCGATAGGGTGCTCTGTGTGCTGTAGAGATAGCTTATACAATATTAGACAATGGTGTTGGAAACACCGACACAGTGCTGCCACTATTGTGACGCTGTGACGCTTTCAACGCCAACTCAATTAAACTGTGATTCCTTTATCTCAAGTAACACTCGGACACTGAAAGTTTCAACCGAAGCATTTGTCTTTGCAATAATAAAATTTTTTAAAGGGGTTTTCTAATGTATGAAATTAAAAATGTGTAAACCAAAAGAACGGTTAACATTTACTGAATATTTTTGCGTATGATTAAACTAGTGATTTAATACCCCCTGACTCCATACTATATGCATTTTTGTAATTACCTGCACAGAAACTTTACAATGTCAGTAATAGGTGAAATAGGTATTGAATCAAAAAGTTTTTTTATTACGGTGCGAAGACGTAAATAGTATTTTAAAAACCGCAACTAAGTAACTTTATATATTGTTTTTAAAAACGAAATTCTATTCATCTAGAGTAAAAATCACTAAATTATAAATTATTTCAAGTAAAAAAATTATACCAAAGTAGTTCATATAATTTAACACCTCAATGAAAATAAAGTGAAATCTAAGCTAATCTATATAATATGTATTATATAATCTGTTACCATATGACATTTTGATTAGATGATTTATAGTCTTGTTCAAGTTTTTGCTACCATTGCACTATTTCGAACTAATAATTCACTAATTTCGATCCAGCAGTTTATGTGTAAAAATCAACTTTATTTCAAATTCTTCCCGAACTGTCAAAATAAATATTAAACGGATGTTGACATTAGAAAATGTAAACATTGAAACCTAGGACGGTCATGACAGCTCTTTCTTCTTCTTCTTCATCTCGAACTGTCAAATTTTAGTGTTCGCAGCTGTTGACATTCAAGTAATTTTATGTTTTCATTCTTTGAAAATGTAAACATTGAAACTTAAGACGTTCATGGGGCGTAGCCCGAGGGGAGTTTCAGGAAATTAATATGCCTATGTGTTGCATGAGTTTAAGATCTACCTTTGTGTAAAATTTCAAACCGGTCCGTTCAGTATTTTTCGAATTTACTTGCCACAAACAAACCCACAAACATACAGAAACCACCTCTTCTTTATAAAATTATTATTATTATATAGAAGATTGTTTTCCGATTAGTTTATTCAAAGCGCATCCCAAACGTTTAAAGGGAGAAAGGATATCAAACAGATTTATGTAAGAGGTTTATTATATTCATTCAAAATATTTTTGGGCGGACCGATACCTCCAGGTGTCATACGAGGAAACTCAACCTTACATAAACCTTCCACGGTCATGATTCTCTACTTAATACTAATGTCACTATTATAATAAAAATTATTTGTAGATAATTATAGTGTTCAGTTGTCTAGTTATAAGGATTTCTATGTATGCAAGTAAAGTGAGGTAAAAATCTATTGTCAAAACCAATAACTATTGCTTACGACTCAAATATTACGACTCAATAAGCACAATTAGCATCGATCGGGGGTTTGTCAACCAAAACAGTGAAAATTGCGGAAAATCAGTCCTATTTATAAAACCAATTTGTTGATGCAATCATCTTTAAATTGACTATTGCCACAA
Source organism: Nephotettix cincticeps (assembly GCA_023375725.1). NCBI lineage: Eukaryota > Metazoa > Arthropoda > Insecta > Hemiptera > Cicadellidae > Nephotettix > Nephotettix cincticeps. The sequence goes on from CM041788.1 coordinate 62,029,576, forward strand.
TGGAATGTCAAAGGATGACACGGTTTAAGTAATGTACATTTTTCTAATGTGGACATAGCGTCAAAACCATTACCTTTCTGAAACTGTTACTTACCCAGGTAGATAATTCAAGCCAAGTATAAAAGAGGAATGAATGTGAGATGATTGTGGCATGATCCTTTAGTCTAAATACTGACTAAGGTTGACATTTTCCTTAGTCAGGACTGTTAATTAACAGTCCAACAGCCAATGGGGTCTATGAGACCTACAGTTCTAAACTTGATTATCTAATATATCTCACTCAATATACAGGGTGTTTCAGAATTCCCTATTACTCTACCCTAATACTCTAGGGCATTGTTCCTGGGTAAGAAACATATCTAAATATCATATTTAAATTGTCCAGAAGTCCTTAGTTACTCACACAGCCTCCATTTTGTTTTTTCTCTTATAATTTTTTAGGAATATGACTAAAGTCAGCCACAACAATGCAACAGCCTCTGTCTGCTTGCTGTCATTAAAATTCACACAAAACTCCAAACTTTTATATCAGATGTGGTAAAAGTCAAAATACTTTTTTACAAACTAATCACCTGATTTTATTCTTGCCTGAAAATTTTATTATTTTATTCATTGTAGTCAGTTCCTCTACAGTTATTCTAAACTTATGCCAAGACCAAGAGGGTTATGTGACATTTTATTATTGTTTGAAGTAATCTAAAATAACCTACTAATAACATACAAAGCAGGCGGAGACTGTTGCATTGTTGTGGCAGACTTTAGCCGCATGGCTTGACATGCACTGCAACTAAGCTCTAGCGGTCACCTATCACAAAAGCTACCATATCTCAGTTAATATTTGTTTAATTGTTTGGTGTCAATCGTTTTGTAATTATATTACCTAAAAAATGTTATTCTTGTAAATTTTCTGTTAAATCAACGGTTCATGAGTTATTTGAGAAACAAAATTTTAAATGGCTGCCATTTTGTTTCATGAATTTGAGAAATTGTCATAATTGTTTTGAAGCTTTGTCTATTTGTCATAAATGTTTGGGAAAAGTTTCAATTCTGTACGTTACACCATTATTCAGGAAAAAAATTATAAGTGAAAAAAACAAAATGGAGGCAGTGTGAGAAACTAAGGAATTCCGGACAATTTGAATATGATATTTAGATATGTTTCTTACCCAGGAACAATGTCTAGAGTATTGGTAAGGAATTCTGAAACACCCTGTATAGTTTTGGTTTATTTAAATATTCTACTTGGTTTTACTATCGTTGTCTCTTACATCAAAATACGGCCAGAAATTTGAGAAGCAAATCCCTAACATTAGTGGTTTAGTTGGAGAAATAACAAACGTACGGATGTACAAGCATAAATGCGGATCTTTTTTGGTCATTGTAAAATAAGAGTTATTTCTGAGTTATTTCATGCATCAACGAAGTGTTTTCTGACGTCTCTTTATAAATAGCACTTTTATTAAAATGTACATAATGAATATTAATTATTATTATAAAGGTTGTTAATACGGTTTAAGATTATTTATGAAGCAAAAGGTTATATTTCACCACAAAAACTAACACATGCTATTATATTAATTTTACTTATTTATATTTATATATCCATTAAATTTACTAACTAGCAGAAAACCCAATGTCAAGAATGAATCTTCCCCAAGTAGTACGAGAATACTTTATTCTCTTAGTAATATTTAATAGTAATAGCTTTGACTATACATTATTAAATGTACCATTCTTATGCGCAAGCTGTAGTGGCTTGAGTGGTTCCCGAATCGGCGTGGGGAGTTAGTGCGTGGTTCCCGGTACAGGAGCGCAGTCGTCTGCTACCCCCCTCCCCCCTTCGGCCAACCTCCAACCAATCATAAGAGCGAGAGAGAGATGTGCGTCGTGCGCGCGCACTCCTGAGGGCGGGGCCAAGTGAGCTTACAGCCTTCGCCACTAGGAAGCGGCACTACACTCGGGCCTTCCGAAATTTTGTTGGCGACAACTTTTAACCATGAATGACACGTATTTTAATAATGTATGGTCAAAGGTAATAGTAACACCCCAACACGACCATATAGCTAAAGTTATAGGGGTTTCTATACATAGCTTTGGAATATAATTTTTTTGGAATTATTGTGATCCATAAAAGTGATTTAATACAAAGAAATTAACAACAACTGTTAAAATTAATACTAGTTCGTTTACATAATTCATTGATTTTAAACCTATTTTAAAAATAAAATATATTAAACACAAATCCTAAGATATAAAAAATGTATTAATTATACAATTTTAAGTCTAATTAAAAACGAATTGAAGTTCATTTTTATGCATTAAAACGTTCCAATAGTTTTTAATTGAATGATTTGTGAATTTTAAAATATAATATATGTAAAAAGTATTGTTTATTTTATCGTTCGAGAATATATTTTTTCATAATATTAAATATCTTGCTTCTCAGACTGTGTCATATATCTTATACAAGGGAAGGTGTAACCACTAGTTTATATACTTATATAACATATACTTTCCAAGTACTTATACTTATACGTATACCTAAAACTATACCATAGAACTGTTATGTTGGTGCAAACACAACAAAAATGATTGTATTTAATTGCCTGTGGGAAATAGATTAGATCATAGATGTTTTCAGATCCTCTCATCTGTTCTTATTATCATATGACGTCACTTTCGTTACAAAATTTGGTCTAACGGATTGCCATTACTATGTTAAAGACATAGCTAATAAAAGGTATGATTGCTAAGAAACATTTGGAACATCTGAAATGATACAGTCTTAATACAATACGCCTTTCATAAATCTATTCTGGTACAAATTTACAATCGAGTAAACCCTTGATTGACTCCGAAACTTCAACTAGTTTATCTGTACGTGGCGGTGCACTTTTATTTAACATTTCCGTTTCACGGCAATGTAGCTGACCACGAGGTATGTTTAATCCTCTGTATTTCCAGGTTAATCCTGTAGTAATTTGTTTCTTGCGCTCTCAGCTGACCCGAATCATTTTTAGCCGATGAAGAGTAAATAAAAAAAGTAACAAATTTTCCAAAACAATTGTCTTAAGTTTTCCTGATTTGAAGTAGTTAATTTCATGACTAGGGTCAAAACAGACGTTTTTGATACTAGCACAAGTTTAACAGCCGACCAATCGATGAGTACCTCCTAATCTTGGATTCAATTGGATTGTATTGGATTCAATTTTCAATTGAGCACCTTGTTAAATAACATCTGGCTTTACCCAAGACGTTTTGACGCCAAGGACCTCGCTATTTAAGCAACAAGAAACTGTTGAAACCTGTAGGCTTATTAGAGTAACAGTTGTGTTTTCCTGTTCTAAAATTTCAGTCAACGTTTTTAGATTAGTACACTCTTACTGGATATCTAAAATGTTCCTTCCTTATATCCCAGTTTGTATTTTGATATATGCCTGTCAGTTTGGGCAATGAGTTAAACGAATATAGTTATCAGTTAGCTTCAAATTTTGAGATAGCATTACTAACCACTAGATAGTCGTAAAAACTATCAAGGTATAAAATTTAAGGTAAAGAGGTTTTCAAGATAATTAGATTTTCCATTTTTTATATTTTCCAATAGTAAAAAAGATAATTACTTATTAGCCATCAACAATTATTCTTTGGTAGCTATATATTTTCTGGATGGTTAACTAAATTTAAATACCGATTTAATACTCTAGATAAGCAATTGATCTTTAATTTAACACCCAAACTATCTGTTTACAAATATCTAGCTTACAAGCAAGAAGTAATTCTTTCACAAAGTTAACTTTGTTCTTATGAGCCTAAAAATAAATTTTCCGGTTAGGAAGACTCTTAATATCATCATTGGGAAGAAGAATATTAGTGTAGGTTCCACACGGAAAACTGTGGTCAAATAAAAGAGCATGGGCGAAATCACTGTGAAACCTATCTTGTTGAAAACCCTCAGAGACAAATTGCAAAATATAATCATATATAAATGGTATCAGTTGACTGGCACATACTGGCCTCAGAGACGATATCTGGGTCTGTCAATAGTTCCAAAGTTCCCAGCTGTGCCTTAAACTCCTTTGACCATCATCTAAAATCGACCTTAAACATTTATCAACATTTTATTTTCAAACGAAAAATCTGAAACTGTAATAAAGAAATTTGATAAAATTTGTACTGAAATTACAACCGTAGTTGTGTTGGAGCTTTTTACAATGAATCCGTTAATTGAGATGCGCTTGTAGGATTACATACGTGTAACAATGTAATCCGTAGCCACTCCACTGCGTTGGAAAATACGTTTAACACGTAGTTTGAGCTCTGAGCTTCCTGCGGCGTCAATTTATAAAAATTTTAATACTATGATCTACTGTAAATGTATAAAAAAAAGTCGTGTTAATTGTTCCATTTATAACTCGAGATCGGCCGGACCTATTTTAATGATCTTTGGTTTTTGGATTCGTCTCTGCTCCGAGTAGGCATTCAGTGTTGTACTTCCTCCTAGGGGTGAAATACAACATGATAGAGCCAGAGGGGCTTAGCCCTAGCTATTGTTGCTTTTTTGTCAGTCGCCAGTAATTCCACTGTAAGTTATTTTCGACGAATGTTTGTGTTTTTAAACATTTTTTTAGATTACTGTTTGATTCGTTTGCCCAAGTGTAATTAGTCGTTTTGCTATTTTGTGTGAGTCTAATTAATGAATGTTACGTGAATATCATTATAGTTTCAAATTTAGAATATGTAATATTTCCTAAAGATTCCATATAGCATTTAGGTTTGGTTTGTGTTAATCCACTCAAATGTGTTTGTTTTGTGGGAATATGTATTATTGTATAGTAGTTAACTATGCCACGATCTAATCTTTCACAATAAAGCCGATAATAAGTTATAGCATTGATAAGTTATGCTATTAGTAAAAATGAGGGATCAAAAGTTACGGGCTTTTAAATGTAAAAAATAATTGTCTTAAGTTTTACGCGAAAAAGGTTGTTTTGTGGTTGAAAACACTGTATTGTTTGGTATGCAGAGTAAGGTCAAATCATGCAATAAAATTCACGCAAAAATGTGTCGTACAATGGGGGATGGGTTTATGCCCCAAAAATGTTTTTGGAGAAAGTATGTGTCAGTCCACTGATACCGTTTGTTTTAACTGCCTTCTACATAAAGTGAGGGAAAATTTTGTTAACGTTTCATTTGTTTTAGCACGGTTACTATCCATGTGACGAAAAAAACGGTGTTGGTATAGGGGCCGTAGTTTTTAGTACTTGATTGTATGAATGAGTCCCACGTCTCCTTAAAAAGTTCCAATCAAAGCAGTTTTGCTTGGCTATATATTTACTTTACTTATATCGCAAACACTTCAGCGTTCACTTCAGTAACTTCCAACCAAAGCAGTTTTGCTTGCCTATATATTTACTTTACTTATATCGCAAACACTTCAGCGTTCACTTCAGTATTATCCAACCAAAGTAGTTTTGCTTGGCTATATATTTACTTTACTTATATCGCAAACACTTCAGCGTTCACTTCAGTATTATCCAACCAAAGTAGTTTTGCTTGGCTATATATTTACTTTACTTATATCGCAAACACTTCAGCGTTCACTTCAGTATTATCCAACCAAAGTTGTTTGGCTTGGCTATATATTTACTTTACTTATATCGCAAACACTTCAGCGTTCACTTCAGTATTATCCAACCAAAGTTGTTTGGCTTGGCTATATATTTACTTTACTTATATCGCAAACACTTCAGCGTTCACTTCAGTATTATCCAACCAAAGTTGTTTGGCTTGGCTATATATTTACTTTACTTATATCGCAAACACTTCAGCGTTCACTTCAGTATTATCCAACCAAAGTTGTTTGGCTTGGCTATATATTTACTTTACTTATATCGCAAACACTTCAGCGTTCACTTCAGTATTATCCAACCAAAGTAGTTTTGCTTGGCTATATATTTACTTTACTTATATCGCAAACACTTCAGCGTTCACTTCAGTATTATCCAACCAAAGCAGTTTTGCTTGGCTATATATTTACTTTACTTATATCGCAAACACTTCAGCGTTCACTTCAGTATTATCCAACCAAAGTTGTTTGGCTTGGCTATATATTTACTTTACTTATATCGCAAACACTTCAGCGTTCACTTCAGTATTATCCAACCAAAGTTGTTTGGCTTGGCTATATATTTACTTTACTTATATCGCAAACACTTCAGCGTTCACTTCAGTATTATCCAACCAAAGTTGTTTGCTTGGCTATATATTTACTTTACTTATATCGCAAACACTTCAGCGTTCACTTCAGTATTATCCAACCAAAGTTGTTTGGCTTGGCTATATATTTACTTTACTTATATCGCAAACACTTCAGCGTTCACTTCAGTATTATCCAACCAAAGCAGTTGTTTGGCTTGGCTATATATTTACTTTACTTATATCGCAAACACTTCAGCGTTCACTTCAGTATTATCCAACCAAAGTTGTTTGGCTTGGCTATATATTTACTTTACTTATATCGCAAACACTTCAGCGTTCACTTCAGTATTATCCAACCAAAGTTGTTTGGCTTGGCTATATATTTACTTTACTTATATCGCAAACACTTCAGCGTTCACTTCAGTATTATCCAACCAAAGTTGTTTGGCTTGGCTATATATTTACTTTACTTATATCGCAAACACTTCAGCGTTCACTTCAGTAACTTCCAACCAAAGCAGTTTTGCTTGCCTATATATTTACTTTACTTATATCGCAAACACTTCAGCGTTCACTTCAGTATTATCCAACCAAAGTAGTTTGGCTTGGCTATATATTTACTTTACTTATATCGCAAACACTTCAGCGTTCACTTCAGTATTATCCAACCAAAGTAGTTTGGCTTGGCTATATATTTACTTTACTATATCGCATACATTTCGGCGTTCACTTTAGTAATATCCACCCAAAGTTCTGTGGCTAGGCTATATATTTACTTTACTTATATCGCAAAGAATTCAGCGTTCACTTCAGTATTATCCAACCAAAGTTGTTTGGCTTGGCTATATATTTACTTTACTTATATCGCAAACACTTCAGCGTACACTTCAGTAACTTCAAACGGAACGGCTTGGTGTCATTGCAATTTATTCAATAAACATATGTTATTACTGAAATTGTGTTTATGAGAAAGAATAGTTCTAAAACGTTGGAGACAAATAAAGTTTATGAAAATTGAGTGTAGTTGATGATCAAAGGAAAGTAAAATAGCGAGGAAATGTCAGGGGGCCACTCTCTGTCCCTTCATACTTTATTCAGTTCCTCTGACTACGGTTTAAGCGTACTTAAGCTAATCCCGTTTCCCTAATTGTTTACTTTGACTTTTTTAATTTTTAATTTTGCCGTTAGTTTCGCTGTGGTTGCGAGTAAGCAACCGATTTTAGGCATCATTACAGTTGACAACACTCTTACCCTGTTGTAAATATTGCGCGATTCTAATCGAAGAATTTGTATTGTGTACATTAAAATACTAAACTGAATCTTACAATAAATTCTATGTTTGTCAACAAAGAGTTTATGTTTATGTTTTTCTAAAAGTAATCACAAGTACTACTAAGTGTACCCTATACTCTTCAATAGCGAATGTTAAGACCAAAGAACTGAATTCATTTAAATTTAACAAAATTCTTTCTGAGTGCTTGGAATTCTATTGTCAAACACAACTGATATTTTAAAATTTGGCTCATGTAAGACGCAAATATAAAAAACATATGCGTTTTCAAATTAGTATATATCAAAATAATATTTCCACAGATACAAAATTAAATTAAAACTCAAAGCACCTAAGAAGGAAAATTTAACATGGTCCCAGGTCTTAGATCTTGCCATGAGACCTACGGTAATAGCTTCTTCCCTATGGGAAATTCACTAAAAAGACGTGAGTCTGAATTTTTTCAATTAGAATATAACAAAACAATTTCAAATAATTCACTAATTTCGATCCAGCAGTTTATCTGAAAAATCAACTTTATTTCTTCTCCTTCCCGAAATGTCGAAATGTAAAGTAAACGGATGTTGACATTAAAAACTGTAAACATTGAATCCCAGGGTATTTACAGCAACCATGTCTTCTGCTTCTCGAACTGTCAAATTTTAGTGTTCTCAGCTGTCGACATTCAAGTAATTTTATATTTTCATTCTCTAAAAATGTAAACATTGAAACTTAGGACGTTCACAGGGCGTAGCCCGAGAGGATTTTAAGGAAATGAGTATGCCTATGTGTTGCATGAGTTTAAGATCTACCTTTGTGTAAAATTTCAAACCGGTCGGTTCAGTATTTTTCGCATTTACTTGCCACAACAAACCCACAAACAAACATACAGAAACCACCTCTTCTTTATAATTATTAGGTATTTTAATAGTGATACCTACAAATTTAATAAAATAAATCTAATTGTAAACTAAGGTTAAAATGTTAAGCTGAGAATTAATTATTTCATTGTGGTAATTGGCTTGAGATTCCAGGTTTATATCTTTTTTTGATAAATAGCATATTTTTTCTTAACACTGAATCCTACTACCCGTATAAAGAACAGGTTGTACTCCTTTTCATTGATAGTTTATCTTGTTGATATAACACCAAGCACAATTTAAATCGGATAAAATTTCCAATGTGGTAAATGAACCGCATGGAAGAGCCAAAGTGAGCAAACATGGAAAGCTAACAATTAATGTTTGTCACTGGAATAAAATAACATTATTCAACCATTTGCAAGCAAATTGACGTCAGTCATTATTGGCTGGCTTTGGCTATTTTAGCGCTCGACTGATCCCCGCAATGAAAATAAAATAAACAGTATCAGTGAATACATACTTTCTCCATTCGAAAGTAAACTTAAATACCCCCGTTGCAGCAGACCTGCGTACTCAGCGAATTTCCAAATCAATAACATAATAATAATAATAATATATGACAAGTTTTATCATTATCTGTCAATAAATATGAGTATTATTTGCCTACTCTCCATAACATTAACATGGGAAAGAGTATGCAGGTTTGCTGCAGTGTGGAACGCTGAAAGTATGTGTTTTAGCGTAAACAATTTATATTTTGACCATTTATATCAAGTTTCATCAACGTCTGTCCACAAGTAAAGGAGTTTACCCAAAATCTATATGATTAACATGGGAAAAGAGTATGCAGGTTTGCTGCCATGATAAACACGTAAACTATGATTTTGAAGCATAAATGGATAGATCTCAACCACATGAAGCTAAATATCAAGTTTTATCCAAAAATATTGATCAATATGGGAAATATGAATTTTTCCCTATCCTCCATAAGATTAACATTGGAGCCCCACAATACAATGTACTGTGTCTAGATTTTTTTATATCTCCGTAACCGTTGGAGATAGAGAAATACTTGTAAGTTGTGTAGTTTTTTAAGCTGATTCCAATGGTGAAATATAAAATTAGAAATTTTTAAAAATTACATGTGAAAAACGCAAAAAAACCCATTTTGGGGTACAAAGGTCCCCCCCAAACTACCCGTTCCTATTGATTGGTATGTCTGATTTACGAACTCGTCCGAGCATTTGTAGGAATACACGTCCCTACCAGATTTGGGAAATTCGCTAAAAAACTAAATACGTTTCATAATCCTTTTATGTTCTTACATTCTTTTTAAAAAAACATATTTATTTTACTTCCCTTTTCTACAATTTCAAAGATTTTTTCAGGGATACCATACCCACCCCCCATTAGACCTTTCCGTAATACCAATGGGAGTTTTACCAGATTCTATCTAATCATGTTATAATTAACTGCAAAACATATTCTTATTAAAACGATGAAAACTAAGAAGAAAATATTTCATTTTTCATACCAATAACACTGGATACTCACCAACTTCATAAACTAAATAAAATTGAACGTTGAATTATTTTTTTACGACAAACAATTCTAGAGAAAAGTTAAATTTACTGTCGAAGATTATCGCAGTACGTTGCCTGAGAGTGTCCAATTTTATTGTTTGGGAGGCTTATAAAAACTAAATTTCTTCACTATTTCCCAAAAATTTGTTAATATTTTAAGTGTTATTTTTGTTTCAATTTTTTTTATTAAAATAATTATGACGATGTCTCTGTCTCTTCTGTCGGTCATTAAAATATTAAACATTATTTTTATATATTTTGTGAGTTGTATGAAGCACTTAATTGCTTTAAGGTATTTCAGAAACACCCTGTACATTCCGGAAATTACTACAGAGAGCGAAGCTTCCTTCAGCAGATCAGGGACATTCTTAGTTCCATAATCCCACACTTCCCCCGAGACTGGTGCTGTTATTGGTCTGGACTGGGACGAATATTGAATTTCAAGGGTCGCGCTCCTTCTCTCTCCTTCCTTATCGTGTTTCTTCTATAAAGAAACACGATCGGAGATTTATTTTCATTCTGATTGAAGGCGGGTGAAACTTTACAGTGTACTTTTTACAACAAAATAAAACTAAAATTAGTCTGATTAACAAATCCACTCAACTATATTATTCATAACTCCAGCCGAAAGTTATTTATTTTTTAATTCAACACAATTAAAATTGAAATGCAATATTTAAGATATTTGCGAAAATGGTTTAAGGCATTACAACTTTTAAAACACTTTCCTTTAACGGTTAATGAACAGATGTATGTTAAATGAAGTTCTATTCACCTGTAGTTTAAATACAATTATTTTATTAGGTTAACCCTTACTACGTGGCTAGCGCCTTTAAACGCAGCTATGTCTGCACAGCGCGGCTAGCGCCTATATACGCGACCTATTTAGCCACAATTAATGCGCTGTAGTTCGCGAAAGAACCGATTGAGTGGATGGTGATGTTGCTTTTACCTCAATACACTTGAAAAACCAATATGGTAGCTTTTTATTGGAATTTCTAGTGACTGATATATGTTGCTTGGCAATGGCGTTCAGTATTCGTCCGCCCCCCGTCTGCTATTTACGCTTATAAACGCGAGTCTTTACGGCCACCTGTTTTCACTTTCACTTACCTTCTTTGATGATACATGTCAAAGTTTGTTTATTTTCGTTATGTTTTAGTGGTAAATAGTGTTTATTATGTGCATGTTTTTAACGTATAGGATTTATTAACTAATTATATTATTAAGTAAATGGCTCATCCAGAAGAAAAAAATATTTTTAAAATCATCATTTAATACAAAAACGTATTAAATCCCTGTCTTATATTTAAATTTACTGAAAGTTTTGGCTCTAAAATATATATTTCTTTAATGATTTTCATTTAGATTAAAAAGACATTCAAGAAAGAACTGTAACAAAATACCACTCGCAAATAATATAAAAATTTGAAAAAAATCTTAGAAATGATTCTGTTTTTCCAGACAAGTGAGCTTGGTGACTTTCTGAAAATTTAAGTGTTGTTTCTTGTTTATTTTTCAAAAAATATTAGGTAATGTTAGTTATAATACTATTCAACAGAAATGTTTCTATTTACTTCCCTCTGAGAAATAAGTTAGATCATGCATATGTCAAAAGGGAATGTTTTCAGTTCATGTAAAAAGCTGTTTTTTAACCAACGATTCAATACAGTAGCTCTGGTAGTTTCCATGGAAACGGGATCCAAACACCTCAGCTACAGTTTTTGCGTTCCACAAATCTGCTAATACCTCAAAGACCTTAGACATACCCATGTCAAAAATAATATTGTTATATCTGCTACGTATACAATTTCTTTATAAGATTTTTAGTAGATGTATATATTAATTTGCGCGACCAACATTTGGTTATAAGAACAGCTGTTTATATGACCTGAAAATATTCACTTTAGACATTTCCATTATCTAACCTATTTCTCACAGACAAGTAAATACGATTTTTTTTACATGTTGCAGTCTTAAAGATTTTATTCGTTCGATCAAAACTGTTGTTTTGAATCTTTATAAATCACATCCAAAGGGCGACCTGTCATTCTGTTCCGAAAGAAGTGTGGAAGCCGTCCAAGTTTACACAAAAAATACGTAATTTGTTAAAAATAACTATTACAAACACTCGTATTGCAAAACTGTTTAGCTACCATTATTTCGAACATGTTTTGAACTGACAGCATAGAATTATTAATGTAAATATTATTTGAAGAAGGAAAAACTATAATGCTCTTTATTATTCATTAAATGTGCCCATTTAAATTAAGGTGTATTGAAAACTTTTGAGTGAATAAATTACTCATAAAAAAGAAACAGTGAAGTGTTGAAATTCACTTTATTTGTACGAAGAAAAATAAAAATGTTCAATGAATTCACCAATATCAAAATAAAATTTTTTTAATTTTTTTAAGAGCAGACTTCGCACGAAGAAGTCCACTGTTTGTCTAACTAGATTGTTCTTCTTTTCGACCTATGAAGTTTGATTGTCTTTGTATAATGTTTTTGAAACATATAAATATGTGTCACCAAAACCTGAAATATCACATCCCGAGGAAAATTTTATGGACAGCCATCAGGCTGACTGTTTGACCAACTTCAAATCTTAGTTTGTGACCACGCGGCATGTTTTTGTATTTTATCTGTATTTTTTTTAAATTTAAAATTTTAATACGTTAGTATGAAAAAATTCCATTTAATTCTAGATATTTTTTTTATCCAAAAACACATTATAGAATATACACGCGTTTTTTAGATTAATAAAGGAAGAAGGGAAAAAAAAAATTTCTCATATTAAAGATATTTATGTAATTATATTTATTCATTGTTAAATAATTTATTGTAAAACTGTTTATGTTACAACAAAATTAAAAATTAAAAAACAAAATACAAAAATGTGGAATAAATATTTATTACAAGGATTATTGAGACAGTTGTGAAAAAAAAAAAAATTATTTTAAAAAACTAATTTCAATGTTTACAGAATAATTTTAAATATCTTAATGTGAACTATCAAATATAGTGAAAAGGAAGTTTATTAAAATGTTAAATTGATTGAAACCTATACCAATTTCGCATTTTAAATTTTTTTTAAATTAACTGTTTTCTAAATTTTTTTCATTTCAGCGTTGACATTGTATTTTTTTATTGTCTTTGTACATGCTCTTTGAAAAATATATGTATCCATGTTGTAAAACCTGAAATATCACATCCCGAGGAAAATTTTATGGACAGCCATATCAGGCCATGTGGCTGACTTTATCAAATTAGTAGCTTCTGTCGAGTGACCACGCTTCGTCGAATCTAGTTTTCTCTATGGCATGTTTCTGTATTTTATATGATTAGACTTTGCAGTACCAACTTAACTTTAGTAATGAAAAATTCCATTCGCAATTCTAGATATTTATTTAATCATATATTTATCAACCAAAACACATTTAAATGGGACGAATAGAATAAAATACACGCGTTTTTATTTAGATCAATAATGAAGAAGTGGCTTGAATTAAAGTGAAAAAATGTGTAACGTATATCTACTTCAAAATATGTTAGATAATTTTTTTGTAAATCCTAATCAGTTTAAACGAAAATTATATTTACAGCTATTTAACAACTTTGGGAATGAACAAGCAACAAAATTAGGAAAATTGTGGAAATAAACTAATCTTTCCCACAACAAATATTTTACTGATATCAAAATGTTAATATGAATTGGATGACAAAAACTAATTCACTTTCGGAATCAATTTCTCCATACATATCTAATGTATGCCTATACCATAGATCTGTGTAATGGACGTATATATTAAGGAAAAGGTTATAATGAATGGTGTTGAAAGTTGATAACGTGGGTGGTGAAAAAAGGTATGTAGTACTTGGGACAAATGTGTTAACGAATTACCTCGCCAAACGTAGATTTTAGCATTATAAAGTTTCTAAATGTGTATATTTCAGTAGAATGCCTACAGTTGATATTTTTACTGCTTGAAATAAAGCTATTTAGTAAAAAGAATATATTAGTTGACTTCCAATATTTTACAATTCAATTTTATTTATCATAAGGTTTTCCTTATTTGCAGAAACTTTCATTCAACCAAACCTGTATTTTTACTTTATTACATGTGTAGAATCCTAAATATGTATTTGTGATTTATAAAACATCTGTTTATTGTGAATATAAAATGGTATGCATTTTTTTACATCCATACCTCATGTTTTTTGTATATATAAAGTAAAAAATTTTACTTATTGTATGATTGTATGAATTAGTAAACTTATTTCGATGCCAACAAGTTTAACAACTTTTATCGTCATAATGAGGGACTTTCTTTTATATTTTGGTGAAATTTATTCTTCTATGAACGATTGTTAAAGTGTGTAATTGAAACTCATTATATGCGACTAACATAAATCGGGAACCTTTTAGCGAATTTCTCATGGGGAAGAAGCTGTTAACGTAGAGAAGCTGTTAACTCATGGCGAGACTTAAGCCCGGGTCCATGTTATTTATTCTTCTTTAGGTGCCCAAAGACCAAAAACAATAGTCGTTAAAATTTATATATATATATATACCCATATATAGACCAAATTTGGTAGAAACGTGATTCTTACAATTACTCAGACGAGTTCGTAATCCAGGCATATTGTTCAATCGGAAGTGGTCGTTTTGGGGGTGTTTTGTACCCAAAAATGGGGTTTTTGCATTCCCACGTAATTTTTTAAAATTTTCAAATTTTATCTTTCACCATTAGAATTAGCTTATAAAACTGCATAAATACGTTTCTTAAAGTTTTTCTCTATCTCCAACGGTTACCGAGATATTAAAAAGTCTAAACAGTGTACGTTGTATTTTGGGGCTCCAATGTTAATCTTATGGAGGATAGGGAAAAATTAATATTTCCCATATTAATCAACATTTTTAGATTAAACCTGGTATTTACCTTCATGTCGTTGATACCCACCCGTTTATGCTTAAAAATCATAGTTTATGTGTTTATCGTGGCAGCAAACCTGCATACTCTTTTCCCATGTTAATCATATAGGGAATAGGCAAACTCCTTTATTTACGGACAGATGTTGATGAAAGTTAGTATAAATGTTAAAAATAAAAATCGTTTACGGTAGAAATGCCTACTTTCAGTGTTCCTCACAGCAGCAAACCTGATTACTCTTTCCCATGTTAATCTTATGGAGAAAAGGCAAATGATTCTCATGTTTATGGACAGATTTTTATAAAACTTGTTATATATTATTATTGATTTTTTCGCTGAGTACGCAGGTCTGCTGCGACGGGGGTATTTATAATACATAAACAAAAGAGAGCATTAACAACGTAAATAAAAATATAATGAATGCGATTTTACAAAAATACAACAAATTTCAAAAGCGTGCATTTAAGGGATCAACCACATCATGACATTGACGACATAATCACAGGCTTGTATGTCACCACATTGCGTCCCCTCAACACGGAGCTTGTTACGTTCAAATCGGCTTGTAGAGGCATGAGACCTTGTTGGAGCTATTTTTAGGGACCACGCAATCCGCCATTTTTATAATCTGTATATAAATTTACTTGTAATCAAAGTAACTGACACAATTTCCGTTCAACCGGGCCACACATTTATAACAAATGACACGCCCCTATAAACAAGGGGTAGTATCGGAATCTGAATATACACGAGGTTATAAATAGTATACGCATGGGTGCGTGAGTTCAATGGAGTGTAAAACTCTCGCACGTAGGGAGAGTAAAATCTAAAATATTTATTCATTTTGAGCTGGAATCCCGTTCTTTGTGCGGGTTTTAATAAGCAAAATAGTGGACTTATTATTATGATAAAATATAAATATGAAATCTAAAACAAATAAACGTATTACGGAAAGACAGACGGACAGATATTAGGATAAGACCCATTTCTGCTTTTCTAAGCTATAAAAGGTAAAAATAAAAAAAATATAATAATTTCAGAGAATTTAAACATAAACTAAAGTTTGTTTCAATGGATTAAACGTTTAATCCATTAGCAGTGCCTTTACACTGGAGGCATGCCTCCAGAACTACTATCAATTAATAAGGTAATTTTACATGTTTATTTCAGCCTCAGTTCTAAGAAAATATTTGTTTATGCATTTGCCAACCACCATCATAAATTTTAACAGTAAAGTGTAAAAATTATCCAAGCAAACAAGTTTTAATGGAATACCACTTACGTTTAAAATTACTAATAACATTCAGGTGCAATTAAATATAGAACACAATGCTATTTTACCAAAGATAAGTATCAAACAAAATATCCAGAAAGAGGACATAGTTTTATAAACCTATCTCTTTCCTTTCAAATAATCTTAAAAGTATACCTTCATAGGACAAAATATGTCGCATATAATTTTCAATTCGAGAAAGTGCAGCATTGCAGCATCATAATGATAACAATTATGGCTTAGCTTGAATTGACTCTCCCTAGTGTCAATGCATCTAAGGATTCCATCCAAAATACATTTCTCATGTACTTATATTAAATCCTTTGAATTACAATTATTTACTTAAGCTGTCATATTCTAATTTTTAAATGTCAAACTTAACCACTTTCCATACAAGTTTTCACATTACAATAATTTACTTACTTATACTTTTAACTGAAATGGAAACCTATCCAGGAAGGTATTTCAAGTCAAATATGAATGAGAAATGAGTGTTGGATGATTGTGGCGCGTCTTGTAGTCTTGTTACTGACTAAGGTTGACATGTTCCTTAGACAGAACTGTTAATTAATATCCTAACAGTCAAAGGCATATCTAAGTGACCTACTGCAGTTTAACATTGAGTCCAAACAACTGCCTCTGAATTATGAACCTGATAGGGATTATGCGGATTAACGTAGTATTCCATAGTAGCTGGATTACAGGACACTGTCAAGAATTAAATTTTATACATAGAATTAAAATAATTGAATCTAATCAGAAGAATAGAGCTTTTGTGGGTTTTTGATTCATTTTTACACAAACTAATTATTTGATTAAATTTAATAAACTTGAGATCACAAAATTACCATCATTTTTCAATATTATTTTTTTCCAATAATATATAAAATACAATAGAAAGGTTAGATTTCTATTTATCATATTTTGCATTCAAAGAGTCAACATACCACACTGAAGTGAAAAAGTAGTACAAAAAGCTAAATGAGAGCAGCGAGTACGCTGACATTACTGTCAATGAAACCCAAGATGATTTACACAGCCAGAACTCCATTTGGCAACAACACTAGGCTTCATGAACACAGAACAACATATTTCCGCAGTTAACGCATTAGCTATTGACTGGCTCCTCTATAACCGTCCCAAACGGAAGGAGCTGAGAGCGTTGAACGGGGTCGTTGAGATACGTAGGCAATCACTTTTGGCGGGAGGTTGTATTTTGGCGGCAATACAATGACTGGCTGCCAACATTGGTCATGGTAAAATATTAATAAATATTTACAATGACACTAGTATTAATTAGATTGTATATTTCAAGCCTGTGCGACATGTCAGCTGAGATTAAAATATATTGCTGGGCTGTTATAAATCAATTAGTATAACAGGATTTATTTCGTTGTTCACCTTGAATCTATATTAAAGTATGTATGTAACCCGTTTGTAAAGTCCTTTATTAAACTCAAAAAGTCATCCGAACACCATAAATTTTAGAAAGTTGGTTCATGTGTCCAATTTAGAAAAAATATTTTCGAAACGCAAAACTTTTTTTATCATTTGTAAAACAAATAAACCTTAAAAAAGATTTCCAATGTCTACAATGAAACATATAATTTCTTTATGCTGTATGTTTTACCATTAGCAAAATTATAAGATTAAACATTCATTACTGAAAACAATGAAGTAAATAATTACCCACAAAATGAACAACTTTATTTATTAATAGTACGGTAGATATATATTTATATTTTATTAGTCTGATTAAAAGTCACGCGTTTATATATGTTGGAAATAAAAAAAAATAATTACAACGAATAATATGTAAAGTTTATTTTATAACAGCTGTTAACCTTTTTCATAAAACCAAAAACCTTAATGGTTTTTATATTATGAAAGTGAAAACAGACTCAATATAATTTGTTTTTATGACATTTATTATATGACAGATGAAATTCACTATTGTAAATGCCAACGCATAAAGGAATCTTAAAGCAGATTTACTGACAGGCGGTACATTCAATTTTATATATAGAGATGATATTTTATTATTATTAGGTATGTATTCTTCTAGGTATCTATAATGTATGTTATTAACCAAAGTACCCAGTTAGACCATAAAAAAGTTGAACTCAGTCTCAATACATTATTAACAACTATAAGTTTTCGTACTGAGTTCTGAAACAAAACTTTTTATAGCAAAATTGTATTAAACTGTCTAACCAAATTCAATAAAATTAGATGAAAACTCTAAAACAATGAATAACATATAACTTAGTTTTATGTGTAAAGTTGGTATGACCATTAATGAAGTAAGCTATTATTTAGAAAATTTAGAAAAAAATCTTACTCGACCAAGGAAACTTCCAATTTAATTAATTAAGATGTCTCATAGAAATAAATCATTTAATGGTATATTAGCTGACATTCTACTTTTAGTGTGTCTCTATAAACTCACAAAAACATTACAAAAATATAAACTAGATTTGTGTTCGTTCAGTACCCAAAAACCCTATTATTAACTTTCTAAGCTATCCAGAAGGGTCCAAGTATGAATGAGAAATGGGTGTACGATGATTAGGGTACGATCTTGTAGTCTCGTTACTGATTAAGGCTGACGTGTATCCCAACAGGTATATAGCTGAGGAGTATCTGAGGAACCTACATTTTAACGAAGGATCCTATGAGGATGATCTTCGCTTATGAACGTATTATGTAATAATGCGGATGTTAATCCACAGAGATGAATCGCATCAGAGGGCGGTTCTCCGTAGTTGCAGTAGCAAATAAATACAACTACTGTAGTACCAATTTCAATTTTAGAATTACGATATAGTATATTTCGCAACAATGGCCGAAAATAATTTTTTGCAGAACCGAGATCTTTTTAAGTTCGAGACATAGTCGAGAACTTGAAAAGGTCGTGGGTTTACAAAACATTTTCGGCTCGAGGTACAAACAATACTTTCCAACATAATGCTCTAGCTTATAATCGTTACATTACATTACAGAATTATTACATTTTAAAAGTTTATTTATTGAACGTACAGCTGGTGTTATTAGAAAAAACAAATCCTGCATTTTCTTGAGTTTTGTTAGTTTTGGAGGTTATGTTTTGGGAAGATTAAAAATATTTGTTTTGATATTTCTTGCTTACGACAAAAAAAGAAACAAGCTTATAAACGGAATGGCCCATCAGCTGTCATTATTTTTATTAATGTACAGCTGTTTCGCGGGCCGAAATCGCTCAAACCACTACTTTCGGCATTGGAAAGACGTATCGAAAACAGGTGATTACATAGTAGTATGGTGAAAAATATTAAAATTGACTAAGAGTACACCAGACAGCAATCCACATTCCGCAGCTAGAATTGCAACTTGAAGTTCTCAGAGAGATTATAATCTATTAAACTGGCATTAACGTGTAATGGCTCAGTAGTAAAGGGGAAATGATATAGTGAGTTATTAGGCTAACCAACTCACGAACGAGCGTGCCTTTATCCAAGTATTGCGGTTTATTTATAGACATCACGCCAGACAACTTTCCACGAATAGTAACTCAAAAGTATCAAAAATACGAATAGTAAGTTCAAAAACTTTCCTGTGGATACTTCCAGTTATTAGTGGAATTATTAAATAGTTTTGGTAATATTTATTTTTCTTGTAGTGTTCAATTATAATAAAACTGCTCGATATTACAAAGCTACTACTGCTGGAATATAATTTATCACAGAAACCGCTAAAAGTTTATGCTAGTTTTCCCAGTATTGAAACCTCCCTCTATTTTTGACATGGTTATGTCTTAGCTCTGGGTGGGTTTTGGTGATTTTTAAGATGGAAAACATGTAACAGGTTTCCATAGAAACTACCAGAGCTATTATTGTATTGAATTTTTAATACAAAATAATAAGAACAGCTGTTAAGATGAACTGAATAAATTCCCTTATGGCATTTCCATGATCTAACCTACTTCCCACTGGGAAGTAAATACAAACATTTTGACATTGAAAGATCCAAGCTCTGACGGAGGGGATGTTAGTTATAAGGACAGCTGTTTAGAAGAATTTAAAACGAACGAACAAACGAATACCGAGTTCGAGGAACTTGTCATTCTTTAATCTATGTGTTGATACTTGCAGTTATCCGTTCAATTATTAAATAACTTTGGTAGTAATAATTTTTCTTGCAGTGTTGAACTACGATAGCACTTGCTGGAATATATTTTACAACCTTAAACCCAATAAATTGCACGCGTAACGCAAAAACTTAAGCGGAAGTGACGTCATATGGTTCTGAAGACAGCTTTTTAGAGGAACTGAAAACAGTTCACTTCGTCATATTCAAGATTTTAGCTATTTCCCCAAGGAAAGTAAATATCTTTATCGTTTTTGCATACATCAACTGATTTTCAACTTTACAAATACATGTTAATGAATTCATTAATGTTTAATTATTCATCTAATTAATTTAATGATGATATTTTTTTACGGATCACATCAGTAAAATAAATAATAAGTTATTTACCTTGTTAGCTGCCTTGTAAAGATATCTAAGACGTAAGGCAGCTAAGAAGGTATTTAACCTATTACTTATCTAATTAATGTCTATTTGATTTAGGGATAAGAAATATTACATGTATGCAATGTTAAAAATAGTTTTCGTTCAACCTTTTCCTTTAAACGTAATTACAACATACTATACTATTCTAGAAAATTTTATTATTCTCACTTATCAATGTGAAGTATATTTAAAATTTAAAATTGATCATTATTAATAGCTCATACCATTTTCTGTTTTCGTTACTCTAAAGGAATTAAATTAATTAAGCCATATTGCTTTTAGTAGAACTAGAAATGTGGGTTTTTAACTGGGACTAAATTTGTATTCTTGGTTACTGTCGCATACAATTTCGCCTGTAATTCTATCAGTGATTTAATATAATGTTGATAAATGGTTGAACTGCCAGTATAAAGCAATATCATCCTGTGAGGGTGTTGTAATATAGCGGCTCTATTACATGGATGTTAAGGTACGTTATATCGCCGTTGACTTAAATTAACGTTAGTGACATGTGTTTTATCATTACAGAATATTAATAAAACAAATTACTAAGGTTGATTGCATAGCTCATCGATCAGTTGAATCGCAATTTTGATCGTTTATAAAGTTGTGTAAATTTTTACTAAATAGTAAATAGAAATGCATTGTTTTTTCGTTAACATTTTTGAATTTAAGTTAAGAGTGAATATATTCGTTTTGAGGCTCTCTTTTTTTACCGGACTGATTTATGTCTGTCTGTATACCACACATTCAGACAATTTTTTTAATTTTTTACTTTTAAGGGTAGTTTACCCCTTTACAATGTGATAAATAATTCCTCAATATAAACAATAATGTTTTCTAAAATGTCATGGTTTATGGTTATAAAGGTCCCAAATAATATTACACATCCAGAATGTCTGTAAAATTAATATTTTATTTTCCGGTAAAATGATAAAGTTTGTAAAATAGTTTGACTATCACCATTAAAATCAGCTCAAAAAGCGAAAGTGAAACAATCAATAGTAAACGAGTAACGTTTTCAGAGAAAATTTAAGAGAAAATTTAAATTTATTGTCCGTGGTAAACACATTACGTTATCCGAGAGTGTCAATAGTATTCTTATAGAGAATATTATTGGACACTAGAATATTGTACAAAATTACGCCACAGTCTTCTCATTTCTCATTCACATTTGGTTTTAAAATCTGTTTATATCACTATAAGCAGCTCGCGTTCGTAGACGTCTGATTAAGGGTGTTTGTAGGGTATTGACAGCTCATGTAATATCTGCCCGTTATCACATTATCAATGACAAATCTAATATCTACCCAATAAATGATGTGCAGCAGATCCCCATTGAAGGGTCGGTGAACGCCAAATACAGTCGTGCCAAACTGGACGCATTTTTGTCCACAAACGGCCTCTTGTGTCAGCAGTTGTATTTTACGATCGAATTCGTTTGTGATTCTTGGTTGATTTTATCTTGAGTCTGTTAGCCACAGATAAAGAATCTGAAGCAGTCGGAAAATGTTACTGGAATTGCAACGAAAATTTTACTAGAAAATCCAAATGTTTTTAGAGGGGTAAAGAGTTCAAGATACGTTGAGAATTTATAAAAACTTAAGGTGACTTTAAAATCTCCATATTATAATATATAAAATTTATAAGAAACTAGCCAAAGTACTCGTTCTTCGCACGGGTTAAAAAGGCTGAAAGGTGTAGGCTCTACTGATACATTTAAGTTATTGTTAATTAATTCTTCATTGTTTACAAAATGACAAAACACCAGTTTCTACAACATTTCAAAGTAACATCTGTCAAATATTGGGAGAGGATAAGGATTAATGTAATAGAAACAGTCGTCGGAAAAAAACTTAAAATCTAACATTCCACTATTTCAAATAATTCACTAATTTCGATCCAGCAGTTTATCTGAAAAATCAACTTTATTTCTTCTTCTTCCCGAACTGTCAAAATATAGTGCAAACGGATGTTGTCATTAGAAAATATAAACATTGAAACCTAGGACGGTCACGGCAGCTCTTTCTTCTTCTTCTTCCCGAACTGTCAAATTTTAGTGTTCACAGCTGTTGACATTCAAATAATTTTATGTTTTCATTCTTTGAAAATGTAAACATTGAAATTTAGGACGTTCATGGGGCGTAGCCCGAGGGGATTTTAAGGGAATGCCATGTGTTGCATGAGTTTAAGATCTACCTTTCTGTAAAATTTCAATCCGGTCGGTTCAGTATTTTTCGCATTTACTTGCCACAACAAACCCACAAACAAACATACAGAAACCACCTCTTCTTTATAATATTATAGATATTTGTCAAGCACATTAACACATAATTCTGCATTAATTATAAAAGGGTAAATACTCTCAAGGTCTGGATAATGTACTTTATATTCTAACCATTAAAGCAACAGTAACTTGTAATAAAGGAACTTGTATGAAGTAAGAAAGTGCCAACAATTATGACGGGCACCTGCAATATGCAGTAATGGTGTAATAAACATGTAATCCCAGACTATTACATGATATAATATACAAGCCAATATGCAAGATAAACGTTCCCCAGATAACTTGCTTGTAGGAAACACTAAATTTTCATATTACAATGAGCAGTTTTATAATGGTTTTGAAAACCAGGCTTGGAAAAAATGTTACATCTGCACTCATTTTCTATGTAAATTAGTAATTTTTTCTGGAGGTGAATTTTCTTGGCTGCAATTAAATCCTGAGAGTTATGTATTAGTGAATTTCCTATTATGAAGAAGCTACAGTTAAGTTCTTTAAAGTTTTGCTCTACCTGCAATGGCTATCGGGATATCAAAAAATCTAAACAAAGTATATATTTTGAGACTCCAAAATTAACCTGAATCTTTTCAACAATGCCTAACAAACGTATAGATTTCAAGAAACAAAATTTTACACTTGTCATTCACGCATTAAGAAATTGTTATTTGTTTGAACTATATTTAACCTAACCTAATCCTAGTTTGTCAGTGCAAGCAGGTATTGTAACTTTTTATTTCTCACATGTCATCGTATTTTTATTCTTCAATATTCGTACTTATTAGTGGTTATTATATTATCAAACCCCGCACTATATTAACACTTAATGAAGCACTTAATGGGACTTACTATGAATGCCCCAATAATATAGTAAAGGTTTACCCATCGCAATCCTTATTTGTTTACCATCGAATCTAATTTTCATGTGCATAAAACCATCGAAATAAATCTTTAATTTGTTTTACACTTGAAATAAATTGGTTTAAGATTTCTTTAAAAACGTTTTCTAGGTGGATACAATATTTCATATAATCTTTACGTGAGAGAATGCTAAAATAATTAGGAAATAACTACACCAATGGCAATTGTAGTAAGATATGGGATGAATGTTTTTAATTATTTGCTGAAACAGACTAGATATAATTGGAGGGTAGTTTTGTCCACGCACCTTGGAGTTGGACCAATTACCTGGACCTAACAACCACATTGGCTGCCCGCACAAACCAATTATATTGCTTGCTATTTCTCCACGCCCTGTAATATTGTTTTGTATCACTCTGGTTTAGAAGCTGAACTGAGATGTTTCAATGTACAACAGAGTTTTGATAATCCGAACTAATTGGGACCGAACTCTGTTGGGATTACCAAATTTGTTCGGATTATCCGAGTAAAGTTGCATTAAAAGTACTAATAAAAGCACCCAAACTGTGTATATAGACCAATTAACTTACGTCTTATCACAGTTCACATATAGGTTTGTCCACTACATGTCTTGACTGAACGGCATCAAATGTTTCTTCAGAGACCAAATATGAAACGACACACACATTGGCATATAAAAATGAACAATGAAAAACCCATGATGCTCTGTGTAGGCCTACATTTTAGTTCTGCCTAACGGAAATGTCACCCTTAGTCAGTAACAAAACTACAAGATCGTGTCACAATCATCCTACACTAATTTCCCATTCATGCTTGGCTTAAAATTCCTAAGTATAAAAGTGTAAGTATTGAGTACATGATCACAATCATTCCTGGATATGTACTCAAATAATCGAAAGTTAGTTCGCTGAAAAGCGACGATAAAAATGCTGTGAGTGTAGCTAGACATCACCCTATGCTATCTCGAGCAAGAGTGTACTGCTACATCTACATAAGTGATGTTCATGAGACGATTTGTTACTAACCTAAACAGTCTCCATTACTGGACTATAATGGTGAATTAAAGACAAAGATTACCGTGGCAGTGTCACATAGGCTAGCCAGAGGTTTCCGCTTATGATCTGACAGGAGTCTCCGGCCATTATTTTTGATTATATTTGACTGGGACGGTGGTGACGTCCTGTAATCCAGCTACTTAGAGGTCACGAACTGTGGATAGTTGTGAGAGATAATCGGTGGATGTAGTGTTCTCTTGTGTAGATTAACGTCCGCACTATTGAATACTGCGTTAATCCACAAATACCATCCTCATAATTAGACCAATTTGTAATTCAGAGGCCGTGGTTCGGATTCCACGTTAAACTGTAGGTCCATTAGTTGCCATCGGCTGTTGGGCTATTAATTAACAGTCCTGTCTAAGGAACATGTCAGCCTTAGTCAGTAACAAGACTACAAGATCGTGCCACAATCATCCTACATTCATTTCTCATTCATACTTGGCTTAAAATACCTACCTGGGTAGGTCACTATTTCAGTTAAAAAAGTAAAGTATAAGATCTAATAACCTTCGACTTACTTGGTCAGTATTTTACCACTGAGCTACCGTACTGTTTCAAGGTAAGTTTATGTAAAATATTAAGTGACCTACTTTTTTTCAAGCCAAGTTTAGTAAAAATAATCCAAAAACTACCCGGACCGTATTGTCCCGTAAGTTTCAAAAATTAAAACCAAACCACGATTAGTATTAAAAGATTTAACGAGGTTTGTTACGAAAATACTACGTTTTAAAAATCATAATTTTGTTTTGTATTTTTTTGAATTCTCTTTTTAGTCCTGAACATTTTGGTGCATAACAAAAGGGAAAAGTTTGAAGAGGATGGCTGTATATCAGGCACTTCTTATGCGCCAGGCATGTACTAGAAGGTACACCTAAAACTTTAAAGCTGTTCGTGAATACCGTTTTTTTTATTTTGGTAAAATGTGGTTCCTGTTTCTCAGGAACCACTAAAATATGGCCAACAAATGTTTCCTACTTGGTTGTCATATATCTAAACACAATCTAACAAGTGTTTTTTCCAATTACACCATTATAAGTGAAGAAAAATGTATAAAATATATTGCTCTTTTACTAACAACAATTTAGATAGTTAAAATGTAACTATTTTAATTATTTAAAGTAACTTTTTAAAGTTTTTTATTTCTTAAAACGGATCCAGAAACAATCCCTAAAAATTTCATTCCAATATCTTTAGTTTGTTTCCAGAAATAGTAGATCAAAGTTGTTAAATTTGACAAAAGGAGCATAGGGTGGACTGAACCTCCTTAAGAAATCGTTTTTTTTATAATTTAAGTAGCTTAACTTTAAAATACATAACTTGTTTACAATTTAATTAGTGACCTTGAAATATTTTTACATGGATATGTCTTAGCTCTGAGGAGGGGGTGTTGGCGATTTTTAAGATGGAAAACATGTAACAGGTTTCCATAAAAACTACTAGAGCTGTTGTATGGAATTCTTAATATAAATGAATAAGAATAGCTGTTTAGATGAACTAAAACCATTACCTTTAGACATATCCATGATCTAACCTATTTCCCACAAGGAAGTAAATACATATATTTTTTACAAACCATGGAACACGAATTGTACTCGGTGGTCCGACGTGCCTAAGATCGAATCGTGCCCTAAAGACCAAAACGCTCGCCTCTGTAACATTTACTTTACTTTTACTTTTAACTGAAATGGCGACCTACCCAGGTAGGTATTTTAAGCCAAGTATGAATGAGGAATGAATGTAGGATGATTGTGGCGCGATCTTGTAGTCTTGTTACTGACTAAGGCTGACATGTTCCTTAGACAGGACTGTTAATTAATAGCCCAACAGCCGATGGCAACTAATGGAGTTTAACGTGGAATCCGAACCACGACCTCTGAATTACGAATTGGTCTAATTATGAGGATGGTCTTTGTGGATTAACGTAGTATTCAATAGTGCGGACGTTAATCCACAAAGAGAACACTACATCCACCGACCATCGCTTACAAGTATCCACAATTCGTGACCTCCAAGTAGTTGGATTACAGGACGACGCCACCGTCCCAGTCGGAAAATAGTGACGGAAAATTAACTACTATTTCCGTCAAATTTAACATCCCTTGCTCAATATGATGACAAGTTTTAAATAAAAAACAAAAACCTTCAGCAAGATGTAATCGATTTATATCATTATACTTCAATTGTGTTCCTAACCAAAGCGGAATCATTCGAATATTCATATTGTAAAGTTATAAGGGTCAATCCATACTGGGCTAAAATAGCCCAATCAATAATTCAGAACACTTGGTCGCCGAGGATAGCCCGTTATTTTATTCAGACACCCTTCCAGCTGTTTGTTACAGTCAAGTCATGCTATTATTGCCGCTGGCTTATGGAGTTGACGTGCGGATATAGGTAGCACGTCGAAAACGTAAATATTGTGTCACATAAAATTAGTGCAATAGTTCAGTAGGTTGTAGTATCAATAGATTTACTTCCTCCCCTTATACTCAGGAAGAAGTTAAAGGGGTGAAACCTAACTCATTGCTTTAATCAGCCACGCAGTATTGATCAGTCTTCGTATAGCTTAAGTATAGATAAAGCTAAACGGTACTAATCGAAGTAGTGTAGGCTACTGTACAATTTTCAAAAGAATAAAACAACATTAGAACTAGTATCTAGAATATATTTTGATCAAAAACCTTTTTCAAACTAATATTATTCTGCTGATATGAGTATTAGCTAGGCGTATACATACTCATTCTCTGCATTCATTATGGGATAAATCTTTTTGGACCATTTTTCGTGAACGATAGCAAAAGTTTAATATCCAACAAACTGTTCAAGTTAAATATTAAAAGGTGATAAAAGATGTTTAGCATTCCATGGTATCCCTTTAAGACCTTTCTGATCAAAATAAAATCCCTCTTCACTAAACTGAAACTCGATTTCCCTAGTAAAAAGTAACTGATTTTAATAAGGATTAAATTTTAATAACTTCATAATTAGTCACTCAAAATCTTTTTTTTCAAATCTGTGTTTGTGTTGGAATAATAATATCACTAAACAACAATTTTATTCCTGAGAATATAGTGTTTTTAAATAAATTTTTAAGGTTGTAATTTTCAGTTATAATATTTATTGTGATGAAAATAGTACACATTTATTAAATCAGTTTTGTATATTATTAGAATGCTTAGCCTTAACTAGGAGGTTTTACTACGGTATAATGGGGACGGGGGACGTTGTTACAAGAGGGACAGATGTCATTATGGTCTCTGATTGCTCTGTTAGACCCACCTCCATCTACTTGTGTGCTTACTCAGCCATGTTATAACTACGTTTAAAAGATTCTATAAGTATTTGAAATAAAATATAAAACGTTATCACAAATATTTAAAACTATTTAGACGTTTATAAGTTACATTTTGAATAATTATTTCAAATGTATTTATGTTAATTTGGATTAACATTTTTTGGTACATGTGTTATATTTTCTTTAAATATTAAAAATTTAAATTTTCATATTTTTCCAATATTAAAATCAATTTTTCTAGTTTCTATGTTTCGAGATATAATTAAACAATATTGTTTGTGGGCTAATGTTAATCTTGATAAAAAATTAATATTTCATATAAAATAAAAGATATAAACTATATTTCTTAGGTAAATATGTAAAAATCATGTATTGGTTTATCTAGAAATATACTTTTTAAAAAATCATATAGAAGAAACTTTTATTTATAAATAAAATTTTATAAAATTAAATAAAAATTTTTATTAATACTTTATTAATTAATAGCAGAATAATTTTTATTATTTATAAAATAGGCAAATAATTTTTTATGGAAGAATTTTTTATAAAACTGTTATATATTATTATTATATTATTATTTTTTATTCTTAGTAATTTTTTTAGATATATTGATCTACTTAAATTTGAGAATGGAACCAATTGATACGGTGAGCACTGTTGTGGGGGGGGAGCAACAGGTTCCTACCTTTATCGACGATGACCTGGGGTGATTTTGGTCATCCGCATCCATGGAACCACATAAACATATCGTTACGTTTTTAAACTTAATAAACGTACTAACATCACAACCATTTAAGTTTTATAACATCCTTACAATTTATGGATGTCTTTTAACAAGTACAAAATATATTTTTAAATAAATACACAATACTGTTATCTATTGCAGGATAGTTTTTATAAATTTAAATTTTCTAAATTGTTCTAAATTGAAGCTATAAATACATTTAACTTAATTAAATTACCCACAACATGCCTGCCATTTTGAAACTATGAAACAATCTTTAGTGTCAAAGATACTGCTCCTTAATATGCTAGTGCAAGTTCACCCATTACGAGGTCTCAGGACAGTATTCGTAGTTTTAGTCTCGCGAGGGATTTATATACCACAAAACTTCAAATAAAATACATGAAAATAAATATGGAATTTTATTTTGAAATTTTAGTTGACAGTGGATATATACATTTTGAGGATCCCTGAATACAAAAGAATGTTTTCAGACCCATGTCTGTCTGTCTATCTGTCTGTCTGTGTATGGAACGACCACACTAACCGAATTTTATGAAATTAGGTGCACTGATGCAAATTTGCTATTTATCCAAATCACTTTTTTATTTTTTTATTTAAGGGTAGTTCATCCCTAAAAACCCTTAAACATGTGAAAATACAAATTCTTCAAAATTTATTCTAACGATTTGGATAAAAATTTATAACTTATAATTCATAACATAAGGTTCCAAATAATACGAACCCACCCAATATGTTTGTCAAGAGATTGGTTACAAATTTAGGGGTCTTTAAATGTAATTCTTTAGTTTTTAGTTCGGACAAAAACTTTATAATTTGATTTTACCATCACCATCAAAACTAAACAATTAGTAATCCTAGTTACTGTCTTACTCTTCAACTAATCCCGATTAAATTTTAAATTGCTCTCTACGATAATCACAGTACGTTGTCTAAGAGTACTTGTTATACATATGAGTTTTTTTTCTTATTTCCAACTCGTCTTTGTAGAATTTTGTTATGAAAAATGAGGGCTACATCAACCAATAAACTCGAACTTAAAGTTTGTTATTACCTTCTTAAGGAGAGAAGTGTTCGTTAATTTCTCTGAGCTAGCTTAAAAAGTCAATCTGAATAAAACTATCATGTTCTACAAAGTTAATCTAAATATCATTTAATAATTTATTGTTTAAAAAATAATCATCCTATTTTTAAAAATAAAAACACGAGAACAAAGTTAAATTAATTGTTCAAATTTTTAACACCAAGTTTTTGAGCTTGTTTTGTTCGGTGATTTGACCTTACGCTCATACAAGTTTCAAAAAGGTTGGAAGTAAAAGAAATTGATTTTTATATTCTCCATAAGAATAAATTGCTCTAGACAACGTACTGCGTTTATCGTGGACAGTAAATTTAATCTTTTCTGGAAATTAGTCGTAGACAAATAATTAAATACTAATTTGTTTAGTTTTTTAAGCTGTTTTAATGGTACCCAATATACTTTACATTGTTTTCGCTGAAAATTAAAATTTGATTTTTTTGACATTTAAAACATAACTTTTGAACCGTCATTTTTACGGATATGCGGGTGGTGTCAAATTATTTAGTACTCTGTACACTATAAACTATCAAATTTTAATCGTTAGAGCCGTTTTTGAGAAATTTGGATTTTTCACGTTTTTTATGGGTTTTTAGGGATGAACTACTCTTAAAAATCAAAAATTCAAAAAATGAAAAAACACCTGGAGATACCGTGAATGTAGACATACATGCCAAATTTCATCTAAATCGGCCCAACTATGCACTGTACACATCCAAACACACACACACACACACAACGGACAGACATACGTCAAAACCCACTTTTTGGATTATGAAAAACGGATATATCCATAAACTCAAATTCGAAAATTTTGACGAAAACAATACTTTCTCCATATCGTATAAGGGGAGAAAGTAAATGTATATTTGAAAGACGTTTGATGAGTTTTTAAACGTTAATTCAGTATAAATTTTATTAGGATTGGATAAATTAGTTTATTGAAGTATGTACTAGGCCTATTTAGTTTACTTCAAAAGGGAACAAGTATGTTTCATTATTCAATGTTCCTTAAATTTATCTTCATCGTGGTTGATGGTGGACTTACTCTACTCTAAAAAGTGTGAAAGTTCAAAAAGAATGAAATATATCCCCAGGTCCTTGATCATTGTTGATCATAATGTGCCCAGGCACGAATGTGATCTATAAATAATGATGTGTCTGTTTCCTGGCCATTTTTTAATCTGATTTATTGATGAGTGAGCCTGCCTTGCGTGAAGGTCTCATACCACTTGGCTGGAATTGATTGATACCAACTACCTGTTGTAAGACCCCGGTCTGAGCTGATAACATCTGCTTAATCTGAATATCACATTCAGGGGGTTCGTTCCTCAAAAGAATTTACACTATAATTGGCTTTATTCTTCTTACGAAAACGGTTTGTTTCGATTATAATCAGAGAAAAAGATTTTGAAAGTAATACGATAGAATTTATCACTTACCAATATAACTTTTACCCCAAAAGTTCTATTTTCACACATAAAATGTACCTTTTTCTCAGATACATTTTAAGCTTGAGCTCTAAATGTTTCACATACTTTATTACTCATTGAATATACTAATATACTTTAACACATGAAATATTTAATCTATTAGGGTTTAACCAATTTTATACATTATTGCCTATTTATGATATTTTTAGGGCAGATAAAACAAATTTGACAACTTAAAACGTCGTATACGAGTTTTTATATACTACCGCGTACTTTACCTCTGCCTCTACTTCAATTGCAAGCTATATACTGGTACCAAGCCCCCTCAAAGTAAGGCAGAGAATAACAATATATTTAAACATAGTTTATGTGATTTATCCAGAAGACTGGAAAGTACTATAAAAAATATATCTACAGAGTGACTTGTAGGACACATATACAAAATCTTTACCTTACTTAGAAAACTTTTTAATGCCTTCTTTATAATCGTAACACTTATTATATCTTTTGGTTATACCTAGTTTATCCAATTCATTAGAGAGTGTACACATTCAATAAAGTCACAAAATTCAATTGATTATTAGAATAAAATTATATTCACTCTAAATTTGAGGTTACAGATAGAGACGAAATCAAACCGCTTGGTTTCAGCCCTTTTTTCTATAGAATTATTAGATAAACGACAAATGGTGATATTCGAATCGGAATACACCATGCATGGTTTTCATTAATGGCCTAATTGCACGAGGTTCAGCTATTCAATCGAAAAATCTTATCTAATAATCAGAATTGTAGAAAAAGATCTTCAAACTATTAGTTACTCAAACTACTGTAAGTTACTTTTTATAAATATTATAATTTATACTCTTTATAGTTAATACAATATCAAGTCACTTTAACGGTTGACAAAAATTTTGACACATTCATACCTAGCCAGAAAGACCACTTACAGTACTAGGAATTAAATTTGTTGACACCAACACAGCATAGGCTGAAAGTACATTACCACAATAATAAGGCCTAAAATGTACAATAAGTTATTGGTATCCCTAAAAATAATCTAATTTCAAATAATCTAATCTAATCTAAAACAAATATTGAATCATTTTTACAAAATTCAGTAATTTTTGTAGTATCAAGTGTAATGATTAAAAAACAGTATCTCTTTTAGATTTAGATTATTGAAATGACAACCTATCCAGGTAGGTATTTTAAGCCAAGTATGAATGAGAAATGAGTGTACGATGCTTGTGGCGCGATCTTGTAGCCTTGTTACTGACTAAGGCTGATATGTTCCTTAGACAGGACTGTTAATTAATAGCCCAACAGCCGATGGCAACTAAGGGACCTACAGTTTACGAGGAATCCGAACCACGGCCTCTGAATTACGAACTGGTCTAATTATGAGGATGGCCTTTGCAGATTGACGTAGTATTCAATAGTGCGGACGTTATTCTACATAAGAGAACACCACACCCACCGACCATCGCTCAGAACTATCCATTATTCGTGACCTCCAAGTAGCTGGATTACAGGATGACGCAATCATCCCAGTCACATATTTACATATACACAGTTAAGAACTTATATTGTTTAGTCAATTTTGGGTTTAGATTCAATTCAGGGCAAATATAAACGTTAGCTCAGGTGTAACGCTCTGGCCCAGTAAGTCAAAGGTTGCTGGATCGAAACCAGGGGCCGGCGACTCCTGTTTGATCATGAGCGGTCACCTCTGGCTAGTACCGTAGCCTCGGTGTCTGTAATTCACCGAAAAAGATAATGGGCAGTTGAGGTTAAAAAAGGACAATATTAACTCAATCAATCACTAGTCATTGTATAATGTGTGGCAGTCGAAGTTGAGTGGTTAGAGTACTGGCCTACCACCCAAAAAACCTTGGTTCAATTCCCGGTCATGACACATGAAATTTAATTTCTCAGACTGCCACCGTGCTTCGGAAGGCACGTTAAGCCGTTGGTCCCGGCTACATAAGTAGTCGTTAGGTCACGTTAGAGGCAGAAGTGCGACCTGAAAACTCTAACATTAGACCTTGGCCAGAAGGTTACACGAAACTTTACTTTATTGTATAATGTTGTCTCATAACAGATAACATTAACACACACACACACACACACACACACACACACACACACACACACACACACACACATATATATATACATTCAAATAAATGCAATATAAATGAGGAAACATTTGGATGAAACGAGGTATACCAGACCCAGTTGGTTGATTCACTAGGAGGGGGGACACAATGGGATAAGGACAGATCTCTGTGGGGCGCGATGTTTCACTTAGGCCACCGTCGCGCAAATAAATTACGAATGGTACTCCTGCCGAGAATCTTCTGCCACAATCATTATGAAAGCAAATATTACGCTTTCAGCAGTGCCGGGTCTAAAACAACTACTTACTGAATGCTATTTTGGGGAGCATTTAATTATCTAAACAACTACGTTGAGATATCTAAACGTAAACTGTTTACTTAAAAATACCACACCTGGTTGATTAATAATGGTTGGTATGATATTAAAATAAAACTATATTTATGAAGTTGAAATAAGCTCTTTTAAAATGTCAACATTAAAAACTTTATTATAAATATATGCGTAACAGGTTTTCTATACATTGATTGAAGTAAAAACATACACTCAATCATGTAGCTGGTCGGATTAAGACTTAACAAAGATAGAACTCCAGGAGAAAACTATTATGTCATTAAACAGTCTGTATTGTTTGTTGTGACCTCACCCTTGACATTAAACAGTTTAAATCGATTATACTTCTGCGGCTGACTGATTGGAGTATTGCGAGCTCATAACTTTCCTATTACTTTTCCACAAAACGTAAACTACGTCACTGCAGGTCATTTGTGAAAGAAATATTATGTCAGTTACACGACAAAAATGTCACTGTGGATCATTAACACTCCAGTGAGGTAAAGCAAGATTTTGTATGATGTTATTTCACTGTAGGCTGTTTATGATAGGAAAATGTTATGTCAGTTACGTAGAAAATACGTCATTCCACATCATTAACACTGTGGTGGCATATGTCAAGAATATATTGTGTTTGCTAAATGACAACGATTTCACTTCACTGTAGTCCATTTATGGTAGGCATATTTTTTGTTTGCTACATTGAAAATTTGTCACTGCAGGTCATTTATGACAGGATTATAAAATTCTATTAATTTCCCAGTGACATGAACTCTAAAAATCTAACTATTTTATACCTTTGTCATTGAAGCCTTCAATTCAATTATGTTATTGAAATCGAATTCTCACGTGCAACTATTTAAATGTGAAAAATCAAATTTGATAATCACTGATAAATGAATTATGGTGTTTCCATTGATAATAGACTCATTATTCTATGAAGGTTGAATTCAATTGAATTGCATTTGTAGCAAACCTTATTCCGGCCGAGGATCTCCATTAAAACTACGCCATGAAGGCGTTAGGGACAACTGAAATCCGCTAGGTCGGCGCTAGTGTCGCTTATTCGTTACGCACATGTGATTGTTTTATGCAAGCTTCCTGAGTGACCTGTTAAAAATAACAGTTCTGTTTTTTGTTCATTTCATACCTCCAAAATTATATATTTTATAAGGTATTCGCATAAAAAAGTGGCCTTAAGAGTCTGCTTCAGTGGTAGCCATCTTGGATTTTAGTCCCGTAAGAGCAATGTTAAATTCTGGCGCCTATATCTCCTTGACCTATTGTCATAAATTAACGGAGAGGTGTCAAATTAAAGGTAGTACAGTCCTCCAGGGCACCACCTTACAGAACTTCTTATTTTCGCTCTCAATAAAAAAATAATAATGATTTATTTTGTAAAATATTCCTGGATTTTTGTTTTTATATCAAGTTAAATTTTTGAACATTTTAAAAGGTCATGCCCTTGAGTTTTACATTGATACTTTGATAATTAACGCCACTACAGACGCCAAAGTGAAGGTATGTTCCGCCATAGCTTAACATTGCTCTTACGGGACTAAAATTCAAGATGGCTACCACTGATGCAGACTCTTAAAATCATTTTCTGTAGTATACGATTATTTTCTCCTATTTCAAAATGTCACATAGGTTACGCGAAAAGGGTATGTTATTCATCCACGTTCCCAGAATTTCAGCTCTAGATCATCAGTAGTTTTCAAACACTCCTTGCATGAAAAACTCTAAGTTTCCGAATTACTCACCCTGTAACTCGATAGGTTTTCACAAGCTCGATAAAATTATGCCAAAGCATAGTTATAATACTCGTACAATCAACAAGTAAACGTTAATGAGATGTTTTTAAGGTAGTTTTTTCGCTTGCAGCACCTTGGTTACAACGTCACGTCACTTTTAGTGTCATGCCACTGCTACATGCTAAAGTAACTTAGCTAGACACCCTGTATGATGGTGGATATGAATAAGTGATGGGTTAGGGCAAAGTGTTTTGTCACTGACATTAACATTTGGGTTCAGGGAACACGTTGACGAGGGTGTGGCCGAGGCTTCCACGAATGTATCGCGTCGCGCACGCACGCACGCACGTCCCGCAAACAGCGGAAATTAATTGTTAACAGGGTTTATCTTGTTTTACAAAAGGAATTAAATTCATAACTAGTGTTTTGTTTCCGCTAGTTAATGCATGTTATTTATTTTGTCATCCAGTATTTGTTTTCACGTTATTCTACTTCTACGTGAACACATATTTGTGTAAGTTAATTGACCGGTGTAACAAAACATACTTGAAAATAACACTGTCTTTCTACGCTTTTTGGAATTTTTTACGTTTTGATGGGGAACGAT
This sequence comes from Nephotettix cincticeps, assembly GCA_023375725.1. NCBI lineage: Eukaryota > Metazoa > Arthropoda > Insecta > Hemiptera > Cicadellidae > Nephotettix > Nephotettix cincticeps. The sequence goes on from CM041788.1 coordinate 62,065,835, forward strand.
CTATGCTTCAGACTTATTATTACCTAGAGTTGAGTTGCTGTTAAGAATCATCAACTAGTCCAATGACGAAAATGCAACTGGGTCAAGATTCGATTATAATGGATGTAACAACCTCCAGTTTAGAAGGCACTAAGTCTCTCAGGAATTTTTTTACAACTCAATAAATAATTATAAAAAAACAGCATAAATAACTATAATTTTTTTCTAAGCTACTAATGTAGTGACGTACCAATTACACGTTGATATTCGTATACCATAATATTATAAATAGAGTAATTTTTAAAATGGTGCATAAATAATTCTACAACGATGACGCAGAGTTGTATCATCAAATTGTTTTATTAATAGGATTTAAACGTTAGTTGGTTACTAAAATGACAACCTGTCGAGGTATGAAGGAAAAGTGAGTTTAAGACGATTTGATTTTAACATGGATATGTCTTAGCTCTGTCGGGGTGTTAGCATGACGAAAATTTGAAGCATAAGAGCAGCTGTTTAGATAAACTGAAAACATTCCCTTTAGTCACATCCATGATCTATCCTGTTTCCCACAGAGAAATAAACACAAACATTTTTGTTCGTGTGTTGCTCGAAACTATGATATTTTTTACGTTTTTTACCCCAGAAACGCCGAAATGGGTCTTATCTCAATATCTGTCTGTCGGTATTTCGTTCTGGAACACTTTTCCATGAAAAGGGGAGTGTCAACTTTCATGAAACCTATTTTCATCGTTCTATACCTTTTGGAGAATGCTGTTTTCTTTAAACTCACGACCTAGTAAAATAAAGTACAGTAATACACCTTCAAAAACCAGATAATCGTTAAATAACGTTAATCTATTTCTATAATCTATCTAAAGAGGTGGCAGAACAAATAAATGAACTAATTATAGATATCTGAAAAAAGGAAGAAATCCCATCGGATTGGAAAGAAGCAATAATTGTCACATTGCACAAAATAGGCGACAAACAAGTTGCTATCAACTACGAAAAATATCTGTTTTAAGTATCTCATATATTTTTTTCTAAAATTGTGCTAAATAATTTAGAAGAATATACTAATGAAATTATAGAAGAACGCCAGGCACTCTTTATAAAAGGAAGATCTACTACCAATCAGATGTACTGAAACAAGCTGTTGCAAAATACTGGGAATATAATTAACATTTTTATGGCTTATTCGCTGATTTTAGCAAAGTATACGATAATCAGTTTAAACCGAGAAAAAGTATGGGAAAAATTAAAAGCTAGTGAATTACCCCTAGTAAATTAATAAAGCTAGCAAAGCTCAGTTTCAGGAATAGCAGATTTAAAGTAAAAATTAAAAATGAATATTCTGAAAGTTTTGAAGTAAAAACACGCGTGAGACAAGGAGATGGCCTATCACCTATTATTTTCAATCTGGCATTAGAAAAGGAAATTAGTTCAGGTTTAGGAATGAAAATTGGGAAATGGATCTCAGTCCTTGCCTTTACAGATGACATTGTTTTGCTGGCAGAAACTAAAGGAGATTTGAAATAAATGATAAAAATTCTTATAAAATAAACTAAATAGGTAAGACTCAAAATAACTGACGATAAAACAAAATGTATGTCCTTGGTTGAAACCCTGATGACTCCAGAAAAATTATAATTGAAGACTACATTTTTGAAAGAGTAAATGAATGGACTATATTCAGTTCAAACAATAATAAATTTCATGGAATACAAAGCAGAATAAATTTAGCCAATAGAATCATGTTTGCACTAAAAAAGCTATGACAGTAAAAATATTATCCACAAAAACAAAACTTAAAATATACAAAACCATAATAAGGCCAAACCTTCTCTACGGAGATAAAATCATGTGTTATCGACAAAAGTATAGGAAAAAACTAAGTAAATTTGAAAATTAAGCATTAAGAAAAATTGTTGGACCCACAAAAAGAAACGAAATCCGGAAAATAAAACATAAAAGAGAGATTAAGGATCTTTATAATGCACCAGACATAGTAGTTGAAGCCAAGAGCCGGAGATTGCGATGGGCAAGTCAATTTTTAAAACGTGAACCAGAAACTGTCCAAAAACAAGTCTGGACAGAAACCCCTGTTGAAGACGACCCCTGGGACGTCCAAAGGTGAAAGGATGAAGTGAAAGGCGACATGAGGAAGATAGAAGACAGCAAGGAAGATGCGGAAGGTTGGAAGAGTGGAGGCTGACAGTTTGTGAGACCAAATACCACTTAGGTAAATAAGTTACATAGATTATTAGTCAGCTGTGAATTAAAATATATTATTTTACATTGATTTTAAAACCATATTATGTGTAAATTAGATCTTAAGGTAGACAAAAAATAACTTACTGTACACATTTTCTAATTAATTTAATCCAATTTATCTATTTCAAAATCATTCCTAACTAATATTATCAATAGTAAAGTAGGGATGTGTGTTGCCTTTTCACGCAGAAACTCATGGACCGTTCATGATGTCGTTTTTTACATATATTTTTGAGAGTATTGGGATGAAATGATCATAATTTTTATGAAACGAAAATAAATATTAATTAATTAAATATTAACCTTAAAACCGAGTTTTAAGCATTAGACGTAGAAGTTTTATAGGACATGTGATCTAAGAAATAATTGATTTTAAACATACTTTAAAACCATAGGGCCTACTATGTCAAAACGTTATCTTACAGTAAACAAAATCATATACTAATACTAATACTAACTATATACACTTTATAATATAATATCAATACTATTAATTGAAAAGATGGATTAATTATTATTTTCTTTTATTTTTAACCTATTTTATTAATATTTAGTCGTAATAATAAGTCACAGGAACGGACTATGTACTAGTTTATGAAATAATTAGATAACTGAAATTATAATAAACATCTTCGTAGTTTTCGTAAACATTTAAAAACCCCAGAGGTTATTGTATCCCAAGAAGATATTTCAAGATGAACACTTGTTCGTACAACGTGCACTTGAAACAAAAAACTTTCAAAGAAAATCGAGAATATTATTATGCAAAAGCAGTTTTATAATGGCTCGTCAGCCAGGAGAGGGTTTATATTTGTTTATGTAGTAGGCGTTTAAAAGGCATCAGTCCTGGGAAGAGTGACAGAAGAATGAAGATGAGGATTGCAGGAGTGAAGGAGGTCCCGGGGTGTTGACGTCACTACCCCCACCGGTAGTTGGGGATGTGATGGGGGAGGTGTTAGGGGGGGTAACAGATGAATGGGCAGCACCTCCTACCCATACATAACTCTCACCGAAACTAAATCTAATTTTAATCCGCAACAATCAACCTTACAATCCCTCCGCTACTGACCACTCAACTCTTTAATTGAATGTTTGATCGTAAGCATTTTTTTACCACGTATTCAATTATATTACCGAATTCTGGTTATATTGATTGATCCAAAAATGTGCAAACCATCGTCTAGAAAATGTCTTATTGATTTAAACAGTTTGTACGTTCCAATTTGCCACGAGTTAGAAAATAGTTACTTTGGTTAGATAGAAAAAAAGGTTCAATTCATCGTCTAGGAAATTTCACATTGATTTCAACAATTCTATGCATTGCACACTTATACTATAAGTATCATACTGTTCTAATTTGCCAAAATATAGAAAATAGTTTCACTGGTTAGATTTATCAATCCATAAATGTACAAACTATCGAAAACGAAATCTTACATTAATTCCTAAGATTATTTCTATACATTGCCCTCTTATACTATAAGCATCATACAAGAATTGTGATGTTAACACCAAATATGAGATATAGATTCCTCCTTTTAAAGTAAGCCAACAATATAAATTTATCCATCCATAATTGGAAGCCCCTTAGTAAAGTATATAAAATAAAGAATATCAGTAAACTGACACAAATACTTTCTCCACGTAAAGGGAAACTAAAAATAATTATATTTAACACAGTTTCCATATTCTTACGAATCATAAAATAACAAAAATGTATTGTTTCTAATAATGGGACCCCAAAACAGATATACTGAAAACTCAAATTCGAAGACTTTCAACAAAAACAACAAAGTGAAAAGTACAGTAAAAATTAAAAAGGAGAATAGTAATTAAATGGAAGGAATTAAAAAATTATGATGAATTGTAATAATTTTTCACCAATTTACATTAGAATATTTTTATTTACCTTCAATTAACCACAAAACACCTTTTATTTAATTTCTACTAATAAGGAGGTTATTCATCTATAAGGGAAATATTTGAATTGCAGTATTTGTACCCAGCCTATTTTTGCTTTACAAAATACGATTTGAATCATATAAAAATTAGGAGAAGAGAATTCAAGCAAACACATTTATCTACACCTGGATTGTCTTAACTATATCAACATTTATTAATTGCTTAGTTGGTTTATAAAGCTGTGTGAGTTTTGTAAACATTTAATTTTTGGTTGATTACAAATAATGAAAAATACAAAAAATCTGAACACATAGATATTATTTATAATAAGAATATAAAAACGAATATTGATTTTCTTCTTTTAAAAATGGATATAATATTTAATTTTTTTAAACAAAATTACAATGTTGCAATTTTAAAAAGAGTGATAAATAATGTTTGGTGAATTCTGAATGGAACAATTAATATTTTGAAAGTTTGTAGTTTTGTGCAAGCACGCTGCAGCCCCATTGATCGCCCCCCGCTGACGTCACAAGCCCCCCAAACCCACCCCAAAACCTCCCTTCCGAACCTACCCCATTGTTCCCTTTTTACTTTTAAGAGATAATTACGAATAACATTTTAACTTCATGAATCCATTAGTTATGAGCTGATAATCTTACTTTACGTCTCTTCATATATATCAAGGTTAACATTCAATGGTAGGAAAACAAAAAATACAACAGTTTATTTTTAAGTCGTTAAGGCATTGCCAATTAACAATAAATATATTGTATCAATTAACAAAATATAAAATTATTATATTTACAACGAGGAAGAAATAATTAAAAACTACTTAACACGTTTGCGATAAGCAATATATTTTTATACTAAGATAAACGCAGAGATCTAATTAAATCCAAATTAATTGGAAACGAGGTCGATTAGTTGGGAAATCATTTTTTACTCCTCTCTTCTTTGGCCACGTGGCCAAAACATAGGCACCTGTAGCATTTACTTATCAGAATAAACATCACTGTCGTGCCGTTGTCAGACAAATACCGAACTCCATCGTCAGGCCAGCCTATCGGCAAAACACAGGTGATATTATTTTATAAACTTCAATCTATTAAAAATTACTCAATACGATCACAATAAACTAATAAAACACAGAATATGCGTTTTAATGGATAAAACTGTTGATCAATATAAGTGCAAAGGATACATTCTACACTAACAAGCCCTTATTAGCATTATATAAATTATTAATATTTTAAAATAATATTTTACGCTTTAGTATATCTCTATATATAAAATTGAAATGTATGTCTGTTATTTGCGACGTTGAAACTACTCATCCGATCGCCATGAAAATTTTAGGAATCTAATTCCAAGGTTTTAGTGAAAATATATTCACTAATTTCTTTTTATGGCGTTTTAAAATTTCTAATTAACCTTATGGAGAGTAAGTTTGTTTACAATTGTACAATGAAAACATTTGATTTATTAGCAAGCTGACTGGTTTCTTTCCATTAGCAATATGCTTTACTATCCAATGTCAAATCATTCATTAATGTAAAACTATGAAGTAAATGTGTACTGTAAAAAAACAGCTTTATCACATTAATAGTTAACGTTTTTAGGGGATTATGTATTTATATTTTTATTTTCTCTGATTTTAAGATTTCTATATGTAATTACAATGTTTATATTATTACGTTTATTATAATAATCACTGTTCATCTTTCCTATAAAACCGTATACAGTTAGGTTTCGTATTTATGGAAAAATTGTGAATAATAAACACAGAATATTTGTTTAATGATATTAATGATTCGTCAGTCATTCATATGCACACAGAATAACCTTTCAATACAATGCTATTGGATTAGAACATCCAATCTTAAAGTTAACATGTGTTTATTTTTAGGCGTTACGATTATCATATAAATAAATAGAAGCCAGTGGCAAAAAGGAAAATGAAGACCTGAAGTAAATTTGGATCTAAGTGTCATTTTTGAATTCTTTGAGCTATAACCGGAGATGTGATCTATGAAGCAAGCCAGTTTAGGGTATTATATATGATCTAAGTGCTCCAACTGTTCCTAATAGTTGCTTAGTGGGACGTATGAGCCCATGAATTGTTTTTACTTAAAGTTACCTAATAATGTACCCTTTACCACAGTGATTTGGTTATGCAGAGTGATCAAGTGGCCAGCTGTTATTCTGTTTATTCGTTTTAGCTTCCACCGAGACCAGATGTTTCTATTTTATTGATTTGACATTTTATTAGCATTTAAATTAGTTTTGTTTTCTTAGCAAAATACTTAAAGTGTTGTGATAATCTTTCTACATTAGAGCAATTAAAAGAATCAGCAAAGAGTGAGTGTATTTAGACATTTACCAGAGAAATATAAACCGATTAAGGAAAAAAGGTAATAAAATGTAATTATAAAAGTTTACTTATGTTAAAAATATGTACGTTTCTCAGTTGTTTATCTATTCTATTTTGAGTATGTTATCTTCTAAATATATAAAACAAAGTCGTGTTAGTTACACGCATTATAACTCGAGAACGGCTGGACCGATTTTAATGATCTTTGATTTTTCGGATTCGTCTCTGCTCCGGTCATGCTTTAGGCATATTCAGTTTCCATAAACTCAATTAGTTTTCATTTTATAGCGTTTTAATTTTCTAATGTTAACCTTATGGGGAATGAGTTTGTTTACAAATTATCTACAATCAAAACATTTGATTTCTTAAACCAGCTGTTTGTTTACTGTCCGTTAGCAATATGCTTTACTATCCAATGCCATCTGAATCATTCATTAATGTAAAACTATGAAGTAAATATGTGCTGTACAAAATGAACAGTATTATTCGCCACGTTAATAGTTTTTGGGAATTATGTACTGTATTTATATCTCTTTATTTTCTGTATGATTAAAAGTCACGTATTCATATGTTTGCCAAATAAAAAATAATTACAATGTTTATACATATTGAGTTTATTATAATAATCAGCTGTTGTATATTTAAAGTTTTCACAACGAAGCCGCAATGCTAATTGACTTCAGGACGTGACCAATCTTAAAGTTAACATGTATTTACTGTTAGGCGTTACGAAATTCGCCGGGTCAGCAGGTTTTCTTATAAAGCAGCACTACAATTTACCAGATACCAACGTGGTGGTAACTTAGGAATAAAGTGCTTTCCCAGTATATCAAAGGTTTTTGAAACGAAACCAGGGGCCGTCGATTCATGTCAGATTATGACCGGTTACTTTTGGCTAGCCTATGTGACTCACACCGCTACAGCACCTTACTGTTTATTCACCGTACAGGTCAAAATGATGAGCTGTTTTAAGTTTTTTTTTAATAAAGAGTAAATTAATTAATTTTATTGGAACTCAATAACACTGTTGTTCCTGAGTAAAGCCGCAGTACGCCCACTCTCGGTGTCCGGGTGCCAAGCCAGGACCTCATCCAGTCGGCGTAAGCCTCAGATTACCAGTGGGCGCTGGGTTAGAGACACATTTCATTCTCTGTGACAGATCCGATTAGCCAAATCCCTACAAATCATTTTCCTTTTAGCATTGGTAATTTGTCGGATAAATTCTGAAGGTTGTCGTATTTTTATTGGGGCTCTAAATGATTCATGAGTCGCTCCACGCTATGCAGATTCTTCCCAATAGAGTTATTTTCAGTTGTAACCGTTCGTTAAAGTACCTCAGTTAAATTCTATTATGTTTTAGAATTATTTGTATTTTTTCTGAAAAAGGTATATGGTTTTTTATGTTGGTTATGCATTTTGAATTTCACCGCGTTAACTACTGCATGTATAAGTGGATAAAATAAAATAATAATTACCATTTTTGTACCAATAACAGAACTCTAAAACATAGTTTTAACCACGTTATACCTTCAGTATCTATGGTTTGATATTTCAATTTTTTTTAATTCTCATATTTAAGTTTAATTGAGATTAGTGATAAGGAAAAAGTATATTATTTGTTCAAAAACTTTAAGTATTTTCGGATTACATACTGTATTACATATATTGCATGTTTTAAATACAAACTATTTTTTTAATAGTGCATAACAGTTTAGATTTCACTGTGATCGTAACATATAAAACATTATACATCTTCTCACTAGGTAAAGTCTCTTGACCAAGTTTTTTAGGCGCAAAAAATATTGTATTTAATGAAATAGTATTTAAAACCCCTTCATCAATATATTTTCGTCAAACTGAATTACATTAGGTTAGCCCCAAATGAAATGTACCAACGTTTATGTTATGTAATAAACTTTATAACCTCAATACTTTTATTACTTAATAACTCACAAGTTACGTTTAGTAATGCCACAATATAAAAGCGAAAAATCTTCAGTGCGTATGTACAAACAGATTGATTCAGTTTTTTGATCGTAAAATGAGACAAGCTGCAGAAATCTCTGCTTCACGTCTTGCTATAAAATAATTTTATTGATTTTTGCTGTATTTATAGTTTAACAATTAAAACAAGTATTTTTTACTCTTATGAGTTTTGCAAAAAAGCATACTCTAACTCTTCAACAAATACCAAAATATTTGTAAAAATCTTTCAAAGTCTGAGAGAAAAAACTAAATACAGCATTGTTTTATATTTACCTTTTTATACATATTTAATTTTTTGGATATGTCTTAGCTCCGGAGCGGAGAGTAATTGATATGAAAAACGCAGTACGTTGTCTGAGAGCACTAAATGATATTCCAATGGAGGAATAATATTGTTCCCCCTCATAAAGTTCAAACAATTAACCTAACTTTTTTCCTGTTGTTGCTATTTTTAGAAATTGAATTATTATTTTTGAAACATTATGTAATACAATTATGTTCAGATCAACTATAATGAATATGATAGTTTTTAAATTTACTTAAGGGCACCCCTAGTTCCGTTTAATTTAACGGTAGTGTTGACTGCAGTCCACATATCTCTGGAACCAGTCTAAAAAGAGATCTTAATTTTTATTATTTGGAATAATGGTTAATTATCAATGTCCGTAGGGATCATTATATATATTTTTTATTAAATATAACTATTTTATTTAAGAATTTTAATAATTTTATGTTTTAAAAACACAAAAATTCAATGTTTTCAATTTATTAGTTTTTTATCACAAAGATATTTTAGTAAAACTCCCGAATGAACTAGATACATGCACTGTTCGTATAACATAAAACGTTTGTAGTTGTAAGGCTAATGGTTCCTGAGATATATGTCTTCAAACCTCAATAAATAAAGTTACGGAAAATTGAAAAATTGAAATGGCTCTGAAACTTATTATGGGTCGACCTATTTAGAGCTGGAGAAATTTTAAATTTGCAGAGTAAGTTAAATTTGGTATCAAATTGTGGGTCTCTTTAATTGAAATACAAATACAGCAACTGGATTTAGATTTAGATTTAGATTATTGAAATGGCAACCTACCCAGGTAGGTATTTTAAGCCAAGTATGAATGAGAAATGAGTGTAGGATGATTGTGACGCGATCTTGTAGTCTTGTTACTGACTAAGGCTGACATGTTTCTTAGACAGGACTGTTAATTAATAGCCCAACAGCCTCTGGCAACTAAGGAACCTACAGGTTAACGTGGAATCCGAACCACGGCCTCTGAATTACGAACTGGTCTAATTATGAGGATGGCCTTTGCGGATTAACGTAGTATTCAATGGTGCGGACGTTAATCCACACGAGAGAACACCACACCCACCGACCATCGCTCATAACTATCCACAATTCGTGACCTCCAAGTAGCTAGATTACAGGACGTCACCATCCCAGTCAAATCTCAAGAGGTTGATCCAAAACAACATATCGGTGGTTTTAAATTTCCAAAAATCCATCTCAAATAAGGTTACAGATGTTACATAATCGTTTTTCAGTGACTTTGTACAAATTGAGTATTATGTGTTACATTAGATTGAAAAGAGGAAATTTTAAAGAACAGAAATATAGTGAAAGCTCATAATCACAAAAACAAATCATTTCAGAATCAGACAATCTTTATTCATTATATCACATGTACATGATCAGAATGGCGTCACCATTAATATAAAATATAAACTAATATAAAATAAAGTTTAGTTTCTACCATAATCAAGCAATTAAATATTCATCAAACGAATAAAACGCTCTACTAATTATGTAATTTTTCAATTTTCTTTTGAATATTTATTTCATTGATCTGTTTTATGACCCTGGGTAATTTGTGTAAAAATTTGACTCCAGCGGCAGTTGGTTTTTTATTATAAAACTCCAGGTTATGTATATTTATGGTTGGGTAATTTTTGTGTCGCGTATTATAGTCATGGTGTGTACCCAATTGAGGAAGCGTACCTTCGGAAGCCTTTGCACACATAATTGTTTGAAAAATGTATTTTCCATAAACTGTCATAATATTTAATTGAGAAAAATGTTCTTTTACTGTCAAAATTTAACATAATTCTTATGGCCTTTTTTAAGGGTTAAAATGCTTTTTAAATTTTGTTTGGCCTACTTAGAGGCCTATTTGGTCCTTCGGGGAGAAATTATGTATCAGTATGCTGAAACCGTTTATTTTAGTATATGAGGAAATGACAGAAATGTCCGAACATTCCCTATGATTTATCCATGTAACTGTGAAATCCCTTCGCTAACGAAGATGTACGGCGTCATCGTCCATGAGATGAAACTATTGCAACTCGGGCTGATATTGCCCTCGGGGGGTCGCTTCTTTATAATGCATAAGCTGCGTCCTCATCCACCTAGCGTAGTAATCTAAACAGTGTATATTGCTTTAGAATATTTCCCCCTGATTCTGTTATACTGGAATTCGTTCACGACACTCAAGTAACTTCATTAGTATTAAATGAGGAAAACATTAACTGTAATAAAAGTTTGTTCTGTAAACAATAGTTGCAATAAAATTGTCTCAGAGAATTCTACGTTTTTTTTATTAAAATAAATTTGAAACGGCGTTCATCCATCTCAGCTTCTTGGAGATTGTGGATAGTTGTGAGTCATGAACTGTGGAAGGTGGGCATAGTGTTTCTCTTGTGTGGATTTACGTTAGAACTATTGAATACTACGTAATTCCGCAAATACCCTCCTCATAATTAGACCAGTTCGTAATTCAGAAGCAGTGGTTCGGACTCTACGTTAAGCTGTAGGTCCTTTAGATAAGCTATTGACTGTTGCACTATTAATTAACAGTTCTGTCTAAGGGACATTTTGGCCTTATTCAATAACAAGACTTAAAATACCTACTTGGCTAGGTCCCCATTTCAGTAACAAATTAACTACCTAATTTGAGTTTTCCATGCTTTAACCATTCACCTGTCATAAACTATAACTAAATGTATTTTTTACTCTCTCCCTATATACATAGTAATGGAGAATGTATTGTTTTCTATAGATTTTAGAATTTGAGTCGAGAGTGGTATACCCTTTTTGTATCTCCCTCAAAGCAAAAAAGTGAGTTTTGGACTGATGTCTGACTCTCAGTTTGTCTGTAACTGTACTATAATTAAGATTATGGTATATGAATTAGATTAAAATTAACCTGTGAGTTTTAAAAAATACTTCAAATGACGAACCAAATCATTGGAAATAAACATATTATTTCTAACTTGTGGGCAGTAAAACGATTTATAAATTTTTATCTAAATTACATGTTGTTCTTGTTTAATATCTGCGGTTAACATGAAAACTTCCTAATGTTTTCATACTTTTTGACACTATTCAAATAATGCTTTAAATGAGTAAATCTGTATAATGAACTCTCGAGTAAAGGAAATTGTCACCTAGCTTCAGACCCACAATATCCGCCAACTGACTAACTACCAGAAATCTGATTGCACCAGAAATCCAGCCATATCAACGGCAATATCGAATTATATGATCTAGCCATAATATCATTATATGACTCGTATCATTGTTATGGAAGTCATTAGTCAACACGATTGCTTGGGGTTGCAAAGTATATGACATTATAGACATATGACTAAAACCTGTTGCGTTAATCACACCTAAAAATATTATAATTACAATATATAAAGTATATTTGATATTACGTATATTATAGAATTGAAAAATATTTCTTCTGTTCCAAAGTCCGTATAAATTCAGTTTTATTCGTTAAAGATAAATGAAAAGGCTGCGAAGGTCAGCTGATACAGAATGTTCAGGCAATTTAGGATGTGTTCATTATGTTGTGTTGTTCAGGATGTTCAGAACATTTAGGATGTGTTCATTATGTTGTGTTGTTCAGGATGTTCAGAACATTTAGGATGTGTTCATTATGTTTTGTTGTTCAAGAAGATCATGACATTTAGAATGTGTTCATCATCTTGTGTTGTTCAGGAAGTTCATGCCATTTAGAATGTGTTCCTTATGTTGTGTTGTGTTGTTCAGGATGTTCAGAACATTTAGGATGTGTTCATTATGTTGTGTTGTTCAGGATGTTCAGAACATTTAGGATGTGTTCATTATGTTGTGTTGTTCAGAACATTTAGGATGTGTTCATTATGTTGTGTTGTTCAGAACATTTAGGATGTGTTCATTATGTTGTGTTGTTCAGAACATTTAGGATGTGTTCATTATGTTGTGTTGTTCAGGATGTTCAGAACATTTAGGATGTGTTCATTATGTTGTGTTGTTCAAGAAGATCATGACATTTAGAATGTGTTCATCATCTTGTGTTGTTAAGGAAGTTCATGCCATTTAGAATGTGTTCCTAATGTTGTGTTGTTTAGGAAGTTTATGACATTTAGGATTTGTTCATTATGTTGTGTTGTTCAGGATGTTCAGAACATTTAGGATGTGTTCATTATGTTGTGTTGTTCAGAACATTTAGGATGTGTTCATTATGTTGTGTTGTTCAGGATGTTTATAACATTTAGAATGTGTTCATTATGTAGTGTTGTTCAGGAAGTTCATTAGAATGTTCTTTGTTTGTTCAGAAGTTAATTTAGAATGTGTTCCATGTTGTGTTGTTCAGATGTTCAAATATTGATGTCTCATTATGTTGTGTGTTCAGAATATGTAGGATGTGTTCATTATGTTGTGTTATTCAGAACATTTAGGATGTGTTCGTTATGTTGTGTTGTTCAGGTTGTTCAGAACATTTAGAATGTGTTGGATGTTTAGAACATTTAGGATGTGTTCACTATGTAGGATGTTCACGATGTGTTATTCAAGATGTTAAGGATATATGTAGGATTTGTACAGGATGTAGTGTTATTCGGAATGTTCAGTGCCAACATCATTATTTACTTTTTTTGGTTCAGAAAACATTAACTTATCACCATGGTCCTTGGGCTGTAGCGGGATGTGTCACAAAGGAGTCACCAGCCAGTGGTATTGATCCTGCGTTAACCGTTTCGGTTAAATATGTCTCCTATTATTAACAATTACATGTAATAAAACAAATTGATGAACTGTAAAGTTTGCATTATCACAAAGTAAATAGCTTTATAAAATTATATGGAATAGATCTATCAAGTACAGTTTGAACTGTGGGATGATACTGAGTCACGTGTTGGAAAGTATTCTCACAATGCACTATAACATTAACAAGTTCGTCAAGATACAAGGTGTTAAGTAACTTATCCAACTTCCGTGGACAAAGATGTATCAGATGTTAACAACAAGAAGCTTGTTCAAGCTGGGTGTGAACGAGCAAGCTACCACTACTTGTGAAGGATGTGGTACCTATCTAATTTATCTTGGCAAAAATAATATTTTTGGTGTTTTTAGATTACGTACGGGAAAGAGTCATTGTTTTTTGAGTGTTTTGTGTAATTTTAGAGACGGTGCCAAAATACCGGTCCCTCGCATGTGTTTACATTTGAAGGACCATCTAACTCCCAGCCCAATGTCTTGCCACTACATACTAGTGCGGGACATGAGTGAAGCTTCTTGTGTGAGTCCTCGCTGCATGTTTTATAAGAAACACACCGAGAGTCGACCGTGCTCCGGCAGCGGGGGCGGAGTTCACATGTGAGAGACCAGTCCCGAGGGTCGTCTAACTCCCAGCCCAATGTCTTGCCACTACATACTAGTGCGGGACATGAGTGAAGCTTCTGTGTGAGTCCTCGCTGCATGTTTTATAAGAAACACACCGAGAGTCGACCGTGCTCCGGCAGCGGGGGCGGAGTTCACATGCGAGAGACCAGTCCCGAGGGTCGTCTAACTCCCAGCCCAATGTCTTGCCACTACATACTAGTGCGGGACATGAGTGAAGCTTCTTGTGTGAGTCCTCGCTGCATGTTTTATAAGAAACACACCGAGAGTCGACCGCGCTCCGGCAGCGGGGGCGGAGTTCACATGCGAGAGACCAGTCCCGAGGGTCATCTAACTCCCAGCCCAATGTCTTGCCACTACATACTAGTGCGGGACATGAGTGAAGCTTCTTGTGTGAGTCCTCGCTGCATGTTTTATAAGAAACACACCGAGAGTCGACCGCGCTCCGGCAGCGGGGGCGGAGTTCACATGCGAGAGACCAGTCCCGAGGGTCGTCTACCTCCCAGCCCAATGTCTTGCCACTACATACTAGTGCGGGACATGAGTGAAGCTTCTGTGTGAGTCCTCGCTGCATGTTTTATAAGAAACACACCGAGAGTCGACCGCGCTACGGCAGCGGGGGCGGAGTTCACATGCGAGAGACCAGTCCCGAGGGTCGTCTAACTCCCAGCCCAATGTCTTGCCACTACATAAACCTATTCCCTTTTGCTGTTTTTACAAAAAGAATCGAGTCAGTTTGTCCGTGTTGACCTAGACTGAGTTTAAAAATTATCTCAATATTGAGACCGAGTTTTGCTCAGATAGGATGAACGAATATTAGATAAGTTAATTAGATAAATTAAAACGCATTTATTATGTACATAATGTAAACACTCGATTCTTAGAATAGGATAAAATAACTTTTTTGCTATTTTACATATTAAACTCACCAAAAAGAACTATGAATTAAAGGAAATTATACAAACAAAAGAAACTGATCAGTCTTAGCCATTGATAGCAAAATAATAATAAAATATGATACTAAACATAGTTCATAGAACCTACGAGACTGACTTGTTAAGCTAATAATGATAATAAAATATAATTTGGAGAAAATAATTAACAATGAAAACCAGATTTTTCTCGTTTTGAGACCTGCTCCGATAGAATATTACATGACCAAATATCTTTCTTGTATTGCACAAAAATCATAAATTCTTGGGCAAGATAAATATTCTTCAAAGTGCTTGTTGTAAAGTATAACATAAGATTCTTAGACAAAGCAAATGAAAAAAATTTCTTTTCGTATTTTTAGCGATAAAGTGATGTAAAATGCAATTTAAGTTTTTATAATTTTAAAAAGTTACATTTCGTTAAAAACGTAGATTTTTTAAGCTAAAGTAGTAAGTTTCGTTTACCTTTTAGCCAAGGTTCAGTCTCAGAGGTTTCCAGTCACTCTAGTGTCTCTTACATGACCTGATTACTACTTATGTAACCTGGACTTCCAAAGTACGGTGGCAGTCTAGATACATATTTAGTATGTGTCTTGAGCAGGAATCGAACCAGGGTCTTTTGGGTGGAATTGGATTCAACTGCTACAGTACTAAATCGAACTACTTAAGATTTTCCGCCTATTATAAAAAAAACGAAATCAATACTTCCCCCAAAATCATTTTTGTTTCGTCAAGTATGTTTTTCGCATATGTGAAACAAAAAATTTATAAAAATATATTAAAATGTCGACCTGATTGATGACTTATGCTGCTCCTTAGTGTTTTTTTCGTAATATGGAGGATAAGAAAAAATTAATATTTCACTTATTAATCAATATTTTTGGAAAGAAATTTGGTATTTAGCTTCATGTGGTTTAGATCCATCTATTTATGATTAAAACCATAGTTTATGTTGTTTATCAGCGCAGCTAATCTGCATTCTCTTTTCCCATTTAAATCATATGGGGAAGAGGCCTCCTTTATTTATTTTGACAGACTTGGTGTAACTGGTCAAAGTAAAAACCGTTTATAGAGGAAATGTCTACTTTCAGTGTTCCACACAGCAGCAAACACGCATACTCTTTCTCTTGTTAATCTTATAGAGAATAGGAAAATAATTCTCATATTTATCGACAGATATTGATATTATATTTGTCATATATTATTTTTATTATATTATTGCTTTGGAAATTCGCTGAGTACGCAGGTCTGCTACGACGGGGGTATTTATTTTATTTTCTGATAACTTTCAGCAGTTGTGTATCCCTAGAGACCAAACAATAATAAAAAATTGTTTAGACTTTTTCATTTTTAATAACGATAGTGTGTATGTTTACAAAAATAGTAATTTTTAAGATTTATATTTAGTAAAAACTACTCGCTCAATACTAACCATTTTGGTATCAAATTGTAGGTAATTAGATAAACTGAAAGGTCATGTATTTTCATCAATTTTCATCGTTTTCAATGAAAGTAAAAAATACTCTGGGGGGTGTTGGCAATTTGTGCGACCAAAATGTTAAACAGTGACGTGATTTTGTTAGTGAAGTCATAGTTTGGTTATAAGAACAGCTGTCTAGATGAACTGAAAACATTTTCATTTAGACATATCCATTATCTAACCTATCTCTCCTATAGGGACGTAAATACAAACGTTTTTTTACAATTTAATAAGGTTAAGTTAAGTGTAAGTACCATGAATTAATAATAAAAATATGTCGGTATTAAATAAACTATAAAAAATTGTACGATGTTTGATATGTCTTATATTTTAATAAAATTATTACTTGTGTTTGATTTTTTTATGATTCAGACACACAGGTGTTGGAGGAGATGATGTACGGTGGGGTGGGGGGGGGTGTAGGGGATAATCCACATATGCCCAAGTCCAATTACTGACCTTCTCACCTCGCTTCTGAATTAATCAGTTTTTTACACTCCCGGTATAAAAGTCATACAGAATATCAGTCAGTTTATTTAAAATTATTCTCAATTCATTGTTAATTTTTTAGCTTTCTTTTGATATATTCAACGTTTAATTTAAATTACAGTATTCAATTTATTTTGCCGAGTTTCTCTCATAAAAAAAATGTTAAGCTGTTAGATAATAACACTTCCTTATCTACCGTTTCCCACTTGCCTTCAATATTGTGTGATAACTTGCAGTTAGCTTGTGTGTAGTTCTGAAACAAATCCCTAACCTATTTTTCTTGGAGACCTTAGTGAAGCTGCACATTCCTCCTGACATACTGATTATTTTTGTTTTCAAGTTTTTTAATAGTTAAACCTGTCAATATAAGAAGAATATAAGAAGTTGAATATAAAGAATAATATTCACATAATGCGTGAATATTTGTAAATAGGTGGTACATATAAATCTAACAGTGCATTAATTTATTGTGATGCCAACTAAAATAATCTGGGAGACTCGATAGGAAGAGATTAAGTATGAATGGTGTTAAGAAAAGTATAGTAAAAAAAGTAAAGTATGTGTGTCTAGTTAATGAAGTAATATGGATGATTTACCTGATATTATACTATTCTATTACTAACCCCAAAGTGGGACTGGGATCCTGTAATCAAACTTGGAGGTCATGAATTGTGGATAGTTGTGAGCGATGGTCGGTGGGTAACGTCCGAACTACTGAATACTGCGTTAATCCGTAAAGACCATCATCAATATTAGACCAATTCGTAATTCAGAGGCAGTGGTTCGGACTCCATGTTAAACTGTAGGTCCCGTAGATGTACCATTGACTGTTGGGCTATTAATTAACAGTTCTGTCTAAGGAATATGTCAGCCTTAGTCAGTAAAAAGTCTACAAGATTGCGCCACAATCATCCTAAATTAGTTTCTCATTCATACTTGGCTTAATACCTACCTGGGTCACCATTTCAGTTAAAAGTATAGAAGTTATCTAGCCATATTTTTTTAGATTAGATAGTAAAACCGAGGCATAGTAGGTAATTTTGTCAACTTAATTTGTTCTTTCTCAGGGGAGGTTTGTGCAGGATAAGTTTCAGTGGTTAGAGATTGAGGCCTAGCTGGTGACTTCAGATTACCTAGAATTCACCAAAGAAGAAGTCACCTAGAATTCGTGTAACTGGCTGGGTGGCTGAGTGCCGGAACGAATCCCGCAAGTGTCGAATCTGGACCCAGTTCCATTTTGGCATGGGATATTAATAACTCGTAATGATGCTTCCTAACATCAGGTTGACGTTTGGACTGGGATTTGAAACGTTGAGAAATGCCGAGAGGCATAGAAAGACAGAAAACAAAACAAACAAGCAAAAGAAGTTAAGACTCCGGAATGTTTTGGGCCTGCACTTCGAGTAGTATAGGCGTTGAGTTGGGCGGGAGGCTACCCTTGGTAATCCGTCTATACCAACCTAACCCTTCCTTAACTTCCTATCTAACTCCCATAATCGTAGGCTCACTGGATACAAGTCTTTAGTGGGCCAATGGAAGTACTCACTTAATTTTTTTTAAGTCTCGGTCGACGTACTCCCTCAGGACTGTCCTGTTTGTTGAAATGACATCCCCACGTACAAATCCTCCTAAAATAATACAAAATTACAATCTATCCCTATGTGTTAACCCTGACGCTCAGTCTGTAAATACATCAGATTTTAGTCTTGTATTGCATTGTTTTCACCTAAAACTCAAGAGCTTTATTACCTTTATCTCATAACTCGCGAACTGTTTACTATACAACTTTTATCCGCTTACTCCACTCATTTTCTCTGCGCAAAAATTACTAATCAGTTTTAATATTCATCTAATAACTATAATTTTAATGTTAAATGGTTTTAGGGTAACGTAGGTTGTGGAAGAGAAATATTTAATTGGAACTAACAATGAGTATCGTAAAAAAACAAAAGATATTAAAAGATGTTGTGGTGGAAGTTCGTTGCGGACGGCGGATTTTGTGTGGATTGTGTGTCATTAATGGACTCTCCAAGTGGTTTGTTGGTTTGCAGATCGGTGGCTGTACCCTCCCGATGTACCGGGACCCCTGGTGGGACATCTCCCCACTGTAGGTAAGCAGCGATCCTCCAGGATGTCGTGCTTGGCTAGCGACAGAACCACCAAGGAATGTCGTTACCTGTAGTCGGTCCCTAGAATATGCATGGCCTCGATCGACAGTTTTGCTGATACTTTGCATGGATTTTACTTCTTCGTGCGACTGTGAACCGTTCGATTTTAACTAATGTAAGGCCCCAATGTAAATTAATGACAAAATTGTCTAAGTGTGTGCCAGTTTAAATAAAAAAATGGCTAAAAAATCACTCAAAGTAAAAAAAAGTCATAGTAATATTTTGCCGATTAAATCGAAAGAACGTCTAAGCAATGTAATGAGATTTACGAATAAAATTTTTACCTATAAAACTATAATAGTTTTTAGCTTAAACTGTGTCGCTTTTGCAGCATCGTTAGTTAGCGAGGCATGTACCTCCCGCATGATAGTGGTGTTCTAGAAGTACTGTACATATTTTTTGCTATCTTAAAAATATGGTGTTGTGTTTGTGATAGTGTTAAATAAACTTATCTGAGGAATAATTAGTAAAATTATACTAGAAAACTAAAAATTCTTAAAATGTAAATAAAATAAATTTATTAAGAATTTTTATTTAATAACGTAATAGATAAATCAAAAATTATAAATAGATTTAATTTTCGAAAATTGTTATTTTATATTAAAATACTGTTTTACCATAAGTTAAAAAATCAGTTAATATATTATTTAATGTTACTAAATTGACTTTATGATTAACCAAACAAATATTTGATAGTTTCTTAAATGACTACTAACTTCCTAAAAGGGAGAGAAATACTCGTATTTCATCAGTTCTAATAATAACAATTACACGTCTTAAATTTCAGGTCTTAATATTGTAATTAAATATATTTAAAATAATAATATCCTACGTATAGAAATATTTTACGGTGATCTATTAAGTTTTCTTCTTTCAGACTTTTCTTGGATAATTGGACACTCTGAACCAAAGGATGATTAGTTTACTTAAAACTTTGCAGCTTTTGCAGTTATTTAGGAATGAGATGATTATGCTTCGCTCTAGGCTGGCGGTGAATCTCTTCAACATTCCAGAATTCTTCAAGAAAAATTATTTTCCTCTAAAACAATTTCCTAAATTGATTATTTAATAAATTTACAAAATCTATGCTATGAAAAAGATATTCATTCTAATTCTTTCGTGTTTTTGTACATTACCTTACCTTACCTAGTTGGCCATTCAAACCTAAGTAGGTTTTTGGCCTCGCCAACAGCTTTGCGCCATCTTTCTCGGTCTTCCATCTCTTCTGTAGCATCAATTCTTCTCATATCCTTTCGGACTTGGTCCCACCATCGTAATCTCGGTCTTCCCAGTGGTCGCCTGCCTGCAGGCACAGCGTCTAAAACCTTTCTTAAGTTTGACTCTCTAGGTCTTCTATAGACGTGTCCTGCCCATCTTAGTCTTTGGCTTTTAATTAAGGCTATAATGTCTGGGTCCTTATAAATGTCTCTTAATTCTTTGTTTGTTCTTATCCTCCATATTCTATCATTTACTATTGGTCCCTTAATTCTTCTAAGTATTATGTTTTCAAAAATTATTAATTTCTTTTCATCTTGTTTGGACAATCTTGTTTTTGTACATTAGAGGAATAAAAAGAATAAATCACACTAATAATTATACATATCCATAAAATGATATAGCATACCTAAAATACTTACGAGAACAAGTGTTGATAAGTCAAACCCATTCATGTTTTTACACCGAAATTCAATCTTGTTTCCTGCAAAAGTGTCCCTGTAGTCTTAGGATCTAAAGATTTCTCAGATGTATTTGATCCTAACGATCCGAGGCCCACAAAAATTCGTCACAGGGGCTTCATAGTGAGGATCCCTGCTTTAGGCAATAGGGGTGTTTGTGGGGTACCAAAAACGTTCAGCTCCTCCAATATATCAAGATTAAATACTTTACAGTTCAGACATAAATAGGTCTTAAGGTTAGTACAGAGAGACAACGCACTCTTGAGGGAGAAACTCTCAGAGGGTTGTGACATACGAGGAAATAACATCCGATCCATTCTATAAATTTTTTGGTGAAAAAACCTCCTTAACGGGTTGATTCTTCTACAGAGGATTGACGGAAACGAAAATTAATCTCAGTATTTGAATTTTAATAGACAATTTTGAGCTTTCCTCTATTCTGGTTTTCAAACTGTTCTTTCTTATCCATTACCTCTCTTGCAGACTACACAATTTTTTCTTCCAGCAGGTTTCCCTTTTTGAAAACTATTTCCTAATTGATTTTTTTTCTTTTTGCTCATTACATTCCTGTTTTACCTCCTCCATTCTACTTCCTTAGTAACCAATTCGGGTATCTTTTTAGTTCTTCAAAAAAGTATTTCATATCTGTACTTCATTTTGAGGATTCAAGTAGGACTAGGTTTTTAGGCACGACAGAGGTTTTTATGAGTTGTTGCTTATATATAGTCGTGACATAGGATACCACAGAAGAGAATCAATAAAAACAAAGCCCTTGTTGCCACACGTTTCAATTTCACCCAGATTGTTGATGAATCCTGGCCGTGGTTTGGTCTTAGGTGGTGGGCTAGACCGTGACGTTGCAGCCGGGCAGCTGTTGTTTACAAAGAGTTCATTGTTATCCCAGCTATATTCGTGGCCCACCTCCCCCCCAAACCCACCCTACCACCACCTCATCGACCGCCCATCCCGGTCCGTCCGCTGACACTTCACTCTTACCTCTGCATTCCGAACAGTTCGCTTAAATCCTCAAAAATGACAAGTTTAAATTTTATACTGAGAAGTACGCTAATGAAATTAATTTCCTTTCATTCTTTTTAAAAAGACAATATTGCACTTGATAACAATTTGTAACTTGCAAATGGTGCCTTTAATTGCGTGCACAATCTTGGTTCTGAAAACCTTAAAATGATAACACAAATACGTCAAGTGTAAAATGTATAAAATTAGTACCGTAATAAATTCCTCCACAGTATCTGTATATTAATAAGCTATTCAACGTTTTTTAAGAGTCTGCATCAGTGGTAGCCATCTTGGATTTTAGTCCCGTAAGAGCAATGTTAAATTCTGGCGCCTATATCTCCTTGACCTATTGTCATATTTTAACGGAAGAGGTGTCAAATTAAAGGTATTACAGTCCTCCAGGGCACCACTTTACAGAACTTCTGGTTTTCGCTCTCAATAAAAAAATAATAATGATTTATTTTGTAAAATATTCCTGGATTTTTGTTTTTATATCAAGTTAAATTTTTGAGCATATTGAACATATTGAAAAGGTCATGCCCTTGAGCCACATCTCATCAATGTACTTCCAAAGTTTTACATTGATACTTTGATAATTAACGCCACTACACACGCCAATGTGAAAGTATGTTTCGCCAGAATTTAACATTGCCCTTACGGGACTAAAATTCAAGATGCCTACCACTGATGCAGACTCTTAACTTCAACCGCCCATCACCATGAATTTTTGTTGTGAATAAAAGACAGCAAGGTACCATAGCGGTACTAGGCTTAAAGGCTAGCAGACAGGATTCACCAGCCGCTGTTTTAGATCCAGCAACCTTTGACGTGCCACCGTGGTAGTACAACTGTATTACTAAAAGTGATCGTATAAGAATAATGTGGGATAAATCTGGCATATCCTGTAATGAAATATCACAAACAATAGCAGCTAATAGTAGTATTTTAATACTTTAAGTGTCATCTTACAGTTTACATCCTTCAGGTTAGGTTAGCCAACTTCTAAAATTATAGTTCAGATAAATTAAAAGTAAAAGAATATATTAAAAGATAGTTAACTGTGGGAAGTTTGTAACTTGTGTTACTTGTATGTATAGATAGAGGAACAATCTATCCATCATGCTATGGGATTTAAGCCCTTTTTGCCATCAGGAAACATTATCATATTCAACTACGCCTTTGGTAACACCAGCTTCCTTTGTGGTAAAAAGTTTCACTTTAATCCCTTATTGCACAAGTTGCCATTAAAATTTCAATAAGATAAAAATGTTTCAAGGATGGAGTTTTACACCAAGCACCTCATTACAAACCAGTTGACGAAAATGAGGAAAGTTATGCAATTATGAGATAAATATAACCAAAGATCAAAGGCAAGGTCAGTGATATGAAATATTGGAAGAGATCAATCCAAGAGATTGGGTAGCTTCGATGTAGGAGGACGCTGGGTTGAGTTGAGTTCCTACCAATAACTTTTTACTGTCAAACCCGTCACTTTCAATTTATTTACATCCCTGGTATCTTGTAAATCTGAATCTTTTATACCTGTCATGTTTGTTGGATTGTAACTTGTTTATTTTGTACCTTCGCATTTGGAATCCTGAAGTGAGAGATTTGTGTCCACCTAAAAAACACATAATGTCATCCGTAGTTAAGTCACAGATGACGTTCCTTCATACGGGTTCTCCTCTAAGATTAGAGGCTTACCTAAGTTTCGGTTTATACTTTCCTAATTACGTTTATACTATGTGAAGCTCTATAATTTCGATGTATACAAAATATTTATTGTGTACAACAATACGAAAATTTTAAAGATGTGATTTAATCAAAACATCTAAATATATAAAACAAAGTCGTGTTAGTTACACGCATTATTTTCTCGAGAACGGCTGGACCGATTTTAATGATATTTGATTTTTCGGATTCGTCTCTGCTTCGGTCATGCTTTAGGCATATTCAGTTTCCATAAATTCAATTAGTTTCCATTTTATGGCGTTTTAAATTTCTAATGTTAACCTTATGGGGAATAAGTCTGTTTACAAATTTTCTAAAATCAAAACATTTGATTTCTTAAGCTACAGCTGTTGCTGTTGCAGCTAAGCTGTTGTTTTACTTTCCATTAGCAATATGCTTTACTATCCAATGCCATATGAATCATTCATTAACATAAAACTATGGAGTAGATGTGTACTGTACAAAATGAACAGATTTATTTGCCAAGGTTAATAGTTTACGGTTTTTGGGAATTATGTACTGTATTTATATATTTTTTCTGTATGATTATAAGTAACGTGTTTATATGTTTGCCAAATAAAATAATCACAATGTTTATACATATTAGGTTTGTTATAATAATCAGCTGTTGAATATTTTAAGCTTTCACAACGAAGCCGCAATGCTATTTGACTTCACAAAATGGCCAATCTCAAAGTTAACATGTATTTTCTGTAAGGCGTTACGAAGTTCGCCGGGTCAGCTAGTTTAAAATATAACCTAAATTATGAAATTGTAAAATTTCAGTTATCAAAATGTATAAGCATAATTTTCGTAATTGTTAACTACTGCTTTAGCCTTGGTTTAAAGCTGTAGTAGCGTCACCTCTAAAATACGTGGTAATTATATTTTTCGTATATTAACATAAATCTGTCATGAATTTTGTCAAATATATTAAATCCAAACTTATTTAGAGTTATAGCCAGTAAAAAAATCTAATGATATGTTACATAGTGCCCGCAAGGTCTACAATATTTTTAAAATATATTGATTGGATTGATCGAAAATTATTTGAAATCATTTTGAGTAAAAGAATAGAATGACATGTTGCTTGTGAATCTAGAATCTGAAACATTTTAAATATTTTCCTGTCATATTCAGAGGGATTATTTGCGTGGCAAGTGCTACAACCAAGAAACTCCCGTGACCGTACAAAAATAAGCAGCCACATGGAAGGTAGAACCGTTCTTCAACATAAAGTTAGTTTTCTCAGGTGAAATCTTGGAAATGTTCACTGAGATGATAGAGCGTTAATTAATCGATTGTGAGGTGCAAAACATTTCTCGTGATATCATAGTTCTAAATAAGGAAAATCTCCACCTAATTCGATCTTTTATCGATATAAAATCTTGGCAATGTTCACTGAGATGATAGCTTGTCAATTAATCGATTGATTTGTGAAACCTACCTAACGTCAACCATCATTGACTATTGACTAATAGCCCTATAACGAAATGGTACCTGGGTCGTATTCGTCCTACAGTGATAGTTACACTTGTTACGTATGAGCAACTGAATGTTGTATTTCGTGCGGTAAATACGTAGGCCTATAAATCAATAGCCAAATACATATTCTACAATATTCAAGAATTTCATACTGGATAAATGTTTTAGCTGGTATTCAATTATTCATTATCTTATATTGGACCGAAGAATCTTTGTTTTTAGCTACACAACGTTTCTGGAGGTGGAGAAACTCCTCCCGTTTTCAAGCGATTACGTAATAATTTACATTAAAAATTGACTGTTTAAAGTTATAGATAATAATCGTATCATTTTGTCAATAATACAGTACTATACTTAATGTATATCATGCACAACACAATAGCTATATTGATAACGCAACAAATAACCATATAATCAAGCTGGTGCCTGTGGAAACTGTTTGCAGGATTTTGACTTATTGCATGACTTACAGAGTGATATCTCTCGAGCCCGACTACCTTTGCGAGAAACTCTCCTCCCACGACGAGATTTCCGAGCGTAGGACTCGCCGTGGTGGGAGGCTTTACTTTCATAAAGAAAAGCATGAGTTCGGGCGAAGGAGTTTTTCATACTTTGGCCCCCAGCTGTATAATGAGCTCCCCGATAGCTTAACCCTCCAAGTGCTATGACAAACTAAATTTTGTTATTTTTATGCAAATCTTCATAAAATACCAAGATATAAGCAAAATAGGTGTCCACTGCAATATTACTACAAATTGTCATTTATGTTTTTATATTATTATACCATTATTGCAAGCCAAATTGGATTGCTCATGGTCATTACTAGCACTTCCGAAGGCAAGAACGTTACGCTCGTCAGCGTAGCGCGTTAGCCAAATAGTGCCTAGGAAAAAAGCGCTTATTTGGCTATAAAAGCATACTCTAGCGGCAAAGTAACGAACTCAAGCGTCAGAATAGGGAACTACAGAGTAGTTGCATGTATTAGCTCGCAGATGGCAGCACCGTGACAGTAATTTTTCACTTCTATAGCGCTATACAATTGCACCTCGCTGACATCTCACAGTGAGATGTTAGCACCTGGAGGGTTAAAAGTCTTGTCTCCTTAAAAAAAGAATTAAAGAAATGTTTTTCTAGATAAACTGTTGATATTTGGTATATGTTTTATGTATCCTCTATTTTATGTTTTTTATTTATTATTGTATGTTTGTACTGTTGACTATATTTGTCCTGAAAACCTGATAATGTATCAGAGAAACGCTGTAAATAAAGGCATTTTCATTTATTTATTTATAATTCCGCTTCCGAGCTAGTTATATGTTGTTTTGCTGATTCAACTAAAAAAACACACAATTAAGTATTTTTATCCATATCTCTAGGTCAATTTGTTACTGAGATATTCAAAATGGTAAACACAGCACATCGTGTAATGCTTATCTTATGGAGAATATCTAAAAATCAATAACTCATTTATTCACTTAAATATTTTTTTGTAAAATTTATGTGACATCCAGAAAATTTTAAACATAAAGATTTTTAAAAAAATTATTAAACTGATTAATTCTCTGAAAACTATTTCATTTTTTTATTAATGACATTTTTAATTTCGAAATAAATCTTAATCATTTTACATTTAATCATTTAATTTTCTTATTTGGTATATTATTTTATTAGTCATTTAATTATTATAGCAGCAAACTTATTATTTCATGTACTTTCAATATATAGTATTTATATAAACAAAATTTCTCATCGTATATATTGTTTTACTATGAAGTATATATTACAACATTAATAAAATATCCCTTATTGCAGCAAAACTGCACATCAGTACTATTTTATTATGTTGGGATAATCTAAAAAATAATTTACTTTTTATAAATATTGTTTTTTATTACCAACTAACGTCATCTGTTTTATTAAGGATAATTATTACTCAGTCCTGAATAATTTCCGGAATTTCATTTACTTTTGGTCTATTAATGAACACTCCTTTCTAAAGAACGTGTCAGTTACAAGACTACAAGATCGTGCTACGATCATTTTACACTCATTGCTCATTCATACTCTTGGCTTAAGATGAGGGATGCTCCACTATCTTCAACGTCTTTTTCATAAACCCCATCTTTATTAGTTTATTCTGCTTATACTTGATTACATTATAGGATTTAAGTCCAAAAATATAGTATTTAAAAAAATTACTTTCTTCATATGTTTTTTGTTTTTTGAACATTTGATTTCGTGAATAACTTTTTTTACTAAACCAAGTAATAAATTCTTTATACTTACTGATCCGGGACGAAATGGTGAAACTTTCTAGGTATATTAATTGTCATGGTCACTCAAAAACAACTATCGGAGGGAACTTTTTATTCCCTATATACAAACATGTGTTTTTCATATGTATTTTTCAATTTTTTTACTATAATATTTGTATGTATAAATTTTAAATACCGAAACTTGTTGGTGAATATTTTGTTACTGATCTTCAAACGTAGGCTTTCGTGGCCGGTGTTAACAATGTCAAGTTGATTTTTCGGCATCAACCGCGTCGTCAAACCAAACCAACAGTCGTCAACCACGTTTATATTGCCAAACGTTTCGCCCTTGCTGTGAAGTGGCATCCTCAGTGGCTAGGCCGAGAGATGCTACGTTTTGCAATACAAACTACATGACGACGTGGTTGACGCCGAAATATTAACTTAAGAGTCTACATCAGTGGTAGCCATCTTGGATTTTAGTCCCGTAAGAGCAATGTTAAATTCTGGCGCCTATATCTCCTTGACCTATTGTCATAAATTAACGGAAGAGGTGTCAAATTAAAGGTATTACAGTCCTCCAGGGCACCACCTTACAGAACTTATTTTCGCTCTCAATAAAAAAATAATAATGATTTATTTTGTAAAATATTCCTGGATTTTTTTTATATCAAGTTAAATTTTTGAACATATTAAAAGGTCATGCCCTTGAGCCACATCTCATCAATGTACTTCCAAAGTTTTACATTGATACTTTGATAATTAACGCCACTACAGACGCCAAAGTGAAGGTATGTTCCGCCATAGCTTAACATTGCTCTTACGGGAATAAAATTCAAGATGGCTACCACTGATGCAGACTCTTAACATCTTGCTACTATGTTGAATCTACACACAAACCTTTATTAGTAGGTCTATATCAGAATCCTGGTAAAAATTTAAAAATAATAAGTGCAGTACTTATGGGCTTGTTTGATCTGTTGTACACTAAATACCTCAAAAACACTCTTTGAAGATAATCACGTTTAATTTTTGCAATAGAGGGACAGTGCTCTATTGCAAAAATTAAACAAGGCAAGGCAAATCATAAGTGTTTCTTGTTAGAAATAAAATAAATCTTTAGATAAAGAATTCCATTTAATAAACTACAAGTAAGTTTGTTTACAAAAACAATATAATAACAATTAACAATCATATGACTTTATAGTCATATGTCATCTCCCTTCTTCACTTATAAGTCAAGTCTTTTGGGAGGATTAACTCTTCGTGATGACTTTCTTCGTCTTTGACTCCATTTCCAGCTTTAGTTCCGTTTACTTTACTTGCTCCTGCCGGTTCTTCAACGTCATAAAATCGTTTCTTCAAAAACCAAGAGTTCCTTCGATAAATATTCCCATCTGGAGTTTCTATAAGGTATGATCTGGGCTCCGGACCTTTTCTTATGACTGTAGCCGGCTGCCAGTCTCTATGTTCTTTTCTATACAGTACTTTTTCACCTTCTTCAAATAATAAGTAAAAAAAGGATAAAGAATAAAAAAGGTCTTGTATATATTTTTTTAGTGGAAGGAGTTTCGTGTCAACAAAAATGTTTAGGTACATAAATGCTCTTTTAAGTCTTATAGAATATCGGGAATGTCAAAACATTGGAAATATGATCCAGAGATGGTAGCGTGCCGTCTTAAAATACTGACTTAGGGTTGTCATTTCACGAAGGTAATAAGTTGATTTGGTAACATTTTCTAGAATGCTTTTCACAGTTTTCTGATCAGTCTGAGTTTCTCTTTGCAGAGTGTCCGCCGGCGGAGGAGGACGGCATGGAGAGGTTCGCATGCCCGACGCCCGACAGGACGGGGAGGTACCGCTGTATAGACGACCACGTCCTCTGCGACGGCTTCATAGACTGCCCCAGTGGGGAAGACGAGGACAGACAGGCGTGCATGTTCTACAAAACGGTAATTTACCTTTGTCCGGCCTGTCATAATATTATTTCCAATACCAATTGAAGGGTACACAGAAATAATGATCATGGTCAAAAAACAACAATTTTTCACGAGAGTTTTTAGGTTTTGTGTTACGTCATGGACTCAGATAGTTATTTTCCTGTTCTTTGTATATCTAAATATATAAAACAAAGTCATGTTAGTTACACGCATTATAACTCAAGAACGGCTGGACCGATTTGAATTTTTTTTGATATTTTGGATTCGTCTCTGCTCCGGTCATGCTTTAGCCATATTCAGTTTCCATATATTCAATTAGTTTCCATTTTATAGCGTTTTAAATTTTTAATGTTAACCTTATGGGGAATAAGTTGGTTTAAAATTTTCTAAAAATCAAAACATTTGATTTCTTAAAACAGCTGTTGGTTTACTCTCCGTTAGCAATATGCTTTACTATCCAATGCCATATGAATAATTCATTAATGTAATAAAACTATGAAGTAAATATGTGCTGTACAAAATGAACAGCTTTATTCGCCACGTTAATAGGTTACGGTTTTTGGGAATTATGTACTGTATTTATATATTTTTTATTTTCTGTATGATTAAAAGTCACTTGTTTATATGTTTACCAAATAAAATAATGACATTGTTTATACATATTAGGTTTATTATAATAATCAGCTGTTGAATATTTAAACCTTTCACAACGAAGCCACAATGCTATTTGACTTCAGAACATGGCCAATCTTAAACTTAACATGTATTTTCTGATAGGCGTTACGAAGATCGCCGGGTCAGCTAGTTTGAACATAAAATAGTCTAAAGCCAGTTTTTAATGCTTTTATCCTTAAAACATGTTTTTAATTACGTCCATTTGGGAAATATGTTATATCGTGGATATGTGTAAATTGAATGTTTTCAGTTCATCTGAACAGCTATTCTTATAAACAAAAATTCAATTCAATAGCTCTGGTAGTTTCTAAGGAAACTAAGGAGAAACTGGAACACTTCAGCTGCACTTTTGCGTTACAAAAATCTACTAACACCCCTCAGGGCATAGACATATCAATGTCAATAATGAAATAGCCTGAAAAATTAATTTAATAATAATAAAAAATATAGTTTTGAAATTTCACACTATACTGAATAACATCGACCACGTTTTGAAGATCAGCTCATTAATGTTTAAAGGCATTTTTTGTCTAGAATAAAAAGAAACAAATCATTACATGCAATGTTTTACTTTAAAAACCCGTCCTGTTCTTCCTTCTGTGGGCTTGACCCGATATTTCTCTATTCGCTGGTGTCTCTGATCATTATTTATGTTTATAGGACTTCTGATATATATACTGTGAATTGCAAGCACCCTGTTAGTAGAACATTTGCACATGGTTATAGATCGGAGCATATCTTGTGTCTATTAACTTTTGCACTATCGAATACTAAGTTAATCCACAAAGACCATCCTCATAATTATTAGATCAGTGCACCTTTCTAAGGCAAAAGTGGTTCGGACTCCACGTTAAACTGTAGGTCCCTTAGATGGATGGCATTGACTGTTTGCTATTAATTAACAGTTGTGTCTAAGTAACATGTCAGACTTAGTCAGAAACAAGACTACGAGATCGTGTCAAAATCTTCTTACGTCCATTTCTCATTCATACTTGGTTTAAAATACCTGCCTGGATAGGTCACCATTTCAGTAAAAATTATAAAGTAAATAATACAGAGCTTGCAATTGACAGAATAATCCAAAACCCTTTTTCACTATTGTTACTTTTATACCATTTCTAACCTTCCTATTGTCCCCTCAAGGGGTAGTCGTCTTTGACTACACGGGAGGTCTCTCTTTGGAGAGGCTGGCAACCCCGAGGTGCCCTAGCCAAATGAGAGTTCCTAATCTTCAAGCTCTTATCTTTCTAAGGTCTAAGTTTCCTTCCTTTCTGGCTTGGCCTTACCATCTTTCTTCTTTTCTTTTCTTTGACGAGGATTTTAAGTGCATATTAACTGAAAGCTGGAAATCATTTCACATATCATGTAATAATTAGTAAGCTACACGAATCACTTGAAAAATCCTGAATCAGTAAAGTTAATTTTAAGCTGTTTAGTATTAATCTGTGATCCGGAGGCTACTTATCATGAAACTAGAGACTCTACCTGCCTTATACATCAGAAGGATAATCGTGTGGACTTTTGTTGCAGACGAAGGCTCACCTGGATATCCTAGCAGACGCGTTGCTGCGGTGGGCCCGAGGACGCTAGACTACAACCTAGAGACTCTACCTGCTTTATACATCAGAAGGATAATCATGTGGACTTTTGTTGCAGACGAAGGCTCACCTGGATATCCTAGCAGACGCGTTGCTGCGGTGGGCCCGAGGACGCTAGACTACAACCTAGAGACTCTACCTGCTTTATACATCAGAAGGATAATCATGTGGACTTTTGTTGCAGACGAAGGCTCACCTGGATATCCTAGCAGACGCGTTGCTGCGGTGGGCCCGAGGACGCTAGACTACAACCTAGAGACTCTACCTGCTTTATACATCAGAAGGATAATCATGTGGACTTTTGTTGCAGACGAAGGCTCACCTGGATATCCTAGCAGACGCGTTGCTGCGGTGGGCCCGAGGACGCTAGACTACAACCTAGAGACTCTACCTGCTTTATACATCAGAAGGATAATCATGTGGACTTTTGTTGCAGACGAAGGCTCACCTGGATATCCTAGCAGACGCGTTGCTGCGGTGGGCCCGAGGACGCTAGACTACAACCTAGAGACTCTACCTGCTTTATACATCAGAAGGATAATCATGTGGACTTTTGTTGCAGACGAAGGCTCACCTGGATATCCTAGCAGACGCGTTGCTGCGGTGGGCCCGAGGACGCTAGACTACAACCTAGAGACTCTACCTACCTTATACATCAGAAGGATAATCATGTGGACTTTTGTTGCAGACGAAGGCTCACCTGGATATCCTAGCAGACGCGTTGCTGCGGTGGGCCCGAGGACGCTAGACTACAACCTAGAGACTCTACCTGCTTTATACATCAGAAGGATAATCATGTGGACTTTTGTTGCAGACGAAGGCTCACCTGGATATCCTAGCAGACGCGTTGCTGCGGTGGGCCCGAGGACGCTAGACTACAACCTAGAGACTCTACCTGCTTTATACATCAGAAGGATAATCATGTGGACTTTTGTTGCAGACGAAGGCTCACCTGGATATCCTAGCAGACGCGTTGCTGCGGTGGGCCCGAGGACGCTAGACTACAACCTAGAGACTCTACCTGCTTTATACATCAGAAGGATAATCATGTGGACTTTTGTTGCAGACGAAGGCTCACCTGGATATCCTAGCAGACGCGTTGCTGCGGTGGGCCCGAGGACGCTAGACTACAACCTAGAGACTCTACCTGCTTTATACATCAGAAGGATAATCATGTGGACTTTTGTTGCAGACGAAGGCTCACCTGGATATCCTAGCAGACGCGTTGCTGCGGTGGGCCCGAGGAAGCTAGACTACAACCTAGAGACTCTACCTGCTTTATACATCAGAAGGATAATCATGTGGACTTTTGTTGCAGACGAAGGCTCACCTGGATATCCTAGCAGACGCGTTGCTGCGGTGGGCCCGAGGACGCTAGACTACAACCTAGAGACTCTACCTGCTTTATACATCAGAAGGATAATCATGTGGACTTTTGTTGCAGACGAAGGCTCACCTGGATATCCTAGCAGACGCGTTGCTGCGGTGGGCCCGAGGACGCTAGACTACAACCTAGAGACTCTACCTGCTTTATACATCAGAAGGATAATCATGTGGACTTTTGTTGCAGACGAAGGCTCACCTGGATATCCTAGCAGACGCGTTGCTGCGGTGGGCCCGAGGACGCTAGACTACAACCTAGAGACTCTACCTGCTTTATACATCAGAAGGATAATCATGTGGACTTTTGTTGCAGACGAAGGCTCACCTGGATATCCTAGCAGACGCGTTGCTGCGGTGGGCCCGAGGACGCTAGACTACAACCTAGAGACTCTACCTGCTTTATACATCAGAAGGATAATCATGTGGACTTTTGTTGCAGACGAAGGCTCACCTGGATATCCTAGCAGACGCGTTGCTGCGGTGGGCCCGAGGACGCTAGACTACAACCTAGAGACTCTACCTGCTTTATACATCAGAAGGATAATCATGTGGACTTTTGTTGCAGACGAAGGCTCACCTGGATATCCTAGCAGACGCGTTGCTGCGGTGGGCCCGAGGACGCTAGACTACAACCTAGAGACTCTACCTGCTTTATACATCAGAAGGATAATCATGTGGACTTTTGTTGCAGACGAAGGCTCACCTGGATATCCTAGCAGACGCGTTGCTGCGGTGGGCCCGAGGACGCTAGACCTAGAGACTCTACCTGCTTTATATATCAGAAGGATAATCATGTGGACTTTTGTTGCAGACGAAGGCTCACCTGGATATCCTAGCAGACGCGTTGCTGCGGTGGGCCCGAGGACGCTAGACTACAACCTAGAGACTCTACCTGCTTTATACATCAGAAGGATAATCATGTGGACTTTTGTTGCAGACGAAGGCTCACCTGGATATCCTAGCAGACGCGTTGCTGCGGTGGGCCCGAGGACGCTAGACTACAACCTAGAGACTCTACCTGCTTTATACATCAGAAGGATAATCATGTGGACTTTTGTTGCAGACGAAGGCTCACCTGGATATCCTAGCAGACGCGTTGCTGCGGTGGGCCCGAGGACGCTAGACTACAACCTAGAGACTCTACCTGCTTTATACATCAGAAGGATAATCATGTGGACTTTTGTTGCAGACGAAGGCTCACCTGGATATCCTAGCAGACGCGTTGCTGCGGTGGGCCCGAGGACGCTAGACTACAACCTAGAGACTCTACCTGCTTTATACATCAGAAGGATAATCATGTGGACTTTTGTTGCAGACGAAGGCTCACCTGGATATCCTAGCAGCAGACGCGTTGCTGCGGTGGGCCCGAGGACGCTAGACTACAACCTAGAGACTCTACCTGCTTTATACATCAGAAGGATAATCATGTGGACTTTTGTTGCAGACGAAGGCTCACCTGGATATCCTAGCAGACGCGTTGCTGCGGTGGGCCCGAGGACGCTAGACTACAACCTAGAGACTCTACCTGCTTTATACATCAGAAGGATAATCGTGTGGACTTTTGTTGCAGACGAAGGCTCACCTGGATATCCTAGCAGACGCGTTGCTGCGGTGGGCCCGAGGACGCTAGACTACAACCTAGAGACTCTACCTGCTTTATACATCAGAAGGATAATCATGTGGACTTTTGTTGCAGACGAAGGCTCACCTGGATATCCTAGCAGACGCGTTGCTGCGGTGGGCCCGAGGACGCTAGACTACAACCTAGAGACTCTACCTGCTTTATACATCAGAAGGATAATCATGTGGACTTTTGTTGCAGACGAAGGCTCACCTGGATATCCTAGCAGACGCGTTGCTGCGGTGGGCCCGAGGACGCTAGACTACAACCTAGAGACTCTACCTGCTTTATACATCAGAAGGATAATCATGTGGACTTTTGTTGCAGACGAAGGCTCACCTGGATATCCTAGCAGACGCGTTGCTGCGGTGGGCCCGAGGACGCTAGACTACAACCTAGAGACTCTACCTGCTTTATACATCAGAAGGATAATCATGTGGACTTTTGTTGCAGACGAAGGCTCACCTGGATATCCTAGCAGACGCGTTGCTGCGGTGGGCCCGAGGACGCTAGACTACAACCTAGAGACTCTACCTGCTTTATACATCAGAAGGATAATCATGTGGACTTTTGTTGCAGACGAAGGCTCACCTGGATATCCTAGCAGACGCGTTGCTGCGGTGGGCCCGAGGACGCTAGACTACAACCTAGAGACTCTACCTGCTTTATACATCAGAAGGATAATCATGTGGACTTTTGTTGCAGACGAAGGCTCACCTGGATATCCTAGCAGACGCGTTGCTGCGGTGGGCCCGAGGACGCTAGACTACAACCTAGAGACTCTACCTGCTTTATACATCAGAAGGATAATCATGTGGACTTTTGTTGCAGACGAAGGCTCACCTGGATATCCTAGCAGACGCGTTGCTGCGGTGGGCCCGAGGACGCTAGACTACAACCTAGAGACTCTACCTGCTTTATACATCAGAAGGATAATCATGTGGACTTTTGTTGCAGACGAAGGCTCACCTGGATATCCTAGCAGACGCGTTGCTGCGGTGGGCCCGAGGACGCTAGACTACAACCTAGAGACTCTACCTGCTTTATACATCAGAAGGATAATCATGTGGACTTTTGTTGCAGACGAAGGCTCACCTGGATATCCTAGCAGACGCGTTGCTGCGGTGGGCCCGAGGACGCTAGACTACAACCTAGAGACTCTACCTGCTTTATACATCAGAAGGATAATCATGTGGACTTTTGTTGCAGACGAAGGCTCACCTGGATATCCTAGCAGACGCGTTGCTGCGGTGGGCCCGAGGACGCTAGACTACAACCTAGAGACTCTACCTGCTTTATACATCAGAAGGATAATCATGTGGACTTTTGTTGCAGACGAAGGCTCACCTGGATATCCTAGCAGACGCGTTGCTGCGGTGGGCCCGAGGACGCTAGACTACAACCTAGAGACTCTACCTGCTTTATACATCAGAAGGATAATCATGTGGACTTTTGTTGCAGACGAAGGCTCACCTGGATATCCTAGCAGACGCGTTGCTGCGGTGGGCCCGAGGACGCTAGACTACAACCTAGAGACTCTACCTGCTTTATACATCAGAAGGATAATCGTGTGGACTTTTGTTGCAGACGAAGGCTCACCTGGATATCCTAGCAGACGCGTTGCTGCGGTGGGCCCGAGGACGCTAGACCTAGAGACTCTACCTGCCTTATACATCAGAAGGATAACATGTGGACTTTTGTTGCAGACGAAGGCTCACCTGGATATCCTAGCAGACGCGTTGCTGCGGTGGGCCCGAGGACGCTAGACTACAACCTAGAGACTCTACCTGCCTTATACATCAGAAGGATAATCATGTGGACTTTTGTTGCAGACGAAGGCTCACCTGGATATCCTAGCAGACGCGTTGCTGCGGTGGGCCCGAGGACGCTAGACTACAACCTAGAGACTCTACCTGCCTTATACATCAGAAGGATAATCATGTGGACTTTTGTTGCAGACGAAGGCTCACCTGGATATCCTAGCAGACTCGTTGCTGCGGTGGGCCCGAGGACGCTAGACTACAACCTAGAGACTCTACCTGCCTTATACATCAGAAGGATAATCATGTGGACTTTTGTTGCAGACGAAGGCTCACCTGGATATCCTAGCAGACGCGTTGCTGCGGTGGGCCCGAGGACGCTAGACTACAACCTAGAGACTCTACCTGCTTTATACATCAGAAGGATAATCATGTGGACTTTTGTTGCAGACGAAGGCTCACCTGGATATCCTAGCAGACGCGTTGCTGCGGTGGGCCCGAGGAAGCTAGACTACAACCTAGAGACTCTACCTGCCTTATACATCAGAAGGATAATCATGTGGACTTTTGTTGCAGACGAAGGCTCACCTGGATATCCTAGCAGACGCGTTGCTGCGGTGGGCCCGAGGACGCTAGACTACAACCTAGAGACTCTACCTGCTTTATACATCAGAAGGATAATCATGTGGACTTTTGTTGCAGACGAAGGCTCACCTGGATATCCTAGCAGACGCGTTGCTGCGGTGGGCCCGAGGAAGCTAGACTACAACCTAGAGACTCTACCTGCTTTATACATCAGAAGGCTAATCATGTTGGACTTTTTGAGTTGCAGACGAAGCTCACCTGGATATCCTAGCAGACGCGTTGCTGCGGTGGGCCCGAGGACGCTAGACTACAACCTAGAGACTCTACCTGCTTTATACATCAGAAGGCTAATCATGTGGACTTTTGTTGCAGACGAAGGCTCACCTGGATATCCTAGCAGACTCGTTGCTGCGGTGGGCCCGAGGACGCTAGACTACAACCTAGAGACTCTACTTTATACATCAGAAGGATAATCATGTGGACTTTTGTTGCAGACGAAGGCTCACCTGGATATCCTAGCAGACGCGTTGCTGCGGTGGGCCCGAGGACGCTAGACTACAACCTAGAGACTCTACCTGCTTTATACATCAGAAGGATAATCATGTGGACTTTTGTTGCAGACGAAGGCTCACCTGGATATCCTAGCAGACGCGTTGCTGCGGTGGGCCCGAGGACGCTAGACTACAACCTAGAGACTCTACCTGCTTTATACATCAGAAGGATAATCATGTGGACTTTTGTTGCAGACGAAGGCTCACCTGGATATCCTAGCAGACGCGTTGCTGCGGTGGGCCCGAGGACGCTAGACTACAACCTAGAGACTCTACCTGCCTTATACATCAGAAGGATAATCATGTGGACTTTTGTTGCAGACGAAGGCTCACCTGGATATCCTAGCAGACGCGTTGCTGCGGTGGGCCCGAGGACGCTAGACTACAACCTAGAGACTCTACCTACAGTGTTTCCCCGTGGCTTACTTCCATTAAATCATCTAAGTGTAGGCGCCACCTACAAATTGACCTCAGTTTGCTTCCGGTGTTCCAAAATATTGTGTGTTTCAAAAAATCGTTCTTTTCGTGTCATATGTTTTACGCATGAGCCCGAGGTGTACTCTTGTAAGTTTATACATTCTGTCCCCGTACACATTACTATATTTGTATCCATCCTAGTTGTTAGTGATTGACCATCCCCGGTGGCGCCAAGGCCTACTTTAAGCCCTACCCTAGAACGAGATGACAGGAAAAGAAATATATTTTTTGTATTTAAGACATAATGCACGGAACTGAAAATTCCTACTATTTTCAAACACAATATCTAGTTAGGTTGTAAAAGGTATGAATTTATTTTTAGGTATAAGTTCATAGGAGTCTTAGTTTAATTTACTTCATTGACTGATTATATAGAATATTTTCGATTTCCAGTAAGACTGTTGAAATATAGTAGTATAATTGTTAAATAGCATCCCGTGATGTGCTAGATTTTTGGTCGCATTTCTATTTATTTGGCCATACCTTAGCGAGCGACTCTATTGTCAGAACCAAACCAAACAAAGATATTCTTTATTAAACCTTAGTATTGCCCTTCTCCAGTCAGTGTATAAGTATAACTTTGTGTATGAAAGTGAGGTAGTAGAACCAGTATTATGTTATAATGAAGTGTTACTTTAATATTTCTAATTAGTAAGTCTTGTGTCACCTACAATCATATGAATGGTATCAGACAAAATATCATAACAAATTACCTGAATGAGCAATAATTTTGTCTTTATCACAATTTACAGGTTTGTATTCCAAGGATACTATTATTAATTGTAAAATTAAACCGTGGATCAAGCAATAGTCACATATCAAGACGTTATATATAAAACTATATCTACATAAATATACGGAATTCAACTAAAACTATATTAGTAATTTACGTACACTCAAAATGTTCAGAATAACTATAAAACTATTGTAGCATTAGGATCCAAAAAAAATGTTTAATGTATTAAAACTAATACATTTGAGTCGAAGTTCTAAAATTTAGGAACGAAAAGTATGATATTTATATTTATATTACATCAGAACGAAAATAAAATTATTAATTCTCTGTAAGATTCAAAATTTCATTTTAAAAAGTTCCTATAGAGTTATAAAATAATCAGCTTTCTGCTAAGAGCCTCAGCAGTCGGCTGAAATGTATAAAAAATTTGAAATCGTATAAACAGATAAACATAGCTTATTGTTAAATTAACACTAATTCTAAATGGACTAATTATTGATCTTTGGCTATTCCATTAATAGTTCCCCAAATACGCTGTTTACTACATGTAGGTAGTATATTTGAACATTTTAATTTCTTCTAAAAAGTAACAATTATCAGATAAAATTTACAATTTACAGTTTTAATTTTTCTGATTTTGAATTTTCCTTATTACTTGGATTGTAAGTGCGGGCGGAAGGAGGTGCAATTGTTAGGAGTGGCTAACCCGCAAAGCGCATGCGCCACGACCGACGTCACTGTAGTGTAAACATAGGAACCAGCACATCATTTATGTCTACGCACCATATATAATATACATAAGTGTTTAGCGATCTAAGTTATAGAAATTATTTGTAGGAAGCATGCGGTCGTTGTATACTGGATTGATTGTAATTGATGGTATACGTATTGCATGCACCCCTGCGGAAGTGGCGTAGCGCTGCGGTGTTGGCACTACCGGCTGGTTGGCTGTTGCCAACCTTTTCGGAAGAATTGTTAAAATTTACTCGGAACTGTACTAGTTTCACATTTATTGTAGGATACAAATAGACAGGAGGTTTTTTACCCAGGGGCTGGACCCTCGCAGAGTATTTGGAGTGTTGGGGATTGAGAAGACCCCCCTAGGAGGCAATGACGGGGCCTCGGACGATGTTTACATCCTGAGCCACCAAGGCCTCTGTCATAGTCACCTCAATCAAATTTAATCTAAAAATAAAATATAACAATTCATAATTTATATGGAAACTCTGCCAGATTCTCTGTTTGAGGGTTTGTAGAAAACCTTATGAACTATTTACAATGCAATGCTGACCTGAATGGATAATGGTACGAGATGGCTATGCTATACTTAGTTAAATAATGTTTATAATATGAATAATTATCATTTAAGCTATCATACATTTTTGTTAAATTATCCAACATATTGTTAAAACTGGCTCGTGTTTTGTTGCAATGCATTATAAACTTTTACATTTTGTTAAGTTAAGATAATATTATACTAGTAATCATTGTGAAGTATATTTAAAAAACATTTGATTGAATACTTTAAACTTTCAATATACGATTAAGTAAAGCTAATGAATTTAAATTATAAAATATTGTAATATTCATGTTCAGTGAATACTATGATCAAAATACTCCGAAGCAATAATTAACGTAAATGTGACTAGCGTCAGGTCATCCACACACTGTTATCTCTTATCTAGTTAATTTAGTTGATAAAAGAGTTGCTAGTCGGACGAATGTGCACATGTTTATATGCAGGCCTAATGTATATAAATAGCAAGTGTGCGAGTCGTGGAGAAGGGCAGTTCAGGAGGTAGTGGACAGGCTATGCTACAATAGCATAATCAAGCTCAACAGGGCCTAAGTGTTCGCATTTATTTCCCTCCACATCTACTCGATGTATCTTTATTTTAATAGATAGTTTAGTTAGATGTATTTGTAAGTACATCCCGAGGCTGTTGGGTAGAATTGTTGTCTATTTCAGTTTAGTTAGAGCATCGGAGCCGGTTTGGGAACCTCGGCCTAAGTTTGTACGCTAGACCCGGCCATGTTAACCCCTGCCCTCCACGCTTTAATTGTCACCCCTTTTTTGTAGACAATCCGTTATTTCTTCAACAATGTATGTTGGTTTGGCGCACTGATTTTCTGTTTAACTAGTATAGTCTAACACGATGCACATACACCAATCTTTTTTTAAGTGAATGTTTTTATAATAAAAGTTTATAAAATGTAATAAATATACTATGTACGTTAATGTTCGGAGCACTATTTTATTAGCACGTTAATAAAACTACTATTTTACTCGAACAAGTGCACTGACATCATTGTGATACAAGCTCCTGCCACTGGCCACTGTTAGTGTTGCATGTTGCACCGTATTTACGTTATTGTCTTGTTTATTTGTTGAATAAAACGATTATTTCTCTCTTTCTTGTTTTCTGTGTTTTGTGTGGGATGTCTCGGTTTGCGATGCGTTGTTCTACTGTTCTACCGTTCTACTGTAGCCCCTCCTGTTTTCTCTTTTTCTCTCTATTTCTCTAGTTTAGCATGTTAGTTGTCACAGCAGACGATACATATCACGCCACCTCTGAGGTGCTTTCATTTGCCTTAGTTAGACCCCTGTCCCGTTGAAGACCCTTCAGCAATGAGAGTTAATCAACTATGTTAATCTAAAAATGTTACCATTGCATATCAGAACGAGGTGTTATTTTTAAAACTCGTATAAAGCTGATGTTACATCTAGGTTTCATCGATATTGTAAATATATTTTATGACACAATTATTACTAAATGCTATTACGAAATATGTTATTTTCATTGTACTGTACGAAACATATCATATTATATATTATACATATAGTAATCAAACTGTTCGTTATACCAAAATCCACTCGTCGTAAAAATACAAAAAAGTACAAAAATTAAGAATTGCTTCATTTCTTGCACACTTGGTGGTAAGGAGTCAGCTGCTTAAATCACATTCTAAGTTTCTAACAGACCATTTCTAGGTACATTCATACATGCAAATATTGTATTTATGTTTGAACAAACATGTACGTACATTACTTGCTTCATACAGATTATATTCCCCCAAAACAACGTATATAACACAATATTAATTATTCTCTAAAGTATATACCAAAGTTTGCTATACTAAATTTAAAATTACACCGTTAAGTAGTATATAGTTATTTAAAAAATCATAACTCTCATTCATTCCACACAGCCTACATTTTTTTAAATTAAAAAAGCTAAAATATGCTGGAATTGTTATAACCTTTAATCTTTAATCATTTTATAATATCAAAATGTTTAATAAATACACCATTTTAATTTAGTATATAGTTTGATACAAGGCTCCTGATAATATATCTGGAGATTTTTCAAAATTAGGACAAATTAATATTTAAATTAACAACTATTCCTTCATATTTAAATAGCAATTGCAATATTGTTTATGAAATTTTTGCTAATAGCTTAGTAACCTTTTTATAATTCATATTTTTAGTAAAATTATATTTACCAAATCCCCAAAGGTATATGTCATATTATGAACTATTCAACGTGTATACAGCTATACACTGCTACTGCAAACCTACACCCACACATGGTTTGCATTTATAACCTCGTAAAGTGATAAGATATAACTCTGGAGCAAAGGGTTGTATGAAAGTATGATATGAAAGTTTCTATGGATCACAATAAGTACTACCTTATATGTTTTTCCTAAAAAATATGTGGAAACTCATTTCACTAATTAAGACCTTTAAGTTGACGTGAAAACTGACCTATGCTTCTATTCAAATTTTGTACTCACTTCTTTTGGGACGTCCTCCTGACATAGGTTACTGACAGTTTCTTCAAAAAGTATATATTTAGGTATGGTGTTTATGTACCAAATCTTATTGGTTTACCTGTCGTCGTTCAGTATATATCAAACCCGTGCAGGACTTTATGTAAACCCTGTATATTATATATACAGGGCTTACATAAAGTCCTGCACATAAGGGGGAATTCACAAAATCTTTCTATAAAATAAAAATATATAATATACAGGATTTTATGTATATAAAGTCCTGTATATTATATATACAATATATGAAACCCGGTATATTATATATACAGGGTTTTCATAAAGTCCCGCACGGGTATACAAATTACAAATTAATATACAAATTAAAATGCTGTAGTAATAATGATATAAATTCAAATTTTCATAAAAATACTTTATTGAGAATTTTTATTTGATGGAAAGATTTTGTGAATTCCCTTTTTCCGAAATAGAAAACATTCTAGGTGCTCTTTCCTTTAATGAAAATTTGTTTAACTACGACAAATATTACAAATGGGACGATGGTGTCGTCCTCGTATAATCCAGCTACTTGGAGTTCACAAATTGTGATAGTTATGAGCGATGGTCGGTGGGTGTAGTGTTCTCTTGTGTGGATTAACGTACGCACTATTGAATACTACGTAAAACCCCAAAGAACGTCTGCATAATTAGACCAGTTCGTAATTCAGAGGCAGTTCAAATTAAACGTGCAACACGAGTCCCTTAATTAGTTGCTGTTGGGTTTATTAATTTACAGTTCGTCTAAGAAACATGTCAGCTTTAGTCAGTAACAAGACTACAAGATCGTGCCAAAACCATCATACACTCAATACTCATTCATACTTGGCTTAAAATATCTGCCTTGTGGTATGATCACCATTTCAATAATCTAATATCTAATTAGATATTAACTCAATTTAAAAAGGTAACGTAATAATAGTAATTTAAAAATAGGTTTTATTCTTTTCATCAGTGTATTATTTATTAGTGTATTATTTATTGTTTAGTGTGTGTGTGTGTTATTAGTTTTTCTTGGCAGTAAGTTTAGGCAGTTATTAAAAAAATTTTTAAAACACTTTTTAAAACATTTTGTTATTTTTAAGAAAAAATATTTTAATTTTCTAAATAATACATTTATTTAAAATTACTGCAATGTTGTAATTGAGTAAAATCGCTGTTTGATTCGACATAGATAATATCAAAATCAAATATTAAAGGAAATGGGATATAATAGTCCAGCCTCTTGAACTCTTCGATGACCAACTCCACGATCTTGTGTTGAGTGTTTTCCTGTCGCAAACA
Source organism: Nephotettix cincticeps (assembly GCA_023375725.1). Taxonomy (NCBI): domain Eukaryota; kingdom Metazoa; phylum Arthropoda; class Insecta; order Hemiptera; family Cicadellidae; genus Nephotettix; species Nephotettix cincticeps. The sequence continues at coordinate 62,109,701 of CM041788.1, forward strand.
TGTTTCAATACAAACACTTTAATTTTGCACTGAACCTCTTTAACTGTACAACTTAGAGAAATGCGGTAAACTCACTCTTATATCAATTTAAAACTACGTATTTTCCCGATAAACACTGAGTGCTACCCTTCTGTAATAATCTACTGGCTGAAATTTTCCACCATATGATAGCTACCACATATTATTTACCATAAGAATGCTACTTTCAAAAATTCTTAGTGAAGTTTGAAATTTAATTAGGGTAATTTAATTGAATCATAAAATCAATTATTTGAATGACTTAAAAAATTACATATTCATATATCCTGAACACATGAACTAATTTTATCACTTAATGTTCATTATATGTGACATAATTCAGTCTCAACGCCATAAAGTTTAGGTTAAAAATGTCTACAAGACTACCTTTACCTGTAACGTCTCAAATAATGCAGTTCATTATGAATAGGGCGATAAAGAAGTATTACCCTCTTCAACCAGAAGGTGTTAATTGGTTTATCATCCTGCCCAGCATATTCAGGGTATTTATTGACAGGGACGGTGGCGATGTCCTGTAATCCAGCTACTTGGAGGTCACGAATTGTGGATAGTTGTGAGAGATGGTCCGGTGAGTGTAGTGTTCTCTCGTGTGGATTAACGTCCGCACTATGGAATACTCGTTAATCCACAAAGACCACCCTCATAATTAGACCAATTCGTAATTCAGAGGCCGTGGTTTGGATTCCACGTTAAACTGTAGGTCCATTAGTTGCCATCGGCTGTTGGGCTATTAATTAACAGTCCTGTCTAAGGATCATGTCAGCCTTAGTCAGTAACAAGACTACAAGATCGCGCCACAATCGTCCTACATTCATTCCTCACTCATACTTGGTCAGTACCATGGTGAGTACTCATTGGCTTAAAATACCTACCTGGGTAGGTCGCCATTTAAGTAAAAGTATAAAGTATAAGTTATTTTATTTGTGCTGTTTTTACACTAATTGATCCACACAACGATCAAATTGAAATTGAACAGCTTTTCTTTATCGTCCTACTAAATGTCAATATTTGTATTTTTGGTGTTAATTCTGTTTACTTTGTAACCATGAATTGAGAAAAGAAGAACATTTGCGAATTATGCAAATTTATTTGCTGAACTGAACTTATTTGCTGAATTGAGCTGCCAGATTTAGAGCAGTAAAAAATCATCGAAATTTATATATTTGATGGTGTGCCCCTTCATCTAAAACAGCCATTTCATTCATTCTTCAATTCATTTGGTGGACATTTGGGCAGGAGATGTAATTGGTACCTATTTTTTAAAGACAGGCCTGCCTGTGACGGTAAATGGCCAAAGCTATCATCGAAAAGTAAGAGCTTTTTTCGTTCATCGCTTAAAACAACATGGAACTAGATTCAGACGAGAAATGTTGTCAATAAACAATGCGACGTTCCACACATCAGACGACACAATTTGTATTGAGATAAACGTTTTGTGATAGGATCCTCTCCTATAAATTTACAGGTGAGTTGGAGGTGACCATTCGACAGGTTATTGACGAATTACGTCCCAAGCTACTGGAAAGGGTGATCGAAAATTGAACTTCCAGATTAAATTTTCCACAAGAACACTGTGGATAACACCATATACAAGAAACCATTTTTAAACATTGATGACACAACGGTGTGGTGTAAATAAATGTATTTTCATACCAATATAAGCTATTTTTTACGCTCTACTAGTAGAGAATATAAAACTTTGGCTAGCCAAAGTGACCGTTCTTCGCACGGGTAAACAGGCTGAGAGGTGTACTGGTACGTTTAAATTCTTAAGTTTTATTGTTTACAAAATAAAAAATACCCCCGTCGCAGCAGACCTGCGTACTCAGCGAATTTCCAAATCAATAATATAATAATAATAATAAAATATGACAAGTTTTATAAAAATCTGTCCATAAACATGAGAATCATTTGCCTATTCTCCATAAGATTAACATGGGAAAGAGTGTCCAGGTTTGCTGCTGTGAGGAACACTGAAAGTAGTCATTTCTACCATAAATAATTTTTATTCTAACCAATTATACGAAGTTTCATCAACATCTGTCCATAAATAAAGCAGTTTGCTTATTCCCTATATGATTAATATGGGAAAAGAGTATGCAGGTTTGCCGCCATAACAAATACATAAACTATGATTTTTAAGCATAAAAGGATCTCAACCACATGAAGCTAAATATCAAGTTTCAAAAAAAATTATTGATTAATATGGGAAATATTAATTTTTCCCTATCCTCCATAAGATTAACATTGGAGCCTCAAAATACAACGTACTGTGTTTAGATTTTTTAATATCTCGGTAACCGTTGGAGATAGAGAAAAACTTTAAGGAACTTAATTGTGTAGTTTTTTAAGCTGATTCCAATGGTGAAATATAAAATTAGAAATTTTTAAAAATTACATGTGAAAAAGGCAAAAACCCCATTTTGGGGTACAAAACCCCCCCAAACTACCCTTTCCCATTGACCGATATGTCTGGTTTACGAACTCGTCCGAGCATTTGTAGGAATACCAAATCTCTACCAAATTTGGTCTCGATCGGACCATTTTTACGAGAGTTATCGTGTTCACAGACACATCTATGTATATATACATATATACATATATATATATATATAAATTTTAACGACTATTGTTTTTGAGACCTACGGTAATAGCTTCTTCCCTATGGGAAATTCGCTAATAAAAAGTGTGGAAATTTGGTTGCTCCACCATTCCCAACCCATGGAGATAGCCTCTGAATATCCCTGTGATAATCTGCACGGTCCAGAAGTCCAGTGCCAATTATCAATATATCGACAACCGAAGATCATTTTAAATTGAATTTGTTTGCAGGAAAGAGTGTTTTCAGACAGGTCTGTAGTAGCCGCTGCCACGTCGCGTGCAACGCCTACCTTTATGCGCATGTTCACGTATTTTGTTTGCTTTCCCCTTATTATTCATTCATTTATTCCACGAAGGTATTAAAGCTATCTGATTACTCTTCAGATACCTGTTTAGGTACATCGATTTATCGTATAATAGCTTCATCATTGAAATTGTGAAAGTAGTATATTAAAACACTTGAGAATTAATTTTAACCACGAAATACTATTTATTGGGCTGGTAAACAAACTTCAAGTGACTGACGTTCTACTGAAGGCCGATGTAACGCCATTCGTGGTCACAAATGTGTCGTGTCAATTTTAGAAAGACGTATCACCAGACGACGATGACTGTTGTCATAAAACTGATAGTCAACGATGTGAGTTTTTAAGTTCTTTAAGTTTTATAATTACTTATTTAACACCGATTGTTGCCAATTTTAATGGTTCTTTTTTTAGGTTTAAAATTATTAAACTTTAAAAAAAATTGTTTGTGTTCTAAGATACGACCAAAATTTTGTTTTATAATAAAATATTTTTTAAATAAATACCCCCGTTGCAGCAGACCTGCGTACTCAGTGAATTTTCAAATCAATAATATAATAATAATAATATATGACAAGTTGAGAATTATATTCCTATTCTCCATAAGATTAACATGGGAATGAGTGTGCAGGTTAGCTGCTGTGAGGAACACTGAAAGTAGTCATTTCTACCATAAATAATTTTTATTTTTAACATTTATACCAACTTTCATCAACATCTGTCCATAAATAAAGGAGCCTATTACCTATATGATTAACATGGGAAAAGATTAAGCAGGTTTTCTGTCATGATAAACACATAAACTATGATTTTAAGCATAAATGGATAGATATAAACCACATGAAGGTAAATACCAAGTTTAATCCAAAAATATTGATTAATAAGGGAAATATTAATTTTGAATATTAATTGGAGCCCCACAATACATCGTACTGTGTTTAGATTTTTTAATATCTCGGTAACTGTTGGAGATAGAGAAAAACTTTAAGGAACTAAATTGTGTAGTTTTTTAAGCTAATTCTAATGGTGAAAGATAAAATATAAAATTATTTAAATTACATATGACCAATTACACATTTTTTAAATTACAAGTAAGTGACAATGAACAAACGACATTTGTCATAGTTTTTTTATTACTTGGCTTCTCAAGAGACACTTTCACCTATATCACTTACTTGTGAACTACATAATCAAATATATATACTCGTATATATACAGGGTGTTCATTAAAGTCGGGAACAAACTTCGAGGGGTGATAGTACTCATCAAAATAAACAAAAAATTGTCTATAAACATATGTCGAAAAATCCTTCGTTTAGCCGCTAGCCGCCATTTTGTATTTTATACAAAAAACTTTATATATAAAGAACTATTTAAGATATAGAAACCAAACTTTGCACACATATTTATTGGGCAAAGAGAAAAATATTCTCAAAGTATCATTGAGTTTGCTTTTATATTTTCAAAATGGTGGAGGTTCTTAAAGTAAATGGTTTTTTGTTATTTTAATTAAAATATTTTTAACCACAGTAATTTTGAAAATATAAAAGCAAACTTAATGGAAATTTGAGAATATTTTTTTCTTTAGCCATTAAATATGTGTGCAAAGTTTGGTTTCTGTATCTTTAATAATTATTTATATATAACGTTTTTTGTATAAAATACAAAATGGCGGCTAGCGGCTAAACGAAGGATTTTTCGACATATGTTTATTTGAAATTTTTTGTTTATTTTGATGAGTAATATCACCCCTCGAAGTTTGTCCCCAACTTTAATGAACACCCTGTATATATAAATTTTAACGACTATTGTTTTTGGTCTCTGGGCACTTAAAGAAGAAAAAATTACATAGTCCCGGGCTTAAGTCTTGCCATGAGACCTACGGTAATAGCTTCTTCCCTATGGGAAGTTCGCTAAAATTGTCAAGCGTAGGTTCTGTAGGCATTTCAAAAGGAATTCTTCTCTTACACACCAGTGTCCTGCATCTGTACCGCCATTTTTGCCACAGGAAGTGTGCTGAAATGCAAACGCTCCAATCCGCCAGCAGCTGCAGGCTAATGTTTGGAGATATGCAGCTTCACTTGGAAACCTGTTTATGTGACCAAAGGGTGACCCATTGAACCTCTATAATTGTTAAAAAAAGACGTTTTTCGAATGGCTTGTTTAAGTTTAACCAGGATTCATTTAGGTTATAGTTCTCAAAGAATAGACGCCTTAAAACAATTTCTCACATATTTAAACTATGGAATGTTCCAGCTCTGATACTTAAAAAATATTCTTTTAAATAATAAAATTACAACTAAATATACCCAACCTATAAGAGAGCAATTGAATAAAACCAATGACATTTATTGTATCTGCTCTACCATTCTCTCATTTCAGGGTTTTAACCAAAGTAGCTGCCAAAAAATCCTTTTTGGTTGCTAATATTATGTTGTAGTGCTATTCTAGTTACATCATTACAATGGTAAAAAAACTATTCGTAAAATTTATAAAAGTGACAATGAACAAACGACATTTTGTCATAGTTTTAATACTTGTCTTCTCAAGAGAGACTTTCACCTATATCACGACCTTAACTGTTCGGTTATGGAACTAAAAAGTGATTTAGCTAAAAGGTTTTATGTATACATTAACTAAATGCCTACATGAACATATACTATGAATGTGTAAGCGTATTGTCACTTTTTCTATTTTATTTTTAACTAGCTGACCCGGCGAACTTCGTACCGATAGTAATAAACATTTGATTTTAAATCATAAAACATAGTCACAAAACTTCCCTCTGAGAAATATTATATTTATACAGTAATTAGATACCATTGAGTACTTACTATTTTATGCTTGCTTCTTTGGCTTGCTCATTGGTTCAAATGAAAACAGCTGCTGTTCATATCTTAAAAGGTAAGATACATATGTTGGAATCCAAAACAAAATTATTTCTCCATAAGATTAACATGGGAACTTTGAAGGCGTATAGGGTAGAGATTTATGGAAAAATCGTCACAAAAACTATTAGACTTTCCTATTTTAGGCCTAAAGAACCAGTATACCAAATTTCAGCCTCCTAGGTAATTGGGAAGTGGGAGAATTAGTGATGAGTGAGTGAGTGAGGGCTTTGAATTTTATATATACAGATTTAAAACATTTGAAATAGGTTTCCAAATAAACTAAAAGAGTTATTGTATTGAATTTTTAATATATATAAGAATAAGGACAACTGTTTAGAAGAACTATAAACATTCCCTTTAAAGATATCTATGATCAAATCTATTTCCCATAGGGAAGTAAAAATATTTTCTTTGTAAATACAGTATTTACCCACCAAAAACAGACATTCACCATTGTTCTGTGTATATTTCATAAGTAGTATAATGTAAAATTGGTTGAATAGATGCACTATTCTACTCTATTCAACAGAATGTTTTACGCTCAATCAAATCTTTTGACATGGATATGTCTTAGCTCTGGGGGGGGGGGGTGTTGGTAATTTTTTTTAATAAGTATAAAAGAATAATAACAGCTGTTTAGATTAACTTAAAACATTCCCCTTAGACATATCCATGATCTAACTTATTTCCCGCAGGGTAGTAAATACAAACATTTTTTTCGTACAGAAATTGAAAAATATACGATTATTAGAAGTGTTTCAGCAGTGGAAAGACCCACGCGGAAGGTATGTGGTATGATTACTATGCTAATACCGCCCGGATCAGAGCGCCACCTACGCCAAACAGTGACAAACCTCAGCTGCCATGTGAACGTTCGCTTTCAACATAACCACACAAACACACCTCACCTACTAACTCTCCCAGTTAAACGACAAACTCACGGTTAACTCAATAACTTCAGAGCTGACCAATCATTAACAGACGACAGCTACTCTGTTAACTGCATTACACCAGTAAAAATTAGTTCTACCGTATTCTATAAATTAAGGTATATTTCGACAAAAATAAGTCTAGGTTCTAGCACGAGGGTACTCGAATTATGGTATATTTGTTAGGAAATATGTTTTTATAAGACGATTTTCAAATACGTGCAAAAACTAAGGCAAGTCCGTTGGGTCGTATCAAGAAAAGCTAAATAATACTAAACTTCGGTTAAATTTCTCATTTTGTTTACTTTTTCATTGATACCAAATATTTAAGTAAAATAAACTATTTATTACTCCTCAAATTCATGAAACTTATGTATGTGTATATTTTACCCTTAGGTAAAATATACGGGTCTTAACCGGTCATATACAGGGTGTTTCAGAATTCCCTACCAATACTCTAGGGCATTGTTCCTGGGTAAGAAACAAATCTAAATATCATATTTAAATTGTCCGGAAGTCCTTAGTTACTCACACAGCCTCCATTTTGTTTTTTTCTCTTATAATGTTTTTTTCTGAATAATGGTTAAACGTACGGAATTGAAACTTTGCACAAACATTTATGGCAAATAGACAAAGCTACAGAAAAATTATGACAATTTCTCAAATTCCTAAAACAAAATGGCGGATATGGACATGTTTCTTACCCAGGAACAATGCCCTAAAGTATTGGTAGGGAATTCTGAAACACCCTGTATTTTACCTAAGATAGCGTAAGTAACTATTTTGGAGTCTTTTTCTTCCACTTACTGTTTATTTTGCCATTTTATAAGATTTTTAATGTAAAACTACCTTGAATTTAAGTTTCAAGTGAAAATTTAGAAGCTTATTTCTTTTCCTTAATCATCAAAGTGTTCTAAATTCGTGAACTGTTTTCAATTTGAGTACCAAGGATCTCTCATTCAGAAAGGTTCCTTCGAAATGGACAAAGAGGTTCCTCAGGATATGTTATAATAGCTAGTTAGTTACTAAAGTAAGCACTAAACTGCTAGTTCATTAAACTTAGTATTAAACTAGTTAGTTACTACAGTATGCACTAAACTACCCTTAGCCGCTATTGTTGGTTGTGAAAGACATTAAATTTATAGAGAAAATTGAATCTCGGACACCACCGACATGTTTTAGCGAATTTCCCATAGGGAAGAAGCTATTACCGTAGGTCTCATGGTAAGACTTAAGCTAGGAACCATGTTATTTTTTCCTCTTTAGATGCCCAGAGTCCAAAAACAATAGTCGTTAAAGTTTATATATATATATATATATATATATATATGTGTGTGTGTGTGTGTGTGTGTGTGTGTGTGTGTGTGTGTGTGTGTGTGTGTGTGTGTCTGTGAACACGATAACTCTCGTAAAAATGGTCCGATCGAGACCAAATTTGGTAAAGACGTGTATTCCTACAAATGCTTGGACGAGTTCGTAAACCAGACATATCGGTCAATGGAAACGGGTAGTTTGGGGGGGTTTTGTACCCCAAAATGGGATTTTTTGCGTTTTTCACATGTAATTCTTGTCACATGTAATGCTCCAATGTTAATCTTATGGAGGATAAGGAAAAATTAATATTTCCCATATTAATCAGTATTTTTGGATAAAACTTGATATTTAGCTTTATGTGGTTGAGATCTACCCATTTATGCTTAAAAATCATAGTTTATGTGTTTATCATGGCAGAAAACCTACATACTCTTTTCCCATATTAATCATATAGGGAATAGGCAAACCCCTTTATTTATGGACAGATGTTGATGAAAGTTGGTATAAATGTTAAGATAAAAATTATTTATGGTAGAAATGACTACTTTCAGTGTTCCTCACAGCAGCTAACATGCACACTCTTTCTCATGTTAATCTTATGGAGAATAGGCAAATAATTCTCACGTTTATGGAGAGATTTTTATAAAACTTATATTATTATTATTATATTATTGATTTGGAAATTCGCTGAGTACGCAGGTCTGCTGCGACGGGGGTATTTTAAACTTGGTGGGGCCATGATTATGTAAAAGAAATGTTTAAAAATAATAAATAAATAGAAATAGATAAATACATAAAAGTAAAAACAAAATGTATAAATAACTAAGCCCTCAAAAAGATAAATAACCGTCTTTAGTTTAATAATTTGGACACCGACGTACAACTAGACAAACATTTTAAATTATTAGATTTTTACAATTTTAATTATAAGACGTGGAGTACAGTACCTTAAATAGCAAATTCAACCTACCTTTTAAAAAATATCTATTTCCATATTAAATTATATTTTATTATACTTTTAACTGTAACCCCAAATCATTTTACAGTTTTAAAAGCCCTTAAATTTTATTTATGATTTTTCATTTGAGACGTATTTGTATAAACAGTTTCCTCTTAGTTTCCCGTTTAATTAAGGCAGATTGCACAGTTGACGTTTGCTAACACTGGATATCACCATATTCTCAACAATCTTTGTGGATGTAAGGGGTTTGAGCTTTGCAAAGTGTCAGTAACATAAATGGTTATGTTCAGTTGGTTTGATGCATTATTCAAAAGGCGAGGACGTTCGCTTATCAGCTTAGTTGGAATATTTTCTTGTTGTAAATTTTTTATACAAAAATATCAATATTTCATCATTTTATGTTTTCAAATATTGATTGACCTGTAGTATGATACAAGGTAAGTTTTTCTTTAAAACTAAAAAAAACCTTTAGTTGAAACTAAAGGTTACTATATTGACTGAGTTCAACAATAACCTATTTTGTTTTGTAAATGTAAATAAAATAGTAATTGATTGTTATTTTCTGTGTATAATTGATTTTAATTGACCTTCTCTAAATGATCAGCTTTTACATTAAGATTAGGTTCATTTTACAGGTTGAAGAGTTGTATTTGATATTCGTTATCAAATGGTTGCTTGGAAGCCCTAAAATGGGGATTGAACATAGAATATTTATTCAAAAGTATTATTATTTACTACAAACTTAACGTTTATACCTCCCACACTTCTTCATAGACCTTTACCTCAAGACATGAAATGCTGTCTCAAAATCCGCTACTCGATGAGATTTATTGGGTTTCACATTAAAAGGTTGGTTAACTTCTTATTTATTTTTTATCTCAGTCCAATAAATAGATTAATAAAAAGGCATTTGTTTGGCATTAGTAACTTAGGCCAAATAAGTCCAGTGTCAAATTTATTTGGGAGAGTTGTTTAGTAACGCAAGAAATGAAAAGATTACGACATAGTATAATTAATTAAATAAAATTCAGGGGTATACCATAACAATGAGTAAAGAATAGCACAGTTAGATTTTAATTTACTCTTGCTTTTATAGCAGCCTGAGATTTACCTTTCTGAAATGGCCCACCTAGGTAGGTAATTTAAGGGGAGGGTACCCTGAAAATTGGTCAAAAACTGCCAAGGTAAGGAATATTATTTTATAGTCCCTAATTATTTGTCAGATATTTCTGAATCAGAGAAGTATGTGTTTTTGCAAAAATTAATATATTTTTATAATATTTTTTTAAATAATGCTTACACGAATATTTTGGTCGGTTTACGGCAATGGTCTATACATAAGTAAAGCTATGACTTATGCTTCCAAATAACTAATAAATAAGTATTTTATACCAAAATAGTTTTTATTTTACCAATCATAAAATCGGTAAAGTACATATATTGTTCAAAAATCCATAAAAATGCTACATTTTTTAGAAAACTCGTGATTCGGGACAGTTGAAATTTTCATGATTTTAAAAATAAAAAATGTTAAAAATTAGAAAATATTGCTGATACAACATTGAAATTTTTCATGATGGTTAAAAAAATACAGCTACAAATTTATGTATGGATATGTTAATATCTTTAATGGTTTGTGAACAAATTTTAAATTGTAAAAGTTTTTTATAATTTTTTAAAAATTAAACTTTCTCAGAAAACTCCACAGGAGAGATATTTTCTTATGAATACTTAAAGTTGAAGCATATATCATATACTTCAAAATAACAACACTTCAAAATTTTGTGTAAAAGCGATAGCTTAGGAGCCTTAGCGTTTACCCTAAACCTTTAAAAATTTCTTAAAATGGGGAGGGATGCGAAAAAAGGCCTAAAAGTGTTTATATTTCGTGGAATGGGTTTATATATGTACATAAAAAAGTAGTCAACAATATACAATAACGTAAATAGTATTTTTTATATTTTCAGGGTGCCCCCCTCTTATGGGTTAAGAGGAGGGCACCCATTAAGATGAAAGAAACATTTTGAATTTCAGAATTATGGTAGTTAATGTAGCATAAACAGCTGTTTCATGTGTACATTTGAAATTATAAATAGTATATTATTTTAGAAGTGTTTATTGACGTTAAAATGTTTACCTTTGAAGGATGTCACCCAGGAGCCAGATGAACATCAGGATACGAATTAAAATTTGAGATATTAAGGCAAGATCATGGTAAATAAACTTTATTGTTTAAAATGTTTACCTGGGCATTTTGAAAAAGGACATTTTGAAAAAAGGAAGAGTTAGGTTTGAAGGATGCGCGGGATCCAACTCTTCAGCAAAGTACACATGTACAAATGAGAATCACCCTGAGCTGAGTATGCAGTTAGGAAGCGACGGCTTCATGCATAATTCACAAGCCCACCAACCGATACTCACACTTGGCCTAAACGGCTACATACCCTTCCGGTGAAGTGCTACTGCAAAAATTTTGTTTGTCGTTTAGTGGTATTTACTAACAAAGATGGTAAAAATCCACTTATATAAGAGGATTTGAGTTTTGGGTAGATGCGCACTTTTAGTGTTAAAAATAATTTTTTTATGTTTTATATTCCTGTTTTACATACATTTTTATAATTAAATTTATAGCTTTATAAGTATTTATTTTTAAAAGCAAACTGCTGTCTAAAAACTCTAAATTAAGAATGTATAATCTATAATATTATAAAGAAGAGGTGGTGTCTGTATGTTTGTTTGTGGGTTTGTGTGTTTGTGGGTTTGTGGGTTTGTTGTGGCAAGTGAATGCGAAAAATACTGAACCGACCGGTTTGAAATTTTAGGCAAAGGTAGATCTTAAACTCATGCAACACATAGGCATACTCATTTCCTTAAAATCCTCTCGGGCTACGCCCTGTGAACGTCCTAAGTTTCAATGTTTACATTTTTAGAGAATGAAAACATAAAATTACTTGAATGTCAACAGCTGTGAATACTAAAATTTGACAGTTCGAGAAGAAGGAGAAGAAGAAGAAAGAGCTGCCGTGACCGTCCTAGGTTTCAATGTTTACATTTTCTAATGACAACATCCGTTTGCACTATATTTTGACAGTTCGGGAAGAAGAAGAAATATAGTTGATTTTTCAAATAAACTGCAGGATAGAAATTAGTGAATTATTTGAAATAGCGGAATGGTAGATTTTAAGTTTTTTTTCCGACGACTGTCTCTATTACATTAATCCTTATCCTCTCCCAATATTTGACATATGTTACTTTGAAATGTTGTAGACTCCTGTTTTGTCATTTTGTAAACAATGAAGAATTAATTAACAATACCTTAAATGTATCGATAGAGCCTACACCTTTCAGCCTTTTTAGCCCGTGCGAAGAACGGGTACTTTGGCTAGTACTATTATAAAACAGGCTAAACTGCTGTACAGGACAGGAGTTTTTGCCAAAATTGTTTAGGATATAGATTTTTGTTCTAAGGCTGTTAGATATCTTTGTTGAACTTTGTATCATGGCAGCGATCTTTATCTCTAGACCACGGGCTAGTCCAGTCCACTGCCATCTATCATGGCTAACGCAGCATTGAGCTAACCGCATCATCATCATTAAATATAATTTTTAATTTTTAATCAGTATAAAACAATTCAGTTGAATAGAATTTTTATTATTTTAATTATTTATTATAACGAGAGGATATTTGAGTTTCACATAATCATTAAGAGTGTCCAGTGAAGTGACGGTAGAACAGGCATACAACATCAACGCCGACAATTCAGAACAGGAACGAGGCAGTGGGGTACCCCAGCCGGCAGTCCACATCTCAACTACGTCTTATACCAAGGTCGGTGGAAAACATTTATATCCTCTCTCAAAAAATTTCCATTTTTTATTAACTTCCAACAGTTCTTTATAGAGACAATATAGTTATCCAAAATTCAATTTGTTAAACCCATACAAGGAAACTTATTTTTTCCACTTTCACAATTTTTAAAACAACACATCTCACAAAGGCTATAAAGTCGCCTAAAGAATTGCCACCCTGTTTAATGCATATTAGTTTTAAATAATATTTTTAAATAGGTAAGGATGTATTATTTAGGAATATAAAATATTGTACATTTTCTTTATCAAATTTATATTTGACCTTACTTTCTGAGATTCTTTGATATTTACTTTATGTGTTTATAATTTATCGCACAATTAAATAAAATATATGAAATATAGTCTATATTAAACATGACTGTATTAAATGTGTCAAATGAATTGGTATTTTAATAGGATAATCTGTTTTTAACTTCTGATCTCTAGTTTTTAGTGGTGATTCATAAAATTAGCCTTATACCGTCAATAAAGTTTTTTAAATTATATTTAGAGAACTACAAAATATTTTGGCGCAGTGAGTAAAGGCAGACGGAATCACAAATCGCAATTAGACGTCTGGATATATTTTCTGTTTCTTTGAAATAGCAGAAACTTCCAGATCTGAGGATTACGTAATTTTAGTAAGTTGTCCCATTTAAAAAGAGAAAATTTGTATCATAATTTTTACTGTATATTTTTAATTATTTTTTATAAACCTAAAAAGGCGTTATTTAATATTTCAACTTACATGGATATGTCTTAGCTCAGGGGGGTGAGTGTTGGTGATTTTAAAATGAAAAACATGTAACAGGCTTCCATAGAAACTATCAGAGCTATTGTATTGAGTTTTTAATATAAAAGTATAAGAACAGCTGATTAGATTATCTTAAAACATTCCCTTTAGACATATCCATGATCTATTTCCCTCCGGGAAGTAGATACAATCATTTTTGTATGTGACTTTGTATTTTTTAGTGTATCAACAAGAAACAAAATTGCTATTTATTGCCCCTTCCACAACTTTATGCTTATTAAATGTATTAAAAATGTTTTATTGTTTACGTGGAGTTTAGTAATGAGACGATGTGTAAGTTAATAAGACTATTATATCCCATGTATTTACTCATTTTGGGTGACTACATTAGCTGCGACAAGTATATATTATAGTTACCACGTGCTGAACATGACAACTCCCTACTGTATGACCTTTCACCCTGTTACCATGACTACAGCATCACCGACTGTGGCGTGTCTTGTGTTACTACTCCGTTAAATTAACAGTCTATGACGGTTTATTAAAAACGCCAGTGCCCACACCATTACGTCCTAAGGCATTAAACATGTATTATATATATATATAAACATAAAACAACTTTATTTCCAATAATAAAAATACATGTAATTAAAAAAATCAATACAGTAAATTGGTTGCCAAAGCCTGTAGAATCCTAGGGGAACAAGTTCTTTAAATTTTCACCTATAAAACATGAAAGTTAAAAGATACATTATTGTAAAATAAATACATGATTTATACTGCAAGCATGAATATAAAAGTATAGTTTCGCTTTACTGTACCGTTAAAGGAAATATATATATAAAAAACTATTTATTCCAACCAAGAACCCGGGCCATATACACATGTTCACATACTATTTCTATTACATTTTTAAAAGGCAACCTATGCTGGTTGAAGTTTTAAGCCAAGCTTGAATGAAAAATGAGTATAAGACGATTGTGGCGCGATCTTATAGTTTTGTTATTTACCAAAACTGTTCCTTAGAAAGTACTGTTAATTAATATCCCAATAGCAAATGACAAATGAGAAACCTTTAGTTTAACGAGGGATTCGAACGATTTTTGTCTCTGAATCACGAATTGGTCTTATAAAGAGGATGGTTTTTGCGGAGTAACGTAGTATTTAATATACATGTTTAATATTTAACATACACCGACCACCGTTTATAACTATCTGCACTTCGTGATCTCCAAGCATCTGGATTATATGACACGCCACCGTCCCAGTCAACTACCACCCATATCAACATGTAATCCATACAACTAATCACATGACACAAAAAACATACCAACCATACATGCACACACACGTACAGATAATCCTCAATTATCTCCAAAAAACACATACAGGGTGTTTCAGAATTCCCTACCAATACTCTAGGGCATTGTTCATGGGTAAGAAGCATATCTAAATATCATATTTAAATTGTCCGGAAGTCCTTAGTAACTCACACAGCCTCCATTTTGTTTTTTCACTTATAATTTTTTTTCTGAATAATGGTTAAACGTACGGAATTGAAACTTTGCACAAACATTTATGGCAAATAGACAAAGCTACAAAAAAATTATGACAATTTCTCAAATTCATAAAACAAAATGGCGGCCATTTAAAATTTTGTTTCTCAAATAACTCTTGAACCGTTGATTTAGTAGAAAATTTACAAGAATAACCATTTTTAGGTAATGTAATTACAAATTGATTGAAACCAAATTGTTTTAAATTAGACAAATATTAACTGAGATATAGCAGCTTTAGTGATAGGTGACCGCTAGAGCTTAGTTGCAGTGCATGTCAAGGCATGCGACTAAAGTCTGCCACAACAATGCAACAGTCTCCGACTCTGTCGTATTACCGCATTTAAATATGATATTTAGATATGTTTCTTACCCAGGAACAATGCCCTAGAGTATTGGTAGGGAATTCTGAAACACCCTGTATACTCACACAAACTGACCCTTGACTCGCACGCACCATGACCATCGGGTGGCTGGTAATTCTCCGCCACACCTCATAAACATCAGCATCATCGAGACAGCAGCAATAGAAAACGTTTATGGAATTGGATCAGCTAATCAGGGTTTTTGTTGTTGAGTATTACCGTAGCTGTAACTACAGTACGTATTTTTCGAAGATAGAAAGAACGCTTAGAAAAAGTTTATGTTTAAGGGAAAATTACGAAATAAATGTGGATTAAGTAGGTGAAAAAACGGTCGCTGTTATATAGCCATGACCAATTCTATCTAAGAGTATAAAATTGAAATCATATTTAATTGAGTTAAATGGCAATTTCGTATAACGTTTTATTTTAATCTTTAATTATTCCTCACGATATTAAACTTACTACTTTTAATTTCAAACGCACTCAACTGAAAACTAACACAAGGTAGGTCATTGGTTTTAACTACGGGTTACAATTAAATATATACGCTAGCTGTTAAGTTAGTTATGAGAACCATACAGCAGATACGTTCAATTATTTTACAAGAGAATATTATCATTTGTTCCACCAGGAAAGGTTGGTCTCCATTAACCTCCATGATAGGGACACATAAATTCTATTTAAACATTGTACTTCTCTGAGCTCCATTTCATGTGGTTAGGATTTTATCTACCCCAAAAGCATTTTTTAATCGAGTCAGAGAGAGATTGTACACAAACGCTTTTTGGGAAATCGGTCCAACCGCAAATGGGTATCCCAGGGTTTGAACCCGTGAACACTTGCACCGGCGTCCAAGACGCTGACAACTAGGCTAGAGAGCCACCCCATTTAAGGGCTATCTGGATACCCTAAATTACCTACAAGTTCATCGGGGGAAGGGGCTACCCCACAACCGAACCTTTCCTCACATTGCCCATCATCCCCTGCTGATCATTTTACTCCTAATTCTCTCCACCATAATAAGAAAGACAGCAAGACTATGAAAAATACAAGTACGTTGGCGAGTCCAATAATCCATCTACTTAAACTGTAAGTTCCTCAGATGCTACTGTTGGGCTTTAACTAACAGTCATGTCTAAGGAAAATGTGGGCCCAGTCAGTAACAAGGCTACAAGATTGCACCATTGCGCCATTATCTTACGCTCATTGTCATTCTTATCTAAACTACCTACCTGGAAGGTCGTCATAACAATAGTATTAACCACGGAATACTTCCTCTACCTTAGGATAAGTTCCCGGCCTCCAAATAACTCTAATCAACAACAAAAACAACAACTTGTCTTGTCTTGTCGTTCCGCAACAATTATCCTCGCGTTGCAGACTGTCCCGGAGACATGGGTTTATCGCCAGCGCCGCAACTGTAATCAACGAATATTAAACTGGACAAAATGAACGGCGTAGCACGGTTGTACGTGGCTTATCAGACTATCAGCTGATTTCTGGTCCTAAATATAGCAGTCGCGTGACTACATTATGTCTGGTCGGAGTTATAGCTAAGGGTGCCGGTATTTCTTGCTTATTCTCCACAGTTTCCCTAACCCTTCGACAGTGACTGTGATTTTAAAACACGAATAGTAACTTATGTAGTCTTTTTCAGGATATTAAACACAAACTACACTAACAGTGTAGAAAAAATAAAGTATAGGCTATATAGAAAACATAGCCTATATTCTTTGTTTCAAACTGGTGGTGGATTTATGTTTTTAGTTTATTTTATTACGATTTTCCATCACGATTTTTCACGACGATGCGGGATCTCGAATCTGATTCCGTCTACAGATCGGCTAGAACCCAAAACACGGCACGATTATAAGACCAATACAACCGCCCCCACGTTGTCTTTCTGTCGAGAAGAAAAGATTAAGCCAAAATTGTATGAGTCGTTGGTCGATCGTCCCTTTTACTGCCTCGATGAATTCTTTGAATTTGTCCAAAATCAATAATATTGTAAAGTTTGTATTGTATAATACTTATTAATAGTTCTGTTATTGTAGTAATTGTAATTAAAACTATTGCTATGTACATACTTTGTATTCTGATTTTTTATTGCTTTTTGTAAGCCTAATGCTTGTAAGCTCATTGCTTTAAGCATTGCTCGTAAGCATTGCTTGTCATTTGTGCATTATTGGCTCATTGCATTGCTTGTAAGCATTGCTCGTAAGCATTGCTTGTCATCGCTTGTAAGCATTACTTGTAAGTATTGCTTGGCATTGCTTGTAAGCATTGCTCGTAAGCATTGCTTGTCATCGCTTGTAAGCATTACTTGTAAGTATTGCTTGGCATTGCTTGTAACCATTGCTTGTAAGCATTTCTTGGCATTTCTTGTAAGCATTACTTGTAAGTATTGATTGGCATTGCTTGTCAGCATTGTTTGGCATTGCTTGTAAGCATTGTTTGTAAACATTTCTTGGCATTGCTTGTAAGTTTTGTGACTGCTTTAAACCTTTTTCAGCTTTATACCGGTTCAATTTGGATTATGTACTAATCGTGTCATGTTTTAGGTTCTAGGTTGCTTATAGGCTGCAAAATATTCTTTAACTCTTACAAATTTGATCACAGCACGCACCTTACTCTACTCGTAAAACCTGTTCTAATAAATTGATTGTTCATTTTATTTGGAGAAAGTCTTTTGAGCTATTTTCGAGTTATGTTACACGTGCTGTCAGCTGTTCTGATGACTCTTCGGCTGAATGACCGGTGTGGTGGGACGGATCGTAAGTGTTGGTTAACAGTTACATAAAATTAAAGGTCTTGTTTAACTAAAAACAATGCAAGAAACCTTAACTTAAAAGGATCGATACATACCAAAGTTGTGTTGGTTTAAAAATGGAATGGTACTTACTTCAAACCACCACCATTTTTTCAAGTCAATTTTATTAAATCCAGTTAGATACCGAATTTGACGTATTCTGCACCTTAAGAACGTTGTGTAACTTCCAATAAATCTACATATAAGGAGTTACAGAAAATTTGCAGCGTAACTTTGGTATCAAATTATAGATCTTTCTAAGTAGAATTCTACACCTGAAACCGGGTCTTAAACTGTCGATACAAAAGAAAACAAAATGGGAGGTTTTAAAGGTATCGCGTTGTATTTCAAACTACCACAATTTTGTTTTGCATCAACGTTCTTCTCGTAAAACTGTTTTTAATACATTTATTGTTTATAAATTTGTAGAAAGTCTTTGGAGCTATTTTAAAAATATATTCCTTGTGTTATAAGCTGTTCCGATGCCACATTGGCTGAATGGTCGGAACTGGTGGGACGCGATAGCATGTTTACAGCTGCAGGAAGTGGCTAGCTTGCCAGCAACAGGTAACTCATTGCTTGGATTTACTACCAGCCGTCTGCAGGTAGCGTGAATTTCCCTAATGAATTCTGACGTTTAGAACAGCTTACCTCTTCGCTACCATCTAATTATACTGAATGCCAATGTACAACTCGTCATATGGCGATGTATTCATTTCATCTAAACCAGTGATCACAGACTTTAATTTGTATAAATGTCCGTCTAAAATATCTATAAAACTGTTACGTGCCGGTTAAATATTTGAACTTACAATCCTTTCACACGTCTTTTGGTGAAAACCCGTCCTGGGACATTCTAATATTACAAGAAGATTTGAATAAGACTCACACACAGACATTTCACAGACACGACGACGGTTCTTCATTATACATAAGGATGACACAGCCCCAGTGGGAAAAATGATATTTCTTTATACTTTTTATACTTTTTAACTGAAATGGAGACCTACCCAGATAGGTATATTAAGCCAAGTATGAATGAGGAATGAATGTAGGATGATTGTGGTGCGATCTTGTAGTCTTGTTACTGACTAAGGCTGACATGTTCCTTATGACAGGACTGTTAATTAATAGCCCAACAGCTGATGGCAACTGTTGGACCTACAGTTTAACGTGGAATCCGAACCACGGCCTCTGAATTATGAATTGGTCAAATTATGAGGATGGTCTTTGTGCATTAACGTAGTATTCAATAGTGCGGACGTTAATCCACACTACATCCACCGACCATCTCTCACAACTATCCACAATTCGTGACCTCCAAGTAGCTGGATTACAGGACGTCGCCACCGTCCCAGTCATAAGTTTTCTTATTCTGTACTATTTCTGTAAAGTTTGAAGTATAAGCTGTGCAACTGATTCTCGTTAGGTTGTTGTTAGGGCTCTTACTGAGGCAGGATCTGTGTTTATTTTTTATGACCTTATTTTAGGACCACTAATTTAAATACTCTCTTTGCAATCCGATACAATAAAGATAAACAAAATCTTAGAATATTCAAATGACAGTGGCTTAATAGTGCAGACGTTCTCATAGTGCTCTATCTCTCAGAGTCATATCTGGTTAAGAGAGGCTTAAGAAACACGGCACGATTATAAGACCAATACAACCGCCCCCACGTTGTCTTTCTGTCGAGAAGAAAAGATTAAGCCAAAATTGTATGAGTCGTTGGTCGATCGTCCCTTTTACTGCCTCGATGAATTCTTTGAATTTGTCCAAAATCAATAATATTGTAAAGTTTGTATTGTATAATACTTATTAATAGTTCTGTTATTGTAGTAATTGTAATTAAAACTATTGCTATGTACATACTTTGTATTCTGATTTTTTATTGCTTTTTGTAAGCCTAATGACAGTAAAACCTTATTTATTCATTCATTTATTTATTTGGACGCGTTTTGTTTCTTGTGTGCGTGACTATTGGCTCATGTCATTGCTTGTAAGCATTGCTTGTAAGCATTGCTTGGCATTGCTTGTAAGCATTGCTCGTAAGCATTGCTTGTCATCGCTTGTAAGCATTACTTGTAAGTATTGCTTGGCATTGCTCGTAAGCATTGCTTGGCATTGCTTGTATGCATTGCTTGTAACCATTGCTTGTAAGCATTTCTTGGCATTGCTTGTAAGCATTACTTGTAAGTATTGATTGGCATTGCTTGTCAGCATTGTTTGGCATTGCTTGTATGCATTGCTTGTAAGCATTGCTTGTAAACATTTCTTGGCATTGCTTGTAAGTTTTGTGACTGCTTTAAACCTTTTTCAGCTTTATACCGGTTCAATTTGGATTATGTACTAATCGTGTCATGTTTTAGGTTCTAGGTTGCTTATAGGCTGCAAAATATTCTTTAACTCTTACAAATTTGATCACAGCACGCACCTTACTCTACTCGTAAAACCTGTTCTAATAAATTGATTGTTCATTTTATTTGGAGAAAGTCTTTTGAGCTATTTTCGAGTTATGTTACACGTGCTGTCAGCTGTTCTGATGACTCTTCGGCTGAATGACCGGTGTGGTGGGACGGATCGTAAGTGTTGGTTGACAGTTACATAAAATTAAAGGTCTTGTTTAACTAAAAACAATGCAAGAAACCTTAACTTAAAAGGATCGATACATACCAAAGTTGTGGTGGTTTGAAAATGGAATGGTACTTACTTCAAACCACCACCATTTTTTCAAGTCAACCTTATTAAATCCGTTTTAGTATCTTTATTTCAATTGAAAAGTACAGTTAGATACCGAATTTGACGTATTCTGCACCTTAAGAACGTTGTGTAACTTCCAATAAATCTACATATAAGGAGTTACAGAAAATTTGCAGCGTAACTTTGGTATCAAATTATAGATCTTTCTAAGTAGAATTCTACACCTGAAACCGGGTCTTAAACTGTCGATACAAAAGAAAACAAAATGGGAGGTTTTAAATGTATCGCGTTGTATTTCAAACTACCACAATTTTGTTTTGCATCAACGTTCTTCTCGTAAAACTGTTTTTAATACATTTATTGTTTATAAATTTGTAGAAAGTCTTTGGAGCTATTTTAAAAATATATTCCTTGTGTTATAAGCTGTTCCGATGCCACATTGGCTGAATGGTCGGAACTGGTGGGACGCGATAGCATGTTTACAGCTGCAGGAAGTGGCTAGCTTGCCAGCAACAGGTAACTCATTGCTTGGATTTACTACCAGCCGTCTGCAGGTAGCGTGAATTTCCCTAATGAATTCTGACGTTTAGAACAGCTTACCTCTTCGCTACCATCTAATTATACTGAATGCCAATGTACAACTCGTCATATGGCGATGTATTCATTTCATCTAAACCAGTGATCACAGACTTTAATTTGTATAAATGTCCGTCTAAAATATCTATAAAACTGTTACGTGCCGGTTAAATATTTGAACTTACAATCCTTTCACACGTCTTTTGGTGAAAACCCGTCCTGGGACATTCTAATATTACAAGAAGATTTGAATAAGACTCACACACAGACATTTCACAGACACGACGACGGTTCTTCATTATACATAAGGATGACACAGCCCCAGTGGGAAAAATGATATTTCTTTATACTTTTTATACTTTTTAACTGAAATGGAGACCTACCCAGATAGGTATATTAAGCCAAGTATGAATGAGGAATGAATGTAGGATGATTGTGGTGCGATCTTGTAGTCTTGTTACTGACTAAGGCTGACATGTTCCTTATGACAGGACTGTTAATTAATAGCCCAACAGCTGATGGCAACTGTTGGACCTACAGTTTAACGTGGAATCCGAACCACGGCCTCTGAATTATGAATTGGTCAAATTATGAGGATGGTCTTTGTGCATTAACGTAGTATTCAATAGTGCGGACGTTAATCCACACTACATCCACCGACCATCTCTCACAACTATCCACAATTCGTGACCTCCAAGTAGCTGCATTACAGGACGTCGCCACCGTCCCAGTCATAAGTTTTCTTATTCTCTACTATTTCTGTAAAGTTTTAAGTATAAGCTGTGCAGCTAGCTGATTCTCGTTAGGTTGTTGTTAGGGCTCTTACTGAGGCAGGATCTGTGTTTTTTTTACCTTATTTTAGGACCACTAATTTAAATACTCTCTTTGCAATCCGATACAATAAAGATAAACAAAATCTTAGAATATTCAGATGACTTAATAGTGCAGACGTTCTCATAGTGCTCTATCTCTCAGAGTCATATCTGGTTAAGAGATACTTATTACATGACGTTCTAGTGATTACAGAAACAGTTCAATGTCTACTATGTGTCTGTGTAGTGGTTGATTTTATCCTTCATAATTTCAATAAGTATTTGAACATTATAACAAATCCTAACCTCAAAATGGCGTCATGTGGGACCTGCAACAAGGTTGTAAAGCAGAAGAAACTTAAGGTTAGTTGTTCTGAATGTTCCAGAGATTTTCATGAAGCTTGTGTCAATCTGAGCAATAATGATATTGATTACCTATCTATTGAAGACCTAGTTTGGAGGTGTCATCCCTGCAATGTTGCTAGGTGCAGTAGTTTTGCAAGATATTTTGCAAGAAATTAATGGGCTCAAAAAGCAGCATTTAGAATCGGTTAAGGATTTTTAAACCTCTGATGAGTGCATAAATGATGAAATCGATGCTACTAATGAATCTGTTCAACAACAAACCAAAAAGTTAGAAGGTTATCTGAGTGAAAATAAAATCCTGAAATAGATGGTATTTGAATTTGAAAGTCGTATGGAGGAATCCGAACAGTACTCTAGGCAGAATTGTTTGGAAATACAAGGTCTGGCAGGACAGAATAATGATGTTTTGTCTACAGTTAGAAGTGTTGGCAAGGCGATATGGATGAATATGACTGATTCTATGGTGGGTGCTTGTCACACCCCAGGGTGAGTCCCTGACACCTGCGAGAGTGAAGTGATGAGGGTCAACGGCTACACGTGGCTCTGGGAGGAAAGATCTTCATGAGAAAAGAGGTCAAGGAACCAGAGATTATACTGTACCAAAACAAAAGAAGCATGAGAGAGAATTTTGACAATTTTATGGCAAAGTTGTCTGTCCTCTAAAAAATCCTGACATTATTTTCCTCTCTGAAGTATGGACTAAGCAGTCAGAAAAGCATTTATTTTAAATAACTATTCACTACATCTTAAATCTAACGAGACAAATAGAGCAAGTGGCGTGGCAGTGTTTATACATGAAAGTTCATTAGAAGCTCAAACACAAAATGTCAATATTTATCTGCTGATGTATTGCCAATTAGCTTTCGGATACTTAATGAATATTTCCTTGTGTTAGATATTTACTGAAATCATAAACAATAAAAGGAGCCTCTCATTAATGATTTCAGATCGGTTTTAGCCATCAGCTAAAATATTTTTAAAATATTTTGATAATTTTAGATATTAACCTAAATTTGCATAACAAGATAACAATGTAATTGATGGATATAAATTTACCTTAGCTACCCATGGATATGAATCCCAAAGTAACGAGCCAAGCAGAGTCACAGATGCAACTTAAACTTGTATTGACCACGCACTTTTTAAAAGCAACATCAATCTATAATATTATAAAGAAGAGATGGTTTCTGTATGTTTGTTTGTGGGTTTGTGGGGTTTTTTGTGGGTTCGTTGTGGCAAGTATATGCGAAAAATACTGAACCGACCGGTTTGAAATTTTACACAAAGGTAGATTTTATACTCATGCAACACATAGGCGTACTCATTTCCTTAAAATCCTCTCGGGCTACGCCCTGTGAACGTCCTAAGTTTCAATGTTTACATTTTTAGAGAATGAAAACATAAAATTACTTGAATGTCAACAGCTGTGAATACTAGAATTTGACAGTTCGAGAAGAAGGAGAAGAAGAAGAAAGAGCTGCCGTGACCATCCTAGGTTTCAATGTTTACATTTTCTAATGACAACATCCGTTTGCATTATATATTGACAGTTCGGGAAGAAGAAGAAATAAAGTTGATTTTTCAGATAAACTGCTGGATCGAAATAGTGAATTATTTGAAATAGTGGAATGGTAGATTTTAAGTTTTTTTCCGACGACTGTCTCTATTACATTAATCCTTATCCTCTCCTAATATTTGACAGATGTTACTTTGAAATGTTGTAGACACTCGTGTTTTGTCATTTTGTAAACAATGAAGAATTAACAGTAACTTAAATGTATCGGTACAGCCTACACCTTTCAGCCTTTTTAACCCGTGCGAAGAACGGGTACTTTGGCTAGTTAGAAATAAAGAAATACTGTATGTTTTGTGTGTTATAAATACAAAATACTGCCGACCGATAGTGGTTCGAAAGTCTACCGCCGCCACGGCTGCGCTAGCGGCGCCCAGCTTCCTAACAGTTACATTTTCAAAAGAATGAAAACATAAATTTGAATGTCAAGCTTCAAATTTGACAGTTAGAAAAGAAGAAAAAGCTTGTTATTTATTTTATAATTTACTTTCAAAATTGCATGTACAAATTATAAATTTATAAGATGGGAAAGATTGGCGTTGCACTGTAATTTACGTGTTTTCTTATCTTCGAGCCATTTCCGTAACATGAAATCCTTATTAATTTTGATTAACTTTGATAATATGTGAGTTATAATTCTGGTAGATTGTTCCTGGTACTTAGAAACTATAAAATGGTACTTTATTTGCAAATGTCAAAATAAGACATACAAAATTGTTATTTATTTTATAATTTACTTTCAAAATTGCATGTACAAATTATAAATTTATAAGATGGGAAAGATTGGCGTTGCACTGTAATTTACGTGTTTTCTTATCTTCGAGCCATTTCCGTAACATGAAAGGTGGAAGACACATTGTTGATTGCTGTGAGATAATAATTCTGGTAGATTGTTCCTGGTACTTAGAAACTATAAAATGGTACTTTATTTGCAAATGAGTAAATACAAAATTGATTTATCCACCTAATTCACATATTTTTATACAAATTTATTAAATAAATATTTTAAGTGTATATTAAACTAAAAGGTTTTATAGATAACTAAGGCCGTCCTTTGAACTGATTGTATGATTCAGGGATACGAAACAACTACTTATTATTATTGAAAAAGTATTATCATAAGATCTTAAATAAATCAAAAAAGAAAAATATTTTCAGCACGATAATTTAGTTTGATTTTGTAATAGGATGGATTAGATCTAGTTGGACTATTTTTATTAATATTAAAATTCTTTCTATATTACGATACAAACAAATTTGTTATGATTTGTTTAATCGTTTTGAAATAGATTTACAGTCGAAATTGATTTAAATAAACTATTATTTAATTAATTTTGAGAACTGATTGCTATTTATTTTAATTAAGGTTCATGGTTCTAATGTTGTGTAAAACCTAAAACAAATGTGCCTGATATTGGTCAAAACTGGGATTTTGAGAGCTCATCATTTAGCGTTTATAATGTATGGTTGATTTTTAGGTACACACACCTTCTCCAAAATGTATAGAATAGTGAAAACTGTGGGTGATCTCGTTTACAAGGATAAGCGTTGTAAGACAATCTCAGAAAGGTTGAGCGTCACAGAAAGAAACACAGATCGAAAGAAATTGAGATAATACCACTGGAAAAGTGATGCAAGACGACATACAAGATGTCAAGATACAAGACAATACATCCTTAACATAACGTAACAATGAACAAATTACAATGAACAAGACGTACAAGATGCAAGTCGTCTTAAATATTACCTGAATAGCATAAAGCCTTTCAATTTACACACTAACCTATAATTTTGATTTATAAAGATTATATCAAAGTACCGGCAGACCGGTAACTAAATTTAAACAAATTTCCTATGTAAACACAATTTACATGGTTTAACTAAATACGTTTTAATACAACTTAATAAACTGATTTCTTCAATTTCAAATTCCATATCAGTCGGGTTGTTGTATGCTAGAGGTTGAGAAGCATTACATTTATTGAACATAGTTGAATATATAATCACATCCGAAACTTCGTTGCGGGTTTGATTAGGATTTATTCGCGGTGAAACCATTTTCAGGTCATTTCGCTTTAATTTTAGATCCTAAAAACTGTTCCTGAAAAATATAACACTAAAACATGTAACACTATCATTTAAAAATAAGCCAAACTAAATTAAACATTCTTTATAACGTTTACTGTGAAATAACATTAAACTAAATATCACTCCTTTATGACGTTTCTTTTAAACTAACCTAAAAAAATTATTATTTACGAATTTTACTATGAAAAATAAAAAACCTGTTGATATAGGTTTTTGTTGTTTTGTTGTAGATGTAGTTTGTTGTTTTTCCAAACTACTTCCTAACTGCAGACTTAGAAAGGCTACAAGACGAAACCCGGATTTTTT
This sequence comes from Nephotettix cincticeps, assembly GCA_023375725.1. Taxonomy (NCBI): domain Eukaryota; kingdom Metazoa; phylum Arthropoda; class Insecta; order Hemiptera; family Cicadellidae; genus Nephotettix; species Nephotettix cincticeps. Next base: position 62,136,493 of record CM041788.1, read on the forward strand.
TCAGCTGAGACGTGCTTCAATCGATTTCTCGAGACGAAATACGTTACACAAAAAATCAAAAATCCTTGGCCGGAAATAACATTTTGCCTGAAAAGTGCTTGTTTTAGAATGTAAGATAATACACGCATTAAATTCATTTTTTACATTTTATTAAACTGTCAAGAAGAAATAAATGTTAAGAAAATGTTTGTTATTCTCAAAATGTTATGATTAAATTCTCTTTCAGCCTTTCACTTAACATTCTTCATCCAGTTTTATCTAAAAACCTCGTAAACCAATTTTTGCTCGCTTCAGTGAATAATGCATTGTATGCGAAATGAATGTAAGCCCACATTTCATGCACTCTCTCTTGCACGTTCATGGAAAATGAAGCATATATTGTGTAAATATCTGTCTTACAGAATTAATTTTAATATTTGGAGTATCTTTTATAGTTTTGAAATCGAGTGAAATTAAATTACGGATTTTTTCTATATGGAAAATAATTTATATTTGTTTTTTAAAAAAATTTCTAGGAAAACAATTTATAATAACGACATTTTAAACTCTATATCTTATTTCTCTCGCTTCATAGTTTCACGACAAATATCGCCAAGATAACTAAAGAAATAAATAAGTTATAAATATATAGCAAATATAGCAATTTTTTAGAATTAATCCTAAATATGCGTAACCATTTATTTATTTTGTACACTTTTTTTAATGAATATTCTCATCCAAACTATGTGGACATCTTGGTGATCGAACCCATCACCTCTTGCACCGAAGTCCAGTTGAATGTTATGCTTGGTTTTTTGGCTTGGTTAAATGGTCAAATAAAAACACTGCTTTTCATGATTACCTCAAGTCAACATATGTTGAAATCCAAAACCAAAATAGTTCTTAGTAAGATTAATATGGTAACTTAAGGTTCAACCTTAAGATTAACCTAAAGGTTCAATGAAAACCTTTATTTATAACTAGTTTGGCAACGCATAAAGGACATACATACATTATAGAGAAAACTATGTAAAAATCAGCTAAACCCAATTTAGGGGTACAAACCAAAATCACACGTAAACAAATACATTCAGTGTCGAACTAATTGTGTTTTAGTTTCTGGGGACTCTAAAAAAACGTCGATTCCTGGCGTAGATACTCGTGATTGAGGATTTTCTCTACACGTGTGAGCATCAATATGTGAATGTGTGGATAGTATGTGTGTTTGGTGTCGTGAGATTGGTAGTATAGGTTATATGGTGGTATGGATGGATTGGAGGACAAAAATCGTGGATAGTTGAGAGCGATGGTCAGTGGATGTGGTCACTTGTGTACATTGAATAATATTGGTATTACAAAAACACTACAAAGACCATCCCCATAATTAGACCAGTTCATAATTGAAAAAGGCAAAAGTGGTTCGGATCCCACGTTAAACTGTAGGTCTATCCAACTTCCAACTTAAATACCATCTGATGGTTGGTGGGCTATTAATTATCAAGCCTGTATAAGGAAAATTTTAGCCTTACTCAGTAACAAGACTAAAAGGTCGTGTCACAATCAGCCTCCTTTCTCATTCATACTCGGCTTAAAATGTCTACCTGAGTAGGTCATCATTCAAATTCAAAGTACACAGTATAAAGGACTACGGTTATTCCTAAACCGTTCTCTATGAAACTTGCTATAACACCCAAACACGTTTGACAATTTAGTAGGAGACTCAGCTTTTAGCAAAAAAACCATAAACATAGTAAGTGGTGTGGGGAATAAATTGTTTGGTTATCTGAAAAACACAATTACTACGTTAATTATATTTGGGACTATGATAAGTGTATTAAAGTTATGTAAATGTGTTTGTAATCTTCTTTTTTGTGAGAAAGTACCTTGTGGGCATTTTCACTCGTGGTTATTTTTTATTTTAGTTTTATTTCGCAGAAGTCATATTTTTCCCAGAAACACAACTATATTAGTTTAAATGTGTATAAAGTTTTATTCAATCCATACAAAGTACACATAATTTGCTTTTTTATTATTTGACATTGTCCAGTATTTACACGCCGCGCCCTTGCAAGTAGCAAGTGTACAGCACAAGCGTACATTAGGACCAAGTCTTGACTTTATACATTATTCAAAACCCAGACAGGGTTTGTTTATCGGCTTTTCTGAAGTCTTTCCTGAACATCATCCTAGCTTGGAATATCATAAATTTATTTAATTCTATTTTTGACTCTCACTCTATATTTTATATTTATATAAATTTGAAAATCGGTTTTTACTACTGCTTGGTTAAAATACAATGATAAATAAAATATATCACCGCATTCAGAATACGGAACTTTTTTCGTTTAGAGGTGTTTTATGATCGAAACACTTGTAAATTGTTCCATAGGCATTAGGTCTATGGGTTGAATTAGAGACGGCGAATACAGAAGTCGCTGAGGCCAGCAAAAGGTGACCACTCATTACCTGACAGGAGTCGCTGGAGATTAGATTAGATTATTAAAATGGTGACCATACCACAAGGTAGATATTTTAGGCCAAGTATGAATGAGGATTGAGTGTAGGATGATTGTGGCGCGATGTTGTAGTTTTATTACTGACAGGCTTACTTGAATACTTGAATACTTGTTGCCTGCATCCATGACCGACATGGTCGGGTAGATTGCGTTACTATGTTTAAATATAAAATGACACACAACACATACACACAGTAAAAACATGATGGACGTGACTAGATGGGGTTTTCTGGGGCAAAATCCAACTCATCCAGCCTATAAAGGGGTCTATTTACCAGGTACTCACGTATTTTCAATTTAAAGGTCTTTGAGTCCAGATCACACACTTCAGCTGGCAGGGTGTTAAAAATTTTTATTGCTAGATGAGGGTAGCTCCTAAGTGTGTGACCTAGACGACAACGTGGCATGTCAACACGTCTTGCCCCTCGAGTGCCATACCCGTGGACCGCATCTCTCCGGCCAAACTGCTGCAAATTGTATTTTAGGAGCACCAGCGAGTTCAGGACATACTGGCCAATGACGGTAAGAATCCCTAGTTGGGTGAAAAGAGGCCGGCAGTGATCTCTATGTCCAGATGCTGTGATAACTCTCACTGCCCTTTTTTGTAAGAGTAGAACTCGCTGTGCAGCAGGGGAGTGACCCCAAACCACCATGCCATACAGGCTGACATGTTCCTTAGACAGGACTGTTAACTAACAGCCTAACAGTCAATGGCATATCTAAGGGACCTACAGTTTAACGTGGAATCCAAACCACTGCCTCTGAACCTATGAACTGATCTAATTATGAAGATGGCCTTTGCGGATTAACGTCATTACAAGAATGGGTATGTTACCAGCTTCATTCAAATAATGATAATCAAAATATGAAAAACAAAAATGAATCCTCCCAATGTTTACGAGATACTCTTATTTTATATTGAGTAAATATTTGAACAGAGATTGGAATTATTCCGCAATAATAAAAATAGAATGGTTGCAATTCAAAGACGGTGACACAAATTTTGTGTTATAAACAGACTTATTTTTTTTATTTTCATATCGAAATACATTAATTAATAAGACAGACATTTTCTGAAAAGTATGATTTATTCTGTATTTATAGGTAAGTCGTATTTTTAAATTCTGCTACTATGAAGTTTCATTTTTTTTAAAGGATTTATTAGGGATTATTAACAAAAATAAATGTTAATAGTTGCTATTCTATACAATATTCTATTATTGAAATGTGCCTTTGACTAATGCACTAAATCCATTTTTTTGTCAAAAGATGAAACTTCATAGTTCACTTTAAAAAAATTTAACTATTATCTAATATAAACCGTTTTTATTTACAAATAATGATTTGGTAGATGTGAAAATAGTTATATAAAAGAACAGCATTCTTGGAAACTTTAGTTTCCCTTTATGAAAAATATGTTTTCTCAATATCTGATGAGTTTATAACTACTTTTAAAAATTTTATAGGCTGATCAGTTTATAGTCATTAGCAGACAATCAGTAGAGACGGGTAGTTCGAGGAAGTTTAAACTGATTTGTACAACCCGGAAAACCTAGTGATTGGGAGTCTACCTTCCAAGAAGGCCGTGCTGATCAATGACAGCTTGTCATGCTTTAATTTAATAACTTTTTCAACAATTTAGGATTTAAAACATAATAAAGTTCCATAAAATACGACCAATGCTAGGAGTTCCTTAAACAATGCTAGGATAAAAATTTTTATACCAATATACGCGTAAATACCCCTGAATATGTATTATATGGGTTTTAAATATTTATTTTATTAAAACTGTTTGGTTATTTACTTACATGTGAAATTTCTATACACTGAATTAATAAATAATATAATGTCAAGACCTAAAATATGTATATTCCCACCTAATTTAAGCTCAAAGTATGTAGGAGTAAATTTAATAGGATCATTATATTCTAAAGTACTTTGGAAAAAGGTTTAACAAAATATTATTTTCAAAGACACTCATAGATTTTCTTTCAAATAACCTCCAACAAAAGGTTTAAAGATTAAATAATCCCATTGACTTATATATGCTTATATATAATTTTAAATGATCCTTCGTAAGTGTTCAGGGGGTTGAGTTATAAACTTCTATCATGGTTATAGCAATAATAGTTTTTGGGAATGCACATTGACAAAGGTCTTACCTGGGAAGACCATGTAGATTACGTATGTGCCAGAGTCTCTTCTGGTATTTTTGCACTGCGTAATTTATCAAAATTTTGCTCCCAGGAAGTACTGCTCATGGCCTATTTTGGACTTATCTACACCCACATTTCTTATGGAATATGTGTCTGGGATGGCTGCGCGAATCACAGACTTGAGAGGGTCTTTCGATTGCAGAAAAAGGCAGTAAGAATCATTTCAAAATTGAAACCAAGGGAATCATGTAGAGACGCTTTTAGGGAGCTTGGAATACTAACGCTGCCCTGCCTCTACATTTTCGAAGTGGCTGTCTACTGTAAATAAAAATGCTCACTTGTCCAAAACAGTGACATCCACTCTCACTATACGAGGGGCAGGGCCAATCTCAGAGTGCAACAACATAGAACTGTGGCTTTTGAGCGTTTGCCTTCTCAGTTCGGCATCAAAATTCTTAACAAGCTCCCGGAAGGCGTCAAACATGCGCGAAATCAAAATCTATTCAAAACCCGATTGAAGAACTTTCTAGTGTCAAACGTTCTGTACTCGGTTGAGGAGTTCATGATGAGTCGCTGGGATAACTAAAATTTTAGGAGTTACCGCGAATGGAATTTCGGTACAGATGGTGTGTTAAAGAATGCAGTGCAAAAGTGTTTCTGGTACGTTTGGAAAGTGAAACGCAACGACTGACTGAATGAATGAATTATTCATTATATATTTTTCATTATGCATGTTTTATTTTATAATTACTTGAAGTTTGTAATGCAATTTTTCATTCCCATTTTGCAAATAAATATTATTATTATCATGGTCCCAGGCTTAACTGTCCTAATGCGGCTCATGTGAATAGCTCACTTTCCCAGAAGGAAATTCACCAATAAAGACAATGGTTTTATTTCTGGAATGAAGTTGTAATTTAATAGTGTGTCGTATGAAGGCAGGTATTTGTTGTTAACTAAAGTTCAGTTCTCCGCAGAAACGTGAGACCAGGCACGTGTCTTATCACCTACAACATGAATAGAATGGTATCAGTTTCCCTAGCAATATTGTACAGTAATATGTTTTACAACAATACGTCAATTTATAAATTAACAAAGACTAGCAGTATTCCTTATTTGAAATAGATTATTTTTTGTGGTGGATTCATTTTATTTAGATTTTTATTACGGACGATTCACGATTCTAGCCCGCAATTCTATAAAGATACTCTGACTTTCGCTGTTACACCGTTACTTTTGGTTTGAAAAATATTGAGAGAGAGGTTTTAAAGTCATGTCAGCTTATTTTAATTTCATAAATAGCTTGGTAAAACACGATAAGCTAAAAATGTAAACAACAAACAAAAATTCAACTGTATAAACATGTATAAAAATATAACTGAACGTGAGATATCATACTGTATGTGTTAAAATTGTTCAAGAAAGTTATGTTAAGAGTCTGCATCAGTGGTAGCCATCTTGGATTTTAGTCCCGTAAGAGCAATGTTAAATTCTGGCGGAACATACCTTCACTTTGGCGTCTGTAATGGCGTTAATTATCAAGGTATCAATGTAAAACTTTGGAAGTACATTGATGAGATGTGGCTCAAGGGCATGACCTTTTAATATGCACAAAAATTTAACTTGATATAAAAACAAAAATCCAGGAATATTTTGCAAAATGAATCATTATTATTTTTTTATTGAGAGCGAAAATAAGAAGTTCTGTAAGGTGGTGCCCTGGAGGACTGTAATACCTTTAATTTGACACCTGTTCTGTTAATTTATGACAATAGGTCAAGGAGATATAGGCGCCAGAATTTAACATTGCTTTTACGGGACTAAAATCCAAGATGGCTACCACTGATGCAGACTCTTAATTTAGGCATATCTTGAAACGTTTGTATGATTTATAGTCTTCGTCTTCCACTGCCATCCAAACTACAGGCCTGCGTTCCCTTCTCCCTCTACAGTACCCACACCCCACTACTTTGTTGCCAAAGCACAACATCGACACCCTCCCAGAAACATTTTTGAGGAATAGGACGAGGGAAAACAATTTTTTGTTAGTTACATCTGTAATGGTTTTTAATTATTAGGCTCAATCTAACAGCGAGGGGAACCACGGGTTAAGTCAAACAAAGGTTTACGACGTTTCGGGATATGATATACGATCCCGTCCTCAAGCGAGCTACACAAGAAACAAAACAAGAGTCTTTTTGACACGTGGACTTGTTTTGTTTCTTGTGTGTGTGACTATTAGTTCATGGCATTGTTTGTAAGTTTTGTGACTGCTTTAAACATTTTGTTTTTAGCTTTATACCGGCTTAGTCTGGATTATGTTCTAATAGTGTTATGTATTAGATACTAGCTCGCCTGAGGACAGGATCACAATACAGATCCCGAAACGTCGTGAAACTTTGTATTACTTCAAATTGAGATGGAAAATGTCCGTGTTCAAAACCTAAATAATACTAGCATAATACTAAATAATACTAGCATAATACTAAATAATACTAGCATAATACTAAATAATACTAGCATAATACTAAATAATACTAGCATAATACTAAATAATACTAGCAGTATGCTCGTCCCTGGTATCAGTTGTGTGAAATTTTTGATTATCATGACAAAATATATGAGACAAATTAGAAAATTTATTATGATTTTATGATATTACTAGCCAAAGTACCCGTTCTTCGCACGGGTTAAAAAGGCTGAAAGGTGTAGGCTCTACTGATACATTTAAGTTCTTGTTAATTAATTCTTCATTGTTTACAAAATGACAAACACGAGTGTCTACAACATTTCAAAGTAACATCTGTCAAATATTGGGAGAGGATAAGGATTAATGTAATAGAGACAGTCGTCGGAAAAAAACTTAAAATCTACCATTCCACTATTTCAAATAATTCACTAATTTCGATCCAGCAGTTTATCTGAAAAATCAACTTTATTTCTTCTTCTTCCCGAACTGTCAAAATATAGTGCAAACGGATGTTGTCATTAGAAAATGTAAACATTGAAACCTAGGACGGTCACGGCAGCTCTTTCTTCTTCTTCTTCCCGAACTGTCAAATTTTAGTGTTCACAGCTGTTGACTTTCAAGTAATTTTATGTTTTCATTCTTTGAAAATGTAAACATTGAAATTTAGGACGTTCATGGGGCGTAGCCCGAGGGGATTTTAAGGGAACTAATATGCCTTTGTGTTGCATGAGTTTAAGATCTACCTTTCTGTAAAATTTCAAACCGGTCGGTTCAGTATTTTTCGCATTTACTTGCCACAACAAACCCACAAACAAACATACAGAAACCACCTCTTCTTTATAATATTATAGATTATTAAATGTCTACGTTAAAATAACATTTCAATATCGTATACTTTCAAAATAGATTTAAAATTAATGATCAACGTAAACAAACTAACTTTGTTTTTGATTTGCCATTGATGATTATTTCCTTCTGTTAAATCACTTTAATAGGTATTATTCTATCTAATATTGCTCAAAACTGCATATTTGAGGGCTAACTATTATATTTTCACAGTGTGTGGATCGGTTTAAAGTTAACAGAGACATTTCAAAAAGGTAATAAATAAGACAGGAAAAATATACTACTGGTTTTCCATTTTATATCTTAACTGTGGTGTTTTTAGAACTAAAGAAAAAAATAGTGACTCTATGATTAACTGGGGACTTACAATTTACATGTTGTGTTAAGGTTTCATCTTGACCCAGATAAATATTCCTCTAAATTTAGTTAGAGACTTTCAAAACACTCTGTATATAACTATTTACTATTTATTGAGGTGGCAAACGTTGTCATGTCAGGTATAATAAAAAAGTGTAAACGTACAGTTACGACCTTGTAAAACTGAACTAATTGTTTTCCTGCAGTAACGTCCGGCAATAACTTAAGTTATGAACATGATAACAATAAAACTTTAATACTTCCACGTTTATATTTTTCAATGGAAGATAGTTTAGTTTCCCAATAATTAAAAACCAAGAATTTATTATTTTTTATAAGTGCTTGCAATAACATTAACACATTTTCCTAATATAATTATATTTTAAGTCTATTTCAAATAAATTAACTCTTTATTTAGATTATTGTTAACGAATCGTTTTTTTCGAATTTCACTACCTACCATACGTGCTTATTAGCTATCTAACATTTTCTTATCTTAGAAGGTTTCTTTGGTTAGAAGCAGATCCTACTCACTTGATATTCAGAGCTTGATATCTTGAGTTCTGAGATCGAAGTTTCGATAATTTCTCAGGAGAGTTTACTAGTTTTGACATGATTATAAGTTATTAGTTGGGGGGTTGTAGAAGTATGATATATCACTTTGAAAAATATTATTAAAAATTCCCTTGGATTTTATGGATTAAATATATTGTATACTAACAGTAAGCCCGACCTTTATACGGGTTGTAGGATTCAGTTTAAAGAAGAAAGATCATCACACCAAAATGTAAACCTGAAATCATAAATATCCAGATTTATTATTTACAATTATTATAATTAGTTTTACGTTAAAATAACTTTTTAATATAGTATGATTTCGAAATGGGTTTAAAATCAATGACCAATATAAACTAACTAATATTGATTCAACAGCTGTTTGTTTTTCTTCTATTAAATCTTTAAACTACAAAGACAGCTGATTATTACCAGTAGGTCATTCATTGAAAACTGAATCAAAATGCGAGTAATATCCCGTAAAACCGGGGTTTTAAATGCTCGTTATTTACTTTTCAAGGGTCGTCGGACGATTTCAAGCATTTACAAACCTTCTCTGGAATGTAGAGAATACATGAAATAAGTTTCATTGCAATCAGTTCTCCCGTCCTTTCGGAGAAGACGGTGTAAAATGCCTCCTGGAGCGTCACAGACAAACAGACAAAAATTGAGATAAGACCGGTTTCGGCTTCTCTAACGCACGAAAAGTGAAAATAACTAAAACATAAATAATTATGAGCAATGTACAGGCAAAACTCTTAATTTTATTTATATAGATTTTTTCATAGCTAAACTTTTATTTCCTTCAAAACAATTCTCAATGTTGTGTAGAAACATTTTAGTGGAAAACATGTTAGTGTGTAAAACGAAATGTGAATTAACATGAATATTGTAGCAAGATGCGTGTGGAACATAAAATAAATCGTTGAGTTCACAGACGCCGCGACGTTACCATGGAGACAGACCACACCGGTTATCCCAATGTGTCGAATGGGTTCCTCAAAATCTTCACATCAAATCAAATTCTTGATTCTATAAAATAAAACACACACTGCTACAAAAAACGTATTTACCTCATATTTGGGAAACAGCTTAAATCATGAATATGTCTAAACGGATTGTTTTAAGTTCCTCTCAATATCTGTCCTTATAACCATATGACGTTATTTCCGTTTCAAATTAAATTTTGGTCAGACGGATTGCCTATCCCCCCAGAGGATTTTGTTTCTTGTTTTGGTATGGAATATATTTAAAAATTTTAAAATAATCTAATGTTTGTCTTCTCCGTAAAAAGAGAAAACTCACAGTTTGTTATGAAACTTATTTTCCCTATTCTATACCTTTTAGGAAAAATTTATTTTCAATTGACCCACGCTGTATTAAATTAAAAAATAAGCTCTTAAAAGGGCAGTTTTAAACACTATTATTCATATTTTTTAAAAGTTTTCACCTGTTGGTGAGTATTTTTGTTAACTATAAACGACCCATGCACTATAAAAATAAAATAATGAGCTCTAAAAAATAAAGTTTTGAGCTAGGCTATATTAGATATAGTTTTAATCTAATAAAATCAATTGATTAAAAATAATTAACCAAAGCTGTCAAATAAAAATGCATATATTATTCTGTTTACATTTATGAATAATTTTAATAACCAAAACATTTTCTAATTTAATCAATCAATCTAATTGTAAGGTGATGATCTAATAACTAAGCTCAAAATTTATTATTTCTTTGCATTGACTTGTTAAAGGTTTCAGGTTTATATTTCATCATAATAGTGGATTTAATATAAACAAATAACGAACAGATGGCCAGCTAAAATTAAAACTAATGTGTCTAAATTGATCACTGATTTTAAAATATTTAAAAATACACTTTATTAATAATGATACAAATTTTATCTGATTGTAAACTAATGCTAAATAATTTAGACGAACAATCATTTCTTCTTTGTGTATATTTGTTTAAGGTTTCAGGATTATATTTTTTATGATGACGAGTAAATCATAAATACTCATAATAGTCTTTTAAAAATTAAAAACTTATCAAAATTTGTACTAGAAAATTAAGGATTAGATAAAGGAAATTATAGTTTTAACAATAGTTAATAGTGGATTGGGTAATTAAATGATCTGGAATCAACCATATGAAAGGAAAGGCAACGTTAAAAAATACAAAATATGTTTCAGTATGACCAGGCATTGGCAAAAATATAAAGATGCAAGTGAAACCTTTTTCGTCCCGGTATACACACGGAATATTACAGAGAAAGATTGGGGAGAGTCAACTAAGATTTGTTTGGCCCAGATAATAGTTTGATGTGTTTAAAGGGGATCTAAGTGGAAAGGATTGAATAGTTTTCTACAAAATAAATAAAAATAAAATAGTATATTGAAAACATTTAATCAAACGGAGAGGCATGGTAAAACTCAACCTGATGAAATAAATCCCAAACTAAGGTATGACCTGGTGATTCTTATATGGATGTGACTTATAGGTACTGAAGTCTTTAACAAAATAAGACCATTTTTTTAGAAAAGAGATTTTTGTATGATAAGGAATACTTTTTTCTAAACACTGAATTTCTTATTTTAATTATTTCCTGCCAAGGTGATTTACAAGACTGTGGACTAGGGCAGATGTTTCTCAGCACAGGTAAACCTACACCAGCTCAGCACGTGTTCTGAGTATCCATGTCTCCTCTAAATAGCCACACGTAAGTATAGGTTCCGATATTGCAAACTCCAATGTCATTTTCTATTATAATATCAAATAACTCTCCTTAATGTTAATGTATCTAGAATGATATCACGTTGTGTACTAGTTGGTTATTTTTAATTTACTGTAATATTCATAAGTAGGCCTATTTAATTTAATAAGGTATAAGAATAGGGAAGACCTAGAAATACAGAACAGACTAAATGCAGCAAATAAAAGTTTCTATGCCTGCAACAAATTATTGAGCTCAAAATTATTATCCCGTACGACAAAACTCCGTTTATATAAAACCATAATCCGACCATTGATTTTGTATGGATCAGAAACCTGGATTCTCAACAAAAAAGAAGAAAGGAAAATAATAGTCTTTGCAAATAAGGTATTGAGCAAAATATTTGGCCCAACACAAGACAACGGAGAATGGAGGGTAAGACACAATCAAGAAATAAGAGAAATGTACAAAGATGCAGACATAGTTGGAGAGATAAGAAGTAGGAGATTGAGGTGGACAGGGCATGTATTAAGAAGAGAAGAAGAGTCGAACCTGAAGAACATACTGAAAGGAGCTTTTGAGGGAAGAAGACCCAGGGGAAGACCAAAGACTAGATGGTGGGACCAAGTGCAACAAGATATGAGGCGGTTGGGGATTGCGGAAGAGGACGCCGAAGATAGGGACAGATGGAGGCGCTGTGTTGATGAGGCCAAGTACCAACTGGGGTACAAATGGCCATGGCAGTAACTAAGTATAAAAATGTGTTATTAAATTAATAAATTACCATACTTTGGGGAGCAGACCACCAAAAACAATTTTTATTTTTTTATTCATTACTAAATCTTGTTTCCTTCTTTTTACTTTGATATACAACACGATATAGCCTACATACCTCTTACATTAGACATGAAAATAATATTCTTCTGAAAACCTTCAATTATGGTTTTATATTGTAGTATTGTACATTGTATATAGTAATATTTTCAATCCCATAAGGCAAGTGTGAATCTGCAACTACCCTAAATATATTACTGGGTTGAACTCTGCACTAGTTCCAGTTCCAATACGACATTGCATTTACTGAATAGTCGTTGATGAGTCGTGATGATAACTGAATTACAGGTTATGACAGGAAGGCATACTCGGATGCAGTTTTGTGTTCCAAAGAAATTCATCGAAAATATATATTTGATCATAAACTAGTGCTTATGATCAAATTATTTTCTAGGAATTTGGCTCATTTTACTACTTCAGTTTTATTTTTACTTTTTTGCCAGGCTACCGTTTTTATTTTTTACATTTTTAATTCTTTTTTGTATAATAACTTTTTGTATTTTATTTGGACTCATTACCCACTCACACATTCACCATAGCAAGGAATAATTTCAAATGGTTCCTTATTTTATTGCACGTCTCAGAAAATTATGGGAATAAAATTATTTACTGAATCAATTAAAAATAAATCATAATAAAATAATTGTATACTCATTAAAAGGCTATGTAATATGATTTTTTACATGTATATGACTTATCTCTGGGGGGGTGTTAGCAATTCGCGCGACCAAAATTTGAATCAGTGTTGTCATTTGGTTAGTGACGTCATAGTTTGGTAATAAGAACAGTTGTTTAGATGAACTGAAAAAATTGCCTTTAGACATATCCGTGATCCAACCTATTTGCCACAGGGAAGTAAATAAAAACATTTTTTTAATTGAAGGACATAGTATTTAGAACAAAATCAGCAGAGAGTTTTTAAATATGATATTTTTAAGTGAGATATATTTTTACATGGATCTGTCTTAGCTCTGGGTGTTTTTTTTTTTGCTTAAAAAGCAATGTTTTTCCAAAATCTTTAGTTAAAATATAGTTTTTGAGTAATGTGCTCCTAAATGGAAATAGTAAGCGTTTTTCAGGAATCTAATTAAGGGATCTTCGTGTTTATACCTCAACATTGAACGTGAAAAGCTTTTCAAAACTTCTAATAACTTTTTGTGCGAGAAGCTAAGTTTTAGATTTGAAATAACTAGAAATAAATTTGGAACCAAAAATGTGAAAAATGAATGTCGATATTTTTACCCTAGAGGTAGGTGTCTTAGTAGAATCTTCGCTACAATGCAATGAAACTGAACTTGCAAAGCTCTGCAAAAATGATATTACTTTTCTTAATTTTGGTCAGCGAAGCATAAATGTATGGCTTCAATAACCGAAAAATAATATAGAATTACAAAATGCAAAAATACCTTTTGTCGTCACTGCTTCAAAAAGAGCCGTTTCAAACACATGTGTTGTAGAGCAAAAGTTGTTCTTTTTCTTCCTAGGACTAAACCTATTATTATGATGATTTTTTTAAACCTAGTCGACAAAAGATCATGATGATACTTTTGATTCGAGGTTAGCATTCAATTGTAAATAATTAATAAAGTATCTGCAACAATCACTATCGATATTTTGTGTATTTCTTACTGATATCGATTATAAAACTGACTATAAATCTGAACTGAAATCTGAACCTGAAATCTAACTGATTATAAATCGACTGTTAAATCGAATTATCGATAATAATAACTAATACTTTAAAAATAGAACTGCTATAACAAAAGTAACGTAACAGCTGATTAGTCTAAAGCGACAACAATGGTCAACAACTATTGAATCTAAATCAGGTAATAATTTATGTTTTACGAGTTTGTTTCATTTTATTTGCAGTATGACGAAAATAAACGGTACCAGTGAACTGACACATACTTTCTCCCTTAAGTAAATTTAAAAAGACAATCTGTAATAAAACTATCATGTTCTAAAAAGTTAATCTAAATATCATTTAATAATTTATTGTTTCAAAAATAATCATCCAATTTCTAAAAATAAAAACACGAGAGACAAAGTTAAATTAATTGTTCAAATTGTATGGGGGGGACAACCCCCCCCCCCGTAACACCAAGCTTTTTTGAGCTGGTTTTGTTCGGTGATTTGACCTTACGCTTCATACCAAGTTTCATGGAAAACGGTTGGAAAGTAAGGAAGAAATTGATTTTTTTTATATTCTCCATAAGAATAACATTGGGCGCTTTCAGACAACGTACTGCGTTTATCGTGGACAGTAAATTTAACTTTTCTCTGGAACCGTTAGTCGTAGACAAATAATTCAAATTACTAATTTGTTTAGTTTTTTAAGCTGGTTTTAATGGTGCCAGTCAAGTTATACTTTACTTTTATTGTTTTCGCTGAAAATTTAAAAATTTGATTTTTTTGACATTTAAAAGCCCATAACTTTTGAACCGTCATTTTTACAGATATGCGGGTGGTGTCAAATTATTTAGTACTCTGTACACTATAAACTGTCAAATTTTAATAAAAATCGTTAGAGCCGTTTTTGAGAAATTTGGATTTTTCACGTTTTTTAAGGGTTTTTAGGGGTGAACTACCCTTAAAAATCAAAAATTCAAAAAAATGAAAAAAACGCCTGGAGATACGGTGAATATATACATACATGCCAAATTTCATCTAAATCGGACCAACGGGGTAGGCTGTGGCACTGTACACATCCAGACACACACACACACACACACACACACACACACACACACACACACACACACACACACGGACGGACAGACATCACGTCAAAACCCACTTTTTTGGATTCAGGGGACCCCAAAACGGATATATCCACCCTCAACTCAAATTCGAAAATTTTGACGAAAACAATACTTTCTCCATATACTACGTATAAGGGGAGAAAGTAAAAATATATAGTTCATCACACGGTCCGAAATTGGGGGTTTTGATATATACTCACACATTTAAAAGCCTCGGAATGCCTCGGCTGTTAATCTTGTGCTCGTATCAACGACCTTTTTGGTCGTAGTGATGAAATATCTTTTTTTTAAACCTTAGGGGCGTGTCCATTCCCCATTTAAGGGGGCTCGATACCTCCTCTATTAGTAATGTTTTTAGGTATATTTTCTCATTAATCATAGCAACTATGAAAATGAAACTTCTGTATGTTATTATGGGCGCGGGTAGAGTCTGTCTGTGGTGAGTCTGTTGTAATGTTATACTTAAACAACTTTTGGTATACTTTTCTCCAAAAGTAAGATTACCATCATCTTCAAATTTTACTGGTGTTTCTAAAACTAATTAGCTACACCTATTGCTAGGATTATACCTATAAAATACATTTTTGTATATTTAAATAAAAAAAAACAAAAAAATTATTTTTACTTTAATTTATCTGTAATATTTTTTCTGTACCGACAAAGTATTATTTTTAGTGCTGTGTTCTACTGATGTGCTGTACGATGACCACCAGAGATTTCAGCCAGTTATCTCCGTTAGTTTCTAAGTAAAGTGTCCCTTTGTAAAGGAAATAGTAAACTCTTAGAAAAAATAAATGCAACGAAATGTACGCTATTTTTACAAATAATTTTTTTGGGCACTCCTAATTTTAGTTAGAAAAAATTCCAATGAAAAATAAAATAGTAAAATGTAATGCTGCTGTCATAACATATTCTAATTGTAACTAATATGCCAAATTATGTAACGGGTATGGTTTTCTAAATTATTTCGAAATGATTAAATATAATATATAATAATTTTTATATTAATATATAACTGGTTAAGTAGTTAGTTGCCTTTCTATTTTTTTATAAGATGTAATAATTTTCTTCGCTTATCCATTTATTGTAACTAAATAAAGTCTATCTGTTAAATGGGAGACTCTTTGTTAATTTTACCACACCTCCATTCTGGCCACGAAAAAAGGAAAGATTTTTATTCTTCATTCAAAGAATAAAAATCAGCATGATAAAAAAATTGTATCCTACCTGCTCCTTTTAACTAATAGCTATTATTTAATAGTACGATCGAAGGAACATATAATCTTAGTAATAAAAATACAAGATCATGCTACAATCACCTTACGCTCACTTTTATTCATAATTGGCTTAAAATATCTACCTTAGGTCACCATTTCAAAAGTTAATAGCATTATAAAATTTGTAATACCTTGACAAAGATCAATAAGAATGTGATGTATTCAATTTTGGCCCCGGAAAGATGACACAAAGGGACCTTCTACCTCGAACACAACACCACAACACGCTGAGACTAACGATAGCATATTATCATAATCATTATTCTCCAGGGACGCAGGTTAGGTCACGGCTATACCCTGGATAAAATTAAACTATAGTTTTTTAACACAATTTCTAAATCAGAATTAAAAATTGTTCTTATACTTCATTTAAGTACATACAATCTGTAATGTTTGAATTTAATATACAAATTTAAAATACTCACTATAATATAGTGAGTTTAGTTTTGGTTAACAATTTGGAACTGGGTACAATATACGTCGAGTTAAAAACTTTGTAGACTTCGAAATTCTTCTAGGTTGATTGGCTGTTGATTTGACTGCCTTTGAGAATGTATTCTAAGCATAATCGAACGTCTTATTCAGTCCATCGACTTAAATCCTGCATTCCAGCTACTTGGAGGTCACTCCAGCTACTTGGAGGTCACTCCAGCTACTTGGAGGTCACTCCAGCTACTTGGAGGTCACTCCAGCTACTTGGAGGTCACTCCAGCTACTTGGAGGTCACTCCAGCTACTTGGAGGTCACTCCAGCTACTTGGAGGTCACAAATTGTGGATAGCCCTGAGTGACGTTCGGTGAGTGTGATATTCTATAGTGTGGATTAACGTCCGCACTATTGAGTGCTACATTCGTCCGTAAAGACCATCCTCATAACTAGACCAGTTCGTAGTTTTCTAAAGTGGTTCAGGTTTCACGTTACACTGTAGGTTCCTTAGATGCGATTGGCTGTTGTGCTGTTAATTAAGAGTCTGCGTCAGTGGTAGCCATCTTAGATTTTAGTCCCGTAAGAGCAATGTTAAACTCTGGCGCCTATATCTCCTTGACCTATTGTCATAAATTAACGGAAAAGGTGTCAAATTAAAGGTATTACAGTCCTCCAGGGCACCACCTTACAGAACTTCTTATTTTCGCTCACAACAAAAAAATAATAATGATTTATTTTGTAAAATATTCCTGGATTTTTGTTTTTATATCAAGTTAAATTTTTGAACATATTGTAAAAGTCATGCCCTTGATTCACATCTCATCAATATACTTCCAAAGTTTTACATTTATAATTTAATAATTAACGCCACTACAGACGCCAACGTGAAGGTATGTTCCGCCAGAATTTAACATTGCTCTTACGGGACTAAAATTCAAGATGGCTTCCACTGATGCAGACTCTTAAAAGTTCGGTCAGCCTTAGTCAGTGAAAAGACCACATTGTTGCGTCACAATCATCCTACACTCAATTCTCATTTATACTCGGCCTCAAGCCTACGACCTGCCTGGGTAGGTTTTCATTTCCAAATGATTCTTCCACATTGTGGTATATCTTATCAGTTATCTTGTTACTCATTATTGTGGTATTCCCCAATATGACGCCACCAGCGTTTTAACCATTGATGTAGTTATCATCAAACTTTGAACTGGCCATAAAGGTAAAATAGTAACCACTTTATTTTATCTTGTTAGTTTTTTAGTTTCACCGGTTCTCATCCTAGGGCTCTCTATGTTATCGCCTAGTGGGTAGCTTTATTATCATCTTGTTACTGACCTAAGGCTGACTTGTACCCTTGGAAAGGACTGGAACAGCTAAGTCAATGGCAAATAAGGGAACAACAGTTTGAAGTGAGTGTATTAATACTGTGGGTAATTATATTCTTTATAGTATCATTCTTTCATTTTCCCACATTATTACTCGAACTTAGACACCTAATATTTTTACCATTTCTACTTATTTATTACGAACTAGCAGTAAGCCCGTCCTTTGTACGGGTTGTAGGATTCAGTTTAAAGGAGAAAGATCATCATTACAAAATGTTAGCCTGAAATCCTAAACAAATTAGTACAAGGAAAATAAATCACTACCCAGCTTTATTATTTAGCATTACTTTAGAATTAAATAGATTAGAACACTAATGCCATTATTATTATTAGTTATACGTTAAAATAACTTTTGAATATAGTATGATTTCGAAATGGGTTTAAATCAATGACCAATATAAACTAACTAGCTGACCCGGCGAAATTCGTAACGCCTCACAGTAAACACATGTTAACTTTAAGATTGGCCATTTTCTGAAGTCGAATAGCAATACGGCTTCATTGTGAAAGGTTATATATTCTGGGTCGCTGCATAGTGAATAACAATACTGAAACGATAAAACATATTAATATCATTCCCATAAAACAAATAAATCTGAGTGGATTAATTCACAATTTTCAAATCCAATCCAAACCCAAACGAAACCTAACTGTAATACGGCTTTTATAGGAAAGATATACAACAGCTGATTATTATAATAAACGTAATAATATAAACATTGTAATTATCATATAAACACGTGACTTTAATCAGACAGAAAATAAAAATATAAATACATAATCCCAAAACCGTTAACTATTAACGTGGTGAATAAAGCTGTTCATTTTTTACAGTACACATTTACTTCATAGTTTAACATTAATGAATGATTCAGATGGCATTGGATAGTAAAGCAAACGGTATTGCTAATGGAAAGTAAACCAATCAGCTGTAGCTAAGAAATCAAATGTTTTCATTGTAGACAATTTGTAAACAAACTTACTCTCCATAAGGTTAACATTAGAAATTTAAAACGCCATAAAATGGAAACTTATGGGGTTTTCGAAAATATTTTTCACTAAACCCTTCCCGGACACATATAGAGCAACTTCCTAAAATTTCATGGCGATCGGATGAGTAGATTGGCAACGCATAAAGGACATACATACATCATAAACATAAATCAATATTATAGAGACTAATATTGATTTGACAGCTGTTTGTTTTTATTTCTATTAAATCTTTAAACTACAAAGACAGCTTATTATTTTTAGTAGGTTATTCATTGAAAACTGGATCAAAATGCGAGTAATATCGCGTAAAAGTGGGTTTTTAAATGTTTGTTATTTACTTTTCAAGGGGCGGCGGGCGATTTCAAGCATTTATAAACCTTCTCTGGAATGTAGAGGATACATGATATAAGTTTCATTGTAATCAGTTCTCCCTTTTTTCGGAGAAGACGGCGTAAAATGCCTCCTGGAGCGTCACAGACAAACAGACAAAAATTGAGATAAGACCGGTTTCGGCTTCTCTAACGCACGAAAAGTAAAAATAACTCAAAAATTAATAATTCTGAGCAATGTACAGATAAAACTCAAATTTTATTTATATAGATTAACAATATACTTTCGAAGTAACAACTAGAAATACCGCCTCTAATGAAGACTGTTACTGATTAAACGCAGAAAAACTGTCGTTTGAAACATACAGTTGTAATCCAAACACTTATTAAAACACGTGTTGGAGGTGCGAATCAACAAGGTGTAGGAGGTTAGTTTATCCAACGAGTTCCCAGAATTTTCAACCTTATGAATTATTTATCGCTTACTTCCTCTACCTTTTATTGTACATTCAAAAATTATTCAAATATTGACACGCACCAATCACAGGTCTACATTTTCTTATGAAAATTAAGGTTAGATTTGTTCCTAATTAAACCATTCAACCTATTAGCGTATACAATCATAAACAGAAGATAACAAAATATCAAGTCACCTTAGCAAATTGATCCTGTTGAGTAGTTTATTTATTAAATATTAGATTATTTATTAGATTTATTTGAATGTGACTTTAGAAATTATTTACTTTTCTTTAGCAAATAGTTTAAATTATGGATATGTCTAACGGGAATGATTTCAGTTCCTCTAAACAACTGTCCTAATAACCATATGACGTCACTTCCGTGACAATTTTCGCGTGACGTGAACTATTAACACCCTTTCAGATCTTAGACACATTCATGTCCAAATCTAAAATACAGTAAACGCAAAACAAGGAAAATTATTTCACAAACTGTAGTGCATTGATTAATTGCTTTAAATGTGGAAATCATTTATAAAATCGACATACATAATCTCGTTTCGTTTTCAATGATACTTAAAAATACCTAACCTAATCCAATTGGAATACGAAAAAATGCCTTTATCTTAAATAGGCCTATTGAAAAAGTAACTGGAAGGTTGAAATAGTTAATACGTTTAAGGTCAGTGTTTTTTTAACGTAGCATCGTTTTACTATACAGTGTAAAGTTTCTAGTAAACTCGCCAAAGTTACCCTTTCATTTATACTTCATTGTAACGTTTTTGTTGTAATGATTTTTGTGTTACCAATATAAACCTTTATATTCCATTCAAGTATATTCAAATAATTTATGCGTAGCATTGATAGTTTCCCCAAACATACACAAAAAATTAATAACAAAACTTTATTGACACCTTGTATTTATATAAACATGTGGTGTTCTTAATCACCTCTGTAGTTTATCGTGTTTTTTTACACTGAACTCCATATTTAATGTATTAATTGACTTCGTAGGTTAATCAGCTGATATCCAAGCTGGAATTGAGGCGTTTAAGGCCTTTGTAATCAATATGTAAAAGGTAAACAGTACAGTAAACAGTGCGTGTAAGCAGATGACGCGGGGGATTAATATCGTTCACGCGTTATGCTTAACGAAGGTCAGAGGGTCACGGCCACGTTCTCCGTCCACACGCCTCGAAATTAAATTTTTACTTTTTCCCCTTATATATAGAACTAGCCAGAGTACCCGTTCTTCGCACGGGTTAAAAAGGCTGAAAGGTGTAGGCTCTACTGATACATTTAAGTTATTGGTAATTAATTCTTCATTGTTTACAAAATGACAAAACACGAGTGTCTACAACATTTCAAAGTAACATCTGTCAAATATTGGGAGAGGATAAGGATTAATGTAATAAAGACAGTCGTCGGAAAAAAATTAAAATCTACCATTCCACTATTTCAAATAATTCACTAATTTAGATCCAGCAGTTTATCTGAAAAATCAACTTTATTTCTTCTTCTTCCCGAACTGTCAAAATATAGTGCAAACGGATGTTGTCATTAGAAAATGTAAACATTGAAAACTAGGACGGTCACGGCAGCTCTTTCTTCTTCTTCTTCCTGAACTGTCAAATTTTAGTGTTCACAGCT
Organism: Nephotettix cincticeps; assembly: GCA_023375725.1. Classification (NCBI taxonomy): domain Eukaryota; kingdom Metazoa; phylum Arthropoda; class Insecta; order Hemiptera; family Cicadellidae; genus Nephotettix; species Nephotettix cincticeps. The sequence goes on from CM041788.1 coordinate 62,158,202, forward strand.
GTTGACATTCAAGTAATTTTATGTTTTCATTCTTTAAAAATGTAAACATTGAAATTTAGGACGTTCATGGGGCGTAGCCCGAGGGGATTTTAAGGGAACTAATATGCCTATGTGTTGCATGAGTTTAAGATCTACCTTTCTGTAAAATTTCAAACCGGTCGGTTCAGTATTTTTCGGATTTACTTGCCACAACAAACCCACAAACAAACATACAGAAACCTCCTCTTCTTTGTAATATTATAGATATAGAGAAGGTGTTGTTTTCGTCAAAATTTTTTTGAGTTGAGAGTGGATATAAACGTTTTGGGGTCCCATTGTGTGTGTGTGTGTGTGTGTGTGTGTGTGTGTGTGTGTGTGTGTGTGTGTGTGTGTGTGTGTGTGTGTGTGTGTTTGGATGTGTATAGAGGCACACCCTACCCAATTGGTCCAATTTAGATAACATTTGGTATGTGTGTAGAAATCCATCATATCTCCAGGCACTTTTTAATTTTTTTCAGGGCAGTTTTTCAGGGTAGTAGTAGTGAAAAATACAGATTTCTCAAAGTGGCTGTAACGGGTTTGATGGGAATTTGATAGTTTATAGTGTAAAGAGTACTTAATAAAATAATAACACCCGCTGTAAAAATTATGATTCAAACGTTATGCGCTTTTAAATGTAAAAAATATTTTTTTAGTTTTCCGTGAAAACTAAAAAGGTAAAGTATAATTTGACAACCATGATTGATACCAAATTACAAAACGAAACGAGTTAGTATTTTTGAATTATTTCACTACAGTACAACTAACGTTTCCAGAAAATACTTAAATATTCTGTTCATGATTAACGTTGCCAGAGAGCGCAATGCTATTCTTATTGAGAATATTAAAAAATCAATTTCTTCCTTATATCTCAAGCATTTTCCATGAAACTTAGTACGCAACGTAAGGTCACATGACGTAACAAACCCCATTCAAAAAGCTTGCTATTATGGGAGGTGGAGTTTCTGTCCCCATAAAATTCTAACAATTAATTTAACTTTGTCTCTTGTTTTTACTTTCGGAAATGGGATGATCATTTTTGAAATAATAAATTACTAAATGATTTTTGGATAAACTTTGAAGAACATGATAGTTTTATTACAGATTGTCTTTTTTAAATTTACTTAAGGGAGAAAGTATGTGTTAGACCACTGATACCGTTTATCAGTTTTGAGTTAGTTTGCTTAATTATGTCTCAAAACATTGAACCAATCTTAAGAAATCGTAGATATAAGACCATAATACCCCCGTCGCAGCAGACCTGCGTACTCAGCGAATTTCCAAATCAATAATATAATAATAATAATATATGACAAGTTTTATAAAAATCTGTCCATAAACATGAGACTTATTAGTCTATTCTCCATAAGATTGACATGGGAAAGAGTGTGCAGGTTTGCTGCTGTGAGGAACACTGAAAGTAGGTGTTTCTACCATAAATAATTTTTATTTTTAACATTTATACCAACTTTCATCAACATCTGTCCATAAATAAAGGAGTTTGCCAATTCCCTATATGATTAACATGGGAAAAGAGTATGCAGGTTTGCTGCCATGATAAACACATAAACTATGATTTTTAAGCATAAACGGGTGGGTATCAACAACATGAAGGTAAATACCAAGTTTAATAAAAAAATATTGATTAATATGGGAAATATTAATTTTTCCCTATCCTCCATAAGATTACTATTGTACCCCCACAATACAACGTACTGTGTTTAGATTTTTTAATATCTCGGTAACCGTTGGAGATAGAGAAAAACTTTAAGAAACTTAATTGTGCAGTTTTTAAGCTGATTCTAATGGTGGAAGATAAAATTTTAAATTTTTAAAAATTACATGGGAAAAAGGCAAAAAACCATTTTTGGGGTACAAAACCACCCCAAACTACCCCTTCCGATTGACCGATATGTCTGGATTGCGAACTCGTCCGAGCTATTGCAGAAATACACGTTTCTACCATATTTGGTCTCAATCGGACCATTTTTACGAGAGCTATCGTGTTCACAGACACATATATAGATAAAAAAATTTTAACGACTATTGTTTTTGGTCTCTGGGCACCTAAAGAAGAAAAAATAACATGGTCCCGGGCTTAAGTCTCGCCATGAGACCTACGGTAATAGCTTCTTCCCTATGGGAAATTCGCTAAAAAATGTGATCACACAACCCAACACAGGCTAACTGTCCTTGAACACAATCCCAACTATGTCGGGGTAAAATTGTTGCAGGCCCTGCCAGAAAGCTTACAAAACATTCAAAATTTGGAAAAATTTAAATTGGAGGTAAAAATGTATCTAGTAGAGTCCACTTTTTTCATCTTGACACCTACCTAAATAGGTGGTAAATATTTTTTTGCTAAGTATTACCTCAAATTAAGTATTATAATTACTTAACTTTCCTTCCCTTAGTAACAAGACTACAAGATCGCGCCACAGTCATCTTACACTCTTTTCTCATTCATACTTAAAATACTTACCTGGGTATGTTGTTATTTCAGTAAAAAGTATAATTTTTTTATTTAAGTTTTGTCTTCTGTGTATGGATATAGAATTAAACTATGAAATGTAGCTAGGTTACTACTATTATTAGTTGAATATACACATACAGTCATACCTTGATATGTTGAATCTGAAGAGACAGGATGAAAAATATGTTATTCCAAGGAATATGATACGGAACTTAGGTTTGACTATTTCACAGATAATAAAGCTGTGATGCCTCTGTTAACCTCTTAAATGTACGAGTAAATTGAAGTGAATTTAACCTTGATCAAACACGGGAAAAAAGGTAATATACTGTATAGAATGAGAGAGATAAAATAAAACTCGTTTTAGTTTAAATAGAGTAGGATAGTTTTATATTACCGTAAAATATAGTAAACGAATGGTATGATCTTTCACAGGTAACTAAAGCAACAATGTGTAGACTGTTCTAACAGATTATTCATGATGGTCAAGTCTGTTTACGTACGTTATGCCAAGGTTGAGTCGTAGACAATACGTTATACTAAAGAATTCTTAGAGGTTAAATTTATGTTTGCCAGTCTTAATAAAGATTTGTAGCATAATTGTTTTAAACATTGTTAATTTGTAATATAAACATAACGTTTACATCGTGTTACACACAGCTGAGGGGGATTTAAAAATATTTGTTTAGTCAAGGAATTTGTTATATTGAGGTTTGTTACACCAAGGTTTGACAGTAATGGTTTTAGCGAATTTCCCATAGGGAAGAAGCTATTACCGTAGGTCTCATGGTAAGACTTAAGCCCGGGACCATGTTATTTTTTCGTCTTTAGGAGTCCAAAAAAAATAGTCGTTAATACTTATATATATATATGTGTGTGTGACGTGTATTCCTACAAATGCTCGAACGAGTTCATAAACCAGACATATCAGTCAATGGGAACGGGTAGTTTAAGGGGGGCTTTGTACCCCAAAATGGGGTTTTTGGCGTTTTTCACATGTAATTTTTAAAAATTTCTAATTTTATCTTTCACAATTGGAATCAGCTTAAATAACTACACAATTAAGTTCTTTAAAGTTTTTCTCTATCTCCAACGGTTACCGAGGTATTAAAAAATCTAAACACAGTACGTTGTATTGTGGGGTTCCAATGTTTATCTTATGAAGAATAAAGAAAAATTAATGTTTCCCATAATAGTCAATATTTGTGGATAAAACTTTATATTAAGCTAGGTATTAAACTAGATATTATATTATTGGGGCTCCAATGTTAATCTTAAGGAGGATAAGGAAAAATTAATGTTTCCCATATTAATCAATATTTTTGGATAAAACTTGATACTTAGCTTCATGTTGTTGAGATCTACCCATTTATGCTTAAAAATCATTGTTTATGTGTTTATCATGGCAGCTAACCTGCATACTCTTTTCCCATGTTAATCATATGGAGAATAGGCAAACCTCTTTATTTATGAACAGATGTTTATGAAACTTGGCATAATTGATAAAAATAAAAAATGTTTATGCTAGAAATGCCTACTTTTAATGTTCCTGACAGCAGCAAACCTGCATACTATTTCCTATGTTAATCTTACGGAGAATAAGCAAAAAACTATTATATTTATCGACAGATATTGATATAACTTGTAATATATTATTATTATTATATTATTGATTTGAAAATTCGCTGAGTACGCAGGTCTGCTGTGACGGGGGTATTTAATCTTCTTATATTGAGTTTAAAGATAAAGAAAAAATAATGACGGAGGCTTTGGAACATATTTTTCTTCACAAACTTGACATCGCATGAAGTTTGTTAGCTGAACCTGTGAGTTCCAGTAAATGACATCGCTGTCGCAGGTGACCTTTTGACCTTAAAGTACTGAGAGGATAATGATAATGTGCTGTCATTTGTCTTCATGTACCTTGGTCTCTTTACGATATATAATCCTTCTTTATGACGCTAGCAGGTCCTGAAATTGAGTTAAGCGAACCTGAAATAAAATTATGGCAGCGAAAATAAATTTAAACACTAAAAATAATTATTTTATTTAATTTTGAATATTCAGCATAACTGATAAAACTTACGACTTAAATATATAAATACCCTCGTCACAGCAGACCTGCGCACTCAGCGAATTTTCCTAATTAATAATATATAACAGGATCAATATCCGTACTAAAATGAGAGAGTTGTCTATTCTCCTGGTTTCCTGCTGTGAGGAACACTTAATGCAACACACGTAATGCATTTATATAGCATAAACATTTTTATTTTAACCATTTACACCATGTTTCCAAAACATCTGTCCATAAATGAAGGTATTTGCTTATTCTCTATATAATCAACATGGTAAAAGAGTATAGGTATCAGGCTAGCTGCCATGATAAACACCGAAACCTAAAATTTGTAAGCATAAATAGGTGGATCTTAACCACATGAAGCAAAATACGACGCTTAATTTAAAAAAAATATAAGTGAAATTTTTAATTTTTCCCTATCCTCCATAAGTTTAAGATTGGAGCTCCAAAATACAACGTACTGTGTTTAGATTTTATGGTATCTCGGTAACCGGTGGAGATTAAGAAAGAATTAAAAATTTTTAAACTAAGTTACATATGAAACCCAAAAAACTATTTTTGAGTACAAAATCCCCTAAACTACCCGTTCCGAATTACGAACTCGTCCGAGTAAACGTATCTACCAAATTTTGGTCCGGATCGGACCATTTTTCGAGAATTGTCGAGTTAACAGATACATATACAAATATATATATATATATATATATATATATATATTTTAATTTTTATTTTTTTTTTATTAAAAAATATTTTTTTATTTTCAAAATTAAAAAAATTTTAAATTATAATTTTTTTTTAAATAATGTTTTTTTTTAAAAAGAATGTATATTATTATTTATTTATTTTTATCAAAATTGTTTAATATATCAATTGTAAAAATGAATTTAAATATAAACAGAAAATGTATTTGTGGAAATAAAAAAAATAATATACTATAGTATTCATTTACAAAATAATAATAATGGTAGCCCTAATAGTGAACATTCATAAAACAAAAAATATATATATATACTCATTATAGTATTCACAAATGAGGGCTACTTTTATTAATATTGTTATCTATATATTTTACATGATTGAATTTTTTTACAGCTATGTAGAGTTACATATTTTTGAAAACTACGTCAAAAAGAGAATAATTTTAACAATAACATTTTCTATTTTCTGACCAAAAAAACAACGTTACCTTAAAACAATTTGAATAACAACAGCAAAACTAACCAAACAGTTACAAATATAAAAAATATCAATAACTTTCCGTTTGAAATGTGGATATTTCACATCAACAAGTGTACTGACGTCATGAGATGTAAATAGAATCAAATCATGCCATAACCCCACCCTTCTATATCGATCTATGTGTATGGCGTTCGCCGTTGTTTTATGACCTCAAGTAGTTTCAAAAGTCTAATTGGATTAGTGTTTGATTACATTACGAAACTTAAAAACATTTTTATTGTTTTAAGGCTTTATTTTATAAATACCTATTTATAGGTATACCCGCAGACTTGGTCCATTGTACACATATAAAGGTTTCATACAATAAAAACTAATATTTTTTCTGAGACCATTGACTTTTTTTCTTTAAAGTCACTGAGGCTTTGAAAAAAAAGTATTTACCTTTTATTTGAAGAGGTCTGTGAATAAAAAGCGTTTATACTCCTTTTATATATTTTTATTGACATGTCTTAGCTCTGGGAGGAGAGATTTGCAATTTGCACCACCAAAAATTGAAAAATTATTAAATTTGGTTAGTGATGGCATAAGGTTAGTGACATTATAGTTTGGTTATAAAAACAGCTGTTTAGATGATTTGAAAACATTCCCTTTAGATATATCCATGATCTAAGCTATTTCCCACAGGGTAGTAAATGCAAACATTTTCACGTTAGTACTGTCCAATGAACCTCTTTTTTTACGTTTTAAACTTGAAGTTTTACTTTCTCCCCTTTACATGAAAGTATCAATAGAGTAAACATTTTTCGTCAAATTATCTGTCTTTAAAATATATCATTCAGTTTTGGAGACCCCTGAACCCAAAAAGGGGGTTTCAAAATTATTTCTGTATTTTTAGACACGTAATTCGGACAGTTTTAAATAAAACTGTACTTTTAGTATTCCCTTGCATTTGAAATGGGAATTTGGTGTTGAAAATTAAAAATGAAATAAAAGTAATGCTATTCTATAATTTGTATCATGGTAATTTGCCTATAATTTGTATTTTATATAAGTAGCGGCGTATAGCTAGATTAAAACATTAGCAACATACAAAGATGGAGACGCTTTATTCCTTTTGTTTATGTGAGTATTTCTGTCAAGTAAGACCCTGTAAGTTACTTGTTCAAACTTATGCTTATCTCTCCGTTCATCGACCTTAGAGTTAAAACTAAGCTAAGCACTTTTGTGAATCTCATGTCCAGAATTTATTTTACTAGCTGGTATAAACATTTCTATTTGAAAAAAGTGTATTCCTTCACTAGGACCGAAAATGGGGGTTTTTCATACGAGCACAGCAGAGGCTGTTAATGATGAAATGTGATGATTTTTCGTCATATACTGCAAATAAAAAGAAACAAACTCGTAAAACGTACATTATTACTTGATTTACAATGTTGTCGACCATTTTTGCCACTTTAGACTAGTCAGCTGTTTTGTTACTTACGTTGTAGCAGTTATTTCTTGATTTCTAAATGGTTAGGTATTGTCAGCGCAGACCTCAAAACAAAATCTAAGAATGATCTTTTGGGCCTAGGACTCAAAAATCATCATAATAATGGGTTTAGTCCTAGTAAGAAAAAAGAACACCTTTTGTCCTTCAACACATTTATCAAAAAACTGTTTTTGAAGGAGTATGACGAAAAGTATAGTATATTCTATTTAAATGCTTTATTTCAAAATAAATTTGTATTTTTCAGTTACTTTTTTAAAGGAGTCCTATTGCCATATAGGTTCAATAGTGCAATAATATAAATAAACAACGCCTTTTTATGACTATCTTTTTTACAAATGCTAATATTGAGCATATTTATAACTAAATATTAATCCTACATTTTTTAAATAACCATTTAAAATCCTTATGTACTATTTGAATTGAATCTTTTAATCAAAATCAACATAGCTAAACTCGTGAATGAAATGAGGATTAGGAAAATATAAAAAACAACTTTCATAAAGATTCAAGGAGTAAAATACATGCCAGAATATTACAATTGCACATGTAAATTCTAGTTTAAACTAAGGAAAATGTAAAAATCATAATACGATCAAAAATCAATGTTGATGAAGTATCATAAAAAATGAAAATGAGACAAATGACAATGACATTAAAATGACAATGATGCAGAGATGACGTAAATGTGCTTAATGTACTGGCTCTTACGAAGTGTGATGAAAATAAATCAATGGATATGATATATTTAATAAATTACAATAATTCCACGAGGTGGTATTCTCTTTATAGATTACTCGGATTTTAGTCGGTAGTTAAAAATTTGAATGGTCAATATAATTAAAATCAAAGTTTATGTATTGCTTAAAATTGTCGTCGTCGTCGTCTTCCTTCAAGGATTAGGCGGTCTGCCTGTTCCGACTTCAAAGCCTCTTCACATCCATCTCTTGCGCGGTCTGCCCACACTTCTCCTTCCAGCTGGTTGATACGAAAGAGCCGCCCTGGGAATACGAATATCTTCCATCCGCTCAACATGATCTCTCCAGTTCTGCTTGTTGATTTCAATTTTCTGCCATACAGAGAATATGTTGAGTTCCTGCCTTATTTCAACATTCCGAATTCTATCTTCCCTGGTACACCCCTTCACTGCTCTCAAAAAACGCATCTCAGCTGCCTGCAATGTACTCCACTCTCTTTTCTTCGGTATCCAGGTTTCAGAGCCATATAGAAGAGCTGGGATGGCCATCACCTTGTAGAATTTTAATTTGGTCTCTTTCCTGGCTTTATTTTTCAGAGTCCTGTTTATTGTCCCACAAATAGTTTGGAATCTATTAACTTTCATTATCAAGTCTTGATCTTCTTCATAGCTAATATCACAACCCAAATATTTGAAATGTGACACTTGTTCTAAGACTTTATTATCCAGAACTATTTTTGTTCTTAGGGGCTCCTTCCCAAGGAATGCCATCACCTTTGTTTTGCTGAGGGAGATCTTCATATTATATTCCTCACTTAACTGGTTTAATTGATATAGTGCTCTCTGTAGGTTGTCCTCTGTTTCCTGCAGTATTACCTGATCATCAGCAAACCACAATGAGCTGATCACAACTTTAGGTGTTATTTGCATGCCTGGCTGTATTCTTTGATTCCATATTCTGCAAAGATCATCTGCATAGATGTTAAACAATGTTGGGGAGAGTGGGCAACCCTGTCTCAATCCCATGTTGGTGTGGATTTCGTCTGTCAACTGACCAGAGTAGTTCAAAATTATGGTCGTTCTGGAGTATAAACTCTTTATGACTTCTATCAGGTGGATTGGAAAGCCTCCACCTGATATTTTATGTATTGTTTAAAATTGTGATATTTTAAATATTAATACACTTTATAACGCTATCCGAAATGGGCATCATCTGAAAATATTTGTGTTTTACCTGTATTAGTAACGCTAAAGAAATAATTTAAGTCGGTTGTTGGTTTAAACTGTGTTCATTATTATATGCCTTCTACAGAGGCGTTTTATAACACTATTAAAAATAAATAATTTGCTTATAAATCACAGTTTTGAGCTTATGTAGGTGCAAAACATTTCCTTTGACCCATACAACTATTCACCAGAGTTTGGCACTTTACTTATGGGACACTCTGTATATTTATTCTTGTATTTTAAATTTTACTGATATGTTACCTATATATTTGATTCGTGTGTTTTTTTCTTTGCCAATTACAGGAGAAATGGGAAAATGCAAAGTAACTTTGGTTGGTGGAGCCTTTAGTTCAAGAGTTTTTTTAACAGCTAATTATTTTTTATCTAATGTTTTTCCAATATAATTAACATATTCAAAACGTATTATATATGTATAAATGGGTTTAAAGGAAAAACTCTATTACTTCTGAAACTCATCTGATTTTTACAAATTGATAACTATTAAAAAACAGCGATTCGATAAAAACCTGAAATAATTAAATATTATGTTTGTAGAATGTCAGAAAAACATAGCCCAATAAACATAACACTCCTTAAAAAGTTAGGGTAAAAAGTATTTTGGTTATTTGTGGCCACGTAACAGTTATACTCAATAGTAATATAAGCTCTTGGAAAGCCTAGTTGGCATTGAAAATTGCGTCTAGACAGAGTTAGACTGGGAACGCCAACATCATCCACAATAACCACATAGATCATATACGTCTATATGAGGCAATATTGGGACCATCAATACATACAAGGCCACTACTTGCAATTCTTCTTTCGGATTCTCCCGAACGAAAGCTTTTAAAAGTTTATTTGTTTTATACTAACTAATCATTCTGTCACGACAATTTTGCTGCTTTCAATTGTAAATATTTAACACGAACTATGGTTAGCTAGACCTACTAGACTCACCTGTTTTCATTCATTGAGCTATTTTTAATTATTGGCAAATAACTACTTATTAAATCTTTAAAATTCATAAGGGCGTTGGTTATTAGCGAATTTCCCATAGGGAAGAAGCTATTACCGTAGGTCTCATGGTAAGACTTAAGCCCGGGACCATGTTATTTTTTCGTCTTTAGGTGCCCAGAGTCCAAAAACACGTGTCTGTGAACACGATAACTCTCGTAAAAATGGTCCGATCGAGACCAAATTTGGTAGAGACGTGTATTCCTACAAATGCTCAAGCGAGTTCGTAAACCAGACATATCAGTCAATGGGAACGGGTAGTTTGGGGGGGTTTTGTACCCAAAAATGGAGTTTTTTGCGTTTTTCACATCTAATTTTTAAAGATTTATAATTTTATATTTCACTATTGGAATCAGCTTAAAAAACTACACAATTAAGTTCCTTAAAGTTTTTCTCTATCTCCAACGGTTACCGAGATATTAAAAAATCTAAACATAGTACGTTGTATTGTGGGGCTCCAATGTTAATCTTATGGTGGATAGGGAAAAAATAATATTTCCCATATTAATCAATATTTTTGGTTAAAACTTGATATTTAGCTTCATGTGGTTGAGATCTATCCATTTATACTTAAAAATCATAGTTTATGTGTTTATCATGGCAGCAAACCTGCATACTCTTTTCCCATATTAATCATATAGGGAATAGGCAAACTCCTTTATTTATGGAGAGATGTTGATGAAAGTTGGTATAAATGTTAAGATAAAAATTATTTATGGTAGAAATGACTACTTTCAGTGTTCCTCACAGCAGCTAACCTGCACACTCTTTCCCATGTTAATCTCTCTATAGAGAATAGGCAAATAAGTCTCATTTTTATGGACAGATTTTTATAAAACTTGTCATATTTTATTATTATTATTATATTATTGATTTTGAAATTCACTGAGTACGCAGGTCTGCTGTGACGGGGGTATTGTATTAATTATTCAATATCTTTTATTGGACTTTTCCAATTCGTCTATGTTTTTACTACACAACGTTTCTGGAGATGGGCAACAAATCCCAGTCAAAGAAGTATTTTTACTAAAGGTTGTAGTATTTTTTAATTTAATTAACTAAGAAGGATGTGTCAGTCGCCTAGTATGGTTTATTACTAACAGTTTAACTATATATGACCTTGACAGATGAACACATGATACTTATGTTTGTATCACGTACAATTCAATCATATTTGCCAAACCCTTACAAGGGGTTCCCCTACTGGGGATTATTTCTATAAGAGTGGTTATTCTTTAATCCCTCTTGCATTTCAACCCCTATTCTTGAATGACCTCAGCGACTTGCAATTTAAACTCTACAATTTGCTTCGTTACAAAATGCTTGTTCTAAGCATCTACTTTTGAAACGCTTCTGTCTTTGAAACGTGAAACCTAATTTTAACAAACTTAATTGGCCTTTTCAAAATAAGACAGCGCGTGGAGGCACCCTCAAAGCTGCTCCTCAGACTCTGTTGTTAATCTCAAGATCTCCGTTTAAGTTTTTAAAACTTTTTAAAGTCTACACTCAGTTATTATGATGAAAAAAATATATAAATTATTTTTAATATTTGCAGTTTTGATGTAGACTAAATTCACTTATATTTGAATGGAAATATTGCTTTATTTTACAATAATGAATTGTATGTCATCATTACGAATAGATAGAAGGAAGGTAATATTAAAACATGTTATATAAACACTATATGTTCATCCAATATGTAATGCAGAGGAAACTGATTTCAATAATAATGTTCAGAATAATTATTGAAATTTAATATTTGCATTTACCTTATACTTAAATGTAGCAACTTAATTTAATCTAACCATGTACAAATAAAATATTATTGCTCAAATATGCTTTGAACTTGAAATTTTTAGGTGCTGGAAGTTTTAAAATATGTTAAGGCAATCAAGCTACAGGGGTAAAACGTTGCAATTTATTGTAATTACAACATTATAGTTGACTTAACAATAATCATCATACAGAGAGAATTAACACACGAACATATGATAACGTAATAAATGTAAATTGTTAACACTCTGCCTTCAACACATATACGTACGATAGCTACGTTCACGTGGGATTTAAGTTCTTGGAGGAGGCGACAGGCCAAACTGACACACCGAACAAATTGTTAATTAAGTACCAAGCTATTAATTGATGCCTTCAGCTAAAAACGTTAAAAGTAAACACCGAACAGACCGTGTGTAGGATCCTTTAATAAAAAATTAATTAACTTAAATTGAAATGTGTATATGTACTTCAATTTTTTCTCAATCAGAACCAGTAAAAATTAATTTCAAGCCACAAAAAAAGTTCTATCATATTATAATTTACACACGAAATTTCCTGCACAAAGAGGGAGGGATTTCCATGAACCCAGCTGATTGGCAGATAACAGCTGGTAACCGTCCTTGTTAGATCATTAGGCAAACGATGGACACTTTTACCTCCTTACTGAGCCTATAGCCATTTATTTACAATAACATTGTGGGGTAATGTAAATATGTAAAAATGTTAAAAGTTTGTTAATATTATTTTGTTTATTATTTATACCCCAGAAAAGCCGAAAATAATTTCTGTCTCTCTGTAAGCTACGAATAAATAAGATAATATCAAAAGAAAAATTATAAAATTATAAACTATAAGTATAAATAACCATATTTTATGTAAAACCTGCCTCGAATATTAGTAATAATCGAACTGTGTAAGATATTATCAATATACCTGACTGACTCTTGGTACAATATTATACCCACCCTATAACCATTAAACAATTCTATTTATGTCTGAGAGATCATGAAATAAAGACCTCTTTTGGCCCACAAGACAGAAATTCCAATATACAATTTTATTATTAACCCAAAAAAAATTATAAATTCTAAAAAATAAATTGACGGTTCCTTTAGAAATTAAATATAACAATTTTCATTCAAGAAAAAGAGGTAAAAGTTTTCCCATATAAAATGCATTGGGTTCCTTTCGTGAAATTCATGGTTTTAAAAAGGGCCAAAATATCTGACTTCCTGACGAGCTAGGAACTTGAAATTCTTTATGAACATTCCTAAGAGGTTACTCTGAATAATCGTCTCGTTGGATTTCGTAATTTTCAAATTTTTACTACCCCCAAAAACATCTTAAACTTTTTCAAAACAAATTTTCATTTTTCGGCTATATGACTTTAAGGAAAGGTCCTTTCGGAAAACGGAGGGCACTTCTGCCCCTGATTTTGCAAAACCTACAACTTTGATTATATGACTTATTCTCCTATCTAGCCTGCTTCACCCTTGGATAGGGGTACTTTTTTTTAAATCGACTTTTTCGTGCACATTTAACCACAGGATTACGTTAATATAGATCAGAGAGAGGTAATACTTGGTGTACAGCTTACCTATGCCACCCGTCATAGTAAACAAACATTATTTAAATTAGAAGTGTTTAGAAATTGTGTAGAAATAAGAAAATTTTATAAATTTAATTATTCTCCATAAGATTAACATGGGGATTGACTATGAAGTTTGTTACCATGGGAATCCTACGAATTTGGATGTTTTGTCATAAATTAGTATATCTCAGTTATTTTAAGCTATATACAAAGTTTTGTCTCGATATTTAACGTAATAACCGTGATATTTCATTGTTTATTTCCTTGATATCCCTAGTATATACGATCGCCTGTGTAATTGACTGACTCATTGGTGTAATATGGTTTTCTCCATATTACAGCATATAGGAAAATAGTAAAAATTACATAGGTAGAATATTTACGGAAAAACTTGTTTCAGAGAATTGAAATAATGATATTGTTATGACTTGATGTTCGCCGAGTGTGGGTGCATACAGTAAGGAGTATGGAGTTCCCGGTAGACAGCAACAGGAGTCACGTAGGCCCGTGTACCAACAGCACGTCCGTCACATCCAATGGCACGGCGCACGTGCGTACCAAATTTAACCCTCGATCCGTAAAAACTTATGGACTCAATTGCGTTTAAATATAATATTAATATACAGGTTGGTTTTAACGTACCTTCCCCTCTACGTTTTTCTACAATTTATTATTAGTGCTTTCAACTATGGGGTTCATTAAATATTTAAATAGGCCTAGCCTAAGCTTTGTATGACTTCTTGATTAGCATTATACGTGTTGGTTTTACTATAGGATGTATCACTTGTATGTATCATGCATGTATCACTTATGTTGTAATTATATACAAACGGTAAATATATACAAAAGTTGTTAAATTGTCGATCGATTTCGTCCAGTTACACTGAACATCATCAGACTCAGACAGAGAGTCCGTTTGGGCCTGTCCAAACGAGTGTCCATTCAGGGCGTTTCCACGATATGACAGAAAACTGATAGCTCCTTCAAAAAGTAGTATTTTAGTCTAGCGATGCAGCACCTGACATTATGGATTTATATGTTAACGTTCAGAAAATATTAACGCGAGCGGGACTTTCTGTACACCCTGTATATCCATAATTTCAGCGATAAATATATCTGTCATTATCTCAATAATGAATTAAGATTCTTCTGTACCTCCACCGTCAACAATACTATTCATCTATTAATTTATTCAATAGCTACTACGTAAGTGCCTGCGAAACTACAAATGCAATATTGATGCAGTATGCAGATTGCCGAACGTATTCACAAGGCGCGCTTGATACGGCGTCATAGTAAAATGACACTTCAATCTGGTGTTTATGAACAAACGAATCGGACGAGTAGAATCCGCCGTCACTTCATGATCGGATGATTTTTTAGCTTATAACTTCTAATATCTTTATTCTCAACTAGATATAAAAATAAAATTGACGTGCCCTATGTTAGTCTTTCAAAATCCCTGGAATCTCATTACATTGGTATATTGTCAATTGATGTTTGACTGGGACTAATGAATTAATTTAAACTATTGAATTTCATTCCCTTATGTTATTCTTATAAATCTTTAAAATTCTTATAAAATGTATCTTAAATTGGATAATTTGTCTTTGATGAAAATAAAATTCTTGAATCTTTAAATGTTCACTACTATTAGTGTTACTTCGTAAGTAAGTATTGTTTTCGTAAATATTTTCGTATTTGAGTGAGAGTGGATATCCGTTTTGGGGTCTCCTGAATTCAAAAAAGTGGGTTTCGACGTGATGTCTGCCATTTCGTGTGTGGGTGTGTGTGTGTGCGTGTGTCTGGATGTGTAGAGCCACAACGTACCCCGTTGAACCAATTTAGATTTAATTTGGTATGAATATATGTATATATTCATCATATATAAAGGTGTTTTTTTCATTATCACATAGATATGTCTTAGCTCTGGGGGTGTTGGCAGTTTTTAAGATGGAAAACATGTAATAGGTTTCCATAAAACTACCAGCTATTGTATTGAATTTTTAATATAAAATAATAAGAAAAAAGTCGTGTTAGTTACACCATTTATAGCTCGAGAACAGATGTAACGATTTTAATGATCTTAATGATCATTTTTGGGCTTAGGTTGTATTGATTAATTTGAAATTAATTCACTTAGATTTATTTGTCTTGTGGGAATATTATTAATATTTCTTATCGTTTCATTTTTGTTATAGAGTATGCCGTGACCCAGAATATCTAATATTTCATAGCAAAGCCGGAATGTCATTCGATTTCAGAACATAGCCAATCTTTAAGTTAATACGTATTTACTTTTAGGCGTTAGGAAGTTCGCCGGTTTAGCTAATCTATCTATAATATTATAAAGAAGACGTGGTTTCTGTATGTTTGTTTGTGGGTTTGTTTGTGGGTTTGTGGGTTTGTTCGTGGGTTTGCTGTTGCAAGTAAATGCGAAAAATACTGAACCGACCGGTTTGAAATTTTACAGAAAGGTAGATCTTAAACTCATGCAACACATAGGCATATTAGTTCCCTTAAAATCCCCTCAGGCTACGCCCCATGAACGTCCTAAACTTCAATGTTTACATTTTCAAAGAATGAAAACATTAAATTACTTGAATGTCAACAGCTGTGAACACTAAAATTTGACAGTTCGGGAAGAAGAAGAAGAAAGAGCTGCCGTGACCGTCCTAGGTTTCAATGTTTACATTTTCTAATGACAACATCCGTTTGCACTATATTTTGACAGTTCGGGAAGAAGAAGAAATAAAGTTGATTTTTCAGATAAACTGCTGGATCGAAATTAGTGAATTATTTGAAATAGCGGAATGGTAGATTTTAAGTTTTTTTCGACGACTGTCTCTATTACATTAATCCTTATCCTCTCCCAATATTTGACAGATGTTACTTTGAAATGTTGTAGACACTCGTGTTTTGTCATTTTGTAAACAATGAAGAATTAATTAACAATAACTTAAATGTATCAGTAGAGCCTACACCTTTCAGCCTTTTTAACCCGTGCGAAGAACGGGTACTTTGGCTAGTAAGAGATAAAATATCAGTTAGTTTCTCTTGATGCAAGTGTCAAGAGAGTATGTTCAACAATCACTCTCCATAGAGGAACTATTGTGTCTCGATCAGATTGCATATGTATATAGAAGCCTAGTAGGCGTTTTACTCTAATTATTACTCCGTGGAAAGTGAATGTTGGTTGGAGCGAGTGTGGGTTGAAGCGTGGCCATTAGCCAATTATAAAATATCAGTTTTTCCTGATACATCACAGTGAAATTTACGTAGAAGGGGACAACAATGAAAATAAGTGTTGTCATGGATTTGATCACGCGTTTCCTTAAAGATAACTTATTTTATAAAAAATTGTATCCCACTGTTTAGTTGAAAATATTTTATTACACTAGACGAAAAAATGTTTGTATCTACTTCCCTGTGGGAAATAGGTTAGATGATAGATATGTGTAAAAAGAATGTTTTCAGTTAAACCCCCCCTCACCACAGAGCTAAGAAAAATTCATGTCATTGGACTTTGGTAAGTAATGAAAAAGGTTTTAATAAAATGTGAAATTAAAATAAAATAGCAACTACCTATTTTGATAGCCTAGGCATAGCAATTTTATATCTCCCAATTTAATTAAATAATCTTTCAATTGTTTTTGTTGTCTTTTATTTTATAGGTAGTTAAATAGAATTCTATTAGTTCACTTTAATTTTATGTGGCTATTAAATAAAAGTAGCAATAAATTAAACTGATATCGATACTATGATTATTTGAAATACCCTTCTGTGCACTTTATGAACAGTTAGTAAATTATTGTTCGCCGTAAAGGCTCTTATTACGTTATGGCTCCTCAATTTATAATTTTGCTCTAGGGAATTTCGTACACCAACGGGAAATAAACACAATTATATTTTTAAATTGTCGTAGGAAAGTACTTAAGTTTAAATAAAATGAGATGTTGGTGCTAAAAACCAAAATATATTAGGAATATGGATAGTAAATTTCACAACTGTGTATACTATCGCTTTCTCGAAGAATACGAATCCAAATGCCTTGTTTAGCATTTCAGACAGGCAGACAATAATTGAAATAATGTTGGTTTTTTGGGGTTATAAAACACAGAAAAACAAAAATTCCTAGCAATATACAGAAAAAATCTAATTTTATAAATTTTAATTTTTTTTTAATAATTCTTTGGGGTGGGTAACTTTTGTATAAACTCATGTAATTGACACATTGGTATTTTTATAGTTCAACTTTGTTCCGCGTAATACACTGATATTGACACTTAATCATAGTTTATAAAACTTAAATTAATAGTAATTTAACCTTTGTAATTAGTTTTTCTTTCTGCACGTTGAACCACGTTGATGAGACCAGATCGATCCAAAAATTAGTTAACACAGTTTCGCTTTCACAGAAATATGCAAATTAGTCCATCGTAATGTAAAAAGATTTATTCTTGGAAAAATTCACATTTAGAGTTTAAGTTTATATCTCTTTGAAAGCAATGAAAATTCATGTAACCAAATTCACCTTTAATTGGTTCTTTTAATGGTTAAAATAAATTAAACCATCTGGGATCCTTATATTCGTACAAATTGTATCAGTAAACAATTCAGAATTATAAAAAAACTCCTGAATCTGATACTGCAATTGTCCAAGTGGAAATCTAAATGATATTTCCCGGAACTCGATATTACTCAGGTCATATTACTCAATTAAAGTGCATACGTGCGTTATCCAGCAGTAAAGAATAAGCTTTATATAAAATTATTTTAGCAAAAAAATTAAAACATTTTTACAATTTGACTTTTTTGGAAGGCATATTTTACTAATAAATAGTGTAATAATGTATTAAACTTCCCAAACTAATCATACTGTAATTTTTAATAGTGCATAATACTTTATAAAATAAACATATTTAAAAATATCTTTTTTATAATTGTATTTTATAAAAAATTTATAATGATAATTTTGATTATTAAAAAAAAATAAAAATATTAAATAATTATATTGTTGCAGTCTTATAAAACTGTATAAAACATAGTTTTGTTTTGTATATAAACAAATATGTTAATTTTTAGTAACTTAATATAATAAAAACGAATTTTTTAAAACCATCTAAACTTATTTTATGTTAGTTATAAAATTTAAAAAATCCTTTCTGAATTGTGAAAAATATAAAAATTATTTTAAATTTAATTTTATTTAAATATAAATCACGTGCGTTATCCATAGCCGCAGGGAAGCTATATAGCTATGTACAGCAAAACATAAAACATTTATCAAATACAATTTGACTTTTTTGTCAAGGATGGAGAATGGGACTTTCATTAATGGTTAAGGTTTTATAATATTTTTATTTTGTTCAAATTCGTTAAAAGCTGGCCGTCAAACATCGGTGTAATCAAGCTAACTAGAAATATTAGATATGTGTCCCAGGCAAACTTCCCATAAACTAAACATATAATAATTTCTTACTAGTGGCATGATTGTTTACTTACATAAATGACTGAAGAATGTTTATTTAAAAAAATAACTTTTAAAATATGTTTGATTTGTATTTTGATATAATAAACGGGTTTATTACATTAATATTTAATTAGACTTTCCATCGCGTGGAAAAGCCCAACTAAATATTAGTTAAAAAATTAATAACCAACGCCATCTTGAGGTTTCTATTACGTGTACTGTCAAATTCTATTAAATTGGTAGTTATTTTAAACGCTAGTATTGTTATTGAAATAACAAAAAGGGTTCCTGTCGTTGCATGGCTCAAAAATATAATTAATTTAAAAAAAGGTTAACCAATTAGGTTAGAACCAATCATCATGACATTTCTGGCAGCTGTAGTTTAAACATAAACATTTCTTTACCAGTGACGTCACCGGTTTAATTTACGTCACCCTTACCTCTCTATATATTTCCACTTACGAAACTCAATATAACAAATTCTTTAATCCAACGAATATTTTGTACTGTGTATAACACACAACGGAAACTTTACCTTTCTATTTCGAATAAATGGTGTTTAAAAGCTTGACATTACGAAATTTCATAGTTCTGGCAAACACGAATTTAACTCAAGATAACGATTTTTAACATGGATGTGTGAGGTAAATACAACCATTTTGTTTTGGAAATTTCATTTCACCATTATATAACGTATGGCCAATGGTCAGCGACTCAACCATCGTATAACGCACGTGAACAAACGTGTCCCAACCTGAATCATCTGTCAGATCAATCTATAGTACCTGGTGACCGAGCTTTGCTCGTATAGAATAAGACATGTATTATAAAAATTAATTAGAAAAATTAAAACACATTTATTACTCAATGAAAACAGTTATGTGGTTTAAATAAAACCGATTTAATACACCATAATTAATATAGCACTGAACAAAAAGTATTTCGTCTGGTGGTGGGGATGGAACTCGCGACCTTCAGTTTTTGAGGCCGCCACGCTACCACTCGGCTACGGCGTCAGTCAAATGAACCACACCGTTTAACGTCTTTTAGCCAACCTCAATTGTATTAGCAGAACATTTACTGTTTAATTATCCATACAGTTATTATTAGACTGTGATCAACTCATTTTGTTAGAAACGGAATGAGGATTGAAAAGCAAAAGAGAAATTTAATTTACATCAATTATTAATTGGTTTGTTACAGTGGCTTCAAGCAATACAACGAATACGTTTTCTATCAAAACACGGAAGATTTTGGAAATACTTTTTTCTGATTTTATTTCGCACAGTTATGTTACCCTTAGGTTTTTACAAATTGTTTGGTAACCTGATTATTTTACGTTTATTACATACATAAAGTAAATATCTATGAAAAACCTCGTTTTTGGGGAACCCTGTGTAAATGTTGCTTTGTTTGTTAGTTTTTCGTAATTTGTAATATGTCGTGTATATTTAAAAGATTTTATAAACAATTTTATCTTGACGAACACCAACTGAATTTTTTGTTATGTGATACTGTGTTTAGTAGGCTATGATTTAAAATATTCCTGTGAGGAATAAATAATTGACACCTGAAAGGCAATTGCCGTGCATTTGGTAAGTGATTATATAATTATCTAGGTGTCTAGGCTTTCGAAATAATAATATTTTATTTAAGGAAAAAGCTATGAGTTATTTACTATATTAAAAAAAGAAAGTTCTTAAGTTTTACAAAAGGTTTTCCCACGTGATTATATAACTGTCCTATGGTTAGGAAGTAATTTTAAGAAGTTGGAATTTCTTACCTCGGGAATATAGTAACATGATTTTATGGCTCGTACGAATTTGTTAAAAATGTCGATATCTGAATTTTAAATGATTTATTGATTTTAAAACTTTTAATTAGTCTCCTAATTAATTTCATCACAACACAACGACTTTTTTCCTGTACATGTATAACAGTTGAATCTAAAATAATATAGCTTGCTGATACAATGCAAAAGACAATAGGATTGACCTTTTGACCTTTGCATCAAAGGGCAAAGCAACAAGTGACTGTGGTGACGGTGATCCCTGAGCACTTGCAACAATGAACGTTTGCCACATCAACACCAGTAAACGAATTCACCTTCCTAAAGTTTTGATTCTTTTGAAACACGATAATTATTTAGTTTTCGTGATTATTGTAATCAAACGGTCTCACGTAATGACTAAACAGAGCTGATTTCGATTGATATTTATAGTACAAAAATCTACATAAATTTATAATTTTGTCTGGAAATTGTTTGGAATGGCGACGTCCTGTAATCCAGCTACTTGAAGGTCACGAATTGTGGATAGTTGTGAACGATGGTCGGTGGGTGTAGTGTTCTCTTGTGTGGATTAACGTCCGCACTATTAAATACTACGTTAATCCACATAGACCATCCTCATAATAAGACCAATTCGTAATTCAGAGGCCGTGGTTCGGATTCCACGTTAAACAGTTCCCTTAGTTACCATCGGCTGTTGGGCTATTAATTAACAGTCCTGTCTAAGGAACATATCAGCCTTAGTCAGACTACAAGATCGCGCCACAATCATCCTATACTCATTTCTCATTCCTATTTGGCTTAAAATACCTACCTGGTTAGGTTGCCATTTGAATAATCTAATCTAATCTAATCTAATTATATTTATTTAGGTTACAAAAAAGGTTTTGGATTAAAAAGTCGAAATCTGCCTTTTCTAAATTTCTACCCATCTGTCTTTCAGTTTCCCTAAACAAGGTTATTTTTAACAATTTTCTACGAAAACGAGAACACCTACAGTATGGAATTAATTTTCTTATTCTATACCTTTGGGAGGTTTTTGTTTACTTTAACCCACGCACTATTAATAGTATATTTCATTTGTACATTAACAGCCGAGGTGTGACGAGGCTATTAAATGTGCAAATATGTATATTTTTCATTATACTGCAAATAAAATGAAACAAACTCGTAAAACATAAATTAATACCTGATTTAGTATCAATATTTGTTGACCATTTTTGTCTCTCTAGACTAATCAGCTGTTATGTTACTTACGTTGTAGCATTGGTTATTTAGGTTATACGAAAGCTGACCTCTAACGTTATTCCTCCTTTTTTCCCAATGTTTCCTAACAGGTTTTATTACTTATTATGTATCGGTTCGCCTCTTAGCATGTTTTACCCGCAAAAAGAACGGTTATTTTAGCTAGTTTATCATAGATTTTAAACGTATCGTTATACCATATTTAAAATGTAATCTTATCTTATGAAAAATTTGTTCAAGATATTAAAAATCTTCTTTAAAATCTAATTTATCAAAGATCGCACTAAAAGTTTCTCGTACCATAATCGCACATATTTTAATCATTACAAAGAGATACAGTGAATATAAAACTTTTAAATAATCCAATAAATTATTCATGGTTGAAGAAATATCAAAATTAGTATTGGCTTGATGGATATAATCCACATACAGGTAAAAATGCCTTTAATATTTAATTGTTAATTTTTTGCTATTAATGTAAAATTGGTTTTACCCTAATATATTTTTGTCAGAGTTGTTTGCCAATCTGTAACGCTAAAAAAGAATTTGTTTTTCATCTTTTCCTTGATTGTGATCTTCCTTTAAGATTATTTTTCTATCTAGATACTATATCTAGATGTAACGGTTACAGAAGGTAACTGTTATCTCCAACGGTTACCGACGGTAACTGTTATCTCCAACGGTTACCGACGGTAACTGTTATCTCCGACGGTTACCGACGGTAACTGTTATCTCCAACGGTTACCGACGGTAACTGTTATCTCCAACGGTTACCGACGGTAACTGTTATCTCCAACGGTTACCGACGGTAACTGTTATCTCCAACGGTTACCGACGGTAACTGTTATCTCCAACGGTTATCGACGGTAACTGTTATCTCCAACGGTTATCTCCAACGTGTTACCTACGTTAACTGTTATCTCTAACGGTTACTGACGGTAACTGTTATCTCCAACGGTTACCTACGTTAACTGTTATCTCTAACGGTTAACGAGATATTAAATAGTCTAAACAAAGTACGTTGTATTTTGGGACTCCAATGTTAATCTTATAAATAATAAGAAAAAATATTTCGCTTACTAACCTAACTTTGATGGTTGAGATTCATCCATTTAGGTGGAAAAATCATTGTTTATGTGTTTATCCACAATTCGTGACCTCAAAGTAGCTGAATAACAAGATACGCCACGGCCCAGATCGGACTTGGGGCCAGCATCTGGGTGGTTTGTTGCAAATAAATTAGCACTCAATGAAAATACGTATGAATGTGTGTGAATGTATTTAATCAGTGGCCTCTGCATGGACTTTGTACCTGCATGAGCATGTTTTATCTCGTGCATGGACTTAATAGTATTAGGACAAGCCTATTGTATGTAATTGTGGTTAATGGCGGAGTAAATGATTTGAAACTTTTACAAAAATTTCTAATATTGCTCAAAGCTGGGTTCTTGAAATCTCATTATTGTATTGTATAGTGCGTGGGACATTTTAACGTAAACTAAAATCCTTTCCGAAATCTACAGATTCTGGAAAGTTTCACAACTATGCATATAAAATTCAGGTCAGACCAAATTTTGCTTTCCCGGGCAACAAAACGTGGTAAGAACTAAAAATGTCAAAATTCCAAGTAAAGACAACACTCTAATTTTGTATATCGATTTATAAAACGAAGCGCAATAAACAAAATGACGGACGGGCAGTACACCAACGCTGCAGCGGAGAAGCAGAGAACTACGTTCATTACTTAATTAGACAAGAAGTAAATCTTTTTATAATTATCTCCTTAATCTGCTCCCAGGGCACTTTATAAAGCTTTCAATTGTCCTCCTCCGCATTGCTCCGTCTTGCTTTGTATGTTTGTCTTGCCACCATCTTGTTTAAACATTGGTTATTCATTTCAAATGTTAACTAATCATTTTCGTTAGTTGAATTATATTTTATGGATTTAAATTTAACAAGTAACAAAAAGGGTCTGTGAATATTGAAGGTTTCATTTAATATTTAATATCCAAATAAATAACAATTCATCTATATAAATCTGTCATCTAAATAAAAGTAGAGTTTTGACTGTACACTTCTTAGTTTTAGTAAAGACTTTTTTTCGAAAACAAGGGCACACACTCATGAAGAATTTTTTTTATTCTATACCTTCTGGAGAAGGCCATTTTTACTTTAAACAGACCCATGCAATGAAAAAATAAAAACCCAATTTCGAGCAACATTAGACAACATTAGATTTGTTTATAGTTTTGTAGTAGGAATATATTGAGGTCGGAATTTTTTTACATGACTTTCGAGAAAACAACCGGCTCTGTTCGACGACTAACACAACCCATAGGCAGTGGCATCTATCAAGAACTTCGTAAACTACATTCCGTACTGCTCCCTATGATCTAATCTCGGAACTATCTCATGGAGTTCATTATTTTGACGCTAGAGTATGTTTTATAGCCAACTAAACGCTGTGTTAGACTATGCACGGGTTGCTGAGAACATTACGCAGTATCAGTGATGGGGTGGTTCGAACACAGACCATGAGCAATCCCAATTTGGCTTGCAAATGTGTGGTATAGAGGTGGGAGGGCCCGTCTTAAATAGACGGTGACAGGTTTGGGTGGATGCTGACGACATTTGTAGGCTAAATCGAGATTGCATACTGCCAAACTTGCGTGCTTTGAAAGGACGTGTTAGCTTAGAATAATGTCATCAGTTTTAAAATAAAGCTACAGACCTTTATGGACCTTATACCTGTTTATTGGTACTTTACTATTTCAGAGTAAATTAATAACGTATCAAAATAAAAAAATGTAGCTGGCTTAAATGTAATAGAAATTTCCAACAGGTGATTGTATATAAAATATTTTATTACCGTTCACCTTCATGGCATCTATTAAGCCATTTATTCCTGATAGTTGTAAATTGGACTAATTTAAATAGTATTATAATGATAGCTCTTAATTCACCAATGATTCTTTTAAAGCTATTGTTGTAGTTTTATTTTATGCCAGTCGGTAAAACAAAAGTTGATCGTAAAACACCATGTAAGTAAAATAATATCCCATTATTTTGTTTACTTTTATACTAAAATTACACTTTTTAACACTGTAGGAATTTGTCTGTACACTGTTTCATTACCTATACTGTTTCATTAGACTGGGACGTGGGCGACGTCCTGTAATCCAGCTACTTGAAGGTCACGAATTGTGGATAGTTATGAGCGATGGTCGATGTGTGTAGTGTTCTCTTGTGAGGATTAACGTCCGCACTATTGAATACTTCGTTAATCCGCAAACACCATCCTCATAATTAGACCAATTCGTAATCCAGAGGCCGTGGTTCGGATTCCACGTTAAACTGTAGGTCCCTTAGTTGCTATCGGTTGTTGAGCTATTAATTAACAGTCCTGTCTAAGGAACATGTCAGCCTTAGTCAGTGACAAGACTACAAGATCGCACCACAATCATCCTACATTCATTTCTCATTCATACTTGGCTTAAAATACCTACCTGGGTAGGTCACCATTTCAGTTAAAAGTATAAAGTAAAGTAAGTATACATACCAAACATGATTTCTAACTTAAAATTCACCGTGATGACGTCACTTCCAATGTTTATTATTTTCGTAAGCAGGTGACAACGTCATGAGATATTTTTGCCTTCTCAAAGGTTCACTACATGCACGGGTATGAAATTATCTTCTCTTTATTCTTTTGATTTTCTACAATAAATAACAGTTTAAAGCTAACTGTGCACTTGTTTTTGGGGTGGTTTAAATTGCTTACTGGTCAAAATTGAGAAATTCAATGTATCGCAATAAAACTATATATGAAATTATGTATAATTTTATAACCAGTATTTTATAATGCATAGAGTACAAACAATGTAACGCCACCCGCATGTCTGTAAAAATTACGGTTCAAAAGTTATGGGCTTTCATGTTCCGCAAAAAAATAAAGGTAAAGTACAATTTGACTACCACAATTGAAACCAGCTTAAAACTAAAACCCATTAGTATTTTAAATTATTTATCCACAACTAAAGGTTAAGGTGGTCTACGGTTAACGGGAAAGTTAAATATACTGTCCAAAATAAACGCAGAATGACGTTTGAGGGCGACCAATGTTATTTTTATGGTGAATATTAAAAAGTCAATATTTTACTTATTTCCCAACCGTTTTCCATTAAACTTGGCATGCGTAAGATCACATCACCCGACAAAACCCATTCAAAAAAGCTTGGTATTACCATTGATGAGCATTCTCAGATACTAGGGGGGGGTTCCCTATATAAAATTTTAACAATTGATTATACTTTGTTTCTTTTTTGTTATTTTCAGAAATCGGATGACTATAAAACAATAAATTTGACTATTTGAAACAATAAATCATTATATGAAATTTAGATATACCTTAAAGAATATGATGTAGTAGTTTTATTCCATTTTATTTCCAGTTTTATTCCATAGTCATACTTTAGGGAGAAAGTTTGGGGGGGTTTGTATTCAAAATTGGGTTTTTTGCGTTTTTCATATTTAATTTTAAAAATGTTTAGATTTAATCTTTCACCATTAGAATCAGCTTAAAAAGCTACACAGCTTAGTCCCTTAAAGTTTTTCTTTATCTCCAACGGTTATCGAGATATTAAAAAATCTAAACACAGTACGTTGTATTTTGAGGCTCCAATGTTAATCTTATGGAGGATAAGGAAAAATTAATATTTCCCATATTAATCAATATTTTTCGATAAAACTTTATATTTAGCTTCATGTGGTTGAGATCTATCCTTTTATGCTTAAAAATCATAGTTTATGTGTTTATCAGGGCAGCAAACCTGCATACTCTTTTCCCATATTAATCATATTGGGAATAGGCAAACTCCTTTATTTATGGACAGATGTTGATGAAACTTGGTATAATTGGTTAAAATAAAAATTATTTACGGTAGAAATGACTACTTTCAGTGTTCCTCACAGCAGCTAACCTGCACACTCTTTCCCATGTTAATCTTATGGAGAATAGGCAAATAATTCTCACGTTTATGGACAGATTTTTATAAAACTTGTCATATTTTATTATTATTATTATATTATTGATTTGGAAATTCGCTGAGTACGCAGGTCTGCTGCGACGGGGGTATTTGTTATTTTCAGAAATCGGAGGATTATTTTTGAAACAATAAATTACTATACGAAATTTAGATATACCTTAAAGAATATTATGGAGTAGTTTTATTCCATTATATCGTCATACTTTAGGGAGAAAGTATGTGTCAGTCCACTGTACTAAAGGTACCCTTGCTTAAACCCTTTTCTTTGACTTGTAATTAATTAAAACTCAAAATCATGATTATTCTGTTTATACAAGTAAATACGTTTTCCTAAATACGCCTATTAAATGTTTACAGCATCGGTGAAAAATAATGAGTTAATTATCTTAAAGGGCTGAAGAAGATAAAATCACTACCCGAGTATCCTACTCCCCTCAGGGACAGTTTCTTTCAAGTCGTAATTAGTAAAGTAATAAATCTCTCTGTACCTCACTTTTGTACTTTATTGGAAGAGGTTAATCTTTATCTATATGATTACATTTTCGCTTTTCAACCGCTTGAAAAATCCGTTTGTAAACTATAGTTTTCAGACTTAAGTATTTTTCTTCCTGAGTAAAACATTATCGAAAAGTGTACTGAATTGAAGCCGAAGTGTACCGAAGTGTAGCTTCGGGTTAGAAGTACTGTATTTAATCTCATTTTTACTTTCTCCCCCTGTACATAGTATATGGAGAAATTATTGTTTCCGTCAGAATTTTCGAATTTGAGTTGAGAGTGGATATATCTGTTTTGGGGTCCCCTGAATCCAAAAAAGTGGTTTTCGACATAATGTCTGTCCGTCCGTGTGTCTGTCTGTGTGTATGTGTCTGGATGTGTACAGAGCCACAGCCTACCCCGATGGCCCGATTTAGATGAAATTTGGTATGTATATGTATATTCACCGTATCTCCAGGTGGTTTTTTTTCATTTTTTTGAATTTTTGGTTTTTAAGGGTAGTTCACCCCTAAAAACCCTTAAAAAACGTGAAAAATCCAAATTTCACAAAAACGGCTCTAACGATTTTGATTAAAATTTGATAGTTTATAGTGCACAGAGTACTAAATAATTTGACACCACCCGCATGTCTGTAAAAACGACGGTTCAAAAGTTATGGGCGTTTAAGTGTCAAAAAAATCAAATTTTTAATTTTTCGGCGAAAACAATAAAATTAAAGTATAACTTGACTGGTACCATTGAAACCAGCTTAAAAAACTAAACAAATTAGTATATTAAATTATTTGTGTACGACTAATGGTTCCAGAGAAAAGTTAGATTTACTATCCATGATAAACGCAGTACGTTGTCTGAAAGCGCCCAATGTTATTCTTATGGAGAATATAAAAAAATCAATTTCTTTCTTATTTTCCAACCGTTTTCCATGAAACTTGGTATGAAGCGTAAGGTCCAATCACCCAACAAAACCAACGCAAAAAAGCACGGTATTACCGGAGGGGGGTTTACCCCATACAATTCAAACAATTAATTTAACTTTGTCTTTCTTGTTTTTATCTTCAGAAATGGGATGATTATTTTTTAAACAATAAATTATTAAATCCTATTTAGAATAACTTTGTAGAACATGATAGTTATATTACAGATTGTCTTTTTTAAATTTATTCAAGGGAGAAAGTATGTGTCAGTCCACTGGTACCGTTTATTTAGTTAAGTTAACCCTATATATTTTTTGGACGTTAAGGGTGTGGCCGAGCCGAATCCTACAGAAAGTCAAGATATATTTCCACCCTCTGTTGACTGTAGTGAACCAGGGATGTTGAAAAATCTTTGGGCATAGCCTAAAGAGTCTGTTATCCATCGTCTTACCACTGCAGATCCTCTACAATTGCCAGGCATTATACAGGTCCATAATCACAATATATGTGACATAGTGAACATTTCTACAATAACGAAATGAGCTTCTAAATACTCATTTTCGAACAATATTATACTTTTACAATGTTGGAGAATATTAAAACTTTTCTGTTTTACTGACCAAGACATCTAAAATAGTTATCTAATAGAAACAGATTATCATCTGTCATAGATGATTACCTTTTAAAACAATTTATTACTCGTTTCTCTTAGAAATAGTACTATATTAAATTTTTATGATATATATTGGTTTAGGACGGACGTCTGTTTAATACTAATTTACAGGCAGTAATTTCATAGCTTGTCTACTCTCATTTTACCACTAGATTATTTCTAACTGGCGGTCCATAAAAACCATAAAGAATTATTTACTGCAAAAATCACCTCCTTAAATATAAATATCAGAACTATAACAAAACAAAATGAGATCGTTTTTTGGACCACCCACTATTTAAAAAAAGGCCACAAAAGGATTGGCTTACTATTAATACATATAAATATGTATCATTAGGAGACTGTATATCTTGTGTAAAACAGAGGTAAAATAAATAGGTACGAATGTGTGAGAAACGTCCCAGATTGAATTATCGTCAGAGATGATCGAGTTTTTACCAGCGTTCTGGTTAGACAAATTGATCCAATGTGTCAACTTCAGAAGTTTCTCAGATCTGCCGAAACACCCACAAAGCCCCGGAATAAAGTTATTTGGAAAACTATAAATAGATTCAATTTGTTTTTATTTACTTTCTTAAAAATTCTGTTTTAAAATATTCTTAACGGATTAAAACATTACATTTTAGTTGTTTTTATAAATACTAGTATGTTGTATCATTTGATTGATTTTTGTAAGTTTTTTATATGTTACTTAGCCATTATTTTGTATGTATTAGTTTACGTTTTCTAAAACAACAAATTGGGTAAATTTCCTAAATATACTTTTTATTGTTCTTTGGAGTATTTTAAACATTTTGATGGCTTAGTTATCAATTTCTGTAAACTAAAAGTATTATATATATATATAATACTTTAAACAAACTTATTCCCCCATAAGATGAACAGAATACATCCCCTCTAGACGTACCCATGATTTATCCTGTTTCCCAAAGGGATGTTAATACAATTTTTTTCTCTCAAGTGTTAAATCAATAAACCTTTGAACATTTTTTGTAATGGGAACCTTGTTTCCAACCATAAAAACCCAAACAATTGAACGATGATCACTGCATTTTGAAAGGATAAAGGATTTTCTATGGTACTCTCTAGTCTTAACTGCCTTGTCAGTGCAGTTCAATGCAGTGCACTTCCATAATAATACTGAACATTCTAACAGTTTAATCATCATTCTTCTTCTTCTTCTATATGCCAGCTCCGCGACGGAGATCGGCGATCATCAATGTAATCTGGATTCTACTGACTGCAACTCGGAACAGGGATGTTTAATCAGTGTTGAACCACTCCCTCAGATTCTTCAACCAGGACGTTCAGAAATTTGTACTTTTCGTTTCGCATCACATGTCCAAAATACTGAAGTTTCTGTATCTTAATACATTGAACAAAATCCCATGTTTTCAATTCGTCTAATACTTCAGAATTCCTCACTTTCCAGAATATACGAAGAATGCGACGATAAAACCAATTTCAAATGCTGCAGCTTCTTCTCCAGTGCCTTTGTTAGTGTCCATCCCTCATGCCCATAACAGCCTGGAATGATGTAGCACTTTAACAAACGGATTCTAGTTGAAACAAATTCCGATTACACAATATACCTCTCATTCTGAAGAATGCTGTAGCCTGCTCTTTTCTACATCTTAACTGGTCACAACTACTTCTCATTGAGACAACATCAAGATATTTGAACTTTTTACACGCTCAAACGTCCCAGCATTTATTTTTTGCTGCAACATGTTCATGCTAACAACCATGAACTTTGTTTTATGTACATTCATACTTAGTCCATACTTATTGCTTTGTACACATAACCACCTGGAGATCACTGCACAGCTAACAACACAGTGTCATCTGCATACCTGAGATTGTTCACATCTTCACCATTGACAACCAGTCCATATGTGCATCCATCAAGAAATAATCATTATAATAATCCATAATCATCATTATTGAAATTAAATCTTAATATTTTCAAACATTTTTACCAATTTATGATTTAACAGAAGCCTTCAACACAGTATACAATAGTTTTACAGATTTATTATATTAATAACATGTTATTGCTACTCCAAAATAGCTCTGTCATTCGAAACTCAATTTCTGAAGTACGAATGTAGTGCAAATGTAATACAATATTGGATACATACAGGGTGAATCATAAATTCCTCAAGGATGCTGAGGGGAGTGATCGAGATGATTTGATTCTATATATAACCCGCCTACAGCCTTGCAGAAGAAGCGTTTATTCTTCTCGTTTATTTAAATTGCACAGCATTTTTCAAAAGCACAGAGATGTCCACAGAGTAAACAAGAAAATGTGTTTTCTACTTTTAAAGATTTTAATATTTAATACAACTGACACAAATATAAACATACGATTAACATTTCAACAGTAACGAATCTATTATTTCGATGTATCAGCTTGCTTGTGTTTTAAACAACTTTAAAGTTTGTAAATTACTGTAAGCCATCAATAAAAATGTAGTTTCAGGAAACTTGCAATGAAGCTTTTATCGGAACATCTAACTGTGTGTATTGTCTGTAAATCAATTTATTTTTAAATCGTAATTACTTCTCAGTAAGGTTTCAAATAGTGAAATGAATATTTACGAAGCGAGACGTTTAATTTATACTTGAAGTTGCATAACTAAATGTTAATAAGTCTTTCATAACTTGTTCTAGTCTTATCGTAAATGTAAAGAACCTTGGAAAGCCTTCTGGCATGGGAGGCAGCCCGATCCGCAACCAGTTCAAATTATTCTTGTCAATGAATTCAACAACTGTATTTCTTCTTTTAATGAAAAAACAAAAATGAAGCTGAAAGAAGAGTATGAAAAAGCTGGTCTAAAATAAATATAGATAAGACAGAATATTTGCAGACAAATGGCAATTTAACACAAAATTTAAAAATTGATGACAATACTGAGATAAAAGGAGCAAATAAATTTAAATACCTAGGGTTCACTATCACGCAAACTGGCAGTACAGAGGAAGAAATAAAAGTCAGATTGGCACAGACAAGAAGTTGCATAAGGCAGTTGCATCCCATCTTATGGAGTAGAAATATCCATAACAAAACTAAGCACAGGATATTCAATACCATTGTAAGGAGTATAATGACTTATGGTGCAGAAGTATGGGTGACAAACAAGAAAACAAAAAGTAAAATAAAAGCTGTCGAAATGGAGTTTTGGAGAAGATGCTGTGCGTTGACAAGAATGGATAAAGTGAGGAATGAGGTGATCAGGGACAGGATGAAGGTGGAGTCGGATGTAATGAAATTCATAGAGGATAAAAGGTTGATATGGTATGGTCATGTCAGGAGAGCTAGTGCCAGTAAGTGGATTGGAATAGTGACGGATTGGAGCCCTCTGGGGCGGAGGAGAAGAGGGAGGCCGAGAAGGTCTTGGCGGGATGAAGTGGATGAGGCTATGGTAATGAGGAATTTGAGAGATGGTGATTGGGATGACAGACAAGGATGGAGGACTCGGCTAAGAGAAGGAAGACAGTAAAGTACTGTAAAATCCTAATAAAAAAAATGAAAACACCAATCTAACGTAAATAACAGTTTTACCCGAGCTTAGTATCCAAATCTGAATTCAGAATGTCCTGTGTTCAATAATTGTAAACATGTTAATCAGTCATATGTGTTGAGGGCTATCCGGAGAATCCACAAATATATTGTTGGGCTTGATGGAATACCGATTAGACTAGTGGTTCCCAAACTGTGGGTGTCAGGTAGGTCGCGATGGGCATTATTTACTGAGCACACGAACTCAAATCTTTACAAATACGAGAATTAAGATTTTTCTTACAGCTAATCTGTGGATATATGCGGTTTAACTTAAATGAAATGAGAAGTAAGACATCGCGTCTAACCGGCTGGCACTACCGGCAACGGCACGGCGTGGCACCAAATGAGTTACTTAAGTCTGCATCAGTGAGCCATCTTGGATTTTAGTCCCGTAAGAGCAATGTTAAATTCTGGCGCCTATATCTCCTTGACCTATTGTCATAAATTAACGGAAGAGGTGTCAAATTAAAGGTATTACAGTCCTCCAGGGCACCACCTTACAGAACTTCTTTCTTTCGCTCTCAATAAAAAATTAATAATGATTTATTTTGTAAAATATTCCTGTTTTTTCCTGTATTTTTGTTTTTATATCAAGTTGAATTTTTGAACATATTAAAAGGTCATGCCCTTGAGCCACATCTCATCAATGTAATTCCAAAGTTTTACATTGATACTTTGATAATTAACGCCACTACAGACGCTAAAGTGAAGGTATGTTCCGCCAGAATTTAACATTGCTCTTACGGTACTAAAATTCAAGATGGCTACCACTGATGCAGACTCTTAGGCAGTCACTTAGTCTTCGGCTGATGTATGAGTCAGTGTACCCCCCTCCCCACCTCTTATCTCTTATCGCTCAAACACTGCTCTGTGTATATCATCGATCAGTTTTACTTTCTCCATATACATACATAGTATATGGAGAAAGTATTGTTTTCGTCAAAATTTTTGAATTTGAGTTGAGAGTGGATATATCCGTTTTAGGGTCCCCTGAATTCAAAAAAGTCGACAGAATGCGTACTCAGCGATTTTCCAAATCATAATATAATGTATAATATATGACAAGTGTGTTCAAATCTGTTGATAAACATGAGAATTATTTGCCTATTCTATAAGATTTAAAATGGGAAAGAGTGAGTAGGTTTGCTGCTGTGAGGAACACTGAAAGTATACCATAAAAATTTTATTTTTAACATCTATACCAACTTTTATCAATATCTGTCCATAAATAAAGGAGTTTGAATTTATTTTAACAAAAAGAGTATGCATTGTTGCATGATAAAATTAAACTATGATTTTTAGCACAAATATGGATCTCAACCACATGAGCTAAATATCAGTTCATCAAAAAATATTTTGATAATAAGTGATTAATTTTTCCTAATCTCCATAAGATTAACATTGGAGCCTCAAAATACAACGTATGTGTTTAGATTTTTATATCTCGGTAACCGTTTAAGATAGAGAAAAACTTTAAAGGACTTAATTGTGTAGTTTTTTTTAAGTGATTTTTGGTGAAATATAAAATTAGAAATTTTTAAAAATTACATGTGAAAATGCCAAAAACATGGGGTACAAACAAACTATTCCATTGACCGATATATTCGTTTACGAATCGTCCGAGCATGTGTAGGAATACACGTCTCTACCAAATTTGGTCTCGATCGGACCATTTTTACAAGTTATCGTGTTCACGACACACATGTATATATATATATATATATATATATATATAAATTTTAACGAGATTGTGTTTTCTCTGGGCACATAAAGGAAAAAATATGGTCTCGTTATTTGCCATTGAGACTGGTAATAGCTTATTCCCTAGGGAAATGTAAAAGTGGGTTTCGACGTGATTTCTGTCTGTCCATGTGTGTGTGTGTGTGTGTGTGTGTGTGTGTGTGTGTGTGTGTGTTTGTGTGTGTCTGGATGTGTACAGAGCCACAGAATATCCCGTTGGGTCAATTTAGATGAAATTTGGCATGTATGTATATATTCACCGTATCTCCAGGCGGTTTTTTTTTTAATTTTTGATTTGTAAGGGTAGTTCCCCCCTAAAATCCTTAAAAAACGTAAAAAAATCCAAATTTCTCAAAAACTGCTCTAACGATTTTGATTAAAATTTTATAGATTATAGTGCACAGAGTACTAAATAATTTGACACTACCCGCATTTCTGTAAAAATTACGGTTCAAAAGTTAAATGTCAAAAAAATCAATTTTTTACAGCGAAACAATAAAAGTAAAGTATTTTTTATTTAACTTTTCCAGAGAAAAGTTAAATTTACTGTCCATGATAAACGCATACGTTGTTTTGTGTGTTGTTGGTGAATTAAAATTCTTTTTCTTCCTTATTTTCCAACCTTTTTCCATGAAACTTGGTATGAAGCGTAAGGTCGAATCACCCAACAAAACCAACTCAAAAAAGCTTGTTATTACTGGGGAGGGGGTTCCCCCCTACAATTCGAACAATTAATTTAACTTTGACTCTCTTGTTTTTATTTTACAGAAATGGAATTATTATTTTTTAAACAATAAATTATTAAATGATATTTAGATAAACTTTGAAGAACATGATAGTTCTATTACAGATTGTCATTTTTAAATTTACTTAAGGGAGAAAGTATGTGTCAGTCCACTGATACCGTTTATTTTCGGTGCTATTGAAGACAGTTTACTTTTCAACTTTGTGTAATTAACGTAAATTAGGTAGTTTAGTTTTTACTGTTTTATTATTGTTTTTGT
Organism: Nephotettix cincticeps; assembly: GCA_023375725.1. NCBI lineage: Eukaryota > Metazoa > Arthropoda > Insecta > Hemiptera > Cicadellidae > Nephotettix > Nephotettix cincticeps. The sequence continues at coordinate 62,193,692 of CM041788.1, forward strand.
GTGTTTGTTTTGAGTAAGTGTGGGTATTATTGCCGGAGGTGGTTAAAAATGGTACTTTTGTAAAGATAAATCTTTGAGAAGTGTCATCCATCTATTGACACGATCTGTAATAGATTGTGTTAGTATTTGGTCGATGTATGCATATTTCTCTTGATAAAACGTTATTTAATTGCTGTGTATACTTGGAAAATGTGAGTTGCGGGGAACTACGGGTATAGCCGTAAACAACCAGGTTTTAGCGGTATGCGGTAGCGACTGGTGGGCGGAGCTCGACAACAGACAACACCCCAGCACGCTCTGGTGAACCGTCAACTAAACCACCTGCCTATGTCTGCGTGTCGAGTCCTGCACGGAGGAAAAGTGGATTTTAAAACTTATTGGATGTTAGAGATTAAAATAAAGTAATTTGGTACAGACAAGTCTAAGTATAGTTTGTATACACTAACTTGGCTGATGGACCCTCGACTACCTGCGGGGTCGGCCATAAATCTCCTCCTCCCTCGCGCAGCTATGTCTGCAGTGAGTCTTTATACTTTATACTTTTAAATGAAATGGCGACCTACCCAGGTAGGTATTTTAAGCCAAGTATGAATGAGAAATGAATGTAGGATGATTGTGGCGCGATCTTGTAGTCTTGTTACTGACTAAGGCTGACATGTTCCTTAGACAGGACTGTTAATTAATAGCCAAACAACCGATGGCAACTAATGGACCTACAAAAACGTGGAATTCGAACCACTGCCTCTGAATTACGAATTGGTCTAATTATGAGGAACGAAGTATTCAATAGTGCGGACGTTAATCCACACAAGAGAACACCACATCCACCGATCATCTCTCACAACTATCCACAATTCGTGACCTCCAAGTAGCTGGATTACAGGACGTCGCCACCGTCCCAGTCACATCACATATTGGTGACCGCTAAATTAATAAATTTTTTAAATGACTTGGAATTTTAATTGTTTCACGACATTTCCAGAAAGATCAAATGAAAATAAATAAAATGTATTTTCGACTATATAAACACTGGTTATACTCAAATATTTGACAAAATATTATCCACATACATAACTACAGTATAAGGTAAAAACACTTTTTCTGAATATAGAAATAAACAGTTTTTTATAGCTAAATATTACCTGTTATTAGGTTTATAGCCAAGCCACAAAAATATATTTATTTTGTATATTTATACTGTAATTTATAGCTAAATATTTGAGTATAAACAGTATTTATATAGAGAACACTGTTGTGTGTGATATCATTTTGCTTATTTTCATTTGAACTTTCTGGAAATGTCATGAAGCAATTGGAAATTCTAAGTCGTTTAAAAGGTTTATTAAAGTAGTGAAATCACCAATATGTGACTCATTGTAGACACAGCTGCGCGGTGGAGGGGATGTTATGGCCGGCCCGCAGGTAGCCGAGGGTCCATCGGCCTAGTTAGTGTGTTAAACCCCAGCCATTTTGATTTACATCGACCTTTTAAGGCCGACTTCAAATAGTTCGACATTAAATGTTGAATCATTCGAAGAATAAAAATGTTATAGTCTGTATACACTAACTTGGCCGATGGACAAATAAAGGACTCATCAGTAGATCTATTCAATTACTATGATGGTAATAATATAAGTTCTATGAAATTCGCTCTACTCACGCCAGCGTGCTGCGTGTGATTTAGTTTCTCTTTTTACTTTCTCCCCTTATACATAATATGGAGAAAGTATTGTTTTCGTCAAAATTTTAGAATTTGAGTTGAGAGTGGATATATCCATTTTGGGGTCCTGAATCCAAAAAAGTGGGTTTCGACGTGATGTCTGTCCGTCCGTGTGTCTGTCTGTGTGTGTGTGTGTGTGTGTGTGTGTGTGTGTGTGTGTGTGTGTGTGTGTGTGTGCACTAATGCACTAATGCTAGGAATCGTTCGATATTTGACCTCTGGTAGAACACATATTATAATGGACACCTGTGTATTATATCATCATAACGGATGTAATCCTGAAACTGTATCTATGTTGATATACCGGTAAACTATAACGAATCTCAGCTAAATATAGTTTGAACTAATATGCAGACATTGTTATTGAGCATAAAGGTGTAGTATGGCCTGGATTATCATTGCTCTATAAATTATTCTGAAACCCTAGAGAGAATTGTGATGAGAGAGAGAGAGAGGGCAGCCTAGCCTGTGGCACGACAAGAGCAAAACACAACACCCTCTGAATATCCTGTATCAGTCCATTTTTAACACAGTTTAACTGCATTATGTTTACCTTAACTGCGATATTTACAACACATAATTTTCCCCTTGAAAATTTTATATCAAATTTCTTTACACAATGTGTATTTTTAAAAGCAAATAATGAAGCGTATCGCAGGTTTTACACATTTTGTTCGTTGAAATTTTTTAACCAGTTGCCATTAAATGTAACTTCATCTGAAAGTTTAAGAGTCTGCATCAGTGGTAGCCATCTTGGATTTTAGTCCCGTAAAAGCAATGTTAAATTCTGGCGCCTATCTCCTTGACCTATTGTCATAAATTAACGGAAGAGGTGTCAAATTAAAGGTATTACAGTCCTCCAGGGTACCACCTTACAGAACTTCTTATTTTCGCTCTCAATAAAAAAATAATAATGATTTATATTGTAAAATATTCCTGGACTTTTGTTTTTATATCAAGTTTAATTTTTGCACATATTAAACGTATCTCACATCTCATCAATGTATTTCCAAAGTTTTACATTGATATTTTGATAATTAACGCCACTACACACGCCAAAGTGAAGGTATGTTCCGTCAGAATTTAACATTGCCCTTACGGGACTAAAATTCAAGATGCCTACCACTGATGCAGACTCTTAAGAAAATTTATAAAAAATTAAAAATTTTGGTTATTTAATTAAGAGGTTATTAAATTTTTGTTTTCGTAGACTGTAACAATGATAGCTTACACTTTTCAACGCCTATGACATATCTAAATATATAAAACAAAGTCGTGTTAGTTACACGCATTATAACTCGAGAACGGCTGGACCGATTTTAATGATCTTTAACTATTTGGATTCGTCTCTGCTCCGGTCATGCCTTCAGTTTCCATAAATTCAATTAGTTTCCATTTTATAGCGTTTTAAATTTCTAATGCTAACCTTATGGGGACTAAGTTTTTTACAAATGTTGTACAATAAAAACATTTGATTTATTAAGCTACAGCTGTTGTTTTACTTTCCATTAGCAATATGCTTTACTATCCAATGCCATCTGAATCATTTAATAATGCAAAACTATGAAGTAAATGTATACTGTACAAAATGAACAGATTTATTCACCACGTTAATAGTTTACATTTTTGGAGATTATGTATTTATATTTTTTATTTTCTTAAAGTCACGTGTTTATAATTATGTCGGTCAAATAAAAAATAATTACGGTGTATATACATATTACGTTTTTTATAATAACCAGCTGTTGTATATCTTTCCTATAAAAGCCATATTACAGTTAGGTTTTGTTTGTTTTTAGGTTGGATTAGAAAAATTGTGAATCAATCCACTCAGATTTATTTGTTTGTGTGGGAATGTTATTAATATGTTTTATCTTCTAAGTATTGTTAATAACTATGCCGCGACCCAGAATATCTAATTTTTCACAACGAAATCGTAATGGTATTCGACTTCAGAACATGGCCAATCTGAAAGTTAACACGTATTTACTGTTAGGTGTTACGAAGTTCGCCGGGTCAGCTAGTTATTTTCATAAAGCACTCATTATTTTTTCCGAGCACAATTAATTATTTTTTCTACCTTTTCTTAAAGTTTTCTAAGGGAGTCTCTCGGTCGTAGGCGTCAATTACGTGATGGTGTCTCAACACGTTTTAACAAATGAGACGCATACCAACAAATACATATGTATTTCCATATTTTATAAATATTGTTTTAATTTACTCTGTAATGTTATTTCTAGTCAGAATATTATTTACCATTAGTTTAGAGTTATAGGTATAAAACAGGCATTACTTTACATGTATTACTTGCGTAGGAGATGATGAACACACTCACTAACTCTAGCCTAAAACATATAAGTTACCGAACTGTTCTATACAGCCCAATTTCTTAAAATAACTCTTTTTCAATGAATAAACTGAAATTCGTAATAGCTCAAAAACAATCTTTCGCTATTATTCATAAAGTTACGAACACAAGATTGGTTTTGAAAGTATTGCAAAACGTGGTGAAGAGATCTACTTGACCTGAAAGGTCTTGGTTTCATATTGGTCAGATGAAACATCGCCGTCAATATTAAATTTGCCCGAGTGTTTTGCATTCAGCAGGATCCTTGAGACTTTGCAAGTTTAAAACTGGATTTCGCGAACATCTTGTTTGCTTGTTCCCAGAGTCATTTATCATGTGCTTTAGATTTTTACTATTCTTCAGGAAGTCTTACTGTTTTTTGTGAAACTTTATATCTTAATTTTTGAGGAAAGAGAACAACAACTTTACTATTGGTTATTCCTAAGAGTTTAACTACTAAACTTTCTCTTTGATATGTTCAGTTTTTAACTCTTCGTCTATAGATTTACTGCAGGCTCCAGAAGTTTGAATTTTTTCGTTTTTATAGAATGTATAGATCGCATTTTTTGCATTATATGTCTATATAAATCAAATTAATTTTGTTTGTACACTGCTTGGAAATACGATTTTTATTACGTTTTATAACCCAGAATAGACAAAATGGGTCTTATATCGGTCTGTCTGTCTGTGTATGATCGTGCCATAACCATCTTACACTCATTTCTCATTCATACAATACTTGGATTGAAATACCAACCTGGTTAGGTTGCCATTTCAGTTAAAAGTATAAAGTAAAGTAAAAGTATGTATTTCTGTAACGCTGGATAAGGTCTCCTTTGCGAAAACGAGACCACCTATTATGATGAACCTGATTTTCGTTATTCTATAGTTTTTGGAAAAAGGTTTTTGTGTACTTCAAACTCAAACCGACACATAGTCTATAAAAATTAAGTAATGAGGTCTCAGAAGTCCCAGTTTTTACTGATATCAGCAACAATTAATTTTTATACGTTTTACTGAATATTCAATTAATTTAAATGAGTTAATCTATATAAATAAAATTATAGTTTTGTCTGTACATTGCTCAGAATTATTAATTTTTTAGTTATTTTTACTTTTCGTTCGTTAGAGAAGCCGAAACCGGTCTTATCTCAATTTTTGTCTGTTTGTCGGTTTGTCTGCGACGCTCCAGGAGGCATTTTACGCCGTCTTCTCCGGAAAAACGGGAGAACTGATTACAATGAAACTTATTTCATGTATTTTCTACATTCCAGAGAAGGTTTTTAAACGCTTGAAATCACCCGTCGCCCCTTAAAAAGTAAATAACGAGCATTTAAAAACCCAATTTTACGCGATATTACTCGCATTTTGATTCAGTTTTCAATGAATAACCTACTGGTATAATCAACTGTCTTTGTAGTTTAAAGATTTAATAGAAATAAAAACAAACAACTGTAAAATCAATATTAGTTAGTTTTTATGGGTCATTGATTTTAAACCCATTTCGAAATCATACTATATTAATAAGTTATTTTAACGTATTACTAATAATACTAATGGTATAATTGTTCTAATCTATTTAATTGTAAAGTAATGCTAAATAATAAAGCTGAATTTATTTTATTGTACTGATTTGTTTACGATTTCAGGTTTACATTTTGGTATGATGATCTTTCTTCTTCAAACTGAACCGTACGACCCGTACAAAGGACGGGCTTACTGATAGTACAAAATAAATAGCCAGCTGATAAAATCAGTATTGATTTGTCTACATTGATAATCATATTGAACTCGAGTTGAAAATTGTACTATATTAAAATGGTATCTTCATGTAAATCAAATAATTTTACAGAGTATACAAATTTAGTAGTAACCAAGCTGAGAATTTTTATTTATTTTTCTATTACTTATTTTGTTTTTAGTTTAATATTTAGTCATAATAATGAGAATTGTCTTCATCCGACCCGTACAAAATATAGGCTAACTGACTAAGTGTCAATGTACGATATTTAGTACAATCAAACCTAATATGTTAAAAAAATTTCTCAGATAAATCTACTAGTCTGTTAGTTACATGAAGATGCTTTTGTAATCGGTAATATTCTATAGGTCAAGTACAATTTTACACCCAAATGTTATCGGCTGTAATAGTTAGATTAGATTAGATAATTGAAATGGCAACCATACCACAAGGTTGGTATTTTAAGCCAAGTATGAATGAGGATTGAATGTAAGATGATTGTGGCGCGATCATATATATGACGGATGAATATTGTGTAAAACGTTATGTTCTATATTCTGTATGCACATACAGTGAGGTCCCCACGTCACTAATTTTTGAATGAGTATAGAGGGTATAGTAAATTCACCTTGGCCTTTATTCCAATCTAGGTGACAAAACATCCAGCGATGCTGAAGGGCTTCTAAGACATTCAATACCAACGACGGCGAACACAGGTTCACGTCTCGTCCACTGGCCATGAAGCTCACCGTTATCAGCTTCACAGGGTTAAGCAGGATAGTCCACCGCCGAGTGTAACCGACCGGTTGGAAGGACAAAAGTCTGTTGTCGGCGAATTTCATAGCAAGAATTTCCTTGTGCCTGCAAGGTTAGGTTATCATGCAATGCTCGTGGCTATTGGGCACAATGTCGGCACGCGTTCCGACATTAAAATGTCAAATTATGATCATGTAGGTTGATTAGGCCTACACTTCATGCCTTGAATGCACTAGAATTTGCGCATGTCACAGGCTTTAATTATTTAATGATTTGCTTTAATGCTTAAGCCGTCCCCCTTAACTATTACTTAGCTGGCCATTTCTGTGCCGTTAGTTGACCATAGTTTGCAATCCTTTTTGAATCACTGTATACAATGTAATGGGAATAGTTTGTTAAATGGGCGATGAGTACGTAGGTTTTCTGACGTAAAAAACATTAAGACTGGGGGTTTGTGGGTGTATTGATAAAACTTAACTGACTGGACCTGCATACTAAGTTTTGGAAGTTTAAGTAAATAAGTGAGTTATTGATTTTTAGTTACCATCCATAAGATTAATATTAGACAACGTACACTGTTTACCATTTTAAATATCTCAGTAAACAAATGACATGGAGTCATGATTAAGAAACACAGTTTACTTCAATTTTTTGAGAGTAGATATCAGTACTGATTGACCCAAGATCAGACTTAATGCTGCTTCACTCTGTCGGTGAACGTTGAAACTAAATATCCACATTGCTTTTTGCCGACACTGATAGATTGCAGCACGTGTATGACTAGAAAAAAAACGTCAAGATAACCGCAAAAGGCAAAAATAGCTGTTGTGGAATAACACACTGTTATTCTTATAGAGAATATAAAAAAATTCTTCCATATATCCCAACCGTTTTCCATTAAACCTGGTATGTATAGTAAGCAGGTCACATCGCAGGTCAAAAAGCTTGGTATTGCCAGGGGGTTCCTCCCACAAAATTCTAACAATTAATTTAATTTCGCTTCTCTACCGAAATTGGTTGATTATTTTAGATAGCAGTGTAGTTAGGCAAACTAAAATAATTCTGTCTGTGAAGTGAGTTTCGGAAACTAGTAAAATATCTATATTGTGGAAATTAAGGAACAATATCATGTGTTGTACATGTTGAGCCAAGCCATTGCAATTCCACAATGAAATTTTATATGGGTTTAAATAATTCATTGTTACTTATTTAATTTTGAAATTAGTGTTGTCAAGAGGTTCAACAGTGTACCTATTTGTTCTGCCTGCTTCAATAAAATACTTTTAAGTTTTTCAAATGAATGCTGTATTGTAACGGCGAGGCTGACTTTCCAGTGTTTAACTGGGCTGGCTTGACCATATGACACAGACTCCAAAATAGGTGCATTGTAGGTTGCATCATTGCTTGCTTGTGCCTTAGGTTGATGCGTTGGGGTGAGTTTGTAACTCGAATCATTAAAAGATTCTGTCCTTAAAGGAGGAAATTGTTTGTTTTGCAACTCCTTGTAAACAAGGCAACCCTTGTAGTTGGCGGTATGGTTTCCTTCACAAAGTGCACATACAGGCAACTCCTTGTCCTTTGTACAAGACTCTGACTACACTTTATACATACAGAAAATCAGCAGTACACCTATGTGTGGCCCTCTTCCAGGCGCTGGCATCTCTTACATTGAACAACTTCTCTCGTTTTATTATGTGGCTCGAACTGAATTTTCGTATTCAACAAGAATTTTATATTGTAAACGTCCTTTTCTTTGGGTTAGGCTCTAAACCTATAAAGAAAATTGAAAGGGGCTACTTCGTTACATTGTTATCAAGACAAATTTCTAACCTTATGTCCGTGACTCAATTTCCTGCTTTAGGGTATCTGGACAGGTTGAATAGCATATGTTTATGTTTGGTGTATGGTGTTGTTGTGCATATGTTACTACTATATAAGCTCGATCTTGCTTTAACTGATAGGTATAGAAAGATACACCAAGCTGATTAAGGCATTAAGGCCACACACTATTTTCTTATAAGCATCAGCAGTCAAAAGGAGCAATGTGATTTTATTTTGCTGGAGGGCTTTATATACATAGTCTGATTTTTCAACCATTTGTTCTAACAACCGAGTCATGTTTTGGATATTTGTTACATCAGAGATGAAGGAGGTAGTTTGGGCTCCTGACAGGGTGTGACTGAGTCGTCCTCCATACCTACGTTGGTATTTTCCAACGGAAACTTGTTGGAAAGTGGTAACTGACTTAAAAGAGAAGAGGGTAAACAAAATTTCTTCTCTTGCCAACTCTGATGATTGGTGGACATTGACCTTTTTTATCTACAACTGTTAACAGTCATCAGAAGGACCGTTTATAGATTGTTCATTGAAATAGTCATTTTCAGCACACACAGTGCTGCTAGATTGTACATACCTGTTCATTATTTATCAAAGAGCAAGAAATCAAAAGACCTGAACACTCAGCGAATTTCCAAATCAATAATATATTAATAATAATATATGACAAGTTTGGTCAAAATCTGTCGATAAGCGTGAGAATCATTTGCCTATTCTCCATAAGATTAACAAGGGAAAGAGTGAGTAGGTTTGCTGCTGTGAGGAACACTGAAAGTAGCCATTTATACCATCAAAAATTTTATTTTTAACATTTATACCAACTTTCATCAACATCCTGTCGATAAATAAAGGAGTTTGCCTATTCTTTATGTTACATGGGAAAAGAGTATGCAGGTTTGCTGATGATAAAAAAACTAAATTTATTAAGCAAAAATGAACCTCAACCAAATGAAGCTAAAAAAGTTTTTATCCATAAAAGGTTAATAAGCAAAATATTATTTTTCCTTTTTCCATAAGATTAACATTGGAGCTTCAAAATGCAAAGTACTGTGTTTTAGATTTTTTTTATATTAGATAACTGTTGGAGATGAGAAACTTGATGGAACTTTTTATGCTTTTTAAGTGATTCTAATAGTGAAAGATAAAATCTAAGTTTGAAATTACATATGAAAAACAAACAACAATTTTTTTTAAACCAGTACCAGTTTATTCCGATAAGTCTGATTAATCGTCTGTATTGTAGAATACAGTTTACCAATTTTATTACTTTTTTTACGAGAGTTTATTATTCACAGACACATATATAAAAATTTTAACGACTATTGTTTTTGGTCTCTGGGCACCTAAAGAAGAAAAAATACATTTTAAATCAAAGACCTACTTTAGTTATGAAATGAGAAAAAATACAAATTATATTGATTTGTAATGAAATTTAACGAAAAAGTGATAAATAACTGTTGTCCTTAGTTACTGCCAAACACCTACAGTAGATGTAAAATCGTAGAAATTACATAATTGACACAAATACGAAAGAAATTTAAACAAAAACCACATTTGAACAAACGACAATCTAAAGAAACTTTCAAATTATTTAAACACAGCTGTTAATTTAGTAAACATTGAATTTATAAAACCTGACACTGCACCCTTTTACCCTGGATCGGAGCCCTTTGGACGGATTGCACCAAACTTCATAGAAACTATCCTCGAACATGCTTTAAATGCCTGAAAGTTTCATTACATACCTCCTATTTTATATATTAAGATATATTTTTAGAATGGTAAAATGCACCTATGATAACACAAGTTCTGAAGCTTATTCCCGATTTTGAATGAAAAATTTACTTACGAAGAAATGTCTATTTCATCACTACAGATAGATATGACGGTTTTAAATCTAAAAAAAGGTTTATTCTCATATAAAGGATGGTTTTAGATTCTTAAAATACATAAAAGGTCTATTCCTAGCCATAGACATTTATAATAAAAGGCAATTAATACTAAAAGTATAATAAGAATTTGATTACACTGTTACAAGAAAGATAATTTCCGCAGCTGTTGTGCAAATGATCGATAACTTCCTAAGTAGTTTTAGTTATGAAATGTCAGTTGCAGTCAGAGGTTTAGCCACAACTCAGCACACGCCATTCCTGCCATACAATAGGGCTTTAATAAAGAACTCTTAGAAACTGCTGTAATCTGAGCTCCCAGCCCAGTGTTGTATTGTTCTCCAATCTTAATCTTCACTCTTTCTATTTTTATCTTTGAAGATCTCTACACTAATGCCATTATAGAACATGTAAAGTGGAAATCTTAGCCGAAGATTGATCAAATCAAGAAGGCAGACAGTAAATTAATAAAAAAATAAATATATTGAAGTGATCCTAGACAAAATGATTATTAATGGTTTAATTAATTTTTGTTTAAGACTATTAACCCTTAAAGCGCTACTGAAAATCACGGTCCCTGCTCATTTAGTGTAAAAAAATCAAAATATTATTTTCCCAATGCTCTTTTTGCATTTAGGTAGCTTAAATAAAGTATAATAATGAAATTTGCTTCATTTTTATCTATCGAATATTTTAAGACAGTTTTTAGGTATTAAAAAAGTAATTTTTTTCATCTGGATGAGACATTTTTGTTAATGATAATTAGTTAATAAATCCTATACATTAAAACATTTACGCAATATACACTATTTACTGCTAAAACACAATGAAAATAAACACTCATCGACAAAAATGTCAACAAAGTTAGCTAAAGAGAAAACAGCTGGCCGTAATGACTTGCGTCTACAGGCGTAAGCCGCAGTACGGGAGCGAACGAATACTGGCCAAAGTTGCAAAACAGCTAATTTCAGTCACTAGATATTTGAACAAAGCCGCTATATTGGTTTTGTGAGTGCATAGAGGCTAAAGCAACACTACCATGCACTCTAACGGTTGTTTCGCGAACTAGAACGAATTAAATGTGACGAAATGACTGATTGCGCCTCAGACGTAGCCCGCAAGGGTTAAGAGTAAGGGTTAAGAATGAATGAAGAGCACAAAAAATAGGAATCTTACCTACAGGTTGTTCAAACCCATCAGTATATAAATTGAGAATTCCTTAGTTGTTAAATATTTCGTTTCAGCCCAAAAGAATAGATTTAATTTTGTGACATCGTTATCTATTTAGTTACATAGTTCAAATTTTATTTTATTTTCCAAAAAATATAATTACCACACAATTATATCCGTTAATTAACATGTTTTTATCTTTTCTTTAAGTATAGAAATACAAATTTAATAGTTTATTTCCCTAGATGGTTATCTAGGGGGAAAAAATAAATAATGGTAAAGTGGTTACTTAACCATTAATTTGAATCCACAATCATATCTTTACGATTGTCAAATGGTCAGTATTTTTGTCACAAAATTAATATTATTCTTATGAGACTAGACCCCAATATGGCAGCACTCCTAAAAACATACACCCAGAACCCTTTTGATTTTGACATGGATATGTCTTAGCTCTGGGGGATTGTTGGTGATTTGTAAAATGGAAAATGTGTGTAACAGGTTTCCATAGAAACTACCAGAGCTATTGTATTGAATTTTTAATATAAAAGAATAAGAACAGCTGTTTATACGAACTAAAAACATTCCCTTTAGACATATCCATGATCGAACCTATTTCCCACAGCGATGTAAATACGAACTTTTTTACATGGATATGTCTTAGATTTGGGGATTGTTAGCAATTTCTAAGACAAAAATTTGAAAGATAAGAACAGCTGTTTAGATGAACGGAAAAACACTCCCTTCAGACATATCCATGATCCAACCTATTTCTCAACTTTTAGGGAGAAAGTGAAAATTTAATGACTACTTTTGAAACAGTATTATTTGTATTATTCTGGAGTCGGGCCATAAAAAACGACAAGAGTAGTTCAGTGTAGACTGTAGAGGATCCTTTTCAATATGCATCCTATATTGTCTGGGAATCGGAAAGTCTGCTGGTGGAGTTTTATATTTATCAAATAAGTTTGTCAGTAAGACTGCATTGACTATATTTTAACCCTAGAAGTGGAAAGCTTTTAACTTTTAACTGTAACATTAAAATAATCACTATTATCTTCTTGAAATATCAAAGTTTAAATAAAAAAAAGCATAAAACATGCCCCCCCTTATAACTATAACCACTAACCACAAAAGCAAAACAGGTGTCCACTGCAATCCCAATAATTAAGCCTACAAATGCCGTCAACTTCCACCCAAGCCGGCCACCGTTTATTTAAGGTGGGCCCCCCTCTCCGCTTTACCACACATTTGCAAGCCAAATTGGGATTGCTCATGGTCGGGATTCGAACCCTAGCACTTCCGAATGGCTAGAACGTTACACTCGTCAGCGTAGCGCGTTAGCCGGTTCAGCCACTCAGTGCATAGGAGTAGAAAGCGCTTACTTGGTTATAGACCTGCCCGGTGGCAGTCTAGTGCACTACGAGAGCAGGTTCGGTTGCTTGCCCCCAGAGGGCAACACGGTCACGTAGGCGCTAGTGTCTAACAAGTTCACTAAACTGACGACAGATGCCTCCACCTGCCACTTCTTATTGAATATGTAAATGCGTCGTGAATTACGACTTTGCCAGTTCTAGGGTTAATCTGCTTAAAATTTAATATAAAAAACTGAGACAAAATGTAATGTAAACTTCTATGTAATTAAAAATCAAGAAACAAAACTACTTTCACAAAAAGTTTTAATTATGAAAAAATTAAATAATCACTATTTTTACAATATTGTACTTTCTTAAAATACAAAGACGAATATCCTATTTCTGAATTTGAATCGTTATCAAACTATTGTATCATCCGAGCGTCCCACTACTCCAGGATCTTCCTAGGCGTCCATGGGTAGACTGGTCTCTCGACGGTCCTCCGTCGCTCTGTGAGGGCGCGAACCCCCGCCTCCACCTTGGGTAGGAACTCCATGGCGACTTGTTTGTCACGGACCTGGAGACGCCCCAGGGGCCCCAGGCTGAGCGTCACGTCCTGGTTCTCCCACAAGGCACGTTTCAACGCCTATACAACAGACTGTAATATTCAATACATACTGTAAGGATCTTAAAGTATAGAAATTAAATGTAAAAATATTCTGTGTTTCTTCATCTCCAAGTTTTTAATGATTTATTTATTAGAAATATCAGTGTACTCTATGTATATCAGTTACATGTGTAATTCAATATTACCCTATATATTTTTACTTTTAACGATCAAGCTGGAAATTCAGCTGTACTGTTTATCTGAATGGGTGGTTAGGGGGCGTTGAACCCCCAAATGGGGGTTTTTGGAAATTTTTACATATAATTATTTTTTTAAAAAGCTGTTACTGATGCGTAGAAACTGATAAAATACTAATACTGTGCATTGTCTTTTGGAGCTTAAATGTTAATCTGATGGGGAAAAGGTTAAAAGGTTATGTGTTTGTTAATTTCTTTTAACTTTATTGTCCCGAATTTCGTTTACCTTACATAATACTATCTAGATTACATACCTTGTTTCCGTCAACAGTTCTGTTCTTTTATATACTATAAGTATCTCAAAACCTCATCATGGTTTCATCTTCAGGTTGTTAAAAACATTTTGACATAGACATGTCTTAGCTCTGGCGGGGTGTTGACAATTTGCGAGACCAGAATTTGAAACAGTGACTTCATTCGGTTAGTGACGCCATATGGCCTACGTCGGTAGGCCTACCTGGGTTACCTCCTGGACACAGGTCTTGGTTGTGGCCGCGTCCAAGCCAGAGAGGGCAGCCACTCCTCCGTAGTGAAGCATATGACACGCCACCTGGACATCGGACATTCCTGTCTTATTTTTTGAGACCATGAGAATTTCAAATTGAATTTAAATTCTTTCTCCGACCCAGACATCTTATTGACAGCATATTATGCTCTTATTTACTTGCATCTTTGTATGCAGTCAGCATCTGGGGATCTGAAAACAGTTATATAAAACAGATTTTCACCTTTGCACAAAGATCTGTCAGCATTATAGCTCATCTGAAACCAAGGAAGTCTTGTAAGCAATTTTTTTATCGAAATAGGGCTGCTAACTTTCCCATAAATTTACATATTTATTTCATACCCTAATATTTCTCCGAAAACAACTTTAATGTCTTCCAGAGCCTAGTGCCTCAATTCCAGTACAATGTGAGGAATATAAATATTTTTAACATTCCTTACCATAAAAAGTCATTCTATAAAAACTAAATGTTTTATAACCAAATAATATTGTATAACTCTTTCCCAACCGCCTCGGAAATGAGATAATAGATAGTAAATTAAAAAGGAAATTAAGAAATATCTGATAAGAAAACGTTTCTATAGCGTTAACCCTAGAAATGGCAAAGTCGTAATTTACGACGCATTTACATATTCAATAAGAATTGGCAGGTGGAGGGATCTGTCGTGAGTTTAGTGTTACTTGTTAGACACTATCGCCTACGTGACCGTGTTTCCCTCTGGGGAAAAACAACCGAAACTGCTCTCGTAGTACACGAGCCTGCCACCGGGCAGGTCTATAACCAAGTAGGCCTAAGCGCTTTCTACTCCTAGGCACTGATTGTCCGAGCCGGCTAATGCGCTATGCTGACGAGCGTAACGTTCTAGCCATTCGGAAGTGCTAGGGTTCGAATCCCGACCATGAGCAATCCCAAGTTGGCTTGCAAATGTGTGGTGTAGCGGAGTGGAGGGCCCACCTTAAATAAACGGTGACCGGCTTGGGTGGAAGTTGACGGCATTTGTAGGCTTAATTGGGATTGCAGTGGACACCTGTTTTGCTTTTGTGGTTAGTGGTTATAAGGGGGGGCATGTTTTAAGCATTTTTTGTTTAAACTTTGATATTTCATGAAGATATTAGTAATTATTTTTATGTTACAGTTAAGAGTAAAAAGCTTGCCACTTCTAGGGTTAAGGACTTTTTATGTCAAAAAAACTATTTCTGAAAAGTAAAAGTATCTATTTTAATACAATTTTATGTATATATTATGACACAAGCCAATGTTATGTAATGTTGAATGGCATTAAAGGAATGTTTGACTTGACTTGATTTGAATTCACAAATATTGTAGTTAACAAATAGTTCTAACTTCCATTGTATTTTAAAGCCTCAGAAGTTTACAGTGGCAGATATTATTTTCCAAATGGTAGAAAATTTGTCTACCCAAATTTTTGACATCGATATGTCTTAGCTCTGGGGGGGTTTTAGTGATTTTTAAGGTGGAAAACATGTAACAGATTTCCATAGAAACTACCAGAACTATTGTATTGAATTTTAAATATAAAAGAATAATAACAGCTGTTTTGATGAACTTAAAACATTCCCTTTAGACATATCCATGATCTAACCTATTTCCCACAGGGAAGTAAATACAAACATTTATTTCAACTGACAATGTGACAATGACAAACAAGATCAACATGTTCACGATGGCGTTGGCCTTAATTTAACCATATGGGTTTTTTAAATGTCGTGGTTCTCCCAAGGCCCACACTCAGCTAGTAAAGTGTGTCGTGGGCCTGAAAAGGACCACCTTTGTATTGAACTGCTATGACTATTGTAGTGTTCTAGGCGTAATGTTAACAGATGATAAATGGTGTACGGCAAATGAGAATGTTTTTGATTGTCTATCTTTAAAACTTGTGTGGTACCTCTATTGGCCCACAGCACTACAAATTTGAAGGGTAACAAAATATATGTGTATGAAGTTATATCTGTATAAAAAATATAAGTGTTTATTTTGAAAATAAGTGTCGAAACATTGCTTAGCTCATCATGACACATGATATTACAAAAAAACACATATCCGGTTTTTACAAAACCCAATATTTTAACACGTATATTAATATCGGTAAAATTACAATCGTCGCGAATGTGTTTTAACTGGACCCTTATCAAACAAAGGGGTGAGCCGACACAGACATCGCTGTCTCAAGGACTACATGAGTGGTTGCCAAGGTATACCCGTACCTGGTTGGAGACGAAGACCTGTCTCTGGTGGACGCCATAGGACTGCACCAGGAGCTCTGCGAGGAAGAAGACCGGCCTGCATAGGATCAGTGGCTTCCCCATTCCGGTGTCCAAGGTCCACTCGGACAATGTGAAGGTCCCCAAACCTGGCACTTGGACCGCCTACGGACAGAATACCCATCTCAACAACTAGCAGCTTTTTTAAGCCCATTACACAATTATCTTATCGGTCCAGTTAAATTTTTACTGACTGCACTAAATTCACTTTTGCACATTCATTTATCCTGCATTATGACAATAGTATCCCGAAGGAGAATAGATTAGATTAGATTAATGAAATAGTGACCATACCACAAGGTAGATAATTTAATCCAAGTTTGAATTAGCATTGAGTGTAAGATGATTGTGGCACGATCTTGTAGTCTTGTTACTGACTAAGGCTGTCATATTCCTTAGACAGGACTGTTACCCAACAGCCGATGACAACTAAGGAACATACAGTTTAATGTGGAGTCTGAATTACGAGCTGGTCTAATTTTGAGGATAGTCTATGCAGATTAACGTAGTATTCAATAGTGTGGACGTTAATCCACACAAAGACGGAATACTACACCCACCGACCATCGCTCACTTCTATCAACAAGTAGCTGGATTACAGGACGTCGCCACCGCCCCAGTCAATATGGAGAGGATACAGAAGGTTCAGAGAAGCACCATCAGGATTGTGTTCTGCTATAGCTGCTGTGACTGTGTGTCATCTTTCAAAGAGGCCCTGCACCTACCCTCATGGATGTCATATGCAGAGTGCTGACATACTATTTGGTCCACACAGCTCTCACTGCGTGATGTCGCTTTGAGCACCCGACAAGGCATGCTCCTCAATTTCCCAAGGATAAGTCACGAAGTTGAAAGTTGATTGGGGTTTTGCCTATTTAGGTTATACATATCCTATAGGTTAGACATTTTTTAGAATAATTTCAGTAATGGAAACACATTTAACTATTACTTAATTATAGAGAGTATGTGTACACATTGTCAAGGGATTTCAACCAAAAATAAAAATGTTATCATAGAAAATGTTGATACAACATATAACATATGTTGTTTTAGTTTACAACAGTAAACAGACGATCAAACAAAAACATTATTTATTTCTGACTGTCCCCACAAAAACAAAAACTATCCAGACAGTAAAAGAGAAAACCAAAGGCATCTAAAATGAAATAAGTTGGATTTAAATGTGTCAGAGGGAAAAACTACCAGCTGACAATACAGGGTTTCCGAAAAAGAATGAAGGGATTTCGAACGGCCGTTGCTTGGGGACTATTCAAGATAACTAAACGATTTAAACGCCGAATAGAAGAGAAAAGAACTAAGTTTTTTTCATACCTTAATATGTTTCGATGTGAGCTCCATTTGTTGCTCTGCATACATCGAAGCGATATTCGATTTCTCGCCAAGTGTTGTGAAGCATCTCTGGTGTCACAGTTGCGATCGCATCCGAAATTCGCGAACGAAGATGTTGCAAATCACGAATTTTCTCAGCATAGACAATGTTCTTTACGTATCCCACAAAAAAAGTCCAAAGGGGTCAAATCAGGACTCCTGGGAGGCCAGGGAATAGGCGCACCCCTGTATCCAACATTTGGAAACCTGTTGTTAAGTGTGTCGCGCACTTCACGACGGTAATGAGGTCAAAAACACTCCCTCTAATGCTACACGGGAAACAAAACTTAGTTCTTTTCTCTCCAATTTGACGTTTAAATCGTTTAGAATCTTGAATAGTCCCCAAGCAACGGCCGTTCGAAACCCCTTCATTCTTTTTCGGAAACCCTGCTGACAATATTTCGTCAGCAGGGTTTTCGAAGTAGGCTACTAGCTACAAACGATATATCGTCAGTCGGTCCTCAAAGGGTTAAAAATATCCAACAAAGGAATCATTAAAGGTTTTAAACATTTCATAAAATTAACTGTTTGAAAATATCAGGGTCATTGTACACAGCGGAATTGTGTTTACCGAATACATTCTTACCTTATGTTTACACAAGTATTGCTCCACCCACATCCCGACACAGTCCCATACTCGCTGGGTGTCTGCAACAAGTAAAGGACTTTGAAGATTTTCTCCGTATCGGGTGTTTTATTGGGAGAGACTAAAAGAAAAACAGTCTGTAACACCAACCCTGCTCAGTCAAGATACCGAATTTAAGTATTTGTGGAAAGTAGATTTTTAGATAAAATTTTTTTAAGCATTTTTATTACAGTCACAGATAAGAAATGTAATATTAAAATTTGTCGTTCACATTATTCTTATGGTAATCAGGATAGTTGAATATTTTCATGGGAGAGAGCCCCCCTCCCATGAAAATATTCTCCCCCATGAAATTCCAACAATTAACTTTGAAACAATAAATTACTAAATGATATTTTGATAAACATTAAAAGAATACGATGGTTTTATTAAAGATTGTCTTTTAAATTGACATAAGGAAGAAAGTATGTGTCAGTTCACTGTAACATATTATTGTGTATTATTATTATTGAATAATTCAGTTCGAGACTTAAATATAATTCATCAATACTTAAAACATTATCCTAAATCCAGCTATGATGAGAGAGTAACAAAATTTTACATTTTGTAAACAAAAGTTTTATCGTTTTACCTTGGACGGATAGCTGGTTCCCAATGACGGGTTTGAAGTTGTGAGTCGCTTCCTCTACTATGTTGACGATCATAACCTTCTACTGCAATAAAACAGAAATGAGTAAAATAAAACTGTTTTATTTTCTCAAATAACTTGGTTACGAAACAGAACAATCGAATTGTCAACATTATTCAGGGTATTGAATGTATATATGAGGTAACACGGTATAAATAAAAACTCATGTACTCTATTTACATAAATAATATGATATACATTATTCTGCATACTCAGCGAATTTGCAAATCAATAATGTAATAATATTATATGTCCAGTTTTATCAATATCTGTCGATAAATATATGATTTAGTTATTTGCCTATACTCCATAAGATTAACATGGGAAAGAATATGCAGGTTTCCGCTGTGAGGAACACAGAAAGTAGGAATTTCTAGCATAAACAATTTTTATTTTGACAATTTATACAAAATTGTATTAACATCTGTCCATAAATAAAGGAGTTTTCCAATTCTCTATATTATTAATGGATAGGAAAAGATAATGCAGGTTAGCTGCCATGAGGAACACTGAAAGTAGGCATTTCTAGCACAAATAATTTTTATATTGACAATTTATATCAAGTTTCATCAACATCTCTCCATAAATAAAGCAGATTACCTATTCTCCATATGATTAACATGGGAAAAGAGTAACTTATGCAGGTTAGCTGCCATGATAAATACATAAACTATGATTTTTAAGCATAAATGGATGGATCTCAACACTATGAAGCTAAATATTAAGTTTCATCCAAAAATATAAATTGATCAACACCATGAAGCTAAATATCAAGTTTCATCCAAAAATATAAATTGATAAGTCAAATATTAATTTTTCTTTATCCTCCATAAGATTAACATCGGAGCCTCAAAATACAACATACTGCGTTGAGATTATTTAGTATCTCACTAACCGTTGCAGATAGAGCAAAACTTTAAGGAACTAAATTGTGTAGTTTTGTAAGCTGATTCTAACGGTGAAAGATAAAATTAAAATATTTTTAAATTACATATGAAGAAGACAAAAACCAATTTAAGAGTACAAACCCCCCCCCAAACAACCCGTTCCAATTGACCAATATGTTTGGATTACGAACTTGTCCAAGCAAATGTAGTGTTACACACCTCTACCAAATTTGGTATGTATATATATATATATAAGGGTACTAATTGTTTTATTATTTATTATATTACCAAAAGTAGCCCTACATTGTGAATTGTTAAATAATTTAATATATGACTATTGTACTGAATGACTATTGGTTTTGGCTTCTGGGCACCTAAAATCGACCCTAAAAACGTACCTAAAACGGTTTACGAATAATGACGTAATTTGAGTGTAGACAATTGCACTTTTTTCAATGTTTATCAGTGTGTTAGTTAGGGCCTAGGCCTATGTTAAAGTTAAAACTCTTCTTTCACAAAGATTAAACACTTGCTTCATCCTAACAGAAGGCCTAAGTTATTACACCTACCTACCTACCTAGGTAGGTATGTACTTACAACTCTATTTTCCTTGCTTATCCCAATTTTGGAATATATCGATATTTCAAACAATCACCCACAACGCACACAAGATGGTTCATGAAAATGTCGTTCCTCTCTTTTCAGATGCTGAAGAGCGGGAGGAGGGAAACCGGAACAGTAACAGCTAAAACCAGGCTTTCGCCGAGTGAGGAGCTGAATAGTGATGTGACGTTCGGATCACTTCAGGGATCAGTCCGTCTCGTTCATTTTTGAGACTCGTTCAAAAGACCCGTTCACTCCAGCCAGTCCAGCTTTTTTTCCATTTAGGCTAGGGTTTTAACACCATGCAACCTAGCAGTACACTTTTCTAGGTTGCTTCCTGACGTCCTATACAAGGCTTTTGTTCACGCGACAAGAGGAAGATCAGAATGAACGAACCAAGCTCATATTATTTGTCAGAAGGAAAAATGGAATTACCGAAACAGGTGTTTAGTTCATTTGTTCCGTTCGTGCCCCATTTGTATCTTGTAACATGTAAATGGTTCATTGGACTTTGGATATCGGTTTCGATCAAATACCTAATAAAGTGAGGTTTTAAGGAGGAGAGAATTAATAAAATTAATAATAATAGATTAAATAAAATTAATGAATATGTTGTGATTAAAAGGAAAATAAATGCTGGAACGAGAAGATCGAACCGGACAATCAGTTATTGCGATCAGCGACATTGTTGTGTTACTGTTTGTGAAGTAGAAACGAATGAATAGATCCCATGGAACTAACCCATATAATTTTTCTATATTTATTTTGTGAACTTTTAGTGTATGAAATAGGTTGAATTTGTTTTATTAGAGTTTTGGTAGTAATAAATGTTGAATATGAATTTGAAGAGGACGTGGTAAATGGGAATAGTTTTTATTTAACGACACTTCAACTGAACGGGTCTTTTGGATCGGTGTGATCCGGATCAGTCGTTCACTGAGCTAACTCGTTCTAATTGAGCTTCTGCTCAGCAGAAGCTAATTTCGACTATCTACAACTCAATTACCAGTGCGTTTCGATTGCAACGTCGATAGATTTAAATCAAACCAAGTATGTTTTTTGCTTTAGGGTAACCTAACCTTTAAATCATTTAATGTTAGAAATTAAGTCGTTTAAAGTTTTTGGCTTGTCCCTCCTAATAATAAATTTGTATCGTGTTTGTACAATAAATATTGTATCTATGTTACCAATAAATGCTGATCTTGATTTATTATGATGATATTATGCCGCAATGCTTGTCTGAAAGAGACTGATTTATTAGCCTTAAAATAAACTTTTTCTCTTGGTTTTATTAACCTATTTATAAAGGTGATAGGACTATAAGTAAATGAAAATGAATAGCCCACCTTAAACATACCAATAGGGCCTAACTATTTACCTAAGTTATTTTATTGAGCACATACATCAAGACTTCTAGTGACAAAGATCAATCAAATTCTTTAGACCTGATTAATTAAAGACAGCACATACGTAATACCTACCATCTACTTTTGGAACGTTGTTTGGGTTAAAATATCATATTTTGATTGTAAAATGTGATAAAATATTTATCGGTGGGCACCATTGGATTTGGAAGGGGCTGGAATGTTATAGAAATAGGCTTCTTCTAGGCTAGCCTAGGTGTATTGAAAGAATTTCAACTCAATTTTAATCCAGTAATGTAATTGTACAGCTATATTATTGGAATAAATAGATTCATTCGTCTAGTTTAGATCCACCAATTTGCTATGGCGTTATCTTTAATTAATTATAAAATCATGGTTGACAGTAAAATCGCTATACTATTTCACATCCCGCTATGTGCTCTACCGAATCGCTAGCGTATTGAATCGAAACTAAGGCTTCTCGAAGCTTATGATATCGCTTCCCCAACTCTTCCTTCCGAAGCTGCTCCTCACTCAGCAAAAGCCTGTTTTAGCTGCTGCCTATTAGTGAACAGGAACGTCCCAAGTTAAGAACCACGGACAAGGAACACAACCTACCGTGGACCAAGAACCCAGCATTTTACAATGTCTTCCGCATTTCTTCCATCGCAATCTATGCATTATTACAAGCGATTATTGGGTTTTTGTGAGGCGAAATACCGACATAATATGCTACAAGATACCAACACAGTACAGTACATAGAAATTGTAAATTTCAGCACATAATTTGCATTGCAAGTTAAGTTAAGTTAATGTTAAATAAAATTCACGTTTTGTCAGATCAACTTTTATTTCAATTTCATTCATTTTGGGGGGGTTTCAAAGGTCTGAATCTTCTTCAAGCGGGTGTAGAGGGTATTTCCCGTAGCCATACAATAATGTATTAAAGCGGTATGTCTTGTAAATAGCTATAAACACTTCTTCACATAACACTTTGATTTTGTAGTCCACCGTTCAGTTATCAGCAATCTCTGACATTTTACACAAAGAGGAAAAATACTAAATTTATCATACCTCTTAAAGGATAACTAAAATTATGCATAATATACAATTTTTACAAGAATATAAGATTACATCTTAAGAAAAGTTAAATTTGTAATGGTTACAGAAAAACAGATGCTGTATTGATAATAATCATAGACTATCAGTAGCTAAGTTACGTAATGCAAAAATAGGTCATTTGAAACTCCGCTCCCTTTTTAACGGAACCTTTATGTTTGGAAAACACTAAAATTACAACATAAAGTTGGAAATGTACCTAATACTTAATCAACTCGCATACATATTTATTTAAAATTAAGGCATTAAAGATTTTTAGCACAAATACATCGTTAATAATACCAAAATATATAAATAAGTTTTTTTAGAAGTAACAGTAAAAGAACTTTTGAAGTTCAAGTAATATAAAACTGGGACGAAAATATAAGTGAAACGTGCATTAACAAAAACTATATGAACAGTATTAAAATAATATTATCATATTAATGGTACCATTACATTTGTAAGTCAGTGTGCATACATATAGGCACATATAAATATATATTTACACACATTAGGATTTATTTCTAGGATTTCGGGAGGCGATAACATTGTTTGAATATAGAAGTCTTACATAATCTATGGTGATACAATATTTCAATATAGTTAGTCACATCTTGGCTACAGAGCGCCTGTACCTTACAAATCAATAGAAAATAATCTACATACCATAGATCAAAAAATTCCAGCAATAACACATTTTAAATTTGATTTAGAAGTAGACGGTCAAATCGATTTACTAAATATTTCAACAAGTCGTCTGTCTTTCAACTTTTTGGCTAATGATTGAGAAAATTTTCGTACAGTTTTAAACTTTTGTACAGATTTTAAGAATATGCCTACTAATACGACTGAAATACCTTATTATTATTTCAAGCTAATCGATTTTAGAAGTTAATCACACAGCAATAGAATAACTTATAGCTAAAACTACAATAATTTATTAGCATTTCATTGTAGCCAAAACTCTTATACAATCAATAAATTTGTTTGTAGTAATATGTTATTTATAGTCTTGAAAATTCTTTCCTTGTGTAAATGTTTATATACAATCTAAACCACGATTTAAATCCTACTACAAAAATTAAAATAAGTTACATTTGTTTCACTGCGGTGTCGAGAATGTAAAAATAATTTTCTTTTGAATGAGATGAATGATTATAAAAATCTGTTCAGTACTAGCAGAGAGGAACGGATTATAAGGAGACGAGGCACCTTATGGGACTTAGTGAAGACGATAAAATCTCAGGACAAGTGTTGCCACCTGTCGGATCTAGCGGTGACGCCGTCAGGTGTGTCATATGTCATTAGTGTCATTTGCGACACTAGCGCTATCTGAGGATGGCAGTACCTACTACGTCAATTGGCGGTACGATGTACCGTCTTCATCCTTAACATGGGCGTGCACTATCTACTTTACTATCCGTTCATCTATGGTAATGGTACTAGGCTTAAATCTTCGTTACCACGTGGGAAGTGCTGCTACCTGTGGATAGAGCGGGAACTACGACCGTCGCGAACTATGGATATTGTGAATAATTAATTATTGTGTTTAAGTATTGGGTGTATCCTTCTAGATAAGTAAATATTTTTGTTTGCGCTAATATTACAAAGAAGCAAGTGTTTTAAAAATATACATCACATTTTTTATATTAAAAAAAGTCTCAGTGCCGTATTGAACCACACCAAGAATTTCCTGAAATCCTGTATAATATATACTGTAAATTAACCCTTTCAGTGCCAGTCAAAAAAATTCACAAAAGTGTCCGATATTTTTTATAAAGATGTACTCAAAAATGCCAGAGGATTTTTCACAAATTTGTAAGCGTCAGGGAAGAAATCATAACTTCTTTATTCTTAGGCCTATCCACATAATCTTTTTTATTTACTTATGAAAGTACGTAGAGCCCAGTGGTGTACTTATACATACATATAAACTATTAATTAAATTACATAAAAAGTAAAAAAAACTTACCAAAATATTTTTTCCAAAGATTTTACACTTAAAAAAATAATTTCACTGCAATCTGTTGTATCACTAAATCCTTGTTTTATTGACTACTTGTTGCTGAAATTTCATGTTGACATTCATACAAACAAACCTTTTATGTTCATTTTTATGAAATCATGTTTACGCATTTTCTATGCCGCAACTATGGTAACTTCTACAAGTTTTTGTACAGCTAACTATAAAGTCCATTTTCAACAATGGGCTACTTTGCAAAGAACAGTAAAGAATAACGTTGAATAAATGAGTTTACTTGTGTCCTAAATCAATAAAAAATGTACACTATTTACAAAAAAATATGCTCACAGTTTGAAGACTTAACATTTATTTTCGGTGAGACACTTGGTATGCAAACCTTTTTTGCATTTGCCACACATGAAGGAGGATTTTTTCTCTTTCCATCTTGCTGTGTGCTTGCTTTACTGCAAATACAGCAGTTTTTCCCTTTCTTTCTGGAATTTTTTCAGCAGGCCAAAGACATTCCAGACTCTTCGCCGCTTCTTCGCGATATTCTTACAGGAGTTATATTTTCAAAGTCAGAAACACTTGCTCTGTGCTCTTGTGTGATAAGCCAACCCTACAATCGCAATGGTGTAGTCCAACCTGCTCAAATAAGGCTTGTCAGTATTCATTTTGTAGAGTAAAAGGAACTCAAAACCATTCGGCCAAATAAATTAAAAGTAACTTTTTCCGAAACTTAATGATTTTTGGGTCATCAAGACACTGATACAACATTCGGTCACTTCCATCGACACCCCCATGAAATCATTGTAATCCCTGATAACTTTTGGTTTATTAGTCTCTCGAAGGGATGGTCTTCACTACTAGCAAGTGAAACACTGACCACACTACTATATAGCATGTACGACAAGGTTACAAAAATATTTACATTATCTGAATTGGATATTTTCTTCACTACTAAGGTGACGCTATATAACCAGCTCTTGACACACATATATTCATAATAGGGCATATGTTTAATCCTAATAACCTACATTATCTACACATTATACATGACCTATATTACACATTTAAGGTACATCCCATAAACCCCTAGCTTGTACATATACCATAATTGTCTGAGACTGCATCAGATGCAAGTATGTGCAAAATCAGTGAGGTAAATGATATCATTAGATATTCAACTAAAAGTATGAATGAGAAATAACTAATTATTTTTACTGTTGTCATCAGAGAAAATATAATGTTTACAACTTATCCTACAAATAGTTAAAGAGGATCAATATACATCTTAACAGCTAGACAAATTAGTTACGCTCCAATAAAAATACATAGTTCAATACACAATACTTGAGCTGTATTGTGACAAAAACTAGAACATCAACTCTTTTTCCCCCAAAGTATAACCTCTAGCTCCGCCCAGGATCCATAGTCAAAGATTATTCCATAACTAACTGCGGTATATAGAAGAAATGTATAGTCTTTTGTTTAGTCTATGAATAAACTATTTTATGTTGCATTTCTATCAATTTAATTTCGAATCATACAACATATAAATTTCTATAAAATCTTACACGTACAGGATTGGATATTCCATTAAATACTTTCTATTTAACTTCTTTGTTTACAGATTGTAAATTAAATAAAGTAAAAAACGATCTTTTTACTCTATAAAATGAAGTAAGTAAAATGCTTGTCAGGCACACATGCTGTTTTTTCGAACGGTGGATAAAACTGTGGCCAAACAATTGTTTTTATTAGTAAAAATACAGATGGATCGGAATAGAAAAATATTCTTCAACATTGCAAATTTAACATGCAACTGACAATCGATTGTTCAAATCCACCATCGACATCAACACGATATTCCACAGCTTCTTTGTGAAAACTGACTCTCTTGGTCTTTGTTAATTTTTTTACCTTCTTCATTCACTATACATACAATTCATTGAAATCAGCTGTAGTTGGAGTGTCGGCCTCAAGTCTGAAGTATTAAGTATTGTGGGCTTTGGCGGATGAAGAGGGGAAGTGGTAACCTCCAATAGTGATGTGACGTTCGGATCACTTCAGGGATCCGGATCGGCCAGTCTAGTTCATTCGTTCATTCTTCAACTAAACGGCTCTTTTGGATCGGTGTGATCCGGATCAGTCGTTCACTGAGCTGATTCGTTCAAATTGAACAGGTCTTGACCGAACGACACATCTCTAACCTCAACCTCAACCTCCAATAGTGAGGAAGTTTATGTGAGTGGATGCTTCATGCTGGTGGTGATCCTACAGATGAGTGAATTTTGTGTTATCGCGAGTGAAGTTCATTAGGAATAATATTAGTGATTATTAAAAATATCCTAGCAAGCTTATCCTCTTAGTTTCGACGTGGTTTTATTCGAAATCAGTGTAGTTTGTGAAAACAAGTGTATATTTGTTTGTTTGTTGTGCTCTGTGATAGGGTTATAAAGTAGGCTCAGCAAAATAAAGCTTGTTTGTAAAATCAGTTTGAGAACTTAGTTGTTTTGTTTAAAAATAAAAAGATTTGTTCACAAGATATGCCTTTAGCTGGACTAGCAGATCCAGTTGATCCATGGCAACGAATAAATCAAGTGAAAGAAGAGGTCGAGGTAAGGGTTAACCTATCCATTTTACATTAGATTGGGATACAATTTTGTAACATTCCATATATTATTGTAAATTGATCACAGACATTTTTGTTCAAATTAGAACACAAATGTGTTGGCCTATATTTTAGATGACTGGGAGCTCTAGCTATAAATGTTCTAGGTTTCTCTTGTTTGTATTACAATAGTAGGCCTAAATGGTGACAGTGAGTCAACTCCTCCTTTGTTATTTTTACCATATTAGTGATTCTTATAATGTTATTTTAAAATTTTCAACCATTAGTAGAAATTATATAGAAATTATCTAATTTAGACCCTAGATTCAATTTTGAAGACAGATATCAGACTCACAAGTGCCATATTTTACTCATAGTACCATCACCAAATTCTCTATTTGACTTTAGAGAGGTATTAACTAATTTTGAATTCAATTTTGTGTATTGATTTTAAATCAAGTATTTTCTGTGACAATACTAGGCCAGACTGGATTGGTAGCCTACATTGGTAACCGGTGTTCCTTATAATATCCATATTAGCTCCTTGCCACTAGAATATAAATACCACCTAGAACTTTGAAGGTTTTTGTTCAAAGATTTAAGAAGCGTTTTCTTACCTGCACAGTATGTTGCGCTGCGTGCTCCGTGATTTACTTAACTGTGTTGCTGCAACAATGACCAACTAGGTACTGGTTCTATTGAAATCAAGTAAGTGTGTGACTAGCCGCTAACTGTGGAGGTAGGAAGACGGTTTCATTTCAATCTCAATGCAACCAGTAGTTGTCATTGTTGTGGCGATGCAGTTAACTTAATCACTGAGCATGCTGAGCAATGTACTGCGCTGTTAGGAACACGCCCATTTAAGTGCCGACACCTGTTACACTGCTTATTATTCACAAAATCTGAAATCATAAGAACATAAATTAATAATAACATGCAATAGGCTATACAGCAGGTGATTGCTGCTAATATTTAATTTATGTTTGATAGTACTTGTTACAATATAGGCCTAGTGTACTTATAAGTAACAAAGGAAAAAATATAACAACTAGGGGCCTACTACTATATCTAAAATTAGTTCCTGATCTTTAAATATCACATGAGTGGTTCTTTGGTTTTAAAAACAATCATAACCTTAAGAGGAATGCTCAAACATACACACCTGAAGTGTCTTGGGGAAAATCGGAAGGGTAGGGCTGTGACCTTGGAGCTACACTACTCTCAGACCTTATTTTGACAAAGTTTTCTGGTGTAGGGCCTAACTGAAACTAAACATGTCATTTTGAAATGTCTGGTCTTATTTATTAATTGGAATTTTTCACAAATAGGCATAAGTAGAGATATCCAAAATAGGCTATAAGTTAGTACTAATTACCAAGAAATTAGAACTAGCCTATCCAAGTTATTATTGTTGCTGCAATTTTATTTATCATTGATACTTGTGACTTTAAGGTTCCAAATCTAGACATGAAAATTTACCAACTCACCGGCGGAAACTCAGTACTGGATTACTGGATGTGTCAGAATATTAAATGTCTGGAATATAGAGATTGTTCTGTATAGACTGGACATCATAAATAACGTCTTAATTAATTATAAAAAGGATAAAAACCTCATAACAATCATTAGGCTACCTATTTAAAAGTAATTTAGGCCTATATTTCAACAGTCCAAGATAAGTTTTAGCACTAGGCTAGGAAAATACAGATTTTATTATCAGTAGTTTAACTATAATGCGTATAATTAACTATAATTTCTGATGTCTCTTAAGGTTCATACTACTATCGAACTGTGATGTGGTCACGCTTAATTTCAAGGTTTGTGGCAAGTGATTTTGGCTACGGAATGTAGGCTAGGTCTTACTTCTATAGGCATATGGATGTGGCGGTTGTGAATAAAGCATGAGGAGTAAAGGCTCGCACAGATTCAACGATATTATTCTACATATTAACATGATATATTAATTTGTAATCTGCATTATAGCTATTACATACATTACATAGCTTTATTACATAGCTATTAAATAACTAGACTGACACTGCGGGCGGAAAAAGTGCACATGCACCAACCCCTAATGACTAGTAACCGTTTATTGTGAAGCTTTCTCTTCAACATTCAGTTAGTTTTCATTTCTGTAACCAACATCAATTTTATTCAAAGGCCTCCATTAAATGAATGAGATTTGAGTTTTTGAAGCTGTAAAAGTGAAAGCAGCAAGAGTCCTTTACGAGTTGACAGAATATGATTTCTAGCGCACTGTTTCCAACAATAAAAAATTTGCATGGAGAACTGTAGCAAAATTGAAGGCGATGATTTGTTTTGAGTGTAAAATCAAAATAAATTGTCTTAAACAAAGTTATCAACATTAGAATAGCTATACCTGATGTAGGTATTAAAATCATGGCTCTATACAGAAAAGCGAAAATAATTTTTTTCAATATATTTATGCATACATTTTTCCATTAAGTTCGGCCTATCATTTTACTGAGTGCTTAAATGCTTCGGCCTATATCAATGAAATAAAATGTGATTTTTCTCAAGCAGATTGTGGTTTTTGATTCCTCAGCATGAAAAACTACTTTATCATGATGACTAGAACCTGAAAGCATTTGAAATATTTTATACTTAATGGTAATAATGGTATACTAAATTAATTAACGGCTATTAATCAGACAGTTTTGTCTAAGGAACATGTCAGCCTTAGTCAGTAACAAGACTACAAAAGTTTATTGACTTAAACTTGTATATTCCCAATAATTAAAGATTAAAGACTTATCCGAACACATTAAAAATGTTAATTTATGCATACTATCCTTACCATTTTATACTTGTTTAGGAATCTACTTGAAATCATCACCAATTCATTCACCATTCATCAATCTGACTCTTGCTGTTAGCTCTATTTTTAATTACATAAATTACACTAATTAGACTTTTAGACTTAACTCGACCTTAAATAATCGACTTGACGTCATGTGTCTTAACCTGACCAAACCAAATTTAAGAGGTGATGTTTTTTGTGGTTGATTAGAAACCAATTTCTGGGCTGATCTTAATCTGTTTAGTTGTTATATGTTGGATGAAAAATTAATTGTAAACCCAATTAATTAATTCATGGATTATTGAAGTTGATAGTCTTTTAATTCATAGTCAGGTTAAGTGGTAACTATGTATTCACTCCTGAAATTCTTATGCTATACAGTAGCTTTCGTATGAATCGCAATGGAACATGATTTTGGGTGTCATTTGACACAATTTTGATTCCATGTAGATTCACTGCAACGCGAGTAAATACAATAAACCTTAATTGGTCACGAACATTATCATGTGTCTTGTACATTCTACAAGCAAACGTCAGTTGTTAACTTAGAGATCTATCTGATTTTTGGATTTGTTTGCAGTGGCCGGTGTTTCCAAGTCCATATCCGGACTACGACTTATCTCTGTAGGTAAACAGAGTGTTTGTAGTTTGTTTGGTAGTAACCTTTTGCACCTAAACTCTTCATCTTGTCACATCACTTCGTTTTATGTTATTTTATTACGAACATTAGGTTCCTACCTTTCTTATTCTGATTCCTTGTAATGGCTGGAGTTACTTTTGAAATGCTGTGTTAATGTTGTATCCTTGATAGTTTATTACTGTTTTAATAGTTTGATTGAATTATTTTCTTACATTAAATGTTTATTTTGGACTGCCTTTTTCTTGACTAGTCTTTTTAAACTTAACAGACATCAATATTAGTCTATTGATTTTAATGTTTTAAAATACCGTAGTAACAATATCAAAAACAGTGTTTACAATGAAATATCAAACATTTGATATCAAAATATCAGTGTGCAACATTGTTTGCAAGAAGACCGTTAGTGTAAAATAATCAGAAAATTAAAGAAAGTAATTTATGACACCATAACTACACAGTCCTTTTCAAATCCAATTCAAACACCCAAAATGTGCCTATGGATCGAAGAATAAATTTGAATCATTCTTAACTTTATTAATATTTTTATCAATTTTTGTAACTTAGAGAACAATACTGTGGGTGTTGATTTAATTTATTTATTATATTTCAGTAATTGTCATGCATATGTGAATTATCTTAAACACAGTTAAAAATTTCACAGCCATTACTGTATCGCTAAAACAGGTTTTTGTAAATAAATAATTGGGATCAGAATTAGAGGTTTTAAAAATAAAATTAATATTTAAAGTTATTTTTTTTAGAAAATGGAGCATTTTAAGAGAAAGAACTAACTTGAGTATAAACTTTATTTCACAGTCAAAATATAATACTGTACACAAAACCAATAAATTTACCTTACCAGAATTTGTAAAACTTAAATATCTTATCTTCTACCATCAAATCTCACACAATAGAAAATGTAAATATATAAATACATATTTTGGCATAGAATAACTATGCAAATCAGTTAAGTGAGTGTTGCAATTGGAATTAAAATCATTAGGCCCTATCTAAACAGTCACGAATCGAGTTGGCCGCTTATGGAATTACGATTATAATCCCCCAGTCCAACAAAGCCATACCGATGAAGCGTAAAAGTATTCAAGGAACTTAGTTGGAATCAATAGGTTTATTGGAAAGCGTTCGTGTAATGTGTAGTGAAGACTCATTATATCTGCTCTAGCTAATTGACTTGAGATCCAATATGGTAATCACCGTAACCAGCAACCATAGGTCTACTGGACTGGTCGGTCAAGACCTGTTCAATTTGAACAAATCAGCTCAGTGAACGACTGATCCGGATCACACCGATCCAAAAGATTCATAATATTTAGTTGAAGGGATGGTAAAGACATGCAAAAATTGAAATTAGGGTGCTGCGAGCAAAAATGTCGACTAGGTATCTTAAAAAAACATAATTTTAATTTTATTTGTTGATTGGTTCATAAATATGCTTTGGCATTTTTATTCAAGTTTTAATGACAACTTTTCAACAGGGTATTTAATTTAAAAACTTGGCGTTTTCCATGCAAGAAGTGTGGAAAAACTACTAAAAGTTTTGGGAACGTGGATGAAAAACAGACCTTTTTCATATAACCTATGTGCAGTTTTGAAATAAAAAAAAACAATTTTCGTATACTACTCAAAATGAATTTGTAAACCCATATTTTTTATCTGATAATGTTAGGTATAAAATATGTCATTTCGGAGGTCTAAAATTTTTAAAAATGTACAAAAAAAGAATTGTTATCTTAAATAGGTCGCTCAGGAAGCTTGCGTGAAACAATCACATGCGTAATGAATAAGCGACACTAGTACCGAATTAGTATTTCAGTTGTCCCTAACGCCGCTCGCAATGCCTTAAAAAGTAAAAAGTTAGAAAAGTTTATTATGATTTAGTACATTAATTGGTCTTGTTATTCAAGGTGGTTTAGTTTGGACGCATGGTTAGTATGGGTACTGTTAATTTCAGTAGAGTGAAAAGGATTATCTCGTTATGCAGGAAGACAGATTATGTAACTCAACTGGCAATTAGTTTTACAATTTTACACTTTGCACAGAAACACTTTTATCCATTTAACAAGTCTTACTCAGTTTACAACCAGGTTTTGTTTAGTGACACGATTCTGGACTTAACTCGCAGGTGTTCATACTGTTATAAATTCTTTTTGGCATTAGGTATTGCAATATTTACACCCCTATAGGCTACAAATTATTCCATTTTAAAGAAAAGAAGATCTGCAATAAGCTACCCAGCTCCAAAAAAAAATATGCCCCTGTAGCAGCTAATACTAAGCAAATTTCCATTGATTTAGGAATTGCTTGCTGTGATACAAACTATTCTTCATAGATTAAGCTGAGTGAGGAAGTTATCAATTTACATATTCTCCATAAAAATAACATGGGAGAAGAGGAAAAAGTGTTTTAATTTTTCCACATCCATTATTAGAACTTAGTTACATATGATGCTGTATACAAAGTTTTATCACACTATTTTTAATGGTAAGCCGGGATTTTTTATCAATTTCCCTTTCCCCTTTATATTAACATTGGAGCTTCAAAACACTGTGTTTACCAGTTTTTATGTCTCAGTAATCGCTTGACATAAAAAAAAGATTCAAATACTATATAGTTCTAATAAACAATTTCTTAATAAATTACATGTAAAACCCTACTATTCGATTACTATGATGGGAATAATATAAGTTCTGTGAAATTCGTTCTACTCACGCCAGTGTGCTGTGTGCGAACTCGTTTCAATTTACTCCCACAATCCTTTACACTGAGGTGGCAAATTTAATTAAATACTGACTTGAACATATGCAGTGTATAACCTCATAAATGAACTACTTACATTTTTGTAAAAATTAACTTTTATCACATAATGTAAAACAAAGTATTTATAAAGAAAACTTTGGAATGGCATGAACAAACTTTCCCAACCCACACAACTCCACAATCTGCAAAAGGAATTGATATTGTTGGAGGGGAAAAACATCCCTTTCCCAAAAAAATGATAAATTTTATAATCCTAACTTTAAACATAATATTCAATCAGGAATATCATACTATAAAATAGTCAGTAAAAATATCATAATATTCATGATCTGTGTTTCCTACCTGTTCACTTGTTATTTTTAAAGGCATTTGCTCAAAAAATCTATTTTTAAAACTTTGTTTTTATTCTATTAAAGAAAAAATAAAATTAAAAAATATCAATGAATTTTACAGTTTGAGTAAACGGTTACGGAGATTGAAGTTGTGAACAAAATTAGTGTAGATGATTATGTGGTTTAAATAATTTGGTAATTAAATTAGTTGTGAGTATTAAAAACACAAGAATGACAGCCCTGAACAACGGTTCAGGAAAAAGGAAAAAAAAACGGTCGTCAGATTTCTGTTATATTTAATCATCTTATTACTGTGATTATATTTTGCCCAATAGATTTAAAATTTAAAAAACAATTCTGATAAATAAATTCACAAAATGTTAATAATTATTTTCGATATTTAATGATTTAATTTTCAGTTGGTTAAAATGTAATACAAAACCAAATTTGTTTGGAATCCCACAGTAAGTAATTAAAAAGCTGATTCTCAATGATTTAGAGAAACAGACTTTTTTTTCTTCATTTAGGCTAGGGTTTGAAAACCATGCAGCCTCGCAGTACACTTTTCTTGGATGCTTCCACTGTTTTTATCTGGTATTAATGGTTTGGTTAGTCACAACGAACATATAAGTTGATATTTAATTTACGGAATTTAATTGAAAAATGTGAAAAATAGTTGAAAAATGTGCACAGGTTGTGTGTGTATTGGTTTTTTTTAAATATTTCTTTTGGACTCCTTCAAAAAATTGTTTATTTCTCTATAAATATTTTCTTCATTAGACTTCAATGCTTCTACTATATTTGTTTTATACTTTCTGGCAATATATGAAGTGTACAGCTCTCAATGGGAAAACTCATGTGCAGTAACTTAGGCATTCGTCACTAGATTTATGCATTAGGTTTACATACTGTAAAACATTTTTGCAAACGGTTTCTAAAAAACGGGAAACATTTTTCTTATTTTTATGAGAATATTATATTTCAAATTGTATTATATTAAAAATAAACTTCCAGTGGCAGACACATACTTTCTCCCTTAAGTAAATTAAAAAAAAGACAATCTTTAATAAAACTATCATGTTCTACAAAGTAATTCTAAATATCATTTAATAATTTATTGTTCAAATTGTATGGGGGACCCCCCCCCCCCCGGTAATACCAAGCTTTTTGAGCTGGTTTTGTTCGGTGATTTGACCTTACACTTCATACCAAGTTTCATGGAAAACGGTTGGAAAGTAAGGAAGAAATTGATTTTTTATATTTCCATAAGAATAACATTGGGCGCTTCAGACAACGTACTGCGTTTATCGGACAGTAAATTTAACTTTTCTCTGGAACCGTTAGTCGTAGACAAATAATTCAAAATACTAATTTGTTTAGTTTTTTAAGCTGGTTTCAATGGTACCAGTCAAGTTATACTTTACTTTTATTGTTTTCGCTGAAAATTTAAAAATTATATTTTTTGACATTTAAAAGCCCATAACTTTTGAACCGTCATTTTTACAGACATGCGGGTGGTGTCAAATTATTTTGTACTTTGTGCACTATAAACTATCAATTTTATTTATCAAAATCGTTAGAGCAGTTTTTGAGAAATTTGGATTTTCAAAAAATTCAAAAAAATGGAAAAAAAACTCCTGGAGATACCGTGAATATATACATACATGCCAAATTTCATCTAAATCGGACCAACGAAGTAGGCTGTGGCACTGAACACATCCAGACACACACACACACAGACACATGGACGGACAGACATCACGTCTAAACAAACTTTTTGGATTCAGGACACCCCAAAACGGATATATCCACCCTCAACTCAAATTCGAAAATTTTGACGAAAACAATACTTTCTCCAAATACTATGTATAAGGGGATAAAGTAAAAAAGATATCCTAAGGCTTCTTGTTATAACTAAAAACTTTTTTTTCATATATGCTAAAAGAGACAAGAAAACTTTAAGACGTGAGCTGTGTTAGCAATACTGTGAACCAGCGCTAATTACACGAGCATAGAGTAAACATGCTCATGTACCGGCAGCAATAATGCTCTGTACACGAGTCCACGACTGCTGTTAGCCTGTAGCTGTTGCTGACATGCATGTAAACAATTTGTTGAAGATACGCAGTGGCTCTTCTCTCACATTATAGAGTGAGATATCGTCACTTTTGGAATATACTCGTACATGTGGCTAGTTTTCCTTTGTATTACACAATTCGCTAATTTAAATTATGGGAATAAATATACCATCAAACTGTTGACGGGATAGTAGTCAGAGATGGTACTCAGAGTAAATTTAAATCAATAGATAATAAATAAAATATGATTTTATGTTCTTTATTCTGTCAATAAAATATGGTTTATTTGTATCTCCAATTAACATGGAAAGAATGCAGGTTTGTTTGTGATAAAAAGTATTGTTTTAGCGTAAACTAATTTATATTTGATTTAAAAACTATAACATCTATAAATAAAATTATTTTATACATATAATATGTAAAAATTAATCATATTTCTCATATAAAACTAACTATTATTTTTAATGGTGCCCAACAAAAAAGAAAATATCAAGTTTTTAAAAAACATTGAAATATGAAATAATTTTTTTCTTAAGATTAACAGGGCACAATACAAATATTTAGATTAATATTGTAACCGTGTGGAGATAAAGAAAATTTGAAACTTGTTTAGTTTTTTAAGCTGATTCAATGGTGGAATAAAAAAATTTTGAAAATTAAAAAAATTCATGTGAAAAACGCAAAAAAAACTTTTTGGGTACAAACCACAAACTAGTATATTGACCGATACTGGTCGAATACTTTGAAAAATACTTTCTACCAAATTTGGTTTATCGGACTATTTTTAAGAGTTAACTGTTCACAGACACACACATATATATAAAAATTTTAACGACTATTGTTTTTGGTCTCTGGGCACCTAAAGAAGAAAAAGTAACATGCTCCCGGGCTTAAGTCTCGTCATGGGACCTACGGTAATAGCTTCTTCCCTATGGAAATTCGCTAAAAATGCTGAAAAAATGTTTGTATTTACTTCCTACAGGGAAATAGGTTAGATCATGAATATGTCTAAAGCGGCGAATGTTTTCTGTTCTTCTAAACAGCTTTTCTTGCTCTTAATATTAAAAATTCAATACAATAGCTCAAACATATGGCATCCAGCTCTGGGGACCCGCTTCCAACACTAATCTAAATATATAAAACAAAGTCGTGTTATTTACACGCATTATACTCGATACGGCTGGACATTTAATGAATTTGATTTTTTGATTCGTCTCTGCTCTCGCAAAGCTTAGGCATAATTCAGTCCAAAAATTCAATTAGTTTCCATTTTAAACGTTTTAAATGTCTAATCTTTAACCTATGGGGACTAAATTTGTACAAATGTTCTACATGTAAAACATTTTGATTTCTTAAGACAGCTGTTTATACTTTCCATTAGCAATAGCTTACTATCCAATGCCAGCTAATCATTCATTAAAAAACATGATAAAAGTGTGTACTGTCAAAATGAACAGATAATGAGTTAATATTTACTTTTTTGGGAATTATGTACAGTATTTTATATTTCTTTATTTTTTATATGATTGAAAGTCACGTGTTTATATGTTTGCTAAATAAAAAATAATAACAATGTTTATACATATGAGTTTATTATAATAATCATCTGTTGTATATTTAAAGTATTTTCACAACGAAGCCGCAATGCTAATTGACTTTAGAACATTGCCAATCTTAAAGTTAACATATATTCACTATTAGGTGTTACGAAGTTCGCCGGGTCAGCTAGTATTGACATAATTCAAAGATACCAGTCAAAAACTATTAGGAAAATTGTTCAAGCCCCTTGGTATGTTTCAAATCAAGTTATTCATCGTGATCTCAAAATTCCTTTTGTTCGTGAAGAAATCTCAAAATTTAGTGATAAGTATGAGAAAAATCTCAATGACCATCCAAATTACTTGAGGTTGCTGTGAACCTTTTGGACAACAATGAGACGGTATACCGGATGAAGAGGCACGATTTTACAAATCTAGTGATCGTTTCAAAAAGTTACATGTAAATTATAATAGTTCATTCAATGGTTTGTGACTAACAACTAATGTCAAATTCGTCTTTCATCTCATTTACTTATTGTTAAAATAAATATACTGGTAAAATAAAACTTGCAAAAATGTTTGTATTTAGTTCCCTGTGGGAAATATGTTAGATCACGAATATGTCTATCGAATTCGTCTTTCATCTCATTTACTTATTGTTAAAATAAATATATCAAAAACAAAAAGATTGTATTTATCCTTAAATATTAGATCACGAATATGTCTAAAGCGGCGAATGTTTTCTGTACTTCTAAACAGCTGTTCTTGCTCTTAATATTAAAAATGCAATACAATAGCTCTAGTTTCTATGGAAACCTGTTTCAAATTTTCATCTTACATATTGCCAACACCCCCCCTCCCAGTTAAGACATATCCATGTAGGGTAAAATAAATCTTTCCCGCATATAATGAGCGGATAAATATTTTATTTACTCGCTAGGAGTGGAAAAGTGGCCGTTGTAAGTTGTGTTGAATGAATTCAGTAATGAGAGAATGTGAGAGCTGTATAGTCCTAGCCACAGTTATTTTGTCTCCGAGCCAAGTCGATGCTATTTAGAATGAACGGCAGGCTTGGGACTGTTACATTGTCATGAGGTCCATAACATTTAATCTTGGACAGTATCTGCTTTTTTACTAAAGAACATTTTGTATCTGCCACATTGGTATTTATGTTGTTTGTAAGTTTTAAAAAGGTAAACATTTTCATTGATAGGTACGGATTGATATTCTTCTGTGACTGATCATTAGTTTAGGTGGCGTAACTTCCGAAAAAGAAATAAAATAAGGACTATTGCTGTTGAATTTTGTGTGTGTCTCAGATACAACTAGAGTTTGAAAACCTACCCTTAAAAAAAAATACATTCAAAATTTATTTTATGTAATAACCTACCTAACTTAATAATATATCATGTTTTATAAATGTGCAATTTTATTTAGTATTTAAATTAATGTAGTTTAAAAAATTTATTAGGAAAAATTTATAATTATAAAAGTTTCAAATGGTTTGTTTAATTTGATTTATATGTATAAAAAAAATTGATGTAATAAATTTTTTATTTTTATGAAAAATAAATGGGGGAAAGTCATAAATTTATTTTATGTTTTATAAAATCAACCTAACTTAACTCCGAAGAGCGCTGCATGTCGGCAACCTCGCTAAAGAGTCGATTTCAAGTGTTTCGCAAAATTATTTATATTTAACCCATAGGGCATTTGCGAAAAATGAATGAGTCAAATTTTGTATAAAATTGTAGGTAGTTTTAATCGGAATACAATGCCTGTAAATTGGATATCTAAAAATCAAAACAAAACAAAATGGTGGTAGTGTTAAGTCCATAATTTTGTTTTGAATCAACTTTTGACATGGATATGTCTTAGCTCTGGGGGGGGATTTAAAAATGAGATGAAAAATTTTGAAAATATATAAGAATAAAAACAGCTGTTTAAAAGAACTGAAAACATTTCCTTTAGATATATCCATGATCTAACCTATTTCCCACAGGAAATTAAATACAAACATTTTTGCAAATTTTTTTTACCAGTATGCTTATTTTAACAATAAGTAAATGAGATGAAAGACGAATTTGACATTAGTTTTTAGTCATAAACCATTGAATGAACTAACATTATTATAATTTAGATGTAACTACTGTATTTGAAACCATCACTTAGATTTGTAAAATCGTGCCTCTTCATCCGGTATACCGTCTCATTGTTGTCCAAAAGGTTCACAGCAACCTCAAGTAATTTGGATGATCATTGAGTTTTTTTCATACTTTTCACTGAATTTTGAGATTTCTTCACGAACAAAAGGAATTTTGAGATCACCATCAATAACTTGATTTAAAACATACCAAGGGGCTTGAAAAAGTTTCCTAATAGTTTTTGACTGGTATCTTTGAATTATGTCAATATTAGTGTTAGAAGCGTTTCCCTAGAGCTGGATGTCATGTCCATGTTGGTTTCAAAATTGTTTTATATTCTAAAATTTTGTTTTCAACTGATAATTTTGAGTATTATTTTTTTTGTAAGTGATTTGTCTATTGGCGTATCCTTTTATTAAATATTTTTCCCTGAGTCCTTGGACGTTCCCCACGAAACGACAGAAAACTGTTGGTTAGTTCCTTCAAAAAGTATATTTTTCTGTTAGTATGGTGTACCAAATCTTATTGATTAAACTGTTATCGTTGAGAAAATATTATACCTGATGAGTCCTTATGTATACCCTACATACTTAAACCACGAGTTAAACCGCCGTTAGTGTTGAAATGGCCATTGCCCATTTTACCTTTCTCAGCCACCGTTGAATGTCGTCTCCTCCCAACGCGTGTTTAAACAAAGAGGTGTTCTTCTGAGACTTGAAACGAAATAT
Source organism: Nephotettix cincticeps (assembly GCA_023375725.1). Lineage (NCBI taxonomy): Eukaryota > Metazoa > Arthropoda > Insecta > Hemiptera > Cicadellidae > Nephotettix > Nephotettix cincticeps. The sequence goes on from CM041788.1 coordinate 62,234,412, forward strand.
ATTTCTGCAGTTAAGAGTCTGCCCTTTAGTTTAGCCCTATCTCATCAATGTACTTCCAAAGTTTTACATTGATACTTTGATAATTAACGCCACTACAGACGCCAAAGTGAAGGTATGTTCCGCCAGAATTTAACATTACCCTTACGGGAGTAAAGTTCAAGATGGCTACCACTGATGCAGACTCTTAACAATCGGTTGTGATTCATCAGGCCGCTCAGCTGTTGTTCTTGTTCTTCTTACTCTCGCCACTGACTGGTATTAGCTGTCATGCTAATATAATTACCTTTTTGGGTTAAGCTCGTCACGATGATGGTTACGTGATGACGTCAGGAAGCCCCGTCATTATATAACGACGTAATCTCGTTGGACAGATCAATTACCTACAGTCATCAGTTAGAAGAAATGTTAATGTGAATTGTTTATTGTAACCTTATTTTTGTGCAGTTATTAATTTGTATAATTTTTTCAGGTGAGTGGGTAGGCCTACATATTACGATTACATGTGAGTTTAGTATTTCATAAGTCATATTATAAATCTTATTGATTAAACTGTTATCGGTGAGAAAATATTATACCTGATGAGTCCTTATGTATACCCTACATACTTAAACCACGAGTTAAACCGCCGTTAGTGTTGAAATGGCCATTGCCCATTTTACCTTTCTCAGCCACCGTTGAATGTCGTCTCCTCCCAACGCGTGTTTAAACAAAGAGGTGTTCTTCTGAGACTTGAAACGAAATATATTTCGGCAGTTAAGAGTCTGCCCTTGAGCCCTATCTCATCAATGTACTTCCAAAGTTTTACATTGTTACTTTGATAATTAACGCCACTACAGACGCCAAAGTGAAGGTATGTTCCGCCAGAATTTAACATTACCCTTACGGGAGTAAAGTTCAAGATGGCTACCACTGATGCAGACTCTTTACAATCGGTTGTGATTCATCAGGCCGCTCAGCTGTTGTTCCTGTTCTTCTTACTCTCGCCACTGACTGGTATTAGCTGTCATGCTAATATAATTACCTTTTTGGGTTAAGCTCGTCACGATGATGGTTACGTGATGACGTCAGGAAGCCCCGTCATTATATAACGACGTAATCTCGTTGGACCGATCAATTATTAGAGTCATCAGTTAGAAGAAATGTTAATGTGAATTGTTTATTGTAACCTTATTTTTGTGCAGTTATTAATTTGTATAATTTTTTCAGGTGAGTGGGTAGCTACATATTTCGATTACATGTGAGTTTAGTATTTCATAAGTCATATTATAAACATCTACTAGTATAGTTAAACCTTGGCGCAACGAAACTCAATATAACGAAAACCTTGATTAAAGAATATTTTTAAAACACCTTGAACTGTGTGTAACACACGATGGGAAATTTACATTTATATCTAAATATATAAAACAAAGTCGTGTTAGTTACACGCATTATAACTCGAGAACGGCTGGACCGATTTTAATGATCTTTGATTTTTTGGATTCGTCTCTGCTCCGGTCATGCTTTAGGCATATTCAGTTTCCATAAATTCAAATAGTTTTCATTTTATATCGTTTTAAATTTCTAATGTTAACCTTATGGAGAGTAAGTTTGTTTACAAATTTTCTAAAATCAAAACATTTGATTTCTTAAAACAGCTGTTGGTTTACTCTCCGTTAACAATATGCTTTACTATCCAATGCCATATGAATCATTCATTAATGTAAATCCATGAAGTAAATATGTGCTGTACAAAATGAACAGCATTATTCGCCACGTTAATAGTGTACGGTTTTTGGGAATTGTGTACTGTATTTATATTTCTTTTTTTCTGTATGATTAAAAGTAACGTGTTTATATGTTTGTTAAATAAAATAATCACAATGTTTATACATATTAGGTTTATTATAATAATCAGCTGTTGAATGTTAAAGCTTTCACAACGAAGCCGCCATGCTATTTGACTTCACAAAATGGCCAATCTTAAAGTTAACGTGTATTTTCTGTTAGGCGTTACGAAGTTCGCCGGGTCAGCTAGTTAAAAATAAATCTTCATTTTATGAATTTTTATAGTACTGTCAAAAATCAATGTACCTTCACATAAAAAAATGTTCAGTGTCGGACCATCGCATAACGTATTTCACCTTCATATATAACGTATGGTCTATGACTCAACCTCGATATAACGTACGTAAACAAACGTGACGTAACATGAATCAGCTGTCAGAACAGTCTACATACTGTGGCTTTAGTTACCTTTGAGCTTATCTTCACATTAATTACCGTTGGGAGTTCTTATTTACCGCGACGAGGTTTCCGAGGGTAGGACTCGTTGGGGTGGGAGGCTTCACTTTCCTAGAGTAAAAAGTTCGGGCGAAGGAGTTTTTCATACTTTGTCCCCCAGCTGTACAATGAGCTCCGTGATAGCTTAAAAGAGCTGAGTTCTGTCTCGTTAAAAAAAGATAAAAGAAATGTTTTTTAAATAAATTGTAAATATTTGGTATGTGTTTTATGTATCCTGTATTAATGTATTTATATTATATTTTTGTATTGTTGACTAATTGTTCTGAAAACCTGGTAATGTATCAGAGAAACGCTGTAAATAAAGGGAATTGTATTTATTTATTTATATCGCCACAATCGGCCCAAATTCATGGGAAAATGTTGATTCGCCAAACTTGCGAACATGAGAAAGTTATTAGCAGCTACACTCCGCTTCTGGGTTACTGAGAACTTTTCAGGCATTATAGCTCTGAATGAAAAATCAAAGAATTTAATACGGCAATAATCCGTAAGACGAAATGGGCGAACAACAGTTCACGTCTTCCACGCAAGGACGATCTTGATGAACACAGGGCGCATCCCTGGCGTTGAATCGAATAAAATAAATATGTTCCAACCCGTAGAAGACCAAGTTCTTGATAAAATAAACGGTACCAGTGGACTGACACATACTTTCTCCCTTAAGTAAATTTAAAAAAGACAATCTGTAATAAAACTATCATGTTTTACAAAGTAATTCTAAATATCATTTAATAATTTATTGTTCAAATTGTATGGGGGAACCCCCCCCCCCCCCCCGGTAATACCAAGCTTTTTTGAGCTGGTTTTGTTCGGTGATTTGACCTTACACTTCATACCAAGTTTCATGGAAAACGGGTGGAAAGTAAGGAAGAAATTGATTTTTTTATATTTTCCATAAGAATAACATTGGGCGCTTTCAGACAATGTACTGCGTTTATCGTGGACAGTAAATTTAACTTTTCTCTGGAACCGTTAGTCGTAGACAAATAATTCAAAATACTAATTTGTTTAGTTTTTTAAGCTGGTTTCAATGGTACCAGTCAAGTTATACTTTACTTTTATTGTTTTCGCTGAAAATTTAAAAATTTGATTTTTTTGACATTTAAAAGCCCATAACTTTTGAACCGTCATTTTTACAGACATGCGGGTGGTGTCAAATTATTTAGTGCTCTGTGCACTATAAACTATCAAATTTTAATCAAAATCGTTAGAGCCGTTTTTGAGAAAATTGGATTTTTCACGTTTTTAAGGGTTTTTAGGGGTGAACTACCCTTAAAAATCAAAAATTCAAAAAAAATGAAAAAAAACGCCTGGAGATACGGTGACTATATATATACATGCCAAATTTAATCTAAATCGGACCAACGGGGTAGGCTGTGGCACTGTACACATCCAGACACACACACACACACACACACACAGACAGACACACGGACGGACAGACATCACGCCAAAACCCACTTTTTTGGATTCAGGGGACCCCAAAACGGATATATCCACCCTCAACTCAAATTCGAAAATTTTGACGAAAACAATACTTTCTCCATATACTATGTATAAGGGGAGAAAGTAAAATGACGAACTTGGTTCTTTAACACTTCGCACATATGGGAACATGGTTCGCCGAACTTGTGGGTTCATTTGCTTTCATTCGTACTTGGCTTAAATTACCTACCTGGGTTGGTCGCCGTTTCAGTAAGGTAGTAATATAAAAGGTGATATTGTATTTAATAGTTTTCACAGCCACTTCAAGCGACCGGCACAGTCGCAGTGACGCGACTTGGCCACGGGGCGGGAAAATGTGATTAGACAAACTAATTAGCCCTTGAGGGCGGCTCGGTCGAACTGATTAATCAAACCCCGGGACGTGATTTGTGACGTCTGCCATCTGCGTCCGTTTCATTTCTGTTCATCCGCCGCTTAGGCCTATTACGTACTTTCACAAGTATCAGAGACTGGGACAAGAGAGCGCACTCAAGGTTTAAACACTAAGCGCAACAAAAAGTAATAACGTAAGTTTTAGCGAATTTCCCATAGGGAAGAAGCTATTACCGTAGGTTTCATGGTAAGACTTAAGCCCGGGACCGTGTTATTTTTTCGTCTTTAGGTGCCCAGAGTCCAAAAACACTAGTCGTTAAAATTTATATCATACATTTATTAAAGTTATACTTTTATATAAAATCAATTTTAATGTTGTCATTTTTTTTTGCTATTTTATAATTAAAAACTTTTATTAAAAAAATTATTTTGTCATCACTTGGAATATTTAGCTAAAAAGATATTGCTAAATTTTCTTAGTTTGTTATATTTTTAAGTAAAATATTAAAAAATACATATTTTTAATTTTTTATATAAAACTATGATACTTTTGTCCTTAAATTTCAATTTTTATATTAAAATAGTTATTTTATAAAAATTATTTTGAAATACTTTCCCACTCAAACAAATCAATCCTTTAATGCAATCGTAAAAGAAGCAAAACAGGTGTCAACTGCAACACCAGTTAAGCCTACAAATTTCGACAACTTCCACCCTAGCCGGTCACCGTTTATTTTAGGTGGGTTGAATTAGGATCATTGTCGAGATTCGAATCCGCATTCGTCAGCGGACTCTTTGACCACGACACCAAAGTTACACCGTCCGATACTCTAGGCGCGACCTGTTGTGAATTACGACTTGGCCACTCTCAGGGTATATGTGTTACAGCAATGCTCTTGAGGCAATTACTTGTTATCGGCGATGATTAGATAAACTTATCATCCACTTAACTTCTTTATTTGATGCGGATGTCATATTTATTTCGATAGAGTTCTACGTTTTGTAAACACATTTGGAAACATCATTCAACATACAACACAGGAAAAATCAGTTCCTCAAGTCGACCATACAATTTCAACAATGTTTAAGCAATATACAATGATGTTTTATATGCCGTGTGTCTCAAAAGTCCCACCCCCTGTTAATTTTTTTTATTAATGGGAATAAAATTGTATACTTTAGGGAATGTTTATTTAAAACATAATTAGCTTAAGATTTTATAATTAAAATAGGTGTAAGAGAAAATGGTCCGATCTGATCAAGACAAAGTATAAATTATGTTCTATGGCGAGGCGAAAAGAAATTTACACGTGGCAGTCCGCTTGTTTCGTAACGCATATCCTGATAGGCCAACCGATAGGGCATACATTGTTCGTTTGGTAGACAAATTTTCAATGAAACTTAGTATCAAAGACGCCCCAAGGTCAGATCGCCCTTCGATCAGGACAGACGATGTTAAAGTTAATGTTCTAGCTCATTTTGCGGCAAACCCATTCCAAAAGAGGGTTGCTATTTAACAATTTTAACTTACCCCTAAACTACCCCTTTTAGGGGGGAGGGGGTAAAAATTTGAATACATCAAAAACTGCCTTTTTTGATAAAATAAACATCCCCAAATATATAATTTTTATTCCCATTAATATTGAATTAACAGGGGAGTGGGACTTTTGAGATACATGGTATTTTTTAGAGAATATACAAAAATATATATTAGACCTAAGGGTTTGGTACCTATTATAATTTTTATGTAAGTTATTTATTGCCACGAGCTTCTTAGTCACGGTTATAGAAAAATATGCCTATGGAAACTGTCAGCAGGATTTTGACTCACATGACTCAGTATGACTCACAGAGTTCTAATATCTCGCGAGCCTGACTACCTTTGCTAAAGACTCTCCTCCCGCGACGAGAATTCACTTTCATAGAGTAAAGCATAAGTTCGGGCGAAGGAGTTTTTCATACTTTGGCTCCCAGCTGTACAATGAGCTCCCCGATAGCTTAAAGAAGCCGAATTCTATTTCGTTCAAAAAACGAATAAAAAATGTTTTTTAGATAAATTGTAAATTTATGATATGTGTTTTATGTATCCTCTCATATTGTATTTTAATCTTTCATTTGGTCAACATATAAACATGTGATTTTTAAACATAATGCAAATACAAGACTGGGATGGTGGCGTGTCCTGTAATCCAGCTACTTGGAGGTCACGAATTGTGGATAGTTGTGAGAGATGGTCGGTAGGTGTGGTGTTGTCTTGTGTGGATTAACGTCCGCACTATTGAATACTACGTTAATCCGCAAAGACCATCCTCATAATTAGACCAATTCGTAATTCAGAGGCCGTGGTTCGGATTCCACGTTAAACTGCAGGTCCCTTAGTTACCATCGGCTGTTGGGCTATTAATTAACAGTCCTGTCTAAGGAACATGTCAGCCTTAGTCAGTAACAAGACTACAAGATCGCGCCACAATCATCTTACATTCAATCCTCTTTCATACTTGGCTTAAAATACCTACGTTGTGGTATGGTTGCCATTTCAAATAATCTAATCTAATCTAAAGTAATAAACTACAACAATACCAAACAACAAATGCTACAACTATTAAAGAGTTATTACAATGTTTATAAAATTATAGGCACATAATGTAAAATTATATTTGGTGGAAATGTACAAACTAAAAGCAGTGCAGTTGATTAGATTAGATTAAATTACCATTTGAAATGGCGACCTACCCAGGTAGGTATTTTAAGCCAAGTACGAATGAGAAATGATCGTGGGATGATTGTGGCGCGATCTTGTAGTCTTGTTACTGACTAAGGCTGTTATGTTCCTTAGACAGGACTGTTAATTAATAGCCCAACAGCCGATGACAACTAAGGGACCTACAGTTTAACGTGATAGTCGGTTAGTTCACCGTTTGTCCGGGAGGGCGCGTTGAGGCGCGGCCCGGCGCCGACATATCAATCAGCTGATAGTCGTGATTGTGTCACAAGGTCGGGAATGCCGCGTGAGTCATTGACGAAGGCCTTGTGGCGAACGCGGGCCTTCCGTGTCGGTCCGTCAGTGCTAGCCGTGTCGCCGTAGCCCAGGAACAGTTGGACCAGGTAGGTGATTGGTCGTGATTCAATTCAAATTCAAATCTTTTTATTGCCGTTTACAAATACAATATGGAGAAAGTCATTTTAAGGTAGTCAGGTGGTCCTACCTATACTGTCCGTGTAAAAATGTACATATTTATGGTACTTTTTCTCAGCAACCAGTTTAAATACTGTACTTAAAAAAAGCTTAGAGCAAAGGAATAGTTTTTATCATGTCAAAATTTTGTTTACTTGTATTTTTACCAAAAATTTTTGAAAATACATTAAAAAAATAATGTTTTACTCCGCTTTACTTGTAGTGTAACTCTGGCTGAACAAAAGTTTGTAAAAATCTGAAAATATCTCATATGGTTCTTGAGATAAAGGTACATAAAAGTTAGAAAACAATTTTTCCAGGAAATCGCATTTTAAAATACCTTAACCTACCGTAGTACTAGGATTTTCCCCCCAGGCAAACTTTTAGAGACACTATTGTCGATGGAACGTAATATATTTCTGTCACCAGCATCGTCCTCGTTACTAGATTATTGGACATGTTTTCAATTTTCGTGACAACACAATAAGAGTCTCGTGCAATAGCGTATTCCAGTTATTCTTTATTGTATCATCAGTCCTACATTTTTTTAACAAGCTGAACCATTCCTCAATTTATTATCGTAAGAGATAAATGAAATAAAATAAAACCAATCATTTATAAAAAGTAGGAAGTATGTTAGATCGTGGCTAAGTCAATTTCCGTCACATTTTATGAAAGTCGCAAATTTGTTAAAATAGCTTAGACAATCCATCATTTATAAAAAGTAGGAAGTATGTTAGATCGTGGCTAAGTCAATTTCCGTCACTTTTTTGCGTTTCGCAAATTGTTAATACGTCCCCCTCCAGAGCTTAGACATATCCATGTTTAGTACAGAAGACCAGCCCAGTTTAACCCGGCAGAGCAATGTATTTAGGCTATGTATATTATGACATAGGCCAACAGTGCTCTGCAGAATTAAGGAGGTAAAAGTAAATGATATTTTTCTTTATGATCAACAATCACCATAACTTTCCCTTCCTGGCCAGGTGATCGTTAAATTTAAAATTGCTAGAAAAATGATTTATTATAATTATACATATGTAATTTACTGGTTTATTGATTGAATTTTGAATAGCACATGGCAGTATTATTGGATATAAGTTGTTAAAAATGGAATCCTTACCAAAGTAATCAAATTTGCAAAACTCAGTGTTAGAAATGCAAGGTGAGAAAGACAGTAAAACTAGGAGAAGGCAAGGGGATAATCTCTCGCCCATTTGATTTAATTTGGTCTTGGATGAAGGAGCATTAAAAGAAATTAGGAACAGGAAATTTGGTATAAATATACGCACCAGAATAGGGGCATTAGCGTTTGTAGATGATGTGCTGATTTCTGAAAGCAAAGAAGCATTATTGGAGACGACTCAAATCCTAATAAATGATACACTATCAGTGGGACTACAAATAAATTATGAAAAACTAAATTAATACATTTCAGTAGAGGAGTAACGAAATAGAAGCTTTTCAAGTTATGAATCACAAATTTGAACAAGTCAAAGAATTTAAATACCATGAAACAATGATAAACTCAAAGAATGACGAATACCTGAAATTTCAGAATAGAATCAATCTGGCAAACAGGAGTAAATTGCTGTCCCACAAAACAAAATTAAAAATATATAAAACCATAAATCGACCAATATTTCTGTATGGAGACTTGGATTTTGGACAAAAAGACAGAAAAGCAATTGGTGACATTTGAAAATAGAGTATTGAGAAAACTTTTTGGCCCTACCAAAGATGTTGGAATAAGGAAGGATCAAAACCAACCATGAAATTCGAAAAAAGTTTATATCTCAAGATTTATGCTGAAGCTAAGAGAAGATTAAGATGGGCCGACCATATAAAATTGGAGGCATTTGAGGCAAATATCTAAACATCAACAGGCAGTCTAGGTTTGGTCAGTATTTAACCCTCAAAGTGCTATGGCTATTTAAATTTTGTTATTTTTATCCAACTCTTCATAAAATACTAAGCATACACAAAAAAAAACACAAAACATGCCCCCCTTATAACCACTAACCATAAAAGCAAAATAGCTGTCCACTGCAATCCCAACTAAACCTACAATTGCCGTCAACATCCACCTAAGCCGGTCACCGTTTATTTAAGGTGGACCCTCCACTCCACTATACCACACATTTGCAAGCCAAATTAGGATTGCTCACGGTCGGGATTCGAATCCTCGTCCCTCCGAATGGCTTCAACTGTTGTACTCGCCAGGACAACGGTTTAACCACTACACTACAAAGGATCACCGTCTGAGAAAGCACTTATTCGGCTATAAAAGCGTACTCTAGCGGAAAAATAACGAACTCAAGTGTCAGTATAGAGAACTACACGAGTAGTTGTATGTATCAGCTCGGAGATGGCAGCACCGTGACGGTAATTGTTGACTTCGATAGCGCTATACAATTAATTGCAACTCGCTGACATCTCACAGTGAGATATTACACATAACAATAAAAATACACACACCGCCTGTGTGGGTGTGTTAAGCTGGATGTTATCCATGTTCGCGCCGGCTGTGAGTAATTGCATTGCCAGAGGGGTTCATTACATTGTCACATTTTATTCCCTCGCATTGCATGTTTAGTAAATTCCTTGATCATATAAGTTTTCCCAGCGTCTCTTTTCTATTTCGATTGTGTTGAACGTTGAGTAAGTGGTTTCGTGTAGGTTTGAACAACATATAATGTATTAAATTCTCCGCCGTTATGTGGGTTTGGTAAACAAAACTCATCTAACTAAACCTAACCATTGAAAACATTATATTTCATCACTAGGTCCAAACGATGCCGCCCTATGTCTCAAGCCGTTTACCAAAATGCATTCTTATTTTAGTGCACTACTTTTTAGAATCCTATTACCATATAAAAATTAAAATATTTAATAAGCAGATAACTTTTTGCCAACGCATAGGTTGTACGTTTTAATCCTGAATGAATTATACAAGTATCATCTACATACCTTTTCGTTGCTAGAAATAGTTGTCTTGTTTCAATAATTAGCCAACTATACGGTATCTATTGTTGGGGAATTGAATATTATTTTTTAAACAGAAATGAAAACATCTATGGAGAAGGAACAGTTCGCAAGGACTAAAATTAATGTGAAAAAAACTGTTTTATATTGAAACATATACCTTCACAAACTCGATATACTCAGCCAATAAGTTGCAATAAGAAATTGTTTTTTGCACCGAATTTGATTAAAATCGTAACGAATTAAGATTACTCCACAGAATTATTTGTGAATGAACAAGGAAAACTGAATAATGAGAAAGATATTTCTGGATGCAGTATGAATATTTAATATGTGTAGGTGTAGGGAGTTAATGTTTAGCGCTCATCTGACTCGGGGCGAGTACAAAGATGAACGTAATAAAACTAATTTAAATATGCATGAACAACTTGACCGTCTTCATTTGATAAATGTTGGAAATAACCTTTTGTCCGGATCAATGAGTCACGTCGGACTTCGGTGTAGCATTCCAGAATAACTTGGTCGTCACACTCAGCTCTACTTTAGTATTGCATTTTGAATACCGAAGTTGTTTTATATTTTGAAGGTTAAGCCATTTGATAATGTCTCTCTTGTGTTTAAAGATATAATATAAATACCCCCGTCGCAGCAGACCTGCGTACTCAGCGAATTTCCAAATCAATAATATAGCAATAATAATGTATGACGAGTTTTATCAAAAATCTGTCAATAAAAATGAGAATTATTTGCCTATTCTCCATAAGATTAACGTGGGAAAGAGTATCCATGTTTGCTGCTGTGAGGAACACTGAATGTAGGCATTTCTACCATAAACAATTTTTATTTTTAACAATTATACCAACTTTCATAAACATCTGTCCATAAAAAAGGAGTTTGCCTATTCCCTATATTATTAACACGGGAAAAGAGTATGCAGGTTTGCTGCCATGATAATCACATAAACTATGAGTTTAAATCATTGGAAGCATCAAATCTCAACTACATTAAGGTAAATACCAAGTTTAATCCAATAATATTGTTTGAAAAGTGAAATATTAATTTTTCTTTATCCTCCATAAGATTAACATTGGAGCCCCAAAATACAACGTACTGTCTTTAGATTTTTTATCATCTTGGTAACCGTTGGAGATAGAGAAATTTTAAATTACACATGAAAAACCCAAAAAACCAATTTTTGAGTACAAAACCCCCCCAAACTACTCGTTCCCATTGACCGATATGTCTGGTTTACGAACTCGTCCGGGAAAATGTGAGAATACACGTCTCTAACAAATTTGGCGATTTATATATAAATTTTAACGACTATTGTTTTTGGTCTCTAGGCACCTAAAGACGAAAAAATAGCATAGTCCCGGGCTTTAGTCTTGCCATGAGACCTACGGTTATAGCTTCTCCCCTATGGGAAATTCGCTAAAAGCCATTAAAAATATAACTTGTAAAATTAGTAACACTAAGTATGTTAAAGGGTTATTCCTATTCGTATTTTCTACTTTCTCCCCATGAAAAGTGCATAGGATTTGGAGGTTGATAATAGTTCAGTAAAAATATAATTCAGTAACATTTTTCATAGTTATTTCAAAAACACTTTGTTTAACAACTTGAGTAAAAAATTGTCACTTGAAAATTGCAAATGTCTTTGTATTCTTGATACTTATTGATATCGTGCAGTTTAGGTTACTATCTGATCCTGTGAAATTAATTTCACGACTTTTCATGTTAATAAAAAACACACAATAACTACTCCAGAGTAAATTATGTCGAATTCCACAAAAGTATGTTAGTCAACTCTGGTGTTTTTATAAATCGTTATATTGTGTATATAATTTTTTAATTCTAAAAAGAACGATTGAACACGTTTACGTTTTGTAACATTTTTTCTCGGGGAGGGGGGGGTGAGCTACTCTTCCAACAACTGTACAAAGATTTCGAGAAAGAAAGAAATATTTTTGCAGCAATGCATTTTTGTTACGTTCAAAAGAGTTGAAAAATATAATAATTATTTCAAATATAAGTAAATTTTCTGATTTACTGATACCTTTTTTATAGATTAATCTCTGCTTAGCAATGTGTGTATTTAACTGTCATTAAATAAACTTAAGCAATTCTGTGTGAGTTAATTTTTCTTCTTATTCACTTGGAAATATTAAAATCCGCAGATTTTACATGTGTTTGCAACAATTCGTTGGTTATCATTGAATGACCGAATGTATGAGTGACAGTTCGGACATGTTGTAGTCAACCCCGCTCATGCGATGTCATGCAGTCCACCATCAATCAAGTCTCAATTCAGGCTAAATTGTTTGCAATATCGGGATCAATCAACAGCCACTGCAGGTCCAGTGACAATGTGTTCACGACCTTGCTGATGAGCAAGACTACGTGATATCTCACCGATCGTGCAGGCATAATAACACGAGAAAAAGTACATTTTAGAGTAAATAGTATTCTGAATAATCACTTACCAATTGAATGGCATCCGCCCTTGAGGTGTCAATTTATTAAAATTCCTTACAGGATTTTTAACAACATCACAATCGTTTTGTAAGGAATTTTAATAAATTGACACCTGAAGGGCAGATGCCATTCAATTGGTAAGTGATTATTTAACTATCTAGGTGTCTAGGCTTTTGAAATAATAAAAATAGTTTTTATTTTAGCAAATTTCCCATAGGGAAGAAGCTATTACCGTAGGTCTCGTGGTAAGACTTAAGCCCGGGACCATGTTATTTTTTCGTCTTAAGGTACCCAGAGTCCAAAAACAATAGTCGTCAAAATATATATATATATATATGTTTGTGTGTCTGTTAGCACGATAACTCTCGTAAAAATGGTCCGATCGAGACCAAATTTGGTAGAGACGTGTATTCCTACAAATGCTCGGACGTGTTCGTAAACCAGACATATCGGTCAATGAGAACGGGTAGTTTGGGGGGGTTTTGTACCCCAAAATCAGATTTTTTGCGTTTTTCACATGTAATTTTTGGAAATTTCTAATTTTATATTTCACCATTGGAATCAGCTTAAAAAACTACACAGTTAAGTTACCTTAAGTTTTTCTCTATCTCCAACGGTTACCGAGATATTAAAAAATCTAAACACAGTACGTTGTATTGTGGGGCTCCAATGTTAATCTTTTGGAGGATAAGGAAAAATTAATATTTCCCATATTAATCAACATTTTTGGATAAAACTTGATATTTAGCTTTATGTGGTTGAGATCTATCCATTTATGCTTAAAAATCATAGTTTATGTGTTTATCATGGCACCTAACCTGCATACTCTTTTCCCATGTTAATCTTATGGAGAATAGGCAAATAATTCTCATTTTTATGGACAGATTTTTATAAAACATGTCATACTATATTATTATTATATTATTGATTTGGAAATTCGCTGTGTACGCAGGTTTGCTGCGACGGGGGTATTTTGCTATACATTTTTGCTATAGTTCTTTCATTGTACAACGCAGTATTACAGTTACCCGTGTAAGTGTTCAAGTTACACCAATCCCGAGTTAAACAGACTCCGCTAACGAGCCAATTATACGTCTCATTAGCAGTGATAGTGAGATGTTGGAACAATTGGCCATTAATGTTAAAGGTCATCTGGATATATCAAAAGGTAATTAATAATAAAAATAGTATTTTTATTGCCTTCAAAACAATAATTATTGTCATTAACAATGTTAAAAGAACAACAATTTCGTTCAGACTGACTTGTTATAAAACAAATAAGAAGATTACAGACATATACAACAGTTGATAAGTGGTAAAAATATTCTTTGTTTGAAATTCATTATTTGTGATGGTGGATTGATATTATTTAGATTCTTATTGCGGACATTTTCCATCACGATATTATGTAAAACAAAGTTTCACGACGTTTCGGGACCTGGAATCTGAGATCTGTGAGGACGGGATCAGATTCCAGATCCCGAAACGTCGTGAAACTTTGTTTTACATAATATCGTGATGGAAAATGTCCGCAATAAGAATCTAAATAATGGTAAAAATATATTAGTAATTTGAATATGATCCATGAATTCATCAACTGTATAGAACACATAAATAATCTCTATATATAAAAATTTATGTATGTATGTATGTCCTTTATGCGTTGCCCAACTACTCATCCGATAGCCATGAAATTTTAGGAAGTTGCTCTGTATTTGTCCGGGAAGGTTTTAGCGAAAAATCTTTCGAAAACTCCATAAATTTCCATTTTATGGCGTTTTAAATGTCTAATGTTAACCTTATGGGGAGTAAGTTTGTTTACAAATTTTCTATAAACAAAACCAATGATTTCTCAAATTACAGCTGTTTGATTTACTTTCAATTAGCAATAAGCTATCCAATACCATCTGAATCGTTCTATGATGTAAAGCTATGAAGTAAAAAGTGCTGTACAAAATAAACAGCTTTATTTACCACGCTAATGGTTTACGGTTTATGGGGATTATGTATTTATATTTTTTATTTTATGTCCGATTAAAGTCACGTGTTTATATGTTGGCCAAATAAAAAAAGGATTATAGATAGATGAATCATAGATATATTATAGATGGTTTATTGATGGATTAAAGATATGTAGATAATGGATGGATTATAGATGGATTATTGATTTATGGGTTATAGATAGATATAGTGTGATTAGATGGATGGATTAAATATGCATTTAAGGTGGTTTAAAGATGGATTATTGATGGATTGTATTATGTGGATTATAGATGAATATTATAGGTATTATAGATGAATAGGTGGTTATATATATAGGTGGATTTAAAGATGATGGTGGTTTAAAGATGGATTATAGGTGTATTAAAGATGGATGTATTATAGGTGGATTAAAGGTTGGGTATATGTGGATGAAATATGATGGATTATAGGTGGATAACATGTGGATTATTTGTGGATGAAATATGGATGGATTATATGCGGATTATGGTTGGACTATATGTGGATCCTTCTAAAGTTATTATTCTCTAACTTTTAATTTACATATAATTCTTATTAATATTTTCGTTATAAAAGTAATATTTTAAACTATTTTCCAGTACATGAGCCCAAATTATTATAAATGGTATAAATGAGGGTAAATTGATCTTTAATATACCATTAATAGAATATTCACTGGGTGGTATTTTTTAAGTGCATTATTACATAAATATTTGAAGATACTTTTGATCTCGTAATTTATGTGATCATTCCAGGTCGATTCTATGTCTGAGAATATTCCGAGAAATTTTTATATTATTGTCCACTTCTATTTAAAAATCATCAATAAATATAGCTAGGTCATATTTTTTTTGTTGGATCGGATGGATAAAATAGTAATAGCAATACAGCATTGTCGTTTTCCATTCTGTTAATGTTTGCCAAAGCTGTAAACGGGCCATAAAGGAGTAGCGACCGCGCCGCTTTTTGCATTATGAACACGTTTAATCCTTGTTAATCCTTGTATTTTACTAGAGGGACACTAACATTTAATTAATTTACTTTAAAATCTCGTTAAAAGAAAGCAAATGGCGGAACCGTTATATAACACAATCTGTCTTCCTTTCTAGTGGAACTGTTCAACTAACAGTGTTGTAATGGTACTAGGTGAACAATATAAGCCTATTTTATAGAGCAGTCTTTCCTTTCTGTTATGTTTGCATACAGACGATACTAAATGTATCGAGGATCATCAGATTTGATATTTGACTGTTATTTAAGGTCAATGGATAGATATGAGCGGTGGTAATTATTTTTGTTATCGCAAAGACCATACTCAAATACGAACTGATCATCAACATACTATGACCTGTAATCCAGCTCTTTGAAGGTCTACATTATGGATAAATATGAGCGGTGGTCGGTGGATTAAAGTCCGCAACATTCAATACTAGGTTCATCCGCAAAGACCATACTCATATATACGAACTAATCATTATCTTACTTGGCAGCAGCGTTACCTGTAATCCAGATACTTGAAGGTCTACATTACGGATAGATATGAGCGGTGGTCGGTGGATTAAAGTCTGCAACATTCAATACTAGGTTCATCCGCAAAGACCATACTCATATATACGAACTGATCATCAACATACTTGGCAGCAGCGTGACCTGTAATCCAAATACTTGAAGGTCTACATTATGGATAGATATGAGCGGTGGTCGGTGGATTAATCTCCGCACCTTTCAATACTAGGTTCATCCGCAAAGACCATACTCATACATACGAACTGATCATCATCATACTTGGCAGCGGTGTGACCTGTAATCCAGCTATTTGAAGGTCTACATTATGGATAGATATGAGCGGTGGTCGGTGGATTAATCTCCGCACCTTTCAATACTAGGTTCATCCGCAAAGACCATACTCATATATACGAACTGATCATCAACATACTTGGCAGCGGTGTGACCTGTAATCCAAATACTTGAAGGTCTACATTATGGATAGATATGAGCGGTGGTCGGTGGATTAACCTCGGCACCATTCAATACTAAGTTCATCCGCAAAGGTCATACTCATATATACGAAATGGTTCGTAATTCAAAGGCAAAAATTATAGTTCGGATCCAACATTAACGTGTTGGTCCCTTACATGACATCGGCTGTTGTGTAATCAATAAACAGTTCTGTCCAAGGAACTCAGCCTCAGTCAGTAACAAGACTACAAGATCGCGCCACAATCATCTTACACTCACTTTTCATTTATACTTGGCTTAAAATAACTACCTGGACAGGTTGGAGTAGGTAATAGATCGTCTGTAGGAGGCTTCAGGTTAGGAGTCATTCGCTCTACCAACTAAGCCACTTTTTCGTCGTAAATTATTTCTTGAATAATAATAATCTTAAGCCAAATCTTAATTGTATACTCCGTGCTTAAATATATTTTTTTGTTTCAGGTAAGCTAATTCAAGAGAAGTTATTTCCTGGCACCATATCGTAAGGTATTTTGCTTGTTACGCATCGTATCTATGGATATAGATTATATTTGTGTTTGCTCAACCCACACGTTTGACTTATTTTTAAGTCGAAGTTTAAATAACCATTTTAGCTATTATTATCGTTTTAATTTATTTTTACCTTAAGTCTAAAACTGATTCTCCACCGTCTTAAAAAGCGTTCAAGGGACTATAAATCATTCTGTATCGGTAAAACAGTGAACATCTTTCGTGGCAATCGCCTCTTAGGAAGATTAAGCCGTCACATAATTTTATTAGGAAATTTTGTTTTGCCAGGTTGGTAGACACCATTCTGCACGCTAACTAGTTGCGGTCTCAAGACTCCAACCATTTCACTCGCACTTTACCAGACGAGTCGTGACGAGTATCGTGGTAACAAGTTGTTATCAGCGGCCCTGTAACGAGCGGTATCAATACGTCCCCGGAGAGACGCCGCCGCCTCGCCGCACACAACAATTATTATAATACGTGTTCTTGTATTTTGTTTACCGAAACTAAGAAAATTAGGAAGGGTATAAATATGCGGACAACGAATATATACTTTCCACTGATACGCTTCTGGCGTTCGGTACATAACACATAAATAAGCATAATTTATATCTTAATACTACCCTGTTTTCATTGGGATTACAAATATAATGTATTTACTTCCCTTTCGGAAATAGCTTAGATATATTATTTTACTATTGAATTTTAAAATGGTGGAGCTGTTTTTATAAATGTATATTATCTGTGTTATATGTCTTTTAAATGTAAAGGCCCATTTATCTCAGAAATTAAATCGATGAATTACTGAAATTATGTGTGCGTGTGGAGGTTAGTGTATTATGTGTGCGTGTGGAGGTAAGTGTATTATGTGTGCGTGAGTAGGTTAGTGTATTGTGTGGGTGTGCGTGAGTAGGTTAGTGTATTGTGTGGGTGTGCGTATGGAGGTTAGTGTATTGTGTGGGTGTGCGTGTGGAGGTTAGTGTATTGTGTGCGTGTGCGTACGTCTGGTGAAATGTGTTATAGAAAACCCTTATGTGAACTGTAATAAGACGCAAGTTTTGAAATACACCAACCCTTCTTTGTAACTTCTTTGTCACTTTGAGTAAATATTCTAAAGGAAATTTTGATCAAACAAGAAACTGTCTTTTCTTCAGTTAAAAATTAATTAAAACATAATACTGCAGTCGGTTTCTTAAGATGACAACGCTTTTTCAAATATCAGGATTTCAAAGGACATTAGACAACGCTGCTCAAGCTATTCCCGGAGTCCAGAAAGGTTTAATCAGTGGGATTAAAAGGTTTTCACGACAAAGAGTGAGATTCTCGAGCTTCAAAGCTTGGATCAAATTAAATGTGGGTATTTTTTCATCCCAAAGAAACGTTTTATTTTATAATCCCTCAAAGTGAGGTAGTTGGGTGGCTACATGATACGGATGTTATGTCTTCCTCAGTTAGGACCCTGACCTCGACGTTTACTGCAATGCAGGAAGTCTCGTGACCTCGCCTTGCACCACAACATGTTGATAAAAATACATGTTGTGCTAAAATATCTATTAAGAATTCTATACTCATTTACCACTAGAATGAAAATTACATTTTTACTTGTTCGCCCTGTACGATAATGTAAGGGTCCCCCTGTACGCTAGTGTAAGGATCCTCCTGTGCGATAGTGTAAGGATCCTCCTGTACGATAGTGTAAGGGTCCCCCTGTACGATAGTGTAAGGATCCTCCTGTGCGATAGTGTAAGGATCCTCCTGTACGATAGTGTAAGGATCCCCCTGTACGATAGTGTAAGGATCCCCCTGTACGATAGTGTAAGGATCCCCCTGTACGATAGTGTAAGGATCACCCTGTACGATAGTGTAAGGATCCCCCTGTACGATAGTGTAAGGATCCCCCTGTACGATAGTGTAAGGATCCCCTGTACGATAGTGTAAGGATCCCCCTGTACGATAGTGTAAGGATCCCCCTGTACGATAGTGTAAGGATCCCCCTGTACGATAGTGTAAGGATCCCCCTGTACGATAGTGTAAGGATCCGCCTGTACGATAGTGTAAGGATCCCCCTGTACGATAGTGTAAGAATCACCCTGTACGATAGTGCAAGGATCACCCTGTACGATGGTGTAAGGATCCCCGTATACGATAGTGTAAGGATCCCCCTGTACGATAGTGTAAGAATCACCCTGTACGATAGTGCCCCCTGTACGATAGTGTAAGGATCCCCCTGTACGATAGTGTAAGGATCCCCCTGTACGATAGTGTAAGGATCCCCCTGTACGATAGTGTAAGGATCCCCTGTACGATAGTGTAAGGATCCCCCTGTACGATAGTGTAAGGGTCCCCCTGTACGATAGTGTAAGGATCCCCCTGTACGATAGTGTAAGGATCTCCCTGTACGATAGTGTAAGGATCCCCCTGTACGATAGTGCCCCCCTGTACGATAGTGTAAGGGTCCCCCTGTACGATAGTGTGAGGGTCCCCCTGTACGATAGTGTAAGGGTCCCCCTGTAAGATGTCCATTTTAGTGCTGTCTCGTAGCAATTTTTAATTTTTAGTCCATCCACAAAGGCCCTCATAGAAAGAGCGTCCCTTAAATCAGAGGTCGAGTCCTTACTATGGGGTTCCTCATTATCCAGGGAGACCCCGTTGCCCACCGGGGAGATCCGTTTGGACAGAACATTTAAATAATACATCCCACAACATTTAAGGTAGTCAACAATAGTAGTCAACTACTTTATTTACGAACTGACCATGACCAATTTTAATTGGAAAATCGAGTTTGCAGACGATTTTTAATGAATTGAACTGAATTTAAACTTGTTAAGACACACGATAACGAGTAAATAATAACTTTAAGTAAACAAGTGAGTTATTGATTTTTAGTTATTCTCCATCAGATTAACATTAGACAACGTACAATATTCAATGTCTCATAAACCAATTGATTCAGATTCGTGATTCAAAATACTTAAACTTGTGTTTGTTGAGCTGAATCCAATGGTAAAATGAAAAATGAGATTTAAAAATTATACATAAATAAATGGAAACCCCATTTTTGGCGTACAAAATTCCTCCAAAAGTGTCATCCAAGATATTACTGTGCTGTTATTGTGACGACACATATATGCTTTTCTTTCCAAAAACTTGTTCAATGGGTTGATTTATGACCTTCTATCATGGTCCCGGGCTTAACTGTCACCAATCGGATCATGTGAATACCTGACTTATCCATAAGAAACTCGCTAATAATTTATAACCAGGTAAACATGAAATGTATTATATCAGCCCGTTATTTTCGTCCACACTGTGCACAGAGGCGCATGCCAAGTCGCCATCTCAGCTGCATCGACCGCCAGAATGCATCTTCTGATTCAGAGAAGTCGTGTATTTTCGTCACGGCCTCATCACCGTTTGTACATTATATTTAGAGTTTGCGGAAACACTTTGAGACGAACTATTTCGGCTCTCCAATCTCTGTACAAATAAGCGATTCCGCTATTTTCATCCGGACGGTCGGTGACGCGGCCAGTCTATGTATGCAACTGTGTATCGGTACGGAGTTTGCGAAGTGACGTCATTGATCACTGGATGGCTATCATATGCTAACAAATCCCTTAGCCACTAAACTGTTACGTTATATTCCATAAGTACTTGGGGGAGGGGTTTGTACCCCAAAATGGGCATTTTTGCGTTTTTTCATGTAATTTTAAAAAATTTCAAATTTTATTTTTCACTATTAGAATCGCCGTAAAAAACTACACAATTTAGTTCTTTAAAGTTTTTCTCTATCTCCAACGGTTATCGAGTTATTAAAAAATCTTAACACAGTACGTTGTATTTTGGGGCTCCAATGTATTATGGAGGATAAGGAAAAAATAATTTTTCACTTATTGTCTAATATTTTTGGATGAAACTTGATATTTAGCTTCATGTGGTTGAGATCCATACATTTATGCTTAAAAATCAGTTTATGTGTTTATCAAGACAGCTAACCTGCATACTCTTTTTCCATGTTAATCATATAGAGATTAGGTAACCTCCTTTATTTGTGGACAGATGTTGATGAAACATAAATGGTCAAAATATAAATTGTTTACGCTAAAAACACCTACTTTCAGCGTTCCTCACAGCAGCAAATCTGTATACTCTTTCCCATCTTAATCGTATGGAGAGTTGGCAAATAATACTCATATTTATAGACAGATAATGATAAAACTTGTCATATATTATTATTATTATTATGTTATTGATTTGGAAATTCGCTGAGTACGCAGGTCTGCTGTAACGAGAGTATTAAAATTTTTTACGGCTTTATTTTTCTTTTTTAAATTGATGTATATCATTAACGTGAATAAAAGCGACTAGGCTCCGACTTGGAAGCGACTTGGAAGGTCCGTGAAACATTAAATCAACAGGGGTGCGCAAAAAGCCACATGGCTGACGTGCGACAGGAACTCTGTTCCGCCCCTTTGTGTAATGTGTAATGTAATGTAGCGACTAGGCTATCCATTCAGTTCAATTTATAAACAGATCGCTTATAGACTGAAAATGTATTTCCTTAGTTTTTTTACGAGACTGTGCGGGATGCAATAAGTAAATATAACTACAGGTATCAGTACAGAATTATGATAATGACAAATTTGTTTAAATCTTCATCTTCGAAGTAAATCCAATTACAAAGAACGGCTTCAACTATTTTGGGGCTATCTTATCAAACTGGATGTTTTAAACTATGTTTAATGTAACTACCATAATCGTCAGTAAGAAATTTCTATTTGCCTACAGCAAACGTCTTAAAACCAATTGTTTTAGATTAGATTAGATTATTTGAAATGGCGACCATACTACAAAGTAGGTATTTTAAGCCAAGTATGAATGAGGATTGAGTGTAAGATGATTGTGGCGCGATCTTGTAGTCTTGTTACTGACTAAGGCTGACATGTTCCTTAGACAGGACTGTTAATTAATAGCCCAACAGCCGATGGCAACTAATGGACCTACAGTTTAACGTGGAATCCGAACCACGGCCTCTGAATTACGAATTGGTCTGATTATGAGGATGTTCTTTGCGGATTAACAACAGTGCGGACGTTAATCCACACACACCGACCATCGCTCATAACTATCCACAATTCGTGACCTCCAAGTAGCTGGATTACAGGATGACGCCACCATACCTTTTTCCATAAAAAATAATTTCAGTAGTTTTCACTAACAAAAATTTATGATTACTGAAATCTCTGACTTAATGTAACCAATATGAATAAAATATAAGACGAACATAACCTATTTCCAGCTTTGTTCAAAACAGCTTGTGTAACTGTAAATATTGACACCTGAGTCGGGACAAAGTGAAATATTTTGTGACAGCTCTCCCGGCACAATATTCTTCTCCTCGTCTTTGTTTCACCGGGAATATAGTCCAAGGATATTGTAAGGGTAAAACACGCCTGAAGCTAACTCGCTCTATAACATTAAACTACCATCTTTAATTTATTAATACTTAGGAAAAGCATTAAAATACAACCTTTTCCTACTTATATTTTGATAAGGTTTTTCCTCATTCGTTCATGTTTGTAAGTATAGAAAAATCTCTACTTATTAGATAAGATTAGATTATTGAAATGGCGACCCTACCTCAAGGTAGGTATTTTAAGCTAAGTATGAATGATAAATGAGTGTAAGATGATTTTTGCGCGATCTTTTTGTTTGTTATTTTTACAACGAAAAGAGTTTTTTTTATCTTAGCTTATTTTATTATATTTATTTCAATACCCATTGGTATGGGCTCCACAACAGGATAAGCACTTACAAGTGAGGTCGAAAAATTCAATATTAAAAAAACTAATATGTTGATTTTTTGAGATGGTTTAAAAACATATTTTTTACAGTTAAAAGCCCATAACCTTTGAACCTACAGTTCAATAGGTTGTTCTACAGACTTACGGGTGTATATTATTTGGGACTTTTATACCTATAAACCATGACATTTTAATAAAAATCGTGTAGCGGATTTTGAGTAATCTATGTTTTTCACATGTTTATGGAATTTTAGCGGTAAGCTCCCCTTAAAAATAAAAATGGGCATATAGCTACGCGCCTGTCGGACGACTAGTATGGTCTCGGGGTTTTACACAGACATCAGTCCGAAAACAATTTTTTGGATTTAGGGAGCCTCAAAACGTTTCAACTCAAATCTAAAAAAAACTTTTGTCGAAAAGAATACTTTCTTCATGTATAAATGTACAAGGGGAGAAGGTAAAAGGTATACTGAGCTCAAAATAACACACGTATGGCCACCTCAACAACATTATAAAATAAGAAAATGTTTGTATTTACTTCCCTGTGGGAAATAGGTTAGATCATGGATATGTCTAAAGGGAATGGTCTCAGTTCATCTAAACAGCTGTTCTTATTATTTTATATTAAAAATCAATACAATAGTTCTGGTAGTTTCTATGGAACCTGTTACATGTTTTCCATCTTAAAAATCTCCAACACCCACCCAGAGCTAAGACATATCCATGTCAATAGGATGGTGTGTTTATGGTTGTGTTCATAGCAAACATTGAAATTTATAAATATGTAACTAAATATTTTTATGAATGATTAATACTTGCTACTGGTTAATTTATTGCTGTACATAAAGATTTTAGTCCTATGGCCTCATCCAGTTTTTAGTTTTGAACACTTCAAGTCCCTAATAAATAGTTTTGTATCGTCCCATATTAAATAAATTTATTTTTAAACGAAAATCATTATTTATATGGCTTGTTTCAGTATGTTTTTATGAATACATCCAATGTATTTTAATGCCATTCTTCTAAATTATTAGCCTATGTTATTTTAAATTGTTACGAGCTAATTTTCCTGTAATGTTTCTACATGTAAAATGCTGAGATGTAATTGGATTTTATAATTGGTTTTGTAGCATCGAATAAATAAATATAGCCTATTAAAATAAATGAAATTTATGAATGGAACGAGAAGAACAATTCTACGTAAGTCTGCTATCTTAATTAACAGGCTTCTACTGTCAACAGAATGACGACGTTGCTACACAGAGTTGTCAAGTAAACAATGTATCGAGGGAAGTCTGTCTTTATAGGAGTTGTCATTTTGTACATGTGAACAATGTCTCACGAGGACTGACGTCATTACATGTATGTCGACGTACTTACACCGTTGTTGTTCATGCAAAACACGTTTCCGATCAAAATAAAAGTTGTTAACAATGCCCTTTGAAAAGTTAGAATTATTGTTTTATACATGCATGCAAATCGGTATAAATAACATTAGAGTTTTATCTAGAACTAGCCAAAGTACCCGTTCTTCGCACGGGTTAAAAGGCTGAAAGGTGTGAAAATAATGAACAAAGTGTTTCTAATATAATTATAATAAATGAGTGTAAGGTGACTGTGGGCCGATCTTGTAGTCTTGTTACTGACTAAGGCTGACATATCCCTTGGGTAAGACTGTTCATTAATAGCCCAACAGCCGATGGCATTTAAAGGATCTCAGTATGACGTAGAACCCGAACAAATTTTGCCTCTGAATAATTACGAACTGGTATAATTATGAGGACAAGTTTGAGAATGAACTTAGTACTGGACGTTACTAATGTGTGGACGTTAGTATGTGGAAATAAGGTAATACAATATTATTACTTACTAGCCAAAGTACCCGTTCTTCGCACGGGTTAAAAAGGCTGAAAGGTGTAGGCTCTACTGATACATTTAAGTTATTGTTAATTAGTTCTTCATTGTTTACAAAATGACAAAACACGAGTGTCTACAACATTTCAAAGTAACATCTGTCAAATATTGGGAGAGGATAAGGATTAATGTAATAGAGACTTTAAAAATCTACCATTCCACTATTTCGAACTAATAATTCACTAATTTCGATCCAGCAGTTTATCTGAAAAATCAACTTTATTTCTTCTTCTTCCCGAACTGTCAAAATATAGTGCAAACGGATGTTGTCATTAGAAAATGTAAACATTGAAACCTAGGACGGTCACGGCAGCTCTTTCTTCTTCTTCTTCCCGAACTGTCAAATTTTAGTGTTCACAGCTGTTGACATTCAAGTAATTTTATGTTTTCATTCTCTAAAAATGTAAACATTGAAATTTAGGACGTTCACAGGGCGTAGCCCGAGAGGATTTTAAGGAAATGAGTATGCCTATGTGTTGCATGAGTTTAAGATCTACCTTTGTGTAAAATTTCAAACTGTTTGGTTCAGTATTTTTTGCGTTTACTTGCCACAACAAACCCACAAACAAACATACAGACACCACCTCTTCTTTATAATATTATAGATTAGGCGCATTACATTGCTTATAATTTGATGTTTTTTGTTATTTTTGCGTTTTATAACCCAGAAAAGACGGAATGGGTTTTATCTCAACTTCTGTCTGTCAGTTAACGTTCAACAAGTTTATTTGTAACGCTTTCACGAGAAAACGTCTAATATATAATAGTATATGGATTTTTTTTATTTTGACAATAGTTGTCGACCATTTTTGTCGCTTTAGACATATCAGGTGTTATGTTACTTACGTTGTAGCAGTTCTTTCTTGATATATGATAGGTTCAGTCCTAGGAAGAAAAAGAACAACCTTTGCTTTTCAATACATGTAGCAGTATGACGAAAAAGTGATTTAAATACAACACCGGACGCCTTATCGTACGCATCAGGCAATTTAGATGCACTGTTTATATTGCGTTTAACGTTTTGCAGGCACTTAAATCAACTATGTATTGTCACAAATGCATTAATTAAGACTCTTATTGTCTTTTTTGTTGACTTTTTTTGGAATATGTTTCGTGTAAGTTTTAATGTAAACCGTACTCTTTCAATATTAGATGTCTAACACTTTAATGCTTTGGGAGGGAGGTGAGAGGGGGAAGGGGGCGTGTCTTGGTCAGCAGATTCCCACGCTCCCATCAACGCAACGCTGAGTGAACAGTCAGCTAAACGGGGACGGATTTATGGTTACAGTTTTACATGACATACAATACAGTGACATTCCATTAATATTAACTGGAATGTGGTTATTTTAATTTACGTAGGACAGGTTTAGCACGATGGTACGATATTGCTTAAATGAACAAGTACGAATTTCTGTCTTATGGAGGGTGGAATCTTGAACAAGTTCATTGGGTAGGTAATGCGGTTTAGGCATTAAGAGTCTGCATCAGTGGTAGCCATCTTGGATTTTAGTCTCGTAAGAGCAATGTTAAATTCTGGCGCCTATATCTCCTTGACCTATTGTCATAAATTAACGGAAGAGGTGTCAAATTAAAGGTATTACAGTCCTCCAGGGCACCACCTTACAGAACTTCTTATTTTCGCTCTCAATAAAAAAAATAATAATGATTTATTTTGTAAAATATTCCTGGATTTTTGTTTTTATATTAAGTTAAATTTTTGAACATATTAAAAGGTCATGCCCTTGAGCCACATCTCATCAATGTACTTCCAAAGTTTTACATTGATACTTTGATAATTAACGCCACTACAGACGCCAAAGTGAAGGTATGTTCCGCCAGAATTTAACATTGCTCTTACGGGACTAAAATTCAAGATGGCTACCACTGATGCAGACTATTAAGATACGGTGGAGAGTGCCTTAAATGAAACATCTGGGAATTTATGAACAAAGTTCATATTGCGTTTATCGATTTACAGGTGCTTATTCTGACACGATTGTTGAATTACGTATGTTTTATTTTTTAACGGGTATAATGTAAGCTTACTTGTTGAGTGCTAGATATCTAAGAGAGCCAGATCAAATGTCATGTATGTTATGTGTTTTAGTTAGGTTGCAGAGAGTTTTCAACTAAAGCATATAGGCTAAGGTCCGGCTTTTTGAGCCTATTTACCTCAGCCTTGTTTCTGAATACTTTGGTGAATCTGACTGAAGTGAATGATCGAAACCAGTGTATCCACGACGTGTACATTTCGTAACAAAGGTGGTTTATCTAGTAGTGAGAACGAAAATACTCTAATTTACGATGTCAGTTCGTCATTTTCCGCTAATTTTTCACGGCCTCACGTCGTTCTCGCGCTATTTTAAGTGGCCTAGGTTTCGTGTCAGATTATACATGGTGGTTGTCTGGCTGGTGCGTCAATCCTAAACGCTATTTATAGGATGGCATGTCAAAAGAATCTAAGATATTTGCTAGACTGTCCTGTAATCCAGCTACTTGGAGTTCATGGATTGTGGACAGTTATGAGCGATGGTTGGTGGATGTGATATTCTCTGGTTTGGATTAACGTCCGCACTATTGAATGTTACATTCATCCGTAGACAATCTAATTGTACCAGTTCGTAATTTAGAGGCAGAAGTGGTTCGGATCCCACGAACTAGGAACGCATGGACGGCCTTATTCCTAGTCTCTATATATAAAATTGAATGTATGTCTGTATGTATGTATGTCCTTTATGCGTTGCCAAACTACTCATCCGATCGCCATGAAATTTTAGGAAGTTGCTCTATATGTGTCCGGGAAGGTTTTAGTGAAAAAGTATTTTCGAAAACCCCATTAGTTTCCATTTCATGGTGTTTTACATTTCTAATGTTAACCTTATGGAGAGTAAGTTTGTTTACAAATTTTCTACAATGAAAACATTTGATTTTTTAGCTACAGCTGATTGTTTTACTTTCCATTAGCAATATGCTTTATTATCCAATGCCATCTGAATCATTCATTAATGTAAAACTGAAGTAAACATGTGCTGTAGAAAATGAACAGCTTTATTCGCCACGTTAATAGTTTACGGTTTTGGGGGACTGTGTATTTATATTTTTTTCTGTCTGATTAAAAGTCACGTGTTTATATGTTGGCCAAATAAAAAATAATTACAATGTTTATATATATTACGTTTATTATAATAATTAGCTGTTGTATGTTTTTCCTATAAAAGCCGTATTACAGTTAAGTTTGGTTTGGGTTTAGAATGGATTTGAAAATTATGAGTGAATCCACTCAGATTTATTTGGTTTATGGGAATGTTATTAATATCTCTTATCGTTTCAGTATTGTTATTCACTATGCCGCGACCCAGAATATATAACCTTTCACAATGAAGCCGTAATGTTATTCGACTTTAGAACATGACCAATCTTAAAGTTAACATGCATTTTCTGTCAGGCGTTACGAAGTTCGCCGGGTCAGCTAGTAATGAATAAAACCCCGATTATTGGAAAAAATATTTTTGAGTCGCTCTGTGCAGAGTGATTTGGTAATGCCGTTCTAAGACGCACGTCCCACGAGATGTTTACCGCACGTCAACCGACCTTGTGACCTTGCCGGGTGACCTTGGCCACTTGCTCTCTCCAACATCCCACTTGCTAACCGTTTCAGAACGGTAATAATAAGGCAGTGTAGAATTATTGCTACTATTCTTCAGTTTCCGAGTGTTAGATCGGGCGTCGAGACGGCGAGACAGCTGGAGAGCGTTGTTGTGTAGCCGTCAACATGTGATTGATGTGCCCCTGCAGTACTCAATACACGACAAATAAATATAACTATCCTTCTGGGTAGAGTTCTATGCGATTTGTACCACTGTATTTTATTTATTGCAAATTGTGTGAAACCGAACTTGACCTTGAGTCTGTACAGTTAATTTGGCGAAAAAATATGAAATAATATCTTATGTTTTAAATAAACTGGTTACTAAAACAGTTGTAAACTTTCTTATACTTCGACTAGCTGACCCGGCGGACTTCATAACGCCTAACAGTAAATAAGTGTCAACTTTCAGATTGGCCATGTTCTGAAGTCGAATAGCATTACGACTTCGTTGTGAAAACTTAGATATTATGGGTCGCGGCATAGTTAATAACAATACTGAAACGATAAGACATATTAATAACATTCCCACAAAACAAATAAATCTGAGTGGATTGATTCACGATTTTTCTAATCCAACCTAAAACCAAACAAAACCTAACTGTAATACGGCTTTTATAGGAAAGATATACAACAGCTGATTATTATAACAAACATAATATGTATAAAAATCGTAACTATTTTATTTTGCCGCCATAATTATAAACACGTGACTTTTAATCAGACGGAAAATAAAAAAATACAAATACATAATGCCCCAAATCCGTAAACTATTAACGTGGTAAATAAATCTGTTTATTTTACAGTACACATTTACTTCATAGTTTTACATAAATGAATGATTCAGATGGCATGGGATAGTAGAGCATAATGCTAATGGAAAGTAAACAACAGCTGTAGCTTAAGAAATCAAATGTTTTTATTGTAAACATTTGTAAACAAACTTAGTCCCCATAAAGTTAACATTAGAAATTTAAAACGCTATAAAATGGAAACTAACTTAATTTATGGAAACTGAATATGCCTAAAGCATGACCGGAGCAGAGACGAATCCGAAAATCAAAGATCATTAAAATCGGTCCAGCCGTTCTCGAGTTATAATGCGTGTAACTAACACGACTTTGTTTTATATATTTAGATTGAATGTGTAAATGTATGTGATGTATGCCATTTATGCGTTGCCAAACTACTCATCCGATCGCCATGAAATTTTAGGAAGTTACTCTATACGTGTCCGGGAAGGTTTTAGTGAAAAAATATTTTCTAAAAACTCCGTAAGTTTCTATTTTATGGCGTTTTAAATTTCTAATGTTACCCTAATGGAGAGTAAGTTTGTTTACAAATTTTTTACAATAAAAACATTATTGATTTCTTGGCTACAGCTGATTGGTTTACTTTCCATTAGCAATATGCTTTACTATACACTGCCATCTGAATCATTCATTAATGTAAAACTATGAAGTAATTATGTGTTGTACAAAATGAACAGCTTTATTCGCCACGTTAATATAGTTTACGGTTTTGGGGAATTGTGTATTTATATTTTTATTTTCTGTTTTCACGTGTTTATATGTTGGCCAAATAAAAAATAATTACAATGTTTCTGTATATATGTGTCTGTGAACACGATAACTCTTGTAAAAATGGTCGGATCGAGACCAAATTTGGTAGAGACGTGTATTCCTGCATTTGCTCGGACGAGTTCGTAAACCAGACATATCGGACAATCGGAACGGGTAGTTTGGGGGGTTTTGTACCTAAAAAATGGATTTTTTGCGTTTTTCCCATGTAATTTTTAAAAATTTAAAATTTTATCTTTCACCATTAGAATCAGCTTAAAAAACTACACAATTTAGTTCCTTAAAATTTTTCTCTATCTCCAACGGTTACTAAGATATTAAAAAATCTAAACACAGTACGTTGTATTTTGGGGTTCCAATGTTAATCTTATCGAGGACAAGGAAAAATTAATGTTTCACTTATTATCTAATATTTTTGGATGAAACTTGATATTTAGCTTCATCCGGTTGAGATCCATACATTTATGGTTAATCATATAGAGTTTGGGTAAACTCCTTTATTTGTGGACAGATGTTGATGAAACTTGAAATAAATGGTCAAAATAAATAAATTGTTTACGCTAGAAACACCTACTTTTTAAGCGTTCCTCACAGCAGCAAACCTGCATACTCTTTCCCATGTTAATCTTAAGGAGAGTAGGCAAATAATACTCATATTTATTGAGAGGTAATGATAAAACTTGTCATATATTAGGCCTATTATTATTATTATGTAATTGATTTGGAAATTCGCTGAGTACGCAGGTCTGCTGCGACGGGGGTTTTAATTTATAAAGTATCTTTTATGACTTTAAATTTTGTTTTAATTGCTAACAGCTCAAGGGCTGCATAGAGAGGACGACTGGTCCAGACCTACATATTGTCACTGTGACAGTTGCACGAGGCTATACTATACAGACTCAATATCATGAGTGAACTCTATATGACCGTTAACAACAGGACAATAGCCCCCCCTCCCCACCACCGGCCGCGTTGCCAAGCAGCCTATATCCGATCCATCGTTACATTTCATTTGGATCGCGTCTTCTTTTATTACTGTTAAATAAATGATTTGTTATTATATGAGGCCGTGAAAGGCAAAGTGGACTGACCCACGAATCACATGATCTAGAAAAAAATCTCTGTTCAGTGGTAATGTGGACTTATCTGCATCAGCTGTGGTTTATTTTATACTAGCTGACCCGGCGAACTTCGTAACGCCTAACAGTAAACACATGTTAACTTTAAGATTGGCCATGTTCTGAAGTCGAATAGCAATACGGCTTCATTGTGAAAGGTTATATATTCTGGGTCGCTGCATAGTGAATAACAATACTGAAACGATAAAACATATTAATATCATTCCCATAAAACAAATAAATCTGAGTGGATTAATTCACAATTTTCAAATCCAATAAAAACCCAAACGAAACCTAACTGTAATACGGCTTTTATAGGAAAGATATACAACAGCTGATTATTATAATAAACGTAATAATATAAACATTGTAATTATCATATAAACACGTGACTTTAATCAGACAGAAAATAAAAATATAAATACATAATCCCCCAAAACCGTTAACTATTAACGTGGTGAATAAAGCTGTTCATTTTTTACAGTACACATTTACTTCATAGTTTAACATTAATGAATGATTCAGATGGCATTGGATAGTAAAGCATACGGTATTGCTAATGGAAAGTAAACCAATCAGCTGTAGCTAAGAAATCAAATGTTTTCATTGTAGAAAATTTGTAAACAAACTTACTCTCCATAAGGTTAACATTAGAAATTTAAAACACCATAAAATGGAAACTTATGGGGTTTTCGAAAATATTTTTTCACTAAAACCTTCCCGGACACATATAGAGCAACTTCCTAAAATTTCATGGCGATCGGATGAGTAGTTTGGCAACGCATAAAGGACATACATACATACAGACAGACATACATTCAATTTTATATATAGAGATTAACGGTAGAATGTTAATCCAAAATGCATTTGTACATATTCTGAGATCTAGCTACAGGCGTTTTATGAATTAGAGTAGGCCTATCAACAATTTTGTATCAAATTTGATTTATGCTGCTTAACAACCCCCAATAATTTAGATTTAGATTATTGAAATGGCAACCATACCACAAGGTAGGTATTTTAAGCCAAGTATGAATGAGAAATAAGTGTAGGATGATTGTGGTGATCTTGTAGTCTTGTTACTGACTAAGGCTGATATGTTCCTTAGACAGGACTGTTAATTAATTGCCCAACAGCCGATGGCAACTAAGGGACCTACAGTTTAACGTGGAGTCCGAACCACTGCCTCTGAATTACGAACTGGTCTAATTATGAGGATGGCCTTTACGGATTAACGTAGTATTCAATAGTGCGGACGTTAATCCACACAAGAGAACACTACACCCACCGACCATCGCTCACAACTATCCACAATTCGAAAATTGGAAAATCATTAATTGGCAGTATTGGTGAAATTTTGTATTAATTGTAGGTAATTAGAATTGGAATACAATACCTGGAACTGGACCTCAAAAGGTTGATCAAAACAAAAAGGCAACAATTTGAAATTCATAACCTTCAATTTTCAAACCGCTATATTTTGTGTTGGATTAATCTTTTGATGTCAGGTATTGTTTTTTACTAATTAACTATAGGTTTATAGTATTATTTATGCAGTATGAAAATATACTTATATACTACAGTTTAGTCTTTTTTTAGTTATTTTTTTACCGTTAAGTATTTTTCACTGATCTAAAGTTATGCGTAAGTAAGATTGAAGATTTTTTGCATCTTAGTCGAGGGCCAGATTAAATATTAGGTTGTAAGTAAATTGGTCTCCCTAGCGTGTGTTCGTAGCGGGATGGTATATCATCTACTTGTGACTTTGATTGTAAGGCTATGTATATTATAGTTTTTCAGGTGTACTCAAAAATTTACTTTGGTCATATTATTAGTTTAAATAATTTTATTAATTTAAGTTCATTAAATTTCTTCAAATTCCACTTACGTAATTTTCGTAAAATCATAATCAAAATAAAATAGTTTTGCTATAATTTTTGTAATACTCTTTAGACATAGAACATCAAATTCTTTTTATTTAACACATTTAACAGGTCATCTCCTAACTTTTTTTAGTTAGTAAAGTATATTGGTCTTAGATACCATGTTTGAAGGGGGAAATAACAACTAGCCTTTGCAATGTAAGAATTAAAACGCCTGCAAGTGAGAAACGGCAACCCGCGCATAAGCTTCGACAGACGTCTTGCCGGCTCTAGGGTGCGGGAGCGTGTATATTCTGTCTGAGACAAATAATACTGTTAAAAATGTTTGGTTGAATAAAATTGGTATTTTGATTTTTTCTTTTTAATGGAAAGAACTAGTTTTGAAAGTTGATTTGTAGTTTTAATCTAAGAAATGTCACATTAAATAAAATATGTATTATCTTTACGGTAACCGATTACATGCGGTATATTCAATAATCTTACAACGGTTTGAGATTAAATAAATACATTCAGCTCCTTAAATGCCTGGATCGGAAACGGACGTGATGAGATTATGCAAAAAATATGCTTAAAACCGATTTCAAAAGTTGGTAATTTTATAAAAACACAGTAAATTTTACCTAGATTTTTCTTTAAGGAGATTTATTTATTTTATTTAATGAATACATTTTTACATGTTCATGGCCCTACAAAGTTGACAATCTTGTCGATAGTGTCCGAGGTTTATAACTTACACTACTCCGTACTCAATAGTTAATTATTTTAATTTAATGAATATTGAATATGTACGTGCTGAATGAAACAATAATACGATGCAGTCAAGGACTGGAAACGTGATGTTAACTTTAACAACGCGGCAGCTTAGAAAACGCTTACATAAAAAAATATATATCACCAAAAAATTACAATGACAAATGGCTTTAATTATCCAAAACCATAATTAATTTATGCCGACTCTATATTTTTACAAAAAACTCAACAATACAGGGGCTTTTATAACGAACTAGCCCAAGTACCCGTTCTTCGCTCGGGTTAAAAAGGCTGAAAGGTGTAGGCTCTACTGATACATTTAAGTTATTGTTAATTGATTCTTTATTGTTTACAAAATGACAAAACACGAATGTCTACAACATTTCAAAGTAACATCTGTCAAATATTGGGAGAGGATAAGGATTAATGTAATAGAGACAGTCGTCGGAAGAAAACTTAAAATCCACCATTCCACTATTTCAAATAATTCACTAATTTCGATCCAGCAGTTTATCTGAAAAATCAACTTTATTTCTTCTTCTTTCTGAACTGTCAAAATATAGTGCAAACGGATGTTGTCATTAGAAAAAGTAAACATTAAAACCTAGGACGGTCACGGCAGCTCTTTCTTCTTCTTCTTCCCGAACTGTCAAATTTTAGTGTTTACAGCTGTTGACATTCAAGTAATTTTATGTTTTCATTCTTTGAAAATGTAAACACTGAAATTTAGGACGTTCATGGGGCGTAGCCCGATGATTTTAAGGGAACTAATATGCCTATGTGTTGCATGAGTTTAAGATCTACCTTTGTGTAAAATTTCAAACCGGTCGGTTCAGTATTTTTCGCATTTACTTGCCATAACAAACCTACAAACAAACCCACAAACAAACATACAGAAAACACGTCTTCTTTATAATATTATATAGATTATTTAACTTTCAATAATGATAAATGAAGATCTGCAAATAATAATGCAGAATAATAGGTTATACTATTTAATATGTTTCACTCCATTAGAATTTGCAGTTAGAAATAGTAATACAGTTTAATGCAGTAAAATTATTAAAAACAGCAAGTTAGCGTATTAATTTCTCAATATAATTTTCGTATTAACTTCTTGACTGGGACGGTGCGACGTCCTGTAATCCAGCTACTTGGAGGTCACGAATTGTGGATAGTTGTGAGAGATGGTCGGTGGGTGTAGTGTTCTCTTGTGTGGATTAACGTCCGCACTATTGAATACTACGTTAATCCACAAAGACCATCCTCATGATCAGACCGATTTGTAATTCAGAGGCCATGGTTCGGATTCCACCTTAAACTGTAGGTCCATTAGTTGCCATTGGATGTTGGGCTATTAAATAACAGTCCTGTCTAAGGAACATGTCAGCCTTAGTCAGTAACAAGACTACAAGATCGCGCCACAATCATCCTAGATTCATTCCTCATTCATACTTTGGCTTAAAATATCTACCTGGGTAGGTCGCCATTTCAGTTAAAAGTATAAAAGTATAAAGTAAGTAAATTAAGATAGACGGTACTAAGGAAACGCTAAGTAGGGTCATGCTACAACTGAACGTCGCGATTGTCTCAGTCCCAAAGGATCTGCTCTGGTTTGGGTTGTACTGAGTAAATCACCTAAGTTAGGCTTAGTAGTTGCAATTGTGATGAATGTATCCGTTATCAAATAACATTTTACAGATAGAATACTGATTGTTGTCTGTTATCTGTAAAACTTGTGTCGGCAAGTTTATTGTGAAGAACATTCATGCCTTTAATTCGTTTCTCCTGTATTTTTTGACATGGATATGTCGAAGCTTAGGGACCCGGGGTTGGCAGTTTGCGAAACGCAGAATGTAACGGAAATGACGTCATAAGGTCATGACAACAGCTGTTTTTGAGGAACTGAAAAACATTACCTTCGTACATAACCATGATCCCCTCTAAAAGTCAACTCAGTCTAAGTGCAGTGTTTTATGTGTTTCAAGACTTAATATCTTTAACTGTGTGCCTTTTAGCGAATTTTCAATGGATAAATGAGCTATTCACATGACCCGCATGGTGACAGATAACCCCGGGACCATAATAGACGTTCATAACTCAACCCTCTGACACGTTTTGGGGCCATTGAAAATTGTGTATATGAATAAATACATAAGTATATACTCGTATATGTGTCATCACGATGACGGCCGCAATTATTATCTTATTATTATAAAATTCAGTGAAGTTGTTCCTTTCTATAATATCTTGGATGGGTTTGTTGGGCGACACGATCGGATTACATTAACTACACTTTTGGAGGAGTTTTGTACCCCTAATATTTCTTTTTACCATTGGATTGAAATGTATCTTGAATCATGAATCTAGGTCAACACAGTATAATGTGTAATTTTAATCCCAAATGTTATGTTTCTTATGGCAGAAAACCTTCGTATTTATTGTTCAGGTAATCTTTTATACTTTTAACTGAAATGGCGACCTACCCAGGTAGTTATTTTAAGCCAAGTATGAATGAGAAATGAATGTAGGATGATTGTGGCGCGATCTTGTAGTCATGTTACTGACTAAGGCCGACATGTTCCTTAGACAGGACTGTTAATTAATAGCCCAACAGCCGATGGCAACTAATGGACCTACAGTTAAACGTGGAGTCCGAACCACGGCCTCTGAATTACGAATTGGTCTAATTATGAGGATGGTCTTTGCGGATTAACGTGGTATTCAATAGTTCGGACGTTAATCCACACAAGAGAACACCACATCCACCGACCATCTCTCACAACTATCCACAATTCGTGACCTCCAAGTAGCTGGATTACAGGACGTCGCCACCGTCCCAGTCCTTACGGTATAACTCGTTTAGGTATTGACATAATTTGGTAAAATGTTATGTGTTTGCATTGCGATCATACGTAAGTACCCTGGCCTATAAACTGGCACATTAAACTGGCTCACTCACTCCGCCTTGAATATCGCAATTTTAGGGAAACGCTACTGCCGAAAAACTCAGTACGATATTGAAAATCCCGCAATCAAATTCGGCAGCTAGGAAATCGAGCCTAGAAAATTAAATTTGTTCTAACCGGTTTGTTCGTAGAGAAGGTTGGTCCAACTGCGCCTGTTGTTACTAAGTTGTCAGCGGCGCATTTGGAAGAAATAGAATTAAAGACGTCCAAGGCAGACGTGCCGGCAATGTTGAAATGTGATTGTCTATTATTTGTCCCCGGAGGAAGGACGGTGAATCAATGTTATTTAATCTCGGAAGAAGTCGTCAATTCTCGACACTACCCGTGTGTAATTTGATTCTAAACTTAATTGAGCCTAATCTGTTATATTGTCATTTTACGAGTCTTTTTGATAGCTAATACAAATTTTATACATGATGAAAGCATTTAAATGTAAGTTTTATAAAGCCTTTTTAGGGTGGCTTCATAAGTAATAATATTGTATTACCTTATTTCTACATACTAACGTCCACACATTAGTAACGTCCAGTACTAAGTTCATTCGCAAACTCGTCCTCATAATTATACCAGTTCGTAATTATTCAGAGGCAAAATTTGTTCGGGTTCTACGTTATACTGAGATCCTTTAAATGCCATCGGCTGTTGGGCTATTAATGAACAGTCTTATCCAAGGGACATGTCAGCCTTAGTCAGTAACAAGACTACAAGATCGGCCCACAATCACCTTACACTCATTTATTATAATTATATTAGAAACACTTTGTTCATTATTTTCAGACCATTTACGTATGGAAAGTTGGCAAACTTAGTGTTAATTGTTCAACTCGCTTTCTTTAAATTTGACAGGATACAGGATAGATGGACCCGTAGAAGAAAACTACTTAATGAGGTCACAAAAATAAATACATACAAAATGGCTAAGATATATAATATTATCATATATATTATATAAATATATGATATGACAGCATAGTATATATATAAACGATATAAACTTTGTAATTATTTTTTATTTTGCCTACATATAATCACGTGACTTTTAATCGTACAGAAAACTTCGCACACATATTTAATGGCTGAAGAAAAAAATATGCTCAAATTATCATTAAGTTTGCTTTTATATTTTCAAAATGACGGCGGTTAAAAATATTTTAATTTAAATAACAAAAAAACATTAACTTTAAGAACCGCTGCCATTTTGAAAATATAAAAGCAAACTTAATGATACTTTGAGAATATTTTTCTCTTTGGCCAATAAATATGTGTGCAAAGTTTGGTTACTGTATCTTAAATAGTTCTTTATATATAACTTTTTTGTATAAAATACAAAATGGCGGCTAGCGGCTAAACGAAGGATTTTTCGACATATGTTTATAGCAAATTTTTTGTTTATTTTGATGAGTACTATCACCCCTCGAAGTTTGTCCCCAACTTTAATGAACACCCTGTATAGATTAATTGATCGTTAATTTTTTTTTAATTCAAACATCTTTTATTTAAATCATCAAACTTCCTCAAATAACAAACTGCCGTGTGAACATAGGCACGCTCGGCTGAAAAAAACATAATTTGTTTATTTATTCACTTTGTATATGAAGCAGTCTTAGTTTGGTGTTAAAGTCACTGAATCACAATGTTTCACAATTGTAGCAATTATAAAGTAACATAAGTATTTACTTATAAAATGATGAACTATATAACTGAGGTGTTCACAAACAAATAAAACAGAATATATATATAATTATTTATTTTATTGTAATTATTTTTTATTTGGCCAACATATAATCACGTGACTTTTAATCGTACAGAAACTAAAAATATAAATGCATAATCCCCCAAAACCGTAAACTATTAACGTGGCGAATAAAGCTGTTCATTTTGTACAGCACATATTTACTTTATAGTTTTACATTAATGAATGATTCAGATGGCATTGGATAGTAAAGCATATTGCTAATGGAAAGTAAACCAATCAGCTGTAGCTAAGAAATCAAATGTTTTCATTGTAGAAAATTTGTAAACAAACTTACTCTTCATAAGGTTAACAATAGAAATTTAAAACGCCATAAAATGGAAACTTATGGGGTTTTCGAAAATATTTTTTCACTAAAACCTTCCCGGACACATATAGAGCAACTTCCTAAAATTTCATGGCGATCGGATGAGTAGTTTGGCAACGCATAAAGGACATACAGACATACATACATTCATTCAATTTTATATATAGAGATGAAAAAAAATTTCATTGACGAAGATCCATTAAAGTTGCAACCTTAAGTGTGAATCAGAGCTAAAATATTGAAAATTTAATATTGTTTTAATCTGTGGAAACGGATTTTCCTCTCTGCTACTTCAAGTTTCAAGTCGGGGCGCGTTCTCCCATCTACAGGCTCTTGGGGCTCCAGATTGCTTTTCAACCAACGTTGTTCACCTTTGAACTGCCTGGCTGATTTGATCGCAATCACTCGGTAATTAATAATTACGTCTTGTATTTTAATTTCAGAACTAACAGTGAGCCTGTCCGTTGTATGGGTTTTATATTTCAGAGTTAAGGTGCAACATACTTATTATCATAACAAAATATAACCCTGAATTCTTAAACAAATAAATAGAAATAACTCTCAGCCTATTTATATAGCGTTAATTTACATTTTATTGAATTAGAAAATTTGTGTCGTTGTTACTAAATAGGCTAAGTTATGCGTCTTTATAACATACTAGCCAAAGTACCCGTTCTTCGCATGGGTAAAAAAGGCTGAGAGGTGTAGGCTCTACAGATACATTTAAGTTATTGATAATTAATTCTTTATTGTTTACAAAATGACAAAACACGTGTCTAAGTATATATCTAAACATGACAAAGTAACATATGTCAAATATTGGGAGAGGATAAGCATTAACGTAATAGAGGCAGGCATCGGGAGAAAATTAAAAATCTACCATTCCACTATTTCGAACTAATAATTCACTAATTTCGATCCAGCAGTTTATGTGTAAAAATTAACTTTATTTCTTTTTCTTACCGAACTGTCAAAATGTAAAGTAAACGGATGTTGACATTAAAAACTGTAAACATTGAATCCCAGGGTATTTACAGCAACCATGTCTTCTGCTTCTCAAACTGTCAAATTTTAGTGTTCACAGCTGTTGACATTCAAGTAATTTTATGTTTTCATTTTCTAAAAATGTAAACATTGAAACTTAGGACGTTCACAGGGCGTAGCCCGAGAGAATTTTAAGGAAATGAGTATGCCTATGTGTTGCATGAGTTTAAGATCTGTCTTTGTGTAAAATTTCAAACTGTTT
The DNA here is from genome assembly GCA_023375725.1 of Nephotettix cincticeps. Classification (NCBI taxonomy): domain Eukaryota; kingdom Metazoa; phylum Arthropoda; class Insecta; order Hemiptera; family Cicadellidae; genus Nephotettix; species Nephotettix cincticeps. The sequence continues at coordinate 62,274,606 of CM041788.1, forward strand.
GGTTCAGTATTTTTTGCGTTCACTTGCCACAACAAACCCACAAACAAACATACAGAAACCACCTCTTCTTTATAATATTATTATAGATTAATATAATATAGTCATGAAATAGGTTGAAAATCAATCATAATGAATTGAGTAACTAATGAATATAAAGCTAGATGGACCGAAATCGAGGTTTTTCACGGTTTTCGGATTTTCAGGGTTATAAAATATATATAAAATAGTTATAAAATAGAAATGTTTAGTTAAATTTGGTTATTGTTTCCTTTCTTTGTATTTTAAAATTGTTTTTATTATTTTCATAAATTATTAAATTACTAACTACATTAAATACACTTAAACAATCATAACTGCAATAAGTGACTGAAAGTTTTGGGGCAGTCTGTTCATTCGGATTGGAGTTTGAAACAAACTTCAGGATAATCAATAACCCGTTATTACTATATGTAATTATAACATTCTACTCATCCTATTATGGTTGTACCTCCTCTTTAGATACAAATCTTTTTTGTACTTCTTTTAGAAATACGGTACATTAGTTGCCATCGGCTGTTGGGCTATTAGTTAACAGTCCTGTCTAAGGAACATGTCAGCCTTAGTCAGTAACAAGACTACAAGATCGCGCCACAATCATCCTACATTCATTTCTCATTCATACCTGGCTTAAAATACCTACCTGGGTAGGTCTCCATTTCAGTTAAAAAGTATAAAGGATACTATAAATATATGGATAAAGTATATTTTTCGTCAAAACTTTCAAATTTAAGTTGAGAGTGGATAAATCCGTTTCAAGGCTTCGAATCCAAAAAGTGGTTTTCAGACCGATGTTTGTCTCTTTATGTACAAAACCCGTGACCACACTGATTTGTATGAGAGTAAGTACACGAGAGCCCTTTTAGCCATATCTCCAGATCATTAAAAAAATTATTTATTTAAGGGTAGTTTATTTTTAAAACCTTTTAAAGTATATATAAAAAATATAATTTCTCAAAATCTCCTAGAACAATTTTAATTAAAATTTCATGGTTTTGTAGTTTTTAAGATCATAAATAATATGACACCACCCGAATGTCTAAGAAAATGGTTCAAAAGTTTTTGGCTTTAAATGTAAATACCCCCGTCGCAGCAGACCTGCGTACTCAGCGAATTTCCAAATCAATAATATATGACAAGTTTAAAAAAAATCTGTCCATAAACATGAGAATTATTTGCCTATTCTCCATAAGATTAACATAGCAAAGAGTGTGCAGGTTTGCTGCTGTGAGGAACACTGAAATTAGGCATTTCTACCATAAATAATTTTTTATCTTAACATTTATACCACTTTCATCAACATCTGTCATAAATAAAGGAGTTTGGCTATTCTCTATATGATTAATACGGAAAAAGAGTATACAGGTTTGCTGCCATGATTTGATGATTTTTAAGCATAAATGGATAGATCTCAACCTCATGAAGCTAAATATAAAGTTTTATCCAAAACTATTGTTAAGTGGAATATAATTTTTTTTATCCTCCATAAGATTAACATTGGAGCCTAAAATACATACTGTGTTTAGATTTTATATCTCGGTAACCGTTGGAGATAGAGAAAAACTTAATACTATTGTATTTTTTAAGCTGATTCCAATGGTGAAAGATAAAATTTAAATGTTTTAAAAAAACATAAAAAAACGCAAAAAACCATTGGGTACAAAACAACTACCCGTTCCCATTGACCGATATGTCTGGTTTACGAACTCGTCCGAGCATTTGTAGGAATACACGTCTCTACCAATTTTGGTCTTGATCGGACCATTTTTACGAGAGTTTTATATATATATTTATAAATTTTAACGACTATTGTTTTTGGACTCTGGGCACCTAAAGAAGAAAAAATAACATGGTCCCGGGCTTAAGTCTTACCATGAGACCTACGGTAATACCTTCTTCCCTATGGGAAATTCGCTAAAACATTTAACGTATTGCAAATGTCTACGACTTACTGTACGTGGTTTACAATGAAACTTTGTATGCAGAGAAGGTTCATAGTACGTTACAAACCCCATTACAAATCATGGTATTACCTGGAATGGAGGTTATATCCCCAAAATGCCTAACAATGCCAAAGTAAACATTAGTTTACCTTGATTTCTCTTGTTGTTGGTTTCAAAAATTGGATGATTTTATATTGAAACAATAAATATTTATATAATACTAGCTGACCCGGCGAACTTCGTAACGCCTAACAGAAAATACATGTTAACTTTAAGATTGGCCATTTTCTGTAGTTAAATAGCATTGCGGCTTCGATGTGAAAGCTTTAAATATACAACAGCTGATCATTATAATAAACCTAATACGTATAAACATTGTAATTATTTTATTTGGCAAACATATAAACACGTGACTTTTAATCATACAGATAATAAAAAAATATAAATACAGTACATAATTCCCAAAACCCGTAAACTATTAACGTGGCGAATAATGCTGTTCATTTTGTACAGCACATATTTACTTCATAGTTTTACATTAATGAATGATTCATATGGCATTGGATAGTAAAGCATATTGCTAACGGAAAGTAAACCAACAGCTGTTTTAAGAAATCAAATGTTTTGTTTTTATACAATTTGTAAACAAACTTATTCCCCATAAGGTTAACATTAGAAATTTAAAACGCTATAAAATGGAAACTAATTGAATTTATGGAAACTGAATGTGCCTATAGCATGACCGGAGCAGAGACGAATCCGAAAAATCAAAGATCATTGAAATCGGTCCAGCCGTTCTCGAGTTATAATGCGTGTAACTAACACGACTTTGTTTTATATATTTAGATTTAAATGAAAATTAAATAATATGATATTTTTATTAAAGTTGTAGTTTTAAAATTGCTTGTTTCTACATTTTCAATATTAATTGTAGACAAAAGTATGGGAGAAAAGTCTTCAAAACCATCTTGTGCATACTTGAATAGTTTTAAATGACACAAATAATTTTAAAACCAAGGTCGTTATAAATTTATGACCCGCATAGAACTACAAGATTATAAGACTAAGATTATACAAAACCACTAATTATTTTAAGTTTTACCATTTCGGTGGCAAAATAATGAAAAAATAATGGATTTGTCTCGTAATTCAGATGGAAAATTGCTGGAGAATTTGAATGATTCAAGATCACGACAAATTATACAGGGTGTTTCAGAATTCCCTACTAATACTCTAGGACATTTTTCTTGAGTAAGAAACATATCTAAGTATCATATTTAAATTTTCCAGGCTCTTACCACTGGGTAAGAGGAATTTTACCAAGGCTGATATAAAAAGTTTGGAAGTTTTGTGTGAATTTTATTGACAGTAAGCAGACGGAGGCTGTTGCATTGTTGTGGCAGACTTTAGTCGCATGGCTTGACATGCACTGCAACTAAGCTCTAGCGGTCACCTATCACTAAATCTGCCATATCTCAGTTAATATTCAACTAATTTAATACAATTTGGGGCCAATCGATTTGTAATTAAATTACCTAAAAAAAGTTATTCCTGTAAATTTTTTGTTTAGAATAACGGTTCACGAGTCATTTGAGAAGTAAAATTTTAAATGGCCGCCATTTTGTTTTATGAATTTGAGAAACCGTCATAATTTTTTGTAGTTTTGTCTAGCTGTTATAAATGTTTGTGCAAAGTTTCAATTCCGTATGTTTAACCATTATTCAGAAAAAAATAATAAGTGAAAAAAAACAAAATGGAGGCTGTGTGAGTAACTAAGGACTTCCGGCCAATTTAAGTATGATATTTAGGTATGTTTCTTACCCAGGAACAATGCCCTAGAGTATTGGTAGGGAATTCTGAAACACCCTGTATATACGCATATTGAATGAATTAATCGTATATTGGATAATCCATTTTCCACCAGTCTTGTTACAAGTTCATTCAACTGTGGATTAGACAACTGTGGCTAAAGTTTAGGAAACTAACTTAGATACATATTGTATTTAGTATTTAAGCATGAAAAACATTGCTAAGCTCGGTTTAAACTGATCTGCAATTTTTTTACTATCTACGGTTTAGGTTTTAATTCACAAAACCTATAGTTACCGACTGACGGGTGACAGAAAATTGACTTTTTATAGTTTCAAAATCCAATTTCACACCCCATGGTCGTTGAAATGTGGCAGAGTAAAGGCAAAATTCCCTCCCGTTCGGTAAACATTTTAATGGGAAACAAAACTGTGAACTGTGGCTCTCTTCGTGACGTCAGGTAATTTGTCAAAAGTTTGCGAGACCCCGTTGTGAGAGGGGAGGGAGATGGTAACGAATGAGGTGATGTCTTAAAAGGGGGAAATATAAATCAGTTCAACAACAGTTTATTGACGAAAGATTTTTTTATTTTTTAGTCATGTATAAACATACTATTATATTAAATACCCCCGTCGCAGCAGACCTGCGTACTCAGCGAATTTCCAAATCAATAATTTAATATATGACAAGTTTTATAAAAATATGTCCATAAACATAAGAATTATTTGCCTATTCTCCATAAGATTAACATAGGAAAGAGTGTGCAGGTTAGCTGCTGTGAGGAACACTGAAAGTAGTAATTTCTACCATAAATAATTTTTATCTTAACATTTATACCAACTTTCATCAACATCTGTCCATAAATAAAGGAGTTTGCCTATTCCCCACAAGATTAATATGGGAAAAGAGTATGAAGGTTTGCTGCCATGATAAACACATAAACTATGATTTTTAAGCATGTATGGATAGATCTCAACCACATAAAGCTAAATATCAAGTTTTATCCAAAAATATTGATTGATTTGGGAAATATTAATTTTTCCCTATCCTCCATAAGATTAACATTGGAGCCCCACAATACAACGTACTGTGTTTAGATTTTTTAATATCTAGGTAACCGTTGGAGATAGAGAAACACTTTAAGAAACTTAATTGTGTAGTTTTTTAAGATAATTCCAATGGTGAAATATAAAATTAGAAGTTTTTAAAAACTACATGTGAAAAACGCAAAAACCTGATTTTGGGGTACAAAACCCCCCCCAAACTACCCGTTCCCATTGACCGATATGTCTGGTTTACGAACTCGTCCGAGCATTTGTAGGAATACACGTCTCTACCAAATTTGGTCTCGATCGGACATATATATATAAACATTTTAACGACTATTGTTTTTGGTCTCTGGGCACCTAAAGAAGAAAAAATAACATGGTCCCGAACTTAACTCTTGCCATGAGACCTACGGTAATAGCTTCTTCCCTATGGGAAATTCTCTAAAAATGTTTATAGTTTGAAAGTTTTTACAGTAATGGTTATGTTTGATGTAGTTCAAATTTTGAAAATAATTTAACAGTCTGCAGGCTGGCACATTCTTTCTCTCTTATGTGAATAAAAATATTTAGGTACATACCTTTATTCAAACCATCACACTCTGCAATGGTAATTAAAATATAATTTAAAAATTACTGTTTCAAAAATAATCATCATTTATCAAGTACAAAAAGAGGAAATAGTTTAAAAAAACATTTTAGAGACCCATCACCCCAAGTTAAACGAAAAGTGGGTTTTTAGGGAGATGTGACCTTATCACTGTATATCAAGATTCGTGGAAAACGGTTGAGAAATGAGGAAGAAATTTATTTTTTTATATTCTCCATTCTAAAAACATCATTGGACTCTCTCAGACAACGTACTGCGTTTAGTAGGAACAGTAAATTAAAAAATTTTCTAAAAAACCGTTAGTCGTAGAATAATAATTTGAAATACTATTTTTTTATGGAAGCTGGTTTTGCTGGAAATAGTAAAACGATTTAAAATTTCGTTCATATTTAAAACCCCATAACATTCGAACCATTAGTTTTACAGACACACGATTGGGGTCATATTATTTGGAAACCTAAGAACTATAAACCATGAAATTTTTTATCAAAATCGTTAGAATGGATTTCAAGAAATTTGTATCTTTCACATTTTTATGGTTTTACCACTCCTTACAGTAAAAATTAAAAAAAATGAAAGCTGTGTACAAACGTTTTTTAACTTTAAAATGTGCTGTTTATTTTAGAACAAGTAAGAGTAGATAAAATGTTAAAAATAAACTCGTGACTTGAATGCTAAATTTGTATATCCAACATGTCGCAGCGACCTCACAACATATAGGTTAGTGGGACAGTCGCGCTGGGAAGTATCTTTATTACGCATTCAGCTGGAATGGAGTTGAAAGACTTGAGTTACATTTACCCTTACCATTATTGATTCAAGTTTTAAGTTTATAATTTTTTTTAATGGTGTTGTTTTGAGAAGTTCTGTACATTAGATAAAAGTGTTATTTTTGTTAAGATTATGTCTGACCATTGTCGAGGAAAAATATTTATTATAAAAAAATTAATTAAAAATTAAAAAATTTATTACTCAATAAAAATTTATGTATAATTATGTTTGAAAAAAATGAACTCTTAGTCAATTAGATGCTTTAAGCTACAAAACAATAAATTTTAATTTTGGTACTACATACGTTTTCTATTCAAAAAAAGTTTAAAAATTTTTTTGCTTTTATTTAAAGTTATTTTATTTTTAATTGTTTAAACTTGATATTTTGCTTTATTAATTATAAAATAAATATTAATGCATAAACCTGTATTTCCCAGCAATTTAATCAGAATGTCAAAAGGTTATAAACATGTTTATGGGAGTTACATTTTATTATTAAGCGTAATGTTAAATTTTTAGATTTTAAATTAATATTACAGTTTACACTTTTCCCCTTGACCTATTAAATTATTTTTTAGGAATTTTTAAATTAAGTTTTGGTGTTTGAGATTGGCAAATTAGTATATTTTTTTGTTGTAAGAATTCCTAAAAAATTGTTGTTTTAGGTTGGGTTTGTTCCAAGGGAAAATATTTTCCTTGAAATCCAACAAATAAATTAAATAATATTATATTAATGACTCACTTAATGTTATTGTTGAGAAGAAAATTAAAAGAAATTTCTCTACGTGGTACATGAAACTTAGCATGCAGTGTAGAGCTACATCACCCAACATCTACAGTACGACGTTTTGTACTACCTACTATCGTTGCCGGTTCAACAAAAGTTTCAAGAAACGTTCAAATTATTTAACAGCAGCTGTTAATTTCGTAAACATAAAATATATTAAACTTGATACTGCACCCTTTTATGCCCTCTGGGGCGGAGCCCTGTGGACGGATTCGTACCAAACTTCACAGAAACCATCCTCAAACCATGCTGAATACACACAAAAGAATTCATCAGAATCGGTCCAGCCGTTTAGGAGTTTAAGAGTCTGCATCAGTGGTAGCCATCTTGGATTTTAGTCCCGTAAGAGCAATGTTAAATTCTGGCGCCTATATCTCCTTGACCTATTGTCATAAATTAACGGAAGAGGTGTCAAATTAAAGGTATACAGTCCTCCAGGGCACCACCTTACAGAACTTCTTATTTTCGCTCTCAATAAAAAAATAATTATGATTTATTTTGTAAAATATTCCTGGATTTTTGTTTTTATATCAAGTTAAATTTTTGAACATATTAAAAGGTCCTGCCCTTGAGCCACATTTCATCAATGTACTTCCAAAGTTTTACATTGATACTTTGATAATTAACGCCACTACAGACGCCAAAGTGAAAGTATGTTCCGCCAGAATTTAACATTGCTCTTACGGGACTAAAATTCAAGATGGCTACCACTGATGCAGACTCAAACTTACAAATTACAAACACATGTACAAAATATTTATATATTTAAGATGGGGGTTGTCATGTCCCCAAAAACTTCTGACAATTATTAACTTTTTCCTTTATTTCTGAAGTAGTTGGATGATTATTTTAGAAATAACAATATTTTGGAACGATACACAAATAAAAATTAGAGGATACAGTAGTTTTAGTAAATGTGTGTCGTGTAGTTTTTAGTTTACTTAAGGGAGAAAATATGTGTCCGTCCACTGATACCGTTTAATTTGATTTCAAACAAGGTCTAAACAGTTAAAATGTATGATGCACCTCTTGTCAAACTGGTTACAAAAACTAACAATATATATTAGGTACTAGCTGACCCGGCGAACTTCGTAACGCCTCACAGTAAACACATGTTAACTTTAAGTTTAGTTATGTTCTGAAGTCGAATAGCAATACGGCTTCATTGTGAAAGGTTATATATTGTGGGTCGCTGCATAGTGAATAACAATACTGAAACGATAAAACATATTAATATCATTCCCATAAAACAAATAAATCTGAGTGGATTAATTCACAATTTTCAAATCCAATCCAAACCCAAACGAAACCTAACTGTAATACGGCTTTTATAAGAAAGATATACAACAGCTGATTATTATAATAAACGTAATAATATAAACGTGACTTTAATCAGACAGAAAATAAAAATATAAATACATAATCCCCCAAAACCGTAAACTATTAACGGGGTTGAATAAAGCTGTTCATTTCTTACAGTACACATTTACTTCATAGTTTAACATTAATGAATGATTCAGATGGCATTGGAGAGTAAAGCATTGCTAATGGAAAGAAAACCAATCAGCTGTAGCTAAAAAATCAAATGTTTTCATTGTAGACAATTTGTAAACAAACTTACTCTCCATAAGGTTAACATTAGAAATTTAAAACGCCATAAAATGGAAACTTATGGGGTTTTCGAAAATATTTTTTCACTAAAACCTTCCCGGACACATATAGAGCAACTTCCTAAAATTTCATGGCGATCGGATGAGTAGTTTGGCAACGCATAAAGGACATACATACATACAGACAGACATACATTCAATTTTATATATAGAGATTAATTGTGTTTTTAAACGAGAAACACTGACCGCTTGTTGAGTTGCTCACAATTTTGTTCCGAATGAGCAACTCAGCCGCTGGTGGAAACTGTTTCGCAGAACATGATGAACAATGTCCGCTTCGAGCTTCGCTTCCTTTGGCTTTTATTCACTCTAGCAAATAAAGTTACAATTTATTATGAAACGCTGTGGAGTGTTATCTAGGAAGGGAACATGAGAATTGTTACATGAAATGTGGTGTTAAGTACAGAAGATTTTATTTTGTGAATGTATGAATATTAATTAATGCATGAAAATTAAATACTAAAATAAATGTCCTCAATTATTGATTGATTGGTACTTGATAATTTCTTCTTGGATCAAGCATTCTGGTTCCTAGTTTGACAATGTTCTTAACTTGATGGTTCGGAACAGAGAGAGGTTTTAGATTTTGTTGGTTTTTTGAATCTGCTAGCATGTACAATAATGCCAACTGAAAAATACAAATTTACCTGATATTTTTCTACTAGCATGTACAATAATGCCAACTGAAAAATACAAATTTACCTGATATTTTTCTACTAGCATGTACAATAATGCCAACTGAAAAATACAAATTTACCTGATATTTTTCTACTAATAAAATTCATCTGCTTCGTTTAATTTACTACGATTTATCAAATAGTTTAAAACTATGTGACTTTTTAATATGTGTGTATTATAATTTCTGTTACCGAATTGAACAATGTTAACAGATTTTTTTATATATTTTTTAATGTCTATTTTAAAAATATAAAATATTATGTCCTGTTTTTACTTGTTTGTTTGATTTTGTCCCCCAGGAAACTATTTTTTATCATTCAAAGGTACATTTATCTCAAAAACTAAAAATGGTAAAGTACTGAAATTTTGTATTTGTAGGATATCTCGTGAGAAATTCAGTTGATTTTTAACATTTTTTTATAATTGCCTAAAAGATAAAATATCTTTATAAATTGAATGTCTTTACTTCCCTTTGGTAAACAGCCTACATTCTGGATGGACCCCATGTCTAAAGGAAATGTTTTCAGTTTCCTCTAAACCGTCATAATAACCGTATCACGTCACTTCCGTTACAATTTTCGCGTCACACAAATTGCTACAGAACAGACGCTCCCTAGAACTTAGACATATCTATGTCATACTGAAATTTCAAAATCCTAAAAATGTTTTTAAATGTTTACTACTAAGTATAAAAAGGTTTAGTGCATTATTTTTAATAATTTCTAAAATAAATATATTGCACCTCAATAAATTTAATATGAGCAAGATATGTACATCCCACTCTCCTTAAATATTTTATCCACATTTTTACCAAACACAATCCAGTGATTTGACTTTCCTTATCGTATATTTAACTCAAAATTACTACATGCTCAGTCCGCTCTACTTTGCTTTATATTCAGATGGCTGACTCTTTAACACGAGCCGCAAAAATGTCCTTACACGGTGCATGATGAAGAGAATGCCAACGTCTTGCCAATGCATCCCACTTACAAAAAATAAATATCCCCATTTCTATATTTTAATCTTAAAAAGTTTTAATGGTAAAAGGGGTTCCATAAATGGTGTTCTTATGTTTTATACTTTGAATATTGTTTAGCCTAGTTTGGTAGGTTCTATTACAGTAGTAACATTGCGACTGAAATGTGTACAGTATATAGAATGCACCATTTTTATTTACATAATCTCTCTTCAAAACTTACTTCGTGAATTGTGTATGACAGATATATTATATATATATTTAGTCGACACTAAGAATAGAAACTCGTATTTACAACAAAAGCTTTTAATGTAAATATAAATTCTAAGGTGATCACTTGAAAACGGGACGAGTTTATTCACCTTTAGAAACTATATTTTTTACCTTTGATAGTTGCCTAAGTTCTTGAGTAGTTTGATGTCTTGATGCGCATTTCGCCACTCTTGTGGCATCATCAGAATATTTAAGATTTAAAAAGACAAATACATACGGCACATTAATTAAGTGATAAAAAATAAATTAATTTACAATATTTACATGTGTTTGTCTTTTTAAATCTTAAATATTCTGATGATGCCACAAGAGTGGCGAAATGCGCATCAAGACATCAAACTTCTCAAGAACTTAGGCAACTATCATAGGTAAAAAATATAATTTCTATTCTTGAAACTGGGAAAACATAAATAACCTTTAGAAACGTCGTGTGGTTAAAAACATATACGCGTTGGAAAAGTCCAATAAAATTATATTAGTTATTAATTACAAACGTTATTATACGTGGCAAAGTTAACTGAATATGTGATTTAACTGTAAAGACGGTGTTTTAAATTTGTTAAACAAAATGTTTTTGGCAGACTGGAGGCGATGAAATCAGTTTGGCGCGAGACAGTTCTCTTTCAGCGGCTTCCACGTGATCTAATCTCAATACACAAAGAGAAACCCGTCCGGCAACGTTTCGTCCCAGGCCATTTCTTCGGGAGCATCAGATTTATTTCCGTTTCGACAGGATGTCAGCGGGTACAGTTGATGTGTCCTTTAAGGTCGAGGCTACGTCATACGGTGGGGACCCTGGACGATTCGTGATTGCTGTGTTATTTACATCACAGTAGTTTGTCATTTATGAATTTAGTTATTATATCACCGTATCACGTTTTTTTCATTTTTTTTAATTTTTGATTTTTAATAGTATAAAATTAAAAGTATAAATATCTCAAAAACGGCTCTAGTTTTGATTAAAAATTTGATAGTTATAGTGCAAACACTAAAAATTTGACACCACCCGCAATGTCTGTAAAAAATAGGTTCAAGTTTCTTTTAAATGTCAAAATCAAATTTTTAAATTTACGAAAACAATAAAAGTAAATTATAACTTGTTTACATTGAACCATTAAAAAACTAAACAAATTATTTTTGAATTATTTGTTATCTAACGATTCCGAGAAAAGTTAATTTACTGTACTAAACGTAGTCGTTGTCTGAAACTAATGTATTCTTTTAGAAAATATAAAAAATCAACTTCACTTCCACCCGTTTTCTCATAATTTATGAGTGTAGGTTCAAATACCGAACAAAACCAGCTAAAAAAACTTGATTTAGTCTTCCCCCATACAATTTGAACAATATCATTAAATATATAATTATTTGTAGAACATAGTACAGATTGTCTTTTTTTAAATAAAAAAGTATGTGTAGTCCACTGACTATTTTTCATTTGATCACTTGTACAAAAAAGTAACTTACTATTGGTATAAATGTTTCTAACTTGTCTGTTTACAAGAAACTCTGTTTTCAATATCAAAAATTCAATTACATTTCGTTGTAGTCTGTAAAAGACGTATCAATTTAATATTAAAATCAAATATTTAATCACAAAATTCGATAACTCAGTTTATGTGTAAAAAATTTTATTTTTCTCTTCCTATTTAACTGTCAAAAAAAAAAAATTAGGATGTAAAATGTAATTTGAATTACACCACGTTTTCTTCTTTTTATAAATTTTTATTATTAGTTTGTCTAAAGGTGACCTCAGTGTCGTATTTTGCCATAAATGATTTGATACGATCTGTAAAACTAGGTTGACAATTCCTTAGATAACTGTTAATAATCAAACGTCAATATATCAATGGACCTACATTTCAACAACTGCCACTGTTACGATGTCTAATTTAATAGCTTTCATTAACAGTATTCATATGATTTTAAAAAAACATTGAAACTATGCTAATATCCCATTTTTAGAGAACGAATTTCTGTAAATCGGTCCGTCTGTTATTCAATATTTTTCGCGTTTACTGCAACAAGTAAAAAACAAACACACAGACAAACACGAATTATTATTATAGATAGATGTTTATAAAGGAGTTTATAAATGTAAGTATTTCCTGGAAACATTGTTCGGGGCGACGTCAGATCCACAAGAGAGGAAGATTTTTCATCATGGACCAATCTGGAGGGCACTCCACCTCAACGATATCTCGTCTCCTTCCTGTTGAGTTCACATGTTTCTCTTGATCATCTTGTTCTCGTGATGAGATTTATTTTAAGATAAATACAGTTGTCACAAAACAGTTACTACCTTATATTAACTCTACTACTGTACGTAATGCTTAACGTGGTAATTTTATGTCGTATAATCTATATAAATAACATTATTTGAGTATTTTCTGTACATCGTCTGGAATTATGATAATCTTGGTTATTTTTACGTATCGTAACTCAGGAAAGCTGAAATGGGTCTTCATTTGTGTCTGTCCGTCTCTCTGTAACACTAAACAAAGCAAATGTGTTCGTGATCTCCGTGAAAACACTACCTATAGCTATAGAAATTAGTGTCCTTGCTCTATACCTTTTGGAGATGGAATATGTCCACTTAAAAATAACCCTCGCACAAAAAAATGAAATAATAAGCTTTCAAAACCCCAGTTCTAAGCAATATTAAACATGACATAACAGAAAATTTTCTCTTATGTTTTCCATATTTTGTATCTTTTAGAAGAATTCTGTATGCTGTAAAAAATAAAATTGTCTTTTATCTATCGAGCGTTCCTCAGCAACAAAACTGATAAACAGAACTCTTGTCATAAATCTTACCATAGTCCTAATACAAACTACGGCAATAAAAATAAAATAATAATAAGGAACATGGTTTTAAAATAAATACGGTGACATCTAAAACGACGGTTATGCAGGCTTTAATAATTCTATAATATTATTTTTAAATGTGCTAGCTGCATAGCCTCTAAGCTTAAAGGGGAGCTCAGGGAAGGAACGTGCTTCCCTTGATAAAGTTTGATTGACACTATAATTAATTTTAGGCTCAAATTCCACATCAGGAACTTAACATGTTCATTTATCATTCTCAGATGTACTATTAAAAAAACTCCAAACAAATTTTTACCTCACTGAAAATTTATGTCTTGTAAACTTAACTTAATTCTATCCCTGTTTGTCAAGATAGCTTTTGACAAAATTTTAGAACGACCAATACGGAGTAACATGAAATTGCAGCATAAGTAAAATTTAGTATCACATTGTAGGTATTTATAATTGGAATACAATGCCTGAATCCAGAACTCAAAAGGTCGGTCCTAAACAAAATGACAAGGCATTTAATTTGTTTTATTACGAATTGTGGATAGTTGTGAACGATGGTCGGTGGGTGTAGTGTTCTCTTGTGTGGATTTACTTCCGTACTATTGAATACTGTGTTAATCCGCAAAGACCATCCACATAATTAGACCAATTCGTAATTCAGAGGCCGTGGTTCGGATTCCACGTTAAACTGTAGGTCCCTTAGTTGCCATCGGCTGTTGGGCTATTAATTAACAGTCCTGTCTGAGGAACATGTCAGTCTTAGTCAGTAACAAGACTACAAGATCGCGCCACAATCATCTTACACTCAATTCTCATGCATACTTGGCTTAGAATACCTACTTTGTAGTATGGTTGCCATTTCAAAAATCTTATCAAATCTTTACAATATATCAACCTGTGCTTACCCTGAAGGTTGTCAACTTCCCCCGTGGGCCGTCCCCCATAGATGGCATCTGATCACCATATACACAAAATAGTAATTTATAATTTGGTTGTGATAACTCTTTTGTGTGACTTAATTGTCACAACGTATATGATCGCAAATAAATTATTTTTTGTGTAGAGAATCGTAATTTTCGAAGTATATTCCCTGACAATATCCACTTGGAATACGATCGTCGTTTACGTCTAAGCAAGTGGGGTTCACTTTGCTCAATATATTGAAATGTGAACAAATCAAACGCAGAGGTGGAGGTATTTGAGACTATTGACTCAGGCCTTCCCTGTCAATACTCCTGCCGTTATTTATTTGAAACTCACGGAAAAATCTTGGTCGCCAGATTAAAAGTATTGACATATTAGATTTTTTTCAATTTCTCTTTAATACGTATGTGAAATAGGAATTTAATAGTCGTAGATTTATTAGATACAGATTGAGTAAAGCAGACACATTCTGCCAACAGGTATGTAGTCTCTTGTAGAATGATGGAGTCTCCAAGAAAGCAAAATTAACAACACTTATTTTTCACCCATCTTAACTTACAGCTTAGAACCATGCACATTAAATAAAAAAGACCAAAACAAAATACAATCAGTTGAAATAAAATAACTTAGAACATTAGTTCAAAAATTTTGTCGCAGTGATATAGTGATGGTAGAGCAAAATAACTTTAATAACATAAAGAGAGATAAAATAAAGATTAATGGTTGCCTCATGTAAATATAGGAAGTAGAGTTTAAAAGTTATAAGTGAATTGGCGATGAAGTGAGGATATGACAGACATAATAGAAGACCTTACTTGATCACTCAAAATAGATTTTGCATAACAAAATAAGATCTGCACCGAGACAAAAATAAAAATTGCACAGACAAAAATAAATTAACAACAGAAAATAAATTCTACCAAAAAGAAGATAAAATATCACAAAAAAAATAAATTAAAAAAAATAAAAATTTTTTGAATCTTTTACAAAAAAATAAGAATTACAAGAAATTAAATTAAAAAATAAATTTAAAAAAATAAGTCTACCAAAATATTTCTATAAAATTTAAATTTCACGAAAAAAATTAAAAATACAGACAAAAAAGAAAATCACAAAAAAATAAATCAAAAAAATTAAATTCTCACTACAAAATATAAAATCTGCTTAAAAATTAATCTACAACAGTAAGAAATGATTCTAAGAGACAAAGAAATCAATAGGATTGGCATAGAGACAGAAGAAGATAAGAGTGGCTAAAAAAGAAGATAATAAATTGGCTACCAAAAAAGATAAAGATAAACAGAGAAGATAAATTCTGACAAAGAACAGAAAAGAAGGAAATGGCTGCATGAGACAGATAAGATGGAAATGGCTGCAAGACAGAAGAAGATGGAATAGGAGTTGGCTGCACCGAGACAGAAGAAGATGGAAGAGGAGTTGGCTGCACCGAGACAGAAGAAGATGGAAGAGGGGGTGGCTGCACCGAGACAGAAGAAGATGGAAGAGGGGGTGGCTGCACCGAGACAGAAGAAGATGGAAGAGGTGGTGGCTGCACCGAGACAGAAGAAGATGGAAGAGGGAGTGGCTGCACCGAGACAGAAGAAGATGGAAGAGGGGGTGGCTGCACCGAGACAGAAGAAGATGGAATAGGAGTTGGCTGCACCGAGACAGAAGAAGATGGAATAGGAGTTGGCTGCATTGAGACAGACGAAGATGTAAGAGTCGTGTCAACCTGCTCAACCGATGATGATGAGGCTTGTTAGATTTATTGGAATATAAAGAGGTATCTTTAAAACTCCGATACGTCTTTGGATGGAATTGTTTGTCTTGAAGTATTTTGACTGCTTTAAACTTTTTCGTTTTCAACTTTATACCAGCTTGGTCCGGATTATGTACTAATCGTGTTATGTTTTTTGTACTAGCTCACTTGAATATCAAATTTCAGATTCCGAAGCGTAGTAAAAATCTAAATAAAATAAAACCACCTTCACCAATAATGAAATTCAAAGAAACAATATATATTGAAAGTAAACCAGAAAGTAAAAATCTTTTGACATCATAAATGACAACGATAGTTGCGTAGTATAGTCGGGCGTAGTTTTTCGGTACTGTATGTTCCCCAATATGTTGGATGTCCCTGGGTTAAAGGCGTCCCTGAGATGTTAACCTCCCCCTATTGATCCAACTCATTTCTCCTTTAATAGGATTTGCCTTCCAGCCCTTGTCATCCGTACATTCCTTTTTATACGAGTTGCTTGCGTAATATTTTATTTCTTACTACAGTGGAACTTGGTTATAACGTCATTGAAGGGACCACACAATTAATGACGCTATATCAGAGTGACGCTATAAAAGAGGTTACATAATTTTAATTTAAAACCGAGGAAAAATAGGAAAGCACATATTTTACATGAAATTAAGACTTTTAATGAAGGCAATTTGAAATACACATAAAAGTTTATGTTTATGACTGACTGAACTACTCTATACTATATAAAAAATCGAATTTAAAAATATTGCAATGAAGTTCGGCATGGTGAATTCAACTGTTGGTTCGATTTTAAAAAACAAGCCCGAACACACGTCTGCTATCTTACGTCCCTCCTCACACGCTCTTATAACTTTTTCTTTAATCGGCAAAACCTTTCTCTTAACACTTGCCATTATTTTTTACTGTATTCGTAAATTAAAATAACGAAAAACAAACTGTAAAAGACGTACACTGAACTAACGATAGCTGCACGAACTGTAGGTACGTACGTACGGTATCACAGTGCTTTGACGCGACGTGAGTCACTGACACTGACCTTGATGACGGCGACAGCGGATATAGGGTAGGGGAGTGGGTTGGGGTGGTTAGCGGTAACACAGCAATAAAATGCCGTTTCTAAAAATAGAATGTAGCTAAACAATAGCCGCAGCCCTCACGTTGCACCACCGACCGAACTTTCTCTCTAGCTATATGTTGCCTTCATCTTGGCCCGATTTTCTTGACGTTATATACGAGGTTTTAGAATTTACTGACGATATATCCGAGGTTTTACCTATGTAAATACCTATAGTTTGGCGGGACCTAAAAATAAATGACGTTATATCCGAGTTGACGTTAAAGCCGAGGCCGCAATAACCGAGTTGCACTGTAGTAGTTTGTTCGGGTTGTATAGTTCAGTAATAAGAATACAGATACTATCATGAAAATGTGTAAACTCCATAACTTAAACAAATAAATTCAAAGTCAAAATAAAAGCTAAGCTCAGTTATTAAACATTTATCTACGATTAGATAAATTTTTTCCCCTTAACCAATCAAAAAATCATTTATTGCATGAAATATACAGTTTTACAAGAAGCAATGTAAAAAAAAACAAAAAAAATAGTCCCGCATAGGTCATTAATGACCTGTGCGCGGGACGAGTTCTTAAGTATATACAGCTTCGTACACTACGAGTTACGCAGAAATAAAAAACTAATAATAATAATAATTAAATGTTGGACATAAATAAGACCTAAATTAAGCTAGGACAGCTACAATTTATTATAAAATATTTTAAAATGAAAAAGTAAAAGTAATGCAGACATACTGCATAAAAAACAAGTATGATAATAAACGGTGATTTTAAAAACATTAGGGCCATGATGTGGAATTTCAATTTGTAAAGTAAAAGTAAAATATTGTCTATGTAAGCTAGAGTTAGTAAAAGTTTGTTAAGTTTTAGCGAAAGTGAAAGTGAAAAGTTAAAAAATGATAGAATTAATGAGAACATTTGGATAGTTACTAAAATTTGTTATACATTAAGATAATATTTCAATATAAATTATGTTTGTTGTTACTGTTCACCGTTAGATTGTATGAAAATTAAATATACTGAAAACTATTTAGTAAAATATTGGGTGAGTAATTGATTAAAAATAATTGTTATAAATTTGTGTTTTCTGTTTCAGACTGCCAGCACAGAAGATATGGTGGTCGACCAGACTATAGAGGTAGGCCAACGCCACTAAATTTTGTGTTTTTTTGTGTTTGGCTACTTGTAACATGTATCAATATATAATCATGTTCAAAATATATTTAAGTTGTCTAAATAAAAACAATTAAAGATATTTCAATCAGCTTTAGAACCTTATGTTGGTAAATTAATTAAATCACACTGTGTTTTATTGGTTAAAATAGGTGTTTGTAATTTAGAAACAACTTAAGATCGGTATATTATAAATTTATGAGAAATTGAACGCTTTAATGAAAGATTGTTGTGAAAGGAAACGTTATAGATGCATCTGAAATTATGATACATGCTACATTGCTACATGCTACATTGCGGGGTTTAACTTGATCATCGAACCTAGTGGAATTCCAACCATAACAATGTTTAAAACTGTTTTCGCGAAAACAATTTCCGAAGTAATTTATTCATTGCTTATCCGACTCTCCTTTCAGTTCGATCGAGTTTTTTTCTCTTGAACAATCTAAATCAGTTGTAAAACCCATGTTTAAAACAGCAAACGTAACGTATTTGTTAAAATAAACGGTACCAGTGGACTGACACATACTTTCTCCCTTAAATAAATTTAAATAACAATCTGTAATAAAACTATCATGTTCTACAAAGTTAATCTAAATATGGTTTAGTAATTTATTGTTTAAAAAACAATCAACCCATTTCTGAAGATAAAACCAAGAGAGACAAAGTTAAATTAACTGTTCGAATTGTATGGGGGAAACACCCCATTTAAAAGCCCATAACTTTTGAACCGTCATTTTTACAGACATGCGGATGGTGTCAAATTATTTAGTACTCTGTGCACTATAAACTATTAAAATCGATAGAGCCGTTTTTGAGAAATTTGGATTTTTCACGTTTTTAAGGGTTTTTAGGGGTGAACTACCCTTTAAAAATAAAAAATTCCAAAAAATGAAAAAAAAACGCCTGTAGATACGGTGAATATTCACATACATACCAAATTCCATTTAAAATCGGACCAACGGGGTAGGCTGTGGCTCTGTACACATCCATCTGACACGCATACACACACAGACAGACACACGGACAGACAGACATCACGTCGAAAACCACTTTTTTGGATTCAGGGGACCCCAAAACGGATATATCCACTCTCAACTCAAATTCGAAAATTTTGACGAAAACAATACTTTCTCCATATACTACTGTATGTATAAGGGGAGAAAGTAAAAGTACTAATACAATTAATTGTTATTTATCATTAGTAGCCGGTTTGTTCGAAGCCGTTCAAAAATGTTGTCCTAATCCTGAATTAGTAATGTTTAAAATCGATTAGATTAGATAACCTTTTGAAATGGCGACTTACCCAGGTAGGTATGCCAAACTGATGATTTTGTACGATCTTGTGGTCTTGTTTTTTTTAGAAAGGCTAACATTTTTCTTAGATAGGTCTTTTATTTGGCCCAAGCCCACGGCATCTAAGGTGTCTACAGTTTAACGTGGGAATCAAACCAAATTTTCATCTGAATTACGAACTCGTCTAATTTATATGAATGGTCTTGAACTCGTCTAATTTATATGAATGGTCTTGAACTGGTCTAATTTATATGAATGGTCTTTGTGTATGAATGTAGTAAAGAAAAGTGCGGACGTTAATCCACATCAGAGAGAATCGTGTCCCCCGACCATCGCTCATAACTATCCACAATTCGTAAACCCCTTATCACCTTAAAATATTTCTTCGGGACTATAAATTTCTTAATACTAGTCGTTAACTGACTACTAAGTAGAACTGTTGACAAAGATATTGCAACTTATTTATTAGTCTTGTGTCAGTTCTATAGGCAAGAGTATTTGAAACAGGTTTGTTTTGTGGGTGGGGGGATTTGAACGCATTTTTTGTTTGCCCACATAGTTTATCATTCGGATAGAAAGATAGAATGATTACACAATATCCTACGTAATCATACAAAATAAACTTCGTACAAATTGAAATGACGTATGTTGGTAGCTGTCCCCCTTGATTATAAACTAATTTCAAATTCCTAATCAGTTTTCCTATCTTGACTTGTTAACCAAGACGTCTTCAGGCACAATAAAAATTAGTGTTGACTGATGTTGGTCTTCTCAAAGTCTAAAAATAAAAAAACACGTAAAACCTTTTTAGATTTTGATCAGCAAACACTAGTTTTATTGTTCCTGAAGATGACGTCTGTAATGCGTCGAAACGCGTAGTCGAAATAGACAACACAATAATGATGAAGTGGACCTATTTTTATTTTTATGTTGTAATTTAATTTAGAAATACAACAAATCAAAATGAAGTTTACTAAGAATATTGCAACTGTACTCGTTATGAAAGTATCTGCACTGGAGGTGTTGTATTAATGCAGCACTGTGCTATAATGTCTTAGTAATTATAACTTTCCTCCGCTATATTCATTTAACATTTCCGCTTGGTGCACCCATTGCGGTTGGTAAAGTGTTTATACCAGTCTGTTTATTCAACGCGTCGTTCCTTCGTAATGCAAATGTGGTTTGAGTGTTTGAATAATAATGACTTCTTGAATGTTCAACTCTACGTTAATTGTATCGGAATATGTAGAAACACCGATACATAATTTTATCCGGCTCGAAGGACCATAAAAGTTAGGGGGAGTATTTTGAGGAGGAAATATAAAGTAATAGCAATTAATGTTTACTCTTATGATTAATTAAGCAGTAAAATGATTTCAGTGTTCATCACAGCAGCAAACCTGCATAATATTTCCCATTTTTATCTTATGTAGAATAGACAAACTCTTTTATTTGTCGATACACATTGGTAAAGCTTGTTATATATTGTTATTCTCATATTATTGATTTGGAAATTCGCTGTGTATAGCATCTAAGGGAATGTTCTTTGCTGTAAGAATGTAGCACTCTAGTGCGGATGTTAATCCACACCAGAGAATATGAAATCCACTTATCGCTTAAAACATCCACAATTCGTGACAAAGTAGCTGGATTACAGGACACGTCGCAGTCAGTTTATACATTTCTTGTGATCAGATCAACTTTAAATGACTTTTCTTCGATATCCCAGCAACGTTTTTCTGTCATCATTGTTTTGTCCGGTTGACAAGCTAACCGTAATGTATTTTAACCCGTGTGAGAAGGTATTGAACTCAATTTCTCAATGACAGTGTTTCCCCTAGAGATCTTCCGACAACCTAACACTCCCCAACTTACGTAAAGAGACACCACGACGTTAGTTGTTTTTCAACAAAAAATCCCTCTGTTTTTTGTTACTTAGCATGCAATTATAAAATGTAGTCTTAAACACGGATAGTTTTTTTTTACCATTAAGTTGATTTTTCTTCAAGTGATTTTAAACTTACTTATAAACATTTAATTATAACTTAAGCTTAAGCTTAATTTCATCGTTGCATTAAAATAATTATTTATTATTTGGAAGCAAATTTCTGATCAAACAGACATTTTTCTTCATTGCCACTTACTCCAATACATTATAACATCTACAACATAATCCTCCTAATTTAGGATAACTAACATTTAGAATAAATGGATTGACGTAAAACGAACAACATAAAATATGTTTTTATATTTATAGTGAAAAACTAATTATTAATCATCAATAAATAAATAGGAAATCGATTGGTTTATAATCAAAATAAACACGCGTATACTTGCGTTTAACTTAATATTTGTTTTGTTTACATTCATTGTTGATTTAAAAAATACACACTGTTTATTATACCTGAATTTTTTAGTTTATTTTTGATCTTACGAAATAGGATTAGTTAATGTTATGGCCCCGCACATCAATGCTATTCTAAATCGTAACCAAAACATTAACAGGTTCATTAGCTCTTAGGTTTGTTCGAGATTTGGGCTGAGAAACGACAAAGAGGTTTGCGATGAGGTACTCTGGATTGAAGTTTGGCCTAGAGAGTCCAAACTTCAGTGCACTAAAATTACAAGAGTACAGTTTTGTTTAACTCTTACAAAATACCTGCAATAACTTAAGTGTACAATACTTACAAAAGTCTTTATTTGCAACGAAATACGTCGTAAATGTGTTAGTTTCCATTTTATTAGTGAATTTCCCATAGGGACGAAGCTATTACCGTAGAACTCAAGGCAAGACCTAAGCATGGGACCATATTAATTTTCCATAGTATGAAGAAAAGGCAAACTCTATTATTTATCTAAATATATAAAACAAAGTCGTGTTAGTTACGCGCAATATAACTCGAGAACGGCTGGACCGATTTTAATGATCTTTGCTTTTTCGGATTCGTCTCTGCTCAGTTTCCATAAATGCAATTAGTTTCCATTTTATAGCATCTCTAATCTCTAATGTTAACCGTATGGGAAATAAGTTTGTTTACAAATGTTATACAATAAAAACATTTGATTTCTTAAGCTACAGCTGTTGTTTTACTTTCCATTAGCAATATGCTTTACTATCCAATGCCATCTGAATCATTCATTAATGTAAAACTATGAAGTAAATGTGAACTGTACAAAATAAACAGATTTACTCACTACGTTAATAGTTTACATTTTTGGGGATTATGTATTTACATTTTTTATTTTCTTAAAAGTCACTTGTTTATAATTATGTCGGCCAAATAAAAAATAATTACGGTGTTTATACAAATATTACGTTTGTTATAATAATCTGCTGTTATATCTTCCTATAAAAGCCGTATTACAGTTAGGTTTTTTTTTTTTTGATTAAAAAAATTTGAATCACACTAATTATTTGTTTTGTGGGAATGTTATTAATATGTCTTATAGTTTCAGTATTGTTATTAACTAAGCCGCGACCCAGAATATCTAATTTTTCACAACGAAGTAGCAATGCTATTCGACTTCAGAACATGGCCAAAGTAAAGGTTAACACGTATTTACTGTTAACCTGGTCAGCAAGTTATGGATATTGATCAAACCTGTTATATATAATTATTGATTTGGAAATTCGCTGAGTACGCAGGTCTGCTGCGACGGGGGTATATTCTTATTCAGTAGGCTCTAAATGACAGAAAAAATTAAAGATGGTTGCGCATCCCTTTGTTAATTTTAGAACATGAAAACCAAAGTTTAGTCTGAGTCTAATGTCACATTGATCTTTCAAATGAGTAAAATAATCGAGTTTGTTTTTTTACAACCCATCATATCAATATTGTCAATGCGTATACATGCATGTCCGCGCATTTGTGGTGACTGCTATAATAGGTAATCAGTTCAGTTGTTGCATGTGCCCACGTCACAACAGTTAGTTAATCAGATACATGACTGAGTTCTTTGAATCGCAACACTCCTCTCGGTTTCCGATGCTAATTAAATTAAGTCCAATTACAATTATGCGACGAAGAGGAGATGGTTATTGTTTTCTCATGAATCTAATTATCCCAGTTAGCAATGTTTATCTACACGGTTCCTCCAACTAAGTTACATTACAGCGAAAACTAGTTAGGTGTATTTGTTTTAGGCTAATGAAATTAGTTACCAGTTAAATAATTGTTATGTCTTTTATTTTCTGACTAGCTGACCCGGCGAACTTCGTAACGCCTAACAGAAAATACATGTTAACTTTAAGATTGGCCATGTTCTGAAGTCGAATAGCATTGCGGCTTCGTTGTGAAAGCTTTAAATATTCAACAGCTGATTATTATAATAAACCTAATATGTATAAACATTGTAATTATTTTATTTGGCAAACATATAAACACGTGACTTTAAATCATACAAAAAATAAAAAAAATTATAAATACAGTACATAATTCCCAATAACCGTAAAGTATCAACGTGATGAATAAATCTGTTCATTTTGTACAGTACACATTTACTTCATAGTTTGACTGAATGATTCAGATGGCATTGGATAGTAAAGCATATTGCTAATGGAAAGTAAAACAACAGATGTAGCTTAAGAAATCAAATGTTTTTATTGTAGAACATTTGTAAACAAACTTAGTCCCCATAAGGTTAACATTAGAAATTTAAAACGCTATAAAATGGAAACTAATTGAATTTATGGAAACTGAATATGCCTAAAGCATGACCGGAGCAGAGACGAATCCAAAAAATCAAAGATCATTAAAATCGGTCCAGCCGTTCTCGAGTTATAATGCGTGTAACTAACACGACTTTGTTTTATATATTTAGATAATCTTCAGAAGTCGTGTTTCCTAGAGACATGACAATGAAAAATAAAGTAATAAAGTATACATGGATATGTCTTAGCTCTTGGGGGGGGTGTTAGTGATTTTTAAGATGGAAAACATGTAACAGGTTTCCATAGAAACTACCAAGGCTATTGTATTGAATTTTTAATATAAAAGAATAAGAAAAGCTGTTTAGATGAATTGAAAATATTCTCTTTAGACATATCCATAATCTAACATATTTCCCACAGGGAAGTAAATTTTTGTAATTGATATTTAGATACACTAAAGATTCTTGTGTTTTCGCCATTGTATTTTTTAAGAGAGTGAATACTTTTAAATTATGAGAAATAATAAAAAAATTGTTGTTATTTCAATATTTAATCTTTAGAAAGCTAATAGTTTAATAACATTGAAAATACAATAAATCTTTTCATATTTTACAGTTATTAAGCACAAAAGGCATCCGCCTAACTTCAATGGGTCTCTCAAAATATCAATTTGAAGTCCTGAAAAAAAAGAAAAAATCAACCTTAAGATAATAGACACTTAGCGCTGTGAGATTAAGTGTATTTATATGTAAAAGGATTTTGGACCCTTTTGATAATAATAAGTTTATTCTATAAATCATAATTTGTCAAGTCAATATCAACCGCCAAGAAAATAAAACTCCTATAAATATAAGTTTCCTAAAGTCCAATCGCCTTATTCACAAAAATCAGTTTATCCTCGATGCTAAGTGATGTGTATTTAATTGAGTGTTTTCAAAGTAAAGGCAGAATTTAAGTCGGTACTTTACAGTGGCCATAAGGTGTTGATAGTCCGTCTAAACCAAGGATTAACTTATCACGCTTTGCGACAAACTTGGTAAGCGTCTTTACATGCACATCACTACCCTAATATACAGGGTGATTTAAAATAATTTCATGCTGTGGACCGTTCCCACCCTTCCCTTCCCCTTTCTTATCTTTCACTTCGCTCGGAGGATATGTTTGGGTTGAAAAAATTATAACCGTCTACCAAAATGTAAGCCATGTTGTTTTTATTGCCATTTTTGGGAAGTTAATGTGACTTCAAGGGAGCAGGTCGGTGGAAAAAACTGTATCTATATAAATAAAATTAGAGTTGTCTTTCCAGAATTAAAAAACAACAATAGGAAACGGTCCCGAGCATTCCGTGAATCGCTCAAAATAGCATATTAAATTAAAAAAAAAAAGCATAAAAACAGAAAAAAACATTCTAAACCTAAAAAATAAAAAAATAGAAAAGACATCTAAAGCAGGAGAAAGGTAAAATCCAGCCAAAAGAAATAAATCGAAAAAAAGAAAAATGCATCATCAATTGTAAAGTTAAGCGTGAACGAATTCCCCCAACAGGCGGAACGTGCCAAATTAACCTTATGCCGATAGATTTTTTTAACTACCTTAGTATTACAACATAGGAATAACATTGGCACGTATGAATACAATATTTAACACGTTTATTCAACGGTAAAATTTTAGCGTCATCCCTTGTGGGGATCGAACCCACGACCTTTGGATTAGAAGTCCAACGCGCTATCCTCTGCGCCAAAGGGACACGTATTCCACGCATTGCTAAATGATACTGATGATTCTTAAAAGTCCCAATATTATTAAGAAATCCATTATTTTGTAAAAATTATATTCTAGAAAATAATTTATTTGTATATTGTATGAAGAGATGCAATATTCAACTTTTAAAAATATTTTAACTACCTATCCTCCCTCCAGATCCTGGGATTGGCTTGCTATCCCTAATCCAGCCAGGGATGGAATATACATAGAAGATATCGAAACGGAGTACCGCACTAAAAAAATATCTCCAGATATTAGGTTAAATACTTGTCATTTATGACTTTTGAAACAATTCAAAACTTTTTATTCACCTTCGAAAAAATTGAAGACAAATGTTTGAAAACACTATTATCATACACTCTTAAACTACACTTCACATTTATAAAAAAACTTGAAAACGAAGTAAATAATAATAAATAATAATAGTTCACCCCCTAAAGATAACGAATGGGTTTTACATTGTGACGTTACTACGTTGGTTCTTTCGCTTTAGTTGTGTTTTAAACTTTGATACTTCAAACACAGTATAGTATAACACATTGCCCTATCGTAGTAAATAGGCCAGGTTGGAATATCAGTGGTGTTCTGGAAATCTTGTTCAAGCCCTTTTTATTTAGCCTCATTTCCTTGGATTGATTTTTTTCTTTAATTCTTTAAGCTGTCCTGGAATTACGCTTATTTTTACAAAATTTTTAGTTTTGTTGTAGATTTCTCCAATTTAGTTTTATCTATTAAATAGCTGTTTTTAATACTTTTGTACGAATTCTTTCTTTATTCACTTCTTATTATAAAAACATAAAATTCTTATTGAAAATTACTTTTCTCTGAATTTGATTGATTGACTACACCACACTAGCTAGAAAAAGATTGGGTGATCAACAGAATTAATTAAGTTTTTTTCTCAAAGCATTACTTAAAATAAATTAAAAACTTTCACTCCAATGTGTTTGACAAATAAACTCGGTGTTAATTTTGTGTTAATTGTGCTGTATTAAAATCTGCTTATATGAACCTTACGACTCTTAAACATATGGCCTTAGAGCGTCGTTCCAGCCTGAATAGTGTGAAAGTCTGTTTGAGTCTTTGCCCGAGCTTTTTCTAATGGAGTGTCCTGGAAACTAGTTGTTTTTCATTGTAATTGGTTTTGGAAAACCTGTGGGAACCCCGAAATACTCATGTATGTTGATAAACGATTTATCTGCCAATTTTCAAACTTACTTTTGAGCGGAGAGCAGAGATGAGTTGAGTGAACGGCGGCAGGTAGCTGAGGAGGAAATCAAAGGGAACAGAACGTGTAGTTAGACAAAATAGTCTAATGAGCATCTTCAATGCAGGCGTTAACAACGCGATCCTGGAGCTCCTTTGTCTTTGAGAGTTCTTTGTTGTCGATGCTTGTCTGCCAAAAAGAGAATCACGTTTTGACTTTGATGTTTGTTGTCTGCATAACATTTTACCGTGTATAGCTTTGTAATTATATTTGTTCATGTTTTATTAAAGAGTAGTATTCAAAATCAACGTTCAATCTATACCTTCACTATTTAATTTTGGTAGCGTACATGCTATTTTTGTGTTATTATTGTCAAAAGATGTCAGACAATGATCCTGGACGGTGAAGATATTCCTTGCTGATATTTTAGTGTCACGCTGTGTCGGACAATGATCCTGGACGGTGAAGATATTCCTTGCTGATATTTTAGTGTCACGCTGTGTCGGACAATTATCCAGGACGGTGAAGATATTCCTTGCTGATATTAGTGTCACGCTGTGTCGGATAATTATCCTAGACGGTGAAGATATTCCTTGCTGATATTTTAGTGTCACGCTGTGTCGGACAAAGCATACATACGGTGAGGATATTCCCACGCTGATATTTTAGTGTCATGCTGTTGGGAGTCGGATAAATAAATCGGTGAAGATATATTATATATTTTAGTGTCATGCTGTGTTCGGACAATTCCAGGACGGTGAAGATATTCCTTGCTGGTATTTTAGTGTCATGCTGTGTTACAATGATTCGGACGGTGAAGATATTCCAGCTGTATTTAGTGACGCTGTGTCAGACAACTGATCCTGGACGGTGAAAGATTCCTTTCTGATATTTTAGTGTACACGCTGTGTCGTACAATGATCTTTACGGTGAAGATATTCTCCTGAGATATTTTGTCCTGGACTATTTGTCAGACAATGATAGGACTGTAAGATATTCCTTGCTGATATTTTAGTGTCATGCTGTGTTGGACAATGATCCTGACGGTGAAGATATTCCTTGCTGATATTAGTGTCGCTTTTCGGACAAGATCCTGGACGGTTATTCCTTGCTGATATTTTAGTGTCACGCTGTGTCGGACAATGATCCAGGACGGTGAGTATATTCCTCGCTGATATTTTAGTGTCATTATGTGTCAGACAATGATCCTGGACGGTGAAGATATTCCTTGCTTATATTGGTGTCACGATGTGTCAGACAATGATCCTGGACGGTGAGGATATTCCTTGCTGATATTTTAGTGTCACGATGTGTCGGACAATGATCCTGGACGGTGAAGATATTCCTCATCAGATTTATGTGTCACGCTGTGTCATTTATTTGGGTATTTTAGTGTCACGCTGTCAGACAATGATGAGGACGGTGAAGATATCCTTGCTGATATTTTAGTGTCACACGCTAGTGTCTTTGCTGGAATTGCTGGGGGTCAAAGGTAGTACATATTCCTTGAGATATTCAAGTCGTGAGTACATTACAAATGATCCTGGACGGTGAAGATATTCCTTGCTATTTTAGTGTCACGCTGTGTCAGACAATGATCCTGGACGGTGAAGATATTCCTTGCTGATATTTTAGTGTCACGCTGTGTCGGACAATGATCCTGGACGGTGAAGATATTCCTTGCTGATATTTTAGTGTCATGCTGTGTCGGACAATGATCCTGGACGGTGAAGATATTCCTTGCTGATATTTTAGTGTCACGCTGTGTCGGACAATGATCCTGGACGGTGAAGATATTCCTTGCTGATATTTTAGTGTCATGCTGTGTCGGACAATGATCCTGGACGGTGAAGATATTCCTTGCTGATATTTTAGTGTCATGCTGTGTCGGACAATGATCCTGGACGGTGAAGATATTCCTTGCTGATATTTTAGTGTCACGCTGTGTCGGACAATGATCCTGGACGGTGAAGATATTCCTTGGTGTCGGACAATGATCCTGGACGGTGAGGATATTCCTTGCTGATATTAGTGTCACGCTGTTCGGACAATGATTCTGGACGGTGTAACGGTGCCCATCAAAAGGGGGAGTTAACCACAAAACCCCGCTCGAAGATGCAATCACTTCTCAATATCCTGTTATGTACGGGAAATTGCTTCTTGCTCTTCTCTTTCATCGAAAATGTTACTTTAGAACTTCAACTTTCTTATGATTCACGTTTTTAATAGCACCTTGATTTATTTCTATGGCATAGTTTGTATTTGCGGTGTTATAATCATTGTTCATGGGAATAAAAGGACGATTTAATCAATATCTTTCAGTAGCTTTTGCATGTGGATTTCATTTTAAGACAATGATCATTAGTTTAATCATAATGTTCAACATGTTACATTATTGATTTCTCATTGTTTTGTTTAATTTAAAACTAATCACGTTGTCTGCGTATCTTGCAATTTTTTCTTTATATATTATTTTTTTACTTATATTTAAAGAATATGATAAACATAGCAATTTATGTAATATATCAAGCGTATCAACTAGAGTTTTATAGTACAGTATTAACAATTTATAAACTCATTAGTCAGGCGATAATATATGATTCCAAAACTCGGGGAGAACGGGTAGAATCGACTTTTATGAAATCGATAGAATACAATCGATCTAATGATATTTGGTGTAATAAATAATATATTTGCTCTTCGTCCTGGTCGAGCTTGTGCCTTGTACCACAGCAGTGTTCCGTCTGCGGAAATGAAACACAAATTAACACTCAGCAGTGGAGGAAGTTCGTATAGGGAAGTTTCATCTCAATTAATATGGCAAGTCACTGACAGAATATACTGAATTATTATTGGATTCTCACAGTCCACGTGTAGAGTACGAATGAGTTTATTAGGTTAATGTAATACAGTAGAACTTTGAAAGCTCTAAAATCTACAATTCGTAGACTTTGTTTTATCTTTTGAAAAACTTTATTACTAAAAAAAATAATTCCGATAATGCCAAGTATTTTTGACCCAACATTTCGCCTCTAAAATTCGTTTGTACTTGAGTGAGAATTCCAATTATGTTCCTTTAATTTTTGAAACATTACCTGTAAATTTTGATGTTAACCACTAAAATTTGAAGTCGGTTACACAGTTAGTATTGAAAACAGTTCCATTTTAGGTGTGCTGCCGTATTTTTTACTCTAGTCGATTTTTTGAAGTTAGGGAATTTTGTAATAAGTTAAGAAAAGTTAAAGAATTTTTATTTTGGATTTTGGTAGACACATTGTCTCTGACACATCAAGGTTTAAGGTTAGTTGCTCCATATTTTGCTTATTTAGTTACTTACTGGAATGGCAACCTGTCCAGGTATTATAAGCCAAGTATAATTGAGAAATGAGTGTAAGATGATTGTGGCGCGATCTTTTGTTGTCTTGTTACTGACTTAGGGCTGACATGTTCTTTTTACAATGGCATATCTAGGGGACCAACAGTTTAACGTACAGTCCGAACCACTGCCTCTGTATTACGAACTGGTCTTGTGAGGATTGTATTTGGAGATGTATTTAGTATTCAATAGTGCAGACGTTAATACACGATACGTAACTTCCAAGTAGCTGGATTTCAGGACACGAGTCCGTCCCAGTCTACATAATTAATCTAAAATACAGGGTTATCATAAAAGAATGGTGCGGTTTCAGTAATTCATAAAAAGATTGTAGGGAAATTTCTGAATGTTATATTAGTACGGTATCTCCGAAAGCCTCCAAACCCAAAAGATTGTTTATGAGTCTTATAATACCCCCGTCGCAGCAGATCTGCGTACTCAGCGAATTTCCAAATCAATAATATAATAATAATAATATATGACAAGTTTTATAAAAATCTGTCCATAATGTTTGTTTACTGTCCGTTAGCAATATGCACTATCCAATGCCATCTGAATCATTCATTAATGTAAAACTATGAAGTAAATATGTGCTGTACAAAATGAACAGCATTATTCGCCACGTTAATAGTTTACGGTTTTTGGGAATTATGTACTGTATTTATATTTCTTTATTTTCTGTATGATTAAAAGTCACGTGTTTATATTTTTGCGAAATAAAAAATAATTACAATGTTTATGCATATTGAGTTTATTATAATAATCAGCTGTTGTATATTTAAAGCACAACGAAGCCGCAATGCTAATTGACTTCAGGACATGGCCAATCTTAAAGTTAACATGTATTTACTGTTAGGCGTTACGAAGTTCGCCGGGTCAGCTAGTCTAAAATATAATCTGAAAAATTATGACTGAAGTATCCGGTTCCGAATAATATTTCCCAGTTGTAAACTTAGTGTAGATGTGTCGAGAATCCGGTGTTGGTCAGACTCAAAGGATGAAACGTTAAATATCAATGTAACCATTCCAGTAGGTGTAGAGAGTAATAGAATAACTGATAGCAGCAGTTCGAATAGAGGCAATGTTGTTGCTGCACATGTCCGAATTCAATTACGGTCTACGTAAATTGTGGTCTGACAAATAGTCCATTAGGCTGTCCCGGCCAGTGGCCAGTGTCCGTCGTGTCGATTGATGTTTCGGGTGAATAGATGTCTTTTGGGGGAGGTTTCATTAAACATTAAAGTAATGGCATTGGGATCGGAGTTTTTTTGGCTCCAACAACGGTCTTGACTGTTTTTTGTAGCGAATTTCCCATAGGGAAGAAGCTGTTGCCGTAGGTCTCATGGCAAGACTTAAGCCCGAGACCATGTAAATTTTTTGTCTTTACATGCCCAGAGACCAGAATCAATAGTCGTTGAAGTTATATGTATACAGGGTGTTTCAAAAATTCTCTAAATTCAAATTTCTTTATTCCATGACAACATGTTAGTTACAAAACATACAAAATTGTATATGCTGCGTCAGGATATAACTAAAACAAGAATAGTTCTCAAGCTCGAGAGACTATCAGGTTAAGCTTGAGGAAATCATTTTAAATATAGGTTTACTTTGAATATGGGCTGTGCCAGGATAAACTAAGTAACAAATTATTGCCAAAATAAATTAAATAGGAACTCAAAGACATTATCATTAGGTTAATCAAGGTTCAAAATTTAAGCATATGTATTCGGATGTTTATCAAAAAATTATTTTAAATTATAAAAAAAATTACTCAGCAGAAACTTCCTTAAAACTAATTTAAATTTAGGTAATGGTAAAACTTTAATTTGATCTGATAAATGATTAAAAAGTCTAATGGCAGTACATCTAAAAATATCTTGAGTTAAGCTACCGCATTGTCTTATATAATATTTAAATATCATATTTAAATTTACATTTAGATATTTAAATATGATATTTAGGTATGCTTCTTACCCAGGATCAATGCGATAGAGTATTGGTTGGGAATTGTGTTTCATAATTCCCTACCCCCTGTATATATATGTGTGTGTCTGTGAACACGATAACTCTCGTAAAAATAGTCCGATCGAGACCAAATTTGGTAGAGACGTGTATTCCTACATTTACTCGGACGAGTTCGTAATCCAGACATATCGGTCAATCGGAACGAGTTTGATTCCACTGTCCCCCTTTGGTATTTAACGAGCAAACCGGCAGCAGTCAGTGGAGAAGGGAAAAATACCAGTCGGACAGTTAAATTAAGGATGTCAGGTGTGTCAGGAGGTGCCTTAATTGAGAAATTCCTCTTAGTAAGTGTAGTCCGGCGAAAAAATGTGCCACCTTGTTGTGGGATGTAGCAAATGCAGGCTCTTTTTTTATTTCTGGCAGGTGGTAAATTTAGATCGTTTCTGCGAGGGTTATGTAATCCACCGTTAAGCGGTGTTTACCCAAACAAAACCCACCTTCCCCATAAAGACGTGTATGAAGCAACTTATTGAGCGAAAGGACTTCATTTGGGCGAATCACAGCATTAGCGTTTACCGCTGTAGCTGCTGAATTATCTTAGAATTATTATAGGCTACAAGAATATGTTTTCCTGCTAGAGTCAACTCTACATAAGGTTTACTACCCCACTCCTAACACTATACTAAATTGGTAAACATAAGATAGGTAATACTGTCTACTAGTCCTTTTTTAAACTAAATAAAATGTAATTCTATAGCCCAATATATGACTATGAATGATTTAAACACCAGTGTGAAAGACAATAGCCGTACGGAGAGTCGCCGGCCACTGGTATCGATCGAGAAACCTTCGACTTACTGACCCAGACTGTTGCCCCTTGTAGGATTTTCATTTTGGAACTATTTGTTTGTGCTTTAGTTGTCAAATTATTTCAGTATTTCATGGAATTCAAGATGAAAGTGTGTTTCTCTTTTTTGTCAACTAAATGACGACATATCATGAGATAGGGTAATAATGGTGTTAATGTGTTATCTGAATACTGATGATCCCTCGTCGTATCTATCTTAGCCCTCCTACATTTGCCTAATGACTTGTAAAAACTATACAAACTGTATCAAAGAGGAACTGTCTTTCAAATTGTTAAAAAAAATACTTTAAGAAATTTAAAACCAACTTAGGTAATCAGTATGTTGGATAGTTTCACAGCGTGTAGGAGTTTTATAAAGTACTAACTGACCCGGCTAACTTCGTAACGCCTAACAGAAAATACATGTTAACTTTAAGATTGGCCATTTTGTGAAGTCAAATAGCATGGCGGCTTCGTTGTGAAAGCTTTAACATTCAACAGCTGATTATTATAATAAACCTAGTATGTATAAACATTGTGATTATTTTATTTGACAAACATATAAACACGTTACTTTTAATCATACAGAACATAAAAAATTATAAAATACAGTACATAATTCCCAATTAACGTGGTGAAGAAATCTGTTCATTTTGTACAGTACACATTTACTCCATAGTTTGACATTAATGAATGATTCAGATGGCATTGGATAGTAAAGCATATTGCTAATGGAAAGTAAAACAACAGCTGTAGCTTAAGAAATCAAATGTTTTTATTGTAGAACATTTGTAAACAAACTTAGTTCCCATAAGGTTAACATTAGAAATTTAAAACGCTATAAAATGGAAACTAATTGAATTTATGGAAACTGAATATGCCTAAAGCATGACCGGAGCAGAGACGAATCCAAAAAATCAAAAATCATTAAAATCGGTCCAGCCGTTCTCGAGTTATAATGCGTGTAACTAACACGACTTTGTTTTATGTATATATATAGATATTGTGTAAATAAATAAAATAAGATGTTAGAGCTCTACCGGTGAGGGTTTTAGATACATTGCGGATAACATTGGACGGTCTAATCGAAATGTTTAATATTCCCTTCCCGTAAGGAAACACCAGATATAGGTTCAAAATGAAAATGAGTGGGCGAAGTCCTACTAGTTTACTACTTTGTTTCATTAAGAAAAAACTACTTTATTAAGAATAGCAACAAGAAACAATGAAAAATAATATCAAAATATCAGCAGACCTGCGTACTAGCGAATCCAAATCAATAAATATGACATTTTATAAAAAAAACTGTCCATAAACATGAGAATTATTTGCCTATTCTCCATAAGATTAACATGTCAAAGAGTGTGCAGGTTTGCTGCTGTGAGGAACACTGAAATTAGGCATTTCTACCATAAATAATTTTTATTAACATCTGTCCATAAATAAAGGAGTTTGCCTATTCCCTATATGATTAACATGGGAAAAGAGTATGCAGGTTTGCTGCCATGATAAACACATAAACTATGATTTTTTAGCACAAATGTATGGATCTCAACCACATGAAGCTAAATATCAAGTTTATCCAAAAATATTGATTAATATGGGAAATATTAATTTTTCCCTATCCTCCATAAGATTAACATTGGAGCCCCAAATACAACGTACTGTGTTTAGATTTTTTATATCTCGGTAACCGTTGAAGATAGAGAAAAACTTTAAGGAACTTAATTGTGTAGTTTTTTAAGCTGATTCCAATGGTGAAATATAAAATTAGAAATTTTTTAAAATTACATGTGAAAAACGCAAAAAACCCCATTTTGGGGTACAAAACCCCCCAAACTACCCGTTCCCATTGACCGATATGTCTGGTTTACGAACTCGTCCGAGCATTTGTAGGAATACACGTCTCTACCAAATTTGGTCTCGATCGGACCATTTTTACGAGAGATATCGTATAGACACATATATATAATAAAAATTTTTACGACTATTGTTTTTTGGTCTCTGGCACCTAAAGAAGAAAAAATAACATGGTCTTTAAAACTCTTGCCAAGAGACCTACGTAATAGCATTTTCATAAATTAATAAACATTTCCGACAAAATCACAGGACGGGGTTGAAATCAATATAAATCTATATCTAACATGAAATCTCTACGGAGTCGATTAGAAATCCCTAAGGCTTCTAATCTCAGTATAACGGCTATTGTAAGCTTAGAACTAAATTTAACAATTCAAAAATAGATCAATTCTTTGTTATAATTGTTTACATTATTTTACTAAGAAGTCTTTAGAATTTTCGTTCATTTTTAGTATATATCTGCCTTAATAGTCTGTTTATAATAACCACATACTCGTGGATCAAAGGTTAAAATTCTTTATTTAAAATATTTGGCTAGATTGATTTCACTCCTTATATATGCTTGGTTGGTATTTATTTATTTACTAGTTCATGTTTCGTACAAAAGCAACGCTGCAACCTCGTCGTCCAGTGATATTGGATACAGCCTTCATAAACCCAGTGGCAACCAGCTGTACGTTGCTGGTGATATATTGCGGCTCGTGTTTTGAAGGGACCTTCCATAAATATGTCATCGACTCGAAAGAATTTTAAAATGTATTTTTCTCGGTCCACATGTTTATCGATAAAATGTGCATCATTTGATTTTTCCATAAATTAATCTCCAACTATATAAAAGTAAAATTATGTATATAACTAAAATCATTTTTAATATATTTGATCATTAATTATAGGAGACAATAAATAAAACAATATTTTTTATATAAACTAATATGACTAATACCATTAATGTTTTGCATGAAACTTTATACGTAGTGTAGTGTAGGGTCACCACAAGTGGGGGTAAACCCCACTCAAAAAGGTCCAACCCCGGTCTTGCTACTACCTAACGTCGACCTGTTGTTCGGAGCATTATTAAGAGTCTGCATCAGTGGTAGCCATCTTGGATTTTAGTCCCGTAAGAGCAATGTTAAATTCTGGCGCCTATATCTCCTTGACCTATTGTCATAAATTAACGGAAGAGGTGTCAAATTAAAGGTATTACAGTCCTCCAGGGAACAGACCTTACAGAACTTCTTATTTTCGCTCTCAATAAAAAAATAATAATGATTTATTTTGTAAAATATTCCTGGATTTTTGTTTTTATATCAAGTTAAATTTTTGAACATATTAAAAGGTCATGCCCTTGAGCCACATCTCATCAATGTACTTCCAAAGTTTTACATCGATACTTTGATAATTAACGCCACTACAGACGCCAAAGTGAAGGTATGTTCCGCCAGAATTTAACATTGCTCTTACGCGACTAAAATCCAAGATGGCTACCACTGATGCAGACTCTTAATTAATATCCCAATGTCAACATGGCACCTAAGCTCCAAATTTGGCCCGGCGACTTTCAGTTTCGAAGGCGGGCACTATGACTACTCAACCATCCAGCTGGTTTAATAGATTATAACTGTTAATCGATTTCAAACCGTATTCGTTAAATTTATTTCCATCAGAGTCTTGAGATGATCGCTAGTGAGACGTCGCCGGCGCCGCTGTAATTAGTGAGTAATTGCGGCTCAGCTGACTCGGGTTGGATTAAAATCGTGCCGAGCGTTACCATTTTATTTCATCAGCTTGTAAATAATGTGTTAGTGAACACTGGCTTATATCAGACTAGCAGTGGCCTTGGCATTGACCGGTCGGAATCTATAAATCTGAATACTTCTCTCTAGGCCCGACAGACTGCGCCACTCATCATTTGATTACAACCTGACTATCGCACAGTTGTACTTTTACCTTCTCCCCTTATACATAGTATATGGAGAAAGTATTGTTTTCGTCAAAATTTTCGAATTTGAGTTGAGGGTGGATATATCCGTTTTGGGGTCCCCTGAATCCAAAAAAGTGGGTTTTGACGTGATGTCTGTCCGTCCGTGTCCGTCCGTGTGTGTGTGTGTGTGTGTGTGTGTGTGTCTGGATGTGTACAGTGCCACAGCCTACCCCGTTGGTCCGATTTAAATGAAATTTGGCATGTATATATATAGTCACCGTATCTCCAGGCGTTTTTTTTCATTTTTTTGAATTTTTTATTTTTAGAGTTGTTAACCCCTAAAAACCCTTAAAAAACGTGAAAAATCTCAAAAACTGCTCTAACGATTTTGATTTTATAGTTTATAGTGCACAGAGTACTAAATAATTTGACACCACCCGCATATCTGTAAAAATGACGGTTCAAAAGTTATGGGCTTCGAATTTTTAAATTTTCAGCGAAAACAATAAAAGTAAAGTATAACGGGACTGGTACATTTAACAGCCTCATTTTGTAAAAGAAATTATTAATATTCTGAAAATCTCTATATATAAAATTGGATGTGTGTATGTATGTCCTTTATGCGTTGCCAAACTACTCATCCGATCGCCATGAAATTTTAGAAAGTTCCTCTATATGTGTCCCGGGAAGGTTTTAGTGAAAAAAATATTTTCGAAAACCCCATAAGTTTCCATTTTATGGCGTTTTAAATTTCTAATGTTAACCTTATGGAGAGTAAGTTTGTTTACAAATTTTCTACAATGAAAACATTAGATTTTTTAGTTACAGCTGATTGGTTTACTTTCCATTAGCATTAGGCTTTACTATCCAATGTCATCTGAATCATTAATGTAAAACTATGAAGTTAATATGTGCTGTACAAAATTCGCCAAATTAATATAGTTTACGGTTTTAGGGATTGTGTATATATATTTTTATTTTCTGTCTGATTAAAAGTCACGTGTTTATATGTTGGCCAAACAAAAAAAATACAATGTTTATATACATTACGTTTATTATAATAATCAGCTGTTGTATATCTTTCCTATAAAAACCGTATTACAGTTAGGTTTGGTTTGGGTTTGGATTGGATTTGAAAATTGTGAATTAATCCACTCAGATTTATTTGTTTTATGGGTTTTTATTAATATGTCTTATCGTTTCAGTATTGTTATTCACTATGCCGCGACCCAGAATATATGACCTTTCACAATGAAGCCGTAATGCTATTCGACTTCAGAACATGGCCAATCTTAAAGTTAACATGTATATACTGTCAGGCGTTACGAAGTTCGCCGGGTCAACTAGTCTTTGATATACTTCAGTTTATTTATTTTTTACTTTTTATTTGTGTATTTTATATTCACTATTTAAGACTGTATC
This sequence comes from Nephotettix cincticeps, assembly GCA_023375725.1. Lineage (NCBI taxonomy): Eukaryota > Metazoa > Arthropoda > Insecta > Hemiptera > Cicadellidae > Nephotettix > Nephotettix cincticeps. The sequence goes on from CM041788.1 coordinate 62,313,279, forward strand.
TGTCTTAAATTATCATATTTTCTATTTTAGTAGGTAGTATACATAATTGTTTTGTGTACTTCAATAACAAGTCGCTTTGTGCACAGGAACATTATTGTGCCTTATGCGTATCTTTTTCCCATTGTAAAGTAACTGAAGAGTCTGCATCAGTGGTAGCCATCTTGAATTTTAGTCCCGTAAGAGCAATGTTAAATTCTGGCGGAACATACCTTCACTTTGGCGTCTGTAGTGGCGTTAATTATCAAAGTATCAATGTAAAACTTTGGAAGTACATTGATGAGATGTGGCTTAAGGGCATGACCTTTTCAATATGTTCAAAAATTTAACATGATAAAAAACAAAAATCCAGGAATATTTTACAAAATAAATCATTATTATTTTTTTATTGAGAGCGAAAATAAGAAGTTCTGTAAGGTGGTGCCCTGGAGGACTGTAATACCTTTAATTTGACACCTCTTCCGTTAATTTATGACAATAGGTCAAGGAGATATAGGCGCCAGAATTTAACATTGCTCTTACGGGACTAAAATCCAAGATGGCTACCACTGATGCAGACTCTTAAGATTACTGAAAGTAAATTGATTACATTTTATTTTATGACTCGTAGCTTTGTTAACTACTAATAAAAGCTGGCATTTTTCCGCTCAATTAAAAGCCCAAATTAATACCAAGTAATGTAACTAGGTGTGATATCGGACCGTCACAAAATTTTAATTAATGCTAGATATTGTGTAAATTACTTTATTCCTTTCCCAGAATGTAAACTATATGTAGACGTTAACTATTAACCAGCATTTCTAGTAACTATTCAAATATGTAAAGCAAAGTTTAGATTCGCCGAAGAGCTTGGATGGAGTAATTATCATTTGTAGTTATGTCAACAAGTGTTCTTAACTCTGTGTATCTGTGGATTTATTTTTAACCGGTTTATACTTTTTTAGCGCATTTCCCATAGTGAAGAAGCTATTACCGTAGGTCTCATGGTAAGACTTTAAGTCCGGGACCATGTTATTTTTTCCTCTTTAGGTGCCTAGAGACCGAAAACGGTCAAAATATAAATTGTTTACGCTGGAAACACCTACTTTCAGCGTTCCTCACAGCAGCAAACCTGCATACTCCTAGTTAGTCTTATGGAGAGTAGGCAAATAATACTCATATTTATTGACAGATAATGATAAAACTTGTCATATATTATTATTATTATGTTATTGATTTGGAAATTCGCTGAGTACGCAGGTCTGCTGCGACGGGGGTATTTTAAATTAGTTGTGGACATGGTTTGTTTTTTGTAAAGAAATGAGTATATGTTACATCAAAATTATTCTATAGTAAAAAAATTAATATTAATAATTTTTACAAAATGATATTTTTAAGGTTTGAATCTAACTCAAAAAGGGAGTCAATGAGCGTGGGATGTACTTAATCCTCTTCACGTAATATCTCACCGCGGTCGGCAAGGGTTCCATTTCGCCTCGGGAGTTTTAAATCCATCCAATCACCGCCATTCCCCCCCTCCCACAGTTTCAGCTCCGGGCTTACCAGCATTTTATGTCTGTTACAAGTTAAATTTACCACTTTTAAATAAACATACTGTTACAGGTTAGTTTAAGTTTGGTATCAATGGATTTTTTTCTTGTTAAGTAAAATCCGCCATTCTTCTGATGGCGGATTTTACTTATTTCACAGGTGGTGAAAAAGACACAGTGTGACGTTACACTTTTATTTTCCGCCTCTTCCAGAGATTTTGGACTGATAACCCAAATTAATGCTATTTTTCTGTTGTCGAGCGCGCCTTCAAGAGCCGGATTTCCAGAAATACTAGTGTGTCACGCAGTTTGCATCCAAGCCCTGAAGGAGTAAAATAATGTCCATTTCTGAATTATGGCGTTGTCATGTACCTGAAGCGTCGTGCCGACCCCCCTCCATTGCCTACTTGATCATGTCGCTGTGCCGCCTGGTCTACAAGCCTACTTCATTACCTTTATTTAGGTTAATTTTGGACAAAACCTGGACGGCGGTGTGTTGTGGATCGTCGTGTCGGACTGTCTGTTCTGTGTTTTGTGTAATTTTATCTGTATAGATTTTCGAAGCATAGTTTTGCGTGTTTTAGTGCCTAATACATGTTCGAGCTAAATTTATTATATGTTATCAAATTAAAAATCAAAGTTCTAATCAATACTATACGATATTTAAAAATGTTTTGTTTTGTAAAATTTATCCAAAATCTTTGAAAAAAGTGTCATATCGCGATGCGACGAATATAGTGTGAGTCTATATAAAGTATAATGTATCATGTAAGTCTATAGGATATATTTTGGATATAGGATATATATTTTGTACGATTTATTTTACTCTGAATCCACTGAGTAAATGATAAATTTGAAATTCCATCTAGATACATTATACGATATACATTATAATTTTCTTTTCTCAAACAAAACATTGTTTCAGCAATTGTTTTAATGAAATATTATTCTTATGGGAGGTGGGTCAAAAAGGCATAGTGTGACGTTACACTTTTATTTTCCGCCACTTCCAGAGATTTTGGACTGATCACCCAAATTAATGCTATTTTTCTGTTGTCGAGCGCGCCTTCAACAGCCGGATTTCCAGAAATACTAGTGTGTCACGCAGTTTGCATCCAAGCCCTGAAGGAGTAAAATAATGTCCATTTCTGAATTATGGCGTTGTCATGTACCTGAAGCGTCGTGCCGACCCCCCTCCATTGCCTACTTGATCATGTCGCTGTGCCGCCTGGTCTACAAGCCTACTTCATTACCTTTATTAAGGTTAATTTTGGACTAAACCTGGACGGCGGTGTGTCGTTTATCGTCGTGTCGGACTGTTTGTCTGTTCTGTGTCTGTGTTCTGGCACTTGAAGACTCCTAATGCATCGTGTTATGGTTCTTAGGGAATGTTGTTTCATTAGCGTAGAATGTATTTTGCATGAATATACCTTCCAGTTTTAAACTTCCTTTGTTTTTCCAAACGTAAATGCTGAATGTGTTTGTTCTCAGTTTTTGTGAAATTTTTAATTAAGCTAACGATTAATTAACTATTCATGTAAATGTTTTTATAAATTTTATACATTTATTGGTGGAAAACAGCAATATACAATGTCGGAACTTGACAAAGACTCGAAATTTAATTAAGAGAACTCTTGCTGTGTTGGTTGGAAGGCATCGCTTGATTAAACAACCTTGAATTCTTGTCGTTCTACAAGAGTGTTTATGACATACTTAATTGTTGTTACGGTATGCAATGCACGTTGTCTTTGGTCTTTAGTGATTTTAGTCTCATTTTGTAATGACCTCCAAGTAGCTGGGTTACAGTTTACAGGATACAGGACACGCCACCGTCCCAGTTCGATATGTGAACGAAAAGATGTAGATGTCAATGGAGGCCCGCACACTCATCAAGCTAACGTTGTGAGGCGCTTGTACCTCGCAACACTTGCGTCATGTGTAACATCTCCACTTCGCTGGAAGCTCCTGCAGGAAGCGGAAGTCCAGTGGGAGGCGGACCAGGATGCTTCTTAATCAGCTGTACTTAGTAACGTACAGTAACAGCTCTTGATATCGCCTTCCGTTTGTGAACTTGGTCAGACGGGACCGTGGCGTGTCCTGTAATCCAGCTACTTGGAATTCACTAATTGTGGATAGTTATAGCGATGGTCGGTGGATGTGATATTCCCTGGTGTGGATTTACGTCTGTATTATTAACATGTTATAAACGTAGTATTCATCGACGTGAAGACAAAATTCATAATTAGACCAGTTCGTAATTCAGAGGCCAAAGTGGTTCCATTAATTAACAGTCCTGTCAAAGGAAGGAACCTGTCAACCTTAGATTAGATTAGATTAGATTATTGAAATGGCGACTCCACCGCAGTTAGTTACTGGAAAGGCAACCTGTCCAGGTATTATAAGCCGAGCATAATTGAGAAATGAGTGTACGATGATTGTGGCGCGATATTGTAGTCTTGTTACTGACTAAGGCTGACATGTTCCTTAGACAGGACTCTTAATTAATAGCCCAACAGCCGATGGCAACAACTAAGGGAACTACAGTTTAACGTTGACTCCGAACCACTGCCTCTGAATTACGAACTGGCCTAATTATGATGATGGTCTTTGCGGATTTACGTAGTTTCTTAGTAAGTACAAAGACCCCAAGACACGCCACAATCAACTTACATTTAATTATCACTCATACTTGGCTTAAAACCCTACCTGGGTTAGTCGCCATTAAAAAAAAAGTAATAATAGGTCACTTTTTACGCTATTACGCTGTCAATGATTATTTTTAGTTTCACTGAAAATAAGATACACACAAAATCAGTTTATTCGTAAGGGCAAATAATATCTACACATAACTTGCAACGGTTTTATTTTATATGGACTCGAACACGAGTAGTTTTAACAATTAAATACCACCGTCGCAGCAGACCTGCATACTCAGCGTATTTCCAAAAATAATCATGAGAATTATTTGCCTATTCTCTATAAGATTAACATGAGAAAGAGTGTGCAGGTTAGCTGCTGTGAGGAACACTGAAGTAGTCATTTCTACCATAAATAATTTTTATTTTTAACATTTATACCAACTTTCATCAACATCTGTCTATAAATAAAAGAGTTTGCCTATTCCCTATAAGATTAATCTGGGAAAAGAGTATGCAGGTTTGCTGCCATGATAAACACATAAACTATGATTTTTAAGCATAAAATGATAGATCTCAACCACATGAAGCTAAATATCAAGTTACATCTAAAAATATTATTTATAAATGGATATTATTTTTCATCACTATTCCATAAGATTAACATTGTAGCCTAAAATGTACTTTTTTTAATTTTTTTATATCTCATAAAGAACACAGTTTTTTTGGATTTTTTATTGTGAAAAAACTTAAGACTTATTTGTTTTTATTCCAATATTATTATTTTTTAAAAATTACATGAAAAAACACCCATTTTGGGGTACAAATCAAACTACCCCTTCCCATTGACCGATATGGTTACGAACTCGTCCGAGCAATTGTAGGAATACATGTTACAAATTTGGTCTCGATCGGACCATGTTTACGAGAGTTATCGTGTTCACAATCACCCATATATTTATATAAATTTTAACGACTATTGTTTTTGGACTCTGGGCACCTAAAGAAGAAAAAATAACATGGTCCCGGGCTTAAGTCTCGCCATAAGACTTACGGTAATAGCTTCTTCCCTATGGGAAATTCGCTAAAACTATACTATACAGGAAATTGTGAAATTACGAGTGCACTCCCAGACGAGAACCGTTCAGTGTAATGCGTTATTGTGTCTGTGACTGTGTCTGAGACCGCATCAAGACGAGAGATTGCCGTCCCACCCACATGAATACTAATCACCTCCGGCTGGGATCCGAGATCTGAATAAATCTCTCCTCCGCTGCTCGTTTTTCAATGTTCACCCCTTGCATAAATAACACTATACCGGGCGTCCAGCCCAAAGGTTTTCCATGGGGGAAAATTTCTCATGGGAGAAAACCATTTCTATTGTTATACTGTTTTAAGGTGAGTAATTAGATCTTTGAAATTTCCCACCATTTTTCCAATATGGAGAAAGGTAACATCATCCCATAAAACCCATAGATCCTCTCGGGATACGCCCTGTGAACGTCCTAAGTTTCAATGTTTACATTTTTAGAGAATGAAAACATAAAATTACTTGAATGTCAACAGCTGTGCATACTAAAATTTGACAGTTCGAGAAGAAGGAGAAGAAGAAGAAAGAGCTGCCGTGACCGTCCTAGGTTTCAATGTTTACAGTTTCTAATGACAACATCCGTTTGCACTATATTTTGACAGTTCGGGAAGAAGAAGAAATAAAGTTGATTTTTCAGATAAACTGCTGGATCGAAATTAGTGAATTATTTGAAATAGCGGAATGGTAGATTTTAAGTTTTTTTCCGACGACTGTCTCTATTACATTAATCCTTATCCTCTCCCAATATTTGACAGATGTTACTTTGAAATGTTGTAGACACTCCTGTTTTGTCATTTTGTAAACAATGAAGAATTAATTAACAATACCTTAAATGTATCAGTAGAGCCTACACCTTTCAACCTTTTTAGCCCGTGCGAAGAACGGGTACTTTGGCTAGTTTTTAATATAAAATAATAAGAACAGCTGTTTAGGTAAACTAAAAACATTCACTTTAGACATATCCATGATCTAACCTATTTCCCACAGGGAAGTAAATACAAACATTTTCTTTATAATATTTATACCCACCTGTTAGAGATGGAAATTTTTTCGTAAAAAGACTTCCATTGTTTTTAAACTTTGGTTAATATTTTACTCGACTCACGTCATGTTTTCAGTTGTACACGACCAATTATATGACGTGACAAGGTTGATGTTCGTGACGTGTATAACAGGTGTTACGTGTTGGAGCCTCTGACGTCTGTAACAAGTGTTAAATGTTTGCGATAAGAACAGCTGTTGCTCTATGACGTCGTTTTTGCAATGGGTAAACGTCAAGGTAAACAGCGGAACTGTTATCTGAAACGGGAAATAAGTCGAGAAACAGTTTGGCCTCTTTCAGTTTTGTTCTTTTACAGATTTAGGCTGAAACAGTCTTTTATTCATCGTACCAAGAGATAGAGTTTTGCTCGATTGAAAAAACACATGTAATATAAGTTAATTAATTATCCAAGACCGAATTTTTTTTGAGCATCGTTTGTAGTTCCTCTCCCTTTCAGATACATATTTTCGTTTCGAAGTTCTGCCGCGTTTAATTGTTAATCATAAAAACTATTCTAGAAAGCACTAATTAAACATTTGTAAAAATAAACCGAAATCAATTTAACAACTCCTTAAAACGTTTCTTTCAAACCAAACAGTGGGCTGACACATACTTTTTCCTTTTTATTCTTTCAAGTTTATCTAAATACTAGCCAAAGTACCCATTCTTCGCACGGGTTAAAAAGGCTGAGAGGTGTAGGCTCTATTGATACATTTAAGTTATTGTTAATTAATTCTTCATTGTTTACAAAATGACAAAACACGAGTGTCTACAACATGACAAAGTAACATCTGTCAAATATTGGGAGAGGATAAGGATTAACGTAATAGAGACAGTCGTCGGGAAAAAACTTAAAATCCACCATTCTACTATTTCAAATAATTCACTAATTTCGATCCAGCAGTTTATGTGTAAAAATCAACTTTATTTCTTCTTCTTCCCGAACTGTCAAAATAAATAATAAATGGATGTTGACATTAGAAAATGTAAACATTGAAACTTAGGACGTTCATGGGGCGTAGCCCGAGGGGAGTTTCAGGCCTATGTGTTGCATGAGTTTAAGATCTACCTTTGTGTAAAATTTCAAACCGGTCGGTTCAGTATTTTTCGCGTTTACTTGCCACAACAAACCCACAAAGAAACCCACAAACAAACATACAGCAACCACCTCTTCTTTATAATATTATAGATAATTTATTGTTTTGAAAAATAACAATTTTTGAGAATAACAAGAGAAACAAAGTAATTGTTAGAATTTTATGAGATGGATAACCCCTCCCCCATAAGCAACTATATGCGTTTAGAGCAACTTTGACGTATATTTATTTTCTTATTTTTATTTCTTTTGAATTTGTTTAATTTTTTACATTACAATCGTTGACGATAAAGATGTCCTAATGTCATTTAGAGTTTCTATAACAAAAACTGAATATAAATTGTACTTAACTTTAATATAAAATAATCTACGTCCTAAGGTAAAGGCAAGTCTAAAATTTGTTAAACATTTTTAAACCATATACTTTTTAAGGTTTAAACATGGTTTATTCGTAAAATGAAGGTAAATTTTCCGTTGTGTGTTATACATAGTTCAAGGGGATTTAAAATATTCGATAAATTATGGGATTCGTTAATATTGAGGTTCGTTACACCAAGGGTTGGCTTTATTTACAACTTGTCAAATTTTTGCTCAAATCTATACAGTTTCTTTTTTATCCTAAAATTGTGTCCGTGTAGAGTTGTTCGTTTCCACATTTCTAGAAATCACGAAACAATAAACGTGTTGGGTTTTTCCGTTGTTTTCAATTAGAATTGTAAACAACACGACGCACTGTTGGTGGTTCACGGGTCGTTTGTAAGACGCGAAGCTCAATGTCTTCTGATCATATCAGGCTTTCCGCAGTTCAACGTTTGCTTGTGACACAACGGTGTTTGCTTTAGATTTGCGTCTCTGAGAACGTAGTAATCGTTGAAAACAGCAGAGTAAATATTATTCACTTGTTTTTCCTCACTTTCAGTATTACTGTACATATATTTTAAGCTTGCAGATTAAAATTTTAATTTTAATTACATGTACAAAAGATTAGTCAGATTAATATGAATTTATTTATTTAAAAAAATCGTTATCTAATTAGATTTCGTAGACAGAATTGGTAGACCAATTATAATGGATTCAGAGGCCCTCAAATTATCTAATCAGACATTACATATTTTAACGGTTTTTAGGGATCCCTTAAATTTAAAATAAAAAAACAAAATGTAGTCTGGAGATATAGCTTAAACGTGCACCTGTGCACCTTCATAATAAACGGTACCAGTGGACTGACACTAGTTTCTCTTTAAATTTAAAAATGGAAAATCGGGTAGTAAAATATCATTTCTCAAGTTAATCTCAATATCATTTAATAATTTATTGTTGACGAAAATAAAAATCCTGTAAAATACAGGGAGGGACAAAGTTTTACAAAAAATTAATTTTGTTAAAAATTGATGAGGAAACAACACTTAATACAAGCTTTTTTTGAGCTGTTTTGTTCGGTGATTTGACCTTATTCATACAAAAAAATATGGAAAACGTTGGAAGTAAGGAAGAAATTGATTTTTTATATTCCATAAAAATAACATTGGGTGATTTCAGACAACTACTGCGTTTATCGTGGGCAGTAAATTTAACTTTTCTCTGGAATTAGTCGTAGACAAATAATTCACAATACTAATTTGTTTAGGTTTTTAAGCTGGTTTCAATGGTACCAGTCAAATTATACTTTACTTTTATCGTCTACGCTGAAAATTTAAAAATTTGATTATTTTGACATTTAAAAGCCCATAGCTTTTGTACCGTCATTTTTACAGACATGCAGGTGGTGTAAAATTATTTAGTACTCTGTGCACTATAAACTATCAAATTTTCTATAAAATCGAAAAAATAGAAATAGAAATAAATAATAATAAAATAGAAATAGAGCCGTTTTGAGAAAATTGGATTTTCACGTTTTTAAGGGTTTTTAGGGGTGAACTACCCTTAAAAATCGAAAATTCAAAAAAAATGAAAAAACATGGAGATACGGTGACTAAAATATATACATGCCATTTTCATCTATCGGGTATGTGGCACTACACATCCAGACAACGGACGGACAGACATCACGTCAAAATTTTTGGATTCAGTACAAAACGGATATATCCATAACTCAAATTCGAAAATTTTGACGAAAACAATACTTTCTCCATATAAGGATTAGTATAAGTATATAAGTATTAGGGGAGAAAGTAAAAATCTGACGATCAGTGTAGTTTCGGCATCTCTACACAGACACACGGACATCAGTCCGAAAATCCCATTTTGCGATCCTCAAAATGGATATATTCACTTTCAACTCAAATTTGAAAATTTTGACGAAAATAATACTGTCTCTACATGCTCATTAAAATGGAAGAAAGAATACAAACATTCACTACATAAAAGTAACCAGCTTTTTGTAGCTCACATATTTCTTTCGTTATCATATACGAACTGTAATGATTTAATTTTAAATTTTGGTTTCTTATCAAATAACATTTCATTACATAGGATTTAATTGGGTTATTATAAAATGTTTGTGAAATATAACATAGTTTAAGTCTGCTAGGTTATTTGAATAGGTTTGGCACTACTAGAGCTGTTCAACAACAGAACATGCCACCTTAATTGTATTATCTGATAAGTTAATAAATAATCGAAAAATATTGAATGAAAAATGAGTGTAAAATAATTGTAGCGCGATATTGTAGTCTTGTTACTAAGGCTGACTTGTTCCTTAAACAGTACAGTGCATAGTAACAGTTAATTTATTAATAGATGACATCTAAGGGTCATACAGTTTAACGTTGGATCCGAACCATTATATCGCCTCTTGATTACGAACAGGTATGATTATGAGGATGGTCTTTGCGGATGAACTCGGTATTCAATAGTGCGGACGTTAATCCACGCCGGATAATATCTCATCCACTGGCCATCCCTTATAATCCACCATTCTTGACCTCCAAGTAACTGGATTACGGGACAGGCCACTGTCCCAGTCCATAAAAAACAAATGTGTAATAGTTTGATATGCATTTCGTGTGTGTGTGTGTGTGTGTGTGTGTGTGTGTGTATCAGTTTCCTCGGCGACGCTCAGCTGGTGCTGGAACTGTGTCCACAGCCACCTGTTGCTTAGCAACATGGAAACATCGATCAAGGCCTTTCGTGTTTCTCACAAGGTTTGTTTACCAAGAACCCCATTTGCGGTATTTAATTCCATTAGTTTTCGTCTAATTTTAGAAACGCAAAGTTTTTATAGTTAAAACTTCTCATCGAGATGTTTCATACACTTCATGGATTAAAAATAAATTATTTACCGAATCCATTTATGTTATTTTTCTCCTCAAATGTATTTTTGACGTGGATATGTCTGAGCTCTGAGGGGGGCTGGTGATTCCTGTCACGCGAAAATTGTAACGGAAGTAACGTCATATAGTATGAGTAGGTGTGCGGTCGGCCTAAGTCTGACGTGTCCTTAGATTATGTTAACTAGTAGTTCAAATTTAATGACCTACTGTATAACGTGGGATCTGAACCACAATTTTGTCTCAGAAATACAAACTAGTCTCTTTGCCTGAATATTTAATATTCAATAGTGTGGACATTAATCCACACAAGAGAATATCAAAATTATATACTGACCATCGCTCATAGCTATCCACAATCCGTGACCTCCAAGTACAGTTAACCCTCTTATATCCGGACTAATGTGGCGCATCCGGATCCGGATATGAGAGGGGAATAAAACATCCGGATATTAAATAAAAAAACCACTTTAATAATATAAAAACTCAAAAAATCACGTAATACAGTACAAAGTGGTACAGTACTAGAGTAATACAATTTTTCCTCCATCGTAATGACGACCCTTTTACTTTTTCCTGCCATAATAACCTATTCCTACCCGAAACTAAAACGAACCGTTACAAGAAACATAAGGTCGCTGAAGCAAAACTAAGGCGACACTGACCACGGAGGCAGGAACACGTGATGCGTTGGCTTGGCTATTGGGGTGGGTACGGACAGGTGGGGGGAGGTTTATTTTTTCGTAAGTCAGTGACCTTGCACCAGATAGCACAGAATACTGACAGTAGCGCTAGAGACTCAAGCACTCGGGACAAGGGTGACTCATCTTATGGAGGATGAAAAATTATATTTCATATTAATCAATATTTTGATAAAACTTGATATTTAGTCATGTGGTTGAGGTCTATATTCTTAAAAATCATAGTTTATGTGTTTATCATGGCAGCAAACTTGCATCCTCCCATATTAATCATATAGTGAATAGGCTAAGTCCTTTATTTATGGACAGATGTTGATGAAAGTTGGTATAATGCTAACATTTTATTGTTTACGCTAAAACACCTACTTTCAGCGTTCCTCACAGCAGCAAACCTGTATACTCCTTCCCATGTTAATCTATGGAGATTAGGCAAATAATACTCATATTTTATTGACAGATAATGATCACACTAATCATATATTATTATTATTATATTATTGATTTGGAAATTCGCTGAGTACGCAGGTCTGCTGCGACGGGGGTATTCTCTTTTGAGAGCATGATGCACTGAAGGACTTGGTCGCCCAGATCGCGATTTCACGTTGGAACAAAGTTTTCCCAAAATTATCATGTCGCTAGGATCGTGTCGGCCACTTAGGACCGGGCCTTAGCGTTCGCCTCTAACCGGCAAAAGCATCGTTAATTTCTTGGTTCCCAATAGTTTCCAATTGAGACCCACGCGACGGGCTTGGACATTGACACGCCCCATATGTCTCGCCACCCATACACCCATATGTGAGTCAGCTTCGTGGTACACGATGACGTCACTAGAGATACGCTACGCCAGCACAGCGATCAGCTGTGATTCCTAGAACTGCTGTAGGTTAGTGTCGTGAACCTTTCGGCGGATTTTTTTATTTTCTTTCCTTATAAAAATAGTATTTTGAGAAAGTATTGTTGTCATGTCTGTCTGTCTGTGTGAAGACCCTGAAACCACACTGATTTTTATGAAACTACCGGCTCAGGTGTACTTTACTTAATAAAACATTTTTTAGTAAACCACCCCCCCAAAAATACCCGTTCCGACTGACCGATATGTCTGGATTACAAACTCGCTCGAGTAAATGTTAGGAATACACGTCTCTACCAAATTTGGTCTCGATCGGACCATTTTTACGATAGTTATCGTGTTAACAGACACATATATACGTATATAATTTCTAACTACTATTGTTTTTGGCCTCTGGGAACCTTAAAAAGTCTTCCGATGGCATCGTCTTGCCATGAAACCTACGGCAATAGCTTCTTCCCTATGGGGAATTCGCTAAAACAGTGAAACTATAGTTATGTAAGTGTTATTTTGAAATTTTAAATTATATTAGATTAGATTATTGAAATGGCGACCATACCACAAGGTAGGTATTTTAAGCCAAGTATGAATGAGAGTTGATTGTAAGATGATTGTGGCGCGATCTTGTAGTCTTGCTACTGACTAAGGTTGACATGGTCTTTGGACAGGTCTGTTAATTAATAGCCCAACAGCCGATGGCAACTAAGGGACCTACAGTTTAACGTGGAATCCGAACCACGACCTCTGAATTACGAATTGGAGGATTATGAGGATGGTCTTTGCGGATTAACGTAGCTTTCAATAGTGCGGACGTTAATCCACACAAGAGAACACTACACCCACCGACCATCGCTCACAACTATCCACAATTCGTGACCTCCAAGTAGCTGGATTACAGGATGACGTCACCATCCCAGTCAGTGCAGCTGATTTTGAATATTGAAGTTAAAAATCTATAAACACAAAGTCTAGTAAATGTAGTTTTAACCATTTATGAGGATGAATAAAGACGAGATCCGGCCCGAGCTAAGGCGGTGATTATTATTCATGCGAGAGGAAGCTGTGATCCTCGTTAATACGAGCTCTTCTGCGGCAGCTCCGACAACGATGCTCGGGTAGTTTAAAATAGTTGGTATGGATAATAAATGAGTGTATTCCTATGGACTTGACACATCAAAACATTTATATGAATAATTGAGAAAGCCTATTTTATAATTATTATAGATATTTATACTTTATAGTTTTACATTCAGTTTCAGATGGCTAATAGAAAGTAATCCAGCTACTTGGAGGTCACGAATTGTGGATAGTTGTGAGCGATGGTCGGTGGGTGTGGTGTTCTCTGGTGTGGATTAACGTCCGCACTATTGAAAGCTACATTAATCCGCAAATACCATCCTCATAATTAGACCGATTCGTAATTCAAAGGTCGTTGTTCGGATTCCACGTTAAACTGTAGGTCCATTAGTTGCCATCGGCTGTTGGGCTATTAATTAACAGTCCTGTCTAAGGAACATGTCAGCCTTAGTCAGTGACAAGACTACAAGATCGCGCCACAATCATCTTACAATCAACTCTCATTCATACTTGGCTTAAAATACCTACCTTGTGGTATGGTCGCCATTTCAATAATCTAATCTAATCTAAAACAGCTGTAGCCTAAGAAATCAAATGTTTTGATTGTAGCAAAATTTGTAAATTATTCCCCATAGGTTTATCATTACAACCTTAAAATGCCATAAAATGGAAATCTATGGAGTTTTCACAAATTTGATTTCACTAAAACCTTCCCTGGCACATATAGAACAACATTCCAAAATTTCATGGCAATCGAGCGGATGGTTTTGAAACGCATAATGGTCATACATACATACATTCGGTTTTATATATAGAGATGACCTTTTAAAATGGTGACCTACGCAGGTAGGTTAAGTAAAGTATGGACGAGAAATGAGTGTAAGATGATTGTGGCACGATCGAGTTGTCTTGTTACTGACTAAGGCTGACAAAATAATAGCCAACAATTAATAGCCCAATAGCCGATGGCGACTACGGGGCTTACAGTTTAACGTGGAGTCCGAACCATTGCCTCTAGGATGGTCTGTGCGGATCACAGTACCGCATCACGGAATACTGGACTTGTTACTTTTAGTACGGCACGTTTTTAGCGAATTTCCCATAGGGAAGAAGCTATTACCGTAGGTCTCATGGGGCCCGGGACCATGTTATTTTTTCTTCTTTAGGTGCCTAGAGACCAAAAACAATAGTCGTTAAAATTTATATATATATATGTGTGTGTGTGTCTGTGAACACAATAACTCTCGTAATAATGGTCCGATCGAGACCAAATTTGGTAGAGACGTGTATTCCTACAAATGCTCGGACAAATGTTTTTTTGTGTTTTTCTCATGTAATTTTAAAAAAATTCAAATTTTATATTTCATTAGAATCAGCTTAAAAAACTACACAATTAAGTTCCTTAAAGTTTTTCTCTATCTCCAACGGTTACCGAGTTAAAAAAAATCTAAACACAGTACGTTGTATTGTGGGGCTCCAATGTTAATCTTATGGAGGATAGGGAAAAATTAATATTTCCCATATTAATGAATATTTTTTGATGAAACTTGATATTTAGCTTCATGTGGTTGAGATCTATCCTTTTATGCTTAAAAATCATAGTTTATGTGTTTATCATGGAAGCAAACCTGCATACCGTACTCTTTTCCCATGTTAATCATATAGGGAATAGGCAAACTCCTTTATTTATGGACAGATGTTGATGAAACTTGGTATAATTGGTTAAAATAAAAATTATTTATGGTAGAAATGACTACTTTCAGTGTTCCTCACAGCAGCTAACCTGCACACTCTTTCCCGTGTTAATCTTATGGAAAATAGGCAAATAATTCTCATGTTTATGGACAGTTTTTTATAAAACTTGTCATATTTTATTATTATTATATTATTGATTTGGAAATTCGCTGAGTACGCAGATCTGCTGCGACGGGGGTATTTTTTCTCCTCATAAGTTAACGATCTATCCCACGGTGCTCGTACATATGTGTGGAAGTCCACGACGACACTTGGCGTCTACACAGCCGTCCGTCATCGTGACAGCTGTCCGAGGAACCGCTGTTCTGGTAAATTCTCCAACCATCGGAAAATTCTATCGTCATTGTTTTCAAACATCGCTATCTAAGACTGTTTACACACTGGCGCCTCTCTCACAGACGTGACGTGGCTACGTTTGACGTTGGATGAGGATGAAATGTTGCTTTTGATAAGTGTAAAAATTGGAAGAAGGCGTCGCCGAAGAATGTTACATGTACAACTGGAATACTAGTCCACCTATATTGGAAAGAAAACATTAATAGTAGCAAGTACGTTATAACAAAGAAATAATTGTTTCAACACCCAGAAGGTATTAAACCTTTTAGCGAATTTCCCTTTGGAGAGAAGCTAATGTGTGTACATATACAGTATATATGTGTGTGTGTCTGTGAACACGATAACTCTCGTAAAAATGGTCCGATCGGGACCAAATTCGGTAGAGACGTGTATTCCTTACATTTGCTCGGACGAATTCGTAAACTAGACATATCGGTCAATGGGAACGGGTAGTTAGGGGGGGTTTGTACTCAAAAATTGGGGTTTTTACGTTTTTCATATCTAATTTAAAAAAAGGTTTTTTTTAAATTTTATCTTCAACCATTAGAATCAGCTTAAAAAACTACACAATTTAGTTCTTTGAAGTTTTTCTCTATCTCCAACCGTTACCGAGATATTAAAAATCTAAACACAGTACGTTGTATATTGGGGCTCGAATGTTAATTTTACGGAGTATAAGGAAAAATTAATATTTTACTTACTAACCTATATTTTTGGATACAACTTTATATTTAGCTTCATGTGGTTGAGGTTCATCGATTTATCGTCGTCCTTTCAATGTTTACATTTTCTAATGTCAACATCATTATTTTATTTGACAGTTCCAAGAATTAGAATTATTTATTTAATAAACTCTATCAATATATAGAAATATTAGTTAAAAATAGTGGAATGGTAGATTTTAAGTTTTCTCCTGATGCTCTTACGTTAATCCTTTCCCAATATTTGACAGATTTTACTTTATCAAGTTGTAGACATTCGTGTTTTGTCATTTTGTAAACAATAAAGAATTAATTAACAATAATTTAAATGTATCAGTAGAGCCTGAACCTCTCAGCCTTTTCTACCCGTGCGACGAACGGGTACTTTGGCTAGTTAACAAATATTTACTGTCAACAAATCTTCGCAACGAACCTGCATAATCTTTCAATTTTCATATTTCGAACAATATGAGTCCATAATTTATTGGCATATGGTATTAGTTTGTGGCATTGTTATCTACTAATCTAGGCCTTTAATTTATTGCCGATATCAACCTTCAAACCTTCAACCAATCAAGATTTTCAACTGTGCCTTCCGAAAAAGAAATTTACTATTGCCTGCAATGTATGCCATATTTTTAGTTGAGATATATCTTTTCGTTTTAAAGTTACAAAGTCTTCCTAAGACTTAAGAGTCTGCATCAGTGGTAGCCATCTTGAATTTTAGTCCCGTAAGAGCAATGTTAAATTCTGGCGGAACATACCTTCACTTTGGCGTCTGTAGTGGCGTTAATTATCAAAGTATCAATGTAAAACTTTAGAAGTACATTGATGAGATGTGGCTCAAGGGCATGACCTTTTAATATGTTCAAAAATTTAACTTGATATAAAAACAAAAATCTAGGAATATTTTACAAAATAAATCATTATTATTTTTTTATTGAGAGCGAAAATAAGAAGTTCTGTAAGGTGGTGCCCTGGAGGACTGTAATACCTTTAATTTGACACCTCTTCCGTTAATTTATGACAATAGGTCAAGGAGATATAGGCGCCAGAATTTAACATTGCTCTTACGGGACTAAAATCCAAGATGGCTACCACTGATGTAGACTCTTAACTGTCACCTTTTGTTTGAACTCCATTACGACGTCTATCTTTCCGTTATGTTCGACTCAGAGCGAAAAGTTATTAAAAGCCGAAACACGTTTCCAGTACCTATTTCTGGGAAGTAGCTCGCGAAACTTTTCTATCTAGAAGATTAAAACTTAGGAGAAACACTTTCCATAACAAATACTGACTTAATACTTTTTATCGCAGAATATAGCAAGCTTTTTTAAAACTAATTGGGCAGCACTATTAAAAAGCACAAGATAAGGAAAACATACATAATGAGCCGTCTCATAGGTTATGTATTCGTATGCTGTTATCAGTGTTGATAACAACATGACTTGTTGAATCATATCCGAAATAATCGTTCTACTTAAATTTAGAGACTCATTTGTCTAGGTCAGACTGAGGGGCATAGTTTGTAGAATGGTGCAAGTCTTAAAAGTTATACAAACCTTGTTCATGTGTGCCTCGTAAATGGACAGTTAAGAGTCTGCATCAGTGGTAGCCATCTTGGATTTTAGTCCCGTAAGAGCAATGTTAAATTCTGGCGCGTATATCTCCTTGACCTATTGTCATAAATTAACGGAAGAGGTGTCAAATTAAAGGTATTACAGTCCTCCAGGGCACCACCTTACAGAACTTATTATTTTCGCTCTCAATAAAAAAAATAATGATTTATTTTGTAAAATATTCCTGGATTTTGTTTTTATATCAAGTTAAATTTTTGAACATATTGAAAAGGTCATGCCCTTGAGCCACATCTCATCAATGTACTTCCAAAGTTTTACATTGATACTTTGATAATTAACGCCACTACAGACGCCAAAGTGAAGGTATGTTCCGCCAGAATTTAACATTGCCCTTACGGGACTAAAATTCAAGATGCCTACCACTGATTGAACTGGAATAAATAACACATATATAATTCCATAAACTTATCCATTCACGAGGTAAACGTGTTAAGCTAACCATATCTTGTAAAAACGTCCTGCCGGAGCCTTAAAATATCCTGACATCTCACTTTATTCTTCATTTGATAATTTTTTATAAATTTTATTCAAATTATACTAGAACCCGTGCTGATAAACATAGTTTTAATACTCGAACCAGAAGCCAACATAGGCAAACTTCTCATACAACAGACATCTCATTCCCTTCCTCAAAATTATTTAATGAAATTTACAATCAAATCGTATTAAGGAATTTCCTGTCGATGAGTTTTAGAAGCACTAAATATATCGAATGTTCAGTATAGAATTTCATTTTTTGAAAACCTTTATTTGAAATTCATTTTAAGTGAAACAAAGTTTGACGACGTTTCGGGATCTGTTATCTGAGCCCGTCCTCAGGTGAGCTAGTACCTAAGACATGGCAGGATTCCGGACTAAGCCGGTATAAAGCTGCAAACAAATAAGTTTAAAGCAGTAAAAAAAATTACAAACAACACCATTCACTAACAGTTACGCTCACAATAAACAAAACACGTCCACTCGTCACTAAGACTCAAAAACATCCCCGAGTTTAAGGTAGGGTCTACTAGCTCGCCAGAGCACGGGATCAGATTCCAGGTCCCGAAACGTCGTGAAACTTTGTTTTACTTAAAATCATGATGAAAATTACCGTACTAAAAATATAAATAGCATATGTTTGGTCTACGTAATAGCATATAGTTGCAAAAATTGTCAATTTTCAAATAAAATGAAATGATAATCATATTTAGGTTCGATTTTACAAATAACACGAGATTACACAACTCGTCGTATGCAATTCTATCTACAAACATCAGTACCTTATGTGTTGCCTTATTATTCGTTTAGAGTAAAGAAGCCGAGGTGAATATATCAATTTTCGTAAGATGAAATAAAAATATGTTATTGTATTACCCACTAGCTGACCCGGCGAACTTCGTAACGCCTAACAGTAAATAAGTGTTAACTTTCAGATTGGCCATGTTCTGTAGTCGAATAGCATTACGACTTCGTTGTGAAAGATTAGATATTCTGGGTCGCGGCATAGTTAATAACAATACTGAAACGATAAGACATATTAATAACATTCATACAGAACAAATAAATCTGAGTGGATTGATTCACAATTTTTCTAATCCAACCTAAAACCAAACAAAACCTAACTGTAATACGGCTTTTATAGGAAAGATACACATCAGCTGATTATTATAATAAACGTAATATGTATAAACACCGTAATATTTTTTTTATTTGGCCGACATAATTATAAACACGTGAATTTTAATCAGATAGAATATAAATATATAAATACATAATCCCAGAAAATCGTAAAGTATTAACGTGGTGAATAAAGCTGTTCATTTTGTACAGTACACATTTACTTCATAGTTTTACATTAATGAATGATTCAGATGGCATTGGATAGTAAAGCATATTGCTAATGGAAAGTAAACCAACAGCTGTAGCTTAAGAAATCAAATGTTTTTATTGTAGAACATTTGTAAACAAACTTAGTTCCCATAAGGTTAACATTAGAAATTTAAAACGCTATAAAATGGAAACTAATTGAATTTATGGAAAACAGAGATGAATAAAAAAATCAAAGATCATTAAAATCGGTCCAGCCGTTCTCGAGTTATAATGCGTGTAACTAACACGACTTTGTTTTATATATTTAGATATGCATTTCTGCGTTCCAACAAATTGAACAACGCTCTCAGTTTAGGATTGTTTGCAAAGGTCACCCAGTTGTAGTTTCTGTAATAACAACACTGTATCAGATAACGAATAAGAATAAAAATCCTTGGAACTGTTAGAGGCTGTATGGGAATACCTCACACTCACCTGGTTTATTTTTCACGACACATTGTACTGCGGTTCGTAGTGAATAAAATATTTCCCACTCTCGGTCGTTCACGTGTCAACCTTCATCTCTATGGTTTTCTCTCAAAATGTAAACATAGTTTGAGTTACATGTGCTAGTTACTTGGCCTGAGAGCTTTGTTAAGGTTTGTCACGTCAGTGATATTCTCAGAAGTAATTTGTAAGGAAAACAATATGTACTGTTCGTAACATAAACAATTGGGAGTCTAAGATGTAGGTCAAATTCCTATGGTGCATGTAATCCTTTGGTGTGAATTAACGAACGCACTAATGAATACCAAGTTCACCTGCAAATATCATCCTCATAATTATTCCAGTTTGTCATTTAGAGGCACAAGTGTTTCGAATTCCTTGTTTAAGAGTCTGCATCAGTGGTAGCCATCTTGGATTTTAGTCCCGTAAGAGCAGTGTTAAATTCTGGCGGAACATACCTTCACTTTGGCGTGTGTAGTGGCGTTAATTATCAAAGTATCGATGTAAAACTTTGGAAGTACATTGATGAGATGTGGCTCAAGGGCATGACCTTTTCAATATGTTCAAAAATTTAACTTGATATAAAAACAAAACAAACAAACAAAATATTCAAAAACAAAATATTCCTGGATTTTTGTTTTTATATCAAGTTAAATTTTTGAACATATTGAAAAGGTCACCCTTGAGCCACATCTCATCAATGCACTTCCAAAGTTTTACATCGATACTTTGATAATTAACGCCACTACACACGCCAAAGTGAAGGTATGTTCCGCCAGAATTTAACATTGCCCTTACGGGACTAAAATTCAAATGCCTACCACTGATGCAGACTCTTACTGTAGGCCCTTTAGATGCATTTGGCTGTTGGGCTATTAATTAACAGACCTGTCCAAAGAACATGTCAACCTTAGTCAGTAACAAGACAACAATATCGCACCATAATCATCTTACACTCATTTCTCATGGGGTAGGTCGCCATGTCATAAGGTAATCTATAATGTGTATAACCACTCTGTTCAGCATAAGATTAACCGCATGTTATTCACATGTGAATATGTTGACGTATTCAACAAAGGTAGGTCTAAGATCCGACCACGTGACTCTGGAGAAGTTGTCCCAGTTAACAAGAGCGGTAAACACTCCAAGGTGACGTCTTGTTTATACTTGTCGGTCAAGGGGAAGGTACAATAGACTGTGCTGTGAGCAATGGTTGTAAAACCGGTCTTCAAACATGTGACAGTCAGCTGATCAACATTGACCAGCTGATGACGCCTTGTGTGACTCAGCTGTGCTACTCGTCCTTGTTTTCCGTGTTTGGACTTGTGGAAAGCTTTGAACCATATAGGCCTACATTTATTAAGCACTAGCTGACCCAACGAACTTCGTAACGCCTAACAGTAAATACATGTTAACTTTAAGATTGGACATGTTCTGAAGTCGAATAGCATTACGGCTTCATTGTTGAAAGGTTATATATTCTGGGTCGCGGCATAGTGAATAACAATACTGAAACGATAAGACATATTAATAACATTTCCATAAAACAAATAAATCTGAGTGGATTAATTCACAATTTTCAAATCCAATTCAAACCCAAACCAGATATGCAACAGCTGATTATTATAATAAACGTAATATACAAAATATTGTAATTTTTTATTGGGCCAGCATATAAACACGTGATTTTAAATTAGACAGGAAATAAAAATATAAATACACAATACCCCAAAACCGTAAACTATTAACGTGGCGAATAAAGCTGTTCATTTTGTACAGCACATATTAACTTCATAGTTTTACATTAATGATTCAGATGACATTGGATAGTAAAGCATATTGCTAATGGAAAGTAAACCAATCAGCTGTAGCTGAGAAATCAAATGTTTTCATTGTAGAAAATTTGTAAACAAACTTACACATATATAGCAGCTTCCTAAAGTTTCATGGCGATCGGATGAGTAGTTTGGCAACGCATAAAGGACATACATACACGCATTCAATTTTATATATAGAGATCAGTTAAAATTGCGGGCTTTGGTTTCGATCCATCACTCTTTGACTTACTGGGCCAGATTGTTACCTCCTAAGCTACCGTGCCGGTCACGTATTCTGTGTTTACCCTGATTTTGAGTTGAAAAATAAAGAAATATAAAGGTTATTGTAATCATTATACACCTAGTATATTCAGTCTCGGGTGAATATTCAAGTAAAAAAGCGCCGGAATTATTACATTGACATCAAAACTGTTTACTTTTCGTTTAAAAATAGATACGTTCCCGCTACTATGTCATAACCAAAGTTTAGAAATATTCCAGTGTAAACGAAGTCATCGCTTATATAGACTGCATAAAGTCGGGTCGTTTGGTGACTAACGCCGTCAACAAGAGACGGAACTGTCGATGAAGGATCAACAGCCCAGTCGCACCACACAATGCGCGTGGCGATATTGATAACATCAACTTCGTACGCTACTAAATGTAAATATTATCAGATTTCGTCAATGTTTGAAGGTTAAAGCGGTTAGTTTCAGACTCAATAATTTTACATTAAATATTAAATAATTATTTTTTTAAACCAATTAATCGTTTTAGCAATGTGCAAAGTAAACAGAAAGAAAGTAAAGATTTTTTGGTAAAGTGGAAAAATAGATGCCCTCCATGTTACAAGGGGAAGTATATTCCGGTAACTGGCATCAGTATATGCCTTCTATGTTCCAAGGTGAAGTATATTCCGGTGATCGGCATCAAAACATGCCCTCCATGTTCCAAGGGGAAGCACATTCCGGTGACCGGCATCAAAACATGCCCTCCATGGTACAAGTAAGTATATTGACCGGCATCAAAACATAAGTTACAAGGTTTATATTCCGGTTATCGGCATCAAAACATGCCCTCCATGTTCCAAGGTGAAGTATATTCCGGTTATCGGCATCAAAACATGCCCTCCATGTTCCAAGGTGAAGTATATTCCGGTGACCGGCATCAAAACATGCCCTCCATGTTCCAAGGTGAAGTATATTCCGGTGACCGGCATCAAAACATGCCCTCCATGTTCCAAGGTGAAGTATATTCCGGTGATCGGCATCAAAACATGCCCTCCATGTTCCAAGGTGAAGTATATTCCGGTGACCGGCATCAAAACATGCCCTCCATGTTCCAAGGTGAAGTATATTCCGGTAACCGGCATCAAAACATGCCCTCCATGTTCCAAGGTGAAGTACATTTCGGTGACCGGCATCAAAACATGCCCTCCATGTTCCAAGGGGAAGTACATTTCGGTGACCGGCATCAAAACATGCCCTCCTTGTTCCAAGGGGAAGTATGTTCCGGTGATCGGCATCAAAACATGCCCTCCATGTTCCAAGGGTAAGTACATTTCGGTGACCGGCATCAAAACATGCCCTCCTTGTTCCAAGGTGAAGTATATTCCGGTGACCGGCATCAAAACATGCCCTCCATGTTCCAAGGTGAAGTATATTCCGGTGATCGGCATCAAAACATGCCCTCCATGTTCCAAGGGGAAGTATATTCCGGTGATCGGCATCAAAACATGCCCTCCATGTTCCAAGGGGAAGTATATTCCGGTAACCGGCATCAAAACATGCCCTCCATGTTCCAAGGGGAAGTATATTCCGGTGACCGGCATCAAAACATGCCCTCCATGTTCCAAGGTGAAGTATATTCCGGTGACCGGCATCAAAACATGCCCTCCATGTTCCAAGGGGAAGTATATTCCGGTGACCGGCATCAAAACATGCCCTCCATGTTCCAAGGGGAAGTATATTCCGGTAACTGGCATCAAAACATGCCCTCGTTGTTCCAAGGGGAAGTATATTCCGGTGACCGGCATCAAAACATGCCCTCCATGTTCCAAGGGGAAGCACATTACGGTGACCGGCATCAAAACATGCCCTCCATGGTACAAGGGGAAGTATATTCCGGTTATCGGCATCAAAACATGACCCCAAGTTACAAGGGGAAGTATATTCCGGTTATCGGCATCAAAACATGCCCTCCATGTTCCAAGGTGAAGTATATTCCGGTTATCGGCATCAAAACATGCCCTCCATGTTCCAAGGGGAAGTATATTCCGGTGACCGGCATCAAAACATGCCCTCCATGTTCCAAGGTGAAGTATATTCCGGTGATCGGCATCAAAACATGCCCTCCATGTTCCAAGGGGAAGTATATTCCGGTGACCGGCATCAAAACATGCCCTCCATGTTCCAAGGTGAAGTATATTCCGGTGATCGGCATCAAAACATGCCCTCCATGTTCCAAGGGGAAGTATATTCCGGTGATCGGCATCAAAACATGCCCTCCATGTTCCAAGGGGAAGTATATTCCGGTGATCGGCATCAAAACATGCCCTCCATGTTCCAAGGTGAAGTATATTCCGGTGACTAGCATCAAAACATGCCCTCCATGTTCCAAGGTGAAGTATATTCCGGTGACTAGCATCAAAATATGCCCTCCATGTATAAGGTGTGTTCCAAGGAGAAGTATATTCCGGTGATCGGCATCAAAACATGCATTCCATGTTCCAAGGTGAAGTATATTCCGGTAACTAGCATCAAAACATGCCCTTTATGTTCTAAGGTGAAGTATATTCCGGTGATCGGCATCAAAACATGCCCTCCATGTTCCAAGGTGAAGTATATTCCGGTAACCGGCATCAAAACATGCCCTCCTTGTTCCAAGGTGAAGTATATTCCGGTAACCGGCATCAAAACATGCCCTCCATGTTCCAAGGTGAAGTATATTCCGGTGATCGGCATCAAAACATGCCCTCCTTGTTCCAAGGGGAAGTATATTCCGGTGATCGGCATCAAAACATGCCCTCCATGTTCCAAGGTGAAGTATATTCCGGTGATCGGCATCAAAACATGCCCTCCATGTTCCAAGGTGAAGTATATTCCGGTGATCGGCATCAAAACATGCCCTCCATGTTCCAAGGGGAAGTATATTCCGGTGACCGGCATCAAAACATGCCCTCCATGTTCCAAGGGGAAGTACATTCATGTGATCACGTAGGTTTGGTGCTGGTGTCGTCACAGTGACTGTGATTTACGCTGTTGATTTTCCCCTCGGACGTGTGTATGTGGGTCGAGGTCCAGGTCCAGCCTCTATCTCCGGGGGCTCGCCGCTGACACGACGTATCTTCCGTGTTACGAAGCTATCAGTAGTCAACTGATATTCTTATCGAATCATACATTCTGTTCACTTATTCCGGATTAATTTTGTTTGTTCCAATTGTGTTTTTTACCAGTGCCGTCATGTTAGATTTAGCCTCTTAAGAACGATTATTTTCTACATGACTCTTCACACGATCGTCAAAAAAATTATATTCGTAATGTTAGTTTAAATTAAAATTGGTTATCTAGAGAAATAAAACGGTAACTTACTTTGAAATCGGTATTGAGTTAGAAATAAGAAATCATTATGTTTTATGTAAAAAAATCAATACTGTTTTTACTTCCCTATAAACCATTGAATTTTGGTTTACGATTAAAATCACAATCATCTGTTTTTCTGACTATCTTGTGGCCAATGTTTTAAAAATAAACATCAAATTACAAATTTACTTTTAAATAGTAAAAACACACTTTGTTACGTCTCATTTTCAGCCTGTAATATCTAAAATGTTAGTTGTTGATGTAGTGTTTATTTAATGTAAAAGAGGTAGAAAGGTCGAGAGTTTTTGTGAATCTGAAATTTAACTAAGGACCTCTCCGCAGTTTGGGTCACCAAGGCCTGTGAAGATCAAAGGAAATCATTGATAAACTCCGCCAGTATTAATTCTTTTACCTGTATCGTAGTTTAAATCAATAGTCGAAGTGTCTTACAGGCTAAAATAAAGAAATTTTATTGAATTAATAGTTATAAAAATTCAGTACACGGGTCAGATATTGGGTTTGACGGAATTTGGCTTTCGTTCCAATTGTGAATTCATGGTAAAAATGTCTGCGGAAGCTACAGGGGACGAATCTTTCCTGACCGCTCTTGAAGAAAATAAAACCTTATACTTACACGCTCAGACTTGTAGTACGTGTCCTACAATCCATCCTCTCTAAGCTAAGTAGTCGGAATGATCCTCCAGCATTCTGTGTACAGGCCAGGATAAGATTAGGTAATGGTTTGTGTTATTCAACTGCAGACGCATTTTTAAACATTTTGATAGGAAATTGTTTAAACCCCGTTGTTCTGTTTCTTTTAGCTGATTTCCCATAGGGACGAAGCTATTACCGTAGGTCTCATGGCAAGACTATATATATATATATATATATATATATATATATATACACGATAACTCACGTAAAAAATGGGTTTTTGCGTTTTTCATATCTAATTAAAAAAAATTAAATTTTATCTATCTCCAACGGTTACCGAGATATTAAAAAATCTAAACACAGTACGCTGTATTTTGGGACTGAAATGTTAATCTTATGGAGGATAAAAAAAATTAATATTTCTCTTATCAATCAATATTATTGGATTAATCTTGGTATTTACCTTCATATGGTTGAGATCGTATGCTTCAAATGCTTAAAAATCATAGTCTGTGTTTATCATTGCAGTAAACCTGCATACTTTTTCCCATGTTAATCATGCAGGCTCCTTTATTTATGGACAGATGTTGGTAAAACTCAGTATAAATGTTAAAAATAAAAATGGTGGTATAAATGCCTACTTTCAGTGTAACTCACAGCAGCAAACCTGCACACTCTTTTCCATGTTAATTTTGTGGAGAAGAGGCAAACTCATTTAATCATGGACAGATATTGTGAAATTTGTTACATGGTAAAAATTAATAAAGTTTATCGTAAAAATACCTACATACAGCGTTCTTCTGCGTCAAAACAATCATACAACACTTGAAAAGATGATGTACTGGTTTTATTTTTCGTAGTAATAACTCAAAGTGGGTTTGGAAATGTTATAATAATTAAAACTTCTCTTTACTGCTCGTCTCTACACGGTAGCTGGTACACACCCGAGTGCTGTCTTCCTAATACTCTTTCCTCTTTCATTCTCCATTGTTTAAATGTTTAAATGTACTGTAATTGATAATACGTAATTTAAACTGTTGGACCTGTTGGATAAAATTTTATTTATAGACGTCTAAAGATTTTTTTCGAGGTTTATGTGAAAATTCGGTATTTTCGAAGCCCTGATGTAATGTTAGACTCAATATAAATGGAGTGAAGACCGCGTGAGTCAACAGTCGAGTACGAGAGAAAGCGTTGGACTGCTGACTACTGTATATAGGTGTTGGATGGCTGTGGGTTACGTGTTCAAGAACAAGGACGACGACACCTGATTCCAACAAACCTGACATCATATGATTTCTTCGTGTTCGTATCTTCTCAACCGTATTTTTTACGTTCCCAATGCCGTTATCTACTTCGTACTATTTGTTTTAATTATTATTTCTATCACCTTTTGAAATGGTGGACCAGGTAGGTATTTTAAGCAAAGTTTGAAATGGAAAAGAGTGTAGGATGATTGTGGCGCGATCTTGTAGTCTTGTTACGGACTAAGGCTGACATCTTCCTTAGACAGAAGTGTTCATTAATAGCCCAACAGTCAGTGGCATATCCAAGGAACCTACAATTAAACGTGGAGTCCGAACCACTGCCTCTGAACTATGAACTGGTTTAATAATGAGGATGATTTTTGCAGATCAACGTTGCGGGCGTTAAAAGTCTGCATCAGTGGTAGGCATCTTGAATTCTAGTCCCGTAAGGGCAATGTTAAATTCTGGCGGAACCATCACTTTGGCGTGTGTAGTGGCGTTAATTATCAAAGTATCAATGTAAAACTTTGGAAGTACATTGATGAGATGTGCCTCAAGGGCAACACCTTTTCAATATGTTCAAAAATTTAACATGATAAAAAACAAAAATCCAGGAATATTTTACAAAATAAATCATTATTATTTTTTATTGAGAGCAAAAATAAGAAGTTCTGTAAGATGGTGCCCTGGAGGACTGTAATACCTTTAATTTGACACCTCTTCTGTTAATTTATGACAATAGGTCAAGGAGATATAGGCGCCAGAATTTAACATTGCTCTTACAGGACTAAAATTCAAGATGCCTACCACTGATGCAGACTCTTAATCCACACAATAGAACACTACAACCACTAGCCATCACTCACAAACTATCCACAATTCTCGACTCCAAGTAGTTGGGTTACAGGTCACACCACGATCCCAGTCAAGTTACGTCGGTAGTGTTAATTTTTAATTAAAAGAAAGACCACACAACACGGCCTTAACCGCAGTTGCGTGCCGCTGCAAGCGTTTACTCCAAGTTAATTCTATTAAGCTAATTGCCATTACGTTTACATGAGTACGTAACACAGCTGCAAACGATGATAGTGAATGTGGAAGCGGAGCACTTTCTGTTTCGAACGGACGGGCTTTTAATGATAGATTAATTTATAGCTTTTACTTTATACCCTTAAACATGGTAAATGTATAAAGTGACTTTGTAAACGTTTTCGACATAGAGTTTAATATTTTAACTCTCGTTTTTGAACCTTAATAAATCCAAAATACCCCCGTCGCAGCAGACCTGCGTACTCAGCGAATTTCCAAATCAATAATATAGTAATAATAATAATATATGACAAGTTTTATAAAAATCTGTCGATAAACATGAGAATTATTTGCCTATTCTCCATAAGATTAACATGGGAAAGAGTGTGCAGGTTAGCTGCTGTGAGGAACACTGAAAGTAGTCATTTCTACTATAAATAATTTTTATCTTAACATTTATACCAACTTTCATTAACATCTGTCCATAAATAAAGGAGTTTGCCTATTCCCTACATGATTAATATGGGAAAAGAGTATGCAGGTTTGCTGCCATGATAAACACATAAACTATGATTTTTAAGCATAAATTGATCGATCTCAACCATATTAAGCTAAAAATCAAGTTCAATCCAAAAATATTGTTTAATAAGTAAAACATTTATTTTTCTTTATTCTTCATAAGATTAAAATTGGAGCCCCAAAATACAACGTACTGTGTTTAGATTTTTTAATATCTCGGTAACAGAGCAAAACTTTAAGAAACGTTTCTACCAAATTTGGTAGAACCATTTTAACGACCATTTTACGAGAGTTATCGTGTTCACAGACACACACACACACACATACACATATATATTTTTTTTAATAAAAAAAATTTTAACGACTATTGTTTTTGATCTCTGGGCACCTAAAGAAGAAAAAATAACATGGTCCCGGGCTTAGGTCTTACCATAAGACCTATGGTAATAGCTTCTTCCCTATGTGAAATTCGCTACAAAAAACAACATTAACACTACAATTGCCGTGACCGTCCTAGGTTTCAATGTTTACATTTTCTAATGACATCATCCGTTTGCACTATATTTTGACAGTTCGGGAAGAAGAAGAAATAAAATTGATTTTTCAGATAAACTGCTGGATCGAAATTAATGAATATTTGAAATAGTAAAGATTTTAAGTTTTTTTTTTCCGACGACTGTCTCTATTACAAATTTATCCTCTCAATGTATCAGAAGAGCCAACACCCCTCAGGTTTTTTAACCCGTGCGAAGAACGGGTACTTTGGCTAGTAATTTAATAAAGTTTTTTATGTGCTTTTACTTAGTGAACAGCCTTAATGTCAGGACATTACCATGCAAAACATCCCTTATTGCAGTGAACCTGCATACTCAGTAGTATTCCATTACTATGGAGGAAATACTATAACTACAATTAAATTCGCTTTACTCACGCCAGCGTGCTGAGTGCGATCTCCATTTTTAATGTAATAGAATATCTAGAGCTAAAACTTTTAATTTATATGTAACCCGTAGGTAATTACTTGGAAAAGGAAAAAGTTTCTCCAACTCCAAAATTTTAGTGTGGTTAAAACACAGGTGCGTTGGAAAAGTCCATAAAAATACTACTAGTAAGTATAAGTTATTTTTGTTATTTTTTAAACGAGTACCACACTCAACTCTTCCACGCGATTGGGTGATATAGGGGAGAAAATTCTTCTCCAAAATGTAAATTAATATTTTTTTGAATATATTTCAAGTGTTCAATTTTCATCACTTTAGAATCTGTTGGTTTTTTTATTGATGAATGTTTACACCCCGCTGAATTTGTATTTAAATCAAGAATAAACGGAATAATGAAACTGCAATAAGTGGCTTTCCCTACATTATTGATAGGATTTGTTCATACTATTGTTAGTATTTATTGGTAAGAATACCGGGGTATGGACGGCCCCCCCAATAAAACGTTAAAAATGTCATAAAGTGTAGAATAATAAAATACCCCCGTCGCAGCAGACCTGCGTACTCAGCGAATTTCCAAATCAATAGCATAATAATAATAATATACGACAAGTCAAGTGGTCAAAATCTGTAAACATAAGATTATTTGCCTTTTCTCCATAAGATTAACATGGGAAAGAGTGTGCAGGTTTGCTGCTGTGAGGAACACTGAAAGTAATACCAATAATTTTTTATTTTAAACCAACTTTCATCAACATCTGTCCATAAAATAAAGATTTGCCTATTTATATGATTAACATAAAAGAGTATGCAGGTTTGCTGCCATGATAAACACATAAACTATGATTTTAAGCATAAATGGATTCTCAACCACATAAGCTAATTATAATTTTTATCCAAAAATATTGGTTAATAAGTGAAATATTAATTTTTCCTTATCCTCCATAAGATTAACATTGGAGCCTCAAGATACAACGTACTGTGTTTAGATTTTTTTATATCTCAGTAACCATTGGAGAGAGGGAAAATCTTTGAGGAACTTAATTGTGTAGTTTTTAAGCTGATTTTAATGGTGAAAGATTAAATCTAAAAATCTTTTAAACTACGTATGAAAAACGCAAAAAACCCCATTTTGGGGTACAAAACCCCCCCAAACTACCCGTTCCCAATGACCGATATGTATGGTTTACGAACTCGTCCGAGCATTTGTAGGAATACACGTCTCTACCAAATTTGGTCTCGATCGGACCAGTTTTACGAGAGTTATCGTGTTCACAGACACACACACACACACACACACACACACATACATATACAATGTATATGTATATATAAATTTTAACGACTATTGTTTTTGGTCTCTAGGCACCTAAAGACGAAAAAACATGGTCCCGGGCTTAAGTCTTACCATGAGACCTACGGTAATAGCTTCTTCCCTATGGGAAATTCGCTAAAAACACTAAAATGTATACCAAAAACTGAATAGATTATCTTTTAGACTGTTCAACGTAATATTTGTTTCAGCGCTGAAATATAACTTTTAACCACGCGATGAAGTTTTCAAATATAATTTACGAGAAACGAGATTTTCTCCGACAAAATATTGCCGGACTAAATAATTCAGTGAAACGGGAGCTCCTGTGAATTTGTAAACCTGTAACTAAAGTTTTTAACCAACAGCGCGTAACGTTTGTAATTTATGTTTTAAAAAAGTTTAAAGCCGTGTTATCTTCTTGAAAGTAATAGCGGTTCATGTACGTATCAAATAATCATGTATATTGTGTTCAAGGAATGAACTTGGTAAATAAATCTGGTTTGTTTCGAAGGTTTAACGATCAACTTTCAAACTGCTTACGTTGTTAAAACTGTTTGGCCTCTCTTATTTCATTTATTTATAAGTCTTCATTACAGTGATATTTTATCAAAGGTTGAAGAGATCTGGAAATGCCACTTCTATTCAGCTGCTTTTGGAAAGTGTTTCCTAAAAATATTTTTAAAGTTTTCATCTCGTGATTAGGTGTTTTTACTCACACTTGTTCCCACGTGTCCTGGAAACCCTGAAAGTTTCAGGGATGTCATGGAAATTCTAGAAAAACCCTTACATTTAAGTTTTTGTCCTTGAATTCTATCAGCTGTCGTGGAATGTTGCTTATTTTTATAAAATTAATAAGTTTTCATAGATTTATTGATTATA
Source organism: Nephotettix cincticeps (assembly GCA_023375725.1). Classification (NCBI taxonomy): domain Eukaryota; kingdom Metazoa; phylum Arthropoda; class Insecta; order Hemiptera; family Cicadellidae; genus Nephotettix; species Nephotettix cincticeps. Next base: position 62,345,272 of record CM041788.1, read on the forward strand.
ATTCTGCTTTGAAGTAGTTTTTCTCTAGACTTGTACGAATATTTTACTAATTTCTTATTGTAAATGCATCAAATTCTAATTTTTATTATCTTTTTCTTGAATTATGTTAATTGACTGCACCTCTTAACCTTTAAAAGGAAGGATGGTCAAAAGAATTAATGGAGTTTTTTTGTCAAAGTATTTCTTAAAATATATTAAAAACTTTTACTCCAAAAGTCTTTGACAAACAAACCGGGCGTTAATTTTGGTGTTGCGGTGTTACTGCGGTTGTTGTGTGATATTCAAGCTGAAGTTGTTGTAGCTTGTTCAGCAACAGTAGTTTGTCATTAGGGGGCACCATAGAAATTATTAATTGTTTTTTATGTAGTAAAAGGAGTTTCTAATATAATTTGTGACTGTTTTGCGTTGCTGCATATTAAGTTTTGATGCATTGGGAGGCTTAAACGTTTTTACAGAAATAAGCATATCATGTGTGTTGTTCAGTTCCAGTATTGTTTGTAGTAAAATATTGTAAAATTATTGCTGAGTTAAGGAGATTCACGGAACCCTACCTTAACAATTTTAAATTTGTATATTCAGGAAAGGCTCACGCTATCAGATTTTTTGTAGCATGTTGACCTCAATGAGCCTAGAATCTTCTAACAGATTTATATTCTTTATCTTTTTGGTTTAGGAAACCCTTTTTTTATTTATATATTTTTGTTACAAAAACGGTGTTTAAAATAATCTCTGGTAGTATTCTTAATTCAGCTATACTGTAGAGCTACTTATGTCAAGAGTATGTTGTAAAAATTTCAAGCAAATGTCTACAGTAGTTTCTGAGAAAACGGTTCAAACGTTGTAAAAAATTGAATTTCTGGAAATTGCGAATAAAATTGGGATATACTAGAGTGTAAAAGGGTGGCTGAAGTGGTTTTGATACGATATTAAAAAAATAAATCCAAAAAATATTACCCAGGATCATTTTTTTGTATACTTTTAATCACACAAAAAACAAAACGTATTTTAAGTCAACCCGTCAACTCCTTAAACAATATTTAAAGAGATTTTCCTCGTAGATTGCTATGTAAATGTAGCTTTTTAGTACAATACATCAAAGGATAGTTTTATCGTAAATCTGTCATTTAATTATTTTCCGAGTCTCCAGGAAAATAGAATTGACTTAATTGGATTGGAGAAGCGTTCATCCCGCCCACTCGCCCACTTGCGCTACGCTGATATCGTGTTTTGTTGACTGTTACGTTCGGTACAAGCTTTTTCAATTTCCCTCATATTGTTCGTCGATTAATCAGTCAGTCACGTCTCACGTCATACAGACCCTGAGGTTGTTGTTGGAACGTCTTAACTCAAATTCGTAAGAAGTTTGATGAAATAGTACAAGTGATGAAATAGTTTTGACATGTACATTTCTTAGCCCTGGGGCGGGAGAGATCGGCAATCCCTCGGACCTAAATTTGAAACGGAAATGACGTCAGATGGTAATATGTTCAGCTTTTTGAGGAACAGAAAACATTCCATCTAGACGTATTCATGACGTAAGCTATTTCTCAAAGGGAGTTTAAATGTTTTTGACATTCTTGCTTCTAGAATTGGTAAACTAATAATAGGTTACAATACCTTCGTCGACTATTCTTTTTAAATGGTCATTGAGCACTTTATACGCCAAATTTTATATTTTCAAGCTTTGTCAAGTAGTAACTTTTGAGCTGACTCTCTTGTTTTAAATATTACACAATATATAAAATTCATAAAACACTTTACGGTGGTACTGCGGTTGTTGTGTGATATTCAAGCTGAAGTTGTTGTAGCTTGTTCAGCAACAGTAGTTTGTCATTAGGGGGCACCATAGAAATTATTAATTGTTTTTTATTAAGTACAAGGAGTCTCTAATATAACTTGTGACTGCATATTAAGTTTTGATGCATTGGGAGACTTAAACGTTTTTACAGAAATAAGCATATCATGTGTGTTGTTCAGTTCCAGTATTGTTTGTAGTAAAATATTGTAAAATTATTGCTGTGTTAAGGAGATTCACGGAACCCTACCTTAACAATTTTAAATTTGTATATTCAGGAAAGGCTCACGCTATCAGATTTTTTGTAGCATGTTGACCTCAATGAGTCTAGAATCCTTTAGCAGATTTATATTCTTTATCTTTTAGGTTTAGGAAAACCTTTTTTTATCTATATATTTTTGTTACAAAAACGCTGTTTAAAATAATCTCTGGTAGTATTCTTAATTCAGCTATACTGTAGAGCTACTTATGTCAAGAGTATGTTGTAAAAATTTCAAGCAAATGTCTACAGTAGTTTCTGAGAAAACGGTTCAAACGTTGTAAAAAATTGAATTTCTGGAAATTGCGAATAAAATTGGGATATACTAGAGTGTAAAAGGGTGGCTGAAGTGGTTTTGAAACGATATTAAAAAAATAAATCCAAAAAAATATTACCCAGGATCATTTTTTTGTATACTTTTAATCACACAAAAAACAAAACGTATTTTAAGTCAACTCGTAAAGTCCTTAAACAATATTTAAAGAGATTTTCCTCGTAGATTGCTATGTAAATGTAGCTTTTTAGTACAATACATCAAAGGATAGTTTTATCGTAAATCTGTCATTTAATTATTTTCCGAGTCTCCGGTTTGAAAATAGAATCGACTTAATTGGATTGGAGAAGCGTTCATCCCGCCCACTCGCCCACTTGCGCTACGCTGATATCGTGTTTTGTTGACTGTTACGTTCGGTACAAGTTTTTTCAATTTCCCTTATATTGTTCGTAGATTAATTAGTCAATCACGACTCACGTCATACAGACCCTGAGGTTGTTGTTGGAACGTCTTAACTCAAATTCGTAAGAAATTTAATGAAATAGTACAAGTGATGAAATAGTTTTGACATGTACATTTGCACTGGGACGGGGGAGATCGACAATTCCTTGGACCTAAATTTGAAACGGAAATGACGTCAGATGGTAATATGTTCAGCTTTTTGAGGAACAGAAAACATTCGATTTAGACGTATTCATGACGTTTCTCAAAGGGAAGTAAATGTTTTTGTCATTCTTGCTTCCAGAATTGGTAAACACTAATAATATGTTACAATACCATCGTCGAATATTCTTTTTAATAGTCGTTAAGCACTTTATACGCCAAATTTTATATTTTCAAGCTTTGTCAAGTAGTAACTTTTGAGCTGACTCTCTTGTTTTAAATATTACACAATATATAAAATTCATAAAACACTTTATCACTGATATAAGAATATTTACATTTGAGCGACAAAGATGGTGGAAAAGATGACACTGACCTTGGGGTGGGTAAATGGTATGCCATTGATACGAATTTAAAGTTTTAATTTAATTTTTACCGCGCAAATTTTCCATCGCGATTAGTGATGAAACAAGTTATATATAAATTATATAGTATATAGCATATAAAAAATAGTACCTGGTGACCGAGCTTTGCTCGTATGGAATAAGACATGTATTATAAAAATTAATTAGAACAATTAAAACACATTTATTACTCAATGAAAACATTTATGTGGTTTAAATAAAACCGATTTAATACACAATAATTAATATAGCACTCAACAAAAATTAGTGCCCCTGATGGGGATGGAACTCGCGACCTTCGTATTAAGAGGCCAACGCACTACCCCTGAACTACGGCGTCTGCCAAATGAGCGACGCCGTTTAAGGTCTTTAGCCAACCTCAATTGTTTTAGCCGATCATTTACTGTTTAATTATCCATACAGTTATTATTAGCCTGTGAGCCACTGATTTTGTTAGAAACGGAATGAGGATTGAAAAGCAAAAGAGAAATTTAATTTACACCTATTAATTGGTTTGTTACAGTGGCTTCAAGCTTCCTGCTTTTATTTCACACAGTTATGTTACCCTTAAGTTTTTACAAATTGTTTAGTAACCTGATAATTTTGCATTTATTACATACATAAAATAAATATTTATGAAAAACCTCTATTCACATATTGTTCCCCACCATCTTCAATCAACAACTGTCAAACGGTTATAAACAGATGTTTTGGTTTGTATTGTTTACATTTGATTCTCCATAAGAGTAATGTTAAATTTTTAGGTTTTACACTTAATATTACAAGAAAACAAGAATTTTCCTGGACATTAGACCTATCTAGAACTTATTTTCTACTCGGGAATTAGTTATTTCCAAAATATAAAGAAATTCCTTAGAGCCGTTTTCGAGATCCGTGTGCAAATATATATATATACAAACCTTGCTCGTATTATAGTATTGGATATATAATATCCTACGCTAAAAATTATGATATTTTTTTACCGAAACTATTTGTCTGACATCTTAACATACCGGCTTTCGTCTATTCTATTAGAAATTCTATTAGTTTAACTGTTCCCTTCCCGAGACGGAAGTGCCTGGGGGGAGATTACCGCGGTTGTCGGATTAGAGGAGGATTATGAGGGTGGCCGCGTCGCGCTGTCAACCAAGCTTCCAGCTCAACATCTTCAATACGAGCCTTGCGGGAAGATTGTGGCCTTCGGACTTTTGAGATTTAAAACAAAATTTTGTGTTATGAAATATATTTTATGAATAAACTAGCAGTAAGTTTTAATTTATATATATATATATATAATATGTATATATATATATTTATATATAATATATATATATATTGGTATATGTTGATTGATTGGACTCGTAATAATCAAACAGGGCGGAGTGCCTAATGTGTCTAAAGTTATGACAGCTCCTATGTAGCTAGGTGATTGTTACTCGGGTAAATTGTTTAATGTGGTTACATTATACGTCGCAACTGAACAAAGGGTTCGGCGAAAGTGAAAGGTAAGTCCATTAGTTGGCTTTGTTTACAGCGAAATGTTGTTTTGTATTCAGTAGAAACACTGTGCTCTGGAGCTACGATTTTTTTTAGTTTTGTCTTTCATCTCATTTTAGTCATAAAAAAATAATTAGCAGTTTCATAAACCTTTTTAATATCATTTTTATTTTTAACAATTCGATACATGGAATTATTGTGGAATAAAACCAGCCACGGTAACGTTTTACTTTAACATTTTCTTTATTACACCATATTGCTGGCTAGTTTGGGGAGGTTTTTACTCCAAGATTAATATTTTGCATTTTGCATTTGTAATTTTTAAATAATTTTAATTTTATCATTCACTATATAAAAATCAGCTCAAATAGCTACACATTTTAGTAGCTTAAAGTTTTTCTCTATTTCCAATTAAACAAATTGAAAAAGTCAAACACAGTCCAATGGTAATCTTATAGAGGATAAGGGAAAATTAATAGATTAGATTTGATTAATGAAATGGTGACCATACCACAAAGTTTAAGCCAAGAATGAATGTAGTGTAGGATACTTGTTGCGCGATCTTGTAGTATTGTTACTGAGGCTGACATGTTCCTTAGACAGGACTAATTCATAGCCCAACAGCCGATGGAAACTAAGGGACCTACGTTTAACGTGGAATCCGAACCGCTGCCTCTGAATTATGAACTCATCTAATTATGAGGATGGTCTTTGCGGATTAACGTAGTATTCAATAGTGCGTACGTTAATCCACACAAGAGAACACTACACCCACCGACCATCGCTCACAATTATTATTCTATACTTCGTGACCTCCAAGTAGCTGGATTATAGATCGACGACACCCAGTCATCTCTATATATAAAATTGAATGTATGTATGTTTGTCCTTTATGCGTTGCCAAACTACTCATCCGATCGCCATGACATTTTAGAAAGTTGCTCTACATGTGTCTGGGAAGGTTTTAGTGAAAAAATATTTTCGAAAACCCCATAAGTTTCCGTTTTATGGCGTTTTAAATTTCTAATGTTAACCTTATGGAGAGTAAGTTTGTTTACAAATTGTCTACAATGAAAACATTTGATTTCTTAGCTACAGCTGATTGGTTTACTTTCCATTAGCAATCTGCTTTACTATCCAATGCCATCTGAATCATTCGTTAATGTTAAAACTATGAAGTAAATATGTACTGTACAAAATTAACAGCTTTATTCACCACGTTAATAGTTATTATATTTTTATTTTCTGTCTGACTAAAAGTCACATGTTTATATGTTGGCAAAATAAAATATAATTACAATGTTTATATATATTACGTTTATTATAATAATCAGCTGTTGTATATCTTTCCTATAAAAGAGGTATTACAGTTAAGTTTGGTTTGGGTCTGAATCCATTCAGATTTATTTGTTTTATGGGAATGTTATTAATATTTCTTATCGTTTCAGTATTGTTAGTCACTATACCGCGACTCAGACCTTTCACAATGAAGCTGTAATAACGTCGGGGTTTTTAGTTGATATTTTCGCCGGGGACAACTTGTTTACATCCCATTTTGAGATGAATTAACAAAATGAGTTACATGAGTTAACAAAATCTAAGAAAATATATATAATAACGACGTCAGGCGTTTGCGTCACATTTGAATTCCTTACGTCAGACCCTGTGCATGATCGATTGGTTATCCAGAGGTCATAAGTTCCTATCAATACCACTTTTTATAGAACCGAATGATATTCGTGTTCCAAACTTGTTTATCACGCAATATTGCCTGATTAATGGATATTTTTAGAATGGTTGAAAAGTTTCCCATTGATTACGTAGCTCATAGACCAGCCATTACCATTAAAGGAATCTTTTAACGATCAATTCAACTTTTTTCGTTAATTTGATTCTTGATATTATTTTTTTCGACGATGTACGATGTGTATGTTTGAGTTCCGTGTAATGCCACCCTCTGTTACATTCGAAGGTCAAATTTGTTTTACAAATTATTTAATACTAGCAGTAAGCCCGTCCTTTGTACGGTTTGTAGGATTCAGTTTAAAGAAGAAAGATCATCATACCAAAATGTAAACCTGAAATCAAAAACAAATCAGTACAAAGAAAATAAATCAATACCCTGCTTTATTATTTAGCATTACTTTACAATTAAATAGATTAGAACATTAATACCATTATTATAATTAGTTATATGTCAAAATAACTTTTTAATATAGTATGATTTCGAGATGGGTTTAAAATCAATGACCAATATAAACTAACTAATATTGATTTGACAGCTGTTTGTTTTTATTTCTATCAAATATTTAAACTATTCATTGAAAATTTAATTAAAATGCGAGTAATATCGCGTAAAAGTGGGTTTTTAAATGCTCGTTATTTACTTTTGAAGGGGCGGCGGGCGATTTCAAGCATTTACAAACCTTCTATGGAATGTATAGAATACATGAAATAAGTTTCATTGTAATCAGTTCTACCGTTTTTTTTCGGAGAAGACGGCGTAAAATGCCTCCTGGAGCGTCACAGACAGACAAAAACTGAGATAAGACTGGTTTCGGCTTCTCTAACGCACGAAAAGTAAAAATTACTCAAAAATGAATAATTCTAAGCAATGTACAGACAAAACTCTAATTTTATTTATATAGATTTAACTTGTTGCAGAAATTTTTGTTGAAGTCACAACGTACGTTTCAGTCAACAGTTTCTATCCGGCACCCATGACCACCCCTCGAGGTGTTCGATTAGCCGATAATCACGTCATATGTTCTCCCTTTATACGTAGTATTTTTGAGTTCAGAGTGGACATATTCGAATCCAAAATCCTTACTCTAAACACTTCAAATTTCCTGTTTCATAACATTATAAATATTAAACTTGGTAAATAATTAATTCAACATTTTCCCTAACGTAGTTCCCTGTGCTAAATGGAATGATCCAATTTCACTAACTGTGATAATTAGTTAGGAATTAATGAACAGCTTTGATCATGCTAATGAATATTCACTATCCTACCTATGCTCCTTTGTTTGAATATAATTAATTATTCCTGTAAATTGTGAAGCACGTGCGTTTTAGTTCACCAGCTGATGTTTTCTAATGTCCTAAATTTTCAACCTGTATTTAATAAGAAAATGTTATTATTTTTGACATATTAACATGCGGAAGTTATAATGTATGAAGGCCGTTTTGTTTGAGACACAAGTTCTGTAGTTCGTGCGAGTTATACCGGCATACTTGTGACAAAGACAATTGTATTTTAATACAAATATTAGTGACAACTTCCATGACGACTACCGACCGCTTTGGTTGCCCTTCTTTTATCACTGACCAGCTGACCCGGCGAACTTCGTAACGCCTGACAATATATACGTGTGTTAACTTTAAGATTGGCCATGTTCTGAAGTCGAATAGTATTACGGCTTCATTGTTGAAAGGTTATATATTCTGGGTCGTGGCATAGTGAATAACAATACTGAAACGATAAGACATATTAATAACATTCCCATAAAACAACAAACGTAATATACATAAACATTGTTATTATTTTTTATTTGGCCAAAATATAAACACTTGACTTTTTATCAGATAGAAAATAAAAATATAAATTAATATACATATAATCCCCCAAAACCGTAAACGATTAACGTGGTGAATAAAGCTGTTCATTTTGTACAGCACATATTTACCTCATAGTTTTACATTAATGAATGATTCAGATGGCATTGGATAGTAAAGCATATTGCTAATGGAAAGTAAACCAATCAGCTGTAGCTAAGAAATAATATATTTTGATAGTATATATGCCTACTCTCAATGTTCCTCACAGCAGCAAACCTGCACACTCTTTCCCATGTTAATCTTATGGAGAATAGGCAAATAATTCTCATGTTTATGGACAGATTTTTTTTAAATTTGTCATATATTATTATTATTATATTATTGATTTGGAAATTCGCTGAGTACGCAGGTCTGCTGCGACGGGGGTATTTAGATTAGTTTTTTACAGTTTAGTTTTCACTTTAGTCGTATATAAGTGACTTTGAAATGACAAGTACAAACACAAACAATCCTGTGTATCAGAGCCGAAGATTGACAAGCGACAGTAATACCCGGAGTGGTGTGTTTCATTCCCTACTGACTCAACCAATGCTAATTAAACTGCTGGAAATTGGAAAACAACCTTTTACGAACACAACTTTATACAGAAGTAGATTTTAATTTGAAGTTTTAATTAACTTTTTAACAAGTGTAGTAAATGGATGGAAAAAATCGAATACGTCTTGCTACAAATATCATTTTTCCTATTGTATTTGATCGTGGGCGGTGAAGCAGTTGAGAATCTATGAAAAAAGTGACTTAAAACAATGATAATTTTTATTTTAATATAAATTGTCTTTTCTTAAAGTTATTTCGTTCACTTCTTTAGGCAAGATCAAAACCGCCACTCCGTTGGTTTACCGGCACATATATAAATTTATAAAAGTACATAATAAACTTCATGTTATTTGGCATGAAAACGTTAACTTCATGAGTTCAAGTTTGTTTAATAGATATCAAAAAGACCAGCTAAACTTTTATATATTTTGTATTTTAGGTGTAATTTAAGTTTATCATTCATGTACTATTTAGTGTGAAAAAAACAAATTTGGTTTTAGTACAAATCTTTTGGCAATGTGGGTCCAAACTTAGCTGTATTCAGTGGCTTAAAACGTGTGTACGCTGTAAAGACCATGTTATATAACGTCTGTGACAAAAGTAGTACGTTTTTGTTTATAATCTTGGTTACAAATTTGAAAAAACACTTATTTGAATTTAATTTTAGAACTAATGTTTAAATTTAATTTTCAGTTTTTGCTGACGACTAAATCGCAAAGAGAAAATTAATAATATTAAATATGCATTCAAGACTTATAAGACTCTCAAAGTTTGATCCTTGAACTCGGAATTTTTCTTAATAAAATCTTTTTATGTTTTATATTCTAGCTCGCCTGAGGATGGAATCAGATTCCAAAATCCCGAAACGTCGTCAAACTTGGCGATGTAAAATATCCGTAGTAAAAATCTAAAAATATGTAAATTATAAGTAACATTCTCTTAGCTTTGATCTTTTGCTCTTAGCATCTATATTCAGAACTTTATTTCATCTTTACCTCATCATAAAACCTTACTGACGTTTTGTTATTTTTCAGGTAGGCCTAACTTGAATCGGAAGTTTCTACTGATATTGTAAGTTGATAGATATAGTTTATTTCCCATATTATGTACTAGGCAACGTACCCGTTCTTCGCACGGGTAAAAAAGGCAGAGAGGTGTAGGCTCTACTGATAAATTTAAGTTATTGGTAATTAATTCTTCATTGTTTACAAAATGACAAAACACGAGTGTCTACAACATGACAAAGTAACATCTGTCGAATATTGGGAGAGGATAAGGATTAACGTAAAAGAGACAGTCATCGGGAAAAAACTTAAAATCTACTATTCCACTATTTCGAACTAATAATCCACTAATTTCGATCCAGCAGTTTATCTGAAAAATCAACTTTATTTCTTCTTCTTCCCGAACTGTTAAAATATAGTGTAAACGAATGTTGTCATTAGAAAACGTAAACATTGAAACCTAGGACGGTCACAGCAGCTCTTTCTTCTCCTTCTTCTTCTTCTTCCCGAACTGTCAAATTTTAGTGTTCACAGCTGTTGACATTCAAGTAATTTTATGTTTTCATTCTTTGAAAATGTAAACATTGAAACTTAGGACGTTCATGGGGCGTAGCCCGAGGGAATTTTAAGGGAACTAATATGCCTATGTGTTGCATGAGTTTAAGATCTACCTTTCTGTAAAATTTCAAACCGGTCAGTTTAGTATTTTTCGCGTTTACTTGCCACAACAAACCCACAAAAATACAGAAACCACCTCTTCTTTATAATATTACAGATTGCCAACTACATTAAGTATCACCTAAACGCTGGCCATAAGATTTTCCTTTTTGGGCACGTTCTATAAAGGTTTTTCGCAGTATAAAGTATTTACAGTTTCCTAGAAAAATTCAACGAGATCGCTCACATGTGAATAGCTCAGTTTTCCAGAGGAACTACGCTAACATTAATTAATCAACAGTCATCCATTTAATCGACTAACAAGCCAATGTACAGTTTACGACGATGTTTGTTTGTCGCAGATTTATATCGTTCATTGGTACGAGACATTGAGTAGAGGTTCCAAGTCACAGTGCTCGGTTCGTTATCTCAAGTTCGCCGGATCGATCCTGTTTCGTCAGCCTCTATATCGGTACAAGCCCGCTTTGCTAATTGGCCAATTAATTAGTGTTCCGGTCCACTGAAGCAGCTGTCTTTGAAGGTTAGACGGGTGCATATTGCAATTGATTCGTAAACATTTAGGAACAAATTAGAAAGAACTGTTTGCCTCTACTACTCTATTGTACTCTATTATACAATAGCACCCTATTGTTTTTTTATAAGTTTTTTCGAGCATAATATATATTGTATGTGTGTTCGATTTTAGTCCATTTGGTTTTTTGTAGTTTTGATAAATGTCTCACTGTTTTTTACGTCTAATCGTTTACACTTTGTTCCAAATTCATGCTACAGTAATCATAGTCTACTCCAAAACTTCAAAATTGTGTTGTTTCTTTAACATTGTGTTCAGCTGTATTTGTTTTTATATTTGTGGAATTATATACTGTATATATTTTCTCATTACCTCACTTTATATTCCTAATTTCAGTAGTTTTCATTGGTGTGCTTCATGAATAAGAATAATAATTTCATTTTCGAAATTTGACAAAAGGCAATGCAAATAAAGTTATCTTACAATCTAAAACCATATTTATCGAGAATCTACATATATAAAACAAAGTCGTGTTAGTTACACGCATTTTAACTCAAGAACTGCTGGGCCGAATTTAATGATCTTTGATTTTTTGGATTCACCTCAGCTCCGGTCATGCTTTAGGCGTATTCAGTTTCCATAAATTCAATTAGTTTCCATTTTATAGCGTTTTAAATTTCTAATGTTAACCTTATGGGGACTAAGTTTGTTTACAAATGTTCTACAATAAAAACATTTGATTTCTTAAGCTACAGCTGTTGTATTACTTTCCATTAGCAATATGCTTTACTATCCAATGCCATCTGAATCATTCATTAATGTAAAACTATGAAGTAAATGTGTACTGTACAAAATGAACAGATTTATTCACCACGTTAATAGTTAATGTTCTGTCTGATTAAAAGTCACGTGTTTATAATTATGTCGGCCAAATAAAAAATAATTACGGTGTTTATACATATTACGTTTGTTATAATAATCAGCTGTTGTATATCTTTCCTATAAAAGCCGTATTACAGTTAGGTTTTGTTTGGTTTTAGGTTGGATTAGAAAAATTGTGAATCAATCCACTCAGATTTATTTGTTTTGTGGGAATGTTATTAATATGTCTTATCGTTTCAGTATTGTTATTAACTATGCCGCAACCTAGAATATCTAATTTTTCACAACGAAGTCCTATTGCTATTCGACTTCAGAACATGGCCAATCTGAAAGTTAACACGTATTTACTGTTAGGCGGTACAAAGTTCGCTGGGTTAGCTAGTAATACATAAAACTATACATTAATTCGTATTGTAGGGATTAATGAGGTAGATTGAGAAAATAAAAATAACTTTGAGTTCATAAAAAAGTTTTTATTATTTTAACTGTAGTAGTCTCTTTCAACAGTTAAATAAGCAGTATTTGAATTGTGTTTTGAAAGTTAAACTACGAAATGTGTCATATGTAAAGAAATTACCCCTAAACGAGTGGCATTTTACGTAGAAGTCAGAGATATTTATGTTCCCCAGTTTGGCACTCTGTTTTTACCAGCTGGTTTGTGGGGGGTATTCCTACGTTGAGCGGTTTTCGGCTGCTGAGCGAGTCATCTGTTGCTAGGCAACGCCGATCATTACCCCAACCTATGATCAACTGTTTTCCTTTTATCGTTTCAACTTAAACTAAATTAGAAAGAAGTACGTCTTCATATCGGAGTAGGAATCAGTAAATATGTGCTGTTACGTAATCTACTTGCTGGATCTACTCCTGCTTGACGCAGACAGATTATCAGAGACGTTAGTAAGTTAGTTAGTAAGGTGGCGACCTACCCAGGTAGGTGTTTTAAGCCAAGTATGAATGAATACCCCCGTCGCAGCAGACCTGCGTACTCAGCGAATTTCCAAATCAATAATATATGACAAGTTTTGTAAAAATCTGTCCATAAACATGAGAATTATTTGCCTATTCTCCATAAGATTAACATGGGAAAGAGTGTGCAGGTTAGCTGCTGTGAGGAACACTGAAAGTAGTCATTTCCACCATAAATAATTTTTATCTTAAAATTTAAACAAAATTTCATCAACATCAGTCCATAAATAAAGGAGTTTGGCTATTCCCTATATGATTAATATGGGAAAAGAGTATGCAGGTTTGCTGCCATGATAAACACATAAACTATGATTTTTAAGCATAAGTGAATAGATCTCAACCACATGAAGCTAAATATCAAGTTTTATAAAAAAATATTGATTAATATGGGAAATATTATTTTTTTCCTATCCTCCATAAGATTAACACTGGAGCCCCACAATACAACGTACTGTGTTTAGATTTTTTAATATATCGGTAACCGTTGTAGATAGAGAAAAACTTTAAGGAACTTAATTGTGTAGTTTTTTAAGCTGATTCCAATGGTGGAATATAAAACTAGAAATTTTTAAAAATTAAAAGTGAAAAACGCAAAAACCCCCATTTTGGGTACAAACCCCCCCATTGTTTTTGGTCTCTAGGCACCTAAAGAAGAAAAAATAACATGGTCCCGGGCTTAAGTCTTACCATGAGACCTACGGTAATAGCTTCTTCCCTATGGGAAATTCGCTAAAAATGAATGTAAGATGATTGTGGCGCGATCTTGTAGTCTTGTTACTACCTAAGGCTGACATGTTCCTTAGACCACTACCTCTGATTTAAGAACTGGACTAACTATAAGGATGGTCTTTGCGGATTAACGTATTCAGTGCGTACGTTAATCCAGACAAGAGAACACTACAGCCACCGACTATCGCTCACAACTATCCACAATTCCTTACCTCTAACAGCTGGATTATAGGACACGCCACTGTCCGTTTTCCATCACTTATTTTCATCAGCGTTTCCAATAGTTTACTGAAGATGTGTTTACCTTCTAGTTATAATTGTCCGGGACAAATTGTAAGGTGTGCCAATCGTAGGATTGTTTCATGCAAGCTGTTTAAGATAACAGTTATGTTTTTGTACATTTAAAACATATTTCGACCTTCAATTGACATTTTATAGGATCAAAGATGTGGCTTTATAAAAATAATTTTCTACAGTTTACGAAAATTCTTTTTCTTATTTCAAAATGTCACAAAGGTTACGTAAAAAAGGTCTGTTATTCATCCACGTTTCCAAAATTTCAGCTCAAAGCATAAGTAGTTTTCTTACACTCTTTGCATTTTCTAATAATCACCCTGTGACTCGAAACGTTTTCACTAAAAACTTGAAAAATTTGCCAAAGCATATGATATAACGTTAAAATTATGTTTGCCACTCGCACCACCTTAAGAATTATTCTTTACACGTAACTTTGAGAAAACTGATTGCATTTTAGCGAATTTCCCATAGGGAAGAAGCTATTACCGTAGGTCTCATGGTAAGACTCAAGCCCGGGACCATGTTGTTTTTCGTCTTTAGATGCCCGGAGTCCAAAAACAATACACGATAACTCTCGTTAAAATGGTCTGATCGAGACCAAATTTGGTAGAGACGTGTATTCCTACAAATTCTCGGACGAGTTCGTAAACCAGACATATCGGTCAATGGGAACGGGTAGTTTGGGGGGGTTTTGTACCCCAAAATGGGTTTTTTGCTTTTTTCACATGTAATTTTTAAAAATTTGTAATTTTATATTTCACCATTGGAATCAGCTTAAAAAACTACACATTTAAATTCCTTGAAGTTTTTCTCTATCTCCAACGGTTACCGAGATATTAAAAAATCTAAACACAGTACGTTGTATTGTGGGGCTCCAATGTTAATCTTATGGAGGATAGGGAAAAATTAATATTTCCCATATTAATCAATGTTTTTGGATAAAACTTGATATTTAGCTTCATGTGGTTGAGATCTATCCATTTATGCTTAAAAATCATAGTTTATGTGTTTATCATGGCAGCAAACCTGCATACTCTTTTCCCATATTAATCATATAGGGAATAGGCAAACTCCTTTATTTATGGACAGATGTTGATGAAAGTTGGTATAAATGTTAAGATAAAAATTATTTATGGTAGAAATGACTACTTTCAGTGTTCCTCACAGCAGCTAACCTGCACACTCTTTCCCATGTTAATCTCATGTTTATGGACAGATTTTTATAAAACTTGTCATATATTATTATTATTATATTATTGATTTGGAAATTCGCTGAGTACGCAGGTCTGCTGCGACGGGGGTATTCTAATTTTATATTTAAACTGGTGTCATAAATTCGAAAATTCCTGGGCAACAATATTTACCATTCATACCACGTTGATAATAACGTAACAATGGCCAAGTAGTTCCGTTTCATCGCATTGCAGGATTAACTGTGAATCATAACGTAATTCCTGAGTGAAAGGAGGAACAATGGATTCGTCAGGTTGTCCCGCCTTTGTTCCGAAAGGAGGAACAATGGATTCGTCAGGTTGTCCCGCCTTTGTTCCTCCCACTAATTATAAAGCAGCCGTAAATATCGTAGTCTCCCGACTGTCTGGCAGGTAGGGCGCTCTCGTCATAGCTGTACCATGGCTTGTAAAGGATTTTTTGTTTCTTTTAGCGAATTTCCCATAGGGAAGAAGCTATTACCGTAGGTCTCATGGTGAGACTTAAGCCCGGGACCATGTTATTTTTTCGTCTTTAGGTGCCCAGAGTCCAAAAACAATAGTCGTTAAATTTTATATATATATATATATATATCCATATATATAAAATTTTTATATATAAAATGCAGAAACCTTTTAGATATTTCGGAAATTTTGCAAATATTAAAACTAAAATTTTAGTTAATTTCTGAATTTTTGACATATATATGTCTTAGGTCTGGGTGGTGTTGGTGATTTTTAAGATGGAAAACATGTAACAGGTTTCCATAGAAACTACCAGAACTATTGTATTGAATTTTAAATATAAAAGAATGAGAACAGCTGTTTAGATTAACTTAAAACATTCCCTTTAGACATGTCCATGATCTAACCTATTTCCCACAGGGAAGTAAATACAAACATTTTTGACATGGATATGTCTAGCTCTGGGGGATGGGGTGTTTGTGGAACGCATAAAGTGTAGCGGAAGTGTTAAGACCCGGAAGTGTTCCCTTACAAACTTTTTATTTCAAATTTTATTGTTCTTCCGTTTATTTTTAATTTTTATTTTTTCTGTTTTGTAAACTCCAAACGTTTTTTATGAAACTAACCTGAGCATCAAGCGGGGTTTTGTCCAATGAACGTGTGAAACAGTTCCGTATACGTCGATGAGAGGAGAGAACCCATAAAGAATATAGCGAATTCCTTATGAATACATCGTTTTTATCAAATATTCTTTCATTCCTTTCTCTCAGGTGGATAAATTATGTAATGATAATCATAATAATAATTATAATTTTCATTGATGTATAGGCAACAGTAAAGTTAAAAGAAGCAGCCTCCTTGAGACAAATGTATGATCTAAGTCATTTCCCACTGGGAAGTCGTTATTTTAAATTATATGGATGTGCCATCACAAGTTTAGATTATCAAGAGAGCGTGTTATCGGAATTCATATTAGAACGGATAATCCGAAATGTAATAGAATTTTCACTCAAACCTCTGGGAACGTATTTAATTTGTGACACCTTAATTTGTCGGTTTTCGGCCGTGACGTGACCAGTGTGCTGTCAACCCTGGACGAGGAAAGTGGTATTACATCGCGTGATGATAATTTTCCCTTTTACCAGCAACAGCCATTTCATTCGGCCAGAGGTCGTCACGCTGGTGTCGTGGTCGCTAGCCTTGCCTAGTCCACGCCTCGCTTCAGGCCGGGCACGTCATACAGGTACAATATTCCATTAATACTTCTAATACGTTTAACTAAAATTTCCCGGATTATCCTTAAAATTAGACCAGTTCGTAAATTCAGAGGCAAAATTGTGGTTCGGATCCCACGTTAAACTGTTCCTTAGATTTTCATTTTATTTTTTTGTGCAAAGAGAAGGAAATGTAGGTGTAGGTCTCTCACTCACTCCCCCCCCAGCTCCGAAAATGCTATCCAAAATGCTCAAAAGAGACTACCCTGGAAAGGTATTCGTCACTGAAACGATCAAGATCGGATTTCTTGGCCACCAGATTCCAGGTCTCGTCTCGACGAAGCATTATCTCCACTACGGTGTTCTGACCTGGAACACCTGGCAGTGATGCTACCCTAGGCAAAGATGGTGTGCTATACGGTATCAGTGATATCCGCACAACAGTATACAGTATACACAATTAGGACTATCTGTTATCTTAATCTTGTGAAGGAATTTTAGCAGGCCTCTTAGAGTCATTGACTGTTGTCCTGTCTAAGGAACATGTCAACAAGCATTTTTAACAAGCATTTAAAAACCCACTTTTACGCGATATTACTCGCATTTTGATTCAGTTTTCAATGAATAACCTATACTGGTAATAATCAGCTGTCTTTGTAGTTTAAAGATTTAATAGAAATAAAAACAAACAGCTGTCAAATCAATATTAGTTAGTTTATATTGGTCATTGAGTTTAAACCCATTTCGAAATCATACAATATTAAAACGTTATTTTAACGTAAAACTAATTACAATAATGGTGTAAATGTTCTAATCTATTTCATTGTAAAGTAATGCTAAATAATAAAGCTGGGTATTGATTTATTTATTTGTATTGATAGGTTTAGGATTTCAGGTTTAGATTTTGGTATGATGATCTTTCTACTTTAAACTGAGTCCTACAACCCGTACAAAGGACGGGCTTACTGCTAGTGTAGTTATAAATTAGGTTCAGAACTGATAGTACATTTACCGTGGTTGGAGATAGTACAAAATCTTACGTCACCTATTGTCTAATTAAGTCAGTCTTGGATCCGTCCTTATCTTATCTTTGAGTTTGGAACGATAATTAAGAGTGATGGATTACTTCTCGTGTTAGTATTTATAGCCAAGAATCAACAACTCCGTTACCAATTCTTTGTAAAATTGTAAGGTGTAAATACGAAGCGCATTGTTCAAGCGCCAGATGTGACCATATCGTCATATCGTCCACCACTGTACTCATTATTTTGTTCATGACGCTATTAATGAATGGTCCAGGCAGATTAATCAGCTGGCTTTTGTCAGTTAACGCTCACCCTTCACTCATATTCGCGTAGAGGGGGTCGTTGTCTTGTCACAATCACATATGCGTAACGAACAAGCGACACTAACGCCTAACGAATTCAGCCGTCTCTAACGCCGCTCGTACCGCCTTAAGGATGTTAGATTTTAAAATACTGTATACTTATCTAAACTGGGACGGTGGCGACGTCCTGTAATCCAGCTACTTGGAGGCCACGAATTGTGGATAGTTGTGAGCGATGGTCGGTGGATGTAGTGTTCTCTTGTGTGGATTAACGTCCGCACTATTGAATACTATGTCAATCCACAAAGACCATCCTCATAATTAGACCAATTCGTAATTCAGAGGCCGTGGTTCGGATTCCACGTTAAACTGTAGGTCCATTAGTTGCCATCGGCTGTTGGGCTATTAATTAACAGTCCTGTCTAAGGAACATGTCAGCCTTAGTCAGTAACAAGACTACAAGATCGCGCCACAATCATCGTACATTCATTCCTCATTCATACTTGGCTTAAAATACCTACCTGGGTAGGTCGCCATTTCAAATGGTAATCTAATCTAAATCTAAACTGCAAATAATATGATGATTGAAATGGACTTTCTTTTTTAATTTTCCACAGATAACTAATATAGAATAGTATTACCGTAGGAAACACATTTAAATTATTACTTTCATAAGAGAGTGTGCGTACAAATTTAAAAAAAAGTATTTAAGAAAATGTTGATACAACATGTGTGTATTTCGCTCACAACAGTAAAGAAACAGACGATTAAACAAACTCTTCATTTATTTCTGGCTGTAGATACAACAACTAACGTGACAGTAAAATAGAAAACCAAAGACATCTAAAATGAAATAAGTTAGAGTAAAACGTGACAGAGAGCATATACTATATGAAAAACTAGTAGCTGGTGATATTTTGTCAACGGAGTTTTCGCAGTACGAGCTACTGACGATATATCGTCTGCTTCGCGTATGTCCCTGGTTCTGTACGTGGGAGGGGCGGCGTGTACGTCCACAGCTGATCTGGCGGGAGTCCCCGGGGTGACGTCATCACGTGGCGGCGCCGGCGGCCAGTCAGTCAGTCAGTGGTAGTGAGTGGAAGTGAGTGCCTCAGCCGTGTTTTATTGTCAGTGACCAGTGATAGTTCGTGCATGCGTCGACATGTGGGTTGCCGGGTTTTGGGCCTCGTTCTCGGAAAAGCTTGTTAACATATTGGTCCGTTTTCGATCCAGGAGTAAAAGGAATACAAATAAAAAGGTAATTTTAAGATGGTTTTATCACATATACCTAGGTTTCTTGATAAATATGAAATGCACAATGTTTAGGCCTAAAACCTTCACAAAGCCTAGTATTGATAAATGTATGGTTTATTTTAGAAATACCGTATTAAACGGCATCAGTGGACTGACACATACTCTCCCTTGGTTAAATTTTGAAAAACTTTAAAAAATAAAAGCATAATGGTTCAATTAAGTGTTAGAAATTTTTGGGGGCATTACACCCCCCTGCCACAGGGTTGTACATTACAAAACTTTTCGAGTGATTTTTGTTGGTTGATGTCACCATACGCTTCATACCAGGTTTCATGGAAAACAGTAGAGAGATAATGAAGCAATTGCTTTTTAATTATATCCATAAGAATATTGGATTATTTTAACTAACAATATTTTAGTCAACAATTTAAATTTAAAATAAACTGTTTTGTTATAAATACACTTAATAAAACCTTAATACCAGTTTAGTTAAGTTAGTTGTTTTATGACGTAATTAAAAAAAGTTAAAATTAAATTAATTTTGTAAACTCTTTTTAAAGGCTCTTCACTTTTGTAATTTTAAAATGATTGTCACTTAAGCAGATGTAATAAACGTATCAAGTGAATACACATACTTTCGTCCTTAAGTAAATTTAAAAAAGAAACTCTGTTAAAAACTATAATGTTCTTCAAGGTTTGTCTAAAAATAATTGAATAATTGAATGTTTCAAAAATAATCATTCCATTTCTGGAAATAAAACAAGAGAGACAAAGTTAAATATTTTTGTACCCCCCTTGTAAAACAGCTTTTTGAGTTTTGTTGGTGATTGACCTTACGCTTTATAATCAGTTTCATGGAAAACGGTTGGAAAATAGGAAGAAATTGATTTTTTTAATATTCTCCATAAATACAACATTGGGCACTTCAGACAACGTACTGCGTTTATTCATGACAGTATGTAAAGAAACAGACGATTAAACAAACTCTTCATTTATTTCTGGCTGTAGATACAACAACGAAAACTATCCTGACAGTAAAATAGAAAACCAAAGACATCTAAAATGAAATAAGTTAGAGTAAAACGTGACAGAGAGCATATACTATATGAAAAACTACTATCTGATGATATTCCGACAGCGGGGTTTTCACAGTACGAGCTACTGACGATATATCGTCTGCTTCGCGTATGTTGGCTAGTTCTGTACGTGGGAGGGGCGGCGTGTACGACCACAGCTGATCTGGCGGGAGTCCCCGGGGTGACGTCATCACGTGGCGGCGCCGTCGGCTCTGCCAGTCAGTCAGTCAGTCAGTGGTAGTGAGTGGAAGTGAGTGCAGCAGTCGTGTTTTATTGTCAGTGACCAGTGACAGACAGTTCGTGCATGCGTCGACATGTGGGTTGCCGGGTTTTGGGCTTCGTTCTCGGAAAAGCTTGTTAACATATTGGTTCGTTTTAGATCCAGGAGTAAAAGGAATACAAATAAAAAGGTAATTTTAAGATGGTTTTATTACATATACCTAGGTTTCTTGATAATTATGAAATGCACGATGTTTAAGCCTAAAACCTTCACAAAGCCTAGTATCGATAAATGTATGGATTAGTTTAGAAATACTGTATTAAACGGTATTAGTGGACTGACACATACTCTCCCTTGGTTAAATTTTGAAAAACTTAAAAAAATAAAAGCATAATAGTTCAATTAAGTGTTAGAAATTTTTGGGGCCATTACCCCCCCCCCTGCCACAGGGTTGTACATTACAAAACTTTTTGAGTGATTTTTGTTGGTTGATGTCACCTTACGCTTCATACCAGGTTTCATGGAAAACAGTAGAGAAATAATGAAGCAATTGCTTTTTATTTATATCCATAGGAATATTAGATTATTTTATTTTTAACTAATAATATTTCAGTCAATAATTTAAATTTAAAATAAATAGTTTTGTTATTAATACACTTAATAAAACCTTAATACCAGTTTAGATAAGTTAGTTGTTTTTATGACGTAATTAAAAAAAGTTAAAATTAAATTAATTTTGTAAACTTCTTTTTTAAAGGCTCTTCACTTCTCCGTAATTTAAAAAATGATTGACACTGTAAGCAGATGTAATAAACGGTATCAGTGAACTGACACATACTTTCTCCCTTACGTAAATTTAAAAAAGAAACTCTGTAATAAAACTATAATGTTCTTCAAAGTTTATCTAAAAATAATTGAATAATTGAATGTTTCAAAAATAATCATTCCATTTCTGAAAATAAAACAAGAGAGACAAAGTTAAATTAATTGTTCGAATAGTATGGGGGAAACCCCCCCTCCCGGTAATACTGAGCTTTTTTGAGTTGGTTTTGTTGGGTGATTTTACCTTAAGCTTGATACCAAGTTTCATGGAAAACTGTTGGAAAATGAGGAAGAAATTGATTTTTTAATATTCTCCATAAAAATAACATTGGGCACTTTCAGACAACGTACTGCGTTTATCATGGACAGTATAATTTAACTTTTCTCTGGAACCGTTCGTCGTAGCCAAATAATTCAAAATACTAATTTGTTTAGTTTTTTAAGCTGGTTTCAATGGTACCAGTCAAGTTATACTTTACTTTTGTTGTTTTCGCTGAAAATTTAAAAATTTGATTTATTTTACATTTAAAAGCCCATAACTTTTAAACCGTCATTTTTACAGACATGCGGGTGGTGTCAAATTAGTTAGTACTCTGTGCACTATAAACTATCAAATTTTAATCAAAACCGTTCGAGCCGTTTTTGAGAAATTTGGATTTTTTCACGTTTTTTAAGGGGTTTTATGGGTGAACTACCCTTAAAAATCAACAATTTAAAAAAACGAAAAAAACGCCTGGAGATACAGGGAATATACACATAAATGCCAAATTTCATCTAAATCGGACCAACGGGGTAGGCTGTGGCTCTGTACACATCCAGACAAACACACAGACAGACAGACAGATGCTTAAATTATTGATGCATAAGTGTAGTGTCAGGTCGAATTTGTGGGTTTCAGTATTTAATTAGTTATTCAATATTATTTTTGTACTGCCAAAGTATTGTCAATCTTTAAGTTTTATTCCGAACTTATTTTAAAACTAAATAATTTTACAGTTATTAGTATTATTTTATAATCTGAGGAACAAGTGAGGTTAAAAAGCTCCCCCCTGAACGAATGTCGTTCCGTTTGATATTTATTATTTTATACAAAGTATTTGCCTTTTAACTCGACCCACGAGTTGCTTTGAAGCCGTGTGCTCAGTAATGCAAAAGCCGAATATTGTAAATGAGAACCGTTACTAAAAGCTTTTCAACCGAAAAAGTAACCCGGATTTATAATAGTCGACCCTTGCTCTAAATTCAAAGGAAAGTCAATGTATTTAAATTATCGGAGGGGTTGAATTAGAGGGGTTAACGTTATTGTAGAGGTTTGAATTGTAGAAGTTATTGGAAATAAAAAAGGAAAATTATGCCTGTACCTTTTTTAAGTAATTCTCAAAAACACTAGAGATTAAAAAAATATCACAAAAATCGAACATGTTTACATCATGATAGCAACCAATGATGTTATATCAATACCAATGGTGTAATGAACCGAAATACCCACGTCGCAGCCGACCTGCTTACTCAGCGAATTTCCAAATCAATAATATAACAAAAATAATAAATTACTAGATCAATATGTCGATAAATAAGAGAAATTTCATACTCTCCATAAGATTAACATGGAAAGAGTATTCAGGTTTGCTGATGTGAGGGACTTTCAAAATAGGAATTTTTACCATAAACAATTTTTATTTGGACCATATACCAAGTTTCGTCAACATCTGTCCATAAATAAAGGAGTTTGCCTATACTCTATGGATTAACATAGGAAAAGATCATGCAGGTTAAATTTATTGCTGTACAAAAATGTACAAAATTCTGATTTATAATTTATCATAAAAATTCAATGTCGGCTCAAAACCCTATGGAGTTTCCAGACTGTAGTTGTAGTTTTTAACTTTAATAGTTAGCAAAATGATATCTCAAAGATGAGAACAGTGTGTTTTCATTTCAAGTTCAGTATCAAAGTCAACATTTTCATTCTGGCATTCCCGCAAGAAAAAGCTAACAAAAACAAGTCGAGAAGACGGGTGTGAGTTGTAGCCTGTAGACGAAACAAAAACACACAATGTATTCATATCTGATTCAGCGTCTTGAATTTAGCTGTTCATTTAAATCGTTCACTTAATTTGCTGATATCCGGAAATAGTTTATAACCTAGGTTTGAATTTTTTCAATACTGTAAGATAAAGAGTCTGCATCAGTGGTAGCCATCTTGGATTTTAGTCCCGTAAGAGCAATGTTAAATTCTGGCGCCTATATCTCCTTGACCTATTGTCATAAATTAACGGAAGAGGTGTCAAATTAAAGGTATTACAGTCCTCCAGGGCACCACCTTACAGAACTTCTTATTTTCGCTCTCAATAGAAAAATAATAATGGTTTATTTGGTAAAATATTCCTGGATTTTTAGCGAATTTCCCATAGCGAAGAAGCTATTACCGTAGGTCTCATGGCGAGACCATGTTATTTTTTCTTCTTTAGGTGCCCAGAGACCAAAAACAATAGTCGTTAAAATTTATATATATATACATATATGTGTGTGTGTGTCTGTGAACACGATAACTCTCGTAAAAGTGGTCCGATCGAGACCAAATTTGGTAGAAACGTGTATTCCTGCAATAGCTCGGACGAGTTCGTAAACCAGACATATCGGTCAATGGGAACGGGTAGTTTGGGGGGATTGGAATCAGCTTTAAAAACTACACAATTAAGTTCCTTAAAGTTTTTCTTTATCTCCAACGGTTACCGAGATATTAAAAAATCTAAACACAGTACGTTGTATTTTGGGGCTCCAATGTTAATCTTATGGAGGATAAGAAAAAAATAATATTTCCCATATCAATCAATATTTTTAGATTAAAATTGGTATTTACCTTCATGTTGTTGATACCCACCCGTTTATGTTTAAAAATCATAGTTTATGTGTTTATCATGGCAGCAAACCTGCATACTCTTTTCCCATGTTAATCATAAAGGGAATAGACAAACTCCTTTATTTATGGACAGATGTTGATAAAAGTTGGTATAAATGTTAAAAATAAAAATTATTTATGGTAGAAACACCTACTTTCAGTGTTCCTCACAGCAGCAAACCTGCACACTCTTTCCCATGTCAATCTTATGGAGAATAGACTAATAATTCTCATGTTTATGGACATATTTTTTTTTAAACTTGTCATATATTATTATTATTATATTATTGGTTTGGAAATTCGCTGAGTACGCAGGTCTGCTGTGACGGGCGTATTGTTTTTATATCAAGTTAAATTTTTGAACATATTAAAAGGTCATGCCCTTGAGCCACATCTCATCAATGTACTTCCAAAGTTTTACATTGATACTTTGATAATTAACGCCACTACAGACGCCAAAGTGAAGGTATGTTCCGCCAGAATTTAACATTGCTCTTACGGGACTAAAATTCAAGATGGCTACCACTGATGCAGACTCTTAATCTTAAATTTCCTCGTTAGTTTTTTATCGTATGAGTGAGGTTATACGATCTGTGACGTTGTTGTCAACAATATTATAGGTTTGCATAACGAGCCGTTTACACAGATGTTAACGTAGGTTTAGTCAAATCCGGTTAGTCTGCAGTTTAGGTGTTTAGTTTAGTTGTATTACTTAAAAATCTGCAATATCTCCGCCATCTTGTAGTCTCATAAATACTATTTTAATTTTGTGACAGCATTAACGACCATTCTTGTGTCGTAAACAGATTACGTGTCAAATTATTGTTAGAGCGGTTATCTAGGGAATTCAATGTTCCACTTTAATTGTTCTATATTAAATAAACGGTACCAGTGGACTGACACATACTTTCTCCCTTAAGTAAATTTAAAAAAGACAATCTGTAATAAAACTATCATGTTCTACAAAGTTAATCTAAATTTAATAATTTATTGTTTCAAAAATAATCATCTAATTTCTAAAAATAAAACACGAGAGACAAAGTTAAATTAATTGTTCAAATTGTATGGGGGGGACAACCCCCCCCCCCGTAACACCAAGCTTTTTTGAGCTGGTTTTGTTCGGTGATTTGACCTTACGCTTCATACCAAGTTTCATGGAAAACGGTTGGAAAGTAAGGAAGAAATTGATTTTTTTATATTCTCCATAAGAATAACATTGGGCGCTTTCAGACAACGTACTGCGTTTATCGTAGACAGTAAATTTAACTTTTCTCTGGAACCGTTTGTCGTAGACAAATAATTCAAAATACTAATTTGTTTAGTTTTTTAAGCTGGTTTCAATGGTACCAGTCAAGTTATACTTTACTTTTATTGTTTTCGCTGAAAATATAAAAACTTGATTTTTTTGACATTTAAAAGCCCATAACTTTTGAACCGTCATTTTTACAGACATGCGGGTGGTGTCAAATTATTTAGTACTCTGTACACTATAAACTGTCAAATTTTAATCAAAATCGTTAGAGCCGTTTTTGAGAAAATTGGATTTTTCACGTTTTTTAAGGGTTTTTAGGGGTGAACTACCCTTAAAAATCAAAAATTCAAAAAAATGAAAAAAACGCCTGGAGATACGGTGACTATATATATACATGCCAAATTTCATCTAAATCGGACAAACGGGGTAGGCTGTGGCACTGTACACATACACTCGGACGGACAGACATCACGCCAAAACCCACTTTTTTGGATTCAGGGGACCCCAAAACGGATATATCCACCCTCAACTCAAATTCGAAAATTTTGACGAAAACAATACTTTCTCCATATACTATGTATAAGGGGAGAAAGTAAAAGGATGATTACATGTTTTATCGGATATAACTGCATGGTAATTATATTTGTACGACTATCACATAACCAGTAATGTTGCCACAAATTTAACAAGTAAAAAAATATTGCACCAATCCACATTGTAATAAAACTGATAATATACTAAATACAATAAAAACCGGTCATCATGAATCCAAGAGGGAGTTGAAAAATCACCCCCTTATCGTGCCTAAAGAGAACGGCGAATTATATTAGATTAGCATTATTTATTATTTGAAGCCAGGTATCAATGAGAAATGGAGTGTAAGATGATTGTGGCGCGATCTTGTAGTCTTGTTACTGACTAAGGCTAACATATTCCTTAGACAGGACTGTTAATTAATAGCCCGACAGTCAATGGCATATCAAAGTGACCTACAGTTTAACGTGGAGTCCGAACCACTGCCTCTGAATTACGAACTGGCCTAATTATGAGGACGATCTTTGCGGATTAACGCAGTATTCAATAGTGTGGACGTTAATCCACGGAAGAGTACTCTACATCCACCGACCGTCGCTCACAACTATCCACAATTCGTGACCTCCAAGTAGCTGGATTACGAGACACTTCACGGTACCAGTCTAAAAGGCAGTATTTGGAAGTACGGTGTGTTTTATTCCAACCCCTTATAATCCTAAAAGTTCTCGTTAGGATGATGCGATGATTCCGCTACAGACTCGTAAAAAACTAGGAGGGGATGATAAGTGAGGGCGGAAGTTTAGACACGTCAGCTCGGGGGAGATTAGGAATTAGGGATGGAGCGGTACAGCCACAGCGCGCACGATGTCGTGGAATTCCGGGCGTGTTTTGTAAGGCGGCTTTATAGCTATAGCCTCTCACCAGGTGCGTGTTGTTCTATTCGAGAATGTTCACTTATTTACTTACAGTTGCGGATGGCAATTTTTTGCATTTTACGACGAAACGAAATCGCACGCAGCACGCTGGCGTGAGTAGAGCGAATTTCATAGAACTTATTTTATTCTCTACACAGTAATCGAATAGTATTGAGTGTCAAGGTTTACTGTTAATAATAATTGTAATAATAAATGTTATAATAATTGTTTTACTTGTTATTATGATTGTAATGTAAGATTATCAACACTTGTTTTTATTCCTCTTATTTAAAACTAGCAGTAAGCCCGTCCTTTGTACGGGTTGTAGGATTTAGTTTAAAGAAGAAAGATTATCATACCAAAATGGAAACCTGAAATCCTAAACATATCAGTACAAAGAAAATAAATCAATACCCAGCTTTATTTAATACTATAGTATGATTTCGAAATGAGTTTAAAATCAATGACCAATATAAACGAACTAATATTGAGTTGACAGCTGTTTGTTTTTCTTTAAATTAAATTTTTAAACTACAAAGACAGCTGATTATCACCAGTAGGTTATTCATTGAAAACAATCAAAATGCGAGTAATATCGCGTAGAAGTTGGTTTTTAAATGCTCGTTATTTATTTTTCAAAGGACGGCGGGCGATTTCAAGCATTTACAAACCTTTTCTGGAATGTAGAGAATACATGAAATAAGTTTCATTGTAATCAGTTCTCCCGTTTTTTCGGAGAAGACGGCGTGAAATGCCTCCTGAAGCGTCACAGACAACGGACAAAAATTGAGATAAGACCGGTTTCGGCTTCTCTAACGCATGGGGGGCATGACGCATGACGCAAAGGCAACGTTTCTTCTCTCACAAAGGGTCATCTGAAGAGGTCGGCTGCTTCCAATGTAAACAGACTGTTATTTTTACATTTCGCGATAACAATGATGTTGAATTCATCTATTATTACTTTCCCTCCTGATACATGTGAAGACAGTAACTAACAGTTGTTTTCGTCAACATTCTCGAATTTGTGTTGAGCGTGGATATATTAATTTTTAGGCTTCCTATGTCCAAAAAAGTTATTTTCGGACTGATATCTGTCTGTTCGTAAATCCCGAGATTACAATGATGGTCCGATCTGCATTGAAATTAGGTACACGGGTGCACTATGGCTTTATCTCCAGATTATTTTTTATTTCTAAGTGCTGTTTACCCCCTAAAAACCCTTAAACTGTAAAAATATAAATTTCTCAAAATTCGCTCCAACGGTTTTGATTAAAATTTCATAGTTTAGAGCTTTTAATGGCTCTAATAATATGACTCCGTCGTCTGGTGATGTGTTGACAACATTGTTAGTCAGTGATGTTATTTAAGCTGTATTGTCGTGGTGAGAGCTGGTCCGTCTGTGTTGTTTGGATCTTATCAGGATTCACACGAAGACTGTTTACAATGTAAAGTGTGTCCGGTGATGTGCCGGGCCAGCACAGGATGCGCCTTGTCCGTGTGGTGCCCAATGCCCATAGCAATAAACCTTTCCTGCTTGCGACGCCTTCAGAGATATGCAACAAATTTGAATAAGAATCTTTGAAAGTATGAAAACGGCATTCTGTTCCCGATTGTCTATGAAATTTGTTAATTACTTGTTTTCGTTAAGCTCTCTTCTGTAGTTAACACTAGAACTGAATTTTAATGCAGCTCTTCTTTAACCTTCCAGGTGCTAACATCTCACTGTGAGATGTCAGCGAGTTGCAATTGTATAGCGCTATCAAAGTCAACAATTACCGTCACAGTGCTGCCATCTGCGAGCTAATACATACAACTACTCGTGTAGTTCCCTATTCTGACGCTTGAGTTCGTTATTTTGCCGCTAGAGTATGCTTTTATAGCCGAATAAGTGCTTTCTCAGACGGTGGTCCTTTGTAGTGTAGTGGTTAGACCGTTGTGCTGACGAGTACATGAGCAATCCCAATTTGGCTTGCAAATGTGTGGTATAGTGGAGTGGAGGGCCCACCTTAAATAAACGGTGACCGGCTTGGGTGGAAGTTGACGGCATTTGTAGGCTTAATTGGGATTGCAGTGGACACCTATTTTGCTTTTATGGTTAGTGGTTATAAGGAGGGGGCATGTTTTGTGTTTTTTTGTGTATGCTTGGTATTTTATGAAGAGTTGCATAAAAATAACAAAATTTAAATAGTCATAGCACTTGGAGGGTTAACAGTGTAAACAAAAAAGTAACATGTATGTTTTTGGTTTCCACGTTTTGCGTTTATACTGATTAATGTAAGAAGAGCTTTATAATATTTTATCATTAGGAAACTCGCGTAACAGTTCTAGGAATAATTAGTATAAACCATGAAAAAACCGCCTTTACCCATACAAATTAAAAAAAAAGCAAAACATGTGTCCGATGTCATTCCAATTATTTTTAGAAGAGCCGTAGAACAATTTCATCATTCAGTTGTATAACCACTCTCATATTAAATTCCCAAATTTTGACAAAACCAATACTTTCTCCATATATGATTCAGGGCAAATAAAAATATGTATGTTGTATGGGATAGTTTTATAAAGCTAATAAAAAGATTTTGTGTTAATACGTTTTAACAGTAGCTAAAACCTACATCATGTCATCATAAAACAAAGTTTGTTGAAACGCGCTGCAGAGGCGGTCATAATGTAGGAAAACGATCCATCAACTTCAAGCCGTTACCTCTTGATGTGTTTTCAAAATACATGCAATGAACTTAATATATTTAAACGGTTTAATGTCTCGGTTGAAACTACACTTCTATTTTATTTCCAACTAGCTGACCCGGCGAACTTCGTAACGCCTCACAATAAACACATGTTAACTTTAAGATTGGCCATGTTCTGAAGTCGAATAGCAATACGGCTTCATTGTGAAAGGTTATATATTCTGGGTCGCTGCATAGTGAATAACAATACTGAAACGATAAAACATATTAATAACATTCCCATAAAACAAATAAATCTGAGTGGATTAATTCACAATTTTCAAATCAAATCCAAACCCAAACGAAACCTAACTGTAATACGGTTTTTATAGGAAAGATATACAACAGCTGATTATTATAATAAACGTAATAATATAAACATTGTAATTATCATATAAACACGTGACTTTAATCAGACAGAAAATAAAAATATAAATACATAATCCCCCAAAACCGTAAACTATTAACGTGATGAATAAAGCTGTTCATTTTTTACAGTACACATTTACTTCATAGTTTAACATTAATGAATGATCCAGATGGCATTGGATAGTAAAGCATATTGCTAATGGAAAGTAAACCAATCAGCTGTAGCTAAGAAATCAAATGTTTTCATTGTAGACAATTTGTAAACAAACTTACTCTCCATAAGGTTAACATTAGAAATTTAAAACGCCATAAACTGGAAACTTATGGGGTTTTCGAAAATATTTTTTCACTAAAACCTTCCCGGACACATATAGAGCAACTTCCTAAAATTTCATGGCGATCGGATGAGTAGTTTGGCAACGCATAAAGGACATACGGACATACATACATACATACATTCAATTTTATATATAGAGACTAGCGTTACGCGTCGCGTGTTACTGCGATGTACAAAATAGATGAATTAGGTGGACATTCGCTGGCAAATAAGAAACATAATATGATTATTACCTTTTTGAAATGGTCGCCTATCCAGGTAGTTGAAGCCAAATTGTATATAAGAAATGGTTTTATTCATGTGGACTTGAAACATTAAAACATACTTTAAAAAATGAGACAAACTTAATCATGGCTAGACTAAATCTGTATTACACCAGTGTACCTTTGATCATTTTACAACCTGATAAATTACACACACATACACGCGCGTTATAATATTCGTTAATAATATTATATCAACCTTTAAACATTTCAGGTTGCGAAAGGATAGAAAAATGTACGACAAATATATATTTATCCTAATATTACAATAAGGGTAATTTGTCTAAACATTGAAATAATGGTTAATTTGGCCAAAGTTGGAACATGTGATTTTATTCATAATATATAATCTCCCAAAACTAAAAAATATTAACGTAGAGAATAAAACTTTTCATTTTGTACAGTATTTATTTACTTCATTGGTTTAAAATTATGAATAATTATTCAGACAGCATTGGGTGGTAAAGCATATTGTTACTGTTTACAATTGAATAAATTACAATTTTAATGAATCTGCTAGCAAGTGGACTTCGGTGCAAGAGATGACGGGTTCGATCCCCGGGATGTCCACAAAGTTTAGTTGCGAATATTCATTTAATAGTAAACTACACGGCTGCATAGCTTCAGCTGAGCCTGCCATTGGCAAAAAAGATTTAAACAAATCATATCATTCACAGCTGTTAATTTCGTAAAGAGTAAATTTATTAAGCCTGACAATGCATCCTTTTATGCCCTCTGAAGCCCTTTGGACGGATTTTACCAAACTTTACAGAAGCCGTCCTCAAAACATGCTTAATAATGCCTGAAATTGTCATTACAATCTTTCGAGCGGTTTCGGACTTGTACAACTCATACGGAGAGGGGTAGGCAACATAAACACATACTACCAATACTGGTTATAATACTGTTTATAAAAAAATATATATACCGGGTGTCTCACCTAAAGTGAACCTATAGCTAACTTTTAGCGAATTTCCCATAGGGAAGAAGCTATTACCGTAGGTCTCATGGTAAGACAAACCCGGGACCATGTTAATTTTTCTTCTTTAGGTGCCTAGAGGCCAAAAACAATAGTCGTTAAAATTTATATATATGTATATGTATACATGTTCTGTATATGTATGTATATGTTCTGTGAACCAATAACTCTCGTAAAAATGGTCCGATCGAGACCATTTGGTAGAGACGTGTATTCCTACAAATGCTCGGACGAGATCGTAAACCAGACATATCGGTCAATGGAAACGGGTAGTTTGGGGTTGGGGTTTTGTTCTCAAAAATTGGGGTTTTTGCGTTTTTTATATGTAATTTAAAAATTTTTTAAACTTTATTTTTCACCACTAGAATCAGCTTAAAAAACTACACAATTTAGTTTCTTAAAGTTTTTCTCTATCTCCAACGGTTACTGAGATATTAAAAAATCTAAACACAGTACGTTGTATTTTGGGGCTCCAATGTTAATCTTATGGAGGATAAGGAAAAATTAATATTTTCCATATCAATCAATATTTTTGGATTAAACTTGGTATTTACCTTCATTTGGTTGAGATCTATCCATTTATGCTTAAAAATCATAGTTTATGTGTTTATCATGGCAGCTAACCTGCATACTCTTTTCCCATGTTAATCATATAGGGAATAGGCAAACTCATTTATTTATGGACATATGTTGATGTAAGTTGGTGTAAATGTTAAAATTAAAAAATTTTTGATACCTCAGTGTTCCTCACAGCAGCAAACCTACATACTCTTTCCCATGTTAATCTTATGGAAAATAGGCAAATAAATCCTATATTTATCGACAGATATTGATAAAACTTGTCATATATTATTATTACTATACTATTGATTTGGAAATTCGCTGAGTACGCAGATCTGCTGCGACGGGGGTATTATACTATCCATATGACAGCAAACTTAACTTGATAATTTTGGCACAAATGTAACCGTTTGCGAGCTACTGAACACTGAAAATGTCTGTAATGTGCATTGAACAAGACGGAAATCTGTTTGAGAATTTATTGTAATGAATACTTTTTCTAGTTGCTCGGAGTGTGAGTTTTTGCATTTAAATTTTCTCAAAATGCTGCACCACTGAAATATTAAAGTGAGCATGGAATATAACTGTCATGTGTCTAGTTAAAAAGGTAGCTATTTGTTCACTTTAGGTGATAATGGTTTGAAACGGAAACTGTTTCTGAGCCAAAGATCGCAAACGAAGACGAATAGAAGAACTTTATTGGAAACTGACCAAACTTTTTCAAAGTGAAAGACACGAGCTGTTGGTGCGCTGGCTGATGAAGTGGGACTCTCTGTTTTATATCTTCCGCTTCGTTCCTCCTCTGTTTATTTACTCGTGAAAATCCGTTTGTCATTCGAGTCTTCAATCATGTCCCTTCTGTTTGTTTCGGCCAGAAATAGCTTCTGCATCCATTCAAACAGAATAATACTGGTAGTCCGGTATCCTCCGTGTTTTGACTAATATATCAAATGTATGTTCAAATTTGCATACATATCACATTTGTCATGTCAATGAGAGAAATTAAAAATTATGAACTCTTTGAAAGATTTCGTGCGTTAAGAGTCTGCATCAGTGGTAGCCATCTTGGATTTTAGTCCCGTAAGGGCAATGTTAAATTCTGGCGCCTATATCTCCTTGACCTATTGTCATAAATTAACGGAAGAGGTGTCAAATTAAAGGTATTACAGTCCTCCAGGGCACCACCTTACAGAACTTCTTATTTTCGCTCTCAATAATAATAATAATAACGATTTATTTTGTAAAATATTCCTGTTTTTTCCTGTATTTTTGTTTTCATAAAAAGTTAAATTTTCGAACATATTAAAAGGTCATACTCTTAAGCCACATCTCATCAATGTACTTCCAAAGTTTTACATTGATACTTTGATAATTAACGCCACTACAGACGCCAAAGTGAAGGTATGTTCCGCCAGAATTTAACATTGCTCTTACGGGACTAAAATTCAAGATGCCTACTACTGATGCAGACTCTTAAAGTGCACAGTATAAGGCAACAGAAAATATTAATGACAGTAAACAGTGAATTTTTTTCCTATAATTTTCTTTCCATTCATTACTTTACGTAATATTTATTGTTCATATATTTATAATTTGTTCATTTTTCATTTTTTCAGTTGAATTTATTTAAATTTAAAAATACAGTTTTAAGAGAAATGGTTTGGCATTTATAGAAATTTAACTTTTAAAATGTTCTTTCATTAATCCAAATATCCCAAATGCAAATGTATAGTTTATTCATTCAGTGTAACAAGACCGCCTTTGTACGGGTCGGATGACTAAATGTTAATATGCCAGAGACTAATTATCATGATCTCTGTATTTAAAAATGAATGCATGTATGTCCTTTATGCGTTGACAAACTACTCATCCAATTGCCTTGAAAAGGAAATTTCTCTATATGTGTCTGCGAAGGTTTTGGCGAAAAAAGATTTTCGAAAACTCTATAAGTTTCCATTTTATGGCGTTTTAAATGTCTAATGTTAACCTTATGGGGAGTAAGTTTGTTTACAAATTCTCTACAATCAAAACATTTGATTTCTTAGCTACAGCTGATTGGTTTACTTTCCATTAGCAATACCGTATGCTTTACTATCCAATGCCATCTGAATCATTCATTAATGTTAAAATATGAAGTAAATGTGTACTGTAAAAAATGAACAGCTTTATTCACCACGTTAATAGTTTACGGTTTTGGGGGATTATGTATTTATATTTTTATTTTATGTCTAATTAAAGTCACGTGTTTATATGATAATTACAATGTTTATATTATTACGTTTATTATAATAATCAGCTGTTGAAATGGCGACCTACCCAGGTAGGTATTTTAAGCCGAGTATGAAAGAGGAATGAATGTAGGATGATTGTGGCGTGATCTTGTAGTCTTGTTACTGACTAAGGCTGACATGTTCCTTAGACAGGACTGTTAATTAATAGCCAAACAGCCGATGGCAACTAATGGACCTACAGTTTAACGTGGAATCCGAACCACGGCCTCTGAATTACGAATTGGTCTAATTATGAGGATGGTATTTGTGGATTAACGCAGTATTCAATAGTGCGGACGTTAATCCACACAAGAGAACACTACATCCACCGACCATCTCTCACAACTATCCACAATTCGTGACCTCCAAGTAGCTGGATTACAGGACGTCGCCACCGTCCCAGTCTAAATTTTTATTTACTTGTAAGTAAATATGATGCTATTGTGTTGGATATACACAAAACTCTTTATTACTATATCAGGAAGACCTCATAAAATTGTTTAAATAATAAGTACAGCACTTAATTGTAACAGTATGTGATACGGGGAATAAATAAATGTGATAATGTGAACGATGTTTGCTCAGAGCCATGTGATGACGAGGCTTATCGCCCACGCGCCCCAGGACCAACACACGACACGACAGATTACATTTGATTCCGTTTTAATCATATTACATTCACGTAGTTTCGGAATGGTAATATTTGCAAAGTTAATACATTATTGTTGCGATGAAATTGTTTTTATGCCCTTGTAGTAATGAATGAAAATATTATATTTTACCTCTTATATTTCCGTTCGATTAAAAATTTATTTACACTCACGTTTAATGCTTTAATCGTTGATGCTTTTCCTGTTTAACGCTTTCGTGACTCCGAAAAAACCGGTTTTTGGTATTATTTTTCGTTTTTCTATGAAACCTCAATATTTCTCATCCACACCTGGCTTAAAATACCTACCTGGGTATTTTCGACATTTCACTTATTAACTACTAAAGGTGGGAGGAAATGATTCACACATAAGAGACAATGGTGTTTGACAAATACAGGGTTATCATAAAAGAATGGTGCGGTTTCAGTAATTAATAAAAAGATTGTAGGGAAATTTCTGAATGTTATATTAGTATCTCTGAAAGCCTCCAACCCAAAAGTTTGTTTATAAACCTTATAAAATGCAGATACTGCGGGAATTGAAACGCAGTGATAATGTAAACCGTTACAATTTCGCTGTTAGAATGTTGGACAGAATAAGTGACAACGAATTATTTTTAGATTATATAATTTTTACAGACTAAGCTACTTTCCATGTCAGTGGATGTGTTAACAGGCACAATTCACGAATATGGGGCTCTGAAAACCCACACCAATTGTTGAGAAAGAACGTGATTCTCCTAAAGTTAGTGTTTGTTGTGGTTTGATGAAAAATCGCGTAATAGGGCCTTTCTTCGTTAATCAATTATTGCTTTCCTTAGCTAGATGAACTCGAAAATATTAATCAACTTCATTTCCAACAAGATTATGCTCCCCCACACTTCAGTGCATTGGTGACGGACGCTTTGAACGAAAAATTTGGAGATGAATGGATAGGCTGGCAAGGACCTATGCTGTGGCATCCAATGAGTCCAGACCTGACACCTTGTGATTTTTTCTTGTGAGGTTACATAAAAAACCTGGTTTATTCACAAAAAATTCGCAACCTGAACTACTTGAAAAGCAGGATTAATGAAGCAATGACAACCATAACCGAAAGAATGTTAACGAATGTTTGGAGAAAAATTGATTATCGTTTGGACATTTGTCGAGCAATTAAGGGCGCTCATATTGAAATTTATTAATTATGTAAAAAAACTGTTTGAGACAACAAAATAGATGAATAGACAACATTAACTGATAACCCTGTACTGAAAAGACAGTCAGTTCTGTCTGTGTGGAACACTTCTGCCTTATTCAGTAACAAGACTACAAAATCGCGTCACAATTATCTTACACTACATACTTGGCTTGATAATAATTATAAGAGTATTATGCTAGGTTAGTTTCCTTACAACATCTCTGTTGTATAACGAGATAACCAGTGGGACGACTCTTGAGCAAGTGGAGGTGGGAACGTGTTCAAAGTCCAATGCTCACCATTGATGGGCACGTAATAATTCCCTGAGACGCAGCTGGAGACCTGACTGTTACTGCAGTAATTAATGTTGTCATTAATAATGTTGTAGACTGGGACGGTGGCGACGTCCTGTAATCCAGCTACTTGGAGGTCACGAATTGTGGATAGTTGTAAGCGATGGTCGGTGGGTGTAGTGTTCTCTTGTGTGGATTAACGTCCGCACTATTGAATACTGCGTTATTCCACAAAGACCATCCTCATAATTAGACCAATTCGTAATTCAGAGGCCGTGGTTCGGATTCCACGTTAAACTGTAGGTCCCTTGTTGCCATCGGCTGTTGGGCTATTAATTAACAGTCCTGTCTAAGGAACATGTCAGCCTTAGTCAGTAACAAGACAACAAGATCGCACCACAATCATCCTACAATCATTTCTCATTCATACTTGGCTTAAAATACCTACCTTGGTAGGTTGTCATTTCAATAATCTAATCTAATCTAATACAGTAGAACCTTACTAATTCGAACACCTCTACAATTCGTTATTTTGACATGGGATATGTCTTAGCTCTGGGAGGGGTGTTGGTGATTTTTAAGATGGAAACATGTAACAGGTTTCCAAAGAAACTACCAGATCGATTGTATTGACTTTTAAATATAAAAGAATAACAGCTGTTTAGATGAACTTAAAACATTCCATTTAGACATATCCATGATCTAACCTATTTCCCACAGGGAAGTAAATACAAACATTTTTGCTAGTTATCCAGATAAAACCTCTAGTATTCAAAATAATTAATGACGATAGTTCTAAGCGTTTTGACGTACACAATTTACTTCTAAAATTCCATTTTTTTGTACTGGAGCCTTTAGAAATCGAACTATGTTCCTTTGATTCGAAACCGTACCTCTGAAATTCAAAGTTTATCTGTATAACTCGAAGTCAGTTTACATAAGCCTCTAAAGTCCGAATTAATTTATAAAAAAGCCAGTCTACTTAATAACATTTTTCTACTCATTTATAAAAAATTCTAACTGCCTTTTCTAGTTACATAATAGGTTTTAAATTAGTGACTCTCGTTTTTGCGGAGAATTTCAACAAGACAGAAATGTATATAAGACCATTTCTGATTTTTTAGGATGTAAAACGTAAAAAAATATCGTACTTCCAAGCATTTTACAAACAAAAATCTTAATTTTATTCACGTAGATGTATAAAATTAATTTTATAAGCTACCCATTAATCCCATATTACGAGTTAGTAAATTATTATTATAAAAGTGAATACTTCTTTTTCATTACTCTAAACACGAAAGTGCACTTTCTAAACGTGAAATGACCTAAGAAAATGATTATTCCCGCTACTGCATGGCAAAACTGTACAACGTTAACTTTATTTGCATTTGTGGGCGTATGTAACTCGACACAAAACGGAAACTTAGCGTTATGCGCCTAAAATATTCATGATGTTTACAAGTTGTTCGATATCGTAATGAAAAATGTTTGTATTTACTTCCCTGTGGGAAAATAAGTTAGATCATGGATATGGGATATGTCTACAGGGAATGGTTTCAGTTCATCTAAACAGCTGTTCTTATTATTTTATATTAAAAATTCAATACAATTGCTTTGCTAGTTTCTATGGAAACCTGTTACATGTTTTCCATCTTAAAAATTCGCCAACACCCCCCCAGAGCTAAGACATATCTATGTCAAAATAATGTTCAACACTTTCGAGTCTAGTAAATTCATTACTAGTACCTGTACACTGTACTGAAACCAGCTGCTTTCAGCGTTAGTTGCAACTATAGAAAGTAATGTCTTCCCGGCCTAGGTTGGGAAAACCAGCTGGAGATTTTACCCACACTAGTATTTAGTTACGATTTCTGACACTAGTAGCGCTCAGCGCCTGTAGCTTTAACAATACTGCCAGTAAAGGCTGTACAAATTGAAATCAGCTGTAAAACAATATGACTGTTGTCATTGTAGCGTAACTGAGGGAATCAAATGGGCAACTGAAGGTCAGATTGAAAAATTATATTACTTAATTAGTTCTCTAAATATGATTACAGTGAAATAATTCATAACTCTGATAAATAAACGGTATCAGTGAACTGACACATATTTTCTCCCTTAAGTAAATTATAAAAGAAAATCTGTATTAAAACTATCATGTTCTTCAAAGTTTATCTAAATATCATTTAATAATTTATTGTTTCAAAAATAATCATCCCATTTCTGAAAATAAAAACACGAGAGACAAAGTTAAATTAACTGTTCGAATTGTATGGGGGGAAACACCACCCCCCACGGTTATACCAAGCTTTTTTGAGTTGGTTCTGTTGGGTGATTTGACCTTACGCTTGATACCAAGTTTCATGGAAAACGGTTGGAAAATAAGGAAGAAATAGATTTTTTATTATTCTCCATAAGAATAACATTGGACGCTTTCAGACAACGTACTGCGTTTATCATGGACAGTAAACTTAACTTTTCTCTGGAACCGTTAGTCGTAGACAAATAATTCAAAATACTAATTTGTTTAGTTTTTAAGCTGGTTTCGATGGTGTCAGTCAAATTATACTTTACTTTTATTGTTTTCGCTGAAAATTTAAAAATTTGTGTTTTTTTTCATTTAAAAGCCCATAACTTTTGAACCGCCATTTTCACAGACATGCGGGTGGTGTCAAATTATTTAGTACTCTGTGCACTATAAACTATCAAATTGTAATCAAAATCGTTAGAGCCGTTTTTGAGAAATTTGGATTTTTCACGTTTTTAAGGGTTTTCAGGGGTGAACTACCCTTCAAAAATCAAACCCTTCAACCCAAAACCCTTAAAATCAAAAATTCAAAAAAGTGAAAAAAACGCCTGGATATACCGTGAATATATACATACTCGCCAAATTTCATCTAAATCGGACCATCGGGGTAGGCTGTGGCACTGTACACATCCAGACACACACACACAGACACACGAACGGACAGACATCACGTCCAAACCCACTTTTTTGGATTCAGGGGACCCCAAAACGGATATATCCACCCTCAACTCAAATTCGAAAATTTTGACGAAAACAATACTTTCTCCATATATTACGTATAAGGGGAGAAAGTAATAAACAGTTTCATTAGCCCTGTATTTTCCGGAACTAAAAGTTAATTTAAATAATCATCGTTTGTAACAGCTGAAACTAAAATTGAAGAATTAAAATACCTGCTAAGATGACTAGCCGTTAGCGTCCGTGCTCGC
Organism: Nephotettix cincticeps; assembly: GCA_023375725.1. NCBI lineage: Eukaryota > Metazoa > Arthropoda > Insecta > Hemiptera > Cicadellidae > Nephotettix > Nephotettix cincticeps. The sequence goes on from CM041788.1 coordinate 62,385,384, forward strand.
ACCTGGGCTGTGTATTGAGTATTGACCCTGAACTGATAATGTACACGTGATAACCAAGTGTCGGTTCACGTTCACAGTTGACACTCTCTTGGTGATGGCCCACTCTCGCTGCTGCAGCTGTAGTGCCTTCAGGTTACTGGAGAAGATCCATCATTGCATCTCTGCACGTGTGCGTGTGTGTGTGCGTGTTTCATATCTAATTTATACTAGTACTAAACGTGGTGGTATTTATTTAACCAGCAGTGTTAGATTTAAGCACGTATTATGAATTCCTTGGAGGACCTCTAAGCTTTTTACATTGTTGAAAAATTAAATTTCAATACTTTTTGATCATTATATAAATTTTTTATTTCATAAATCTTTTAGTCAATAATGTAAATCGGAAACATCATTAATAGGTATTAACTTATTTGTTATGAAATTCATTATTAGTGATGATGAATTTATGCTAATTCAATTTTTATTACGGACATTTTGCAAACGATTTTAAGCAAAACTAAGTTCCCCAACGTTTGGTGAACTGGAATCTGATCCCGTCCCCAGGTGAGCTAGTACCTAAAATATAACACGATTAAATAATCTGTTACAAAGCTGAAAAGAAAAATGTTTAATTCATTCAAAAAACATTTAAACTATACCATTCACTAACAATTACACACACAAGAAACAAAACACTTCCACTGAAGACGCGAAGATAACTGAAACTCATCGTGAAATTTTGTTTTACTTAAAATCGTGATGGAAAATGTCTGTAATCTAAATCTAAATAACATATATTTGTTAGTTTAAAGACTGCTGCACTTGAGATTATGGATTTTTTATGATTGTGGCGTGATCTTGTAGTCTTGTTACTGACTAAGGCTGACATGTTCCTTATACAGGACTGTTAATTAATAATCAATAACGATTAAAAAGTATTTAATAGTGTGGATGTTAATCCACACAAGAGAACACTACATCCACCGACCATCGCTCACAACTATCCACAATTCGTGGCCTTCAAGTATCTGTATTACATGACGTTGCCAACGTCTGGAGTAATTCATAAAGTACCATTTCTAGCTAAATAAATAAGTAATACTTTACAAAAAAAGATAAAATCTTATCCGCAAAGACCATCCTCATTATTAGATCAGTTCATAATCCAGGGGCAAAAGTGGTTTGAATACTCTGTTAAACTATAAACTACGTCTCTTATATGCCTTTGGCTGTTGAGCTATTAATTAACAGTCCCGTCTAAGGAACATGTCACCCTTAGTCAGTAACAAGACTACAAGATCGTGCCACAATCACTCATTCACTTATTTTCTCATTCATACTTGGCTTAAAATACCTATCTAGATAGCTTGCCATTTCATAAACGTAATATTACAATGAGAAATGTTTCGCCAGATTTGCTGGGTGTCCTGAGAAGCCATTGTTACTAAACTCTTGTATTTTCCATGTTGCAGAACCACCATGAAGAGATCACCGGACAGCAACAGCCTCAGGGAAAGATGAAGGAGCGGCCAGCGGCTACACCGGGGGACAGCGAAGGAGACAGCGAGACCGAGATAGAACTGAAGGAGGTGGTGAAGGAGGGTCATCCCCGGGCGGACCCTAGCCAGTTTGAGCTGCTCAAAGTCCTAGGACAGGGCTCCTTTGGAAAGGTACGGTGAAGCATTAAAGTCGTTCACTGCTCCTGCCCACATGAACTGTAAAATAGGCAATGCTGTGATTTCTATTGGCACCTATTATATACATTTATATTGTGAATACAAACATGATGTCTATCAATCTAGAAAACCTGAAAAGATCAGGGAATCAAAAGATCGGATAACATGCGCGGTGGGCTTGCAAAAAAATACATTAAAACTTTGAATAATGATAGTGTATTTTACTTTTGTTTATAAATATCATTTAGTTCATTTTCTGTTCAGTGTTATTTTTAATTTTTAGCAAAACCTTTCTTACCAGTCCCATCGGACACATGTAAAAAATTCACAATAACCGGTGTTGTGCTTTATGTCGAGAACCTGGAATTTTATAAATTCTGGTATGAAAAACCTGGAAATGTCAGGGAGTTTTGGATTTTGGTCGACATCATGAAAAGTTTACTGTCAACAAAGGGTTTCTTAATAGGTTACTGTTGAATAGCTTTTGTAGAATCACTTCATTTATGGTATTTAAGTTCATAATACCAAATTGTGTATATTTCAATATAAGTATATATCTTATTTCTGTAAAAATAGCACTCTTTAATTTTATAGCTATATATTCTAAAAGTAATGTTCAAACATACTATACATGTAAGGCACTACTGGGCCAGCTTATTAAAAGTGACAGATTAATATGTATTCCCCGTATGAGTCACTCGTCGGTAGTGGCCCAGAGGGGTCCAGATATGAGTGAGTGACCTCGTAATCACCACTTGACCTTCACCTACAGCACTGACCAATCATCTCAACAATTAATTAACGTCAATTCCCCAGAGCAGTTCCCCCAGCTACAGTATCGTTTATTTGTTAAATTGGATCAGTTTTTGATTCCTAAAAGTATTTATAGTTAATTATCTTTATTACCTACTAGCCAAAGTACCCGTTCTTGTTATTAAAGTTATTGTTAATTAATTCTTCATTGTTTACAAAATGACAAAACACGAATGTCTACAACATTTCAAAGTAACATCTGTCAAATATTGGGAGAGGATAAGGTTTAATGTAATAGAGACAGTCGTCGGAAAAAACTTAAAATCTACCATTCCACTATTTCAAATAATTCACTAATATCGATCCAGCAGTTTATCTGAAAAATCAACTTTATTTCTTCTTCTTCCCGAACTGTCAAAATATTGTGCAAACGGATGTTGACATTAGAAAATGTAAACATTGAAACCTAGGACGGTCACGGCAGCTCTTTCTTCTTCTTCTTCTTCCCGAACTGTCAAATTTTAGTGTTCACAGCTGTTGACATTCAAGTAATTTTATGTTTTTATTCTTTGAAAATGTAAACATTGAAATTTAGGGCGTTCATGGGGCGTAGCCCGAGGGGATTTTAAGGGATCTAATATGCCTATGTGTTGCATGAGTTTAAGATCTACCTTTCTGTAAAATTTCAAACGGGTCGGTTCAGTATTTTTCGCTTTTACTTGACACAACAAACCCACAAACAAACATACAGAAACCACCTCTTCTTTATAATATTATAGATTACATTACACATTACATGCTCCAATGCATTTAGTCACCAGTTTGGTATATTCAGTGAGTTTTTAAGTTTTCAATTTCTGTTAGGATTTTGAAAGGTATGGAATTATTGTAATTTTCTTTCATGCTAAACAATTTATCTGGTTCTTCATTGTTTAAATGTTTGTAAATATGGTAGCTTTCTTGAACTTTGGTTATTGATTTTGAATCTATTACGTTTAGAACAGAAAGTGATTCAAGAAATTTAATTGTGTGGGATGGGTTCTATTTAAGATGCCTGACTATTAGTGATGTTGGAATACTGTGGTGGCTAGAGCTACCATATTTACAAATATTTCAACAATAAAGAGCCAAAAAAATTGTGAAACATTAAAGAAGAATATATTAATTACGTACCTTTCAAAATAGAAAACATAAAAACTCACTAAAGGTGCCTCAATGGTGACAAAATGCATTAAACGAGTAAAACCTGCAATATGTAAGGACGAAGGCTACAAAAATAAAGGTATTAAATTAATATTTATAGTCCTTACCACTGGCAAATTTATACAAGTTCTTAAAATAATTATGTCTTAACTAGACTCTTGTTAGTTCTTAGTATTCCATTAATAGTTTCAGAGCTCTGAATTGGGTTTATAAAATATACTTTAAAGTACACACCACGTTTGCATTGATTGTCAGAGTCATAGTGAGTTCCTATTATCTTGGTTTGATATTATCTATAATGGAAAGGTGTTGTTACCTAATAAATTTAGGAACGCCATCAAATTAAGAGGTTCTTAAAAGTTCTGTGCTCAGGATTGGTTTGGAAACCGTAGGTCCTCCTTTAGGAGTTAGGTATATAGATCATTTCCTAACTTTTATACTACCGAAAAAGACTGGTCACCATTCTGCGTAATACGCTACAGAAATATTTGTACCTATAGCTTTCTGGCGTTGCCGATCCTTACGATAGATCTAATGTTATTCGTATTTTTCCAGGTGTTCCTCGTCAGGAAAATAATTGGTCCTGACGCTGGCACTCTTTACGCAATGAAAGTCCTGAAAAAAGCAACATTAAAAGGTTTGTGAACATTTTATAAATGCTACAATCATAACCATTCTGCAAGTAACTATTCTGAGTGAATACTAATTATATTAACCTAGCACTTTGCAATTGAATTTATTCCTAGCGGAGATGTAAAGTAGAAACTTTTGGATTACATTAGGTTGTTTAGTCACTTTGTCATAAAGTTAGTAACTCATAATGAATACAACTCGCTTTACTAACTTTATATTTGATGTCCTTAGTATATTTTCTTTATGTGTATAATGCTCATAGGTAAGAGAAGGCAGGAGTTAAATTTAACAAGATAGTATTATATATTATGTACAAGTACATAGCTTATTGAAAACAATTATATAATAATTTTGATGAATCATAATTTTGGATGGTGGAAAAATCTATGATCAGCATTAATGATTTAACATCAAACATGAGCCACCTTTCATTAAACATGAGCCACCTCCCATAAAACACGAGCTACCTCTCATTAAACATGAGCCACTTCTCATCAAACATGAGCCACCTTTCATTAAACATGAGCCACCTCCCATAAAACACGAGCTACCTCTCATTAAACATGAGCCACCTCTCATCAAACATGAGCCACCTCTCATCAAACATGAGCCACCTCTAATCAAACATGAGCCACCTCATGAAAAAATTGTACAATAGGCAATTTTTAGGCATCGTCAAAACTGGTTACATATAAGGAAAATTTATCAATAATGTTTCGTAAGTTTGTGAAATACTTGTTACCAGTCAGAGCGAATCATCATGAGTAGAATCACATGCCATATTGACAAGAACTCAACCGTAACGAGGGGAAGTGGCTGACATTTGCATCATGTTTTGTCTAATAACACTAGAGCTGGAGCAGGCTAATTGTTGGCTCTGTGAATTTGCAATTAAAATATCCCAGCTGAGAACAACGAGCGTTTCCCGCTGACGCCGCACGGAGGAATGTGCGGCTGACACAACGGATTATGACTGCAGCGACACTAACCAAATACTTCTCGAATTCCAGTTCACTAAGGAATTTATGAAATTGGATGTCCTTACATAAGGTTCATACTTTTTTACTTATATAATTCAAGTCAAACCTTGTCGTAACGAATTCCTTTATTTAATGAATAGTTATAAATCCCCTTGTGTGTTACACAAATTGCAAATTTTACTTTTATATTAATATTTTACAAATAAACAATGTTTATAACATTATTTATTTGTTTATTTAAAAAATTGTTTGTTACATTACATTACAACATACAATTTTTGTTAAATTTACAATTTGTCGTTAAATTACATTACCTTATTTACATTATTTGTTTATTTTAAACATTGTAATGTCAAGATTTTAAATCGTATTGTAACGAGTTTCTAATAACACTGGTAAACAAAAATTTACATCTACCTAACAAATTTTTCTGTTTTGTATCTTTACATAATGCTTTGCACCTTGTTATTGCGGATAATGTATGATCTTCGACTCAACCTTAGTATAACGTACGTAAACAAAGCCCTAGTGCCCCCACCGTTCACCTTCTTAAACGCCTTGTTAACAATTCATATTTCACGAATTTCAAACAAATTATATCATTATATCAGCCACTTTTGTTTAACTATTTTTCAAATCTTAAATTATATACAAAACTAGAATAACTAATTTCACAATGAAAAAAGCTGAAAACTCAAACGATAAACTTCTAAATAAAATATTTCAATTTTTTTTATTATTAATTTAATACACAGAGCGCTATTGAAAAGACTTTTTGCTAATACTTAGTGGATTACAACAACAAAATACGTAACTTATTACCATATATGAGGCCTTAAAAGCCCTTTTAGTTGTACTAACTGCACTGTGACTCGTCATACAACAATGTGTGAGACAGACTGAAGATTACATAACCTCCCCCTCTGTATCCCCTACTATTGACACCCTAAAAAACAGATACTCCGAGTTTCAGGCCAGTATATTACAAGCTCTGTGTTTTGAAGAAAATGAAAATGAAAAGTGAGCGCTGCGCCGACTCCTCAACCATCCACGGGTTAAGAGGTTAAAAAGTAGATCTGTGATCCTCTATATAGCTGAATCTATGCTAACCTAATCTCAATTTAACGAACCTCAATGTAATTTGTAATGTTGCAGTGCGGGATCGCATGAGGACCAAGATGGAGCGCAACATCTTGGTGGACGTGCGACACCCGTTCATTGTCAGGCTCCACTACGCCTTCCAGACCGAGGGAAAACTGTACCTGATCCTGGACTTCCTCAGGGGGGGCGACCTGTTTACCCGCCTGTCTAAGGAGGTAATGTGAAACCAGTTCTGAAGTCCCTCTAGCTTTGTTCTGTTGTGGTTAGTTTCACAGAGATTCTGAATGCATTTGGGTTGTAAAATTCAATTTGTCAGGTCAGTGGATGAATTATCCAACAGATTAGGTTTCAATTACAATGAATTTCCCTTAGAAGGTGAAATAGTCCACTTAACCTATCCCAAAAAATCCAATCACACCCCACTTGCCACCGGAATGCAGCATCTGGGCTTTACCAGGGTTCAGAAGAGTTTTAATCATTTAGACCTGGTTATACTCTGGGATTTGCAGGGTGAGCTCAGTACCGCAAAATCAATCAACAAATTACATCATCGCACGTTCCCCGCCGTAAATGCCAATTTAATAATAATTTGGAAAAACAAAACGGTAATGAATTTGAAAATAATAATTTATTGAATCAATCAGTGAAAGAAGCGATTGTTCCACCACAAAGCTCAATGCCGTCCGGACGCGGTTCCTGTCTCAACAGGTGACACCACGATCCTGATCCAACCGGGGCGGCGTTTAGGTACCACTCCTAATTTATCTAATTAGATTAGATTACTTCATTGAAATGGGAACCATACTACAATGTAGGTATTTTATGCCAAATATGAATGAGGGTTGAGTGTATGGTGATTGTGGCGCGATCTTGTAGTCTTGTTACTGACTAAGACCGACATGTTCCTTAGACAGGACTGTTAATTAATAGACGAACAGCCGATGGCAACTAAGGGACCTACAGTTTAACGTGGTGGAATCCGAACCACGGCCTCTGAATTACGAATTGGTCTAATTATGAGGATAGTCTTTGCGGATTAACGCAGGATGCAATAGTGTGGACGTTAATCCACACAAGAAAACACTACATCCACCGACCATCTCTCACAACTATCCACAATTCGTGACCTCCAAGTAGCTGGATTACAGGATGTCGCCACCGTCCCAGTCATTAAATTTCCTAAAAAGATAAATTTAAAATAGGATCAGTACTTGAAATATTAGCTTTACCTAGCGTAGTTTCACCGAGCGTATAAGAGATGAAAATTAACTTACTCTCTCTACAACCACCACCGGATCACCACGCTCATTTTCCACTCCAAGCTTCCTTTCACCAGATAACCGTACCGGGTAAAAGCCAGAATTTAACTGGCCGGTCCTTTCCTTTCTTACCTTGGGTTTCCCCCTCCACCCTCAACGGCGAGGGTTAGTGGTAAGTGTTAACTTCCATAGGAGTTAAAGTAGTGATTATGCTCTAACTCAGTTTTCTGCTGTTGCAGGTGATGTTCACAGAGGAGGATGTCAAGTTCTACCTGGCGGAGCTGGCTCTCGCTGTAGACCACATCCACTCTCTGGGCATTATCTACCGTGATCTCAAGCCAGAGAAGTGAGTAGTCAAACATCTCAGTGTCGCATAAATAAAGGTGTGCCTGGGTACATCCCATAAAATACAAAATAATAAGATCCAATACTGTCCTTATAAATAATACTAGAGTTTCATAACATCCACTTTCACAAGGTACAGACGTACACTCATTTTGAAAACAAAGCTAGCCTGGACTTGATGATTTAGAGTATTTATGGATCTTATGAAACACAAAATATAAATTAATACTAAGAGCCTTTAAAACAGGACTATCGTTAGATAAAAGTCTGTAGATCCAAAATGTGATTGTTTTTACAGAAGTGAAATTAAAGGTGATTGAAAATCTTATTACAATTGCTTGTCCTAAAGCTCCTAATCTAGTAAAGTGTTTAAAATTATTAGCTACTTAATCAATTAGTATTATAATTTATGAAATTTCAGTATTCTGCTGGACGCAGATGGACACATCTCCCTCACAGACTTTGGCCTGAGCAAATTGCCATTGGATGATCAACAGGCATACTCCTTCTGCGGAACTGTGGAGTACATGGCACCGGAGATAGTCAACAGGAAAGGACACTCCTTCGCCGCTGATTGGTGGTCCTTTGGAGTCCTCATGGTCATTACTTCCTTATTATAATTCAATTTTTATTCGGATAATGGAAAAGTTTTGTGTAGGCTGTATTCATTATAAAATGTTTTTACTTAATACAGTAAAGTCCAGTTGATCCGGATCCTGGATCATCCGTTTCGGGATGCATGAGTGGTTATTATTTGACATTTCAATACTGAACTGACAAAGGATAGGTATATAATCACTTACCAAATGAATGGCATCTGCCCTTCAAGTGTAAATTTTGTTAAAATTCCTTACAGGAACCGGTTTTGGTCTTTTAACAGACCATCATCAGCCGTTAAAGTTAATGTTAAAAGACCAAAACCGGTTCCTGTGAGGAATTTTAACAAAATTGACACTTGAAGGGCAGATGCCATTCATTTGATAAGTGATTATATAACTATCTAGTTGTCTAGGCTTTCGAAATAAAAAGGATAGGTGTTTGAGTGAGATGTACAGTGGTTGTTTTTCAAAGTGCATACGGATTCTATGGTTATGAGTGGTTAATGTCAGAAGAGCATTTTATTTCCTACCTAAAACTGACTTTTTAACTTTTAATAAAATCAGAAAAAAATTTTACTTATAATATTTCACGTCTTTGTTGTTGAACAGAGGGTATATACATTCTGCAGCGCAAGCAATTGCAAGCGCTATTCACGATTGTTGTCTATGCAACGTGGATGTCTATAATGATATACCTGTAGTTAACCGGACTGTACTGTACTGTTATATCTTCAGCAGTGAGCATACTGTTATGTCTCAAAATAGAGGGGAAAACCTATTAAAGTTGTATGAGAATAACTGGTTTGCTCACAAGTAATTTCTTTCTCTATATAAATCTATCTCATTTAACTATCAATTTATAAATGGTCTATGAACATAAATGGATCTCATGTAGATTCACTCTCAAGACCCAACGTAACCTCACCATGTGTTGTTGACAGTTTGAGATGCTGACTGGCACACTACCGTTCCAAGGGGCTAACCGCAAGGAGACGATGACTCAGATACTAAAGGCCAAGCTGGGGATGCCTCAGTTCTTGTCACAGGAGTCCCAGTCCCTGCTCAGGGTGCTGTTCAAGAGGAACCCAGCCAACAGGCTCGGTGCTGGTGAGACATTCTTGTTCAATATTGATAATGCAAATGAAAATATCTCAGGGTCTGTTAACGGATATGACAAATTTTATAAAGGTTATGATTCTAATCAACAACAGCAATAAGAAAGGTTACACATAAGAAAGGTTATGAACATTTTACATCCATCTTGTAAACAAAATTTTAATGGAAAATGATTAATCATACCAGAGTTTGCTCAAAAAATTGCATGTCTTTTACATTAATCACTACATTTACTGCCCATCTTTATTGTGGTTTAATACAAAAAACCCGATTTAATACACCATAATTAATATTGCACTGAACAAAAAGTATCGCCCCTGGTGGGATAATGTTATAGTTGAGGCCGACACGCTACAACTCGGCTACGACGTTAGTCAATTGAGCGATGCCGTTTAACGTCTTTTAGCCAAAGCCGATCATTTACTGTTTAATTATCCATACCGTTATTAATAGCCTGTGATCAACTGATTTTGTTATAAACGGAATGAGGATTGAAAAGCAAAAGAGAAATTTAATTTACATCAATTAATTGGTTTGTTACAGTGGCTTCAAGCAATACAACGAATACGTTTTCTATCAAAACACGGAAGATTTTGGAAATACTTTTTTCTGCGTTTATTTCGCACAGCTATGTTATCCTTAAGTTTTTACAAATTGTTTAGTAACCTGATAATTTTGCATTTTTTTAATTCATAAAATAAATATTAATGCATAACCTCTATATTGTTCCCCGCAGTCTTCAATCAAGAACTGTCAAACGGTTATAAACAGCTGTTTTGGTTTGTATTGTTTACATTTTATTCTCCATAAGCGTAATGTTAAATTTTTAGATTTTAAACTTAATATTACAGTTAAACACGAATTTTCCTGGACATTAGACCTATCTAGAACTTATTTTCTACTCGGAAATTAGTTATTTCCAAAATTTAAAGAAATGGTTTTAGAGATCCTGTAAACAAATATATACAAATGGTTATATAGATAAGCATTTGGTTCGCTACCATTGGAGTGATTGCAAAAATGTAGTCATCAAAGGCAACTGACTCACATCGCTTACTGGAAGAAGCAGTTGCTCTCAGTAGTCTTGCAGAACTATCGAAATTCTGTCTTCATAACGATAAATGTTAATGTGGTGTACCAAACCATATTACTGACTGAGTAGCATACAGTTTACCAATCCATATATTATATTGCTGTAATATTTTATTTAACCACTTTCTTTCTTTTTTAATAACAAAAACCTCAACTGCCCATCACCGTGGGTTTGAAAGTGAGGTTCATTAGTGGCAAGAGTCAGTGTCATAGCCTGAGGTGACTGTTCATGATCTGACAGATGTCGCCGGTTACTGGTTTTGACGCAAAAACGTTTGAATTACTGGGCCAGAGCGTTACCTATCAGCTACCATACCGGTAGCTCATGGGTAACGCTCTGGCCCAGTAAGTTAGAGGTTGCTGGATTGAATCCAGTGGCCAACGACTCCTTTTATGAGCTGTCACCTCTAGTTAGCCTATGTGACTGATGCTGCAACGGTACCTCGATGTCTTTAATTCGTCGTACAGGCCTAGGCCCAATGGTGATGTGCAGTTGACGTTATTTGAAAAAAAATCAATATATTATATAAAAAATTCTTCTGTTGCAAAAAATAAACTGTCTTAAGTTTATTTTCTAGTGAAGTTGGTTGATGTATTGTACAGCCACCAGAGATAAAAGCTTAGTAGACTTCGGAAAGATAGGGAACCCAAGCTTGCCTTACCTCGGTGAAAAGGAGGTAATCTGAAATGAAGTATCGGATGATAACAAGATGCAAGTACTAAACCCACTGGAAAATCAACGTTAAAAGTTATCAGGGAAGGATGGTTTCACCCCGGGTACTAAAGGTTTTGCTATGACAACCAAGTACTATATTAAACACATCTTAAACTATCTGGGCCTAAACCATTTTGTAACGTCCTATCGCAAGGATTTGTATTTTTAAAGATATGATCAATTTCACAGAGAAATCTCATGTAAGTTACCATAAACATCATTATAAATGAACTCTCTAATCTAATTTTTTTCAGGTCCTGATGGCATTAATGAAATCAAAAGACATCCCTTCTTTGCTACAATAGACTGGGATAAACTTTTGCAGAAGGAAATTCAACCTCCCTTCAAACCAGCTGTCAGTAGAGCCGATGATGCGTTTTACTTTGACAGTGAATTTACTTCAAAGTCACCAAAAGGTAGGCTAATTATCAATGTGTTATTACTAAAATTATGTATTGCAAACTCTATTGCTAAATTATTTAGGATTTATAATTTTTGTGTATTATTGTAAACCCAAACCTTCAATAATTGACAGTTGATTGTTAACTCTTCAAGGCGGTATTTTTTTAAGGCCGCCGGACCCTGCTACGGTAGTTTTTTGCAGATCGTGGGCGAAGTCCACTCACTCTCATTGGATAATAACCCTACATCATCTAGGTCCAACCAACGATCTATTACACTAGATCTAGATATCATAAAAACTACTGAAATCAAAAATAATAGTCTAAAAACTAGCCACCCAATTTCCAGTTACAATAAACCGGATCAGTAACGTTACACTTCAACGCATAAGCGTCTCTCACAAACATATAACTAATTTACATTTCTAAACAAAAAGAAAGACACAATAAATACCTAATTATCTAGGCAACAGCTTGGAATATAATTTGAAGTCATCGTTACATCGTTAAGATTATAAATATTCGTAAAAAACTAAATTAAACAGGACGTATGAACACTAAGTTGACGCAATAAACAAAGTCTGTCCTTGTTAACAACACATCTCTATCTCTGTCGCACTCACAGATAACATATCCTTTTATAACAGAAACATTATTCACATTAATTTTGATTTTTAATCTGTTCTCAAGGAATATGATTTATAAATGTTTTCTGGCTATGAAAGAAATTACTGTTATATAAGATGTAAGATTAATGCTTATCTACTATAAAATATTTCCAGTTTTTCAGCCATATTCTTTAATTTAAGTTTTTAAATAAATAAAACTATGGACTGTCTGACAGCATCATGAGCATGTGTTGTGAATACCCCAGTAATGCAGTTTTAATGTTGTAGACTCCCCTGGCATTCCTCCGAGTGCCAATGCTCACGAGTTGTTCCGAGGGTTTAGCTTTGTCGCACCGGGACTCTTGGATCCGGAGGAACAGCTTAATCAAGGAACTCTTCAGAACAAAATACTGCTGTCTGACACCAGGACGGAACCCATCAGCAAGGTATGTCATCGGTGAAAACCAAGCCATTGGCCTAATTACAACATAGACTCCTGACCTAGGTGACCGTTGGTGGTGAAGTCTTCCTAAGTAAGATTAATTTAGAGAGAGTGTAAACTTTACATTGGTCAGCTTTACAAAGTCATATAACTGTGGGATTCAAGTTCTCCACAACCACACTCATTTTGTGCGGCATGACCTGATGACGATAGAGGTGTCATCGAAAGCTAGGCAGTGGTTAGGAATCTACGTTAAACTGTAGGTCCCTTAGTTGTCACCGGCTGTTGGGCTATTAATTAACAGTCCTGTCTAAGGAACATGTCAGCCTTAGTCAGTAAAAAGACTACAAGATCGTGCCACAATCATCTTACACTCGTTTCTTATAAGAATCATTCAATAATTCACACTTGGCTTAAAATCTACCTTGTGGTAGAGTCACAATTTCAACAATCTAATCTAAGAGCCTCTCTCTGGTCTGAGCCACTAAAGAGAGAAGATGCTGAGCTCCATCATTCGGGACAAAAACCGATATGGTTAGCAATTAGCTATCATGTGTTTAGGGTGATAAATATCATTTCAAACCGGTCCATTTCTTCATTAGTTATTTAAATAATTTTCAGTAATTACATTACTGGTCCTGTAAAAATTTATAGTGAATTTGTTATAGATGAACTTGTAAGGTGACAGTTAAATTAAGTATTTTAAGCCAGTCTGTAAAATTAAACAATAATTATAAGCTCATCATCATAAGGTCTTCTGCTTGCTCCCAGGATTTAACTTGCCTCTTAGTCCGCTCATCTTAATTTTGGTCTTGTGTCTGCTGCTCTCTCCTCAAATACATCTTTGATCAGTGTATTTGCTGGTCTCTAAACCCATTCCCGTCTATGGAAGCACATTGCACGTCTGCGTATTTCGCTAGACAGATGACTCAGGACATGCACGGTGTGTCCGCGGAGTGGTTATGAGCAAACAATGTGCGTTGCCTGCTTATATTTCAACGTAGTTCTTTTTTCCGCTGTTAGGTGTGCTATTTCATTTCTCATCAGATAGATAGTGTTGGTGTCTTCTTTAAAATCATCGTATTTAGTGTCCAATGTTCCTTGTTGACGGTATATTATTTTCTCGTTCTGTGATTGTATTTATTGAATGGAATACAGTAATAATGATTATTTTTTTGAAGATTTATCATGAACTATTTATCACTGCAGATAACTAGAAGTAGTTGTGTCAAGTGAAATAAAGGAGGCATTTGAAAATAGTGATTGTATACACAGTTAAAGGGTATAAGTAACAGGGAAAAGAAATCAAAACATATAATTCATGAAGTTACTGTTAAATCTATCAAGCTATTAGTGACACACAGTCACAGACTGGAAAACCTCAGGCGTCGGACAGGAATGGGTTAACTATGCTATGTGCCCTGCCCACCCCTTAACCTTCAGCTTCTGATAATAGCTATTATGTCCAGATGTAGCTTACAAGCTTACAAAGAATTGTGTTGTGTCTTGAACAAATTTTTATGTTTGTAGAACATTGCTAAATAATTGGTTTGTGAGTTAAGTTCCCTTGTACAATGATGGTGTTGAATGTTGTGTTCCAGCTGCCATATGTAAAGTCCAACTCAGTGTACGATGAGTATGATCTGAGGGAAGAGATCGGTCGAGGCAGCTACTCTGTGTGTAGACTATGCATTCACAGAGCTACCAAAGTCGAGTATGCCGTTAAGGTAAATCATTACATAATCTTGCATCATATTTTTTGTGTTCAATGTTGGATGGGTTTGGCCGTCCAATTATCTTTATCATGCATCCTCATAATGTTTACTTATCTCTATGGGAAGGTGACTTTTAATCAAGTGGGGAAGGGAACATTTCATTGGACTTCACTTACATACCTAGACCTGAAAGTTGGATTGGCACTTGACTTATACTCAAGGTTCCAACTTATAGTTAGAACTAAGTAACCCCAGCATATAAATTAATTAATTTTGAATAGCCTTTGGGAGTGTATCAGGATTTCATGAATTTATTCCTTTTAGCGAATTCCCCATAGGGAAGAAGATATTACCATAGTTCTCATGGCAAGACTTAATCCCGGGACAAAGTTTTTTTCATATTATGGTGCCCAGAGGCGAAAAACAATAGTCGTTAAAAATGTTTTATATATATAAAAAAATTTTATTTTATTTAAAAAACACAACATGTTTTGGATCTTAGTCCATTATCAAGTGGTATAAAAGAAGAACATAATCTTGTTGGTAAATAAAATTTATATAAGTAGTATGGTAAATCTTGAATACAGTAGAACTCCAATTATCCGAACTCCGACTATCCGAATCACTTTCAGAAAAAAAATTTGTCCAAAAAAGTCTAAGTGCGCTATTATTCTTCCCCCCGCAAAGCCCGAGTGTGACCTCTTGCAACTGCTCACCGTCAAGCGAATGCGTGACCTGGCTGCCCGAAAACGGATGAAGACCGCAAAACAGCTTACATTGACGGAGATGTTTAAAAAACAATGATTTTTATTTCTAAACTTGTACGTACATTTTATTTATATTTAAAACATGTGAAAATATCATGTTTCTTACATTTAATTCAATAAAAAAATAGTGCAATATCAAAATGTAGCTTTTTTCTCTCTAATGGCAATTAAAAAAAAAAACTCCAATTATCCGAATATTTGATTATCCGAATGGGTCCCGGTCCCCATTAATTCGGATAATTGGAGTTCTACTGTAGTAAAGAAGAGAAGAGATGGGCGTTATATGTATATATGTTTTATGTTTTTACTTCTTATTTTTTCTATTTGATCGTAGATTGAGTGTATTTGTCGTGCTAACATGTTACCATAATTCTGTTACAGGTTATAGATAAGGCAAAGAGAGACTGCCAAGAAGAGGTAGATATCCTCCTGCGTTACGGACATCACAGCAATATTGTAACATTACGAGATGTAAGTTTTATACCTTTTCTAATATTTGTTTGATGATTTCGGGTTACAATTGAAAGAAAGTGTTATAAATATCACTGACAACAGAGTTATTTTTTGCCACTTATTTCGTTTCCCCTCTGAATCATTCACCAATCTACATGTCCTTGGTACCTTCTTATCGAGATATAGACCCAAATCTCCTTACAGAGGTGAAATGGCCTAGTTGTTACATTAACTCTTTGGCTCCCATATTAGTGACATAATAGTAAACTTTTCTACGTGTTGAGTCTACTTTGCAAGTAATAACTTGTTTAACCCTTTTACTCAACTTTTATTTGACATTCGTCAGGCCAAAAGCCACAATTATTTTGGGGGAATTAAAAAAAACATCAATTTCTTGATATAACTATTTGTATATAGAAATTTTGAAGAATATATTGTTATTTTCTTATTCAGAATGACCGATAGAATCAATCTGTATGCCAATATTAATTACATTCACCGCTTTAAAATATTTAATCAGACCACTAAGCACAAAAATAACGTTCTATTCTCTTTTTCTCACACTCATCAACAAAAATGAAGTTATTTCTACTCATTTCACAACTAATTTAAAATAAAAAATGCAAAAATAGCATGCTTAATCATACTACTAACTCTTTGAGAAAAATTGTTTACAACAACAATGTAAACACAAAGCAGAAAAAGTCAGCTGATGAAACGTTGTTTTCAATCGGCTATTTTTAGCAATATGGCTACACATTGAGGATGAAATTATAACCAAAATTAAGCCTGTAGCTTACAGAATAAGAAGCGTATGCAATTTCTGGATTTCTGAGGAATTATTTTGGCACGATCAATTATTTATATTTACCTTGCGATTTGCCTTTGCTTCACGTAATAGCGGGCAAGACTGCAACAGTGAAAGGTCATCGTAAAGCTATAAGGTTTGAAAAATTATAATATGAGATTGTCCCTTGTTGCTGGAAATGTTGTTAAGGGGATGAAACACAATACCGTACACTGAGTGACTGATAGGTTGTTGTGTCAGGTGTACGAGGATGAAAAGTCAGTGTACCTGGTGATGGAGCTGATGCGAGGTGGAGAGTTGCTGGACCGGCTGCGGAGACACAGAATGTTCTCGGAGAAGGAGGCGAGCGGTGTGATGCAAACCGTGGTCTCCACCGTGGCCTACCTCCACCAGCATGGGGTAAGTCAAGGGAAACCACTGCGGGACCCTCAGGGTTGGAAATCCTATCAGCGGGAAGAAACTGCTGAGCATCTGCTCTTTCATTGTATAGGGATTTCAGAGGTGAGATCCTCTACTCTCTTGGAAGGTCTTGTGGAAAGATGTAGGTTTCTGCCTCCTGACAAGCGCGTCGAGAGGGAGTTGTAGTTTTCAGTTCACTTCACATGGAGGATTCTTGAATCTCTAGGAAGATAAATGTGCGCAAAAAGCCATTTGTGGCTGAGTGCCTCGGGAGAAATGTGCACCTCTTGATGTTGATGAGCATAGGGAATATTTTAGAAAGAAATATTCCTTCTGCTGGTGGTGTCTACTATGGCCTACCTCCACCAGTACAGGGTGGGAGAAGGTAGAGATCATGTGGCAGGTCAGCGAGTACTCTAGAGACACCCTATGCTGTGGGTTGTGTGAAAATGAGGATAGGCTAGAGATCAAATTACAGGTCATGCAATTTCCATTAAATTCCATGGAAACCCCATGAAAGGATATTTTTTAGTAATACCCCATGGATCGTTTGTATAACTTTGAGAAATTATTCGGTGTTACACATTCTTACAAACAGAAAAATTACAATTCAAGATTGTCCCTCAGTGGTTAACAGCACAGAATTTCAACTAGAGCACACCCAGAATACATTAAGTCTCAGTATGAAGTTTTTGTCCAATAAATTAATACTTAAACTGTAATAAATATTATTTTTTTAAATACGATTTATTTTTACCAAGTAATATTATCTTTTAGTGACTTTTACTCTTTCTTATTACTTGTATAATCTAACATGTCTTTTCCTTCACAGGTTGTTCATCGGGATTTGAAGCCATCAAATCTCCTGTATTCGACTGAAGCTGCTGCCCCTGAGGACTTGAGGCTGTGTGACTTTGGGTTTGCCAAACAACTGCGGGCTGAGAATGGGCTCCTGATGACACCCTGTTACACAGCTAACTTCGTAGCTCCGGAGGTGCTCAAGAGGCAGGGCTACGATGCAGCTTGTGACATTTGGTCTCTAGGTGTCATCCTATACACCCTACTTGCTGGGTGAGGATATTTCTAGAACTATAGTTCTTTATACAACTGGGATGGTGGTGTGTCCTATAATCCAGATATTTAGAGGTCGGTGGTTGTGATATTCTCTTGTGTTTCTACAAATACCAGATCTAATCCTCAATAGACCAGATTGTAATTCAGAGTCAAAAGTGGTTTGGATCCCACGTTAAACTATAGGTCCGTTAAATGCTGCTGGCTGTTGGGCTATTAATTTACAGTTCTGTCTAAGGAACATGTCAGCCCTAGTCAGTAACAAGACTACAAAATTGCGTCACAATCATCTTACACTCATTTCTCAATCATACTTGGCTTAAAATACCTACCTGGGTAGGTCGCCAATTCAAAACATTTTAATGGTATACTTTATACTTTTCTCAGAAATTATGACCTACCGAGTTTAAGAAGAATGTGGCGCGGTATTTTAATTTTGTTACTGACTAAGGCTGAAATGTTCCTTAGGCAGGACTTTTAATTAATATACCAATATTCCTAAATATCTAAGAGTCCTGCAGTTTAATATGAGAACTGAACCACAATTTTGTCTCAAAGACAGTATTTTTGGATGAACGTAGTATTTAATAATGTGGATCAGGGTGTCTAGCAACAGGGAAATAGGGAAAACAGGGAAAAATCAGGGAATTTAAAACTGTATTAAAAAGTCAGGGATAAGTCAGGAAATTTCTACATTGGTCAGGGAAACCGCCCAAGGAAATCGCTATTTTGTTAAGGATATTCTGCAGAACTTACAAATTTGGCAAAACTGGCAGCATTGAAAACCTGAGTTGGTGAGTTTACTTGTATAGGTGGCAGCCGCTATTCTTTCTTCTTCTCTACTCATCAGAGCCGGTTTGGAAGTGAATGAATAGTGAATGTCAACGTAAGCTGGGTGTTTTTCTAGTTCGCTCTCCAATGAATATAATTCTGTTTATTTGTACATTTTAATTTAACAATTTGACTTTGTGTGTGAATGAGTTCATTGAATAGTTACTGATTTTGTGTTTATTTTTTAATGGTTTCTTCATGTTGTATTTAAAATTAAGCCGATAGTTACACACGTTTTTAGTCAGGGAAAATGCTGCTCCTAATATGAAAAAGTCAGGGATAAATCAGGGAATTTCCTTATGATGACTTGCTAGACAGCCTGTGGATGTTAATCCTCACTAGGGAATATTTCACTACTTAGAACTATCCACAATTCATGACTTCCTTGTTGCTGGATTACAGGACACACCACCGTCTTAGTCTTTAATCCTTAAGGATGTGAGGAAATTTGTTTGATTTGAACTTCTATGATTTTATATCTTCTTAATTTTTTTAATTTTGTCCATGTATAAAAAAGAGTAATAATAAACTGAAATTGTGTTTTCATAAGTTGTATTTTAGTTATCAATCATATAGCTGCCTGACGTCAATAACATTTTTGTTTAAAGAGTTCAAATTTAAGTGTTTCAAATTATATCAGTTTCACTGTTTGTGCAGGAGGAGTCCGTTTGCCAACGGGCCAAATGACACACCGACGGACATCCTGCGCCGCATCAGCGAATGCCAGCTGGACCTAACTGGGGGCAACTGGGCGACAGTGAGCAGCGAGGCGAAGGACCTTGTGAGGCGGATGCTGCACATCGACCCCCACCGACGCCCCACTGCCTCACAAGTGCTGCTACACACTTGGCTCACCAACCGCCACCAACTACCCACGCATCGGCTCGTGCTGCAAGACGCGTCTCAGCTCAAGGTAAGGATGTCAGCAACCACATGTTAACCCAATGAGGATGAAATATCCCCTTAGTTTTTAATGACTCAAAAGTGCATCATTTTTTTTCAAAATTGTTTATTGTTGTGTTAAGAAAAGTACATTTAGGAGTAAAACACATGACACCTATTTTAAGTGACAAAATTCAAGTTTTTTAAAATCTATTAAAACATAGTTTCTGTTTTGTCTTGACGCATAAACATTATCCTTGTGCCTGCAAATTAAAGCAGCAACCTTCCACGACACACTTCGCCTTGGGCAAACAATCTTATGCCCCTGCCTGCCATTGTGCAAAGGGTGAGTTCTTGGACGGGGAACATGACACTTTGCTCTGCGATCTCATGGCACTGAGAAAAATTTGGTCAACAATTTCCATAAAGGAAGCAACTAGAAAAAAATCAATAATGTTTTTCCTCAAAGCCAATAAAGACGGCAACTTCAACACTAGGCCTGTAGTACAGTTTACTAACGTAACGGACTGTTTTTTCCGATTTTAAAATAATGTTTATGAAATTGTAGGTTTATTAAAAGGTAATCTTGTATTTGAAGTGTTTCATATTATTAAATCTAACACTCAGTGAATATAATAAGGTCTTATTTAGCTTTTACAGTTGTTTTTTACTTTATAAAAACTATTATAGTTAACAACTTGAAATTTTATTTATTTCTTCATAACTAACAAATGTAAAATTTATATAAAATTATATTAAAATTATATAAATAAAAATCAATAGTGTGTATTTAGTGTGGGTGTGGGTTAGACACATAACAATCAAAAATGGTGATCTGTTTGGTTAGACGTGTATCTCTAAAAAATGACGACGAGTTCAGACATATCGCTAAATACATTTGGGGTTTTGTACCCATTTTTTTGTGTTTTTTTATAATTTTTAAAAATTTCTAATTTTATGAACCATTAATCTAACAAACACAATGTTTCTATTAACAAACTAAACGTAGAGAAAATAACAAAATCAAAAAACAATGAAAATATGTATTTATTTTAAACTATTGTGTGGAAAATATCCCAAATAAACAAATTATATGGATAAAAATGATTAAAACTGTGTTGAGTTATCTATCCATTATGCAAAAATCAAAGTTTATGGTTTTACCATAAACTGTATACTCTTTCCCTAAAATTTGGTCAACAATTATTATTAAGGAAGCAACTAGAATAAAATCAAAAAATTTTTTTAAAAACAAACATAGGTACTTAACAGTTAACCTGATTTTTCCCGTTAATTTATGAAATAATACTTTTATTAAATATGAATCAAAATGTCATATATTATTAATCTAAAAGATATTAATAACTTATTTTGCTTTCACGGTTGTTTTTGACTTACTTCCAGTGCATTTTAGGTTAGGTTTGCTTTATTCGCGATTGTGAATATACACGATGGCTCAGCCACCCATTTCCACTCTCAGTCAAATACTTAAAGTATTGTGTTGCAGGGAGCAATGGCCGCCACGTACAGAGCGATGAGTCAGTCGCCTCGAGCTCCCAACCTTGGTCCTGTGGTGATGAGTGAGCTCGCAAGGAGAAGACGCAAATCACGCCCTAAATCTTCCACAGAGGTTTAACCACCCTTCTATCTCTCACCCTAATTGTTAAGAGTTATTCTATTCAAAGACACGTACTGTGTGATAAGTAGCCACGAGTCTGTTGATAAATAGCGCATAAAATTTAGGTTTGATTTTAAAAATAATAAAGTTATCTCCCCACAAAAACTACTTTGAGTACCTTCCATATCTATTTACCAAAACTATGCTATTCTCTTACCATATTGAATTTTAACTCAAGACTAAATGTAAATGTACAGAAGCTGTGTGAGATTGCTTGACGAAAACATATTGGTTCAATATACAAATACAATGCAGAAAATCAGTGTCTTTAAAAAGACTTAATCCAAGTCACAACTTAGTAGTAAAATAATGTTAAGGGAAGAAGGAAGTTGTTATTTGGTAATGCTCAGTGGCTGCTTATTCCACGTAACTTGTTAACCAAGCCCTTTCTACTGTGTCCTTATTGTTAAAATCCAAGCAGCCTTTGCAAATGTCTAAGGTTTAAGCATTGAGATTGAAAATTTTATATCTTGATAAAATATGCTTCCGGCATTGTTAAAAGCTATATTTGAATTCTATGTTTTGATTCCAGTTCCATTTTAATAGTCTAACTACTGTTATCATTGAGCCGTTGTATTATATCGTGTACTTCATATCATTCTTGTGTCCCTGGTTGTTCTTCACTTGTTGTGTAGAGCATGATAACATGTTTCGTCTGTTAGAACAAAGATTTTACAAACTGTATAAAGTTATTATAAAGCTAGTATTACAGATTGTAGAAAAATGCTGTATCAGTTTTGATAGTTAAGTTTTTGATTATGAAAATAAATATATAAAAATGTTTTGTATCTGGAAGGTATATTCCTACTTTCTTTATAAAGGTTTAT
Organism: Nephotettix cincticeps; assembly: GCA_023375725.1. Taxonomy (NCBI): domain Eukaryota; kingdom Metazoa; phylum Arthropoda; class Insecta; order Hemiptera; family Cicadellidae; genus Nephotettix; species Nephotettix cincticeps. The sequence continues at coordinate 62,407,717 of CM041788.1, forward strand.
ATTTGCAATACAGGAGGGCTATCCAGAAAGTTGTCTAGCGCAGTAGTGGATAGTACTAGAGCCGCCATTATAGTGTCAAAACATTCTATGTTCAGTACACATCTAGATGTGAAGCAGAATTTATTATGTTCTACAGAAAACTTTACCTTTGATTTCCTTCAACAAATTTCCTTCACAGACATAGGTAGGCCTACGACTTCGGTCCTCGTAGTGCACACTAGTGAGGCCATATTTAAAATCTATAAACCAATGCCTCGCTATGCTTTACTTATTATTTCATTACCATTGGTTGTTGTAGTTTTATGCCAACAAAACTCCAATCAATGAACGCACATCACAAATGGGGGGGTTTTTTATTGCTGCACTAATTTTAACTAGTGAAAAACCAAGAGAGATACAGAAGTTCCTCTTGAAGAGCTAGAACGTCAAAACGTTGAGAATGTTAACGTTGAGTGTACTGAATGTCAAAATGTTTTATCACTAAGATGTCGGCTCTAGTCCCAGACTACTGCGCTAGACCAAAACGTCTGCTACTTTCTGGATAACCCTTGTCAGTATAAAGAGTTCATTTTTATATATATAATAATCCAAAATGTTCAGAATTCCATAGAAGATAGAGTTACTATTGTAAGACTATAAAATTGTGTTTTTTTAATTGGCTAACTTTATACTTTATGCTGTATGAAAATAGCAGTATTCATCTTTTTAGTGGTTCAAAAATATTTTTTTATTTTTGATACATCATTTATGGCAGTTATGGTTTTCAGTTAATGTAACATGTATTTAAATTAAAATAAGTTTTACTTTTAAATATCGACGTATTTTCCCTTGTTTGTTTAGTTCAAAACAAATGAGACATGAACCATACCATGTTATTCTAATCAAAAGCGCACACTGTTACCATTCCAACAATATGTTCAATGTCAATTTTCTAGTTAGTACTTAGCTGTAGTTTATTTATTGTGTACAGTATTCCGCCGTTATATTAACTACCCAGGGCCTAATAACATAAGTTGTGTGTGCATTATATATATATTTTTTTTGATTATAAATTAGTGTATATCTGTTCAATAGTCGTATTATAATTATTGTATTTTAAAGCTTTTGCTAGTAAGATGTATAGTATTTTATATGTATAATAATGTGCAATCGTTGGCAGGCATAGTTTTATATTGTCTACATATAATTATTCCTCATAGCTGTCTATGTCCTGTTAAATTGTTCAATAACTATTTTATTGTGATAAATGATTTGAAAAGATGATACAATCAAGAAATAATAATTAAAACAATATTTTTTAACATCCTTTGAATTTTTTACCCTACTGACCTGTTTATGTAATTTTATTTATTTATCAAAACACCACATAACATCATACAAACTGGTCAATGTAATCTAAAATTTAAAAAAGCCGTTGTTTTAGCGTTTTTTTTGTCTCCAACGGTTACCGAGTTATTGAAAAATCTAAACACAGTACATTGTATTGTGGGGCTCCAATGTTAATCTCATGGAGGATAGGGAAAAAATAATATTTCCCATATTAATCAATATTTTTGGATAAAACTTGATGTTTAGCTTCATGTGGTTGAGATCTATCCATTTATGCTTAAAAATCATAGTTTATGTGTTTATCATGGCAGCAAACCTGCATACTCTTTTCCCATATTACTCATATAGGGAATAGGCAAACTCTTATTTATGGACAGATGTTGATGAAAGTTGGTATAAATGTTAAGATAAAAATATTATTCATGGTAGAAATGGCTTCTTTCAGTGTTCCTCACAGCAGCTAACCTGCACACTTTTTCCTATGTTAATCTTATGGAGAATAGGCAAATAATTCTCATGTTTATGGACATATTTTTATAAAACTTGTCATATATTAAATTATTGATTTGGAAATTCGCTGAGTACGCAGGTCTGCTGCGACGGGGGTATTTAATTATTAGATTCCAAAAATTATTCTACTGAATAAAAAGCCTTCTCCAAAAACCACTCATTTAACTTATGAATACACTCATGTGAGAGCGGCACTCACTAGTTCCTTACTAGTTAACCTGACTACTCATTTATGGTTGGTCCAAAACAATAGAGGCAGGGTGTACCTTCTCAGAAGGGCCAGCCAGACCGTTTGACTAAGAAAAATATCGGAAAAATTAGAAAAATAAGAGTCACTGTGCCGTTTGCGTAAACCATATCTGCGGAAAACATACCGTGACATACTGTGTGACTTGCCACAGCGAAGAAAGACAACAAGGAGAGGAAGAATATGATGATTGAGATGATAGAATAATAATTAATATGTATGTAAAAACAAAATACTATATTTAAAAAATTAAAATTCATCGTAAATTGATGAAAACCTAATGAATTATTTATAATTCATGAAAAAATTTGAAGCAGTGAATTATAATTCATAAAAACTTTAAAATTATTTTAAATTCATTGTAATGAAAACACTGTAAATTATAATTCATGGTAAGATGATGAAAATACAATGAATTGTAATTCATAGTAATTTGATGAAAACACTAGTAATTATAATTCATGGTAAATTGATAAAACCCCAAAAATTATTATTCATGGTAAATTGATTAAAACCCCATTAATTCATATAATATATATATGAATATGAATAAATTTATACGAACACCATGAATTATAATTTACGGTAAATTGATGAGAAAACACCATGAATTGTAATTCATATTCATTTTATGAAAGCACTGAATTATATTTCAAGGTAAATTAATTAAAACACAATAAATTATAACTAATCCTAAGTTAATAAAAACACTATGTATTAGTATTGAAAGTTAATTGATGAAAACACCATGAATTACTATTTATGGTGAATTGATGAAAACACCATGAAATATAATTCATTTTAAATTGATGAAAACACCCTGAATTATAATTCATATTCATTTGATTAAAACATCACTAATTACAATTCATGGTAAATTGATTAAAACACCATGAACAATAATTTCTTTACTATGAATTATAATTTTTAGTAAGTTGATGAAAACTCCATGAATTATAAATCCTGTTCGTTTAATGAAAATACCATGACTTATAATTCATGGTGAATGACTGAAAACACCATAAATTATTATTCATGTTAAATTGATGAAAACACAATGAATGATTAGCCTTGTTCACTTGATTTAAACACCATGAAATATAATTCATAGTAAATTGTTGTAAACACCATGAATTATTTTTCCAGGTAAATTGTTGAAAACACAACATATTTTTATTCATGAAAATGCTATGAATTATAATCATGGTAAATTGATGAAAATACCATGGATTATATAAATTCATAGTGAATTAATGACAAAACATAAATTATAACTCAGTAAATTGATGAAAACATCATCTATAATATTATAAAGAAGAGGTGGTTTCTGTATGTTTGTTTGTGGGTTTGTGTGTTTGTGGGTTTGTTGTGGCAAGTGAACGCAAAAAATACTGAACCAAACAGCTTGAAATTTTACACAAAGACAGATCTTAAACTCATGCAACACATAGGCATACTCATTTCCTTAAAATCCTCTCGGGCTACGCCCTGTGAACGTCCTAAGTTTCAATGTTTACATTTTTAGAGAATGAAAACATAGAATTACTTGAATGTCAACAGCTGTGAATACTAAAATTTGACAGTTCGAGAAGCAGAAGACATGGTTGCTGTAAATACCCTGGGATTCAATGTTTACAGTTTTTAATGTCAACATCCGTTTACTTTACATTTTGACAGTTCGGGAAAAAAAAGAAATAAAGTTAATTTTTACACATAAACTGCTGGATCGAAATTAGTGAATTATTAGTTCGAAATAGTGGAATGGTAGATTTTTAATTTTCTCCCGATGCCTGCCTCTATTACGTTAATGCTTATCCTCTCCCAATATTTGACATATGTTACTTTGTCATGTTTAGATATATACTTAGACACGTGTTTTGTCATTTTGTAAACAATAAAAAATTAATTATCAATAACTTAAATGTATCTGTAGAGCCTACACCTCTCAGCCTTTTTTACTTGTGCGAAGAACGGGTACTTTGGCTAGTTATTTATAATTCATGGTAAATAAATCAATCACAGTCAATTAAAATCTATCGTAAATTGATGAAAACACCATGAATTATTTTTCCAGGTAAATTGTTGAAAACACAACATATTTTTATTCATGAAAATGCTATGAATTATAATCATGGTAAATTGATGAAAATACCATGAATTATATAAATTCATGGTGAATTAATGACAAAACATAAATTAACTCAATAACACAAATTTTATAACAATATAACAATAACACAATAAATTATAACATAAATTAATTTAAACACAATAAATTAAAATTCAAGGTAAATTGATGAAAGGTATGAAGGTATATTCATGATAAATTGATGATAACACCATGAATTAGAATTTATGTTTATTTGATTAAAAAATCATGAATAATATACTATATCATATGTACTACATATGTACTGAATAATATACTAATATAATGATACTATAAATAATGAACAATATGATATTGATTCATGGTAAATTGAGAAAACACAATGAATTAAAATTCATGGCAAATTTTGGAGAACACAATGAATTTTAATTAATGAAAACTTAATAACACCATTAATTATAACTCATCGTAAATATATGAAAACACTATATATTATAATTCATAGTAAATTGACAAAAACACCATAAAATATAATTCATGGTGAATTTATGAAAACACCAAGAATTAAAAATAATCGTAAGTTGATTAAAACACAATAAATTATAAGCCATGTTCAATCGAAAAAACACTTTGAATATTCATGGTAAGTAAATAACAAACCCCATGAATTAAAATGTATCGTAAATTGATGAAAACACCATGAATTATAATTCATAGTAAATTGATGAAAACACCATGAATTTAATGGTAAATTGATGAAAAAACTATGAATTACAATTTATTCATCATTCATCATTGATGGTAACACCATGCATTATAATTCATGGTAAATTGATGAAAACTCGATGAATTATAATTCATGAATAACTTCGAAACATCATGAATTTTAAACATGGTATGTTGATGAAAACCCAATGATTTATAATAAATGGTAAATTGATGAAAACACAATCTATTAAAATTCATGGCAAATTGTTGAGAACAAAACGTATTTTAATTAATGAAAACTTAAAAACACCATGAATTCATGGTAAATTGATTAAAACGCTATGAAATATTATTCATGGTAAATTCATGAAACCTTGAATAGAAGTATGAATTATAATTCATGGTTAATTGATGGTTAGTATTTATCTGTTATGTAAATGGGGAATAACATAATCAACTCTAAACGAATCCAACAAATCATTTATTGGGTCACAAAAAAACTGCGAATCGTGGAAATGCCACAATTCTTTAGATATTAGGCATAAATTTATCATAAATAAGCAACAATTTGAATAACCATTATGATTACGTATCGCCACAAAAACGTTGATAACTGATAAGAAAGAACGGCCTCCTCAGTGGAGAGTAGACCGCAGTAGCATAGTCCACGCGATAACACAGTGTTCAAGATGGTCAAGTTACTCTGTGGTTGTTACATAATTACTTACTCTGTGCCGAATGACCAGGACATGCTTCTTAGAAATCATCTGGTGCAACACCGTCATCATTTTCACTTTTACTCTTGTTGAGGTTATGTTTGTACAATGCCGGTGCTTCAGGCGAATATTTATGTGTTTTCTGTTGACCCAAACGTAACAGTTTCGAATGACAAGTGCTAATTTCATTGTAAATTTTAAAGGTATCATGTAGCACTGTTTGGATCAACAATTTATTTTTTACATTTTAAAATTTGGAGACGGTAATTTATACAAGTCACCAGATTGGGATTTTTACTACACTACCTTCTCATCCCAGACCCTTTTAGCTCCTCGCCCGGTACCGTCATACACGTAGGTTGTGTCATTTTCACTAAGCGGAAAGGCATTATTGGGCGGGATTTGAACCCGGGACCTTGGGCACAATAGTCCCGCGCTCTACCCTTAGACCAGCGTGTTCCCCACAGATAGGGAATATTGTATTAACTTATGATGGTATCGTATAAAGTAGTAGACATATTCTTTCATATATAGTTGTCATAGTTCACGATGAGCGACCGAACACATAACCTCAAAAATGTGTTTTTCGCGTGCGTAACATTAAACTTGTGACGTAAGGAGCGAATTCGGCAACAGTCGTCCTTTGGTAGCACTACTAACAGCTGTGTCGCGTACGCTTATCAGTGGCGGGTGTGTTGTGAATGCTGTGATAACACTCTACTAGCTACCGTGGCGCGGCGAGTGTCAGTGTGCGAGGTACCAGTCAGTCACCGCTAGAGAGTGCTGTCGTCGCCATGGGACAAGATGAGGACTTGGAGAAGCTCATGGAGCACCTGGGTTAGTAACGACTAACTACATGTTAATATAATTAAAACCTTTGAAATTACATACCGAGAAATAAAACCAGAATAATTTTTTACGTTACCCAATTTTTTTCAAAATTTTAATTGAATCAGAGTGAAATTTGATTATTGTTGTTCTACTTAAAAAACTTTTATCTGATGAAACGTTCGAAAAAAGTATCTAAAAAGTCTTGGATTGGGTTCAAATTGACTGTGCACAAGATTTTTTACATAATATAGTAAACTATAAAAATATTTAATGAAATCAAATAAATCGAAAGCAATTTTTTTAGAGATAGAATTAGGGGTCTACCTCACACTACTAAAATTTTCGTGGCTACTTTTTCATACGAAAACAAGCCTAGTACTGATACTATAGGACTGTAATTAAGTTTTTAAGTATGAATACGCGATTTTTTCGATGAACTTTTATTAAGTTTATAGCTTATTACTGTTTTTCACTAATCTACATCTATATAAACATAAATCATAATAATTATTAATTATACGATCTTTAAACTTGAAATTCTGACTAACACTATAGTCTAATTTTTACCCTTACTTTTGGTAACGATGTTTACTCAAAAGCATTTTTTTCTATCAATTTGAAAGTATTTTATAATTTTAAAATTGTGTATTTTAAAACCATATTTGTTTATTATCTATATCTAACCCATCATAATTTTATAAATATAAAATACAACATAACAACGTACAACTTTTACAACAAAGACTAATTTAAAAAAGTTATATTTTGAATGTGTGATAAAAAAGTTATACTTATTGTTACGAGTTAACAATAGATCCTGGTTCAATTGAAGCATTTACCACATGAAATTTAAATTACATAAATAAACATTAGCTATAAATTAATTGTTCTCAAACACTTAACATGGTTATAACAGTTTGCAAATGATCAAATAAGACTTAGCGTTATTTTATAACTAGGCTTAATAACAACCAGAGTGGTGTGTCATATTGTATATAACGTAATTTTTGACACTTGAAAACTTGCCGTTGGATCTTAAGCTAGTTTTTGATGGAGACATGACTGGTAGGTTTAGACTACGAGCATCTGTCATGTCAGTTGTCAGCTGTTTTAAGTCACTCGCAACCTTGACTCAGATGTAAGCGTATTGTAAGCTGATTTACTTACTAAGACGTAATAATGTAACAAACTCCAAAATAATTGGGTATCACAAGTTAAGAGTGATTTTGACATGGGTCTTAGCTCTGGAGGGGGGTTGTTGGCAATTTGCGAGACCAAAATTTGAAACAGTGGCGATATGGCTATAACGACAGCTGTTTAAAGGAACTGAAAAAATTACCTGACATATTCATGATCCAACCTTTTTCCCCACAGGGATGTAAGTACAATAATTTTTACTTGCAATTTAGCTTTTCGACGTCGTCTAAAAGGACGCTGTATTTTATTATCCAATTAATTTTTTATTTCATCAACATAAATTATCAATAATTCTAACCATAAAACTAAATATAAGTGTAAATTTACTTATTGTTTTCATTATTTGGAACGAATTTCGCCACGTAATGTTTAAGGTAAATTGATCGTTGAAATTTAATAACCGTCATACAGAGCAAAAAATTGAGTTTTTGTAATAACTGGAATATCTGTGTGCCTCGGTGAATGTATTATACAAAATCTAAGCATATGAAATGAAATGGATTAGGAACATGTTTACGACTGGGAGGATATCAAAGCAACAACCCGGAAATGTTCTAACAGGTATCAAGGGCGGATCCAGAGAGCCAAGTTTTGGGGGGGGGCGCCGGGGCTTTTTGGGGCTATCCGAAGGCAGAGGGGAGATTGGGGAATTTTTTTTAAAATTCAAGTTTAAAACTATATTTATAGATAAGTGGGATATTAATTATTTGTATAGAGTTCCTATGTTCAACATTTTATTGTAGGCATAAAAGTCAAAATAAGAATTTCGTTTATACTAATTTTATTTCTACAAGTTCGCCAAAAAACTGACTTAAAAGGGGTATAAATAATTGTAAACTGGTGTTCACTTATTATTTGCAATAATCGAACGTTATCTCAATACTGCAGCATCAGTATCAGCCGTCAAGTGTAAAAAATTGTTCGAATGCAAAAATAAAACTTTCCGTCTGATTTACTCTCATTTTTAAGATTTTCGGGAGGAAATTTTCCTTCCCCACTGATAGGTATTAGTGGTCGTGATAGCCAAATAGGCATTAGTTCATAGAGAAGTTATCACATACGGTAGCTTGTGTACTCTAGCTGATAAGATAGCGGCTCCCCTTAACTTGAATTCTTAAGCTTTCACAACATACAAGAACTATATTTCGTATGGCTTCACTGTGCCTAATACTGTGACGAGTTAGCATATTTAAACATATTAGACGAACAGTTGGATACAACTAAACGGCTTAGAGGGCTGCCCTCATCCATTTTTTTAACAAAGTAGAATTTATAATATAGAAATCTATATAATATATACATAATAATTCTAATTCTCTCTACGACAGTCGTATCTATAGTCCTGCGTCAGATCGCCGGGATATGGCTCTCTACGACAGTCGTGTCTATAGTCCTGCGTCAGATCGCCGGGATAGGGCTCTCTACGACAGTCGTGTCTATAGTCATGCGTCAGATCGCCGGGATATGGCTGTCTACGACAGTCGTGTCTATAGTCATGCGTCAGATCGCCGGGATAGGGCTCTCTACGACAGTCGTGTCTATAGTCCTGCGTCAGATCGCCGGGATAGGGCTCTCTACGACAGTCGTGTCTATAGTCCTGCGTCAGATCGCCGGGATAGGGCTCTCTACGACAGTCGTGTCTATAGTCCTGCGTCAGATCGCCGGGATAGGGCTCTCTACGACAGTCGTGTCTATAGTCATCCGTCGGATCGCCAGGATAGGGCTCTCTACGACAGTCGTGTCTATAGTCATGCGTCAGATCGCCGGGATAGGGCTCTCTACGACAGTCGTGTCTATAGTCATTCGTCAGATCGCCGGGATAGGGCTCTCTACGACAGTCGTGTCTATAGTCATGCGTCAGATCGCCGGGATAGGGCTCTCTACGACAGTCGTGTCTATAGTCATGCGTCAGATCGCCGGGATAGGGCTCTCTACGACAGTCGTGTCTATAGTCATGCGTCAGATCGCCGGGATAGGGCTCTCTACGACAGTCGTGTCTATAGTCATTCGTCAGATCGCCGGGATAGGGCTCTCTACGACAGTCGTGTCTATAGTCATGCGTCAGATCGCCGGGATAGGGCTCTCTACGACAGTCGTGTCTATAGTCATGCGTCAGATCGCCGGGATAGGGCTCTCTACGACAGTCGTGTCTATAGTCCTGCGTCAGATCGCCGGGATAGGGCTCTCTACGACAGTCGTGTCTATAGTCATGCGTCAGATCGCCGGGATAGGGCTCTCTACGACAGTCGTGTCTATAGTCATGCGTCAGATCGCCGGGATAGGGCTCTCTACGACAGCCGTGTCTATAGTCCTGCGTCAGATCACCGGGATAGGGCTCTCTACGACAGCCGTGTCTATCAGATCACCGGGAAAGGGCTCTGTACTACAGTCGTGTCTATAGTTTACAGTTTATAAATGTTATGTTTAGATAGATTCATGGTAATTTGATAATATAAAATTAAAATGAAACATTAGATAAATTCTCGAGTCCTCTTAAAATCATTTTAGAGATCATATTTCTCGTTAGTTGAAAAAAATTCCACAGTATTTACTTTTCCCTTTTTCACGTACAGTATATGGAGGAAGTATTGTGTTCGTATAAACTTTTGAATTTTAGTTGAGAGTGGTTCCGTTTTGAGGTTCCCTGAATCCAAAAAAGTGGGTTTTGGACTGATATCTGTATGCACTTGTGTTCGAGTTCCACACTGATCGTTCGATTTTTATGAAATGTGGTACATGGGTGCACTTTGGCTGTATCTCCAGACAGTTTTATTTATTTATGTAATTTTTCATTTTTAAGGGTAGTTGACGCGTAAAAACCTGTTAAAAAAGTAAAAAAATTCTCAAAACCCACTCTAACGATTTTTATTAAAAATATCATAGTTCATAGTTATTAGGATTCTAAACAATTTAACACTACCTGTAAGTCTGTAAAACTAATGGTTCAAAAGATTTAGGCTTTTAAATGCCAAAATATTTTTTATTTACATTTTCTGGAGGAACAATAATTTTATAAATTAATATGACTATCGCCATGAAAACCAACTTAAAGACTAAACAGATTAGTATTTTGAATCATTAGTCTACGACTAACAGGTCCAGAGAAAAGTTAAATTTAAAATACATGGTAAACGTAGAACGTTGTCTAAGAGCGTCCAATGTTATCCTTATGGAGAATATAAAAAATAAATTTCTTCCTTATTTATCGACCGTTTTCCATGAAATTTGGTGTGCAGTGTAAGGTCACATCGCCCAACAAGATACCCTCAAAAAAGGTATTACCTAGGAAACTGGGGGGGAGGTAATACCCCGATTAAAATTAAAACAACATGTTTCCTCTTTTTGTTGGTTTAAGAAAAAATGATGATTTTTTGAATCAATAAATTTTTAAATAACATTTTATAGTTTTATTAAAGGTTGTAGTTTTTTTAATTTGTCTAAGGAATAAAGTATGTGTCAGTTCAATGATACCGTTTATTTAAATCACCAATGTAAACTCACATGATAGTTAATATTGTTAATTATTATAATGTGCATATTCCTCATTATGAACTGTGTTAATTATCGCAGCCGAGGGCCCGTCTAGCTGCTGAGGCAGTTACGAGAGTGAGGAGGTCGAGTCGTAGGGCTTCCCAGGCCCTCGTAATACGATTTAGGGCCTACCACCCTAGTAGCATGTTAAACATGTCACCTGTAAAGTTGAATCACCTTAAAAATTGGTTCGGAAAGATATCTATACAAATAAAATTAGAGTTTTGACATTGCTCAGAATTATTCATTTTTTTAGTTATTTTTACTTTTCGTGCATTTGAAAAGCCGAAACCGGTCTTATCTCAATTTTTGTCTATTTGTCTGTGACGCTCCAGGAGGCATTTTACGCCGTCTTCTCCGAAAAAAACGGGAGAACTGATTAAAGTAAAACTTATGTAGTGTATTCTCTACATTCCAGAGAAGGTTTGTAAATGCTTGAAATGACCCGCTGCCTCTTGAAAAGTAAATAACGAGCATTTTAAAGCCCACTTTTACACGATATTACTCGCATTTTGATTCAGTTTTCAATGAATAGCCTACTGGTAATAATCAGCTGAATTTGTAGTTTAAAGATTTAATAGGAATAAAAACAAACAGCTGTTGAATCAATATTAGTTAGTTTATATTGGTCATTGATTTTAACCCATTTCGAAATCATACTATATTAAAAACTTATTTTAACGTATAACTAATTATAATAATTGTATAAATGGTTCTAATCTATTTAATTGTAAAGTAATGCTAAATAAGAAAGCTGGGTATTGATTTATTTTCTTTGTATTGATTTGTTTAGGATTTCAGGTTTAGATTTTGGTATGATCTTTCTTCTTTAAACTGAATCCTACAACCCGTACAAAGGACGGGCTTACTGCTAGTTAATAACTAAAAACCTACTTCAATACATTAAGTTGTGGTAAGTAATACGGTTTTAATATTAAAACTGTATTACTTACAACAACTTAATGAGCCTGTATAGGCCTATAGGGATTATATAGACTATTATCAACAGTGAATACATAGTGATTCATACAGAGTAACAGTTAAGTCTTAGGTCGACCTTGTATTTAAAAAAAGAGATATCACAACTAAATTTAGAATATCATTACTGGTGGTAAGCTAATATTTTGTTTACGCCCCTACATGTTAATTGGATTAAACTTTTAGGGGAAGGAATTTTAACAATCACTCTAACTTACGTACAATAATGTACGTAGTACATATGTACGTACAATATGTACGTAGTAGTTTAGGGTAGAATATGGTCAGAAAAATTCAAAGTACCCCTTTTCTGATAATACAAACAATTTTAGATGCGTATTCATTTAGATTAAATAAATGTTAGTGATTTAAATCCTGAAATTCCATTTCCGATGTGCAACTAATTTTGGATGAACGCTTTTCCATAAAAGAACTATAAATTCGTAAGATTTTTTCGACTCCAATGTTAAACTTTATCCCGCATACATTTTTTCCATCGCAGCAGTGGAAAATTCATTTCCTTTTTGTCGGTTCATGAAAGTAGAACACTTCCAAACAAGACAACCGGCAGAATAAAGAAGAGGACGTGAGAAACATAGTCATCGTCGAGCACATGTCTAGCAAACTTACACATGCGCTGGGCAGAATAAGAAACAAAGAAGGGTTGTGTTGCTTTTGTTGCATCAGCGGTTAAACTCTCCGACAGAGAAAGTCGGAGACAGAGATGGAGCACATGTCGCAATGGGGCACTGTGTACTCTCCGACCGTCCCCCAGGTCAGGGCCTCAGGCACGATGCGAGAACCCCCCAGGGCACGAACACCAACACGGTGTGTTGAGCAACACCACATGACGTCATGGGTTGATGGTTGTGGCTTATCGGCACATAAACTCGTTTATGGGACAAAGGATAGTATACCATCATAATTACACTAGTGGCCACGGATTTATGTGCAAAATAGATTAGATTTCCTTTTGAAATGGCGACCTACCCAGGTAGGTATTTTAAACCAAATATTAATGGAAAATGGGTGTAAAATTATTGTGGCGCGATCTTGTTGTCTTGTTACTGACTAAGGCTGACATCTTCCGTAGACAGAACTTAATTAATAGCCCAACAGTCAATGGCATATCTAAGGGACTTACAGTTTAATGGCCGAAATGGTCTAATTATGAGGATGGTCTTTGCGTATTAACGTAGTATTGAATAGGATGGAGAATAAATCATCCTGGATGTCCTTGTTCCTTAGACAGGGCTGTTTACCCAACAGTCAATGGCATCTAAGAAAATTAATCTGATCCAGCTACTTTGATCTCGCGAACTGTGGAACGAAATCCACAATCGGTCTGTGGATTCGATATTTCCCTGGTGCGCACTATTGAATACTCCGCATATATCATCCTCATTATTAGACCAGTTTGTAATTCAGAGGCGGTGGTTCGGACACCTCATTAAACTGTACGTCCCTTAGATTGGCTGTTAGGCTGTTAACAGTTCCGTCTAAGGAACATGTCAGCCTTAGTCAGCAACAAGACAACAAGATCGCGCCATAATTATCTTTCACTTATTTCTCGTTATATTTGACTTAAAATGGAGTAAATTTTGCTTAAACAGGTCGCCATTTTAAAATGTAAATAGGTTATAACGATGATTATGCGGTGTCAGTAGATTAGGGGCGGATCTAAAATGAAATATTGGCGGGGGCTGGTCTTGGCATATTATCCCCCAGGTGTGGGTCCGCGGTGTTATATATAGTTATAGTAGTATATAGTTGAAAACTTTTATATGGTTACCCAACCTACCCGTCCCATCATAATTATTGTATGTTTTTATGGGTTTATTTGACCTTACCAAGTAAGTGACGAGGGTAGCATATTCCCCTTAGGGGTGAATCTTACGTTTGAGAAGACATCGACTAGGATCCAAAAATTGATTGGCTCAATACGTTAAGACAGATTCTTTTCAATTTAATAAATTTCAACCTCTTAACATAAATCAACATAACAAAGGCCTATGAATATTCACTCAGTATGCACTCTAACATTTTGATATCATGATACTAAAATGTAGAGGTCCTAATTTTAAAACATATTCAAAATATGCAATTTAATCTGCGAAGAAATCGTATTGTATAAGAAACAGTATCTTTATAAGTGTTCCATTTGGCCCATCGCCCTGCGTGGCGTACTTGGCTGGTGGGTGGCTATATCCCTGTAATAACGTATCACTATTCGAAAATAATGATTTTAGACCTCACGTTATCCAGCGTCTTGGAAGTCACGAATTGAGAAGTTATGAGCGGTGGTCGGTGGATGTGATATCCTCTTGTGTGGATAAACGTCAGCACTATAAAATACAACGTCCTTCCACAAAGATCATCCTCAAATTAGACCAGTTCGTAGTTAAGAGGCGTAAAACTGGACAACTCTTATGTGTCATTGTCTGTTGAGTTATTAATTATCGATCCTGTGTAAGGAACATGTCAGCCTTAGTCAGTAACAAGACTTCAAGATCGAGCCACAATCATCTTACACTCATTTCTTATTCATACTTAGCTTAAAATATCTGCATAGGTCGCCATTCCAGAAGGGTAAAAAGTAAAAAAGGCATCTCCAACTTTTAGCGAATTTCCCATAGGGAAGAAGCTATTACCGTAGGTCTCATGGTAATTTGTATATATTTTTTTCGTCTTTAGGTGCCCAGAGTCCAAAAACAATAGTCGTTAGTGTTTAATTTTATTTACATGATTAATTTTTAAATAATTTTTAAAAATTTCTATTTTCTTTATCCCCATTAGAATCATTAAAAAATACACAAGATTTGTGTTCTATAAAAATGTATTTTACGATAAACTATTTAAAATAATAAAAAATGGTTGTATGTTGTTTGTTAAAATTTTTCTTTGTGTTTTTATCAATTTTTTTTGGATAAAACTTGATATTACTGAATGTGGTTGATTTTACACAAATCATTTTTGTGCAGCAAACCTGCATACTCTTTTCATATTAATCATGGGGTAGGCAACTCCTAATTATGAATGTTTACATTTTTTACAGAATGAAAAAATAAATTTATTGAATGTCAACAGTGCGAACACTAAAATTTGACAGTTAAAAGGAAGAAGGAAGAAAATGCTGAATTATTTCATGTTTAACATTTTCTATGTTATTTATTATTATTTATTTTGAGGGAAATTCGCATATTATTTTTATTATTTTCTCTAAAACAATTATTAGTTCAAATAGATCTTAATTTTTAAATTTTTATTTCTATTATTCTTATTTAATATTTTTACATATGTTACTTTGTCATTTTTTAGACTCGTTTTTTGTCATTTTGTTACACAGAAATTTATTAATAATAAATTAAATGTATCTAGGCCTCCCTCTAGCACTTTTTTCCAGTAAAAAATGTATTTTGACGAAAAACTATTTATATAATATACTTTGCTAAGCTCTTATACAATTAGTGAACATCTAATTCATTCGGATGATATCAATGAAAGTTATGGCAGCAGATTGATAAAAGTGGAGTATTTAAATGATTGGATGAATCTTATCGTGAATAAATTGGGTCACTCTAAATTAAGTGTAGCCTACATTCCGAATAAAATATATTTTTGAGTTCGTCATTGCCATGTGAGATAACCATTTCAAGTAGAATATACCGTAGTCTATCGTGTTATTAATAAGTAAGAATAGTTGCCTAAAAAGTTATTTACAGTTATGATGATTTTCGAAACGTGTTATTAGTTATTATTTGTTAGTTGCTTGATAGATGCTTGCTTAAGTGCTTGATAAACCACAAAACATTAATTGAATCCTTAGTGTGATTCTTGATTGTACCTTATAGTGATAAACTAAATACCCCCATCGCAGTAGACCTGTTTACTCAGCGAATTTCCAAATCAATAATAATATAATAATAATAATATATGACAAGTTTGGTCAAAATCTGTCGATAAACATGAGAATTATTTACCTATTCTCCATAAAATAAACATGGGAAATAGTGAGCAGGTTTGCTGCTGTGAGGAACACTGAGAGTAGGCATTTAAACCGTCAAAATTTTTTATTTTTAACATTCATACCAACTTTCATCAACATCTGTCCATAAATAAAGGAGTTTGCCTATTTCGTATTTGTTTAATATGGGAAAAGAGTATGCAGGTTTGCTGCCATGATAAACACATAAACTAGGATTTTTAAGCATAAATGGATAGACCTCAACCACATGAAGCTAAATATCAAGTTTTATCCAAAAATATTTATTAATATGGGAAATATTAATTTTTCCCTATCCTCCATAAGATTAACATTGGAGCCCCACAATACAACGTACTGTGTTTAGATTTTTTAATATCTCGGTAACTGTTGGAGATGGAGAAAAACTTTAAGGAACTTAAAGTTTTTTAAGTTTTTTTGTAGTTTTTTAAGCTGATTCTAATGGTAAAATATAAAATTAGAAATTTTTAAAAATTACATGTGAAAAACGCAAAAAAACCCATTTTGGGGTACAAAACCCCCCCAAACTACCCGTTCCCATTGACCGATATGTCTGGTTTACGAACTCGTCTGAGCACTTGTAGGAATACAGGTCTCTACCAAATTCGATCTTGATTGGACCATTTTTACGAGAGTTAAAAAACTCTGGGCACATAAAGAAGAAAAAATAACATGGTCCCGGGCTTAAGTCTCACCATGAGACCTACGGTAATAGCTTCTTCCCTATGGGAAATTCGCTAAAATGTAAGAACGATGTTTGTACAGCAATAACAGTAACGAATACTTATCGACGATTAACATTGCTGTTTTGTTTATCACACTTTGATTTATATCCACTCGATAGGTTTGGTTTATCTGCAATTGACTTGAGGTATTAGGAATCTAATCCACCTACTCGATCTAATCCAGTCAGCTTTGAGTGTTACTCTGATTAATCCGTTGAGTTGGAGTTGAGTCATTTTCCACCACAAGCTGTTATAGCTCATAAATGCCACTTCGACTAAAATGGTTTTAAATATTCCAAAAAGTCGTCTTTTATAAGATGAAGTATTCCAGTTGATAATTATCTCAGTAGATATTTCAATTTCTACCCCAAGTTAAACTTCAGTCTAGATTCTAGATCCAGTACTATGGACTGGCTATTAATTAACAGTTCTGTGTCAAAATTTGTCAGTAACAAGACTACAAGATCACGCCAAAATCATCTTACACTCATTTCTTATTTATACTTGGCTTAAAATACCTACCTGGGTAGGTCGTTATTTCAGTCAAATATACCAAAAGTAAATTGTACTTATAAACCAATACTATAGCCCTACAATATGCATCTTTGACGAAAAAAAATAAATCTCAGAAATAGTCCAAAAGATTGTTCTGAAACGTATAAAATGAGTAATCACTTCAAAATTTCTAACCGAAGGAAATTAATAACACAGATATGTCTAATCTCTACGGGAGAGGGCGTGTCTTTTGAGCTATTAATTCCTAAACAGTTTAGGAAAAATGTCATCCTTACAGAACAGATTGCGCCCCAATCATCTTACACTCATTTCTAATTGATACCTGGCTTCAAATACCTACCTGGTAGGTCACCATTTCAGAAAGGCAATTTATAATACACCGAATGTTTCTTTATACTTTACTTTTAACTGAAATGGCGACCTACCCAGGTAGGTATTTTAAGCCAAGTATGAATGAGGAATGAATGTAGGATGATTGTGGCGCGATCTAGTAGTCTTGTTACTGACTAAGGCTGACATGTTCCTTAGACAGGACTGTTAATTAATAGCCCAACAGCCGATGGCAACTAATGGACCTACAGTTTAACGTGGAATCCGAACCACGGCCTCTGAATTACGAATTGGTCTAATTATGAGGATGGTCTTTGTGGATTAATGTAGTATTCAATAGTGCGGACGTTAATCCACACAAGAGTACACTACATCCACCGACCATCTCTCACAACTATCCACAATTCGTGACCTCCAAGTAGCTGGATTACAGGATGACGCCACCATCCCAGTCAATGATATTTCATGATATTTCCCTCATGGAGCAGGTTTTGCATTGATGACCGGGAAGTGTTTGTTGGTAGAAGTACCTCGTAATATAAGGCGAGAGGTAACTCGAGACAGTTGCATAATCCCTGTCTGCTTTGCAACACATTGCTAACCACTTTGCTGTTTAGCGGCTAGCCTTTAACCACCTGCCAAAGATTGGTTTTAGCAGACCGTATCCGACGCTGGTCAAATAATGGCGTAAAGATGTCTTCCAGAGATAAAACCCTAATCACCTATTCGGAAGTCTTGCGTGAATTATTATGGATAGTTAAACTAAACTAAAAAGTTAATCCAACACAATAGGAACATCGTCTATTGTTATCATTGTCCTGCCAAGGATCCTATGTATTGCACGACTGAGAGCCGGGTCCAATACCGAGGTCGTGTTGTGTTAGTACAAAGTACCGTCAATAGAGGGCGTGTGGGCGAAGCCTCCGTGTTTGCACTGCTTCCGGGTTGATCGCGACAAGCTTCCGGTCACGGTCAGGTGATCTGACAAATATTTCAACTTTTTTGAGGTTACTCAGTTTCTTAGTTGAGTATAAGGCATCTACAGACGGGCACAGTAATGGCGATTAATCAGAGGAACTAGTGGTGGCAATTATTGACCGTGTCTTAAAATTTCTATCTGCCAATGAAGCGCTCTGGTCGCCGTGGGAGGCTGTTGTCGATTCCCGGTTGAGTGATTTATACAGCTATGATTTCATCAAATTAATCCACACTCATCTTCATTGAAGCTCCTAAGTTACTGCGACGTCACACACAATCCTTGATACAACAAGATATATTACTATCCTCAGTGAAGCTCCTAAGTTACTGTGACGTCACACACAATCCTTGATCCAACAAGATATATTACTATCCTCATTGAAGCTCCTAAGTTACTGCGACGTCACACACAATCCTTGATCCAACAAGATATATTACTATCCTCATTGAAGCTCCTAAGTTACTGTTACGTCACACACAATCCTTGATCCAACAAGATATATTACTATCCTCATTGAAGCTCCTAAGTTACTGCGACGTCACACACAATCCTTGATCCAACAAGATATATTACTATCCTCATTGAAGCTCCTAAGTTACTGCGACGTCACACACAATCCTTGATCCAACAAGATATATTACTATCCTCATTGAAGCTCCTAAGTTACTGCGACGTCACACACAATCCTTGATCCAACAAGATATATTACTATCCTCATTGAAGCTCCTAAGTTACTGCGACGTCACACACAATCCTTGATCCAACAAGATATATTACTATCCTCATTGAAGCTCCTAAGTTACTGCGACGTCACACACAATCCTTGATCCAACAAGATATATTACTATCCTCATTGAAGCTCCTAAGTTACTGCGACGTCACACACAATCCTTGATCCAACAAGATATATTACTATCCTCATTGAAGCTCCTAAGTTACTGCGACGTCACACACAATCCATGATCCAACAAGATATATTACTATCCTCATTGAAGCTCCTAAGTTACTGTGACGTCACACACAATCCTTGATCCAACAAGATATATCAAAATCCTCATTGAAGCTCATAAGTTACTTGACCCTTTTAGCGAATTTCCCATAGGGAAGTAGCTATTACCGTAGGTCTCATGGGAAGAGTTAAGCCCGGGACCATGTTATTTTTTCTTCTTTAGGTGCCCAGAGACCAAAAACAATAGTCGTTAAAATATATATTTTATATAATATATATATGTGTGTATTATGTGTATGTGTGTGTGTGTGTGTGTGTGTGTGTCTGTGAACACGATAACTCGCGTAAAAATGGTCTCCGATCGAGACCAAATTTGGTAGAGACGTATATTTCTACAAATGCTCGGACGAGTTCGTAACCCATACATATCAGTCAAAGGGAACGGGTAGTTTGTTTTTTGTATAATAATTTTATATTTCACCATTGGAATCAGCTTAAAAAACTACACAATTAAGTTCCTTAAAGTTTTTCTCTATCTGCAACGGTTACCGAGATAATCAAAAAATCTAAACACAGTACGTTGTATTGTGGGGCTCCAATGTTAATCCTATGGAGGATAGAGAAACTAATATTTTCCATATTAATCAATATTTTTGGATAAAACTTTATATTTAGCTTCATATGGTTGAGATCTATCCATTTATGCTTAAAAATCATAGTTTATGTGTTTATCATGGCAGCAAACCTGCATACTCTATTCCCATATTAATCATATAGGGAATAGGCAAACTCCTTTATTTATGGACAGATGTTGATGAGAGTTGGTATAAATTTTAAGATAAAAATTATTTATGGTTGAAATGACTACCGTACTTTCAGTGTTCCTCACAGCAGCTAACCTGCACACTCTTTCCCATGTTAATCTTATGGAGAATAGGCAAATAATTCTCATGTTTATAGACAGATGTTGACCAAACTTGTCATGTATTATTATTATATTATTGATTTGGAAATTCGCTGAGTACGCAGGTCTGCTGCGACGGGGGTATTTATTGCCTTGTAGCAAAACAATAATCTCGAACTGACTTTCGAGGATAGTCGCATTTAGTAGAACGTTTCGTCCAGTAATACAAATAGTGGACTCTATTAATTGACTTATGTTTATGAGGGCAGTTGTGTGAATTGAACGTCCTTAGTCGCAACTTGCTCTAATCTGAGTGATCAATTATTATATTAACCTCATTGACATTATTGACGCCAGTCAATTGTGAATCCCTTTTGATTTAGGGACCAGTGCAATAAATTTCATTGCCTATTAGTTATATTATTTGACTGGGACGGAGGCGACGTCCTGTAATCCAACTACTTGTAGGTCACGAATTTAGGATAGTTGTGAGCGATGGTCGGTGGGTGTAGTGTTCCCTTGTGTGGATTAATGTCCGCACTATTGAATACTATGTTAATCCGCAAAGACCATCCTCATAATTAGACCAGTTCGTAATTCAGAGGCAGTGGTTCGGATTCCACGTTAAACTGTACGTCTCTTAGATATGCCATTAACTGTTGGGCTATTAATTACCAGTCCTGTCTAAGGAACATGTCAGCCTTAGTCAGTAACAAGACTACAAGATCGCGCCACAATAATCCTACACTCATTTCTCATTCATACTTGCTTAAAATACCTACCTTGTGGTCGGGTCGCCATTTCAATAATCTAATCTAATCTTTACATTGTGTTCAGCTCAATTAAGGTATTTCATTGTATTACTCCAAAAGGTATACTCCATCTTTAACAGCTAAGTTGACTTCGATTAGTGAAATTACTGTTTGATCATTAAAATTTTAAACGCTAAAATTGGTAACGTAAATCATATAGGACACTACTTATATTGCGCAAAACCTGACGCAACATTTCTCAAACTGTAACTGCACCGGGCTATCTTGGAGTGAACGAGGTTTCGAATGATCCTGTTCTAGACCCCTTGGCAATGCAGAGTATACGAGTTTTGATTGAGGACAGGAAATAAATAAATATATAATACTGGAATGTTGAGTTTATTATAGTCAGTAAATCCAATTGAAACAGGGCACACCAGCATGCGCTTTTCCGTTATATGTACCGTATATACTACTATTGTTTAAATAGCTGTTTATAGTTTTCTAGTGTTAACAAACATAATAATGGGAAACGTTGTGTATTTAAGTTCATTTTTAAGTCTATTTAACACAAACATTTCCAGGATTGAATTAGGCTACTAATTGTGGATATAATATTAGAAAAATAGATTTGGTTCCGTTGAATAAAGCAAAAATATAGGTTTAACACAAAACCAGTGTTTTCTAGAGGTTATTGATGGTATAAACATATTATTAACCACATACAAACATCCAAAACCAACCTAACTAAACTCCGCAGAGCACTGTATTGTACGCAATATTGCTTGTATTATAATACTAGCTGACCCGGCGAACTTCATAACGCCTATCAGTAAATACGTGTTAACTTTCAGATTGGCCACGTTCTGAAGTCGAATAGCATTACGACTTCGTTGTGAAAAATTAGATATTCTGGGTCGCGGCATAGTTAATACTAATACTGAAACGATAAGACATATGAATAACATTTCCACAAAACAAATGAATCTGAATGGATTGATTCACAATTTTTCTAATCCAACCTAAAACCAAACAAAACGTAACTTTAATACGGCTTTTGTAGGAAAGATATACAACAGCTGATTATTATAACAAACGTAATATGTATAAACACCGTAATTATTTTTTTATTTGGCTGACATAATTATAAAAACGTGACTTTTAATCAGACAGAAAATAAAAATATAAATACATAATTCCCAAAAATCGTAAACTATTAATGGTGAATAAATCTGTTCATTTTGTACAGTATACATTTACTTCGTAGTTTTACATTAATGAATGATTCAGATGGCATTGGATAGTAAAGCATATTGCTAGTGGAAAGTAAAACAACAGCTGCAGCTTAAGAAATCAAATGTTTTTATTGTAGAACATTTGTAAACAAACTTAGTCCCCATAAGGTTAACATTAGAAATTTTAAACGATATAAAATGAAAACTAATTGAATTTATGGAAACTGAATATGCCTAAAGCATGACCGGAGCAGAGACGAATCCGAAAAATCAAAGATCATTAAAATCGGTCCAGCCGTTCTCGAGTTATAATGAGCGTAACTAACACGACTTTGTTTTTTATATTTAGATTACACAACGTAAATTAGTCACCGACAAACAGCGTTTTTTTCGTCGTAAAGAGAAATTTTATACAGTAAACCAGAAACCCACTAAACCATTATTACCCTAGTTATTTGTTTTGGTTCTGTTACACCAGAAAACAAAACCGCTATTTAAAAAAGGTATACGTATAATGGTAAAGATCCGTTGAGGATTATGTCACATTTCTAAAAATATTTAAAAAAATTAACGTCCCTTCTATAACGATCTATCATTCTTGCACAGCGCCCAGAACACATTCTAAGCACATATGAATAGGTTCACAAATTTAAACAAATTGACTATCAACAATTGAAAACTTGAGCCATATCGTCTCTGTGCCAACAATGACTGTTCCAAACTATGTACTTTCATTGCAGTCGATAGTTATTATTCTGTCTATTCATAGTGCACGATGCGTACAGTGCGAACTGTACAGTGAACACGTCTGTCTGCCAATGTGCACCACTTCCTTCATGACTTACGGATGTGGGAAATAGCAAGTATTGTTTTGTTTAATGTAAACAGATCGGTCAGCTATGTCTCCGCCATGTATTGTAATACAACACAACCAACCATGCTGTGTTACGCCTCAACCGGTCGAAAAAATGTTTGTATTTACTTCCCTGTGGGAAATAGGTTAGATCATGGATATGTCTTAAGGGAATGGTTTCAATTCATCTTAACAGCTGTTCTTATTCTTTTATATTTTAAAATTTAATACAATAGTTCTGGTAGTTTCTATGGAAATCTGTTACATGTTTTCCATCTTAAAAATCACCAACATACCCCCAGAGCCAAGACATATCCATGTCAAAAATGGAATGGTGGCGTCATCCTGTAATCCAGCTACTTGGAGGTCACGAATTGTGGATAGTTGTGAGCGATGGTCGGTGGATGTAGTGTTCTCTTGTGTGGATTAACGTCCGCACTATTGAATACTACGTTAATCCGCAAAAACCATCCTCATAATTAGACCAATATTCGTAATTCAGAGGTCGTGGTTCGGATTCCACGTTAAACTGTAGATCACTTAGTTGCCATCGGCTGTTGGGCTATTAATTAACAGTCCTGTCTAAGGAACATGTCAGCCTTAGTCAGTAACAAGACTACAAAATCGCGCCACAATCATCTTACAATCAACTCTCATTCATACTTGGCTTAAAATACCTACCTTGTGGTATGGTCGCCATTTCAATGATCTGATCTAATCTAATAACTCAGCTGAAGGACTAGTAATATAATATACTACTTCCTGGTTAGCGTTATTACATTCAAACAGCTAGGAAAACTGCAATGTAAACAGTAAGTATGAGAGAAATCAGGTGATCAGGTGAAACAGATGATCGTTTTACATTCTCGTTAGTCGTTATTCAGTCAGGTGCAGTTGGCAAAGAAACACGTCCTGATCATATGCTTTGCTTACCTCTCACATTTACAGCTGACTTAGAACTACACTTCCTCTATGAACAGGAAGTGCTTGGTGTCAGAAATAGAAATTTCATGATCAACCATAAACATATCAGGGTATCTCTCTCCACTTTGTAGAATCATGATGTTTATTTTCAGAAAAGGATTTTGTATTTTCTTAGAAGTTTCAAGGGTATCCTATCTCATGTGGAAGCTTAGGGTTTTTGTAAGTATTGAATATTTAAGAATAGCGTACTTTGCGTTCTTCCAATCTCATATTTCCTATGGAGTTAAACTTTGGAGACACTCAAGTGCTACATCAGTTTTGACATTGTGGGGAAAAGAGAGATAGTATAAATGAATACCCCCGTCGCAGCAGACCTGCGTACTCAGCGAATTTCCAAATCAATAATATAATAATAATATATGACAAGTTTTATAAAAATCTCTCCATAAACATGAGAATTATTTGCCTATTCTCCATAAGATTAACATGGGAAAGAGTGTGCAGGTTAGCTGCTGTGATAAATACATAAACTATGATTTTTAAGCATAAATGGATAGATCTCAACCACATGAAGCTAAATATCAAGTTTTATCCAAAAATATTGATTAATATAGGAAATATTAATATATATTTTAACATCATATATAACATTAGACATAATTTTTTTACATAAGTGTTTAGATTTTAAACTCGATAACCTTAAATATTTTGAAAAACAATAATGTGTAGTTTTTTCAATTCCAAAGGGAATATATTATTTTTAAAATACATGTTTTGAATCAAAAACAATTTTAAAATACTTAATTTTGATATATGTCTTACGAAAAAGGTTATTTTTTTCAAATTCATAAATTTCATCAAATATTTATCTTGAATGGTTTTTACAGTATGTTATATTAAGATATAAAAATTCAATGATATACAAGACTAACATTAACACACACACACAACAACTTTTAAAAAAACTATATTTATAAATTATTATATATTTGTTTGTCATAAAAACGAAAAATAAATTTACTCTTTATTGTCAGGTTAAGTTTAAAGAGTAAATGTTATCTATATGGATTAAATACTATCTATTTTTATTTCTTATTTCTAAATCATTTTTCCATGAAACTTGTACAGCATTTCACATCAGCCATAAATCATTATTCAATATTTTTTATTCATGGAAAGTGACCACTCAATTATGTTGCTGAAAGAGAGTGAATTTTAAGAAATTTGCGATTACTATTGAAACATTTTATTTTTAAATGATATTTAAATACATTAAAGAACATGGCTGTTTTATTAAATTTATGTATGCTATTTGTTAAATTTACTTAAGGGAGAAAGTAATGTATATGTGACTGTTATTACAATTAATTATCTTTCTGAAATGATGACACACCTTGGTGAATTTAAACAATGAAAATTATCTTTTGAAAAGAGAGTATTGAGGTATTTTTACAAGTTGAATATTTGGATGATCAAAAACCATGAAATTAAAAGTAATATTTGACAGATGTTTATAATTAATAAATTTATATGTACAAGTTTTATAATCTGAAAACGGGAATTATTTCTATTCTATAAGATAAAATAAAGATTCAGTGTCTGTAACACAATATACATATAAATTTATTTAACAAATAATTATACATGAAACTAAAAAAGTATTCTATTAATAAAAAAAGTATATTTTCAGCCATAAACACTAATATATAAGTATGGAGAATGAATATAATTTTTATAAAATTTTTAATATTGAAATATATTTTTTAATAAATACATTAAAAATACAACTATGTGTTAAATTTTTTTTAATATTGTTAAATTTAAGAGAAAAACATTAAGAACATGTTAATTTTTAATCTGATTATTAAATATAAAATTAGAAATTTTTAAAAAATCTTTAAAAAGATATATTTTTGAAAATTTTTAGAGTATGTTTTAAAGTGAGAGTAGAAAATTTTGAAAAATTTGATTGAGGGAATAAGAGAGTGAATGAATGACAAAAAAAAAAAAAAAAAAAAAAAATATAAATAAAAAAGAAAAAGAGGAGGTCATAGAAGAAGAAAAAATAACATTATGGGAATTTACCTGGAAAAAGACCTGTGGAAGACAGAAGAAAAGGATCTAGAAAAATGAAGAAAAGAAGCTGAAGATTAGGAAAGATGGAAGTAACTTGTTGGTGAGGCCAAGAAGACCTAGGGTAACCATGGCCAAGGGAGTAAGAGTAAGCAGAATGAGAAATGAGTTTAAGATAATTGTGGCGCTATCTTGTAGTCTTGTTACTGACTAAGGTCGATATGTTCTTTAACATGACTGTTAATTAATAGCCCAACACCCAATGGCATCTGAGGGCTCCACAGTATACCTTGAGATCCGAACCACAACTTTGCCTCTGAATTACAAACTGTTCTATTTAAGAGATCGGTCTACGCAGATGAAATATTTGAATAATTTTTATTGATATAATCTTAAATAATAATAAGATTTTGAATAATTTTATCTCGGAATGTACTGACTGCTTTAAGTAAGTTAACCTATATTCTGAGCAGCTTGAGTCTACTCACTTAATGTGTTAATAAGGCCTAGTTATGAAGTTGCTATGTGAGACTCATTGAGCAATTAGCAAATTGCTCTGAGTTAACTGCAACAGACCTCTTACTTAAGCTTGTTATCTGCTGTTGTGCGGTTAATATTATTCAATCTAATGTAAGTAGGCCTAATATAGATAACATTTTTCTGTGTAGTCCTACCGAGAAATTATTATTATAAGTTTATTCACAGACACAGTTTAATCTTTACTGAATAGTGGAAAAACTTGCACACAATTAAATTGGTGTAAATGTAGGAGTCAGATAATTGGACAATTACTGGAATTCAATAATTGAACAATTGGCCTGGTTTGCTATCATTCTGAAACATCACAATACATGGAACCGCAGAGAATAAAA
The DNA here is from genome assembly GCA_023375725.1 of Nephotettix cincticeps. NCBI lineage: Eukaryota > Metazoa > Arthropoda > Insecta > Hemiptera > Cicadellidae > Nephotettix > Nephotettix cincticeps. The sequence goes on from CM041788.1 coordinate 62,434,989, forward strand.
TGTTAAAAATTTAAAATAATTTTTACTTAATTTTTCTTGGTCTCCCCACTTTTATTTTGTCACCAATTTCCTTCTCTAGCCACTCTTCCCTCTTCCTTCCTCTTTATTTCAAAATCTTTTCTATGAGAAAAAATAACAAATGTTAGTATTCATTTCCCTGTGGGGAATAGGTTACATCATGGATTTGTCTAAAGGGAATGTTTTCACTTCATCTAAACAGCTGTTGAATGTTTCAAAATTTTTGTCATTCAAATTGCTAACCCCCCCACCCACGAGGTAAGACATACCGGTATCCATGTCAAATAAAATGTATTTACTTCCCTGTGGGAAATAGGTTAGATCATGGATATGTCTAAAGTGAATGCTTTCAGTTCATCTAAACAGCTGTTCTTATTCTTTTATATTTAAAATTCAATACAATAGTTCTAGTAGTTTCTATGGAAACCTGTTACATGTTTTCCATCTTAAAAATCACTAACACCCCCCAGAGCTAAGACATATCCATGTCAAAAAATGAACTTACAGGTAAAAAAATTGAAGTGGAACACCAGAGAAGAAAACTGTACAGCTGTAAAGTAAAGAGTGTTAATCATGTCAATTATCTATTTTACTTTCCAGCTGTCTAGTAGAATTTCGCAGCAGATGTTTAAAACACTTGTGAACTAAGTGAGATCACTCATTAAAACACCAAATGGCTGATGGCTCCAGTATTGTCGTCATATTCCCTTGGAGATCGTAAATGTGCTTCCCTTCTTTTAAATTATAACTATCCATGGTGACTATAGAAAGCAATGTTTATATGATTCCAATTTACGAGACAGTTGTCTAAACGTAACTAATAGTTGGCATAAGTGTATTGTCTTGTAAACCGACACCATTGGTAAAAAATCAGCTATCTCCAAATACAGAACATGGTACTTTTAAGTCAGCTGAATCATCTGATAACCTAAAAAAAATTGGTAACACTGTTCCTGCAACAGTGTGCATCGTGTGAAGGATATAGGATCTCTTATGTCGGATAGTTGTTTACATTGCAATTGTAGTCTTGGTTATTCATATCAAAGAGTAGATTACACTACTGTGTCAGTATTCTGGGAAATTTTGCACACATTTTCATACCGGAACTAATCCTTTTGCAACGTATCATAATACTATATGAGTTTGCTTATCAACAAATGTTAATTAATCAACTATTCTCATAATTCACTCCTTAAACTCTTTGTTGAATTTGTCAAAATTAACAAATTAGAACCACTCAAAGACAATTCGAAAATTTAAATTGATTTTTTGTAAATATCAGACATTGTTTACTTTTAAAACTTCTGTGACATTGATACTAGTAGTTTTCTCAAGTAAACAGCTTACAGTTCAATTAGACTGGCGTCATACAGTTAAAAAAACCACAAGCACCTTAGCAAGATCAAATGCCTTGTAATAGTTAAAGATCACAACTTTCTTTTCTACATGGTTTTTGTTTTTCTTTGTGTAGGGGAGTTTGGCACCTACCAGATGATCCAGTTCAGCCTCCACATCCTGGCAGCGTTGACGGCTGGTATCCACATGCTGTCGTTGGTTACCGTAGCGGCAGTACCGGATCACAGGTGAACAACCCTCAGCAATCAATATATCAGCTCAGTTGCTGTGTGCCATGTGAAGCTTCCTTCATAATATGCTCGGTTGATCATTAGTATAATTCTGAAAAGAAATTGTCATAGTTGAAACTGAAGCTACTATTACTCTTGTCAAATGCCTCAACTGGTTTTAGGCAGCAAAAAGCTATAGGTATGTAACACACACTCATAATTGGTTCTCTTCACTAACTTAAAAGCAACATCTCAACAATTTAATTTTCTCCAATATTTATACTAATACGTAAAGGTAATTTCTTGTAAACAAAACTCCATTATCGCTGGACAGACTGTAGTCCGGTAGATACTTTTGTGGTTTAAGACATATTTTTTATGCTGAAAGACATGGGTGCTCTTATTAATATACTGTTTTATTGGTGTCATGGGGGTCCTCTTTAGAGTATATATATTTCTGCCATAAGATTAACATTGGGAAAGAGATTGTTTATGAAAACAAGTGAACAGAAGTAAACACTGATAGTAAGTAAACATCTGTGTTTCTACTGAACATACTATTGTATGGTATTGTGATCGAAAGATCGCATATTGTTTGTCGCTTTTTATTGAATTGGGGAATAATTCTTTTTCTCTACCACAATAATATCTATTCCTTTTACAGCCTTTTCCTCCATAGAGCTGTGTGGGTAAACTAACAAATCTTAATATTCTTTCTTGTTCATATTTATTAATGTGAATGCAATTTCGTGCAGTGGTTAAATAAATACACTGAATATAAAGCTGTTAATATCGCATTAGCACTTAATAAAACATTGAACAATTTTCTTTGACAGATGTGCTATACCATCACTGGGGGAAAATGAGACTAAATTGTGGAACGATACTTATGACGGGAGAGATATAGATGAGCTAAGCCTGTACATTCCCCCTGGAGCTCACGGAGCCTTGGACAGTTGTCACCTCATCAACCCGGACACCAACCAATCAGAGAGCTGCGATGTGTGGGTGTATGACACCCAGTACTACAAGTCTTCCAGAGGAATTGAGGTGATTAAAATTAAATGGTAATGAAACATATGTTTTATATACGGATAGTCAATACAACCCAGAGCTAATAGATATAGAATAGAATAGAATAGAATAGAATAGAATTTTATTTTTTCAAAATTATATACAATAAACATAATAGAATTTCTTATAATCAAATAAATTATTACCTTATCAAGTTACAGTCCTATACTAATGCTTATAAATTAAAAGTCCTCTTCGCTTACCAGGCTGACACATTTACAAATTTTGAAAAAATAAATTAGGACCTCTTTAGGCAATGCCTGTTTTGAGGTTCCTTCATTTTACATTGAAATTTAGAGCGCTCATATTTTAACTAAAATAAAATTAACATTTTGGTCTCAATAAAATGAAATAATATAAAAATAATTATTATAAAAAAATATTGTGCTTAATTAACGATTTTTTTAATAACAAAAAAAATTTCTAACTCAAAAACTAATTTAAGGTTCAATGCTTTAGAACCGCACACCGCACTTATGCCACCAGGCGGCTCTGGCACCTCCCCAGAGGCTAGCCTCCAGAGTTGGTCTCCCCAGGTGCCGTCAAAGCTCATTGCATACAATGCATAGTCCCTGTGTGGCACAGCCCTCCATAGTGTGCCCTTAATAAACCTAATAATACCTAAAAATAGCAAAATATACATAATGAATCTAAAACAAAAATTAGCAAAATATAAATAATGAAACTAAAACAAAATTCAATTTTGCACCTTTAGTAAATTATCCACATCTTCCAGATGTAATAGCCATTTCCTAATTTTATTTAAAAAATGTTTGATATTTTGAGAATTTTTTGTAGTTTCTGGCAATTTATTAAACATTCTTGGCGCAATGAAGTTAAAGGTTTTTGTAAAAAAAGTAGTTGATGGATTTGGAATTAAAAACTGGTTTGCAAGATGGTTTGACATATACATGTCAAAAAGGGATATGTAGAATTGGGATTGATATAGGAACGGAAAGGATGTTTAACCCATGTGGGAAAAATAACTCAAAACCCCAGTGGCGTAGATACAGTTTTTTCATGGGGGGGATATAAATACCCCCCACCCCCCACCACCGAGTGAAAACCATTTTTTCAAACAGATGAAATAACAATGACATGGAGTTAAAAGGTTTCTCACACCGTCAAAATTTTCACAATATAAATTTTTTCCTTATATCATTGATCATTTAATTTATATAGAATAGATAGTTTTTAATGCTTTATTACTTCTTGGAACTACAATTTTGACTAAAGACAATTTATTCTACCTAAACACTTTTTTCCTATCGTTACCAATACCACAACAATTTAGTGCTGTCTCGACACAAATAAAGTCACCGTGACTTTAATTAATCACTTTTGGATTTTCTTTATGCGATTTACACTACTTTTAGTGTTTATTATAATGAAACAAGTGAAAAGTAGACAAAACACGAATGCTGAACACAAAACGCAGAGGGTACGGAAAATATATGAGATAATACGTCATACATCACAAACGTAAAGATCAACTGTTTAGGTTAGACCTACAGCATAAGGTATAAGATTTTGCGGCTGAACGATCTTAATGATGGGAGGGATGACTGGGAAGACCAGTTGGGGAAGACCTCTTAATTCGAATACTCTCTTATACTGTGTTTTGACATGCAATATTCAGTAACATCAACGCAATGCTTTTTTCTATTATTTATTATTGCGTACCGTAGCGATATTTCAGGATGTTTTTGTTTTGAAATTATTAGTAAAGGTGATCGTTATGGGGGGGATATATCCCCCTTATATCCTCCGTATCTACGCCACTGCAAAACCCATCAATCCTCCTTATATTTAAAATCTGGTTGTATTGAACTGGTTAAATTAAAACTTGGCAAATCATGGACTTAAGCATATGTTCATAGGTAAAGTCTAGGCCTATATTGAAACTAAGTTTTCTCATATGGGTTTATCAGGTTGAATTTAAGTAAAGGAGAAGCTGCTAAAAATACTTAATCTTAAAAGAAACAACTCATAAGAGTACAATTGATTACATTCAGTTAGGTATATTTACTATACAATCAGCATCAGGGCATTAAGTAACAAGTTAACTGGGCTTGTGTCGCTCAGTGCTGAGAGATTTTGTCGCCCAGTGGCTATGAGTAGTGCCGGCAATTATTTATTTTTATTGATTAACATATTGTATCTAACGGGATTTGAAAATAACATCTTTTAAATCTTTCAGAACACAAACTGAGAAACCAAAACCTAATATGTGCATTTATGACGACTAATAATTTACTACCTTTAACAAAATGTGCTCAGAAAGGAATTTTAATTAATTATAAAGAAATAAATAAATTATTAAAAATTATTATATATTTATTTTATTTAATACTATTTTAATTTAATAGCCAAATCAAATTAAAGTAAACTTATAACAGGTTACATATTTAGCTATTTAAAAAATAAACGACTACAATTGAAATATTGTTTAACAAAATTAGGAGACGTGAAGTTATTAAAGAAATAATTTCTTCAAAGTCCAAATTTAGTATTATCCTGCAAACATTTTTATCCATTATTAAAAATACATACAAATAAAACCTATCAAAGAAAATGTAAGAGGCTTAGATTCTAATAAAAAATTCTTGAAAATATGTTTTTAGTCATCAGCCAATCAGGATGATTAGGATCCAAGGTCGCCGTAAACATTCCTTAAAATATGCTCCGGGTAAAACTGAAAAAATTACAATTTCAGTTTTACTAGTCTTTAAAAATCAACTGAAAGGAAACATATGAAGCTGTGAGTAAAATTTAGAAATTAAAAGCACTTAAGTATTGAGCTCTGATTTATATTTATACAAAAGTATCATCATCAAGAAATTCAACATGAGTCAGTTAAACTGACACTGCTTAATTACATAGCTTTGATGCAAAGAGATATTTTATTATTTAAAAAATTGTATATTTATAGAGTAATATGTTTTCAGTGGAATTTTGTGTGTGGTGACAGATGGAAGGGGGCGATAGCCAAGTCCAGTTACATGTTCGGAGTGTTTGCCGGAGCTGTGACACTGGGCAGCATGGCCGATAAGTATGACATATATTCAAACAAATCTAAAGTGAATATAATAATAACGTAAGTCTTATCACGGTTTACCACAAAGGTTAGTGCACTACATGTTTCGTCTGGATGGCATTATCGAGTCTTGATGCAGGGACTCGTCATCATTAGAAACATAAAACACAACACACACTGACACATAAAATGAATAACGATTAAATAGATTAAACGATTAAACACACACACACTTAGCAACAACTAATTGTTCACATAACTAAAAAACATAACACATTTTATGCATTTAACATATATAGATTACAAGTTCTGTAAACTAAAAAACTTTGTCTAATATTGCTCAAAACTGGAATTTTGAGAGCTTATTATTTTATTTTCATAATATGTCGGTTAGTTTAAAGTATTGTTCATTGTTAGTTGTTATGTTATGGTACTTCACTCTATAGCACTTACATATCTAATTTAAATTCTTGATTAATTTATGAAAAAGTCACTATCATTCACTTCCATATTCTTTAGAAACCATAATAGTCTTTGTTCAGATGTTTTTGTGTTTAAGGTGCTGACTTTATTTTATAAACTTAGTGGCAATACAGGGCCAAAAAAAGTAGTAAAAAATCATGTACTACCTCTAGTGTATTGTTATTGTAGTTGTTATGTTTTTTTCTGTTGTTATCGCTGTTCTTATGTTTGCTGCTGTATTTTCTTAATAAGTTTTTTTCTCGAATATTTATTCCCATTGCAAGTTAATGATAATTTTTATTAATAGGTTAATGTTAATGTTACTATTTAAAAATTAAGAAAAATCTGAATGCCTCTTGAATAGCCATTAAAGCTAGAGAGTTCAAAAAAGAGTACTGCAGTGCACTACTTTGCTCTTGCGAGAAATAAATTGAATTGAATTATTATTATTTATTAATGATAACTAATGATAACAAGGTTATAAGGAATAGAATGTCCTTCAAGGTTATAAGAAAGAGAATGCCCTTGCATCAGCAGTTTTTATAATGCTACTCAGGCAAAACATGTAGTTCTGCAAAACTAAAACTAAGTGTCATAAATTTAAGAATGGATATGAATTCAGTAAATCCAATAAGGATAATTTTCACTTATATGAGAGGAGTAACATTCACACCAACTTTTATATTATACAAAACAATATTTACCTTATGTTTTCTAACATTATATGGTAGGGATGGTTCCTGTACTCATTATGGTTGTTTTATTAATTACAGATATGGCCGGAAGACAATCTTCTACATTTCAGCGATCATGCAGTTATTACTCGGGGTTGGAGTTGCATTTGTTACAGAATATTACTTTTTTCTTGTAGTTACATTTCTCTATGGTATATTCGGCTCAGCTGGGTCCTATATTACAGGATTTGTTCTGAGTAAGTTTATTTATTTATTTGAACCATATATAAAGTAATAAAAAATTAATTCAACATTTGTATTGATAAAATATTTACTTTTATGTGATGTGGATTCTTAATAGGGAAGAACGTTCAAGAACTTAGGTATAAATTTTACTACTTTTTATCTTTGTATGGAACTGATTAAAATATTAACTGATTCAATTTTATTTATTGAAGTACATACGTCAGTGGTGCTTGCTGGTACTCGCCCACTGTGGTACTAAGAGCTCAAGATGCATTTTGACATGGACATGGGGAGGGTATTGGTAATACGTGAGACCAAAATTTCAAATGTTTAGAAGGACAGCTGTTTACAGTAAAAGAAAAAATGAAATTTTGAAGTAGCCAAAACAGTGTATTATGCTTTAGTAAAGTCACACATCAGGTATGGATTAACTGCTGAACATCTGAGTCTAACTTTGCTAAAATTCTTGTACTCCAGAAAAAAGCTGTTATGACACTGTCTGGCCTTGGTCCTAGAGATAGCTGCAGAGAGGCTTTTAAATCTCTAAAGCTACACCAAACAGTTGGACCTACCTAGAAATGGGAGTTTCATTCATACAACACCAGAAGGGCAGCGTGTTTCAACCTTCCCATTCACCATACATCACAATACAGCAAGAAACCCCTCTTATATTGGCCGCAAAATCATCAACTCACTCACACAATACATGCAGAACATGTCAGGAAACAGTTTAAAGAAGCACCTCGGAGACTAGTTTACTCTATCAAGGAATTTTTTGAAATATGTTTGAACATGTAAAGCAAAATTACTTAGTTTATTTATTTATTTATAAACACCATTGTATTTCTAATTGAAATTGTAAATAAAGAGTATTGACTTTTGTCTACATAATTGTAAAAAACTTTTGATGGTTAATATCAATATATTGAACCATTAACAAATAATTAGCAGGATACAATAATATCTCACTAACTAAATATTGTGACCATTCGATCTTCTGTAAATAAATTATTTATTTATTTTATACCATAGTTTATGCTGAGGACAGGTGATATGTATAGGCCATGGTCTGTGCAGCGATGGAGATAGTCGGGGCATCCAAGCGCACCATCTGTGGGATCACGTTCCAGGCAATGTTTGCGTTTGGCGTCATGCTGGTAGCGTTCTGGGGCTTCCTCATACAAGACAGGGTATGGCTGCAAGTGGTTTATGGGCTACACAGTGCTCTCCTTATATTCCACTGGTGGTGAGTGTGACTTTTTAATTTTTTTAAGTTGATCAAGAACCAATGAGAGTCCTATATTATACGAGAGCAAGACTTGATTATATTAGATTTTCTTTTGAAATGGCGACTTACCCAAGTAAGTATTTTAAGCCAAATATGAAAAAGAAATGAGTGTAAGATAATTGTGGCGCGATCTTGTAGTCTTGTTTCTGTCTAAGGTTGACATGTTCCTTAGACAGGACCGTTAATAATTAATAGCCCAACAGCCAACAACATCTAAGGGACCTACAGTTTGATCTGAACCACAATTTCACCTCTGAATCACAAACTGGTCTAATTATGAGGCGGATTAATGTTATATTCAATAGTGCTGAGTTCAAATCCGCTGTAAGCATTAAATTTTTGATGTTAATTTTGGTTTGCTCATATAACAAGTTACCATGGTAGAGGTCCTCTAAGTTCTTTCATCCCATTACGGAAATATTTATTACCTAGACTATTAACCTTTTCTGTCTAAACAGTCCTATTCCAATTTATGCGAAGCACATTTCAAATTCAAAACTTTATCATCAAAAATATGTCAAATTATTTGTCATAAAGATATGGCAAAACTACTGATACCACTAAAAACGTAAAATTTACAACGGGGCACATATTTAGGCCTTCACTACACATTTACTATTCACATTACACATATTTAAACACTAGTATTTTACATTCTTGTCAAAGATTCCACCTGAGGAAGTGACCAGACTTATCCAATCCCCACCTGTTGGCCTTCAACCCTTGAAATCCAGTGGAATAAGCAGATAAGAAATCTGCTTATTCCACGTGCACTTATAGACATGCTATTTAGTTGGCTTATAAAGGCGTTGCATGTATGTAAATCTTCCATTGTTTATTTAATATTGTTTTTAAATTTTTAGAAAACTCCCTAATCTTCATCCAAGTCTTTGATGTATAGTTATTATTAATAATATTTTCTGCAAAATTAGATCTCTAATTTTTTATTGTATTATATTTATCAAGCGTACCACTAGTTCTTTTTAAAAATGAAATATTTGATAATTTACTTTAGGTAACATAAGTTTTATAACAAAATTTAACTATGTTAAAAAACTTTTCCAGGCTTATTGATGAGTCACCAAGATGGTTGTGGGCACAAGGAAGGATATCGGAGGCTGTGACGATTGTGGATAAGGGGATCAAGTTGAACGGAGGCGAACCAATAGACAAGGCCCATTACGTGTCTCGGGGCAAAGCCACATCGGCCTCAGCTGAGGACCAGTCGTACAGTGTGTTGGATATGTTTCGCACTCCCAAACTGCGTGTCAAGTCACTCAACGTCTGCCTCAACTGGTAACTAATAATTAATTATTGATTGTATTGACTATAAAAGTTGGCAGGGGTGCCCACAGCATGTCTTGGTGTCGAAAGTTGCGACATCAGACAAAATTTAGGGGGATTTTGAAAAAAAATAGAAAAATGGGGAGGGATTTTCTCTATATGCAGTTTATTACTAAATAGAATTATTTTGCACACTTTTATGTGTTCTTGTCTGGTAAATCAGAAAACGCTAAATTGAAGTGGTCAAATAACAATACTGTTATAGCTTTTGTCTAAACATTTATCTTGTATGCAGGTTCGCCAACAGCCTGGTGTATTACGGTTTGTCCCTCAACACTGGCAGCCTGGCGGGCAACCCTTACTTCATCCTGTTCATCATGGGTGTCATTGAGATGCCCAGTTACGTCATCTCTGTCCTGTTCCTGGACCGAGCCGGCCGCAGATGTCTCACTGCCTCCTTCCTGTTGCTGGGTGGACTGGCTTGTCTCGTCACTGCCTTCACTCCTCGAGGTTGGTGGAAGCTATACCCAATCTGTTATGAGGGATTTATTTCCAATATCCTCTGACTAGCACAAGGAAAAGGAAGAAAGATAGAAGGGTTATTTATTTATGGAGAAGAGGTCTTTCTCTAATCTCTCATGCCAATTCCGTCTAGGTCAGGTTGCAGAATGAGAGGATGATTATAATTAATTATTCAATGCTTTTATTGGACTTTTCCAAAGTCTGTGTAAACTACACAACGTTTTGTGCCTGCAGCGCATCATCTGGTGTGAGCTTGCTGGTTTGTCTGAAAATGTGTGGTTGGCATTTTGTGTGAAATTTTAGTTGAAAAGTGAAGGAGACAGTAGTGCTCCAACTCTCATACTGAGTGCACGCTATCTTGTGTCGCCGCAAGCTCCGAGGCAGAGTGTTATGGTTAATTTATTGTGTCATCAATATATTATTTGTATTGTGCATGATAGATACACTAAGTATAGTATTATTGATAATGATATAATTAACATCTGTAACTTAAACTTTCAATTTTTAATGTAAACTATTTGGTAGTAACTTGATAACTGGAGGAGTTTCTACACCTCCAGAAACGTTGTTTAGTTAAAAACACAGACACATGGGAAAAATCCAATCAAAAACATTGAATAATTAATAACTAACGCCATTATGAATTTTAAAGATTGTGAGGACTACAAGTTAAATGATGTTTCCTTTCTTGCAATTAGACAATAATTTACATCGTAGTAAGTGACTTTAAAAAGATATATATTCAAAATCCCCAATGCATTACATAATTAACAATTATTTCACAACAAATATAACAGGATAGCTCAATGGTAACCTGAAGGTTTAAACTATTAGTGATCATAGATGACCCATGCTGTTGTAAAGAATTAATAAATACAGCTATTTGTACATTCACTGAGTCAGTATGGATGCATATGTACCTGTACTTTGCACTGTCTTTCATATTGTGCCTTATCAAAGCAAACACTATCTAGGTTGAACATAAATATTACCAGTGGTAAATTATAGTAAAATGCTATAGTTTTGACGAGGATACGTCTAAGCTCTGTGGGGGGGGGTGTTAGCAGATTTGCGGAGTGCAAAAAGAACAGCCGGTTAGATGATGTGAAAACATTCTCTTAGGACATATCCATGTGCTAACCTATTTCCTACAGGGAAATAAATTACAATCATTTTGACATGGGTATGTCTTAGCTCTGGGAGGGGGGGTTATAGACAATCCGTCAGACTAAAATTAAAACTGATGAAGTCATATTGTTAGTGACATTGTTTGATTATATGGACAGATGGTTAGAAGAACTGCAGGCATTCCCTTTAGACATATCCATGATCTATTTCCCACAGGAAAGTAAATACAATAATTTAAAATTATGTCCATTCCAGGCGAATGGGATAAAAAAAATACTGAAGTCATTTCATTCCAAATAGTCTATGTTTATTTGTGTGTAATAATAGGGAGACAATAGTATATTTTTTATATATACCTTTTTCCTTGTTGGTTGAAACTACTACTTATATTTAAAAAAATCTCAATTTGATATAGAAATAGAAAGGGGACTTTACACACATAATATTTAGCTATATTCAAAACTTGACATATTAGGAAACTTCACCTGAATAACTTGCAAATATAATCCACAACAATAATGATTAAAAGAAATCATAACCCAATTTCCATGTATGTTCCAGGAAGCCCTGTAACAACATCGATTGTGTTTATCGGCAAATTCTGCATCGCCGGATCCTTCGCCATCATCTACAACTACAGCGCGGAGCTGTTCCCCACGGTCATCCGCAACACTGCCCTCGGTGTGGGCAGCATGTGTGCTCGGTTCAGCGCAGCCCTCACCCCTCTCATCACACTCCTGGTGACGATTCATGCTCTATAACTAGCTTGTATTAATGTTACTGCAGTAGAACCTCCGACTCCTCCGGAGAACCGACCGTTCCATCCGTCCGTTTATTTATGTTTCTTCACTCCTGTTATTGCCAAGAGTGAAGAAACCTAAAAGACTTTTCTTCGATTACGTATAAATGTTATTTTTTAGTTATTATACATGTCTACATGTTTTAATTTATGTAATATAGGAACGTTACAGTTTAGTTCAATGATGCATGGCTATTTTTCTTTCCGGGGAATGTGTTTAATTTGCTCCTCCCAATATCCGTCATCGTAGGGTATGGGAGGTTCTACTGTACTGATCTCTCTATATCTGTAGGTTTAGGATAAAGTTCATACGATGCCTATCCGTGGTTTAACCCACCCAGTGGTGAACCTTTTGAACTTACTTTGTACTTTTTATTCTTTACTTTGCATTAAGCACCCCTTCTTAAAATAATTAGTACGTATTTACAAAAAACACAAAAAGTGCTTTCTACTTTTAATCATACAGGCATTAAAGAAGCAAAACAGGTGTTCCCTGCAATCCATATTAAGCTTGACAAAACGCGGTCAACTTCCACCCAAGCTGGTCTTCGTGTGTTTATTTTTTAAGGTGGGCTTAGTTCGGATTTTTCATGGTGAAGAGAAGTGAAATCTGTGAAAGAATTGGCTATAAAAAATATACTCTAAATTATTTAAAATATTACAGTACTTAAAATATTCAAAATAGTCATTGTATCTTTTTAGAGCTGAAACTAGAGGTATTAATAACAGTTACATTTTTTTAATCTCATTCCAATTAATGTAGGATTAAACATCTTAGCAAATTGGTGATGATCGAACCTTTTGTTGAGAGTTATCATTTTTACAGACAACACATAAATAAACTAAAAAATTATCATATTCTCCAACTTAAAGTCTGACCGCCTAACTTTCAGTAGTAGCTTCTTCCCTAAGAGAAATTCGCTAAAAATTGTAAACTGCAGTTTCTATGAAAGTTACAACTTACTTATGAAAAAGTTACAAAAACAGTGAAAGTTAACAGTTACTTTTTTTTAAATAAAAAGTAAACTAATACCTTTATTATTGTAACCTTTGTGAAATGGTGACCTATACATAGGAAATTCAAAAGTAGGAATTTCAAGCCAAGTATGAATGAGAAATGATTGTGGCACGATCTTGTAGTCTTGTTACTGACTAAGGTTGACATGTTCCTTAAACAGAACTATTAATTAATCGCCCAACAGCCAATAGCATCTGGGACGCCAACAATTTAATGTGGAATCCAAACCACTGCCTCTGAATTGTGAACTGGTCTAATTAAGAGGAAGGGATATGCGGATGAACGTAGTATTCAATAGTGCGAATGTTAATCCACACATAAGAATATCACATCCTATTGTCGCTCATAGCTATCCGCAATTCGTGACCTCAAAGTACGTAGATTATAGCAATAACTATGCTATGAATTTATTTATATTCAAGTTATTATTGTCCCCATTATGTAGGACTCGTTTGACCCACGAGTGCCAACAGTGCTGTTTGCCGTGGTGGCGCTAGTGTCTGGGTTCCTGACCACTTTATTGCCGGAGACCCTGGACCAGCCGATGCCTCAGTCACTGGACGACGGGGAACACTTCGGCGAGGGTGACACTTGCTTCACTACTGGCTGCTTCGGGAACAACAGGAAGCGATCTCCAGTGCCTCTCACTGAAATGAGCTGAGTTAACACGGATTTTAGAGGTTAGTAGAGGTTCGAAATTGGAAGTTTGAATTTTAGAGTTTAGCGAGAATAAAGTACCAATTATACCAGTATTTCTATGAACTCTTTGTCAAAACAAATTCAAATTTAGAGGCTAAATTATATGCCAAAAATACACCAAATTATAGAATATATATTTTTTAATACAGTAAACCCTCTCATATCCGGACTAATGTGGCGACGGCCGATCCGGATAGCAAAAAATCCGGATATGAGAGGGGAATATAACATCCGGATATTAAATAAAAAAAACCACTTTAATAATATGAAAATTCAAAAAATCACGTTATACAGTACAAAGTGGTTCAAAGTGGTGGTACTAGAGTAATACAATTTTTCTCCATCGTATTGACAACCCTTTTTCTTTTTCCGGCCATAATAACTTATTCCTACCCGAAATTAGAACAAACCGTTACAAAAAAGACAAGGTAAAGAAGCAAAACAAAGGTGACACTGACCACAGAGGCGGGTGTAGTCACTACAGTACACGTGATGCGTTGGCTTGGCTATTGGGGTGGGTACGGACAGGTGGGGTGGGGAGGTTTATTGTTTCGTAAGTCGGTGACCTTGCACCAGATAGCACAGAATACAGATAGTAGCGCTAGGGACTAGGGTGACTCATCGTTTCCCCATTCCGCTTTTGAACATTACCACTGTCCACATGGCTTCAACCCCGTGTTCGGCAATCAGCACGCTACTAACTGGCCTACAAACATCGTTCGCGTCTACTGGTTTAACAAACATTGACCTCGTAGAGTAATTTTAAATTTTTGCAATTCTTTCAAAATCACGTCTGGATATCGGAGGGTCCGGATATGAGAGGGTTTACTGTATTAGAGGTTTTCTCATGAGAACAGACTAAATATACGAATTATAGAGATTTTCGATTTATCAAGGGCAAACTAACAAGGTTTTACTGTAGTTTAAATTCTCAACACATAAACAAAGTAACAAGGTTCCCAATACCTTATCTTACCTCCTTGGTCAGTACTAGGGCTGCCTCGAGGGTAAGAGGTGCCCAGGGCGTGGTTTTGATCTGCTCCCCCTAAATTAATTAATTGGTCTATATGGGAACAGGACAAATAAGCACAAACTTTTAATTTTTTATCAAATGAGTCAATAGTTGTATAAAAATTAAAATTATTATATCTACAAGAAAAGTTACATATTGTTGTGAGTTAGGATTATTATAATCAAAACACATAATTAAACTAATTCAATCAATATTGCGATAGGAGCCTACAATAAAACTCAAAATCTTTTGGATTCAACCTCAAAGCAAAGAAATTTCCTGGCCTTGGATTTGGCAAAAGAACTCAAAATGACTTTGAAATGAAAACTTTTGGGGTAAATCATTTTGTATGAACTAATTAACCAGATTTTTATTAAGTCTTTCTCTTGTATTTATCAAAGATAACACTTTATAAGTTTTAACATGCTAAATCTTCACTCTGCACTTGCCAAAAAGGGGTTTGCACTTGTAAAATAAAAATTGTTTATGGTATAAATGCCTACTTTCAGCGTTCCTCACAGCAGCAAACCTGCACACTCTTTCCCATGTTAATCTTATAGAGAATAGGCAAATAATTCTCATGTTTATGGACAGATTTTAATAAAACTTATACATTATTATTAATATATTATTGATTTAGAAAATTCGCTGAGTACACAGGTCTGCTGCGACGGGGGTATTTGACTATGTCAAGTTAACATATTTCTTTGCGCCTTAATTAATAATTGCTCTTTTGTAACTTAGAGATGAAACAGTGTTTATCTTGTTCCACCCTAATGTCAACCTGTTGTTAGATCAGTAGTGTTCACTTTTATAGCATGATTAACATCCCCTATGAACGGGAAGGCTTCCCATTTATTCTGGTTTATACAAACTGCCTAGTAATGAATACCTTTAACGCTCCAGTTCCTTCTTCCAGGTGATAACATAATAAAAATAGATTTTATTAATTTATTTTTTCACAGTATCTCCAAATCCTTTCAAGAAATTATGGTATTCATTCAGTATGATACAGCCACCATAGAAAATCAGAAGTTGATAGAAATTAAAAGCCTTCTTGATAAAAATGGTGGAATAACAAAAAACATACATTTTGCTTTATCTTAAATGGAAAATGAGCTTATTATAACAGTGTCCGAAATGATTTCACTCTCTGTAATAAAAGGAAGATTATTAGCTCTAACAAGTTTAAACTTTAAGTAAAAGTTTAAGCTAGAACTTAAATTTTTTTAAGTTTAGGTAAACATGAGAATCTTTACCTGTAACCATTTTTATTTATAAATTTGTTTTTTACAGAAATGAGCTTACAAGACATACAAGCTGTCATACAGCTGTGGTTACTTTATTACAGGAGGAAAACAACTCAAATGTGATTATTTACAATGTAAATAAGTAGTGAAATTAACATTAGAAAGAAAATTTACTATATTGCTTACTATTAGAAAGATATAGTATGTTCACTGTACAGTATATTAAATTTTTAAAAATTGTACATATTAGAAATAAAATTTTAGCTGATTTTATAACCAGTGTTGATTTATGATTTTTATAGTCTCTGTTTACAGTTGATGAAACATAAGATTTATACTCATGAGAATTAGTAAACTTATTCATTCAGGTTCTAATGCTGTCAAACATTTAAGACTAAGCAAAGAAAGTTAGTTAAAAAGTACTTCATACTAGAACAGGTTTAAATAAAAAACAATATTATTCAGGTGCACAATTTAATAGCGAAATTTTCATCAAAGTACCTATAAATAAAAGGCATAACAAACAAGATACTAATAAATATCCTACTGTACTTACCAAATAACTTTAAGAGCTAAGGTAACAATGCAAACAATGTAACAATGGTAACAAAGTAAATGAAAATATTAGTTTACAAAATATATAATCTGTAAATGTATGTTGAACTACAACGAAAATTAAATTTTCACTGATAACTTGCAATCTTCAACATACATTGACTAGCAATAGACTAAACGATTTAAACACTAACAATGAGTATTAAAATTGAAACATAAAACTAATATTAAAACCATGCAGCCTTTAACTCAGGCATTTCTAATTTTAATATAAAAATAGAAATCCATAAAACATAAAAAAGTATTAAAATAATGTTATTCAAAGTGTTCCACTATGATAACCTATACTAAAATATAACAAAAACAACCCTGACATAATTTACTTTTGATATAATTTACTGTAATAATTATGATTTTTCAAATCTAATCTTTCCCCTAAAATAATTTAAATTGCAAAATATCACTAGCTCAAACTTGTCCACATGACAAAATATAAACTTAACGCAGGGTTGAATGTAAATAAAAAAACAAGCCTAACTAAAACATAATGCAAGGGAAAATTGTGTGCAAGCTATTACAACACATAACAGGTTTCAATAACAAAATGTGGAAGAAGAAAAATAACAACTCCCTCATCTAAGATTGAGTCATCAAGGCTCTCGGAGTCACAGAGCTTGCTGTTCTCTGGAGAACGTGATTTCCAAACTTCACAGTGGATGAAACTGCTCCGAACATCCGATAGATCATACTGGGAGCGCTCTCATTTTCTATTTCCATTGGTTTTGGTTTTTCTGAAACACAAATTTTATTTTGATACTCCATTATCTCTGAATGGCAAACAAAATTCAAATATTAATCCTAGAAGTGGCAAGCTTTTTACTCTTAACTGTAACATAAAAATAATAACTAATATCCTCTTGAAATATCAAAGTTTAAACAAAAAAGCATAAAACATGCCCCCCCTTATAACCACTAACCACAAAAGCAAAACAGGTGTCCAATGCAATCCCAATTAAGCCTACAAATGCCGTCAACCCAAGCCGGCCACAGTTTATTTAAGGTGGGCCCTCCTCTCCGCTATACCACACATTTGCAAGCCAAATTGGGATTGCTCATGGTCGGGATTCGAACCCTAGCACTTCCGAATGGCTAGAACGTTACGCTCGTCAGTGTAGCGCGTTAGCCGGTTCAGCCACTCAGTGCATAGGAGTAGAAAGCGCTTACTTGGTTATAGACATGCCTGGTGGCAGTCTAGTGCACTACGAGAGCAGGTTCGGTTGCTTGCCCCCAGAGGGCAACACAGTCACGTAGGCGCTAGTGTCTAACAAGTTCACTAAACTGACGACAGATGCCTCCACCTGCCACTTCTTATTGAATATGTAAATGTGTAGTGAATTACGACTTTGCCAATTCTAGGGTTAAAAGACAACAATTTTTACTTCACAGAATAAAGAAACCAAATCTTATAATCTTGTGAACTGGAGTGATTGCAAATCTTAGTATGGTTCAAAACAAGTTGTAAATTATTTTCCTTGCTCACCAATAACATTGTTAACAGGTTTTAACAATCAAAACCAGCAAGATCTGGTCATTTTAGGTGTTACTAATAATGCAGATAGTTAATGGGTCTTCAGATTAAATCAGAACTAATAAGTCAAGAACAAATATACAATTAAATCAAAAATACAATTTAAAGATACAAAAAAACATACTTGAAATATTTACATTTTAATTTAATTCCAGTTTTATTTTTTACAAATTTGTTTTTTTAGAATCATTACATTTTATTATACATATTTTTTTATTGCACTTGAATGCTAGGACCCTAAACCGTTTTAGGTTTAAGTGGAGGTAATTATAGAGGTTGGGGCCAAAGTAGGAGAAACCTCTCCTACCAACTTCCAACCTTCAGGTAAGTGCAGTAAGGTTTCTTGCCAGGTCATGCGACAAGCCACCTCCCCAAGCGCTAGAAGCCTCTCCACCAGGTAATGTGGCTTCTGCTGAACCAGTCCCGGTGGATGATTGCAGGTCTGTATCACACACGTCCTCTACAATCAAAGGCTCCTCAAGGACCCAGGAAAGGAGATACCCGTGTCGTCTAAAAACCCCATTGACATAGTGTACCCTAGTGTCCTCCAATTTATCGAGTCGGAACATTTACTCCCCCTTGTTAATGCTAATGCCGTATATAGGAAAACAGTAACAGAGTACCGACAACACTAGTGACTGTACCAGCTGATTACTAATTAATAAAAGAAACTGTTTGAAGGTCTGATACAAGACCCAGCTGTCTTTGATAATAATTGTGTTATTGATTAAAGAGCTTACCATTGTCAGTAACAAGCTGTTAGCTAGCAAAGCACTCATTCTAAAAAAAAGTCATTAATGTGCAAGGAAGTGATTGATCACACAAATGAACCAGTGAAGTTGAGAATTATTTAGTCTTTTAGCGAGTATCAAAAATAACAAGATGCTTTGACGTTCAGGATGTTTTTTTGTACTTACCGACTAAAAATGAGAGCAGCAGGTTGTTGACATCTTCGGGCTTCTCCTGGTGGGGGAAGTGGCCGGCCAAGTCGATTATCTTGAGTTGATACTTGCTGAGGTATTCAGTAGAACGGACGACACTCTCAAGTCTTACAGATGTGTCTTGGTTACCGAGGATCAGAAGACAGGGCACAGTCACCACGCTGTCCTCACAGGTGCCAACACGACAGAACGGTAGGTTGCGGTAGTAGTTGATGGCCCCTGTCCAGTCCTCTGTAACATTCAAATAATTCAAAGATAAGGAGGTCCCAGTATAGTGAACATTTCCCTTATGTTTATTGTACATCTACCAGAGTGAAAGGATTCGTATAGTAAAAAAATAATTCCCGCACAAGAACAGTAAACTAATATCAAACAAGGACCCAGACTGAGAGACAAAAAAGATTTTCATACTCCTCTGCAGAACCCATAAACTATTTTGGAGCCACATTTCCAGGGAGTATACTGACAGATTGAGAGGTTAGGTTATTAACACATTCGCTGATGATGATGTTCGGTGTCAGGTTATGAAAATGGTGTGTGCGGGTGACGCCGAACGCTGTATTTGTCTTATTAATTATTTTACTTATATATTTCAAAATATACAATTTAATATTATAAAAAATAAATATTTATTTGAGTTAAAATTACAACAAAATTATTTCCGCATTGGCCATAATACTATAAATTTTGATTCAGAGCTAAAATGTTAACTCAGATGCAGATGAATATGGGTTCCCAAAAATGAGGGGATCTTCCTAAGGGTTTTTGCTAAGCTTTAACCCTTTTGCTGCCGTACCTTTTTCTTATATATATTCAAAAACTGCTGGAGTCATTTTGTAGCTAAATGCAATCTTTGTATAAAACAGCTGCGGTAAATGTACCAAAATTAATTTTCACTCGACCCTTGAATAAAAAAATGTATTCAAAACATCCACATACAGTGTATGGTACATATACATAAATACTGTACTACATTTTTACTAAAACTCACTGACGAATTGACAGAAAGACATTGAGAAGTGAGCGAGAGTCAGGAGGGATAGCGTGAGATGACTAATGTATTGGCGGGGAGCGAAGTGTTTGACCGAAAATAACTCCTTTCTCTTGCCCCAAAAGAAAGCCAAGAGAAGGCCAAGAGTGTCATATCTTTTTGGTAGCTATAATTTGCATGCACGAGGATGGATGTTTATGTGATAACTTTTGCTTCCGCAGTTGCTCTATTTTTTATTTTTTTGTCGTGGATGATTGGGAGTCTAGTGTAAGTAAACACTCACCTATTCTAGAAAAGTAATACTTGTATGCATCCAAGAAAGCCTCCTCCTTAAGATTCTTCAATGAAAGGTGCTGATAACACTGGTTTATTATGTTGAGATCATTTCTCAGAGCATCTTTCTCTGGAAGATGAGGAAGCTGACTGTAGTGTATCCAACTGCAAAATTAAAAGATTATACCGTTAAAAATACAGTAGAACCGAAGCCTAGTTGATCAATTCAGATTTAATTTAAATTTAGCATGACTTCATACATTAGTTTAAAAAATTTTTATTAATAAATTGAAACACCTTGATGATCTTTAATAATATGAAACACAGCCAACATATATTTTTCTCTCAAAGCCTTAGCTTAGTTCTGTTGTATTGTTATAAGCATTTCTGCTTGTTCCCAAAAATTTATTGAGATTGTTTTCCATTTTACTGTACTTCTGTGGACGAAAATACACACACACAATACCAGTGACTTTCAACTTACTTAGTATTGAACCAGTTAGTGTCAGGCAGATGACTCCAGTAGAAATTGGGATGCGGACATGAGATGGCTACGAACTTGTCCACTAGCTGGGGGCACAAGTGAACTAGGTACCAGCCGATGAGAGCTCCGAGGTCATGACCGACCACAATGCAGCTGGAGACACCGAGAGAGTGGATCAGCTCACGAAGCTCACTGAGCAGCAAGCTCACCCGGTAGCTGCGGCGGCTCGACGGCTTGTCCGAGTCTCCGAAACCTTTCAAGTCCAACGAAATAACCCTAGAACATGCACTTACCCATAACAATGGGGCCAGTAGTAACCAGGCTATTGGATGGTTTAACATTTTGTGTAGGATTTAGGGTTCTGTGTCAAAGTGTAAAGTTTCATACACACAGAGGGATACAATACAAGTTAATGATCCTGGCAAACAGATCAGCTGATCTTGATTGGTAAATGTTTCAACCAACGGTGTTCATTTTACTTTCTCCCCTTATACATAGTATATGGAGAAAGTATTTGACACTACCCGCATGTCTGTAAAAATGACGGTTCAAAAGTGATGGACTTTTAAATGTCAGAAAAATCAAATTTTTTAATTTTCAGTGAAAACAATAAAAGTAAAGTATAATTTGACTGGCACCATTGAAACCAGCTAAAAAACTAAACAAATTTGTATTTTGAATTATTTGTCTATGACTAACGGTTCCAGAGAAAAATTAAATTTGAGGTCCATGATAAAGGCAGTACGTTGTCTGAAAGCGCCCAATGTTATTCTTATGGGGAATATTAAAAAATCAATTTCTTCTTTATTTTCTAATTGTTTTCCATGAAACTTGGTATGAAGCATAAGGTCAAATCACCCAACAGAACCAACTCAAAAAAGCTTTTTATTACCGGGGGGGGATGTTTCCCCCATACAAATCGAACAATTTATTTTGTGTATTTCTACGCCAGTGGCATTTTTAACGTTTTGATGGGGAACGGTCCAAACCCCGGTCTTGTTACTACCTAACGTCGACTTGTTGTTAGAAGCATCTTTAGTAGCCAATGACAAATGGCGACTGGGTCAGATTGTCCCTTGAGGGATTCGATCTACAGTTTTGAAGAATATAACCACTACAAGAACAGTTATTTAATTAAACTTTGTCTCTCTTGTTTTTATTTTCAGAAATGGGATGATTATTTTTGAAACAATAAATTATTAAATGATACTTAAATAAACTTTTGAAGAATATGATAGTTTTATTACAGATTTTCTTTTTTAAATTGACTTAAGGGAGAAAGTATGTGTCAGTCCACTGATACCGCTTATTAACTCTTAAATGACAGTCGCCTATTCTGACCAGGAATAAATTTTAAATGGGATGCCCAATATTTTACTACTGGTTATATATTCCATGCAAAAAATATGTAACTTTTTCTTAAAAAAAATTTCTGCAAGTAGTAGCCAACTATCTAAAAATGTGAATGAAAGGGAGTGTTTTCTAGCTTTTGATATTATATGTTTGTAGGTAAGCAGGCTTTTTTGGACTGAAACTAATATCGCCCAACAATACCCAAGAACTTGTGGCCATCACTTTTGCAATGGTCAAACATGAGCCAGGTTACAGGCAATTAGTGTCATCTGTAGTCAATTTTGTGGACGTAGAAATTACTAAATCAATGCCCCCTGTGAGCTAATGATCAACTAAATCTTAAAATTTGTTGTTATGCCATTATATTATACTGTATATTCACCTGAATGCTTTTTCATATGGTGATTTTTAGTGTAACTGGCTAAGGCACGTCTGACGAACGAAACGTTGAAGCCAAATAGAAGTACATTCAAAGACTCATTCGTGTTGGGTGATGTTCAAAGTTAGTTTCAATATTCAAGCTAATTACCTAAAGTGTCTAGAAAGAGTAGGAACTTGATGTCTCCAGCTGATCCAACAGTCTGGAAAACCGTGCAGAAGCAGAACAACCGGCTTGTCTTTGGGTCCACTCTCAACATAATGAAGCTTGGTGTACTGTCAGAAAGAATTAGGGAATATAGATATAAAAATCCCTTACTTTAAGAACAAGAAAACATAAAATTTGATTGTTTTCAATACTATTATAGAAGTGACAGATGTTAGGAATTCAACTATGATCACCATTAACAAACTATTCACTATGTTACACATTAATAGAATAACATAGTCTGGAGTAATTATGAATTTATTCCTTTATTTTTTATAAATATCCAAGTATTTACCCATTTTGGGCATTTACCCAAGGTTTAAATACCCTGGTATTTTACATCTCTAATCTTTTGCAAATTTAACCATTGCTGTGTAAGGAAAACAATTTCTTAGAAATTTGTAGTTTAATTAATGAATTGTTTTCAAGATTTTATTAAAAATTTAATGAACATTTGATAACACCATCAAATATTTTCATCATGGACACACAAGTTTAAGTACAGATTTTATAGATTCTTCTGTTTGTTTAATTACTTTATCTCTATTCCTTCCAATAAAGATTTATTTTAATATGCAATTAATATTTTTTAAATATAGAACTATTACATTAAATTGGCAAAAGAAATTTATTTTTTATAAAGAGGTGAAATATTAGTTAAAATGTTCATTCTTTAACACCTAACCCATTGAAATTGATTAAATCTTAAATTAGCTCTTGAATAATAAAATTTAAATATAAAAAATGGAATAATTTATTGTTAGAAACTGTTAAAATTAGTTTTTCATTGACTTTGTTTTGACTTCACACAACTGTGAAGTAGTCAGTCAACACTGACTACTGATCTGATCTTTATCGTATCTATGAACGTTAGTGTATTTGGTACAATATCTTTATTTTATGAAGCTCACAACCATAATGAATATATAAAGAGTTAGTTACTTTTTAAACAGTTCCCTCTTTTAAATAGTTTTGACAATTAATTGACATGGATATGTCTTAGCTCTGAGGGAGGGGGTGATTTGAAAAATCCATCAGACCAAAAATTTGAAACGGAAGTGATGTAATATGGTTAGAAGGACTGCTGTTAGAGGAACTGAAAATATTCCCTTTAGACATATCCATGATCTAAGCTATTCCCAAAGGGAAGTAAAAACATTTTTTTAAATCGTGTGTCTCTTAAATAGCTCCCTTTATATCCCAAGAATACTCTTACGTACAGATTAAATTTATTTTTTCTTATTTAATTTTTATTTACCTGCAGTTTTACATAAAGATGTTGCCCAAAGTCCCGTCTCAAGCACTCAGGTGGTTTTCTTCTGTGGTCCTTATGTTCAGATTCAGCTGATTTTCTAAGCACTTTTCTCATCAATTCTTTCATCAATATCCATAGACCCCAAAGGAAAGACAAACAATGTATTTTCAAAAAGTCAAAATAAGAAATTGACACAATATTATCACTTTTGTTCACAGCCACTGTCATTTTACCCGGTAATTGATCCCACGAGAAGTAAACGACACTATCACCGATTCAGGAAGACATCACATCACACAAAAATCCCTACCATGTTCAGGAATAAGCTTGTTCATACCTGATTAATTTCAAACACGTTCTAAGTAAAGTTTTTCTGATGAGAGGATGACATGCTACTCACCCTCAGTTTCGACATTATAGATAACGAGTCAAATAACAAACAACTAATCAGCTCATCAGCTGAGGGGCTGAAGGTTACGTGATCAAGTTAGCCAACTGTTTTACCCAGCCATAATATTACCCTGAAATTACAACAAATTTCCCAGAGATCTATGTAATTAATTCTGAATTAATTGGTGAAATTAGTAATTAGTTTTGAAGTTAGGTAGTATTTAATATTATATTCAGGCAATGGTAACATATTGAATAACTTTCTTTTATACAATTGATTTATACGTATTCTTACATAATTCAAGCTGCAGTTGTATGAGTTATTCTATTTTTGTTTCAATTTACTTTGCTACTACATTTTACTGATACAGATACTGTTTTTACAATGTAGGAGGTGGCAGAAAAATTAAGAATTAAGAATAAATTTAATAAAGCTAATTAAAATAATTTATAAGTAGGGTGTTTTTGATAGGTGTATTTGAAAGTGATATAATCATCACTATTAACTTTATCACTTAAAGTTTCAGGTCGTATAACGTTCTGTTAACGATTTTGCGTCATGTTAAAAAAGAGACGATTTTATTACCTGACTAATGTCGGCCGGATGGCTGTGATTGGTCGGTTGATTCGTTAATAATCAAATTGGACATTTCGCAATCTATATAAATAAAATTAGAGTTTTGTCTGTACATTGCTCAGAATTATTAATTTTTTAGTTATTTTTATTTCTCGTGCGTTAGAGAAGCCGAAACCGGTCTATCTCAATTTTTGTCTCTTTGTCGGTGAAGCTCCAAGGAGGCATTTTACGCCGTCTTCTCCGAAAAAAAACGGGAGAACTGATTACAATGAAACTTATTTCATGTATTCTCTACATTCCAGAGAAGGTTTGTAAATGCTTTAAATCGCCCGCCGCCCCTTGAAAAGTAAATAACGAGCATTTAAACACCCACTTTTACGCGATATTACTCGCATTTTGATCCAGTTTTCAATGAATAACCTACTGGTAATGATCAGCTGTCTTTGTAGTTTAAAGATTTAATAGAAATAAAAATAAAGAACTGTCAAATAAATATTAGTTAGTTTATATGGGTCATTGATTTTAAACCCATTTCGAAATCATATTATATTAAACAGTTATTTCAACGTACAACTAATTATAATAATGGTATTAATGTTCTAATCTATTTAAGGGTAAAGTAATGCTAAATAATAAAGCAGGGCATTGATTTATTTTCGTTGTACTGATTTTTTTGGATTTCAGGTTTACATTTGGTATGATGATCTTTCTTCTATAAACTGAATCCTACAACCCGTACAAAGGACGGGCTTACTGCTAGTATCAAGTAAACGAAACCCTTCTGAAACCAGCTGTTTCCCCAATCCTATATCACGTTTTACGGATATTTTCCATTAGAGAGTGCATTTCAGTGGTATGTGTGTTGTATAATATATGGTTTGAGTGAAATAAAGAAATTAGCACTTTATTTAAATTTTTAACTTTTTATTTAGGAGTAAATAATTTACAAAAGAAGAATTGCTCTACAGACTCTATCAGTTTCACGGGTGGTAGTATTCTGGACCAGCTGGAGCCACTTCTTCTTCTTTCTTTGGCTTTGGTGCGTACGGGTTTTTGAGAGGATCCAGGTTGAGGCTGTAATTTAAAAAAATCAATTTAATTACGTTTCAAGCGTACAAAATGTATATTTTTTATGACTTAATTTTTTATTAAATTAAAATGCTGTAGGCTTATTATTTCTCTATATGGAATGGAAGAGAATGAATAAAAACTCTTAGACAGAAGACGATGAGGTCTACCCTTGCCAATCTTTGGCTAAAAGACCCAAGAGGTTGTGGATCTTGGTAAAGAAAGGAATTATATTGAAAATAAATGCATAGATTTTATCTCTTCATCAGGAAGAAAAAATATTTTTTATACCATTTTGAAATAGTAAGCTACCCAAATAGAAAATAGGTATTTTAATTCAAGTATGAATGAGAAATGAGTGTAAGATGAGTTTTATGCAATATTTGTCTTATTATTGACTAAGCCTAACATAGTCCTTAGACAGGACTGTTAATTAAGAGCCCAAAGGCATCTAAGGGACCTAAAGTTTAACGTGGGATCCGAACCACTTTTAGCTCTGAATTACGAACCAGTCTAAAATTATGAGGAAGGTATTTGCGGTTGAACAGTATTCAACAGTGTGGACGGTAATCCACACAAGAGAATATGACGTCCACAGACCATCGCTCATAATATCCACAATTCCTCCAAGTAGCTGGATTCCTGTTCCTTCTATCCTACCTGTACAGCTGAGGGGCCTCGTTGCAGTTGACGTTGTACCACCAGTCACAGGCGAACTCGTGCTGGTTGAAGAGAGTGCCGTTGGGGCAGAGGAAGCTCGCACCCTGGTGACCCTCTCGCCCGTCGTGGCAGACGTGGTACGCCTGCGAATAACCACATTCGGATTAGTTCCTTCTCATATTAATTTTGTTAAGTTTATGTCCCTTTCGGAATGTAAATACTGTATACATCCCCTGTGCATCGTGGATCTTGCAAGAGGTCTGAGACCTATTCTGCTACGTTCTTGGATATGCTCCACTTTAGCGGGAAAGGAGGTAAGTGATTAGATTTAGATTAGATTAGATCATTGAAATGGCAAACATACTACAATGTAGCTATTTTAAGCCAAGTATGAATGAGGATTGAGTGTAGGATGATTGTGGCGCGATCTTGTAGTCTTGTTACTGACTAAGGCTGACATGTTCCTTAGACAGGACTGTTAATTAATAGCCCAACAGCCGATGGCAACTAAGGGACCTACAGTTTAACGTGGAATCCGAAACACGGCCTCTGAATTACGAATTGGTCTAATTATGAGGATGGTATTTGCGGATTAACGTAGTATTCAATAGTGCGGACGTTAATCCACACAAGAGAACACCACATCCACCGACCATCGCTCACAACTATCCACAATTCGTGACCTCCAAGTAGCTGGATTACAGGACGTCGCCACCGTCCCAGTCAGAGTGCTCAGATACCTTGAGGGTGGGTATGCCTCCACCTCCACCCGCTAGATCATCCCGTGGTGGCTGCCGTAGCATTCCACCACCTGCACCCCCAGTTCACGGGTTACGACATCGGTTATCCACCCGATAGCTGAGTTCTCCGAGTTTCTGGGCTATCTTTGGGGGCTGCCCAGAGACGAGAAACACTTCCAGAGGGAGACACCATCGGCACACCTCACTCTGGAATGGAACAGGAGCTCGATCAGAGCATTTCAGCACCAACGAATCCAAACCCAGAAGTACCATCACCTTAAAAACTCGGAATGGTGTTCCTTTTGACATGAATCTGTGAAAGCTCTGAGAGGGGGGTTGAAGTTTCGAGACGCAAAAAGTGTAACGGAAGTAACGTTATATTTATGGTTATGAGAAGATCTATTTAGAGGTCTGCTTCTTTCCAACATGCTTCAAAACCATCTGCGAAACATGTGCATGACATTTGTAATGGGGATTGGGGAGGACGTTGTCGGGCTTCCTCGCTTCCAGTGGCGCAGCCTAGCGGCGAGTTAGATAACAGTGAATATTTCGGCATCATGAGACCACATATGACATAACACCAATTTGTTTACCATTGCCTCAGTCACTGCGAGCTGATATTGGACATTCTCTCGCTTTGTTACACCACAGAGTTTTCTTTCGACCTTATGATAGTTAATTTTTTATTAGAGTTTTTATATGATTTTACATTAAGGCGATGCGAGCTGCGTTAGGAACACTGAAATCCTCTTCGTCACGCATATGTGATTTTTGACCTGTTTAAGATAACACTTCTGACTTTTTGTACATTTTAAAATATTTTTAAACCTTCAAAATGACATATTTTGTGAGATTATCGGGTCTAAAGTGTGGCTTTAAAAATAATTTTCTGTAGTATACGAGTTTTTTCTCTTTTAAAAATTTCACAAAACTTCTAGTACCAAATTGTTCAAAAAGAACTTAATATTTTAAACAAATTAAGAATTTTTAAATTTTTAGCTAGGCTAGCTCCCTGAAGTTGGAATAACACGTTGTATGATTGATTATTCACATTCGATTCACTTATAATTTGATTTTGTTCATGCCCTTACCGTGTATCTTCTAGTAACTATGAAGGGGTTTAGGATAAAAGTCAGCCCGTTTCAACAGCAAGTTTTGTCGCTTACGTCACTGGTCAGCGGGCGGCCGGGGAAAGGTAACAGTTTTTGCGCATGTATCGGTACATTGACATATCGGTCGCCGCTGTATGTGGGCCAATGCCACTACCGCCCCGCCCAACACCAGAGGCGAGGTTACGTCACACCCTGTGTACAGTCTGATCACTCTCTCCCTCGGTACAGTCGTGGGTAAGGTAATCAACTGGCACACTGATTAGTGAGGATTAAGAAGGGTCAACTAGAAGCCTCTAAGAAGTTAGTTACTGAATTGGCAACCTGTCCAAGTATTTTTAGCCAAGTATGAATGAGAAATGAGTGTAAGATGATTGTGCCGCGATCTTGTAGTCTTGTTACTGACTAAAGTTGACATGTTTCTTAGACAGAACTATCTAAGGGATAGCAGGAAACAACCTGAATGCTGCTACCAGAGAGGAACTGATTATAAGGAGAGGAGGCACCTTATGGGACTTGAAGACGATCTCAGGACAAGTGTTGCCATCTGTCAAATCTAGCGGTGAACTAGGCCTCTGTGACGCCGTCAGGTGTGTCATTTGCGACACTAGCGCTATCTGAGGATGGCAGTACCTACTACGTCAATTGGCGGTACGATGTACCGTCTTCATCCTTAACATGGGCGTGCACTATCTACTTTACTATCCGTTCATCTATGCTTCTACCTGGCCGGGTGGCTGTGCCATTTGGCCCTTCTTGAAGGCTTCTAGTTCTAGTTCTAGTTGATATGTGTGCCAATTCGACTACGGCCCAGGTGTAACGCTCTGGCCGAGTAAGTCAAAGGTTGCTGGATCGAACCCAGTGGTCGGCGACTCCTGTCCACTCATGAGCGTTACCTCTGGCTAGCCTATGTGACTAATGCCGTTATGCCACCTAGCTGCATTTATTGTATTTATTTATTAACAGTTGAGGTAAAAACTCAGGGTTATGACCGTTCAAAACCAACTTTTTCCGTTATATGTATAGCACTGTTTAAATAGCTGTTGAATGATTTTCTGGTGTTAACAAAAATACTGGAAAGATTGTGTAGGCTATTTAAGTTAATTTTTAAGTAGATTTCACAAATAAATTTCCAAAATAGCACTACTAATTGTGGAAGTAATTTGAGAAAAACAGAGATTTGGTCGCGTTGAATGAAGCAAAAATATACGTTTAACAGAAAACTGGCGGTTCTCTAGAGGATATTGATAGTATAAACATATTATAACTATATAAAACATAAAAAACCAACCTAACTAAAGTCCGCGGAACGCTGTGTATTGTTAATGATACTTTTTATACAGCTAATAGCATTTTCATACTGTATGTAACCACCAAACCATTATTACCATTGTTATTTGTTTTGGTCCTGTTACACCAGAAAATGTTTACACCCTATACCCTATAAAAGTGATATACCCTTTACGTATAACGGAAAAGATCCAAACAAGGATAAAATTAAGTAATTGTTAGTACTTTTAGGGCAAACATATAAGGGTACGGTAAAAGTGATTGTACCCTCTCCGAAACTTTGAAATACTATAACAATGTTATCAAGACCAATCTGAGCTCTTTGTCAAAGATCAACGATCAACACTACGTGAAGTAATGTTTAGGATATTGATAAGACAAGTTCTATGAGTGTTCAAAATTTCCGTAGGGTTTTTGTTCTTCTTTTGTGTCTGAGGGTGATGGGTGGTTTAAGAAGAACGGACTCTTGCCGCCCACTTTTTAAGAATTTCAAAATTTTAACTTTCGCCGGTCTTGTTGGATACGAAGTCTGTGTTTTTGTCAAACAGAACTGGTCGGTTTTTGTGACTAACGGACACTTTCATCAGTACCCAACAAGATCAAGGGGCATGCTGTGACAAATCTATTACCCTATTATACTTGTCTCAAAATATATAATAAACTGCCCCTCCAAATAAGAAAAATTAACAATATTAATAAATTCAAAAATAAAGTTAAAGAACACTTCCTGGAATTGTGTCCCTATCTGATAAGTGATGTTGGGTGAGCTCTCTCTCAGATATTTTATGTTAGATATTTTATTATATGTATTTATTTTGTTTAATGTATCATTGTAATGTGTAATCAATGTAATGTATCATTGTAATGTATCAAATGACGTGTTCAAATATTATTTGTATCTTGAACGAATAAAGATGACTTATGACTTATGATGCTGGTTTAAACTTTTAAGGCAATCTTGAACGCCCACAGCCTATATGCACAGTTGATATGTGGTAGTATACAACTATGAATCTACTTTTCTATTCTCTAAAATTATACTAATTTATGACATTTTATTCGTATGTTATTCAGAGCTATGAAATCCTTCATGGATAAATAAGAGCGGAGATATTTTACAAATATTTCACTTCTCAAGTATAATAAAATTTGCTTACCACTATTCTGATTATTCTTGCACGAAAACATTTAATAACCAGCAACACGTTTTAACACAAATTAATTCACTTTGATGGAGGATTTCCCAAGGCTATAGTTATCCCGCCAAATTACATAAATGTTACCATTATGCATAACTGGTCCAGATCGTAACTTTCTCCTGTAATAGGAAGCCTGTGAGTCATCTCGCGGTGGTTGTGTTACATATGCGCAGCCGCGACAGACAGAGTGTGATGAATATAGACTGTGAACTATACGAGGGTTAACAAAAAAGAGAACAAGATCCTTTATATTTTTTAATTTGTAATTTCAACTACCAAAATTGCTATTATGCTCGTCGTTAAAAATGAGAATTGATTAGTTTCGCACACATAAAATGTCTAATAAATATGTTTTTTAATTAAAGTAACTTTGAACAAAAAACAACGAACTCCTCTTTTTGTCCATCAAATTATGTTCAAAAGGTCAAGGGTCGTACATTCCGGGATGAGGTTATTCCTAACATAGAGCCACCTGTATGGCAACCATACCACAAGGTAGCTATTTTAATCCAAGTATGAATGAGAAACGAGTGTAGGATGATTGTGGCGCGATCTTGTAGTCTTATTACATACTAAGGCTGACATGTTCCTTAGACAGAACTGTTATTTAATAGCCCAACAGTCAATGACATATGTAAGGAACCTACAGTTTAACGTGGAATCCAAACCACTTCCTCTGAATTACGAACTGGTCTAATTATGAGGATGGTCTTGGCGGATTAACGCAGTATTCAATAAAGCGGACGTTAATCTACACAAGAGAACACTACACCCACCGCCATCGCTCACAACTATCCACAATTCGTGATCTCCAAGGAGCTGGATTACAGGACGACGCCACCGTCCTAGTCCATGTATCCATGTTTATTGTGGATGAGGCTATTTCCTACCATAAACCCACCTGGCAGCCATTAACCACGTTGGCGTATATCCCCGGATGAGGCTATTTCCTACCATAAACCCACCTGGCAGCCATTAACCACGTTGGCGTATATCCCCGGATGAGGCTATTTCCTACCATAAACCCACCTGGCAGCCAGTATCCACGTTGGCGTATATCCCTGGATGAGGCTATTTCCTACCATAAACCCACCTGGCAGCCAGTGTCCACGTTGGCGTATATCCCTGGGTGAGCGGGTACACTAGCGCAGCTGAACTTGGTGTCGGGAACCTCGTGGTAGATGGGATAGTCCACCCCGGCTTGGCCTGGAACCTTGCTCAGATCCTGACCCTTGGGCTTCTTGGGCTTGGGGCTGTATCCTGCCTGTGGCTGGTAGTAGGCAGGGGCTGCGGGAGCAGCAGGTTGGTAGTAGGCAGGGGCTGCGGGAGCAGCGGGTTGGTAGTAGGCGGGAGCGGGCGCGGGCTGGTAGTAAGCTGGTTGTGGTGTTACGGCCTGTAATTTAAAAAAAGTTTTAAGTACCTTTTTTGTATGTTTTTTTAAAGGATTTGATTTAAATGTACAACCCTATTCCTATAACAAAAACATCAATATGTTGTTTGTTTAGCTGCGAGAAAACTACTATGAAGTTGATATCGTCAAAGGTATGTAAGCCAGAAGCTGCTGGTCTGACCTGGTAGTAGGCGGGCTGGGCGGCAGGCGCCGGCTGGTAGTACGACGCTTGAGGAGCGGCCGCGGGCTTCTTGTAGTAAGCCTGAGGGGAGGGCTTCTGGTAGTAGGGAGCTTGTCTTTTCTGTAACAGTTGTAAACTCGGCGATGAAACAAGCTTGGGATTTTATCTATCTATAATATTATAAAGAAGAGGTGGTTTCTGTATGTTTGTTTGTGGGTTTGTTGTGGCAAGTAAATGCGAAAAATACCGAACCGACCGGTTTGAAATTTTACACAAAGGTAGATCTTAAACTCATGCAACACATAGGCATAATCATTTCCTTAAAATCCTCTCGGGCTACGCCCTGTGAACGTCCTAAGTTTCAATGTTTACATTTTTAGAGAATGAAAACATAAAATTACTTGAATGTCAACAGCTGTGAATACTAAAATTTGATAGTTCGAGAAGAAGGAGAAGAAGAAGAAAGAGCTGCCGTGACCGTCCTAGGTTTCAATGTTTACATTTTCTAATGACAACATCCGTTTACACTATATTTTGACAGTTCGGGAAGAAGAAGAAATAAAGTTGATTTTTCAGATAAACTGCTGGATCGAAATTAGTGAATTATTTGAAATAGCGGAATGGTAGATTTTAAGTTTTTTTTCCGACGACTGTCTCTATTACATTAATCCTTATCCTCTCCCAATATTTGACATATGTTACTTTGAAATGTTGTAGACACTCCTGTTTTGTAATTTTGTAAACAATGAAGAATTAATTAACAATACCTTAAATGTATCAGTAGAGCCTACACCTTTCAGCCTTTTTAGCCCGTGCGAAGAACGGGTACTTTGGCTAGTTCCCGGTAAAATACTTTGTATACGTAAATTTCTTACAATGGTTCTAACATGATCGAAATATAATCAGTGGGAGGATTTGAAAAATGATCACAGAGTACGAGTTTAATTGAAATAATTAATGATTGATTTTGCAACGACTTACGACTTTATTATACGTTAATGCATATTAAAAATATGTAATTGTATAAATCAAATTAAGATTTTGTCTGTAGATTGCTTGGAACGGTGATATGTTTGGTTAATTTTACGTATTATAACCATGAAAAGCCGAAATAGGTCTTATTTCACTTTCTGTCTATATTTCTGAAATGTTAAACAAGGCAAAACGAGAGCCACAGAAGTTAAACTTATTTTCATCATTTTATACCTTTTAAAAATAAATATAGGAAATAGGTTAGATCATGGATATGTTTAAAGGTAATGTTTAAACTATGATGAAAACAAAATGACGTCACTGTTTCAAATTGTGGTCTCGCAAATTTCCAACACCCCCTCCCAACCCAGAGCTAAAACATATCCATGTTAATAAAATAACGAGCTTCCAAAGATTTTCCAGCTTTAAATTTTGAGCAATATTAAACGTACTTTTTACAAAACATGATTTAATAGAAAGGAAAAACAATTTAAACAATTCGAATTTAAATAAATATTAGGTTTTTTAAATTCATTCCTTAACTAGCAGTAAGCCCGTTCTTTGTACGGGTTGTAGGAATCAGTTTAAAGAAGGTTTTTACAGGAAGTTTTTACATACCAAAATGTAAACCTGAATCCTAAACAAATCAATACAAATAAATAAATCAATAGCTTTATTATTATTAGTTATACGTTAAAATAACTTTTTAATATAGTATGATTTCGAAATGGGTTTAAATCAATGACCAATATAAACTAACCAATATTGATTCAACAGTTGTTTGTTTTTCTTTCTATTAAATCTTTAAACTACAAAGACAGCTGATTATTGCGAGTATAGGTTATTCATTTAAAACTGACGCAAAATGCGACGAATATCGCGTAAAATTGGGTTTTAAATGCTCGTTATTTACTTTTCAAGGGTCGGCGGACAATTTCAAACCTTTAAAAACCTTCTCTGGAATGTAGAGAATGTATGAAATAAGTTTCATTGTTATCAGTTCTGCCGTTTTTTCGGAGAAGACGGCGTAAAATGCCTCCTGGAGCGTCACAGATAAACAGACTAACCGACAGACAAAAATTGAGATAAGACCGGTTTCGGCTTCTCTAACGCACGAAAATTCTGAACAATGTACAGAAAAAAACTTTAATTTTATTTATATAGATACTTATCTTCTAATTTAACTAATTGTAAACTAAAACGAATAAATCAAGCTGAGAATATATTTATTTCTTTGTTTTTAAAATTTAAGGATTATTTAAATCATGTAAATCTTTCTTTTTATCACTAAATCCTACAACCCGTACAACAAAGGACGGAATTAATGCCGGTAAGAAATAAAATGATAAAAGATCTGCGTGAACAAACCTGAAGCTGGTTGGTAGGCACGGCGGCCAGTGCCAGGAGCAGGAGCAGGACCTGTGTCATGGCGGGTAGTCGGTCGTGGACTCAGGAGCCCTAAGGACCAGGATCGCCGCCTCCACCGCAGGACCACTTTCTCCCACCCTTGCGTCACACTGACACTGTACAGTGTACAGTACTTAGCGTCTCAAACTTGCCTAGTGGTCGACTTGATCAGTTCAACCACACAGTCACAGAATGAGTAGATTTAATATGAGTCAAATTCAAGACATCTACTGATAACTGGTTAAGGAGAATCCGACGTCCAAAATCGTAATTTTTAGCGAATTTCCCATAGGGAAGAAGCTATTACCGTAGGTCTCATGGTAAGACTTAAGCCCGGGACCATGTTATTTTTTCGTCTTTAGGTGCCCAGAGTCCAAAAACAATAGTCGTTAAAATATATATATATATATGTATATATGTATATATATGTAAATATATATATATATGTCTGTTAACACGATAACTCTCGTAAAAATGGTCCGATCGAGACTAAATTTGGTAGAGACGTATTCCTACAAATGCTCGGACGAGTTCGTAAACCAGACATATCGGTCAATGGAAACGGGTAGTTTGGGGGGGTTTTGTACCCCAAAATGGGTTTTTTGCGTTTTTCACATGTAATTTTTAAAAATTTCTAATTTTATATTTCACCATTGGAATCAGCTTAAAAAACTACACAATTAAGTTCCTTAAAGTTTTTCTCTATCTCCAACGGTTACCGAGATATTAAAAAATCTAAACACAGTACGTTGTATTGTGGGGCTCCAATGTTAATCTTATGGAGGATAGGGAAAAATTAATATTTCCCATACTAATCAATATTTTTGGATAAAACTTGATATTTAGCTTCATGTGGTTG
The DNA here is from genome assembly GCA_023375725.1 of Nephotettix cincticeps. Taxonomy (NCBI): domain Eukaryota; kingdom Metazoa; phylum Arthropoda; class Insecta; order Hemiptera; family Cicadellidae; genus Nephotettix; species Nephotettix cincticeps. The sequence goes on from CM041788.1 coordinate 62,470,933, forward strand.
AGATCTATCCATTTATGCTTAAAAATCATAGTTTATGTGTTTATCATGGCAGCAAACCTGCATACTCTTCTCCCTTATTAATCATATAGGGAATAGGCAAACTCCTTTATTTATGGACAGATGTTGATGAAAGTTGGTATAAATGTTAAGATAAAAATTATTCAAACTACTTTCAGTGTTCCTCACAGCAGCTAACCTGCACACTCTTTCCCATGTTTATCTTATGGAGAATAGGCAAATAATTCTCATGTTTATGGACAGATTTTTATAAAACTTGTCATATTATTTTTATTATTGTTATATTGTTGATTTGGAAATTCGCTGAGTACGCAGGTCTGCTGCGACGGGTGTATTTGTCATTTTAATTTTTTTTCCAATTATTAAATTTAGATCTTTCTGAATGTTTTCATAAATTTAAGCGGTATATATTCAACTTTTAAAAATCTTTCTGCATTTAAAAATCCATAGTCAAAGGTTCTATGCAGTTTACCAGCAGCCGCCGCACCTCCAACCTGACTCTTCGATTCCCAAAAAACCTCTTCTGTAACGAAAGTACAAATAACTTGGAAACCGTTAAAGATATTTTGATGACATTTTTGTCACACTATATTTATTGCATATTGAAGCTTTGGAACTAAAGCTATTATGTTTTATTCACAATTGTGGTCTAAGGGAGAATCTAACATATAGATTGAGCTAAAAGGAACTTGAAGACAAATCTAGTGAAACTATAATACATCTAGTTAGGCAACGGTGCATAGCTGATATCAAGGTCATTTTGATACTGTTATCAATGTCTAAGTCACGAATTGACCTCTCCATGAGCTGATGCAGCGGTGTCGTGATATTTTAAATTTAAAACCCTACTATTAATTAATGTCATACGGAGTTTTTAAAAATCGTCTCTTCGTTTCATGGAATCATCTTTTACTCATCGGGATTTGGCTTCTCAAGTTTTTATCTTATGAATAATCTTTCCATTGCGTCGTGCCTTGACCGTGCCAAGGCAAGAAACCTTTCCAGTTGACAGGTTCCAGTTCAAGGTCGGTTGTAAAATGTCCCACGACCCGTGTAGTTACGTAGGCTATGGGAACATGGGAGCGATTGAGCATCGCTACCGTCAGGAAGCTAGCAGTGGCTGCCTGTAGTGTGTCGCTGTACTGGGCTTAGCTATATCACGAGAATAGAGCTACCTGTGCGTGCCAGTAGGGGTTTGTTGTACTGAGCTATGCTAAGGACATATATATTAAGGCTGCACCGAAAAATGACTTCTATAGACGTCGGTGATTTTTGGTTAAAAATAAAGCTCTCACAAAGGACAACTCGAATATCACCTACCTGACCTTTCAGCAATATTACCAACATACAGCGATCTGAGAAATTAACTTAGGTTTTTTATTGATAGTATTAATATATAAAAATAATAGATCGAAAACTGATAGAAGTTCATGTATATTTTTATAAACAAATTCGTTCTGAGAAATATTATATTTATACAGTAATTAGATACCATTGAGTAGTTACTATTTTATGCTTGCTTCTTTGGTTTGCTCAATGGTTCAGATAAAAACAGCTGCTGTTTATATCTTAAAAGGTAAGATACATATATTGGAATCCAAAACAAAATTATTTACCCATAAGATTAACATGGAGACTTTGAAGGGGTATAGGGTAGAGATTTATGGTAAAATCGTCACAAAAACTATTAGACTTTCCTATTTTAGGCCTAAAGAACCAGTATACCAAATTTCAGCCTCCTAGGTAATCGAGAAGTGGGAGAATTAGTGTTGAGTGAGTGAGTGAGGGCTTTGAATTTTATATATTAAGATAAGTGACTACAAATGAGGTGAAATCAACCACAATTAATTGATCAATATGTTCATAAATTTGATCAAATAATATGTAATAGATGCTTATTTCAAGCAAATCTACATTTATATATTCACTAGTTTGGTACAGCGTTAAGAAGCCGGATACTCATCATCAAGAAGAAATATAAACCAAAGCAATGAAAAGAAAATTAGGGTTATAATCAACGTAAGTTGTAAACAAACTAATAATAATTTAATTTGACGGCTGATCGGTATTTCTCTATGTTAAATCACTGGATCACAAGCTCTGCAAAACTTAGAAAAAATATTGTTGTTATCGCTCAAAACTGGGAAGCACATTATTTTATTTTGATAATACATGGGTCAAATATAAAAACCTTCTCCTTAAGTAGTGTATAGATTATTATTAAGTTCCTAAATATGCATGAACTCAACTAAATTCAGTTTCTTGTGTGTAGCTTTAGGTGGCCTTTCAGACTAAACTGTGAGAGTGAATTTTCATTTCAAAATTATCAGACAGTGTAAAGTAAGTACTGTACAAAAATATCTTATACGAGACGGATATTTTTTTAATCCATAACAAATACAGTATCAGCCAAAATAAACAGTACTGAAACTGAATCAGCTGTAGTTGCCTTCTCGATCAGCTGATTCAATTGGTGATTGTTGCCACGGCTTCGCGTTCATTACTTCTTTCTTATTTGAGGTTAGTTTTTGTTAACATGGTGCTAACAACTGTAGAACAAACTTTTATCGTAGAGCATTATTTTCGCTCATACGGAAATGGACGTGCAGATGGTCCAAGCTTGTCACACACTGCTTTACGTTTTCAGGAAAATTTCCACAAAAGCCCGCCTAGTAATGCTGTGATTCTTAGTGTTGTTGAAAATTTTCGAAAAACAGGTAGTGTTTTGACACAGCAAAAGGGATTTTCAGGTCGCCCAACTACTGTCTGTACAAATGAAAACCATGCAAGAGTGTTGCAGCAAAGTGTTACAGACACCGAAAAGAAGCCTAATGCGAGCTTCTCTTAAACTGAAAATTAGCAATACGTCAATGAGAAAAATGTTCAAAAATATTGGTGGTTTTCCCTACAGGATACAAACTTCCTAGATAGGTCTAATGTCCAGGAAAATTCGTGTTTTCTTGTAATATTAAGTTTAAAATCTAAAAATTTAACATTACGCTTATGGAGAATAAAATGTAAACAAACCAAAACAGCTGTTTATAACCGTTTGACAGTTCTTGATTGAAGACTGCGGGGAAAAATATAGAGGTTATGCATTAATATTTATTTTATGAATTAAATAAATGCAAAATTATCAGGTTACTAAACAATTTGTAAAAACTTAAGGGTTTAAGGAACTTAAGGAAAGCTGTGCGAAATACGAGCAAAAGCAGAAAAAAGTATTTCCAAAATCTTCCGTGTTTTGATAGAAAACGTGTTCGTTGTATTGCTTGAAGCCACTGTAACAAACCAATTAATTTATGTAAATTAAATTTCTCTTTTGCTTTTCAATCCTCATTCCGTTTATAACAAAATCAGTTGATCACAGGCTAATAATAACGGTATGGATAATTGGACAGTAAATGATCTGCTTTGGCTAAAAGACGTTAAACGGCATCGCTCAATTGACTAACGTCGTAGCCGAGTTGTAGCGTGTCGGCCTCAAGAACTATAGGCCGCGAGTTCCATTCCCACCAGGGGCGATACTTTTTCTTCAGTGCTATATTAATTATGGTGTATTAAATCGGTTTTATTTCAACCACATAAATGTTTTCATTGGACAGTAAATTTGTTTTAATTTTGCTAATTAACTTGTAAAAACATGTCTTATTCTATCCGAGCAAAGCTCGGTCACCAGGTACTTGTAGATTATGAGCGGTGGTAGTTGGATGTGATATACTCTGGTGTTGATTAAATTACTGACACTATTAATTAACAGTTCTATCTAAGGAACATGCCAGCTTTAGTCGGGAACAAGGCTACAAAACCGCGCAACAATCATCTTACACTTATTTCTCATTCATACTTGGCTTAAAATATCTTCATGGGTAGGTCACCATTTCAGAATAGAATTTAATAATGTATACATCAAATCTCAGCTGTTGGTCAGCTGATCTCTTCCAGTCAGCTGGCCAAACATCGACGGTTACAGCGGCGCCGGTGGTGTAACAGTAGGCTCGCCTCGCGGGAGAAAGGAGGTCACTTTCTTGTAATTACTACCCTATTACACCTTTCCAGTATCAAACTAATTTGTGTGTATAAATGTTAACCCTGTACGTATGTGTGCAAGTTGCACTACTTGGTGGCAGTCAACACACTTCGCACATTTCGCTAATTCGAAATTCAAGGAAAGCTAATTTTCTTCGCACTAAAGTTTGTGGCGTGCGGTATTGATAAGTAAGAATAATAATTGATTTACATAAATCAAATACTTCAGAAGGTTTATTAATTACAAAAATAATGAATAATTCATAATGTAAACAAAGTTAACCAATATTAAAACATTTGATTTGCAAATATATAAACAAGCTGTATGACAGTAGTTAGGCACAGTAACATACCTCCCATTGTCTTTATTTGGAAGTTTTAAAACTCTTCCAAAGCGGGTCTTCCTTTCAGGGGGTGTCAACATGATGAGGTTGAGGTTGCTCTGCAGACTGTTTACACCGTTGTTGTCTGTAGGTTGGTTGAATTTTGCTGTTGGTTAGAGTGACTGGGGATGTATCCGTTTCAAGTTGGTTCTTTAATGGGTTGTCTGACTCTGGTGCTATATCAGTCTCATGTTAAGCCTGAAAATGGTTATGGAATAAACCACTGGTTTCAACCGATCAATAGAAACAAAATATTCACCTCTGGGTAACAATTTAGTGAAACATTTGTCACCTCTTGATATTACTCTGATGACCCTTCGTAAGTTGGTTGAAGTCATTTTCTTCTAGACTCTTGACGGATAAAGACGTGACGGATGACGGATGGAGATAAGGGTGCATAAAAATTGATTTCTTGTTGTGGTGGCGAAATTAATCTTGAATTCAATCTGCAGGAAGAGTGATGATTCACCAAATACGAGTTGATCGTGAAACTCCTAAGTCCAAATACTGTAACACAGATGGACGTTTCGGTACCCAGTCATCTGTAGTATGTTGGGCTTTGATAGGTGATTTTAACCCTAGAACTGGCAAAGTCGTAATTCACGACGCATTTACATATTCAATAAGAAGTGGCAGGTGGAGGCATCTGTCGTCAGTTTAGTGAACTTGTTAGACACTAGCGCCTACGTGACCGTGTTGCCCTCTGGGGACAAGCAACCGAACCTGCTCTCGTAGTGCACTAGACTGCCACCGGGCAGGTCTATAACCAAGTAAGCGATTTCTACTCCTCTGCACTGAGCAGCAAGATGATAAGCAGTATATGGCTGCGCCTAACTACTGTCATACAGCTAGTTGATATATTTCACAGAAACAAAATCATAAAAAGCAAATATGTTTTAATCTTTGTTAAATTTGTATTAAAAACTGCATTTTTAATCATATTGAATTTATGTATTTTATAATTATTATTCTTACTTATCATTACGGTACACCACAAAAGGAAGTTTTGAATAATCCGGAGTTTGAATTGTAGAGGTTGGCGAGAATGAAATTCGAATTATACTTGTACTTCTTTGAACTCTTTGTCAAATACAACGCCAAAAATTGAACAGGTTACACCAGGTAATTTTAACTTTTGATTTATACTGCACTAGTAAGCCCGTTCTTTATACAGGTTGTAGGATTCAGTAAAAGAAATATTATCTAGCATTTTCAATTTGTAATGCCTTGGCAACAAATAAGTATTGTGATAAATAAAAATTAAATTGCGTTCTCCATGGAAACGAAAGTTTAGTCTCTTAACCAACTTCGTCAAGTAAACGTTTTTTTTCGCGGTACATGTTAAGAGGCTATTTCCCTGTAGATGCGTGATGATAGGTCGTTGCTGTGGAAGCTCGCAGCTTCCATAGCGGAAACGGAACGCGTATGACTCTTGTGAAGCCCTTCGCGAAAGGAGTTTCACAACAGCCCAGGTTTCCTGGCGTACCGACGATATAAACGAAGTTCGCGACTTAATAACATTGTGGCTGTGTGAAGTGTTTCGGGCGAGTAACTCTTCACGTAACGGCCACGTCTTTTATGCGTAAATGTGCGTTATTGCCGTTTTCTAAAAGTCCGGAACTTCCAAATTGGGTTCGAAAGGGGTTTGGCTATTGTGAAGTCCTACGTGAAAGGCACTTCACAATAGCCACGGGTGTTTGGCGTGACCGTACGTTTTCTGGAAGTTTGACGCTTCCAGATCGGAATCGGAACGGGTTTGGCTAGTATGATGTCCTTCGCGAAAGGAACGTCATACCAGCCACGGTTTCTTGGCGTGACCGTCCGTTTTCTGGAAGTCCGAAACTTCCATATCGGAATCGGAACGGGATTGGCTAGTGTGATGTCCTTCGCGAAAGGATGTCATAACAGCCACGGATTCTTGGCGTTATAGTACTTTTTCCTTTTTTGAAGTCCGAAACTTCTACATATTGGGGCCGGTAATTTAGGGAACTCCCCTTACATACCAGTCAAAGGACATAGCGTTCCTTTGGCCAAACGGCCCTTTTCAGGGCCACCACAGTTTTTAACTCCGCCAAGCCGGTCCCCAGCCCGGGACTTCCCCTAAAAATAATCTAAAAATGGTCTTATTGCTTTTTTGGGAAGGAGGAGGAGGGAAAACTGCATTTTGGTTTAATTTTAAAAAAATTGTAGAAAGTATTTGTACATTTTAATCCTAATATGTTTTAGTTTCCAATGAGGAGCTTTTTCGGGTGATTGATTTTAGATATAATAATCCTAAAACTACATTTTAATCAGATAGGAAATTGAAATTAAATTTTATTTTATATTTAAAAAATCACTATGAAACTAAGAAAACTAAAATTAATTATTAAAGCTTTATAAACTACTACTAGCAGTAAGCCCATCCTTTGTACGGATTCAAGGTTTCAGTTTAAAAAATAAAGATTTTCATACCATAATTTAAACCTGAAATCCTAAACAAATCAGTACAAAGAAAATAAATACCCAGCCTTATTACATAGCATTACTTTACAATTAAATTAGAAAATTTTATTCAATTATTAAAATTGGTTATACTTTAAAATAACTTTTTAATATAGAATGATTTCGAAATGGGTTTCAAATCAATGACCAAAGGGGAACGCGCTGGTCTAGGGGTAGAGCGCGGGGCTTTAGTGTCTAAGGTCCCGGGTTCAAATCCCGCCTATCACCAATGGTTTTTCGCTATGTGATAATGCCGCAACCCACACAGGGGTGCGCAATAAGCCGCTACGGCTGAAGTGCCTTGGGAGTAATCCGCCCCTCCCAATAAATAAAAAAATAAATAATAAAAATCAATGACCAATCTATATAAATAAAATTAGAGTTTTGTCCGTACATTGCTCAGAATTATTCATTTTTTAGTTATGTTTACTTTTCGTGCGTTAGAGAAGCCGAACCCGGTCTTATCTCAATTTTTGTTTATTTGTCTGTGACGCTCCAGGAGGCATTTTACGCCGTCTTCTCCGAAAAAACGGGAGAACTGATTAAAATAAAACTTATGTCATGTATTCTCTACATTCCAGAGAAGGTTTGTAAATGCTTGAAATCGCCCGCCGCCCCTTGAAAAGTAAATAACGAGCATTTAAAACCCCACTTTTACGCGATATTGGTCGCATTTTTATTCAGTTTTCATTGAATAACCTACTGGTAATAATCAGCTGTCTTTGTAGTTTAAAGATTTAATAGAAATAAAAATAAAGAGCTATAAAATCAATATTAGTTAGTTTATATTGGTCATTGATTTTAAACCCATTTCGAAATCATACTATATTAAAACGTTATTTTAACGTATTATCTAACTATAATAATGGTATAAATGTTCTAATCTATTTAATTGTAAAGTAATGCTAAATAATAAAGCGTGTATTGATTTATTTTCTTTGTATTGATTTGTTTAGGATTTCAGGTTCACATTTTGGTATGATCATTTTTCATCTTTAAACTGAATCCTACAACCCGTACAAAGGACGGGCTTACTGCTAGTCTTAACTAATATTGATTTTAATTTGACAGCTGTTTGTTTTCTTTCTATTAAATCGTTAAACTACAAAGACAGCTGACTATTACCAGTAGGTGATTAATTGAAAACTGAAAGCAAAATGCGACTATTATCGCGTAAAAAGTGGGGTTTAAAATGCTAGTTTTTTACTTTTTAAGGGGCGGCGGACAATTTGAAGCATTGAAAAAACCTTCTCTGGAATGTAGTGAATGCATGAAATAAGTTTCATTGTTATCAGTTCTCCCATTTTTTCTTTTTGAGATGGCGTAAAATGCATCATGGAGCGTCACAGACAGACAGACACAAATTGAGATAAGTCTTATTTCGGCTTCTCTATCGCACAACGTAAGTAGCTAAAAATGAATTATTCTGAGCAATGGACAGGCAAAACTCTAGTTTTTCAATATAGACTATTATTTATCTTCTAAAGTTTTAGTCTAAAGTAAAGCACGAAGTGTATGACATGTATTAATGTATTTTTATTTTAGCGACGAATTTTTCACACTTCCGAGGTTTATTTCACCGATTATATTTTAAAAGAATTCTTATTATACTATACTTAATATTATGCTATTATGTTATTATGTTTAGAGAATTATATAATATTATAACTTATCATACAAAGCCACAATTTGCCTCTACAATCTACCAGTTTTGACTATTTTTAATGTTCATACTTGAGTTTTTTATTTGTTAAGTAAATTCCCCGGGACATTTCTTTGGGGACCAATCCCATCTATCAGGATCTGACAATCATCTGTGATCTGAACCTATGTGACTTAAAGGTTCAGTCTAAAAATTTTATCTTTAGCAAAATACTGAAGAAGTTAAATCAGCTGATAAATGTAAATATTTCAAAACTATTTCAATAACACGAATAATACTTATATGAGTTAAGGTCAGTTCGTGTTGTATTTTTCTACTGTGAACCTAATATAGAAAGAAATTCCTCGTAGGATGAGACCGCTGCGTGAGTGTTCGCCTCCTGACACGACCTCCGCCCTGGAGCGTCTCCACGTGGTGGTGAGGGACCCGGACTGCGCCTCACAGGAGGAGCGGCAGATGATCCTGCTGGACACGTTCTTCACTGTCGCCGAAGACAGAGTCAAGCTGCGAGACCTTAGACTGGTCACCGAGGTCATGGACGTCATCGCTAAAAAGGCTGAGTTGCATTGCAAATTCAAAGGAAGCCTACAACAGTTTTTAAACCTTTTGAAATCACCAATTAGGATGGAAAAGACTTCGGATCAGTTGGAGTATCGGAGAGATATTGTTGAGCTTTTTATGACTCTCGGTGACATTCTACTTCGCACCGTGAGTAGTTCAGTTCAGCATGAAGTTTTGGACATAGTTCTCAGGATCATAATGACTAAACGTGTGGGAGATTCAGACATGCTCCCTGTTGAATCTTGCGTCAAGGCTCTGGAGTTGAGTGACTTTGCTGAATGCCTCGCCGAGTTTATAGCGATATCTGAAAAAGAACTTTTTAGCATGGCGGTCTTTACGGCTTTACAGATTTGTTCAATGTCCAAACTCTTTTGTTGGACACTACTCAAGAAGGATGTGTTAGAGTCCCTCTTGGTCAAACTAACGTTAGTTTTCAGAGATGGTGATGTCACAGACGGTTTGTATAAGCTGTTGTGGACACTACTGAATTGCACAGACCGAACAGAGGATTGGGAGAAAATTCCTCAGCCGTCCAGAACGGCTCTGCGCAGCCTGAGGTACGTGCTGCGAGAGCAGGCCCTGACTCACAGCCACCCTGGTAAAGACAACGTCCTCCTCTGTAGTACCGCAGCTCTTGCACTCAAAATGATCCATTTATTTCCACAGGCAGACTTTGTTCTCTCTGGTTTAACAGAGGATATTACACTTTCGGCCACTTTGACTGAATCTGTTCTTGAAACACACATAATGCCGTACTTCAAAAGTAAAGACGACCACTTGCGTTTCAAGAAGCTCATGCTAGCCTGTATTGCAGCCAGCCCCATCAACTCGCAAAGTATTGAAATATATGAACGATACAAACTAGCCGAGTGTTTGGTTTGTATGTTACGGCTGGAGTTACCTCGAAACCGGCTGTCTTGGATGTCCAGTTCAAAGCTGTCTGCGTCGGTGGCTTCAGATACACCACTACGTGGTGTATCTACAACGAACTTAGACACCGCCTGGTTCAGTTTCAGTTTAGAACAAAGCCTCGACATTTTTAAGTCTGCGATTCCAGTGGTGTACGCAGTATTCGATTGTCTTTGTCGAAGGTTCATCAAAGCTGGGTTAATAAAAACGCTAACCAATTTCTTGATTAACTATTACGAACCAGAGAAAACGGAAATTGACGATTTGTTCGATATGATCGTAAAATTACTATTTTTTGTTTGTTCAAACAAGAAATGTAAAGTAGAAATACGAAATACTTTAATGAAATCGGGCGTAGTACCTATACTTTTAAATATTTGCATACCCCTCCTAAGCTCAAATTCTCCACTAACAATACGTTTACAATCGACTTTATGTCGCATTTTGCATATTTCGTCTGCATTAATGGAGGATGACATGTCTTCGGAAATCAACTGTGGAAATGAATCGATTTCGATAGTTAAATCCTTGTACCACAGGATAATCCAACCTCTCCCCACTGATTCTGTTATCGACAATAGACTTACCGTGGCTGTCTGCAACTTCGCCTGGGTCACCTTAACAAAGACAGAAAGTTGTTTAATGCAATTGATCGATTCTGGCGAATTATATTCTCACCTAGACATCTTAGAGAGAAGTGATTTGCCTGTGCAACTGGTATACCTGTCGATGTTAGTCGATGTGGCTGAACACTATAAGTCTGTGCCGTATTTAGTCTCCTGGAGAGGGAAAAAAGGCATCAAGCTGCTCTCTGTTCTTTGTAAAATCTGGCGTGATGAAGAGAACCGACTAAAAGTACCGAGAGACGAAAACGGATGCGTTACTGACATCGAGAAACCTCTCATGGGGAAAGATCAGTACAAGATGATAAAGAATGACAAAACCGTGTACGTATCTGTGTCCGACGTGTTGGGGAGCGGTCGTCCCAAGATCTTCGCCTTGGTCCAGCTGCTGCACAGGCATGATCAGGTGACACGTATCTGCGAGGAACATTACAAGATAGGTCACGACGAGCTGCCATGGGAGGACCAGGTGACCCTGCAGCTGATACAGGCGTATCTGCCGCTCAAGCTGGGGGAGGTTTGGTGGGAGATCTTCCTCAAGCAGAAGGAAGTGCTCCCCATCGACCGGTATCTGACGCAGAACCTGGCAGAGCGCTACTTGAACTGGTCCAGGAGCGTGCAGAGAGCCCAGCATGCCGTGCTCAAGCAGAGAGAGGCTGCTCTAAAGCAGGAGGAGCAACAGTACTATCAACAGGTAAAATATTAGAAACTATCTCTCTCCGGAGTGTCGGAGCTTTTGAACGTACTTTACATTTTTTACATTTTACTTTACATTATGCAGCTCCTCTTAACATAATTACTACTAACAAAAAAACAAACGCGCTCCTTTTAGCGAATTTCCCATAGGGAAGAAGCTATCACCGTAGGTCTCATGGTAAGACTTAAGCCCGGGACCATGTTATTTTTTCGTCTTTAGGTGCCCAGAGTCCAAAAACAATAGTCGTTAAAAAAATATATATATGTTTATATATATATATATATGTATCTGTTAGCACAATAACTCTCGTAAAAATGGTCCGATCGAGACCAAATTTGGTAGAGACGTGTATTATTACAATTGCGTGGACGAGTTCGTAAACCAGACATATCGATCGATGGGAACGGGTAGTTTGGGGGGGGGTTTGTACCCCAAAATGGGGGTTTTTGCGTTTTTCACATGTATTTTTTAAAAATTTTTAATTTTATATTTCACCATTGGAATCAGCTTAAAAAACTACACAATTAAGTTTCTTAAAGTTTTTCTCTATCTCCAACGGTTACTGAGATATTAAAAAATCTAAACACAGTATGTTGTATTGTGGGGCTCCAATGTTAATCTTATGGAGGATAAGGAAAAATTAATATTTCACTTATTAACCAATATTTTTGGTTAAAACTTTATATTTAGCTTTATGTGGTTGGGACCCATACGTTTATACTAAAAAATCATAGTTTATGTGTTTATCATGGCAGCTAACCTGCATACTCTTTTCCCATGTTAATCATATAAAGAATTGGTAATCTCTTTTATTTGTGGACAGATGTTGATGAAACTTGGTATAAATTGTTTATGGTAGAAATGCCTACTCTCAGTGTTCCTCACAGCAGCAAACCTGCATACTCTTTCCCATGTTAATCTTATGGAGAATAGGCAAATAATTCGCACATTTATCGACAGATTTTGACCAAACTTGACATATATTATTATTATATTATTGATTTAGAAATTTGCTGAGTACGCAGGTCTGCTGCGACGAGGGTATTTAACCATGCAATCGCAAAAGGAGCAAATCATGTGTCCACTGCAGTCCTAATTAAAAATCTGACAAAGTTCTTATTTGGCTATAAAACATAATCTTGCTGCAAAACAGCTCACTCTGGTGGAAAAACAGTGAACTTTAGCGGCAAAACAGAGAACCCCACGAGTTCGTTCCAGTATTAGCTTGCAGATGACAGCACGTTGCCGAATATCATCGAGATAATTAGACGCTACAGTCTTTCAGGGTTAAATGGAAAACCGATTGGAAAATATTAAATATCAGTAAATATATAACAAATACTGTAGTGTGTACTTATAATATTGATGATTGCGTAGGTTCGAGCTTTACGACTGACTTCAGCTCTGGAAGCTCTCCGGCAGATAACCGCCATCGCCAGGTCCGCGGACCGCCAGATGCTCCTGGCAGCGCACTCCAGGCTCCGACAGGGCATCGAGGCGTCCAGACCTGCCACCGCCGCCAACCTGGAGCTGCACGTTACCTTCCCCCGGGACGTCCGCGTCCTCGTCGTCAACCCTACCGCGGAGGTTGTACTCCAGAAGGAACCGCTCCAGAGTTGACGTTGTCGATCGGTATTTGTAAGATAAAATATGTTTGAAAAACAACGAGTCATAATTTAAACTCAGTTCAATTCAGTAGCCAATGCAATTTCAGGGGCTATGCGGGTAAATTGGATCTACCTGCATCCATTGGTCATTTGTTTACCATCATTTATAACAAACTAGCCAAAGTATCCATTCGTCGCACGGGTAGAAAAAGGCTGAGAGGTTCATGCTCTACTGATTGATACATTTAAATTATTGTTAATTAATTCTTTATTGTGTACAAAATGACAAAACACGAGTGTCTACAATATGACAAAGTAACATCTGTCAAATCATCAAGAGAAGACTTAAAATCTACCATTCCACTATTTTGAACTAATAATTCACTAATTTAGATCCAGCAGTTTATCTGTAAAAATCAACTAAATTTCTACTTCTTCCCGAACTGTCAAAATGTAGTGCGAACGGATGTTGACATTAGAAAGTGTAAACATTGAAACCTAGGACGGTCACGGCAGCTCTTTCTTCATCTTCTTCCCGAACTGTCAAATTTTAGTGTTCACAGCTGTTGAAATTCAAGTAATTTTATGTTTTCATTCTTTGAAAATGTAAACATTGAAACTTAGGACGTTCATGGGGCGTAGCCCAAGGGGATTTTAAGGAAATGAATATGCCTATGTGTTGCATGTGTTTAAGATCTACCTTTGCGTAAAATTTCAAACCGGTCGGTTCAGTATCTTTCGCGTTTACTTGTTACAACAAACCTACAAACAAACAGAAACCACCTCTTCTTTATAATATTATAGATATGAAAAAATTTGTTAGTCTTAGCTTAATGCGTCTAAGATCACCACTATCCCAAGCCATGTCCATATCCAAACTTGTCTCATTATAAGCATCAGTGAATTGGTATTGCCAGAATTTTTGCTGTGGTTGAGAATGGCAATGCCAAACTTTAAAAATGTGAGCATTGTCATTCTGAACCATAGCTAAAATTCTGGCAATACCAATTCACCATTATCTACAAATCAGGATTTCGCCGATGCTTATAATGAGATACGTTTGTATTTTTTTGTATCACATTTGTATTTCATTTGTGTATTGCATGGACTTATGAAGCTTCTTTATTCTTTTATTGAGGGTTGCTAACTTCCCTACCTTTTTACTTTATAAACCCCTCATTTTTGTAACTGATCAAAAATAATGCTCACATTTTTTAAGTTTATTTTTGAACAGCTGAAAAACAATATTGAATATTAAAAACGTCATCACAAAATATTAGAATAGTCCATGATAACAGTAAAATTTACATTATGTCCCAAATCTGTTGCTGTTTGTAGTGTTTTCTCCACTGCATCTGTAGGTCTACTTGTGTAGTATAACAGTAGCTCCTTCAATTTAGACGTAGGCAGATTCGAAGCACATCGGTGTGCAGCATGAATCGCAGATAATACAGGCGGTAAAACATAGATTAATATTACAGTACTAAAATTACTAAAATAATTATTATAGGACCAAAAAAAATATAGTAACTATGCAGACTGGGCACCATTCGTAATCATCTAGCCCCACAGGTATATCTGGGGGTTTATTCACTTTAACTAGTTGGCAATACTGTAACAACATTCCAAATCTTTTAAAACTCATTGCGTTTAAACTGGAATAATATTTTTGAACATAAATTTACTCTGTGCACTGATTTTCAGATTTTTATTGGCATGTTATAACATGGTGGCTTTTAATTTACATCATTAAAAAATAAGACCATGTATTTATTGTATGTTTCACAACAAACAAAATGTTCAATATTTTAGTAATATATCCTTTGGAAAATTTTGTAAATAAACTCAGTTAATTCAGACTATTAACTTTACTGAAAAAAAATAGTTTCGCTAAAGCATGATTTTAAAGGAATGAAATAATAAGTTTGTAAAAGCATTTTTCCAAATGTGTTTTTGTGGCATTTCTTACACAGGCTTTGCGCATGATCTTACATGATTTTTAAATGAAACAGCCTAGGTACGGCAAAAATACATTAATATAATAATCCTGAATGAATAATTTGTTTGCTATTTATAAAATTTTATAAATAGTTTTATAAAACTAGATCCAACCTAATTACTGTATGATATTTAGACTTTGGCAATATTCATTCGTCATCGCAGAGGCTATAAAAGTGTCACAACCCGTGTGCGGACTTTTGGCAACCGCTGTTCTCCCTGGTGGGGATTTCCGGGATTTCGTTCGTGCCGCGGGTTGAGGGTGAGGGAGAAAGCGTGCTAGAGATAGGCGAGAGGGGAGGCGGCGGGCGAAGACAGCCGAAGAATAACAAAGCACAACGCCTGATACCTTCCTTTCAAGTGTGTGATTACTAACCGTCTAAGTACTGTCTGTTGTTAAGTTTGAACTATGTTTAGAGGTACAATATTATGAATTGTATTGGTCTTATTTTTAAACCCATACTTAACTTCTTGAGGAAAGAATTAACGATTTATATTTCTTTGAAATCAGATAAGACTTGTAACTTTTAAATTTATAATTTATATAAATAATTATAAATAATTTTTATGAATATAATGAAAAAATAAGTTTATTAATATTTGACTTTTTCTGTTGACAATATCGTAACACTTCAACAGTTCACCATATTGACCTATATTTGTTGGTGTTGTCTTGTCTTTTGTATCATGTTAATTCAGACTATTAACTTTACTGAAAAAAATAGTTTCACTAAAGCATGATTTTAAAGGAATGAAATAAGTTTGTAAAGGCATTTTTTTTACATGATTTTTAAATGAATTACCAGCTTTATTATATAATAATTAAAATGAATGAATAATTTGTTTGCTATTTATAAAATTTTATAAATAGTTTTATAAAACTAGATCCAACCTAATTACTGTATGATATTTTAAAAATTTTTCAGTCATACTAAAGAAGCACCTTAAAGACGTACTGACTGATTGTTCTTTCCAATTTCCAATCTGGTCTCTCACTGACCTGCTGGCATTTCTTACTTTCATCGATAGAACCAAATCGACTACAGTAAGTGAATCTCTTTTATGAGTCACCATTTTGTAAGATTCCGTAAAACAATTTCATGGTTAAATGTTTACTATATATCTTCCAACAATAAAAAAACCATTCTAAACAACAAATGCTTTTCAAGTGGCACTTTCTATGTACAGAGTGTACACAAAAGACTATTTTCTGGTGTGAAGGACGGACAGAAACGTGTGTTTATCCAACCAAACGGCAACAATAGTCTTGAATAATTGACCAAGCCGATTATAAAAACATCTGATCGTGTCCTGCTCTCTTGACAGCTGTTGAATAGCATTTCGTTGTGTTTCATTCTTCCAGATCAAGGTCTCTGGGACATTGGCTGACTCTCATTCACAAGATTTTCAGCATATGAGCGTATTTCAATATAGTCCTACTTAACTATAACAGTATGTATCATTATGAAGTTAATATTAGTTACAGAAGTTACGGTATTCTCATGTTCCGATTTGTTCCTGTTCCACACTGCTCCTGTTCAACAATTCTCATTTACCTTCTGCTCCAATCCACTACTACTCCTGTTCCTCACTGATCTGGTTCTGTGCTACTCCTGTTCCACAATGCTTCCGTTCCATACTGATCCTGTTCCATTTCCGTACTGTCTCTTTTCTCAACTTCTCCTACTCCACTCTGCTCCTGTTCCTCACTGATCTGGTTCTGTACTGCTCCTGTTCCACACTGCTCCCGCTCCATACTCATCGTGTTCCATTTCCGTACTGCCTCTTTTCCCAACTTCTCCTGTTCCACACGGCTCATGCTCCGCACTGCTCCTGTCCCGTACTTCCTCTTTTCCCAACTTCTCCTGTTCCATACTTTTCATGCTCCTGTTCCGTACTCACCCCGTTTCACATTGCTCCTATTCCGTACTGATCCTGTTCCGCACTTCTTTTGATCCACACTGCCTCTTTCCCATACTACTCCTGTTCCTCACTGATCTGGTTCTGTACTGCTCCTACTCCACACTTCTCCCGTTCCATACTGATCCTGTTCCACTTTCGTACTACCTCTTTTCTCAACTTCTCCTGTTCCACTCTGCTCATGCTCCATACTGCTCCTGTTCAACACTACTCCTGTTTTGTATTTATCCCGTTCCACATTGCTCCTATTCCGTACTGATTCTGTTCAGCACTACTCCTGTTCCTCACTGATCTGGTTCCGCATTGCTCCCGTTCCATACTGATCCTGTTCCATTTCCGTACTGCCACTTTTCCTAACTTATCCCGTTCCACATTGCTCCTATTCCGCCAGCAAGAGCAGCTCCCTGTGCTGTCGCGTTAAGCGCGTGTTTACCCGCAGCAGTCGTGCTCGTATCCAGGTCACAGTCCCACAGTCCCAGGTCGTGCCCTGTGTCGTGGTTGACGGTCACGACCAACCTGTGACGATCCGTGCGACTCAAATGACGATAGCCAGTGTTATTTAATGTGGGGTGATTTGTGGTTTTAGACGTTTTAGGTTTAAATTATAAACTTAAAGATTATAGAGGAAAAAAATTCTCAAAATCCGCCAGTGACGATGATAAAAGTGCATGAAGACAACGTGCATTTGCTAGGACGCATCTCCACACACAGTTCGATGTTCGATGAGTCAGTCACTGGACGTGAACACATCACAATAACCGTGAGTATCCAAACGTGATGTGAGCTCACACCGAAAAATTGAACTGATGGAAGCACGATTTCTTCATTCGGTATAACACATCGAATTGACGGCACTCCAAAGTGAGCATGTGTAAATTTCATAGCGTGTGTTGAAACGGTCGCTCACTTCAGTCTCCTGCGTGTGCGCACAGGCACAGTTTGAATAGTGAAACGTTGCTCGTGTCGTCACGAGTGTGTGGAAATTTATCCATATAATTATATATTATTTTTTACAGGGGTGGAGAAAAGTCCCAGAATGGCTCAATAAGAGTAAATCTTTATAAAATCTCTATATATAAAATTGAATGTATGTCTGTCTGTATGTATGTATGTATGTCCTTTATGCGTTGCCAAACTACTCATCCGATCGCCATGAAATTTTAGGAAGTTGCTCTATATGTGTCCGGGAAGGTTTCAGTGAAAAAATATTTTCGAAAACCCCATAAGTTTCCATTTTATGGCGTTTTAAATTTCTAATGTTAACCTTATGGAGAGTAAGTTTGTTTACAAATTGTCTACAATGAAAACATTTGATTTCTTAGCTACAGCTGATTGGTTTACTTTCCATTAGCAATACCGTATGCTTTACTATCCAATGCCATCTGAATCATTCATTAATGTTAAACTATGAAGTAAATGTGTACTGTAAAAAATGAACAGCTTTATTCACCACGTTAATAGTTAACGGTTTTGGGGGATTATGTATTTATATTTTTATTTTCTGTCTGATTAAAGTCACGTGTTTATATGATAATTACAATGTTTATATTATTACGTTTATTATAATAATCAGCTGTTGTATATCTTTCCTATAAAAGCTGTATTACAGTTAGGGTTCGTTTGGGTTTGGATTGGATTTGAAAATTGTGAATTAATCCACTCAGATTTATTTGTTTTATGGGAATGATATTAATATGTTTTATCGTTTCAGTATTGTTATTCACTATGCAGCGACCCAGAATATATAACCTTTCACAATGAAGCCGTATTGCTATTCGACTTCAGAACATGGCCAAACTTAAAGTTAACATGTGTTTACTGTGAGGCGTTACGAAGTTCGCCGGGTCAGCTAGTATTATATATAGTACATAGAATAGTTGCATTCACGACGGATTTAAACTCGTGGAGGCAACAGGCCGAACTGACTTACCGAAGTGAGCTTGTGGAGGCAATTGGTGCCTTCAGTTAGAACTGACAGATAAAAAACATCGATGTGACATTCCAAACTGACCGTGTGTAAGAGCCTTTTAAAGTGGTTACATAGGCTCACATGTTTGTCGTTTATTGTTTTTGTGACTGTAGTCTTGAGTAGTGTTTTCAATCATGACAATATCCTTCAAACAAGACGCGACTTCCAAGTTTTTGATAATGACTCAATAGGTGTTGAAATACGCGTCATCAAATAAGAACTACGCTAGGATTCACGGATCTTTTCCGTTTACGTATTCCACTGTTTGGATAGCGCTTACAGAAAACTAATGGTTTAGTGATTTTCTTATGATTATTGGCAGTAACCAACAAAACCTAATTCCACAGAGCGCGATTAGTGTTAGAACTTATGTCGGCGACCAATACACGTTGCGTAACATCATAATACACGCGATATTGCCGACATACAGCGCTCTACGGAGTTGATTATATTGTTTATTTATATTTTTGTGTCGTTAATAATATGTTTAATATACTGTAAATAACCAACAAACCACCGGGTTTTTGTTACACCTGTATCTTTGTTCATTCAACGACACCAAAACTATTTTATTCCAAAGTTACGTAAATTCACATGATTCAGCTATTTTAGATGTTTATGTGTGACATAGACAAACTAAACTAAAATAACCTGTCAAATCAATAAATTCGTTTACTTCAGAAAACCATTGAACAGCTGTTTAAACCCGTATAATGGGAAAAACCGTATTCACGCAGAGAAGTTAAAAAGGCATCTAATCTATTTCTTGGATCAGTTAAAATCAAGATTGATTCAAATGCAACGACACGATTGTTGCAGAACTACGTTCACTCGCAGCTCTCCTGTGAACGTGTTGATGTTACAGTCGCGACCTTACTCGCGTAACCGACACCACTGAATAAACTAGAATAATTAAGCATCGTTATGTCATGAGTAGTGCACTGCGACTGGTTTTAGCGAATTTCCCATTGGGAAGAAGCTATTACCGTAGGTCTCATGGTAAGACTTAAGCCCGGGACCATATTATTTTTTCGTCTTTAGGTGCCCAGAGTCCAAAAACAATAGTCGTTAAAATTTTTATTTATACATATATATGTATGTATATATATGTGTCTGTTAGCACGATAACTCTCGTAAAAATGGTCCGATCGAGACCAAATTTGGTAGAGACGTGTATTCCTACAAATGCTCGGACGAGTTCGTAACCACATATCGGTCATGGGACATAGTTTCTTGATTTTTTGCGTTTTTATGTAATTTTAAAAATTTAATTATATTTCATGATTTAAAAAAACAACAATAAAGTTCCTTAAAGTTTTTCTTTATCTCCAACGGTTACCGAGATATTAAAAAATCTAAACACAGAATTTGTATTGCCAATGTTACTTATGGAGGATAGGGAAAAAAAAATTAATATCTATAATCAATATTTTTATAATTGATATACTTCATGTGAGTCTATCCATTTATGCTTAAAAAACATAGTTTTGTTTTTATCATCAGCAAACGCATTTTAATATCATAAAAAGGCAAACTATTTATTTATGGACAGATGTTCATGAAAGTTGGAAAAGTTAAAATAAAAATTATTTAATGGTAAAAACCTACTTTCAGATTTTCACAAGCAAACCTGCACTTTCCCATGTCAATGTTATGGAGAATAGGCAAATAATTCTTTGTTTATGGACAGATTATAAAAACTTGTCATTTATTATTATTATTATGTTATTGATTTGGAAATTGTGTGTACGCAGTGCTGCGACGGGGGTATTTTATTCATTGTTTAACTATAAGAAAATTGTCGATTTTTGTGGTTTTCAAAAGAAGGGATGTGGAGTTTTTAAACCCTTTGAAGACTAGAGCCATTTTATAATTTTTTATGAGTTTGATTTTTGTCAATGCCATGTGAAATCAGCATTTTTGTTATGTTTTATAAAAAGGATTGTCCTGAGACCTGTTTTATAGATATCTTAAAGATTTTTTTACTAAAATGCTTATAGTTAGTTACCCTAGCAATTTTATGTGCTAGCCTAACGGATGGCGTCTTCGACTTCGGTGCAAGAGGTGACGGGATCGATCCCCGAGATAACCACAAAGTTTAGATGTGAATTCTCATGAAAAGTGAACTTTGAGGCTGCATAGCTTTAGCTGAGTCTGTCATTGGCAAAACAGAATAAAAAAATATCCTAGCAATTAATAATTATATATTGATGTTAGACTTTAAAATATACATATCTGAACTGCAAATATTATAACAATTGAAATGGAATATCTTTTTTATTTAAGTTTCCTTAGATAACAAATAAGGAATAAATTTACCTTTTTCCATAAGAATCACATGCAAATTATTACTTACATTATAGAAAATGAGTGTACAAATTTGCATGAGCTTTTGTCAAAGAATAAAAATGTTATCGTAGAAAATGTTGATACAACATATTGTTTTTCAATTTACAACAGTAAACAAACGCATTATTGTTGGCTGTAGCTACAACAACAAAAACCATTCACACAATAAAAGAGGAAACCAAAGACATCTAAAATGAAATAAAAATTATGTAATGGATAAGCCATGTGTCTACGTCGAGGCACCGTCTGTCATTCGGCGTTCACTAAATCGGATAAAGAGGATAAAATGACTCCAGAAATTCAATAAGTTACTTTAAAGATTAAAACAAATTAAATAAACGGTACCAGTGGACTGACACATACTTTCTCCCTTAAGTAAATTTTAAAAAGACAATCTGTAATAAAACCAACATGTTCTTTAAAGTTTATCTAGATATCATTTAATAATGTATTGTTTCAAAAATAATCATCCCATTTCTGAAAAACAAGATAGACAAAGTTAAATTAATTGTTTAAATTGTATGCCCCCCCCCCGGTATTACCAAGCTTTCTTGAGTTGGTTTTCGTGGAAAACGGTTGGAAAATGAGGAAGAAATTGGTTTTTTAATATTCTCCGTTGGGGCATTCAGACAATTCAGAACATTGGGCGCTTTCAGACAACGTACTGCGTTTATCATGGACAGTAAATTTATCTTTTCTCTGGAACCGTTAGTCGTAGACAAATAATTAAAAAAACTAATTTGTTTAGTTTTTAAGCTGGTTTCAATGGTGCCAGTCAAATTGTACTTTACTTTTATTGTTTTCGCTGAAAATTAAAAAAAATAATTTTTTTATATTTAATAGCCCATCGCTTTTGAACCGTAATTTTTACAGACATGCGGGTGGTGTCATATTATTTGGTACTCTGTGCACTCACTATAAACTATCAAATTTTAATCTAAATCATTATAGCACTTTTTGATAATTTTTTCATTTTTCACGTTTTTAAGGGTTTTTAGGGGTGAACTATTCTTAAAATCAAAAATTCAAAAAAGAAGAAAAAACGCCTGGAGATACGGTGACTATATATATACATGCCAAACTTCATCTAAATCGGACCATCGGGGTAGGCTGTGGCTCTGTACACATCCAGACATAAATTCTGTATGATCCTTAAAATATTACGCAATTGAGTAGTGGAACTTTTCAAAAAATGCAAGTTAATTTAATTCATTTTGGCTTATAATATTCCGTGATATTCCAATCTACTTCATCGCTTATAATTATAAAGTGCCAAGTGGTTTCTGTATGTTTGTGGGTTTGTTTGTGTGTTTGTTTGTGTGTTTGTTTGTGGGTTTGTTGTGGCAAGTAAACGTGAAAAATACTGAACCGACCGGTTTGAAATTTTACACAAAGGTAGATCTTAAACTCATGCAACACATTGGCATATTAATTTCCTGAAACTCCCCTCGGGCTACGCCCCATGAACGTCCTAAGTTTCAATGTTTACATTTTCAAAGAATGAAAACATAAAATTACTTGAATGTCAACAGCTGAGAACACTAAAATTTGACAGTTCGGGAAGAAGAAGAAGAAAGAGCTGCCATGACCGTCCTAGGTTTCAATGTTTACATTTTCTAATGTCAACATCCGTTTATTATTTATTTTGACAGTTCGGGAAGAAGAAGAAGTAAAGTTTATTTTTACACATAAACTGCTGGATCGAAATTAGTGAATTATTAGTTCGAAATAGTGGAATGGTAGATTTTAAATTTTCTCCCGATGTCTGCCTCTATTACGTTAATGCTTATCCTCTCCCAATATTTGACAGATGTTACTTTGTCATGTTGTGGACACGTGTTTTGTCATTTTGTAAACAACAAAGAATTAATTAACAATAACTTAAATGTATCTGTAGAGCCTACACCTCTCAGCCTTTTTTACCCGTGCGAAGAACGGGTACTTTGGCTAGTCGCTTATAATCGAACACAGGACAATACCTGGAAGAAGGTATTGTTGCCAGCGCTACTCTAATTTGAACAGCTGATGTGTCAGCTGATTGTAGACATCAGGTGATGAGTTCATCCAATCTGCCTTCACCAAACTAATTACAGCTTTCGTCGGTCACGTCCAAGATCCCTAGTAGGATTGGTA
Organism: Nephotettix cincticeps; assembly: GCA_023375725.1. Lineage (NCBI taxonomy): Eukaryota > Metazoa > Arthropoda > Insecta > Hemiptera > Cicadellidae > Nephotettix > Nephotettix cincticeps. The sequence continues at coordinate 62,494,276 of CM041788.1, forward strand.
TTTTTTATCGTTAGTTGACATTTACTCCTTGCTCCCTACGTCACTTCCGGCGCAGCCCCCGACGCGTGCCGTGTCTGCGATAGGTTGCGTCACGTGATCAGTGATGAGTATGTCATAACTCTGCAATCAACAACCGACTGATCAATCGGTTGGGTGTCTTGTTCAGTAGAGGTTTTTTCAGTCGAATGATCCACCGATTGAAACCAGTCTTCAATCATGCACGACTGGTTTCAGTCCATAAGATAAATCTACTATTGGAAAAATAACAATATCTGTCATAATTTTAAATCTTATATATTTAATACACTAGGCCTATTTTTGTGATAATTGTTTTGGAGCGGTGGTGCTACCAATCACCATGTCCAAGGTGTCGTTATAAAGGTCTTAGCATGTAGTTTTGCCATCAATTAAAAAAATTTTGAAAATTCACCGTGGACATGGAAAATAATGGGGTCAAAGTCGCGATTTTCCCCATAAACTTAATATGGAGGTAAACACCGACGATCGAGAAATCAGCTGTTTATTTAAGGAAGTGGTTAAATAAACAAATCAAATCTGACAGTTAAATATGGTTCTTTCTTTTTTCGTTTAATGAAGACATCATCGTACAGCTGGCAATAAAATACCAGTTTTTATTTGCACAAAACCAAAACATAACCAAAATGAAAATCTGTTGGGAAAATCTAAACTTAGTTTCTAAACATAGTTATTGGTGGACAGATTGTCTCCTTGACAGCGCACGATTTCGTGCGCCAGGTACACTAGTATTTATAAATTCATTAAAGTAATATATTCTCACGTCTTGCTATTTTTAATGTATATTTGGATTCTGCGCTACGACAAGATCAAGATAGACATTGAAAATATAAATGTGGTTCCGGCATTATTCGATAGATGGCATTCAAATCTATCAAATGGAGCAAAGGGCAATTTGAACAAAGTGCCCTTATTCCACCCACCTCCTCTATTTTTGATTTTAAATTTTTCATTGAAGATTTCAAGCTGCACTTCCACACCTCTTCTCGGTTTCTTTTTATTTCGAATTTTATTTTGTTGTAGTTAAATGTAAATCATATAAAGCAAGACTACTATAACGAAGAGAGGCAATGATTATGTAAATAAAAGGATTACGTCATTAGAGTGAAGATGTTTGTGTTTGTATATAATTAAACAAATGCGTAACTGAATTCAAACTACCGTATGGATGGCGAGAGACGAGAGGTTTGTTCGTCAATCGTTTCTCTTTATTATCTAAGATCCGTCCTTTGTAGGAAGGATATTTTCAGACGAATGAATAACGTTTAAGACAACCATGTCAATCGAACTGGCAAAATCGTAAATAATCTCTCCATTTAAGCATCGAGTTGTAAAATTACATCTTCCTACGTGTTTAGTATCTACACTAAGAGTATTTGCATACCTTGTAAACTATTAATTGTTTAGTGAACGATAATATATCAAAGAACCCGAATTTCTTTCTTTGAATTTCAATCAAGTTAGGTTCCGGGAAATGTTGACTAAATCAAGTGTTAAAGGCACTAGGAATCGTCAGTGATACAGGAAATGTATTTCGGTCAAATAATTTTATACTTTTGATACTTCATCAGCAGGTTTAGGAACGTTAATTTATCATTTGTTACGGTTGGAATCCAGAAAATAAAATATTTGACGGATGATAAGACTTATACACTAAATAATGTTTTAATAATCATAAGAAATAATAAGCATAAATAACAAGTTGTAATCAAAATATAAATAAACAAAACATTACAGTAAAAATTGTAAGAATCTCTTATCCCACTCTAAATATTAACTGTAGTTGATTATTATGAGTTTCATTGTTTATTGTTTCGTGCTTTTTATGCAACAAAATACTATCGACTGATGAAAATTTTATGTTCAGAATTACAAATACGTGAACATTGAATGATCAAAACCTGCTCGAAGTTAAAAAAAACTATTTGGAACTTCTAATAAAATTAGTGTAGCAAAGACAATAGATTCAAAAGTAATAGAAACAAAATTTGAAACTTCAAGGATATATTTCAGTGAGATGTTTTTTATGCTATACAAACACATCATACTGTACCATCTATTTCGTATTTTCAATTAACTTCAAATATATTTTCATAAATTTGTTGAAAAATCCACTTTCAAAACACGTTTTCCTTAGCACTCCAGGTGTGAGATTATGTATAATATATGTAATATTAAAAGTAATTGCCAAAGGTAATAAAAATAAGAAAAATCAAAACCTTTGGCTGTTTTTATATAAATTCAATGGGCATAATAAATCGTTGTTTTGGTTGTGACGAATCATGTTTTGGCAAGAAAGTCCATAATTAATCTGTAACATAAAACGTATCAGTAGTTTAAAAAATCAAATACCCAGTACTTTTACCATATTAGAAGTCGTAAATACGAAAAAAGTAAAGTGCAGCTTTTTTCATGTATACCTAAAACATATATTTGCATACTTTTATTCGGTATGATTAGGTAGCGATTAGTTTTAAAATTGCGATACCCAAAATGAAACTGTCAAACCAAATTACAACAGGAACCTGCAAGTTGTTGACATTTTTAAATACTTTTCCTTGGTTGAATTTCATTAAGTATTTTTAATTTATATTAAAATATTTCTTTTACAAGCTACAAATATAAAAAATTATAGCGTAAAAATAATTCTTTTTCGATGTCTAATTTTGTTGTTGATTCAGGTTGTTTAAATTTAACTTACCTTTACCCTAACCCCACATTTACATTTAACTTCGCATAAATCTTATATATATAAGGAATAAGGTAGCACCCAGGACCGAGCCCTGCGGCACTCCATACTTAATTTCACCAAAATCACTGACTGATTCAATAATTTTACACATTGTCGCCTTCCCGTCAAATAGCTTCTGAACCAGCTATACACAACTCCCCTTAACCCACAATTATAATAACATACTGTGATTAACTGTATCAAATGCCTTTGTTATGTCCAAAAATAGTCCACTAACCTTATTACCATTGTATATTTTATTCATGAATTCAAATAATGCGATTTCTGTACTCATCCCGTTTCTAAAACCAAATTGTCTTTCACAAAAAACCCTTTTTTCTCTAGAAAGCCACCCAACCTACTGTTCATAATTTTCTCAATCATTTTGGACAATGTGGAAATCAAGCTAATTTGCCTAAAATTTACCACTAAAACTTTTAAGCCTATTTTGTAAATAAAATGGCAACTACTTCTTTCATTTGTTTTTCAGGAGAAATCTCAGTTGAAAAGCTGAGATTTATTATGAATAGTAGAATGTCAGATATTTCAATGTTTCAGCAACGTTAAGAAAATAATTATAAAGTTTATTCGCCATTTTCAAAGGATCATGTACTACTACATTGTCAATCTCAAGACTAACAAACCTAGAAGTTGAATGATATGACTTTCCCGTTATTTCCTTCATTACATCCCAAGTGTTTTACTATTGCCTCTGAATTTTGAAAACAGATCATTATAATTATTTTTTAGATTTTAATGTCCTTTTGTAAATTATTCTTGAAAGTTTTGAAATAGGTCTTTAAATTTTTATCATTTTGATATTCTTTAATTCCTTTCAACAGCATATTTTTACAGATTTCTATACTAACCCATGGTTTAAGTTTTTTAAATTTGTGTTTGATGTTTATTTCCTTTTTTGATTTCGAAATAAGATTTAACAGTGTTTCAGAAAATTCAGAGTAGGCTTCAGACGCATATTTTTGTTTTGAAACATTAGACCAGTCAACACCAGTGAGATGTCTTCGCAGTTGTTTGTAATCAGTGCGGCTGTGACGTTTATAAAGCTACATGTTTCAACATCACATTTATACTGGTTTTAGATCCATAAAAATATTAAATACATGTAGGTAGAACAATTTTAAGCTAGGGATATTTTGTTTTGTTTATGCGGAAAGACTGTAACATTAAGTTTTTTCTTTCATTTAAAAGTTGTACGATGATTAGCATGGGTTTTTGGTAGATTGCACTTGGAATTTACGTACCTGGTTCCAAGAACGTCCAGCATGCTGTAAATTGTGAAACTGTAAGTTGCAAAACGTTGTATACTGTTAAAAGTGAAATAAAAATACCCCCGTCGCAGCAGACCTGCGTACTCAGCGAATTTCCAAATCAATAATATAATAATAATATATGACAAGTTTGGTCAAAATCTGTCGATAAACATGAGAATAATTTGCCTATTCTCCATAAGATTACCATGTGAAAATAGTATGCAGGTTAGCTGCTATGTTAAACACATAAACTATGATTTAGCACTAAGATAACTATGATAAGCATAAATGGATGAACCTCAACCACATGAAGCTAAGTATAAAGTTTTGTCCAAAAATATTGGTTAATAAGTGAAATATTAATTTTTCCTTATCCTCCATAAGATTAACATTGGAGCCTCAAAATACAACGTACTGTGTTTAGATTTTTTAATATCTCGGTAACCGTTAGAGATAGAGATAGAGAAAAACTTTAAGAAATTTAAGTGTCTAGTTTTTTGAAGCTGAATCTAATGGTGAAAGATAAAATTTAAATTATTTTTAAATTGCATATGAAAAACGCAGAAAAACTAATTTTTGAGTACAAAACCCCCCCAAACTACCCGTTTCCATTGACCGATATGTCTGGTTTACGAACTCGTCCGAGCAAATGTAGGAATACACGTCTCTACGAAATTTGGTCTCGATCGGACCATTTTTACGAGAGTTATCGTGTTCATATATATGTATAAAAATTTTAACGACTATTGTTTTTGGTCTCTGTGAACCTAAAGAAGAAAAAATAACATGGTCCCGGGCTTAAGTCTTACCATGAGACCTACGTTAATAGCTTCTTCCCTATGGGAAATTCGCAAATAATACAGATGAGAGTGAATCATACGAGTTCGTATGTATTATAAAACCTGGCATGGTCAGATGTTAACAAAATTCAAAACTATTCTTATACCTAAATTGGCTTTAAGATTACATTACACATTCGCTCGGTAGGCCTACTTATATCGACCACGTACTGACACGTTCATACGTATCAACATATACGTATTGCCAGTAATGATATGCTACATTTTGTCGTGATATCTGTTTTCATTTTACAGCTATAAAGAAGTCTTCAGACTTGTCACCCTGTATAACTGCCTACTAGACTGACACTCACCTACGCAGTAATGGGTATCCATCGTAGAACGCTCGGATCAGGTTTGTAACCATAGTAGAGTTCAATATCGTAGGTATCACTGTCGGGCATCTTGATGACGTTGTAAACACACCAGTTGTTAGTCCACTCTGGGTCATAGGAACCGATCACTACTTGGCTGACGTCATCATCGTTGTTGGTTGTTGTGACAAAGATGTTGGGCGTCCCTGCTGATGCGACGCTTGCTTCGCAATTGTAGTTGGCTATCGAAATAAATCTATCGTCCTTGAACACTATATCGGCGTAATATTCGGTACGTGTTGAAAGGTGAACATTGAAGCAAGCTATCTTAAAATATTGTCCGGATGAGTACATACCAGCCGGATAGCTTTGTGGTTGGGCATACGATGTTGTTATCCGTATATCCTGCCCTAAAAGTCATAAATGTATGATTATTATAAACCTTTTATACAGGGTGTTTCAGAATTCCCTACCAATACTTTAGGGCATTGTTCCTGGGTAAGAAACATATCTAAATATCATATTTAAATTGTCCGGAAGTCCTTAGTAACTCACACAACCTCCATTTTGTTTTTTTTCACATATAATATTTTTTCTGAATAATGGTTAAACGTACAGAATTGAAACTTTGAAAGGCATGCGACTTGAGTCTGCCACAACAATGCAACAGTCTTCGCCTGCTTACTGTCATTAAAATTCTAGCGGTCACCTATCACTAAAGCTACCATATCTAAGTTAATATTTGTCTAATTTAAAAGAATTTGGTGTCAATCGATTTATAATTACATTACCTGAAAAAAGTAATTCTTGTAAATTTTATTTTAAATCAACGGTTCACGAGTTATTTGAGAAACAAAATTTTAAATGGCCGCCATTTTGTTTTAGGAATTTGAGAAATTGTCATAATTTTTTTGTAGCTCTGTCTATTTGCCATAAATGTTTGTGCAAAGTTTCAATTCCGTACGTTTAACCAAAATTCAGAAAAAATATTATAAGTAAAAAAAAAACAAAATGGAGGCTGTGTGGGTAACTAAGGACTTCCGGACAATTTAATTGTGATATTTAGATATGTTTCTTACCCAGGAAATATGCCCTAGAGTATTGGTAGGGAATTCTGAAACACCCTGTATTTTATGATTCCATTAGGCAAAAATAATTTATAAAATATAAAAATAAGTGGTTATAAAGTGGCATACGAAAAAAGATTCAGATTTTACAAGATTATTAGCATTATCATGAATTCTTATGAGAATATTATCTATAGAGTAAGAAAATTGGCCTTTTTTTAAAAAATAACTCTTTTTATAAAACACTTTATTCTGAGTAATAATATGTAATTTAGTGTCAATCTTCCTATACTTAGATACTAAAGTAAATTCAAAAATAAAATGTGGCTGTTCACGATTTTGCCATTAAAAAATTTCAAATGCAAGCGGTACAACAAAAATTAAAAAGGTGCCTTTTAAAAGTTTTAAAATTTTGAAAGACATTTTATGCAATTTGTGGTTTTACTATATTTGAAATGCGCAATTTTGTATAAATCTGTGAGTACTGCACCTAATGTAATAAGGTTTTTACCAATCATTCTTGATTACATTGAGAACATTTTGGTGCATAGGTATTTTAGTGTAAACATAATTAAAATAAATATAAAGGTTTTAAATTAAAATAGCCTACTTTTTCATTTGCGCAAATTGCTAAAAAATTGTATTCAACAAAAAATAATTTTACAAAATGCTATAAAATTTAAAAATACGTCCATATTTGTGATTTGTTAACTTTTTTGTTCAATGTTTTTTCCGTTAAGAGGATTCGGTATCTCAATTATATATTTTTTATTTTGTATTTTAGTCTGGCTTTTAATGTGATTGTAAAAAATATAAATGGATTATTATCCTTATAAGCAACGAATATATTCTAAATTAATTTGACAGGAATGTACTAACTGTCATGTGTAAGTTGATTTATTAAACCTTTTTAAGGAAATTAATAATACTTAAAACTTTGTATATTTTACAATCACTGTGTTAAAGTGTTACCGAGGATTCTTTAAGGTCTTAAAAATTCATTGTCATTGACGTTATGGTTTTTGAGAAAGGTCATATGTTGTTACCATTAATAATATATAATGTGCTGAAAATGACACTACAGTTTTTAATCGACGATGGAAGAAATTCGTAGCTTTAATTTTGTTAGCTCTTTTAACCGAACGAACTGTAGCAACCGCCTAGGAGTTTTAATCCCTACGCCTGGGCCAATATTCCATACAGTTCCTGTCAGACGAAATCAGTGTAACTTACTGTATGGATGATCCCTATACTAACCGTAAAGATTAGGTTTTTTCAGTAACAGATTTATTTATTTTATATCATTAACATTTACTGGGTTTTCCCATTAAAGGATACCTATAGCTAAAAAAAATGAAAATGTAATTGTTTTGAAATGATTTTTACTCACTTTTTTGCCATTGACAAGAATTTTGCTCTAAGGGATTCTTCATATCGTCATTAAGCTAAAAAAAAGATTTTCATCATGTCGTGGTAAATTTATTTATGAGTATTTTACATGAAATAGATTAAATATTTCATTACCGGTACTTTGATAAATTCATAAATTTTAATTTACACATGAAACTATATTAATTAATTGTGAACATATAAGTTATTACTGTTTTTATTACCGCACTCATTTCTCATTCATACTTAGCTTAAAATACCTACCTGTGTAGGTTGCCATTTTTAAGTTGTATAAGTATAGAAGTATAAAGCGTAACAATGTGTTAAATGTAATGAGTTACGTTGTGTTGTATGTTCGTAGTTTATTATAAATTTGAATTTAGCAATTTGTTTCTATAATGATATAAAAAATTCTCTAATTTTCATGTTGGAAATATTCTTATAGCTAGTACTGGTAGATTCAAAATGGTTGAGTCAATTATCCATACACATATATGATCACTAGCACCAAAACTGTGTTTAGCTAAGTAAAATGAGTTATGCTCAACGGATTTTAATGAAATTACGGTATTAAGAGGCGGCAGGAGTCAGACCAGGCGCTTACACGCTTGACATGACATGGGTTTAATTATCTTTTAATTGCTCGTAAAGGAAATTTATTAAAAACAAAATACCAAATACAAAGTATTTTATAGGTCCTTACCTACATATTGATGTGTTAAAATACCAAAACTAATGCCTAGAAATATTTTATTTTTTTGAAATTAGAAAATAAAAATCCCATAAGGATTTAAAAAAAAACTAATTCCGTTGTATTATTTTTGTTTATCAATGGAAAATTTCAAACTTTGGACCTAAATAAACTTCACATATTCATAAATAAAATGTATTGAATAACTTTTTGTATTTGATTTGCTCTTAGCCATAATAATTTTTTTATAAAAAGCGTGCACTGTTCACGCACTTGAAAAAAATTATTATGGCTAAGAGCAAATCAAATACAAAAAGTTATTCAATAAATTTTATTTATGAATATGTGAAGTTTATTTAGGTCCAAAGTTTGAAATTTTCCATTGATAAACAAAAATAATACAACGGAATTAGTTTTTTAAAATCCTTAACGGATTTTAATTTTCTAATTTCAAAAAAATAAAATATTATTAAGCATTAGTTTTGGTATTTTAACACATCAATATGTTGATAAGGACCTATAAAATACTTTGTATTTGGTATTTTGTTTTTAATAAATTTCCTTTAGAAGCAATTAAAAGATAATTAAACCCATGTCATGTCAAGCGTGTGAGCGCCTGGTCTGACTCCTGCCGCCTCTTAATAATTGGTATTAATTACAGAATAAGTTTCAAAAAATAACAATAATCAATATATTTTCCCCAGTGGGTCACCTGACTCCTCCTACACAACCTACTGCACTTATCCTAACCCAACTATTGAGTTACACAGTAATGATCTCGATAAATTAGACCACTGTTGAATAAAACACATCAGTCGTAAACACAAAACACCCTTCAAATACCGTAAAATAAAATACTGAAGGTTAGTTACAATTGTACTGTTAAACCATTTAACGTATAATGTATATACCTAACAAATCTTTAAGCACAGCAATGAAAAATTAGATTAGATTAGATTAGATCATTGAAATGGCAACCATACTACAATGTAGGTATTTTAAGCCAAGTATGAATGAGGATTGAGTGTAGGATGATTGTGGCGCGATCTTGTAGTCTTGTTACTGACTAAGGCTGACATGTTCCTAAGACAGGACTGTTAATTAATAGCCCAACAGCCGATGGCAACTAATGGACCTGCAGTTTAACGTGGAATCCGAACCACGGCCTCTGAATTACGAATTGGTCTAATTATGAGGATAGGCTTTGTGGATTAACGTAGCATTCAATAGTGCGGACGTTAATCCACACAAGAGAACACCATATCCACCGACCATCGCTCACAACTATCCACAATTCGTGACCTACAAGTAGCTGGATTACAGGATGACGCCACCATCCCAGTCGGAATGAATGAAATGTAGGGAAGAACACGGTGCACCAAATAATACCCCACAAAAAAATGTTTCCCTTACTCGGAAGTAAAACAAAAACGGAACTGACTCGTCTGCATTTCTTAGCCGAGTGTTCCTCTCGTAATAGTAAAGCCATGATTTGTCTACGTCGCCACCAACGTCCACCTGACACCCTCTGTCGCAGTCTTCTTTGGTGAAGAAGTTGAGTTTTCCATCAGAACTCTCGGTCACGAAGAACATTTGCACTAAGAAGTGATTTGGGATTTTTTTGCAGTCAAAGATGAAGTTCACCTTCACAATGAATGCCCCGCTCGCTGACCTAACCACCTGGCCTGTTTTTTCTGTTTCATCCTTTATACAAACCAGTACAAACTTTGTCTTTCCTGTTGAAACGAACTGCTTTGCAACCCATTCTCGGCTGTAGTCATAATCTGAAATAGAATGGAGTGTAGCATATTACTTGACCAATTACGATTACAAATTACATATATATGTGTATTCATCGGTGTTAGGGCACAGTTTGAAAACTTATAGTCTTTGTTTTGTTCCAAAATTGAAATATATTATTATGACGGTAATTTTAAGGGTTTTCTTCTATATCCCAACTTCTCATCCCAGGACGTTTTGAACTAGGTCATTGCCCGGAGCCGTTTTACACATTACTTCAGTCTAGATCTAGTGGGTTGCGGCATTATCACATAGTGAAAAGCCATTGGTGATTGGCGGGATTTGAACCCGTGACCTTGGGCACCAAAGCCTCGCGCTCTACCCTTAGACCAGCGCGATCCCCAATTTTAAGGGGTAAGAGGATTAGTTTTGGATTACAACTTAAACTGATTAGTACATTATTTTACAAACAAACAGCCTTAATATTTAAATTTTGTTTGTTCAACATATCATTATGATAATGGAATTCAATTGAAAATCAATTTTTTCATACACAAAAATATATGACAAAGAAAATCTAGTACAGATTTTAAAAACCCATGCAACTTCCTAGAAAATATAGCGCAGCAAGATGTAAAATACTGTATAAGCTTTATTGTTACAAGTATAACTTTTCCATCACATCTAATAAAACAAAGTTTCACAGCGTTTCGAATTCTGTAAACTGACCCCATTCTCAGGTGAGCTAGAACTTAAAACATAACAAGATTAATTACTTTAATAAATGGTAAACTAAAAAATTCACACAAAAAACAGAAAATTTCAGAAACAAACTACACCCATAACTAACAAGGGCTGAAGTATCAGTGGAGTGGGGATTGGCAGTGGGCGTGTCACTGGCGTTCGGCGACACTAGCGCTGGAACGGAAATGACCGCGGCAAAATCTGAAACTAAGACGATGAAAAACTTGACGGGCGATGGCCGTCTGCCTGGTTTATACTGGATTATATACTAATATGATTACATAATAATATCTAGAACATGGAATCTAGAACATTCTAGATTAATACAACTAGACAATAGAGACAGATTCCAGATACCGTGAATCTTTGTTTTACCTATTGTAATGTAAAATGTCCACAATAAAAATAAAAATATTGTAAACCAACCACTGTTATGGTTTTTAAACAAAGGAACTTAGTATATTATACATTAAATAACTAGCATACAAACGTTACAAGTTATAATTTATTTAAACAGAATATTTTTTCAGTAATAGAAGAGTTTCAGTAAGTGTGTTTAAAAATTGCTTAAACAAAGTTTAATATGTTTATTACTAATAAAAATTACACGTATAACCACATTTTTATCGAGTGACACGTTAAATTACAAAATCTTACCCTTTGTGACTCCACGTTTCCACTCTACAGCACCCTGAAAAATAAAGGTTTTTTCAGAATTTTTAGGTAACTCACTGATTTTTCACCACATAAGCCTATGGATCATGGACCCATTTGCAACTGAGGGGAAAAAGCCTTTGGATATAAAAATATGGCAACTGATAATGACAGATTTTTATTAAGATACACTTAGAATCTTTTTATAAAAAGGTGAAAGAAAGAAACATGCAGAAATATTAACAAAAGTATGAACAAATATACGAATACAGAATTTAAAATTTACGAGGGGGCTAAACCCGTTTATTGTGGCTCAGTTTTATATTTAGTTTCATAAATAAAAATTTTTTTTATAAATATGCTTATTTTTAAGTAAGGCCACTGTATGGTTTACCATAAAACTTACAGTAAAAAAATCTCAGAAAAGCATTTATTGTTATATATTATTTTATATAATAATTAATATTTTTTATTATATTATTTTAGTCAAAAAGCTGTTTTTACAACATATTTCATTACAAATAGATTTTACACAATTTCAAAGCAAAGAATAGCAAAAGTAACCTTTTAAATAATAAAATATATGTTTCTATTAAACCGTAAGAATTATGTTTTTACCGTCAATTTTTTGTTTATATTCCTTCCTATCTTGTTTGTTTAAACTCGTTCAATACTCCCCTATTCTGAATAATGACTAATGAAGTGCACTCAGTAAAATCATACCCATTATGTTCGAAAACATATTTCGGAATGTGTTCAAAAATACATATTTTACTATTCAATTATTTACCCGTATTTTACTTTAAACCGTTGGTAAACTATTATACTATATATCCTATAATAAACTCTTATAATATCACAGCAGAATGTATGATTTTTCTATGATAAAAGGTGAATTTTAACCTTAAAACGGTTTTAACCTTCAGAAGGGCCAGACCGTTGTGAAATACTCATTTTGTATTCATAACTAAAGTATAATATATCATTAGATTTGGGACATTCTTCAGAATTTAAATATATTAATTAAACCTAATTTTTGCTCCATCAAAATAATTTTGCATAAAAAATTAAAAGAATTTTGTCAAAAACTAAATTTAAAAAGTAAGGCCTTGTAAAAATTTGAAATAAATTTGTATCAATAATCCAAGACATGAAAAATGTTTCAAACCTATTTTCCTACATGAATGTATCCCATAAATTGGATCTGTTATAAAGTTGTTACAAGTGACAGCAAGATAGTTGAAAAGTGACAATGACCATGAAAATCATGACAGTGTTCAATATTGAAAACTGAATAAATTAGATAGCTGTAATAACTAGCTGAACTAGAAACCCTGTAAAACTCGGTTAATTTACGAAATCAGGTTTTTATTAGTTTTGGGAAATAGATAAGCTTTACCATTAGAATATCTTTCACCATTAGAATTAGCTTAAAAACTGCACAATTAAGTTTCTTAAATTTTTTCTCTATCTCGAACGGTTACCGAGATATTAAAAAAGTCTAAACACAGTTGTATTTTGTATGTTGTACGTTGTACGGTTGTACGTGTTGTACGTTGTATTTTGGGGCTTCAATGTTAATCTTATGGAGGATAAGGAAAAATTAATATTTCCCATATTAATCAATATTTTTAGATTAAACTTGGTATTTACCTTCATGTTGTTGATACCCACCCGTTTATTCTTAAAAGTCACAGTTTATGTGGGTATCATTGCAGCAAACCTGCATACTCTTTTCCCATGTTAATCATATGGATAATATCCAAACTCCTTTATTTATGGACAGATGTTGATGAAAGTTGGTATAAATGTTAAAAATAAAATTTTTTGATAATATAAATGCCTAATTTCAGTGTTCCTCACAGCAGCAAACCTGCTCACTCATTCCCATGTTAATCTTATGGAGAATAGGCAAATGATTCTCGTGTTTATCGACAGATTTTGACCAAACTTGTCATATATTATTATTATTATATTATTGATTTGGAAATTCGCTGAGTACGCAGGTCTGCTGCGACGGGGGTATTTATTTATATAATCTATAGATCCGTAGTAGTCGCCTTGTGGTTTATGTATAGGCGCCTGAGGTTTGGGACCACGTTATCGTAACAACTGTATCAAGAATTGAATTTAAGTTGTTTAAACCATTTATTTATCAGATGTGATTTAACGTAAACAAATATTACCCTGGACCAATGAACGAGCTCTCCCTGCTGTCCCGCACCTTGATCAGGCTTGCCACCAGTATCACCACAATCGACACATATAGCAGCCCTACACCACGGTTGCTCGTATTCAAAACGAGCTCCAACATGAAATGTGCGCTTGTTACCATTCTTCACCACCCGAATATAGTGATTCTCATACAAATCCTTTTCAGGCAAACATCTGAATCCAATGACGGAGAAGATAGCTTCGTTCTCTAAAGTCTTGATGACAGCAATATAGAATGTTTCCCTGGTCGACGGATCTTGATCCATATAGCAATGTAAAAATAGAACATCACTCGTATTATGGTTTCACTTGTGTAACCATACATGTTAATGTACAATCATTTTATTGCGACTTTATCTACTATGTAAACTGCTTTTTAGTATCTTATGTATATTTTTTTATAAAAAAAAGATTACAATTTTATGTAAACGTAAATTAATAAGAGGTAACGCAACGATTTTTTGTGCAATCTTTCCCTTTTTGTGATTTATTGGTAGTGGTCATACATAACTGTTTTTGATTGGGGTATCATAAATTCGTCACTTTATGTTAGTCTGTAAATATCGTCCTATTTGAAAGCGATTAGTCAAGTCATAAGACACCACCACTAGACCACCGCTAGACCACCGGTAGACCACCGCTAGACCACCGCTAGACCACCGCTAGAGACCACCGCTAGACCACCGGTAGACCACCGCTAGACCACCGCTTGACCACCGCTAGACCACCGGTAGACCACCGCTAGACCACCGCTAGACCACCGCTAGACCACCGCTAGACCACCGGTAGACCACCGCTAGACCACCGGTAGACCACCGCTAGACCACCGGTAGACCACCGCTAGACCACCGGTAGACCACCGGTAGACCACCGCTAAACCACCGCTAGACCACCGCTAGACCACCGCTAAACCACCGGTAGACCACCGGTAGACCACCGCTAGACCACCGCTAGACCACCATTAGAACACCGTTTAATTAATTCCACATACTCACATGAGTGTTCACATGTGTAGTTTTATGTTAAAATACCACTGGAACACTGTCAGTTTTATATAGTCAGTTGTCTATAGTCAGTAATAGGGGTGATCAGGGGTCAGTTTTAGGGTGATCCCGCTTTGGTTTCTGTATATACAGGGTCTTTCGGAACTCTCTATCGCATGTGTGAACTATTTACGGGAAGATTAAAGCTAAATACTGAATTTAAATCTTCCGCAAGTCCTTTTCTCAAAACAACACTTTTAATGAATAAGCATTATAAATAAATGATTAAATTTGGTTCATTAAGTGTAACATTAAAAAAATACTTTAAAAATTAAAAAGGTTGTCTTTTCAACATTTTAATAAGTTTCAATATGTATCTTTAAAACTGTTTTTTTTACCGGCGCGTTAGCTCAGGGGTAATCCTCTGTCCAGGTCTTTGGATCTAAACCAGCAACACTCCGCAGATCATGTGTTCTTAAAGTTTTTGACAAAACTCATGATCCAGTATTGAAACCCATTTTTCGTGATTCATCCGTTTCAAGCTCTCAAACTATAAACATCATATCTGTGTCCGATTCTATATCCAAAAAAACATTTAAATATAAAACATATCTTAGTTTTTGGTGTTTCCCAAAATTTGTGTTTTGGATCGTGTGAGCTTTGCCTTTCACCTCTTCAACAATGTTATTATTAAAAATACTTTTACATGATATACTTTTTTGTAATCATAGAATCCTGATTATGTTGAAATACATCATGATTCGCTTTGCTTACCTGGAAACGAATTGCAATCCATTGTCCTAGGGTTTTGAGTCTGAAATATTGAACAGGATTTGAAAAATACTTCCACCAAAAGTTGTCATCATGTTTCAAAAAGTAAATGTATAGTTGGTAATCTTCATACACAGTGATTAACAAAACTTACTTACTTTTTTGTGTTTCAACATTATCTTTATCCTTAAAATTATGCTGGCTAAGTATTTTGATAGCAGTAGCTTGTTCAATTTTTATTTCGTCATTACTATTACGCATTAGTATTTTTAAATAAAAAAACTTATATCAGATCCATAACTTATCCATCTGATCCAGAATAAATTATGTAAACGTTAATCCTTATGTAAAAAATATTCTTATGTATTAATTTATAGAATAATACATATAATGTAAATAATGTTTGTCTATGAAATCAGGGGTTTTATGTGATTTATTTAACATGTTAACTCTTCAATTATTGGACTAACATATTCTACCGATTTAAATAATTTTATTCGGGAGCTTTAAAAGGGAGTTGTCATTTTTGCGGTGCGTTCTGGCAGCAATTTTTCTTAACTGACTATATATTTTAATTGGGGTTTATGTTTCAACATGGTGTTTTGTAAAAATGAATCCAGTAAGTTAATCTTGCGTGCCAATAAATTAGATAGGGGGACTTATACAAAAGACACTTCTAGTAAGTAAATCGACCAACGCCAGTCTTGTACTGTCTGTTGTGAAAGGTTATCGTGTTGTTCCGGGTTTTTGTTATAAATAAAATTACAGTTTTGTCTGTACATTGCTCAGAGTTATTTCTTTTTTAGTTATTTTTACATTTTGTGCGTTAGAGAATCCGAAACAAGACTTGCGTCTGTCTGTCTGTAACGTTCCAGGAGGCATTTTACACCGTCTTCTCCGAAAAAACGGGAGAACTGATAACAATGAAACTAATTTCATGCACTCTCTACATTCCATTTCAGTGCTTAAAATTGTCCACCGCCCTTTAAAAAGTAAATAACAATAAAAAAAATGTAAATTAGCGTGGCTTGCGTTTTTTTATTCTCTTTAAAAATGACCGGACCGTTTGTTCGATTGAATATTTTTCACACTCTGCACAGTTTAATTTGTAAACCCCAGATTTCAAAGCTTTTGAACAAACAGTTCGTCTAACATAGTTTACAGTGTGTGATCGCATTTATGTTTGTTTACGTCCTGTGTAATATATGGATTGTATTTGATTTTAGATGTACTTTCGACGGGAATTTCTGTGGCAAAAATACTTGATGATAAAGGCGCTAGAGCACTTTATTGAGTAGTTACCACCAATTTTGGACTTATTAGACAAGTCCAGGGACAATACAAAAAGTTAAAATTGGTGGATGGATTAACAATATTATTTTAAAACTTTTCTATAATTTTATCTATGTACTTACTCTTATTCGACCATCAGGTCCTCTAAGACTCTGTGTTGTGCTCGTACAGCTCGGACATCTGTACTGTTCCGTACTAAAAAAATTATTAAAATGAATACAAAACAAATTATTGCATTATGCTACTAATACGCTAGCAGTAACTACTCCTTAAGTTTTTTCCCAATGCATTAATGTTGTTGTGTGTTAACCGAAATATTATTTTTTTAAAGATAACTTTGAAATATTAGCTAAATGTACTATATTCTTGCAATAAAGATAACATTTGTGTGTCTTTTGTGTATTTTTGTGGCTGTGCTGGGACAATTACATAAAAACTTGGGGGATCGGTTTTGACATTATATCTTTACTCATTTCATCCGGAGCAAGGGAATACCGAGGCATGTTTCCGTGTTTCTGCAAGGGTGACCCTTAAGTGAACTTAACATTAAGCTTTGACATTTAACAATGCTGTCATTTTGAAATGGTATAAAATATAATTGTGTTAATTCGTAACCAAAAAGGTCTTCGGTGCAAGTACCACATACACAACAGATCTGCAAAGAATGTATAAAACACCGTTTATATCCTAAAGCTAAGAAATAAAGGAATTAAATAAGTATGCGTGCGTTTTTTCTTCAGTCCGTATTATTAAGACATTTTATAACAGAAAATAAATAGAAGCACTAACCTCAACAAAACATGATCTGGACACCTTTTGTGTTGCAATGCCTCACTTCGAGCTAGGGGAGGATGTGCCGGGTACTGTTTCGTGCGATATGTCTTACCAAACACCGACAAATGTCTCATACACAAGTCACAAGCTGTGTGAAGTGTGGAAGCTCTGATTTGTTAATGAGTGAGACTGTGAGAACTTTGGGGGTGGTTCTCGATAATAGCCTCACATTTTCTGACCACATCACACGTGTAGTACAGGTGGCTATGGGTAAGACTGCGAGGTTTGTACAGGTTCCATCGTGCCTGAAGCAATCAAGCTACATCTTGTGGAATCGTTGGTGCTGTCGGTGGTTTATTACTGTATTCCTGCTTACGGCAACAGCATTACTCGTGAGGAGATGGCCCGACTCCAGCGGCTGCAGAACACCACTGTGCGCTTTGTGTACGGTGTCCCCCGGCGAGAGCATATTTCTCCCTTCCGTTCTGCTGCTGGGCTGTGTGCAGGATACAAACATGCAACCTCATTCACCGGTGATGACTACACGAGCCAGAATACCTGGTGGACAGACTTGTTGCTCGCGGGAGGGTGGCGCTGCATAGCACCCGACAGGACGACCTACTTCATTTTCCTAAAGTGAATTTGGAGATGGGTTGGAGGGGGTTTTCATATTTTGGGCCTAAATTGTATAACGACCTCCCCCAAAACCTCAAAGCTCTGTCAACTACAACCTTCAGGACGAAATTGAAAAAATTAATGTGCGGTAAAACCTGTAAAACTGTACCACTATAATGCCAACAGTTGTAATTTTACAATTTTTATGTATATATTGATGTGTAAATTTTATTTATTATTCTTTTTTTGTAAATAAGTACCGGGTAAAACGGGGCGAATAGAAACAGCGGGGTGAATAGAAACAAAACTTCATTTTTATATATATGATTTTTCTCCTGCTTAACCATGGGCTAAAAGTGGCAACTGCTATTTTTTTCTTAATTGCTACACTTTAAGCTAAAAGGGAAATGATGGTTTGTTTGGTTGGCAGCACTGTTTCCTATTTGTATTTGTTATGGAGTGTATACACGGTTTTTACCCCGATTTTTTTCACCCCGTTTTACGGTAGCATAAGTGACACGAGTTACTCTGCAAAGCAGCAATTGTACTGAGAGACGCTCTAAATAAAAGACATTTTGATTTGTTTTGCAACATGTCTCATATGACGACCGGTGCGTAATCCACCTAAAGATACGGGTATTAATGATAACCTTAACATCCAAAGTTATTTTAATCATGCTAAACTATGAACTTACATCTGATCAAAATATGGCGTTCCAATTCCATTTATTTGGCACACCCAGCCTAAGGGAGAAAAGTCTGTTTAAAATATTTTTGTATTTACTTCCCTGTTGGAAATAGGTTTAATCATGGATATGTCTAAAGGGAATATTTTCACTTCATCTAAACAGCTGTTCTTATTATTTTATATTAAAAATTCAATACAATAGCACTGATGGTTTCTATAGAAACCTGTTACATATTTTCCATCTTAAAATCAACACTCCCCCAAAGCTAAGACATATCCATGTCAAAACCTTGAATTATTCTTGTATAGGAATGCCAATGATCACTTTTATATACTTTTCAGTAGAGTCTTATTTGGTATTCTAACTCTATCATTTACCTTAAATTTAGATTTTATAATAATTTTTGTGGGTTTATATTTAAAACCAGCTTCTTCAACATCAACTGGCTTCATATTTATTGTTGAGCGGTATAAACTATTATATTCTTTGACTATTTTTGGAATAATATCAATTCATCTATAGTTTTTGTTCATTTTAAATAGAACTTTCATTTTGGGTCCTGTTATATCTTTCAATAATGCTTGTGTTTTCTTCATTTTCTGTATGATACAATTTAATATTATATTTCTTAAAAACTTCATTAAATTCCTTGTTTTAAAATTCTTGACCTTTATCTGCATGCAACAAATTTGGTGGTTTGTGGCCAATTTTAATAGAATAATTTATTATTTCTTCAAAAGATTTGGACACGTTATTATCATCTGTTTTCTTCAATAGTTTTGACCAAACATATTTTGAAAAAGTATCAATAACATTCAGCATGGATTTATAAGATTAGATTAGATTAGGTTAGATTATTGAAATGGCGACCATACCACAAGGTAGGAATTTTAAGCCAAGTGTGAATAAGTATTGAGTGTAAGTGGATTGTGGCGCGATCTTGTAGTCTTGTTACTGACTAAGGCTGATATGTTCCTTAGACAGGACTGTTAATTAATAGCCCAACAGCCGATGGCAACTAAGGGACCTACAGTTTAACGTGGAATCCGAGCCACGGCATCTTAATTTACGAATTGGTCTAATTATAAGGATGGTCTTTGCGAATTAACGTAGTATTCAATAGTGGGGACGTTAATCCACACAAGAGAACACTACATTCACCGACCATCGCTCACAACTATCCACAATTCGTGACCTCCAAGTATCTAGATTACAGGACGGTGCCACCGTCCCAGTATACGTATACGTATACCTCTGGTTATATTCAATTCTTGAAAAATCTTTTTCTGTGAGTATATATTACTTTTCTTTCATATTGTTCATGTTTATAATATATTTTCCGTACAAATTATATGTAGTATATCAGTATATTACATAATATTTTGTCACATTCTTGGCCAATTGTATTTAACCTACTTAAAATTTGAAACATTAAAACATGAAATATTTTGTTTACATGACTCATGCCTCTACGATACCTTGCTATCTTTATTTAACCACAGTCTCATAGGCTCAGAGTTCTCGGCATATAAAGGTTTTAAGTAAAAATAAAAGTATTTAAGTTTAAACTATTTTATAAAATCTACGGATCAGCGTGCACAGTATTTTTTACTCACCCGAGACCAAATACAGTAAAAGGGTTAGGACGGGTGAACTGTTCATCTCTACCTTTACAATCAACCAGAGCAGTGAATTAGTTTGTGTGTTGTGTAGAGTTTGTCGCGTCTTGCGTCAGTCGCTACTTAGACAGGTGTTAAACACATTGCACACTCATTTCAACATATACAAAACTGTTTAACTGATAAAACGATCACGCAGTGTGCAGGCGTGAGGGAAGTGAGTTTACATTTATGGGAGGATGATAAACACAACGCACTGTGTTTCCATATCTGTGTTCAACGTTTTTGGTCGTATCAAGATTTTTTCAGCTCTTCACGTTTGTTGAGTAAATGGCCAATTTATGTAAAATTTCAGTTTTTTATTTATAATGGATATCAGATAATTGGAACGAAAATTGCCGGCAAAACAGGTTTTGATGTCTATGTTTCTAAAGGATGTATTAAACTCAATTCACGATATAAGCTAGGGCTAACATATAAATACAATGATTGATTAGTAATTATGCTAATATTTAATTATTATATATTTTTTAATTTATAATTTCAAGGGAATGCTGTGTTTTCAGATTTTTGTAGAAGTTGTCAAACATATTTATCGTGTTAGACAAAATAGCGTTCAAGGAATCTATTATTATACCCTGTAATGATAAATACCCCCGTCGCAGCAGACCTGCGTACTCAGCGAATTTCCAAATCAATAACATAATAATAATAATATATGACTAGTTTGATCATTATCTGTCAATAAAAATGAGTATTATTTGCCTACTCTCCATAGATTAACATGGGAAAGAGTATGCAGGTTTGCTGCTGTGAGGAACGCTGAATGCTGAAGTAGGTGTTTCTAGCGTAAACAATAATTTTTTTTAACATTTATATCAACTTTCATCAACATCTGTCCATAAATAAAGGAGTTTGCCTATTCTCCATATGATTAATATGGGAAAAGAGTATACAGGTTTGCTGCCATGATAAACACATAAACTATGATTTTTAAGCATAAATGGATAGACCTCAACCACATGAAGCTAAATATCAAGTTTTATCCAAAAATATTGATTAATATGGGAAATATTAATTTTTCCCTATCCTCTATAAGATTAACATTGGAGCCCCACAATACAACATACTGTGTTTAGATTTTTTAATATCTCGGTAACCGTTGGAGATAGAGAAAAACTTTAAGGAACTTAACTGTGTAGTTTTTTAAGCTGATTCCAATGGTGAAATATAAAATTATAAATTTTTAAAAATTACATGTGAAAAACGCAAAAAACCCCATTTTGGGGTACAAAACTCCCCCAAACTACCCGTTTCCATTGACCGATATGTCTGGTTTACGAACTCGTCCGAGCATTTGTAGGAATACACGTTTCTACCAAATTTGGTCTCGATCGGACCATTTTTACGAGAGTTATCGTGTTCACAGACACACACACACACACACACACACACACACACACACACACACACACACACACACACACACATATATATATATATATAAATTTTAACGACTATTGTTTTTGGACTCTGGGCACCTAAAGAAGAAAAAATAACATGGTCCCGGGCTTAAGTCTCGCCATGAGACCTACGGTAATAGCTTCTTCCCTATAGGAAATTCGCTAAAAAACCTCTGTATTAGTCTAAAAATAAGTCACATGAGGTTATAAGTACAAAAGTGTTTCAAACACCCCACGCGAAGAGATACTTGAAGATGTTTTCAGTAGATTTAAAATCTAAATATTTCCAGTTTGCTAAAGATTGATGGTTTCCAGCTGGCCATTCATTCAACCGATTGGAACAACTACGATTGAATCGGTTTTTTCATTCGGTTGTTTCCAGCACTGACCTGCAATGTCGTCGATGGATGACACAACACGGCGCCGGAACCGATGGATCATCCGCCGGCCACGCCGAAGACATCGTTTTGGCATTAACCACGCAACACGGAACAAATATTGCACCGCCATTTTATGTGCAGAACATCCGGGATGAAGGGGCTAATGTTTGAGTGTTGTAATTTTCGATTTCGTGTAAAAGTAGTATAGTATGCAAACATTTTGTTATGAAAGTGATTTTTTCTACCGTTGACAATTTTCGGAATAGTAACTCTGATACTCTGTTGTGTATTTTCTATTTTCTATTGACATGGATATGTCATAGCTCTGGGGGGGTGTTGGCGATTTTTAAGATGGAAAACATGTAACAGGTTTCCATAGAAACTACTAGAACTATTGTATTGAATTTTTAATATAAAATAATAAGAACAGCTGTTTAGATGAACCGTAACCATTTCCTTTAGACATATCCATGATCTAACCTATTTCCCACAGGGAAGTAAATACAAACATTTTTGACATGGATATGTCTTAGCTCTGGGGGGTGTTAGCGATTTTTAAGATGGAAAACATGTAACAGGTTTCCATAGAAACTACTAGAGCTGTTGTATTGAATTTTTAATATAAATGAATAAGATCAGCTGTTTAGGTGAACTAAAACCATTCCCTTTAGACATATCCATGATCTAACCTATTTCCCACAGGGAAGTAAATACAAACATTTTTTTACATTACATTTCAGTACAATGATATTATTACATTACTGAAATAGCAACCTAACCAGACAGGTATATTAAGCCGAGTAAATATATGGGAGTGTAAAATGACTGTGGCGTGATCTTGTAGTCGTTACTAAGGCTGACATGTTCCTTAAATAGGGCAGATTAATTAATATCCCAACAGTCAATGGCTTCTGAGGGACCTACAGTTTAATAGTACGGACGTTAATCCACACCAGGGAATATCACATCCACCGACCATCGCTTATAACTATCCACAATCCGTAACCTCCAAGTAGCTGGATTATAGGACACACCACAGTCCCAGTCTGTTAATACACTCGCATAGGTTGAATTAAACACTTTCATGCTTGCATAGTTTATTGAGTAGCCACATTGGCACTGTACAAAATGTAAACAAAATAATTAAGACTAAGGTTAAAAGTAAAATGTACAGCACTCGTCATAGTTCAACAGGATCGTTAGTATACATTTTAACCACTATTTGGCTTTCAAATACGTCACAAACAAAAGGTTAATACTAAATGTATTATTGTCCCTCAAACAAAGTGAGACCACAAAAACCTAAAACGTATTTTTGACAGTCTTATAAAACTTAATTAAACCGTTTTATTGTATTGAGATTATTACGTTTCTTTAGCCATTTAATTGAAACTCGAACAATTGTTTAATCTATTTATAGGTAAGTATTTACACCCTAGGTAAATAGAAACAAGAAATTTAAGAGTGATGCAAAAAAAACTGATTGGTGTCAAGATAGCTTATGTTAAATGACTAAGAAATTACGTCCCTTATGTGTGACTGTCACAGGTTTGCTAAAATTTTATTTGAGCAAAAATAAACTCAACATACCTGTTTTAACTATTTTATATATATTGGGTCCACTTACATGTAAATAAAAAAGTATATAAATTATGTAACACTAATTTTTTATTAAATGTATTATTAAATTATAATGTTATAATTATAAGTTCGTGTGCCAACAATATATGACACTGACTGTATTAATAATTTAATTACGTACATTGAATATTCGTTGTCCTGAATTTAACAATGCGTACTTGCAGAATGACTAAATAATCTATCTATTTAGATTTGTGTTAATTGTTTTTTTAATTATGGCTTCGCTAATTATAATTTGACCTTCCTTAAAGGAAACTCTTGATTAACGAAGTTTTACTGAGGAGAATGATTAAGAAAACAGACGAGTAAAATGTCCGTGACACTTTACAATAATAAGTCCTTTGATATAATAATATAACAAAATCAACTATCGTCATAAAGTTGAAATTATTGACAAAAGAAAGTGATTTATTTTCTTATTTTCACTTTAAGTTTTCTTTAACTACACTGTCAGCCGATGGACAGCATAGAAAGAGCATAACTAATATGGCTAAGCCCACATTAATGTGTATCCTTTACTGGTACATAAACAAAACTATCCCAAAGTAGATAGGGTACATTCTAAATATTTTAGTTTAGAATACCATTATTAAAACGACTGGAAAAGTATCAATAGGTCTACTTATGATTGAACTAGTTGATCTTTCACGAATCAATCAAGAATTTGTTTAATAATCTTTAAGTCAAAGAGAAATTACAGAGTTCTTTAATTATTTATAGTTTTTAGTTTCTTTTACAGAGTTAATTTGGTAAAGATATGTCTTTTAGGGAATGTTAATAAGGAATCGAAACCACTATACAATAAAATTTACCAACTAAAATATCTCATTAAATAAAATTCCAATCAGATAGTACGAGTATTTCTATTTCTAAGATATAGAACATTTTTCCAATTCTTCATTGTTTTTTTACCGTTCAACTCGGGTTGTATAATGAATTATAACATAGACTCTGTTCAGTTGGTGCGGTTTGGGGTACATCTTATCTAACTTATTTTATATTTAAATGTTTTACTATTCAATTTCATAGCATGTTCCTGAATCAGAAACTAAGATCAACACTTAGTGAGTTTCAATTACATCAGTGGAAAAGTCTCTTGGTATTTAACGAGTCTGAAGCTGTCTGAGTAGGAAACACGGATCAATCTCTTTGAGTATCAGGGTTCCAGAAGTTCCAGTATCAGGGAGGTATAAGCAGTGGGAGTTTCACCGGTGGACGCCCGCTCCAATATTTGATGGACATGACACCTTGGTCCAATGGACACACTGGCTGCGCCCCTGGTCGTACCTCATCCCCCGTGGACACAGGAAAGACTCTCTCTGGCCCGTCGTATGGCACAAGTGGAATACCTGGAACAAAGACATTCTCGTTGTTCAACGGATCTCTGATAGCTGATTAAAATACTGCACTGAAATATCTTTACCAAACCTTTTAGTTTTTCATTATCTGAAGTTTATTTTACAAATGTCTGATGATTAATAATTGTTGTTCATTATAATTATTATAACCAGACTTGTTTAAACTAATTACAAATAACTGTACATTGAGGATCTAGCCACACTTATTCTTCAAAGTAGCAGATAATCGTTTAAAAATTCAGAAATGTACGAGACATAGACTAGCATTATGACTCTTAATAACTACCAATGCTACACCCTCATTCCTATTTAAAATACTTGCTGACCCAGCGAACTTCGTAACGCCCTACCTGTGTTAACTTTAAGATTGGCCAATGCTTGAAATCGAATAGCATTACGGCTTCGTTGTGAAAGATATATTCTGGGCCGCGGGCTATTTAATAACAATACTGAAACGATAAGACATTAATAACATTCTCACAAAACAAATAAATTTAAGTGAATTGATTCAAAATTTTTATCCAACCTAAACCCAAACCAAACATAACTTTAATACGGCTTTTACTATAATACAGCTGATTATTATAATAAAAATAATATGTATGAATATTGTAATTATTATTTATTTGGCCAACATAAAAACACGTGACTTTTAATCGGACTTAATAAAAAATATAAATACATAATCCCCCAAAAACCTAACTTGGTGAATAAAGCTGTTCATTTTGTACAGCACTTATTTAATTCATAGTTTTACATTAATGAATGGTTCAGATGGCATTGGGTAATAAAGCATATTGCTAAATGAAAGTAAATCAAACAGCTGATTTTCTACAATCAAAAACTTGATTTCTTAAGGTATAAGAAATCAAATTATTAAAATCAAATATGTTTCCGGCAAGGTTTTAGCAAAAACATTTTTCGAAAAATCCATAAGTTTCCATTTTATGACGTTTCAAATGTCTAATGTTAACCTTATGGAGAGTAAGTTTGTTTACAAATTTTCTACAATCAAAAAATTTGATTTCTTATACCTTAAGAAATCAAATTTTTTGATTGTAGAAAATATAATTGGTATAATTGGTCAAAATAAAAATTGTTTATGCTAGAAATTCCTACTTTCAGTGTTCCTCACAGCAGCTAACCTGCATACTCATTTCTCTTGTTTATCATATGGAAAATAGGAAAACTCCTTTATTTATGGACAGATGTTGATGAAACTTGGTATAATTGGTCAAAATAAAAATTGTTTATGCTATAAATGCCTACTTTCAGTGTTCCTCACAGCAGCAAACCTACATACTCTTTCCCATGTTAATCTTATAAAGAATAGGCAAATAACTAACTCACATATTTATCGACAGATATTGATAAAACTTGACGTATAATATTTTTATTACATTATTTATTTGGAAATTCGCCGAGTACGCAGGTCTGCTGCGACGGGGGTGTTCGAGTCTCCCATAAGCTCGGCGTAAGCGGCATATTTATTGACCGTTCCGCTTGCTCTGAGTTGACAATATTAATCACCCCGAAGCTGGATCTCCAATGCAAATGCTCGGTTAATTGCTGAGGACAGTGATGAGTTACTGAGCTCTCCACCTACGTGGTGAAAGTCTCCTCCGCTCCTTACGCAAGGTTAATACCTAGTTCGAAGCCCGTCCACCAATAAATATAACACTTCCGCAGTAACACCCTGATCAACTGCAACATCTCTAGCCGTTTACGAGCATTGATATTGCAGTCTTTTATCTCATTGCTTAACACGAGCTGTTAAAGTCACACCAGTCAATTTATTCACGATATTAAACCTTTATGGCCCACGAATATGCTTTCTGTCTGATTGGCCAATGCTTGAAATCGAATAGCATTACGGCTTCGTTGCGAAAGATATATTCTGGGCCGCGGGCTATTTAATAACAATACTGAAACGATAAGACATTAATAACATTCTCACAAAACAAATAAATTTAAGTGAATTGATTCAAACTTTTTATCCAACCTAAACCCAAACCAAACATAACCTTAATACGGCTTTTACTATAATACAGCTGATTATTATAATAAAAGTAATATGTATGAATATTGTAATTATTATTTATTTGGCCAACATAAAAACATGACTTTTAATTGTACATAAAATAAAAAATTAAATACATAATCCCAAAAAAACCTAACGTGGTGAATAAAGCTGTTCATTTTGTACAGCACTTATTTAATTCATAGTTTTACATTAACGAATGGTTCAGATGGCACTGGGTAATAAAGCATATTGCTAAATGAAAGTAAATCAAACAGCTGATTTTCTACAATCAAAAACTTGATTTCTTAAGGTATAAGAAATCAAATTATTAAAATCAAATATGTTTCCGAGAAGGTTTTAGCAAAAACATTTTTCGAAAAATCCATAAGTTTCCATTTTATGACGTTTTAAATGTCTAATGTTAACGTTATGGGGAGTAAGTTTGTTTACAAATTTTCTACAATCAAAAAATTTGATTTCTTATACCTTAAGAAATCAAATTTTTTGATTGTAGAAAATATAATTGGTATAATTGGTCAAAATAAAAATTGTTTATGCTAGAAATTCCTGCTTTCAGTGTTCCTCACAGCAGCTAACCTGCATACTCTTTCCCATGTGAATCATATGGAAAATAGGAAAACTCCTTTATTTATGCACAGATGTTGATGGAAATTTGTACAAATTGTCAAAATAAAAATTGTTTACGCTAGAAATTCCTACTTTCAGTGTTCCTCACAGCGGCAAACCTGCATACTCTTTCCATCGACAGATACTGATAAAACTTGAAGTATACTATTTTTATTACATTATTTATTTGGAAATTCGCTGAGTACGCAGGTCTGCTGCGACGGGGGTGTTCGAGTCTCCCATAAGCTCGGCGTAAGCGGCATATTTATCGACCGTTCCGCATGCTCGGGGTTGACAATATTAATCACCCCGAAGCTGGATCTCCAATGCAAATGCTCGGTTAATTGCTGAGGACAGCGATGAGTTACCGAGCTCTCCACCTACGTGGTGAAAGTCTCCGCTCCTTACGCAAGGTTAATACCTAGTTCGAAGCCCGTCCACCAATAAATATAACACTTCCGCAGTAACACCCTGATCAACTGCAACATCTCTAGCCGTTTACGAGCATTGATATTGCAGTCTTTTATCTCATTGCTTAACACGAGCTGTTAAAGTCACACCAGTCAATTTATTCACGATATTAAACCTTTATGGCCCACGAATATGCTTTCCGTCTGGAGTTACAGTGAAGAAGGGGCTATTAAAACTTTAACTGGTAAGACTTTACTTTCAATGCGTAGTGATTTATAGGTTAAATCGATTTTAAAGAACTAAGTTAGCTTTACATAACATTAAATTATCTTTATGAATTGAATAACTTCTTCATTATACATTATACGTCTTCCAATACTACTTAATGTATTTAAATTTATATTGTAGCTAGTGTTACCCATCACGCGTTGCAGTAATAGACAAACAGATTTATTAGGTTTAGGTTCGCTGGCAAATATAAAACATAGTATAATTATTATTAGCTTTCAGAATTTGTGACCTATCCAGGTATTTTATGCCAACATATTGTAAGAAATGTGTGTATTCATGTGTAATTAAAACATTAAAACATAATATGTATACCTAAACATTATAAATATTTTTAATTCAGCCAACATATAAACATTTTTTTTTTAATCATAAAACATTATCCCCAAATTCTGTACTGAGAATTATTATATTTATACAGTAATTAGATACCATTAATTACTTACTACTTTATGCTCGTTTCTTTGTATTGCTCATTGGTTAAAAAACAGCTGCTGTTTATATCTTAATAGGTAAGATACATATGTTGGAATCCAAAACAAAATTTCCCCATAAGATTAACATGGGAACTTTGAAGTCGTATAGGGTAGAAAGTTATGGGGAAATCGTCACAAAAACTAAGACTTTCCTATTTAAGACCTAAAAAACCAGTATACCAAATTTCAGCTACCTAGGTAATAAAGAAGTGGGAGAATTAGTGATGAGTGAGTGAGTAAGGGCTTTGAATTTTATATATACAGATTATATACAAAAGGTGTTAAATTGGCTTGAACGACAGAACCCGTAAGAAGGAGATAACAACGATCAAGAAGATAGCACAAGCCAACAGATACCACTCCTCACTAATACATGAATAAGAGAAAAAGTCTATAAAGAAAAATAAGAAATCACAGTGTGGTGTTTTAAAAACACTACAAAACGAAGGTGAAGCAGCCAATAGATTTGCAGTTTTCAATTACACAGGGGAAAAACTCAAAGAATTGCAACTAAATTTAAGAACTATGGAGTTGCAATAGCATTCAGTACGCAGAACACCATGGATATAATACTCCACACGAAGATTGAAGGAACCAATAAATTAAACCAAACAGGAATATACAACATTGGATACAGAGACTGCGATATTATCTACATAGACCAGACCGTCAATTTTATAAAAAGGTACAAAAATCACATCTCAGCATGGAAGAATGGAAAACCTGAAAGATCAAACGTTGCAAAACACTTTCTGGAAAAGGACATAACCTATCAACAATCAATGAAGACCTCAAGAACATCAAGACTTGTAAAAAAGGAAATGGGTTGACAAAGGAAAACAAAGGAAAAGTATAATCTTGTATATAATTACAATATAAGTGTAAATATATTAAGTAGTGTTGGAAGACGTGAGTTTTTACTTCATCCTTTATGAATTAGAAATAAGTGTAAGATGATTGTGGCCTTGTAGTCTTGTTCGTTTTTGCGCGAGTTATCTAGTTTACAGACATGAACGGACGTAAGTTTACGGAATCTGGGGACCTCAAAATGAAAAAAAACTAGTACATTATAGCGTGGTATCTTATTATGGATAAACTGGTGATTATTTTGATTTCGAAGAAAAGTGCGAAACTACGGTAAGGCTCTTAAAGTTAAAAATGTAATTTATGTAAAAATGAAAATAAAAGGGGGGAGGTACTACACTACATGTCACATAAGCACCAAAAAAATCCAGCTTTGTGTCTGTAATAATTTTTGATAAAATGGATCATAAACATATTAAATTTAACATTGGAAACATAGGAACTCCCTTTTAAGTTTTTCCAACATGTTCTATTATTTGGTTGTTTAATAACAATCACAAATTTAGTCCAAATCTAATTACGTCCCGCCCTTTCACAAGGTCCTCGAACTGCAACGATAAGTCTTGTAGAATGAGTAAAATGCCATCCCTTAGCGAAACAGCTTTTAAAATTAGAGTCTTAATTGCAGTTTTATTACTAAACTAAATCTTCCAGTGTGTGACAAATTGGTTGTTTATCATCCAGATATGTCTTCAGTCTGACAGCAGAACATTTCCGCTCTCTAGCTGTAGATGTCGCGCCATGCACGACTCTCTCTGTACGCCAGAGCCGAGGTCAAGACCCCTGTAACTCCTTCATTTGTATAAGCCGCAGCTATAATTAGCGCTCTAGGCCACTTTCACTGTTTTTTTATTTATTTTATCGAGCCTCTCCATTATCTCGGGAGCTCACGCTGTTCGTCGGTGAATACGTTTAAAATCTCGCTTTGTGGTTTGCTATGTATTGTTTCAAGCTTATGATGTTCACAACATAAGGTGAACATATGATGGATGGCCCTCCTTAGTCCGTTATATATGGTTCCTTGAGGAAAGGCCTTCAATGAAGCGCCCATATATTTTAAATTGGAAAACATTGTTTTTGTATTTACGTGTTACAAAAATCAGTGGACCTATTGTACTGAAATTTTATACTCTGTTTTATTACTGTTTCTTCAACAGTAACAAGTCTAAAATATCGCGCCACAATCATCTTACACCCATTTCCAATTCACTCTTGAATTAAAATACCTACCTGGGTAGGTCGCCATTTAAGAAAGATAATAATTAGCTTTCTGTATATTTAGAAACCTATGGATGAAGTACAAAACATTTTACTTCATTATTCAATCTTTTATTGTACTTTTCCAACGCGTTTGTGTTTTCATCTATACAACATTTCTGCTGGAGAAACCCTCCGTTTCCAAGTGATTACCTAATAGTTTTAATCAAAAAAGCTATAGCTGTTAATTATATTATGTTGTCAATAATACTACAATTATCTATCACGTACAATGCAAAAACTACATTAATAACGTTACAAATAACCACAACACTCCGCCTCCTATCGGGGCGACACAAGTCAACGTGCGTTTAGAATGAGAATTGAAGCCTTACTGTGATATAGACGCGTTGGAACAGTCCAATATATTGAATAATGAAGAAAAATATTAAGCGTTACGTTACCATTATGAATTGTGCTTCACTCACCAATCGTTTTAAGTGGAGCCACTTCCCAACGGCAATGGTAATAACTAATAACTGAAGATGTGATTCTCTCTTGGAATGGATTAATCATTACCTTACCTTTCTCTGGTGGGTAATTAAGCCAAGTATGAATGAGAAATGAATTTAAGACGGGTTTCACGCAATCTTGTAGTCTTGGTACTAGTTAAGCCTGACATTTTCCCTAGACGAGTGTTGCCCAACGGCGATGACATCTGAGGGACTCTCAGGTTCAACATGGGATCCGTGGCAGTTATAGCTGAGTGGGTAGAGTACTGGCCTACCACCCAAAAAACTCGGGTTCAATTCCCGGTCATGACACATGAAATTTAATTTCTCAGACTGCCACCGTGCTTCGGAAGGAAACCGTTGGTCCTGGCTACCTAAGACTGGGATGGTGGCGTCATCCTGTAATCCAGCTACTTGGAGGTCACGAATTGTGGATAGTTATGAGCGATGGTCGGTGGATGTAGTGTTCTCTTGTGTGAATTAACGTCCGCACTATTGAATTCTACGTTAATCCGCAAAGACCATCCTCATGATTAGACTAATTCGTAATTCAGAGGCCGTGGTTCGGATTCCACGTTAAACTGTAGGTCCATTGATTGCCATGGGCTGTTGGGCTATTAATTAACAGCCCTGTCTAAGTAGTCTTACTTAGACTTACGAATGACGTCTTACATTGAACTCTCATTCATACTTGGCTTAAAATACCTACCTGTAGAATGGTCACCATTTCAAATAATCTAACCTAATCTAATCTAAAGTAGTCGTTAGGTCACGTTAGAGGCAGTAGTGCGACCTGAAAACTCTAACATTAGACCTTGGCCAGAAGGTTACACGGAACTTTACTTTAACATGGGATCCGAACCAAAATTTTTTGCTCTCAATCACGAATTGGTATAATAATTATGGAGATGGTCTTTGCGGATGAACATAGTATTCAGTAGTACGGTTAATCCACACCAGAGAATATCACATTCAACAACCATTGATCATAGCTATCCACAATACGTAGCTGTATTACAGGACACGCCACCATCCCAGTCTTTCTCACAGCAACATTTTACGTTTGGGGCGGGGTTTCACTCTGCACAAGTGAATGCTGGATGCCCATCGGATGAGGACGGATGGTTTATGAGACGGCTGTGTGGGCTGTTAGAAGGCCTATTATCCAACAAGACCAGCTCGTGTGACGTCACTGTTCTCACGTTAGTCAGCTGTTCATGGAGCCCGCGGCTCCCCGGGTGAAAGGTTGAGAAATGAAAGAAGGAAACCGTAATGTTTTGTTTCTAAATTAATCTTTGACCGACCATATGTTTTGGTGGTTAACCATCTTTCTAAACTTGGCCTAAAGCTCAACCAATTAACGCACAAACAGCGACATACAAAACAGATTTATTTGGTTTAGGTTTGCTGTCAAATTTTAAACGTAATATAATTATTATAACCCTTCTGAATTTTTGGCCTATCGAGGTAATCTATAATATTATAAAGAAGAAGTGGTTTTTGTATGTTTGTATGTATGTTTGTTTGTGGGTTTGTTGTGGCATGTAAATGCAAAAAATACTTGACCAAACAGTTTGAAACTCATGCAACACATAGGCATACTCATTTCCTTAAAATCCTCTCGGGCTACGCCCTGTGAACGTCCTAAGTTTCAAGTTTACATTTTTAGGGAATGAAAACATAATATTACTTGAATGTCAACAGCTGTGAACACTAAAATTTGACAGTTCGGGGAGAAGAAGAAGAAAGAGCTGCCGTGACCGTCCTAGGTTTCAATGTTTACATTTTCTAATCCGTTTGCACTATATTTTGACTGTTCGGGAAGAAGAAGAAATAAAGTTGATTTTTTAGATAAACTGCTGGATCGAAATTAGTGAATTATTTGAAATAGTGGAATGGTAGATTTTAAGTTTTTTCCGACGGCTGTCTCTATTACATTAATCCTTATCCTCTGCTAATATTTGACATGTGTTACTTTGAAATGTTGTAGACACTCGTGTTTTGTCATTTTGTAAACAATGAAGAATTAATTAACAATACCTTAAATGTATCAGTAGAGCCTACACCTTTCAGCCTTTTAAACCCGTGCGAAGAACGGGTACTTTGGCTAGTTTAAGCTAAAATATGTGTAAGAAATAAGTGTAATGACTTGAAACATTTAATCATATATTAAAAATGTGACAGACAATATCATCTTACACCAGAATGTCTTTGATCCTTTTACAGCCTGGTAAATACACACTCTCGCACGCACACACACACACATTCACTTACAAAATCAAATTAATTCGATAATAATACACAATACCAACCAATTATATATTTTAAATAGCAAAAGGAAAATATAAAAAATACACAACAGCTGAGTATTATAATAAACGTAATATGTATAAACATTGTAATTATTTTTAATTTGGCCAGCATATAAATATTTGCTTTTGAATTGTAAAAATAATCCTCAAAATCTGTACCAAGATTAGATACCATTAAGTGATATTTTATGGTTGCTTCTTTGGCTTGCTCAATGGTTTGAATAACAGCTGCTGTTAAAATCAAAATCGTTTCCCTATAAGATTAACATGAGATCATTTAAGTCATTAAGTCAAACACAGTCTTTCCTGTTTTAGGCCTTAAGAAGCAGTAAACTAAATTTCTGTCTCCTAAGTAATTGAGAAGTGGGAGAATTAGTGATGTTGTTTATGTTCACATTCTCTCCAAACAGGTATTTTCCAACGCCCCGTGTTACAATTTAAACTTAAACCTATAGGCACTAAATGAAACGTTTGCACTCATAAAAAGACTCAATGTTGCCAAGAATGACACTGGTTCTCGGACAATGCCAAACCGAGAAGACTCGGAGAAAGCTATGGAAAGCGAGTGTCGATTGTTCGTTATGTCTTGCAATACAGTAAACAACCGCCACCACCACCAGGCTGCTCTCGATGTGGTTGGTGGTCGATGATGGCGAATAATGCCTTCTAAGTGTCTACACAACACGTCCACACTATTGAATACAACGTTACCCACAAAAAATAATAAATAAACAACACACACATACATACACAATACCCCCGTCGCAGCAGACCTAAGTACTCAGCGAATTTCCAAATCAAAAATATATAATAATAAAAAAACTATATGACAAATTTGGTAAAAATCTGTCGATAAACATGAGAATTATTTGCCTACTCTCCATAAGATTAACATGGGAAAGAGTGTGCAGGTTTGCTGCTGTGAGGAACACTGAAAGTAGGTGTTTCTAGCGTAAGCAATTTATATTTTAACATTTATACCAACTTTCATCAACATCTGTCCATAAATAAAGGAGTTTGCCTATTCTCCATATGATTAACATGGGAAAAGAGTATGCAGGTTTGCTGTCATGATAAACACATAAACTATGAATTTTAAGCATAAATGGGTGGGTATCAACAACATGAAGGTAAATACCAAGTTTATTCCAAAAATATCGATTGATATGGGAAATATTAATTTTTCCTTATCCTCCATAAGATTAACATTGGAGCCCCAAAATACAACGTGCTGTGTTTAGATTTTTTAATATCTCGGTAACCATTGGAGATAGAGAAAAACTTAAAGAACCTTAATGGTGTAGTTTTTTAAGCTGATTCTAATGGCGAAAGATAAAATTGGATTTTTTTTTAAATTACATGGGAAAAATGCAAAATACCCATTTTTTGGGTACAAAACCCCCAAAACTACCCCTTCCGATTGACCGATATGTCTGGTTTACGAACTCGTCTGAGCAAATGCAGGAATACCCGTTTCTACCAAATTTGGTCTCGATCAGACCATTTTTACGAGAGTTAGCATCCGCAAAGGCATCCTCATAATTAGACCATTTGGTTCGGTCCAACGCTAAACTGTAGGTCCCTTAGATGTCACTGGGTGTTGGGCTATTAATTAACAGTCCTGTCTAAGGAACATGCCAGCCTTAGTAACAAGACCATAATCATCTCACACTTTTTCTAATTCATACTTGTCTTAAAATACCTCTCCGTTTTAGTTAAAAGTATAAAAATGACTTTATATTTTCTTCCCTTATACCATTTTCCAATTTTCTTACATAATACAGTATATGGAGAGAGTATTATTTTCATCAAAATTTTGGAATTTGAGTTAAGGGAGGAGATATCCATTTTGGGGCTTCCTGAATCAAAATATGTGGTTTTTGGATGTCTGTCTGTTTGTCTGTATCTTCTGAGACCACACTAGGTAGTTTAATATGAATGAATTAATGAAGTATACATGTGCATTATTGCTATATATATTTCCAGACTATATTTTTTAATTTTTGATTTTCAAAGGTAGTTTACCCCTAAATACCTATTTCATCTGAGTGAGTCATCTCTTTTTCACAGAGAAACGTTACTAAAAGGTCTTGTTTAGTTTAACAGAAAGACAGACAGACAGAAATCAAGACAAGACCCATTTCGGGTTTCCTGGGTATAAAATGTACCAAATTCCCAAGCAACGAACAGACAAAAAATTTAATTTATGTAAACAGCTGTTGCTAGATAAACAAAACGCTGACCTGGCAGTTGGCTTCCACGTCGGCTACCATCTTGCCCTTGACGGAGCCGCAGGTGAAGGACGTGGCGGGTATGGCGATGAGGGCGGGGTATTGGGCGGCTGCGGCGGTGGCGCTGGGCGGCTGGGCGGCCACGTACACGGGCTTGCGGCCTGCCTGTCGCAGGAACCGGGAAGGCGACTCGTCATACAACCGGCCGAACCCGGTCCATATCTGAACAACATGAATAGTCACATATAATACGTTCAATGATAACAAAACATCTTTATTTTCTGTACATCGTATTTTATTTCTGACGTTCCAAAATCTATTACTAACCTAAACGTTCGATTAAAAAATCGTTTGAATGAATGAAAACTATTTTTTTAGGTTTCTACGATAGCAAAAAACATTAAAATTATATTTAGAACTAGCAGTAAGCCCGTCCCATGTACGGGTTGTAGGATTCAGTTTAAAGAAGAAAGATCATCATACCAAAATGTAAACCTGAAATCCTAAACAAATCAATACAAAGAAAATAAATCAATACCCAGCTTTATTATTTAGCATTACTTTACAAAATTAAATAGATTAGAACATTTATACCATTATTATTAATAGTTATACGTTAAAATAACTTTTTACTATAGTATGATTTCGAGATGGGTTTAAATCAATGACCAACATAAACTAACTAATATTGATTCAGCAACTGATTATTGCCAGTAGGTTATTCATTTAAAACTGAAGCAAAATGCGACCAATATCGCGTAAAAAGTGGGGTTTTAAATGCTCGTTATTTACTTTTCAAGGGTCGGCGGACACTTTTAAGCCTTTAAAAACCTTCTCTGGAATGTAGAGAATACATTAAATAAGTTTCATTGTTATCAGTTCTCCCGTTATTTCGGAGAAGACGGCGTTAAATGCCTCCTGGAGCGTCACAGACACACAGACACAAATTGAGATAAGACCGGTTTCGGCTTCTATAACGCACGAAAAGTAAAAATAGCTAATAATGAATAACTCTGAGCAATGTACAGACAAAACTCTAATTTTATTTATATAGATGACGTCAAATCTATTACTAACCTATATATCGTTCGGCTAATAGATGCGAAGCTCGTAACTAAGTGTTGCGGCAGACAACAATCGCGTAACAGCTGTTGTAAAATAACAGTTTCAAAAGTAACCTGTTAATGAAACAGCTCCAAAGCGCGTGAAACAACAGGCGCGGGTGGAACGCAAATAGACGTTGAATAACTGAGCCGGACGGTCCGCAGATGAAATTCACTTGGCGATACAACCGTGCAATTGTTGTTCTTATGTAGGCGGAGGATTGGAGCGAAAGTGGGCGCGATTATGGCGCCAGTGGATAGCTTCCTAGAGATTATCACCTGCCGTACCTTCGCAATACCATCGGCCAACACGTTTGTTTATGGCGCTGCGTGATGCTGCGTGGACCCGCTGATTGTATCTTGTCAAGCTGTATCTACTCTTAACAAAATCTTTATCATACCAGAGAGGAACGAATCATAAGGAGAGGAGGCACCTTATGGGACTTAGTGAAGTCGATAAAATCTCAGGACAAGTGTTGCCATCTGTCGGATCTAGCGGTGAACTAGGCCTCTGTGACGCCGTCAGGTGTGTCATTTGCGACACTAGCGCTATCTGAGGATGGCAGTACCTACTACGTCAATTGGCGGTACGATGTACCGTCTTCATCCTTAACATGAGCGTGCACTATCTACTTTACTATCCGTTCATCTATGATCATACATTCACCGGCAAGATTGTTGTGACATTCTCTGGTGTGGATTAACGTCTACTACTATGTTAATCCGCAAATACCATCCTCATAGTTATTAACTAGACCAGTTCGTTGTTCAGAGGCATTGGTTCGGCCTCCACGTTAAACTGTAGGTCCCTTAGATTATATTGACTGTTGGGCTATTAATTAACAGTTCTGTTTAAGGAAAATGTCAGCTTTGGTCAGTTACAAAGACTACAAGACGGCGCCACAATCATCTTATTCTCATTTCTCATTCATACTTGGCTTAAAATTCCTACCTTGCAGCTCATCATTTCAGTTAAAAGTAATAAGCTATTGTATACATACACCGGGACATTTTTATGACCAAGATAAAGGTAGTTAGTTTATATATGTATCAGGCCTTTTAAATATTAAGATCCGGACGCAAGTATTACCCTCAAATAACTCTCGTTTCCAACAGAGGATTTTCATTTATTATTTGTCAAGGGACCTCAAAGCTTTGTCTGTATCTGAGTAAGGCGCCTGCCAACCCTGCTTAATGCAATTAACGAAAGTCAGAATCTCTATATGAACATTTCGATATTTTCAGTATTAGTAAATAATACCGGGAGACTGAGCTTTGCTCAGGTTGAATAAATCATATATTATATAAGTTAATCAGCTAAATAATTATAACACATTTCATATTTACTCAACGGAACCACAGTTTATATGGTTTAAATAAACACCTTAATAAATAGATGTTTTACATTTCAACTTCCATGTCCAACTTGGGTTGTAGTGTGGTAGCATTTGATGAGAATTATATTTATTTTTTAAAACTTCGTTGCAGGTGTGAGTATGTTTTTTTAACGGTAAAAATTACTTTCAGGCGTTTCGGTTTGATTTTCAATCGTAAAAACTATTCTTGAAAATTTAGAAGTAAAAACATTTGTAAAAATAAACCAAACTAAATTTAACATTTTTCTGTATAATTGAACTAAACTTAGTATAACTTCTTTAAAACGTTTCTTTCAAACTAACTTACAAATAAAAATTTATTGTTTACAAACTTGACTATAAAAAATAAAATAAAACCTGAATCAGCTTTTTGGTTTAACTGCAGCTACAAATACAAGGACAAGGCCAATAACATAAGCACGTTGAAGGACGAAACCCGGATTTTCCCAGCCTTGAGGAACAGTTTTTGAAACGGTCCAAAATTTAAATTACAGTTTAAATATAGGCGTATGCATTTAATTTAACAACTGCCCTTCAAAAGCAATTTTGAACCTCGCAACGCGGCGTTGGGTAGGCAATATGCATACACGTGTCGAGCTGGTTGCCTGCAACTACCTATGGATTGTGTGAGTTCTTTATTTATGTATAATATTAGTTTTCTATGCAGGTATTACGTGAACAACACAATATAATTTTAGGTACATTCTTGTCGTACAGTCGTAAGTGATCTATGATTATTACCTTTCTGAAAAGGCGAACTACCTAGGTAGTTATTTTAAGCTAAGTATGATTGTGGCGCGATATTGTAGTTTTGTTACTGACGAAGGCTGACATGGTCCTTGGTCAGGACTGTTATTTAATAGTCCAACAGCTAATGGTATCTAGGGAACTTTTTAGTTTACATTTCAGTTTAACGTGGGATCCGAACCACATTTACCTCTGAATTACGAGCTCATTATGAGGATGGTCTTTTTGGATGAACCTAGTATTAGATAGTGCGGACGTTGACCCTAGAAGTGGCAAGCTTTTTACTCTTAACTGTAACATAAAAATAATTACTAATATTTTCTTGAGTATAAACAAAAGTATAAACAAAAATGCATAGAACGTGCCCCCTTATAACCACTAACCACAAAAGCAAAACAGGTGACCACTGCAATCCCAATTAAGCCTACAAATGCCGTCAACTTCCACCCAAGCCGGCCACCCGGCTAAGGTTTATTTAAGGTGGGCCCCCTCTTCGCTTAACGACACATTTGCAAGCCAATTGAGATTGCTCATGGTTGGGATTCGAACCCTAGCACTTCCGAATGGCTAGAACGTTACCCTCGTCAGAGTAGCGCGTTAGCCGGTTCAGCCACTCAGTACATAGGAGTAGAAAGCGCTTACTTTGTTATAGACCTGCCCGGTGGCAGTCTAGTGCACTACGAGAGCAGGTTCGGTTGCTTGCCCCCAGAGGGCAACACGGTCACGTTGGCTCTAGTGTCTAACAAGTTCACTAAACTGACGACAGATGCCTCCACCTGCCACTTTTTATTGAATATGTAAATGCGTCGTGAATTACGACTTTGCCAGTTCTAGGGTTAATTCACACAAGAGAATATCACACACGCCGACCATTGACTCTTCTGGAGGACTGGAGGTTTGGTTTAATTTCTGTAGTGTAATGTTGTGTTACCGTGGCTCCGGGCAGTTGGGAGGAGTAAAAGCTGTCTATCTGGTTGGTGAAGGAGATGAAGTCTTCCTCGGAGACGGGGGGCCTGTGGGGGAACAGCGGCCTGTGGGGGATGGTCAGCGGCACCTCGATGGTCTTGTGCGGCGGGATCACCAGGTTCTTGGCGTTGCCCCAAGGCGGCCTGATGATGTAGGTGGACTCCACCAGGTTGTCGAAGGGGTAGTGACCCTCCGGCGGCGCGTACCTGGACAAGAGACAATGTTTGTAGACCAGGTGTCTGTTTGGAGGATTCCAGAGAGAATCAGATCCAGAAATTTTAATTCTCTAAATTTATACAAAATTTCAAGCAGCGCTAAAGGTGAAAAGGCCTCGTATCTGTAATAAAT
This sequence comes from Nephotettix cincticeps, assembly GCA_023375725.1. Classification (NCBI taxonomy): domain Eukaryota; kingdom Metazoa; phylum Arthropoda; class Insecta; order Hemiptera; family Cicadellidae; genus Nephotettix; species Nephotettix cincticeps. Next base: position 62,535,033 of record CM041788.1, read on the forward strand.
TTCACACTACCTGTCCTAAATGTTTCTTTTAAACATTGAAAAAAACATATTAAAATACTTAAAAACTACAAAAATTAACCAATTCCACTTGATAACTAACAAAATGTCATAATAGAAACAGCTGTTCAATAATAAAACATAAAATGTAAAATTACGATAGAGTAGACGAAAACACATTCATCTATACAAATAAATCCCATTCCCTTTTTTTATGTTAGGGAGAAGTATTAGTGCACATGGTAAGGATTTTCTATAATAAAGAGTCTAAGCCCGAGTGTTTATTTTAAATTCTTCTTTAGGTGCCCAGAGACCAAAAACAATAGTCGTTAAAATTTTTATATATATATATATATATATATATATATATATATATATATATATATATATATATGTGTCTGTGAACACGATAACTCTCGTAAAAAAGGTCCGATCGAGACCAAATTTGGTAGAGACGTGTATTCCTACAAATGCTCGGACGAGTTCGTAAACCAGACATATCGGTCAATGGGAACGGGTAGTTTGGGGGGGTTTTGTACCCCAAAATGGGGTTTTTTGCGTTTTTCACATGTAATTTCTAAAAATTTCTAATTTTATATTTCACCATTGGAATCAGCTTAAAAAACTACACAATTAAGTTCCTTAAAGTTTTTCTCTATCTTCAACGGTTACCGAGATATAAAAAAATCTAAACACAGTACGTTGTATTTTTGAGGCTCCAATGTTAATCTTATGGAGGATTAAAAAAAATTAATTTTTCACTTATTATCTAATATTTTTGGATGAAACTTGATATTTAGCTTCATGTGGTTGAGATCCATACATTTGTGCTAAAAAATCATAGTTTATGTGTTTATCATGGCAGCAAACCTGCATACTCTTTTCCCATGTTAATCATATGGAGATTAGGCAAACTCCTATATTTATGGACAGATGTTGATGAAAGTTGGTATAAATGTTAAAAATAAAATTTTTGATGGTATAAATGGCTACTTTCAGTGTTCCTCACAGCAGCAAACCTACTCACTCTTTCCCATTTTAATCTTATGGAGAATAGGCAAAAATTCTCATGTTTATCGACAGATTTTGACCAAACTTGTACATAGATTTGTAAACCTTTTTAAATTAGTACCTTACTTGGTGTCGGGGACGAATCATGAAAAAGATTAAATACCCTCGTCGCAGCAGACCTGCGTACTCAGCGAATTTCCAAATCAATAATTTAATATATGACAAGTTTTATAAAAATATGTCCAAAAAAATGAGATTATATTTGATTTATCTATAAGATTAACATAGGAAAGAGTGTGCAGGTTAGCTGCTGTGAGGAACACTGAACACAAGTCATTCTACTTTCACAACATCTGTCATAAATAAAGGAGTTTGCCTATTCCCTATATGATTAACATGGAAAAAGAGTATGCAGGTTTGCTACCATGATAAACACATATACTATATTTTTTAAATAAATGATAGATCTCAACAAACATAAAGCTATATATCCATTTTCTCCAAAAATTATTGATTAATATGGGATAATATTAATTATTCCCTATCCTCCATAAGATTAACATTGGAGCAATACAACGTACTGTGTTTAGATTTTTTAATATCTCGGTAACCGTTGAAGATAGAGAAAAACTTTAAGGAACTTAATTGTGTAGTTTTTTAAGCTGATTCCAATGGTGACATATAAAATTAGAAATTTTTTAAAATTGCATGTGAAAAACGCAAAAAACCCATTTTGGGGTTATTGGTCGCTAAAACGTAAAAACAACAGAACTAAATCCACATTGAAACTTTACTCGAGAACACATTGAGAACAAAAGTGAACGGCTCGGGCAAGAGAGAGGCCGCTCTCTCGTTTTTGGCACATAACGACGTCTCGTCACAGGAAACACACGGAGGTAAACCTCTGACCTGTGACCACTGACCATGTTAATGACAGGGCAGAAGCGGAGGCTGTATCAGAACCGCGGACATTACTGCTCTGGCTATATTCGTACTCGTTATGTTGTGTCATGTACATAAATTCTGAGTCGGTGGGCGTCGATAAACGTCATCTCCAACAATGTGTGAGACAAAGTCCTTTAAACAACACGAGGTTGCAATGTAGTTTAGAATTCTGTTTGTTTTTAAGGGACATTTAAATTTTGACATGGATACGTCTTAGCTCTGGAGGTGACCAAAATTGGCAATGGAAACAATGACGTCATTTGGTTAGAGACGTCATATAAGGACACCTGTTTAGAGGAACTGAAAACGTTTCCTTTAGGCAATCCATGATCTAAGCTATTTCCCAAAGGAAGTTATACAATATATTTTCCATAATCCTGATATCCAAATTCTTTTGCAAAGCGACTCAGAAGAGATACAACCAGATGTCTCTTTCTTGTGATGTTATTTTATTTACTTTTCGTTTCTGGAAACTAGACTTCTCTTAGTACCAGTGTCACTTTGTCATTTGCTTCTAAAATATCATTAAGTGTGCAAGAATGATTTAATCGTGGACAGACCAGAAGATGACTAGCAAGGATGCTCCATCTGCAATAATAATGTGCTGTACACATTAGATGTATTCACTGTCTGTAAGAAAGCCCCATCTTTGCAAATTTACTATACATTTTGGTACTTCCACCCTTAAACGAATTAGAGTGTTCCAGACCGTCTCTGGTAGGTCTCCATCAGGAGATACCTCCTTCCTGGCTGGAATGTGAGAGTTGGTTAGCGTGGTTACCTTGGAACTCATTCTAAACGCGTAGTAGTAGTGAATGCCTAAAACGCTCTATCCTAAATTCTAACTTGGAGATATAAATAAAAAAGCGTTGATGAAAGATAAAAATATGTATCCAGCAACAGCCTGTCGACCAGGAGGCAGGAGCTACTCATTTCCATACTGTCTAAAATTGAGGATCTCACCTCAGAAAATCCTACGCTATTAAAGAGTAGATAATCAGCAGTTTGCTCCTACACAGAGGGTTCCCCTCAAAGACCCGCATGGACCTTTGATGCTTCTTCAGATTACTGTGTCCAATAACGATACCTGTGACAAGTCTGACATCCTTCCTGTCAGGTTTCAGCAACCTTTTGGCGATCTGTTTAGATGAAAAACTTGCTAACAACTTGCTAACTTGTTAAAATACCCCCGTCGCAGCAGACCTGCGTACTCAGCGAATTTCCAAATCAATAATATAATAATAATAACGTATGACAAGTTTTATAAAAATCTGTCCATAAACATGAGAATTATTTGCCTATTCTCCGTAAGATTAACATGGGAAAGAGTGTGCAGGTTTGCTGCTGTGAGGAACACTGAAAGTAGGCATTTCTACCATAAACAATTTTTATTTTAAACATTTATACAAACTTTCATCAACCATAAACTTTCATCTGGCCATAAATAAAGGAGTTTGCCTATTCTCCATATGATTAACATGGGAAAAGAGTATGCAGGTTTGCTGCCATAATAAACACATAAACTAGGATTTTTAAGCATAAATGTATGGATCTCAACCACATGAAGCTAAATATCAAGTTTCATCCAAAAAATATTAGATAATAAGTGAAACGTTAATTTTTCCTTATCCTCCATAAGATTAACATTGGATCCCCAAAATACAACGTACTGTGTTTAGATTGGGGTACGAAATCCCCTAAACTTCCCGTTCCCATTGACCGATATGTCTGGTTTACGAACTCGTCCGAGCATTTGTAGGAATACACGTCTCTACCAAATTTGGTCTCGATCGGACCATTTTTACGAAAGTTCACAGACACATATATATATATATATATAAGTTTTAACAACTATTGTTTTTGGTCTCTAGGCACCTAAAGAAGAAAAAATAGCATGGTCCCGGGCTTAAGTCTTACCATGAGACCTACGGTAATAGCTTCTTCCCTATGGGAAATTCGCTAAAAGCTTGCTAACTCTATGTAGAGCAACGCCCATCTTTTCTTGTGACAGTCCCTAGTCCAGGAATAGATATTCCCAAATTCCGCAGTGCAGGAATAAAATAACACTATGTATAAAATAAACCAGCGCTGTTTTCTGTTCGTGAGTAGTTACCTGCCGTCCGGGTGCTGGACCAGCTTTACGATGCTGGCCGCGATGGCTGGGTCGTGTCTGTGGCTGGAGTGATGACTCTCGCGGTGCCGCTGCTCCAGCAACACCCCGTCAGGCACGCTGATGCCCTCCTTGTTGAGCCTGTTCAGCGCCAGACGGTCCGTGCGGAACGCGTCCTCTGGTATCTTGCCGCCCATGTGTGGCGACACCTGCTCGCGGAATATCTGCCTCTTCTGCGGCTGCAACATCCACAAACCATCCGTAAGTTGAGAATTCAAATTCGTAAAGCTAAATCGAGGTAGCGCTGATTCCAAAATTACTCCAGTGCATTCTTTTTCAAATAACCTATAATCCTCTTTATCATATAAATAAGAAATGTTATGGTTGATAATATGTTACTGACTAATCCTTGAAAACAATGACTGAAAATGAAGTATCAATAAAGAAAAAAAATAAAAACAACGCTCTAAAATTGATATGGATTTATGCGTATGAATGAACATCAATAGCCAAAACCTCGAGGTACCGTTTGATAGGAGAACATTTTTGTCCGAAATAACCATTTTACCGACTTTTGGAAGAAAAATCTAAATAGACTCCTTCAGGTTTTCTATACCGTACCCGTAATACGGGAGCGCATTACGGTTGCGTTTCTTTGACTACAGTGTTTATACAAGTTGAATCTTTTCGACCGTTCACAGTCTTGTGAACGGTCGGACGAAAACGCCACGTAGTACCGGCTGAAAACGAAGCGCAGTACCGGCCGAAAACGCCGTGCAGTACCGGCTAAATTCGCCACGCAGTGCTGGCCGAAAACGCCGCGCAGAGATGGCCAAATACAGTCCTCGCTGTTTAGGGTGTCGCAAATCACGCTGTACTTTCCAGCAACATTTTTATTTTTCTCTTGGAACCATTTCGGATAAACCAGAATTTCGGATAAACGAGGTTTTAGTGTAGCCAATAGTGCGGACGTTAATCTATTTCCTGACTACCATTTATAACTGTTTATAACTGTATTACAGGATACGCCATTGCAATTATTAATCTTAGTATTAATCTTGCTACTTGGTGTTGCTTTGGTAATATTACGTCATTATTTTGGTTACTGTACATTTAATCTATGAAATCCCAAGAGGAGGGATCTAGAGATGGTCCACGCGCCGCTGCCTGTTGTTTCGTAATTTGATTAATAGTTCCAAACCCAATCCGGACCTGTTTCGTCAGGCCCGCACGCATCCACTGACAGACCTGTCCGCTCTCCAATCTCCATTAACCCAACAATGCTTCTTCACTCGAACGCAGACCGTTCCATCATTTGTCATGGTTTTATGATTGAGCAACAGGCAGATGTAACAGACTATAATAGATTAGTCAATCCTTTAAATCCATTGCTAGATGTTAGATGCAAATGGTTTCAACGTTTTTCTTTCAAAATAACAGTTTGTGATATTTTTAGTGTGGTTGATAGTCCGCAATTTTGAATACTATGTTCATATACAAAGACCACAGATCGTAGTTCAGAGGCAAAATTGTGGTTCATATCTCATGTTAAAGTTAGTATCTTGAACTAAGGTGCAAGCAGTCATTGATTCAAATCCAAGGGTTCCCATTTGGGTTTTTACCTTTTCCCCGAAAAGCCCCTTAAATGGCTTTGGATGATGACAGACCTGTCTAAGGAAAATTTCAGCGTTAGTAACAAGACTACAAGATCGCGCCTCAATCATCTAACACTCATTTCTCATTCATACTTGGCTTAAAATACCCACCTGGGTGTCTCCTTTTAGTTAAAAGTATTAAAGTTGTTTAATATGTGAACTTGTGCTCAAATTTAGAATGACCACAAGGAATGAAATAAATATCAATAATTAGGTATTAAAAATCTATTAAAACTTCTGACGTAGAAATAACACAAAAATTAATAAAACTATAATATACAAATACAAACTTTAATAATTATATTTTTGAAACGTCAACAAAACATTGAAAATTTTAATTGTTTTAACTGTGGACCAATCAATGGTATCATGGGTGTATTTGTTCACTAATATTTCATTCAAATGAACAACCGAATTATATTTGCGTAGACTCCTTACTTTAAACAAATCTTTTATAGTGATTTATGTTTTGATTTTACTGTTCAAAAGAAAAATACCCCCGTCGCAGCAGACCTGCGTACTCAACGAATTTCCAAATCAATAATATAATAATAATAATAATATATGACAAGTTTTATAAAAATCTGTCTATAAACATGAGAATTATTTGCCTATTCTCCATAAGATTAACATGGGAAAGAATGTGCAGGTTTACTGCTTTGAGGAACACTGAAAGTAGGCAGTAATACCATAAACTATTTTTATTTTTAACATTTATACCAACTTTCATCAACAGGTGTCCATAAATAAAGGAGTTTGCCTATTCCCTATATGATTAACGTGGGAAAAGAGTATGCAGGTTTGCTGCCATGATAAACACATAAACTATGATTTTTAAGCATAAAAGGATGAACCTCAACCACATGAAGCTAAATATAAAGTTTTATCCAAAAATATTGGTTAATAAGGGAAATATTAATTTTTCCTTATCCTACAAAAGATTAACATTGGAGCCCCAAATACAACGTACTGTGTTTAGATTTTTTAATATCTCGGTAACCGTTGGAGATAGAGCAAAACTTGAAGAAACTTAATTGTGCAGTTTTTTAAACTGATTCTAATGGTGAAAGATAAAATTTTAAATTTTTAAAAACTACATGGGAAAAATGCAAAAATCCCATTGTTGGGGTACAAAACCCCCCAAACTACCCCTTCCGATTGACCGATATGTCTGATTACGAATATATATATATATATATATAAATTTTAACGACTATTATTTTTCGTCTCTGGGCACCTACAGAAGAAAAAATAACATGGTCCCGGGCTTAAGTCTCACCATGAGACCTACGGTAATAGCTTCTTCCCCAAGGGAAATTCGCTAAAACAGATGAATTGAACAGGACGTTCATGTCAATTTTTGGTCATGTTCATGTTAAAATCGTCCCAGTTGAAGAAGTATACCTCAAACTACAACATTCTACGTTTGACGAAGTGTGTAAAACAGTGAAACAAGATGAAGAGAGGCAGCCTGCACGTAGACACTCGGTGTTTGGATTTGTGATCATGGAAATGTAGCATATTAAAATTCAAACAGTGGACTCTGTGCATCTAACAGAATACCAAATTACAACAAATAATAAAAAAAATGCCAAAACATATTCCACTGTGACAAAACCATTCTCCGTGTTATTTGAATACATAAAATATAAGACTTGTAGGTAAGTGCGGTGCAACGTAATTTATTATTGGTGTGTTGTACAAAATATGAAGGAAAATTCCGTGTACCAATTTTATAAACTTGAAGATTCTCGAAAATCTTGATTTAGTGTATCAAAAAATTAACTAACCTTTAAGGGGTTTGTTGGATAAGTGACCATATTTTTGTTTTTTTAATCCAAAAATAAATACTATTTATTTATCATACAAAAGTACTACTTTTATTGAGAATAGTTTGTTGTTTTTTGAGTTTCAGTTATTCGTGCTTTGCTTATTTTTTGCGTAAATTGTGGCATGAAATCAAGCTTTGCAGTTAAATTCTGGTATTACGGAATTAGCCTGGAATCTCGTTGAAAATTTCAGTATATATCAAAATAAATTCTGTCAGTACATTGGTTGGATCTGTGGCATTTTTAGATATTTTTACTTTTATACCCCAGAAAAGCGGAAATAGATCTCATCTCAATTTGTGTCCGTCCTCTTATAACGCTACTCCGTTACAAAAATTATATAAATTTTATTATTTAATTTGAGCTATCTAATTTAAAACTAATGCTAAATAATTAGGGTGATGGTTAATTTTTAACATTTTATTTATTCGTTTTGTTTTAAATATTTAATCACAATGTGTCAATTTGTATGTGTCCTCTAGCACTGAGTCGTACAAAGGACGGGTTAACTGCTGGTACTTTATAAATTTATATCTTAACTATCCATATATTTTATTCTTTTGTATAAAATTACAAGATTTTCCACACTTTAGGGGTGTATACACGACTGCAACTAACTTTTGATGGACACATTGTGTCCAAACGCCAGACATTATGACATTCCAAACTGTTAGAAACTGGTTATTTTAACCCAGAGTTGAGCCGTCTACGGAAATTTGAGCTAAAATGCGAGAGGCGTCTGCGGCCTTAGCGCCGGGACTGGTTCCTGACAACCATCGAGTCATTGTTGCGTCACAACTGGTTGTGGGTTCAATAAAGATGGACACAGAAACCTGGAGATCCTAATTGACAGCGCCCAGACAGCGTGTGCTGTGTCAACAAGATCAGAGTCAGAGATTGAATTGTAGGCTATGTTGGCTTGATAGGTTATGTCATCCATAAAATTTAAAATTGGCTGTTTATATAATAAATAGAAAAACTCTCTGTTGATGATGTAGATGCTCTTAATGTCGATTCAGTCACGAACTCAAGTAACTATTTTGGGGTATCCATGATTACCTAACAGAATATACCTAGCACATCTACTGAAAATCTTTACCGTACTGTTACAAGGTCAAAAGTTCGGGTTAGACTATTACTGGCACACTTGAATGAACTGATGCTCGGCCGTGATCAATGTAAAAGGGTGTTTGCTGCCATACACATAAATGGGAGAAAAAGCAGACTACTGTCTTTTAACGTCAAATTAATTTTTACATGGAAATTTACGTATTCTAATCATGTTAATGATCTAGGAAAAAAGGAAAAATGTGTTTTTTCAAGACTGTTCCTTTATGATTTGCTCACTTTAATTTGCTTGTTCCTAGTTATATGTATTACTATAACTATCTCTCCTTGGTAACTAAAATAAAAATTCGTTGGCCCCTCTACTAGCTTTAGAAATATAGGAAGTTGGAAAATCCCCAGGAAGATCCATCGTAGCCCGGTTCTCACAGTTCGAATCGGGTCATTCAAATGCAGTAGCTGTAGGAAACCCGCCAATAACCGTTGTGGGAAGTGCATCAGGAGAATGCTTCAACCGAGCGGCTGTGAAATGGTCGTCAAACTGTTTATTGCCATGGGAACAAATGACAAATTATGATTTTGTTGGTTTACTCTAACAAGAAAGGTCTGTTGAGTTATTTATTGCTCCTAAATTATCTAGGATGTGGTGGAACAGAACTCCATGGAAGTACTGGTCTGTGGATTATTTTTTATACGTCAGTTTCACTTAACTGGCTCATGGTCAGTGTTGTGCACAGATTACGGACGTCGTATTGAGCAGTGTGATGAGTGCGAGAAAATGTTCCGTGTATGCAATAAAACTGGGTTGTGGTAATTTAAACAGTTTTTCTTCTTTTAATAACCGTATAGAATCCAATCCTCGTATTCCTGGATTAACGTGGGATAGCAGCACAGAGGACATGCCAATGTAACACCGTGTAAATTGAGAAAGTGGCAGATAATCGGATGTGAGACTGGGATTTGCATCATTGTAGAAACTATGGACGGTAGCGGTGCTTTCCCGACCTCCTGCACTTCGCGGTGTGTTAGTGCTTCCCGGGTGGTTGTCTACGTGAGATGAGACATCATTTCAATGTGATGATTTGGCTGCTCATTGAGGGCACATACTGATGCTTGCATTTGTTCTATAAATTCAAGGGTGCAGGATATTAAACCAAACTTTAATCTGACTTTCAAACTTTTAACCCTTCAACTTAACTTTAAGTACTGTAGCTTTTGGCTACCCTATTGTGACAACCTTAGATTTTTTGACATGGATATGTCTTAGCTCTGGGGGTGTTCAAGCCAAAAATTTGAAATAGTGACGTCATAGTTTGTTTGTAAGAACAGCTGTTTAGATGAACTGAAACATTCCCTTTAGACATACCCATGATCTAACCTATTTCCCACAGGGAAGTAAATACAAACATATTTCTATGGAGAATTGCCTCAGTGTTTACCAGAGTACATCACTCTCTAGCTGATGAGCATTTATGTTAGTTTTTCAATTGGTATGTAAAGTAGTCCCGACTTACCACTTTGGTCTTAAAAAGATCAGTTGTCACAGGGACATGGTAAAATACTCCTCATAAAGATAGATTTTCGCTAAACAGACTCCTTTTACTTTATCTTTCTTGGGAAATGTGATGCTAAATATAAAAATATTTTACGTCTTTGTCTTCTATTGTTTCTAATTTTCTTTCAAGAGTATAGTTTTGAATGTTTTGTTTTGCAACGGAACATTAGTAACATTATTTGATGGAATTCTTTGCGACCACGAACTGTCTATATCTGATACTCGTACACAGTTGGAACTGCTCATTGATTTACACTACAAAGTAGTCTAGGCTCCCGCCTAGTTTCCTTTTCCGCCTGTTACACATCCAGATCCAGCAAGATTGTGAAGATTCCTTGACACAGGTTGACCTACGCGTGTGAACAGGTTACTTTCTCCTCCAGTGCGGTGCAACAAAATAACCTCCATTAGTCGATTCTAGCACCATCTTTCCGACAAGCAGCAAGCAACAATGGTCTGATGGACCCGGCAGATAGATGCTTTGAACCAGCGAAGCACATCTCATTTGCCTCCACAGGTTTCTTCCTTATTTTTCCTCTTTACAGATAACTTCCTCTTCTAAAATAGCAAATTTCTTAGCTAAACCTTTGTTTGTTATAGCGTTTATAAAAAATGTGTTGAGGTTTTTTATTTGTTAAATTTGGTAAAGAAAATTATCATTTGTTTTAGGTCAATCTATAGCCACATAATCTAAATCTATGAAACAGTCAGTATTTGGGATATTTTAAATATTTGTCAGAAAGAACTATTTAAAGAAATAGAATTGAGGGAAAAAGTAAATGATGGGGCTTACACCTACGATCATAATATTTTAAGGTTAAATTACAACAGGTAATGGTTTACAGGTTAGAAGTGGTTTACATCCCATGTTACACTGTAGGTACCTTGGGTACCATACAGGTTGTTATTTAACAGGCCAACAGCCTGTTACAACAACCTGTATGGTCTTGTCTAAGGAATATGTCAGCAGTAGTCTGACATATTCCTTACATTGACATTGTAGTGTAACAAGATCGCTTCACAACTTCGCTCTGTCACTCGTTTCTTATTCATGCCTGGCTTATACCTACCTGGGCAGATTACCATTTCAAAAGGTAATATAGTATTAGAGGTATGGTTATTCAAAAAAAATATTTATTCAAACTAATAATTACCTATTACACAATTGGGCTTTATGGTAAGCATATCTACTCACGAGGGGTCTGCATCAAAGATCTCAAGTCTTTTCTATGTCTCCTAGTGAGTCATATTCTAGCCCTAGGAGATCACTCTCTCATCCAAGAGGGGAGCTCTTTGAGACGATTCATAAATTCATAAAATGGGCGACCTGTCCAAATTTCCCCATATATACCATAAACGTTGTCTTCATCCAGTTATTGTGATCATCAATGACTTTTTCCGCACTACTTTAAAGCCAAGTATGAAGAAGAAATGAGCGTAAGATGATTGTAAGGTGATCTTGTAGTCTTGTTACTGACTATGGCTGACATGTTTCCTCATATACGATTGTTAATTAATAACCCAACAGCCGTCTAATGGACCTACAGTTTTACATGGAATCTAAACCACAGTTTCCTCTGAGTTACGAACTGGTCTAATTATGAAGATGGTCTTTCAATGACTGGGACGGTGGCGACGTCCTGTAATCCAGCTACTTGGAGGTCACGAATTGTGGATAGTTGTGAGAGATGGTCGGTGGATGTAGTGTTCTCTTGTGTGGATTAATGTCCGCACTATTGAATACTACATTAATCCACAAAGACCATCCTCATAATTAAACCAATTCGTAATTCAGAGGCCGTGGTTCGGATTCCACGTTAAACTGTAGGTCCATTATTTGCCATCGGCTGTTGGGCTATTGATTAACAGTCCTGTCTAAGGAACATGTCAGCCTTAGTCAGTAACAAGACTACAAGATCGCGCCACAATCATCCTACATTCATTCCTCGTTCATACTTGGCTTACAATACCTACCTGGGTAGGTCGCCATTTCCGGATAAAGTTAGTAGTCCACCCGTTAATCCATCAAAATATGACGTCCACCGACCACCAACCAACTTTGTTGTGATGTGAATATGGTTTCGACTGATATATCGTACAGTTACGTGGCAGCTTCCCATATCCATATCCATAACCTATATCCAGGAGTTGGTAAACACTCCGTGTGTGTCAGAACAATCACGTAAACACGGTGCATATAATGTTTTATCTTTTAACATAATGAAATGTAACGTATGGTACGAACACGTAAATGCTTTATAATTTATGTGGTTCCTGGATATCCAAGTATGAATGAGACATGTAGGATGATTGTGGCGCGATCATATAGACATCAGAAATATATTGTTTAATTTGGAATCAAAGTTATAATTGGTCTATTCTTGAGGATGGTCTTTGTGATTGTAGTATTCAATAGTGCGGACGTTTTGAGACTTTAGACATCGTCACAACTATCCACAATTCGTATAATTTTGCGTTATAATGTTACACAGTATGTTAAGGACTCCTAGACATCCAGGGTGATTTATTCTCCATCCTATTCAATACTACGTTAATCCGCAAAGACCATCCTCATAATTAGACCAGTTCGTTATTCAGTGGTTTGAACTTCACGTTAAACAGCAGGTCTCTTAGATATGCCACTGACTGTTGGGCTATTAATTAAGTTCTGTCTACGGAACATGTCAGTCTTAGTTAGTAACAAGACTACAAGACCGTACCACAATCATTCTACACTCATTTCTCATTCATACTTGACTTAAAATACCTACCTTGGTAGGTCGCCATTTCAAATGGTAAGGGTAGCTCTTGCCCAGTACGTAAAAAGGTCACTGGATCAAAACCAGTGGCTGACAACTTCTGTCAGATCATGGGCAATCACCACTGGCGCCTATGTGACTCAAGCAGATACGTCACCTTGCTGTCTTTAATTCACTGCGCAGTCTCAGCCTCATATATAAGAAGGATGAGGAAAACGTGCAGTTTTCCTTTGAAAGGTTTCTTAACTAGTTCAATCTAGTTAATATCTTCGATGGTGGGATCCGACTTGTCAACAATGTACCGCATATTTATGGTTATATATTATATAAACGCATCTCCGCCGAAAGTCTGGGAAGAGACGGTTCGTGCGAGTTCCGCACTTTACAATGCACAGACGACGGTCAGACCTGGCCTACTTGTGGCCAACAGGTTGTGTAATATTCTAAACGCTTCTTTAACTTCTTCATAATGAGGCTTTCAAGCAAGCTTAATTTCGTAAGGGTTTTCAAACGTAAAACATTTTGGGCCTGCTAATCCTCCTAGTTTTTGTTCTTCCAGTTGGCATAATTTATTGCTAACATTTTGATTCGAAAGGTAACGTTTCAAAACCAAAAATTCATGTTTATAAAGTGTATGTCTATAAGATGTGTTGCATGTTATAAAATGACTATAGTTTATGGATATTCAATAGGATATCTACAGAGAGACAATTTTTGACATGGATATGTCTTAGCTCTGGGGGTGCGTGTTGGTGATTTTTAAGATGGAAAACATGTAACAGGTTTCCATAGAAACTACCAGAACTATTGTATTAAATTTTAAAATATAAAAGAATAAGAACAGCTGTTTAGATGAACTTAAAACATTCCCTTTAGACATATCCATGATGTAACCTATTTCCCACAGGGAAGTAAATACAAACATTTTTTGCAAAGAATTTTGCTCATCAGATGGCTCGTGAGCGCTTTTTAAGGAGTTCATATCCGTAGGAATACAATATGCAATATGCAAAAAGGGAGGCTGGGGGCCTACCCCTTGTAATTTTAAGCTACCATAAGAACATTTTTCTTTAAGGGTTCTTTTAGGTTTGGAAATACGAGTAAAAAATATATATTTATAAATTATTTTTCCAAAACAAATTTGTTATGACTCCGATGATTAAATTAGTCAGTTAGTAAAAATTAATCGCACAAATACATTTAAATAATTTCTTCAAGGATGTTCGATTCAGGTTTTGAAGAAACTTAATTGTTTGTTCTGCCTGTGTTCATGAACCTGAATGTTTTAAAGACAATTTTCAATTGTAAAATGTTAAATGTAAATATTTTGTGTGATTAATTTCTATTGACAAGTTTAACCCTGATGGAGTATCAGCTCCGAAATATGTATAATAACAAATACCTACAATTGTTTTATAACTGCAGCCTTGTTATTAGTCAATAGAGTTTCTGGAGGCATCATAATGAATGAAAAAGTAATACGCTCATGCTTAACAGTAGTAAAAAATAATTCAGTCAAAATTAAACTTACAATTTAAAGTTTAATGAGAGGTTACTACTGTATAAGTATTTACAATTATGTTTAAAATGATATCATATAAATGTCATCAAAATTAAACTATGAATTGCGTTGATGACCTGCAGTTTGTTAATGACTGTCAAAACACAAACAAAAGTCTGTGGCTACGCCAAAGTTAGGCCTAAATTAAACTTTCATGAGGATATTTAAGTATGGGAATGGATTTTATGGATGCGGTGAACTTTGAACCGTACACGGGAAATGATATAGGTTGACAAGATCATGAAATTCAAAGGGGAGAAATTGAAACTTATTTATAGGGCTGTAAAACGATCATGTAAGTAAGTGGTTTCCTTACTACAATTTATACCTACAGACTTCTATTATTGTTTTATGGTTTTAACAACTAACCCGCCAGTCTGCCTGTCTCACACAGGTGCTCTTTGGCTATTTCTCCAAACCATTTTTATATTTGTATATATTTGTTTTAGAATAGTTTACTTCTAGTTGAATGGACGGTGGCGACTGTAATCCAGCTACTTGGAGGTCACGAATTGTGGATAGTTTTAGAGAGATGGTCGGTGGATGTGGTGTTCTCTTGTGTGGATTAACGTCCGCACTATTGAATACTAAGTTAATCCGCAAAGACCATCCTCATAATTAACCAATTCTTAATTCAGAGGCCATGTTTCGGATTCCACGTTATACTGTAGGTCCCTTAGTTGCCATCGGCTGTTGGGCTATTAATTAACAGTCCTGTCTAAGGAATATGTGAGCCTTAGTCAGTAACAAGACTACAAGATCGCGTCACAATCATCTTACACTCGATCCTCATTCATACTTGGTTTAAAATACCTACATTGTAGTATGGTTGCCATTTCAATCATCCAATCTAATCTAAAGACCATTAAACATACAAAAGGTATATATTTTACAAAAACCCCTAAACGATTTCGATTAAAATTTCATGGTTTGAAGTTATTACGGTCCTAAAAAGTATGACATCGACCGTATGTCTGTAAACCTGTAAGAGATGTCAAAATTCAATTTTTACAATCTTTCATTTTTTGGTACAACGATAAATGTGTAACATAGTTTGACATATTCATTAAAATTAGCTCAAAAAGGTAAAAACAGATTTTTGAATCATTTGTCAACAACTAACGGTTCTAGAGAAAATTTCAAAGAAAAGAATAGTAGGTATATTTACAGCTGGTATGTATTTACTTTAAAGGGAGGAAGTATATGTCAGTTCACTGATACCGTTTATACCCGATTGTTAAAACTGCCACAATATTATCATACGTGGTATATTGTGACAACAATATATCATGTGATATATTGTGACATAATACAATAATCATAGAAAATCACTCGTGAGGATATTATCTTGTGTGGATTAATGTCCGCACTATTGAATACTACGTTCATCCAGAAAAGTCATCCTCATAATTAATTTGACCAGTTCATAAAAGTTTTAGGTTACTTAGATTTAATTCTGTTTGGCTATTACAGTCCTGTCTAAGGATCATGTCAGTATTAGTATTTAACGAGACTACAAGAGCGCGCCACGATCATCTTACACTCATTTCTCGTTCATACCTGGGTCGGTCGCCATTTCAGAAAGGTAATAATAACAAACCCCACATCCACCGTTAACAATCACGTCCAAACAATTACTAGACAATAAGATGTTTGAACATTTCCGCGATGCTCGGATGAGTCTGCATCAGTGGTAGCCATATTGGATTTTAGTCCCGTAAGAGCAATGTTAAATTCTGGCGCCATTATCTCCTTGCCCTATTGTCATAAATTAGCGGAAGAGGTGTCAAATTAAAGGTATTACGGTCCTCCAGGGCACCACCTTACAGAACTTCTTATTTTCGCTCTCAATAAAAAAATAATGATTTATTTTGTAAAATTTTCCTGGATTTTGTTTTTATATCAAGTTAAATTTTTGAACATATTAAAAGGTGCCCTTGAGCCACATCTCATCAATGTACTTCCAAAGTTTTACATTGATACTTTGATAATTAACGCCAGTACAGACGCCAAAGTGAAGGTATGTTCCGCCAGAATTTAACATTACTCTTACGGGACTAAAATTCAAGATGGTCACCACTGATGCAGACTCTTAACCATAGGGTGTGGAGATACCCGCACGCGTCCAGTAATGGTCATTGTCGCCTTCGAAGGGCAAACTCTCGAGAGTCCATGTTATTAAAAATGCCAACGGATGAAAGTGAGGAGAGTCTTTGGCAGATGCGGTATTTACGGAAGTACTTTCTCTGGCCGGACTCGCGAAGCGACCTTCCACGTAAGTCACGGGTCACTGGCGCTGGACGCGAGACGCGAGACGCGACACGACAGTATCGATACAGTACGATATCGTCTCTGTTTCTGTGACGTATGTTATGTGAGGAATAACAGCATATTTCATAACAAGATACTAAAGTGGACCATTGCATATTTGAGAACATATGTTTGAAGGTCGAGAATATGCAAACCACTTTCGCTCGTGTTTTGAACGATACTTTTCGCTGCGCTACAAAAACAACACACAAAAATGTCAAAACTAATAACTTTTCTAGGCAATCTTCTTGGTATTTGCACGTCCAATAAAACAATAACTAATGTTTTTTTTGTATTTATAAAATCGAAATAGACAGTAAACATTCTCATTACAATGTAAAGATGAATTTTCGCAGGTGGTAAAGATCTAACGAAAACAGTTGATTTCATAGTAGTGTGGCGAAAAAATACATTTTCCTCCATCTACTATGCAAAACAGTTATTAATCATCTGGCTAGAGTACTTTTCCTCCCATGGGACTCTCTGACATATTCAGTTCCAAGGGAAGAAAAGTAGACACTTTTAGTACCAACGGACGAAAAGTAATTGCATAAGAATAAATAGATATTTGTGCAACAAGGGATTAAAGTGAAACTTTTGTGCGCAAAGGAAAATGTGTCATTAATAAAAAACATACTTTAATCCTCCACCTACACATACAGTACAAGTAACGCAAGCTACGAATTACCGACTAGAAAATAACCTGAATCATTATCATCTTCCAAGTTGGCTAACATAACCTCAAAGTAATCAATGCAAACTATTACCTGGCTTTTCAAGAATTAATTACTACTGCTGATAATTCATTACTGAGTATGCCAGATTTCTCCCATGTTATTCTTATTGGACTCTTACTTTTACGCCCTTGGGATAGAAAACTACTTAATTTTCCTCAGTTGGGACTGATGACTGTATTACTTTAGCACTCAATTCCAGAGAGTATAGTACGGCTTTACAAAGTAATTGAAGGAAAATGTATCTACTCGTACTTCCCTTTGGGGAATAGCTTAGATCATGCATATGTCTAAAGGAAATGTTTTCAGTTCCTCTAACAATTTTTATTATATAGTCATTATTTAAAATTTTCGCTGCGTAGAAAATTCACCACAATATCAAACATTTTAGCGAATTTCCCATAGGGAAGAAGCTATTACCGTAGGTCTCAAAACACCATGTTATTTTTTCTTCTTTGTGCAGAGACCAAAAACAATAGTCGTTAAAATATGTATATATATATATTTTGAAATTAATAAATTATAAAAAAGATAAATTTTGGGTGTATGTCTAACACGATAACTCTCGTAAATGTCATCGAGACCAAATGGTAGAAACGTTTTTTCAATGCTCGGACGAGTTCGTTCCAGACATATCGGTCAATGGGAACGGGTAGTTTGTTTTGTACCCAAAATGGGTTTTTTGCGTTTTTCAATGTAATAAAAAATTTTTAATTTTATCTTTCACCATTAATCAGCTTAAAAACTAAATTAAGTTCCTTAAAAATTTTTCTCTATCTCCAACGGTTGAGATATAAAAAATCTAAACACAGTACGTTGTATTTATCCAATGAATCTTATGGAGAAGAAAAATTAATACTTATTAATAATATTTTTGGATAAAATATCTTTATGTACCCATTTTTATGCTAAAAAATCACTTATGTTTTATCAGAGTTGACTATTTATTTAGAATAGAAACTCATTTATGAGATGTATGAAAGTTGGTATAAATGTTAAAAATAAAATGAGGAAAATGTACTCTATGTTCCTCATAGCAGAAATGTCACTCTTTCCCATGTTAATCTTATAAATGGAAATGTTTCAGTTTTTAGTTTTAAAAAAGATAAATAAATTTTGATTTTGAAATTGATCCATTGTCACTCATTTCTTATTCACTCTTTCTTATTAATACCTACCTGATTAAGTCACCATTTCAGGAATAATAATAATATTACGATAAAGTAAACACATTTATTGTTAATTATTTCTAAACTTTTTGTTCTCTCTTCATTACACTTTTCTATCTTGTCTCTATTTTTCTTTTTACTTTCTACCTCATCTATGGAGTTTCTGATAGGAGCAAATCTGACAGTAACTTCTGACAGTCCCATGTCCTGTGATAATCTGAACGTTATTTGTAAACTGATTTAATGTATAATACGAATGTACGATAATTTCTTAAGGGATACGATGATTTTGTACAATTACTGGCAACACTGTCTGCAAGCACGCCATGAGGGACAGTGAGTAATTGAAGGTGCCACCCACGTCGTGGGGAGTAATTGAACCAGACATCTCGCGAGGATGAGGGAGTAAGGGGTAATTTGTAATAGCTGGTTGGGAAATTTATCCGCTTAAATTGGCAGCTCGTTATTAGGTGGTATCTTGTAGAAAATATACCACAAGCATATTGTTACTTCATGTCCACATTCATCTCCTATCATCACTATTAGTTGCACAAGCTTTGACAACCAAACAAAATGACTAGAATTAATGACCCAAGCGTTTTTCATGAAACTTTGTATGCAGATTAAGGTCACATCATCCCATAAAACCACAAAAATGTAGTTATTACCTCGGAAGGCTGAGGGTAGGTTTGGTATGCCTCTTAAATTGTTAGACTAGTTAAATTTACTCAAGGGAGAAAGTATGTGTCAGTTCATTGATACCGTTTATTTTAAAGTGTTATGAGCTGGAAGACTCATTCTGTTTATGAATTACTAGCAGTAAGCCCGTAGTTTGTACGGGTGTTTGTAGTGTTAGTTTAGAAGCAACATACTTACAAATATAACAAAATATAAACATGAAATCTTAAACAAACAAATACGAAGAATTCTTAGCTCAATTATATAACATTGATTTACTATTATATCAATTAGATCAAATAATAAAATGTGTATCATTATTAAAATTCGTTGCACATGGAGTAAGTAAGGATTTCAGAGTTCGTGTCTAACGAATTCATTACTTCCAAGCGTTAAAGTCTCTTTCAGTTATAGCCGGAGATGATGCATTTAAGTTGTTTGTTTTAGTGCTCACTCCGAAACTTTCCACGCTGCGTGTGGTGAAACGTAATCTTGTCGTTCGAAGAGATAAAAAAATTGCTTTTTGCACACAATGATGTATTAAAAATGGTTTCCGACGTATTAAAAAGTCTACACAGTACGTTTTGGTTTTGGGTTCCAAAATTAATTTGTATGGAGGATTAGATAAAAAAGATTCAAATGAACGGTATCAGTGGACTGACACATACTTTCTCCCTTGAGTAAATTTTAAAAAAGACAATCAAAAAGACACACACACACACACATACAGACACACGGACGGACAGACATCACGTCGAAACCCACTTTTTTGGATTCAGGGGACCCCAAAATGGATATATCCACTCTCAATTCAAATTCGAAAATTTTGACGAAAACAATACTTTCTCCATATACTATGTATAAGGGGAGAAAGTAAAAAGGTCTGGAGACAATGCCAAAGTGAATCAGTGTACCTAATTTCAGACGATCTGGATTTGGGTAAACTATAAAGTGGGAAATAAAAATGACCAAAAATAATCAAAATCCGACATTTACGGGCCTACTTGCTCCAAAAGAGTTCGGAAATTCTTCTTACCGAATATTTATATACTAAACTGTAAACTGTACTAAACTGGAAAACTCTTCATTTTTAGAATTTGATTTCATTTTGCTAGTACGATTTGGAAAATATTCAAGAAATTAATTCAACTAACATTATTCCACCACATTATTTCAGCCCGATCAATTGTTATTATAAATGTTTTAGTTTACAAAAGGATTAATTTTACAGGGGATTTTTTAAATAGTACTTTCCTTATCACAAGGAAACCCAACGCAGAGTATCACTCTATGGTATAGCGGAAATCATAAGTGACAATCAAATTATAGAATAGAAGGTACGAATACATTGCTGTAATTTCAGCAACAATAGATTTTCTCCAATGTTCCTCTAAGAAAGGTTCAATTATTGATTCAATCAATTGTGAAAGGAAAAGGAACTTTGTGAGCCTCCAGTCAGAAGACAGAGTGTGATAAGGTGTTACAGTATTCGATATGGTCCACCGGATTAGGTTTATTATCGGATGAATCTCCAGCAAATTAACTACCGAATGAAAATCGCATCAGATCAACAACTGTGTGTCACACAATGGTGGAAAGAAATAGGCCGGTATGCTATTACGGTTCATCAATGACGTCATGCTGGATGCAAATCTAAAGACAGCTGATTGAAAAGTCAATCCAGAATAATTTTGTTTTGATATGGATATGTCTTAGCTCTGGGAAAGGGGGTGTTGGCAATTTGCGAGACCAAAATTAGAAACACTGACGTCATATGCTTAGTGACGCCATATGGCTGTAACGACAACAATTTCCCATAGGGACGTAAATACAAGAATTTAAATTGTATTATTTTATATGGTTTTTGCTGTTTACTGTTTGTTTAAATCGGTACAATTCCTTCTTGAACTGTGTATGGATGCAAAAGTTATAACAGAAACACGATCGGTACAGCATTAGATATCACAATTGTGCATCATAATATTTTTTCTTAATCTTGTAATAAGAGGTACTTCTTGGAATAGGTTTGAAAACTTTTAGGAGAGACCGAGACAGTGTGTCAGAATTAATGCTTGAATATAGAGTTCCTCAAGGCTCGATTTTGGGTGCAATCCTTTTTTGATTTATATAAATGATTTTTTTGTGCAACCTTCAGAAGCGTATTGCCCTCATTTTTTGATGACAGTCCTTTGTTATGTTGGTGATAATGTAGAAACAGTTAGAAATGGTATCAATACATAGTGAATGAGACTGAAATTCACCCAAAACCATATATATGATTTTAAACCCAGAGAAAACAAAATATATAAATTTGACCTTGAGGGAATATGTACAGTTTGCTAAACCCATTTATTACATATACAGGGTGTTCATTAAAGTTGGGGACAAACTTCGAGGGGTGATAGTACTCATCAAAATAAACAAAAAATTTCCTGTAAACATATGTCGAAAAATCCTTCGTTTAGCCGCTAGCCGCCATTTTGTATTTTATATAAAAAAACTTTATATATTAAGAACTATTTAAGATACAGAAACCAAACTTTGCTCACACATTTATTGACCAAAGAGAAAAATATTCTCAAAGTATCATTAAGTTTGCTGTTATATTTTCAAAATGGCGGCGGTTCTTAAAGTTAATGTTTTTTGCTCTTTAAATTACAATATTTTTAACCACCGTCATTTTTAAAATATAAAAGCAAACCTAATGATAATTTGGGAATATTTTTTTCTTTAGCTATAAAATATGTGTGCGAAGTTTGGTTTCTGTATCTTAAATAATTATTTATATATAACGTTTTTTGTATAAAATTCAAAATGGCGGCTAGCGGCTAAACGAAGGATTTTTCGACATATGTTTATAGGAAATTTTTTGTTTATTTTGATGAGTACTATCACCTTTCGAAGTTTTTCCCCGACTTTAATGAACACCCTGTATATAAATTCCCTTTCGAAATAATTTTCATGTTTAAGTGATTGTAAAGAAATAATTCTAAAAGTAGGTTGTATGAAATATCTGGGAATTATTCTTTCCATGTTTCTTTTCATCATGGTGTCCCACTACTACGCGTATTTTTCAAATGTAATTCCATTATTCTCCACCGAATGCCACAGCGCTGCTGTGCGTGTCATATCTTGAGATGAAGCTTTCGCCAGCGACTGGCCAACGACAATTGACTGAGAGAAGATGAACCCAAATGGAAGTGAGAGAACTACCGGACTTTCTGCCCGAGAAAGTCCGGAGTGGATTGTAAAAGACTGGAGATAGCGTTTTATATGTATTGACGTGGACATGTACAGACAGCTGATTAAAAAGTCAATCCAAAATATTTTTGTTTTGATATGGATATGTCTTAGCTCTGGGAAGACGGATGTTGGCAATTTACGCGACCACAATTTGAAACAGTGACGTCATATGGTTATTGACGTCATAGATTGGCTATAAGAACAGATGTTTAGATGAACTGAAAACATTCTCTTTAGACATGTCCATGATCTAACCCATTTCCCACAGGGAAGTAAATACAAACATTTCATTTTTATCGATTAAATAAACTTTTGGTAAGAAGTTGGAATTCAATAACAGGTTATGTCGAAACACGATACTTTTAACTCTTTGATTTTTAATTTTAATTTTTTTTTACTTTGAGGATGTTTGCATACAAATCTTACCAAGCCTATGCAGTTTACACACTCAAATAAATAGCCTTACCCCCTCCTCTGCCTTTAACCTCTCCATCCACAAAACCCGAATAAACATAAATCTATAGGTAAATGTGAGTTTTTAGATCACGTTCTCCTACTTTATCTCTTGAAAATATTTTCACACAGACATATTTGTAATACATGTAGTTTAAGGTAAAGCATGAAGCATTTAAAATTATCATTTTAAATGCTTCATTCCAGTAAGTCGACTTTTTCAAAACTTCCGCTCAGCTCTGACTGTGCAATGTGCATAACTATGACACAACCCAGCACTTATTATCTATGCGATTTGATCGGGTAGGAATTAAGAAATCAGACCGTTGCACTTAACGCCGGACAACACCGGGACGAGGTGTTTTGTGGGGGGGGGGGCTGTGGAAGCCAGACGCATCAGACCATCAAACCAAGTAATAGAGCACATTTTTTACTCAGTCGTGTTTTAATTTATTGTTGAGTCTAATCTAACCCGTTTTAAAGGTTGTAAAATTTTTATTTTCGTGTAAGCTGATCATGATCACCCTATAGCTTAATATAATAAGCCTACATGATGGAAAGATTTTTTTTAATTTTAGACGCAAACTGAACCCATCGTATCACATCACGTAGTACTATTTGAAAGTATGATCGGAATTTATATTGTTTTTTTTGCAAATTTCCCATGGGGAAGAAGTTATTATGTAGGTCTCATGGCAAGACCTAAACCCAGGACCATGTTACTTTTTCGTTTTGAGGTGCCTAAAGACTAAAAACTATAGTTATTAAAATTGTTATATTTATTATATATGTCTGTTAACACGATAACTCTCGTAAAATGGTCCAATCGAAATAAAATTTGGCAGAGATGTGTATTCTTACATATTGTGCATATTTTTGAAATGGCAAAGTATTCATTCAAAAATGAATGTAAGATGACGCACAATCTTCTAGTCGTATTACTGACTAAGAATGTTCTTTAGACTCATTTTTCATTCATACTTGGCTTAAAATACCTACTGTATCTGGGTAGTCATTTCAAAAATTATTGTATTTACTTCCCTGTGGAAAATAGGTTAGATCATGCATATGTCTAAAGGGAATGTTTTGGATTCCTCTTAACTGCTGTCCTCATAACCATACGGCGTCACTAAGAATTTGACGTCACTAACCAAATAACGCCACTGTTTCAAATTTTGGTCACGCAAATTGCCAACACCACCCCCCAGACCCAAGACACACCCATGTCAAAAGGATGTTGTAGGATTCAGTTTAACGAAGAAAGATAATCATACCAAAATGTAAACCTGAAATCCTAAACAAATCAATACAAAGAAAATAAATCGATACTCACCTTTATTATTTAGCATTACTTTACAATTACATAGATTAGAACATTTATACAATTATTATAATTAGTTATACGTTAAAATAACTTTTTAATATAGTATGATTTCGAAATGGGTTTAAAATCAATGACCAATATAAACTAACTAATATTGATTTGACAGCTGTTTGTTTTTATTTCTATTAAATCTTTAAACTACAAAGACAGCTGATTATTACCAGTAGGTTATTCATTGAAAACTGAATCAAAATGCGAGTAATATCGCGTAAAAGTGGGGTTTTAAATGCTCGTTATTTACTTTTCAAGAGGCGGCGGGCGATTTCAAGCATTTATAAACCTTCTCTGGAATGTAGAGAATACATGAAATAAGTTTCATTGTAATCAGTTCTCCCGTTTTTTTCGGAGAAGACGGCGTAAAATGCCTCCTGGAGCGTCACAGACAAACAGACAAAAATTGAGATAAGACCGGTTTCGGCTTCTCTAACGCACGAAAAGTAAAAATAACAAAAATGAATAATTCTGAGCAATGTACAGACAATACTCTAATTTTATTTATATAGATGTGTAAAATTGCTTTTCTCCTGCTAGTGAAAACCATGAAGGAATTCAATTTAGCAGGTAATGCGGTGAAATGGCAGTTCTCGCGGATTTGAATGATAAAGATCGCATCCCGTTGGCAGCAATGGCAGCGACGTTCACCCCATACAAGTACAGCCAATCATCTGATACGTTTCCTCACTTTGAGCAATTGTTCACCTTTGTCTCTTACCAAGACTTCCAAATGGGAATTCATGGCCGGAAGCTGAGCAAGAGTTTCGAGTCATTTTCTCATACTGTAGTTTTGCACTCCGGTATCAGGGGCGTGTCCTGTAATCCAGCTACTAGGAAGTCATGAATTACTTATGGGTTGTTAGAGGTATAGGACGGTAAAGGTTTAGATAGTTAAGGAATTGTTATAAAGTATCTTTAATTATAAATAAATCAAGAGACGTTGAATCTTAAAATAGCCTTAGATGAAGTTTTAACTTTCATGAGCTTTATGAATGTCTATCAAAAAACTAATTCGGGGTTTCCTTCTTCACAGACTTGCTTTTTCTAAAATCGGACTTCATCCCCTACACTTTTGGAAGCAAACCAACTAACTCATTGCCTGTGTAATTATTATGGAGAGTAGATTATCAATTGGTATAACTCGCCTTGACATAATTTGATAAAATTTTTAATACGATTTACTTAGGCAACAGCCATAATATAAGTATATTACCATTTAAAACGACCCTTATTGCAGCAAACCTCCATACTAAGTACTATTCCATTATAATGATTGGAATAATATAAGTTCTACAAAATTCGCTCTACTCACGCTAACGTGCTGTGTGTGATCTATATTAAAATTTCTTAAAAATCGCCCCACGTAAGCCTACGACGGGGACACTCAAGAAAGCCTCAAAAACGAATTAGTTGTTCATCTTCTGAATCGTTGATGCTTATCGAGATGGACATATCCGAAGTGGAAGAGAAAGGTAAGTTGGAGTGTGAGATATGAGGTGTGAAACAGACATGTTAGCTAGCGGTGGATGGAGAAGGGTGAAGGGCGATGTACTGTATAGCGATGTAGCAAAACTACTCTACATGTTGACGGTGGATGGAGAAGGATGAAAAGCGATGTAGCAAACTACTCTGGATGGGATGGTGGACCTGAAAATCCATGTATTGGATGGAGAATGTATGTTGTGATGATGGTGGTGGGTGGGTGGGCGTTGTGTGGATACTACTATTGAATTCTATAAAGGTGAAAGCTATAAATGTAGCAAAACTAATAGATGTGGATGGGATGAAAGGTGCGTTGATTGATGGGAAAAACTACTCTGACATGTAGTTAGCGGTAAAAAGAATAGATGGAAAACTTACATTAACTACATGCTTAAAAAACTACTTGTGTGGTATGGGGGGGGATGTACAAATATAAAACTACTACTCTACATGTTGACGGTGGATGGAGAAGGGTGAAAGGCGATGTATAGCGATGTAGCAAAACTACTCTACATGTTGACGGTGGATGGAGAAGGGTGAAAGGCGATGTATAGCGATGTAGCAAAACTACTCTACATGTTGAAATTCAGTGTTGGTGATGGCGGTATTATGTTTATTAATTTTATTTTAGCTAGTTAGTAACTGAAATGGTGATGTTCCCAGGTATTTTAAGCGTATTTTAAGTATGAATGAGAAATGAGTGTAAGATGATTGTGGCGCGATCTTGTAGTTTTGGTACTGACTTAAGTTGATATGTCCCATAAACAGAATTTTTCATTAATAGCCCAACATTCAATGGCATATCTAAGGGACCTACAGTTTAACATGGAGTCCGAACCACTGCCTCTGAATAACGAACTGGTCTAATTATGGTGATGGTCTTTGCGGATTAACGCAGTATTCAATAGTGCGGACGTTAATTCACACAAGAGAACTCTATACCCAACAACCATCGCTCACAACTATCCACAATTCGTGACCTCCAAGTAGCTGGATTACAGGACACGCCACGGTCCCAGTCACTATCATGCACTTAATGCTCTCATAGTAAAGGTACTAAAATCTACACTATTGCGTCATATTTATTCTTTTAAAAGAACAAATCTTTTAAATTCTTTTTAAAGCTTTATTCAACAAGTAAGTATGGTTATTTTGCAAATAAAAAACCTTCAGCTTACTTTTCTTTTTAAATATCAGTTTAAAAAGCTGGTTGTCTTACTTGTTGCTTGAATGTACACAATCACATTGCCCGCATCTCTCAGCCAACAGAAATATCCATCATTAGACCACGGACCGAAGTCACCATTAGAAACCCAAAAGTGCAAAAAATACCCTCGTCGCAGCAGATCTGCATACTCAGTGAACTTACAAATAAACAATATGACAGTAGTAATATTGTGACAAGTTTTTTTTCAATATCTGTCGATAAATTCTGCTGCAAGGAACACTGAAAGTAGGCATTTCTAGTATAAACAATTTTTATTTTGACCAAGTTTCATTAACATATGTCCATAAATAAAGGAGTTTATATATTCCCTATATATCTAACATGCGTAAAACGTATGCAGGTTAGCTGCCATGATAATCTATGATTTTTAAGCATAAATGGATGGATCTCAACCACATGAAATATTAATTTTTCCTTCCCCTATATAATATTACATTGGAGTCCCAAAATACAACGTACTGTGTTTAGACTTTCTAATATCTCGGTAACCGTAGAGCAAAACTTTAAAGTACTAAATTTGTGTAGTTTTCTGAGCTTATTCTAATTGTAAAAGATAAAATTAAGAAAAGAAGTAAAATATTTTTAAAATTATATTTGAAAAACGCAAAAAAACATTTTTGGGGGATACAAAACACTCCAAAACTACCCGGTTCGATTGATCGATATGTTTGGATTACGAACTCGTCCGAGTATGTCCGAATAATAATAATAATCTTTATTGCTGTTGGCAAAATATAATAAAAAATAAAATACAATACGTCTCTAAATAAACGTCTCAAAATATAATACGTCTCTAACGAATACGATCTCGATCGGGCTATTTTTACGAGAGTTGTCGTGTTAATAGAAACATCATTTTTAACGATTATTGTTTTGGTTTCTAGATACTTAAAAACGGAAAATTAATATGGTCCCAGACTTGGGTCTTACCATGAGACCTACGGTAATAGCTTCTTCCCTGTGGGAAATACAACAAAATATATAATTGTTTAAAAAACACGTTTTACTGAGATTCAAAATAATTATTGCCAATCTACGTGTATTTTTTATTATTGCGCTACATTTTTTCGCCAATGAACATTAGTTAACGTCCGACATTAATTGTTTATTATATTTATTTAAATTTGAGGGGAGGGAGAGAGTTTGTTAAAGTAATAGGTCATTAATTCTTACAATAAGCAACTATGCATTGGTAATTCGTGTCATCACTTGACTTTTATATCGATAACTCCTGTCGTACCAGTTGATTTTTCCTCCTAAACCAATAAATAAACGCTAACATGTTTTTTGTATGATGCAAAAAGAAAAATACCAATATAATACAGCTGTAATTATGAACCTGTCTTTATAGCACCTTGGGGGATTTTATTTTTGTTGTAAACACCAAATTTTATCGGATTATATTTGTGTATTATTCTTAAAAAAATAAATCGAACAATCATAAAATACTATTAAATTATCATTACACAAATATTTGTTTTTGTTTAAATTTGTTTTTTTTATTTTGTTAAATAAAGAATATGTTGTCCATATGCATGAATGTGGATTAGGAAAATATGCATCGAAATAAAATAACAGTTATAGTTTCGCGTGAAGACTTAAACTGACCAAAATTAAAGAATTTGCCAAAAAGATATTTTCAATACCTTGTGAGCGTCGTCCGTGTCTCCCGAAGCCAACGCCACCGACGCAGCGGCCACTAGCCACAATACACCGCGCATCTTTGCCTGCTCGCACGCGCACTCTACCGCTACTGGTCCACACTGCACACTGCGCAGACGCCGGGCCCGCGCAGGCGTACCGCGCACTTTCACTGATAACAGACGCCCATCTGTTATCACCGCGTGCTGCACCACAATTACTTATTACACAGATAAATAAGCAGTACGATGAAACATGAACACACTCTCTCCTGTTTAAAATCAAATATGTAATTGATTTACATCATATCCAGAGGTGGCGATAGCAGGCCTGCAGGACCCGCGAGCTTGAGGAGTCTGGTAACCTTGACAGGGATTATTCGGTAAAAAATATCCGGGATTTTATTCCGAGCCACGACGTTCAGCCATCTACACGTCGTACTTAGCCGTGATAAAAAATAAATTATTTATCTGTTAACACTGTACCTATTGGACGTCAATAATAGAATATTTAGAATAATTATAAATAATTATTTTTATTTTTTATATACTCAGGGGGGCACCACTCCCCTAAGCTCAGCTGTCCTAAGCTGACTGGGACGGTGGCGACGTCCTGTAATCCAGCTACTTGGAGGTCACGAATTGTGGATAGTTGTGAGCGATGGTTGGTGGGTGTAGTGTTCTCTTGTGTGGATTAACGTCCGCACTATTGAATACTGCGTTAATCCGCAAAGCCGATCCTCATAATTAGACCAATTCGTAATTCAGAGGCCATGGTTCGAATTTCACGTTAAACTGTAGGTCCCTTAGTTGCCATCGGCTGTTGGGCTATTAATTAACAGTCCTGTCTAAGGAACATGTCAGCCTTAGTCAGTAACAAGACTACAAGATTGTGCCACAATCATCCTACACTCAATTGTCATTCATACTTGGCTTAAAATACCTATCTTGTAGTATGGTCACCATTTCAATAATCTAATCTAATCTAATCTTAAGCGTTTCAAGCGCAGGAAATAATGTCTCAAACATTCATATAAGGTAGTTGGCGTCGACGACATGCATCGCGCTGGTCAGTGAAATAGTAAATACAAGGTC
Source organism: Nephotettix cincticeps (assembly GCA_023375725.1). Lineage (NCBI taxonomy): Eukaryota > Metazoa > Arthropoda > Insecta > Hemiptera > Cicadellidae > Nephotettix > Nephotettix cincticeps. The sequence continues at coordinate 62,564,930 of CM041788.1, forward strand.
CGGAAGAGTAAAAAGTCTATTGATTCGTTCATGTTTTTCCAGAAACCAGGTAAAAACCCAGTTTTCGAGTATTTTAACCTCTCCGTAAATCGGTTATAACAAAGTTATTATTTAATGTACTTGCTTACTTTTTGGGTAATTTTGTTCCAAAAACCACTGGCAATTAATTCATGATTTTTTTGCCTTCTGTTGGTTGCCTTCATCTGTTTCTGAGATCGTGATATTCAAATCATTAGAGAACTGAAGGAGACGATTTCCATTTGGATTATTTGTTCGCCAACCCCAGATCTGCCATTTACTGTTAAGATCACCCATAACAATGGTTTTTCTGACAATGGTTCATTGTCAGAAAAGAGTATATATAAGTCATGGTCATTTAATCAACTATTTAAAGATTTATACACAGAAACAAGACGAAATACCCCCGTCGCAGCAGACCTGTGTACTCAGCGAATTTCCAAATCAGCAATATAATAATAATATATGACAAGTTTGGTCAAAATCTGTCGATAAACATGAGAATTATTTGCCTATTCTCCATAAGATTAACATGGAGAAGAGTGTGCAGGTTTGCGGTGTGAGGAACGCTGAGAGTAGGCATTTATACCATAAAAATTTTTATTTTTAAAATTTATATCAACTTTCATAAACATCTTTTCATAAATAAAGGAGTTTTCCTATTCTCCATATGGTTAAACGTGAATTTTATTTATCATTCTAAACTTTACTCCCCCTCCCAAAAAGAAATAAATTAAATTGAAATTAAATATAATTGAAATAATTATAATAATTAAAATAAGTTGATCAGACAAAACGTGAATTTTATTATTAACATTCTAATCTTCACTCACAATACAAATTATGTGCTTGAATTTCCTGGGTTCTTGGTTCATGGTATGATATTCCGTTGTCCGTGGTTCTTGACTTGTGGCGTTCCTGTTCACTATGCGCCAAAACAGGCTTTCGCTGAGTGAGGAGCAGCCAGTGTCTCCAGGTCAAAAAACTAAATTTCCCCACTTGATACCACTAAAAATCCCCATCGTTCAACATTCTCCACCAGCAGCCCTAGTTTGCCCCACCATTCCCAATGTACGTACACCCATACACACATGTATTATAATAACATTTATTTATAGCTACACAAAAATTAATAATCATTAACAATGGCCTAATTTTAATACCAAGTATAAGAAAAATGCTTACTTTTCAGGAGAGCCAAAAACGTTAATTACAATAACACTTACATCACCACAGTAAGAATATTCCTCCTTCTAAGATCTCGTATCTTAACACTGATCTATAACAACGTATTACATAAATTGTAATAAAACTACAAAGAAACTAATTACACATTTACCGAATTCAGTTAATTTACTCTCATACATTTACTACATTTTAAACACTTAAATTCACTGTTTAATCTAAAAACAATAACAAACTTGTACAATGTAAACAAACAATATTTTTTTTAGGCTAGGGTTTGTAGACCATGCAACCTCGCGGTACACTTTTCTTGGTTGCTTCCACTGATTTTATCTTGAATTAATGGTTTTGTTAGTTACAACGAACATACATGTTGACATTTAATTTACGGAATTTTATTAGTACAAGATACGTGTTGTTAGAAGGCGAGTACCAACTGCAATATACGAGTTCAAAATTTTCTATTTGTTCAAATTATATATCATTTTTATAGACATACGAGGTCTTAGAATTAGGTGGGGACAATATGAAATCTACATTTTTCACTAAGAACCCGAAACCCCTAAATTTGGAAGATACGTGGTATTAGAGTTAGTCCATCGAATATGTATGCTTTTTCGTTTGGCTAAATTGTTTAACAACGGATAACCTGCCCTTATTGTCATCGCCGCATATTTTACAGTATAAAAAATCTCCTGTTTACTGGAATCTAGCCAGATTTAAAATTTGTCGTTTTTCTCCCATTTTTTGCACTTAGGCACGAACTTACTACGATGCTTTGGATTCCTGGTATTTTAGTGTTAGAGATTCTTTCAAGTTCTCTGTCAGACTCACTTTCATTCATCACTAATAGCTCACTAGCCCATTTTAATTTTTTAAAAAGGAATACAAACGTTGTTTGTATAAATCAAACGTGACGCGACACTTGTCATCAAAATACATAAAAAATAGGTAGCAATTGTTCAGTACTGTACAATTACTGAAATCAATAATTTGCATAAACCTTAATCGGCTGAGACAACCACAGTTTATCATTTAACTGGACAGTTCGTATTCATTTTTAAGATAAACATAAAAATTCCCCACTTTTCCCCACAAGTTGAAATCCCCACACAATTCCTCACATCTAATTTTTAGGGCTAAAAATCCCCAATTCGCGGAAAAATCCCCACACTTTGTCGAAACTAGCTTCTGCTCCTCACTCGGCGAAAACCTGTTTTCAGCTGTTAGTTCTCCCCTCCCTTCAGCATCCATCATTGAGAAGTGAGGAATGACATTTTCATGAACCATCTTGTGTGAGTGATGGCAGATAGCAGACATCGAAATGTTACAAAGTTGGGATAAGGAAGGAAAACAAAAGTTGTAAGTATTATGTTTATAGTGTAAGATAGATATTTAATCGCATTTGATATATATTCAATATCATTTCAAATTTTATGGTAGGTTCGAAAAATTGCCTTTTAAAAAGGTATCAGTTGTGTCTTGGAAGAAAACAAAGCTACCTCCCAACAAGGCCTCAAGTGTGGCTGAGGCATATTCGTTGTTTGGAGACTTTTTTGTATTAACATGTTTTTAAATTAACCCCATAACTTAATTTGGGTAGTTGTAATAACCCAGGCCTTCTATTAGGATGAAACTTAGTGTTTAATCATGGGAAAGAGGAGTTTTAACTTTAACATAGGCTAGGCCTAGGCCCCAACTAACATGGATAAACATAGAAAAAGTGTAATTGTCTACACTCAAATTACATCATTATTAATTTATTTTTTAAGATGTTGGGTGGTTCTCCTTGTTAGGAAACTATGAATGAGCAATGGAAACTTAAATGCATTCCATATTCCTCTTGGCCTCAACTAATTAAGGTTAGATAATGTATTTTTGCCACGAAGTGAACTTTGTTACATGAAAAGAATTATCCAATGTAAAATTATTTGTTATTTTTAACTATCCAGCTGCCGATCACCGGCCTCCGGTGATTTTTTACATGGCCTAGACTGCTAATCGCCAGAATCCGGCGATAAAACCGACGTGACTTAATCTTCTCGTAGCTGCTCATAGTAGATCGAAAATGTTCTTTTATATATTCCATTGTAAAAAGAAGGTTATAATCTATGTCCCTAAGTTAGTATTTGCTATTTTTATACTCTTTGCATTACATCATATGATTGCTTTTAGTTACGAGTGTTATGGTGTTGCGCCAACAGTTGTCCGAGCCGTATGCTTATGCGTTTTGTTAGAGTCGTGCTATTGTGTTAGTGTTTCGTTGTGTATTTTGTGTGAATTATCTATAATAACATATCATGCATAACATCTTTTATATACATTCTCATTCTTATGAAATTTCAAACCAAAAGGCTATTTCAGATTTTTTATAATAGAAGTTTGGAGCATTTTGAGGGAGCGCAAACATTATAAAAATAGTTTTTGTTATAAAAATATTTTCTGTTACATGTAAGTTGGTAATTTTTATGATTTTCTTGTAGCCTGTATTATACTGAACACAAAAATGTTGTACTGTACATAGTATCCACAATTTTTGTGGGTTTTTAAACAAAACCTGAAAATGGCTAAAATTAGCCGGCATTCCCCAAATTTAATTTTGGGGCCTATATCTCAAATCCCCATAGTCGGCCATGATGACAAGATTATGAGGTTGCTGAATCGAGTCAAAAACGTCAGATTCAGCATCGACCGTGTCAAGCCGGCAAGTCGGCTCTCAGAAAATAGCCAGAGGAGGTCCACCATCCCTCCACTCATCTCCACAACCCCGGATAAGGCCTCCTCTACCAACAGCTACCAAACTCGTTCCGTTAGGTGTGTCAAGTTTCGCCTTTCGTTCCCACTTTTCTCCTTGGGGGCTAATGTGGTGCTAAGCCGCATGATGAATTTAAATAAATTTGCAAATCATATGTTTCATTTTTGCTTCTTATAACTATTGTTCCCTTTTTTTAGTTTGAGTTCTCTAAGTTCTTCTCAAAACATCAATATACTTCCTCCTATCTAACTCGGCTTATTTATTTCAGTACAACCTATTTTTTACTGTCTGTCAGGAACTTAAAGTAAAATATATTAAACAAGGGACATGTCAGTCTTAGTCAGTAAATGACTATGAGACTGCGCCACAAACATTCTACACTACTCACATGCATAACTTTGCAAATACTCCGGTAAGTCACCTTTTTCACTCATTTCTCCTGTATAAAATACCTACTTTGGTAGGTCGCCATTTCAGATAACAGTATTTTTTAGAATGTAATATAATTCTAAGCTTTCTTCTGATATCAAAAATGCTAATTTTAACCATTACAATCGTTTTTCAGCTGACAACAGTTGTCATAATGTCAAGTGTCAAACAAAATGTCTGCAACCAGCCGCACCACCGGGACTGACACAGGCAAACGCTACACTAAATATTGCCGGAATGTTTGTTAAAAACAAGAATATAAGATTAAAAATTTAAAGCGTGGTTCTGACATTATTGAATTTGTGAACATAAAAAGCCTATTAATCGGCAGAATAGCTACTTTTACTCAGTTTATGTAGATTTATTAATTTTAAAATATTTACTATACAAACTTCCTTCAGTTTTAAGTAGCAAAATACGCTCAAGTATCTTGTAAATTATAGTTGCCTGTTCTAAAAAATTCAAATACTGTTCAAGAACCTGCAAATTAAAGATGTCATCCTTTGAAGAAGTGAACAGTGCTCGTGAAAAACTTATGGAAGCTTTGGGAGACAAGAGCAAGCAGTGAGTAGATCCAACTAAAATAATAAAATAAAATTTTGTAAGAAAAGTAATTTAGTATTGTAGAATATACTAGTTCTTAGTCCAAAATTGTAACATAGAAGCTGTAAAGCATTTTTTAGAAGAGAGGTTTTTATCAATAGGCCTGTGTTATTTACTTATTTATGACAATTCGTATTGAGGGTCATTGTTGACCTGGAAATGTGACTCTTAAAACTGCAGTAGTTAACGAACCACACTAATGTAATGGCCTCATCTGACACTGGCATTTGTCATTTTTATGGTAGTGTATAAATGGTCTAAATTATACCATTTCAAGCAGATGGCACAGAAATGTTCAGAAGTTCATTTTTTTAAACTTCCTGACAGATGATGGAAGGTATCAATACTTCTGAAAATCGCCTGAATACTGAACTTCTGCCATACCATCCGCAGATCCATAGCTTTGTTCATAGCTTTACTCAACGTTGAAACTATTTTTTTTCCTAATGCAAGGATATAGCTACCCTTTGGCTACCTCGACCTTAAGATCTTTTGTAGGACCCTAGATGGATTTAGTACCACAGCTTTAGTCCCTTGACGAACCTCAGAAGTCATGCAACACTCAATTGTGTAAATTCTTCGGGGTCCACGAAGATCCGACCAAAGAATTTCAGCCTTCTCTGGCTCAGAGCTGAACATTCGAGCAAGAGATGAGAGTAGCAGACTCAGCCTCCTCCTCGCAGAATCTTGAAACTATTAACTCCATCATAGTGTTAGGGCCTACATCTTAAGATTGAGTTTGAAACATTACAATTTTTATAATAACATCACATATCCACTCCATTCAATAATACGAAATTTTTGTTCGCAGGTACATGCAACACATGAAACAATGGTTTCAAATGAAAGTAAGTAACAATTCTATAATTGTTGTATTTGTTTTTACAACAGACATTAGGCTGATTAAAATTGCTGAGATTATTTGTTTGTTATGTTAGTAGACTATTATAATATGTCATCAAATATATTGAAACCAGCAGTAAATCTATAATCTTTAAATGCATATGCTTACTTGAAGGATGACAAAGCTTACGTACCTGATATAAAGAGTGGGGTTGTGCTGTATTCACCTTCCAACTTGTAAATACATATTTACACTATTTCAACTATAATATGAATTATCTGTACACACCATATCCATCACAAACTTTATAATACACACTGCTTAAGATTGCTAATTATGTAAATATTAAAAACTGTCAAAATCGAGGACGCTAATGTCACAATCACTGTTTTCATTGTCATCTCCTTTGTCTAATAAACTGTCAATAGAACTGCCGTCATCGTCCGAACTGTCACTATCACCATCGTTGAGTGAAATAATTATCCCATCGACCTCCTCGTCCATAATAGCATCACGATCCCAATACAGTTGCTCAATATTTTCTACATGTTTACAACACTTTTTCCACTTATCACTAGTGTATTCTGCAAACAGTTTAACACACAATTCTTTTTTCTGAGGCATGGTTCCAGTTAATAATTCCCCTACTCTACCTTTAATATCACCCCAAACAAGCTCTATGGGGTTTAAATTGCAATGGTATGGTGGTAAACACAATGCTGCATGGCCAGCACTCACAAACAGTTTATCACTGGAATATGTCTTGGACACAGGAGCTGATTTCACTAATAACAGTAGTTTTGCCTTAGTCATTGTCATCGAGACACTCGATATTTTTTTTTATGTCGAACAACACTCAATATTTTTGTTCACAAGCCAGTCAAAGATTTTTTTGTTTCTAATCAGAACTGTTTGTTTTTTTGTCCTCTTGCTTATTGTGATAGATTGCGTTGTCAAGAACCACGACAGAGTTAGGAGACATGTTTTGCAATAATACCTTGGAGGCCCATTTCGAGAAGTAAAATTCATTTCGTCAATAGTCAGTCGACTTTTTGTCTGATTGCCATATTCTTAAAGCGTCTGGCATAAAGCCCTGTTCCAAGCCAGCATGGATTATCACTAATCCAGGGCCCTTGCCAATGGGTTTTATTGCTTCAGGTTCCAAGTCTGATTGCCAACAGTGTGAAACGGTATGATTTTGTTGACGCAAGTTTCATGAAGTAATGCAATTGTTTTCTTTTCTTGCCTGTATTGTCTAATACTATGGAGGTATTCCACTCTCCAAGCAACTATTTCTGGTTTTTCCAATATTATTTTTCTGTTGGTTTGGGATTTCAGCCATTTAAATCCTATTAATTTTAATGTCCGACTAAGGTATTCTTGGCTACATATCAACACACCCTCTTCCTCCAAACCAGCCTTTAATTTTGATAAAGTTGGCATTGTTTTTTTACAACATTACACTCCGTATTATGTCATGGAGTAAACCCGTCCACGAATATTTTCTTCTTCCTTGACCTGCACTTACCATTTGGGATTGAAAACGACAGGGAACCCTTACTAAAAAGGGACTTTTTGCCTTTGGCTGTAATTCTTTTCACCAATGCAACAGATACCCCAGTAGCAGCAACATCTCATTACATCTTTCTATTAATTATGTAGCATTAGTTAACTTAAAAGAATTCAAATGTATCCAGTGAATAGACGGTTTTAGTTCTTAATCCATGTTAAACAAATCTATCTGTTGATGGCACCAATTTCTTTTAGAATCGGCCCAAAAAAAAACAATTTGGCAATCTTCAATTTGACAATTGATTTATGATGTATGCCTATTTGTGTTATAGATCTAGAACGTTTTAGGCTATAGATATATAACATTTATGTTAAGGATATTTTGTAATTATATAGCCTCTTCCTCCCAATAGGCCCTATAATTAATTGTGATTTTTAATAAAAAAAATACCCCAATTGATAAAACGTTGACAGGAGTTGCGTATTTTCGTCAAGGGTCAGAATAAAATTTTATATATTAAAGACTCTTGTCATCCAATATAGGCCTAGTCAAGCATAAATTGCATTATGTTTATAAGTATGATATAATTTAGTCAGTAGCCTACATATGATAAATGTTAGGATTATCCAAAAAAAGTTGAGGCTTTGCGTTTGGTGACTATTGTGTTTGTGAGGCTTTATTCTATTTTTTTGTGCCTTTTGTCATTTTTATTGTTGTGCTGAGGAACGATCTAAACCCGTTTGTCTAGTATTTGTAAATTTAATCCAATTTTATAAAGGGTTATGTAAGAAAACAAAATAAATTTTAACTTTAGCATTACAAGTTAACATTGTAAGTCTTAAGATGAATGTGATTACTGTAATTTTTGGGTGATTTGGCCTTCTGAAATCCAAAGCCTTCCAAATCCAAATTACATAGTAATGTTTCAGACTTATAAAGATGATTTTGATTTGGAAGCCAGAAAACTCCTTGACCCAAGCCAAGTACACCTTCATAACCAGTTCCTGCTGCAGTTGTTCATCAAATGCTCAACACAAGACCTGCCTGCCGCCTCGCCTTCCACTCACCATCGGGCCAAGACGAAACGAAGGGCAAGACAGCACAACGGTGGCTTTCAGGTCTGTCAAAATACCACAGTTAACATAACTCGCAACTTGATGATAAAATGGGTTGTCTAGCTTCCATATTTCTTAGTTGTAATGTCACACATTATTTACCCAGTTTTTGTATTATTTATTACAGTTTTGTAGGTTAGGTTTAAGTAATGGGTTAACACGTTGCATCTGTCACTTAACATCAGAAATGCTCGTGTTTTTTCTTGATCTTTTCTGGTTACTCGTGCAGACCACTCCTGTTCTGCAAAGACAAATCAGCAAATGTTCCTGGAGTATGTTTTGTGTAGGGTATATGAGTTATTTTTGTTATCCAATCGCAATCAATCAATCAATCGAGCATCTTTATTTGTCCTTGTATAATGGTGTCATTACAATACAATACATGGCATCATTTTTACACTAATAACTATTAGTCCCTACAAACATGGTATTTACATTTTTATATTCATTAAATTTATACGGAACATACACTCTCCACCAACCAAATTTACATTCCCGAATTTGTATTTTTCTAGGGAATTTAACTTCACTGTTATAAATGTTAAACTCTTTATGAGTTTCTGGGTACTTGCATAGTTTAATTTTTTTCTGTTTTTCCTGTTAAAATTAATGCAATTTAGTAATTTTGTCAAAAAATAAATTATTTAGCAGTGTAACAGTTAAAATGTTTGATTATATTTCCTGATAAAGTACATCGTCAAGTAAAGTCTGGGTAGGCCTATAATTTAGTGACATTTTTTAGTGAAGGTGTTTACAAAAACTAATGGTAAAGTTGAAAATAAGTTTGTTGAATAGGCTGCTCATCTTGTATCTAGGACAGTTGGACCTGTTAGTTGATAAGTAGCACGAGCTTGAAGTTGTTCATCGTTAAAAGTTGACGATTCATCATTAAAGTTTTTGATTTTCACTTTAGGCAATCTTATATTGTTATTGGTAAGTATTAATACACAATTTGTTCAAGAATTTCAGTAAAAGTTTATCTAATAAAAAATTATTTCCTGCAGCAAGCCAACATACATGACTATGTGCTGACACGATTGCCACCACGACCGCAGGAAGAGTCACTACACTACTGTGTTCAGGAGCTGTTCTTGCCAGACACAGAGTTGGTGCAAATGAGGATGATGTTGGCAGCTTGGGAGCTTGGTCTGAAGGGAGCAGAACAGGCGGCTGCTGAAGTGCTTGTCAAGGCTACGCATGTAAGTTGACTCTAAAAGTGGCAAGCCTTTTACCATTAGGCCTAACTGTAACATAAAAATAATAAATCTCTTAATAATGTAATTATTATATAATTATATCTCTTCTTAAAATACTCAGTACAAACAAAAAACACAAAACATGGGGCGCGCATGTTTACTGCGGCTGGCACTGATCGATGACATTCAGCAATAATATTCGGAAGTGCTTGTCTCTAAAGATCTAACTAGCGAAGACCATCTGTTTGTGATAGCAGGCACAAATAATGTGGAAAGAACTGGAATAGAAAGGCTCATTGGTGATGTAAATAGATTGGTTAGTAGCGTTAAACACACAAAAACCTGCTACTGGAAACACTGCCTATGCAACATGATGAACCCCAATTAGACTTAAAAATGATCAGAATTAGAAAATATAACCAAAACACACCAATGACGATGGTGGCTAACAAGTTCACTAAATTGACAACAGATGACTCTTATTTAATTTGTAAATGTGTTGTGAATTACATCTTTGGCATTTCTAGGGTTAATAGCCTAGTCATAGCTGAGTGCGTAGAATACTGGCATACCACCCAATAGACTCGGGTTTGATTCTCTGTTATGATACATATGAAATTTGTATCTCAGAGACGAGTGACTGAAAAAGTGCCTTAAGTGCAAGACAAATGAATGTGAAAAAATGTTCAGTGAATGTAATGAAATGTTGAATTTCCAGCAATTCCTCAAAAACATAATCACTGCTGTGTTGAGTCGGCGGAACGGGTTCAGTGTGAATAAGAGCGGAGTGCAGCATGCTGTGGGGATGCCTGTGCCTAACCCCTGGCTGCGGAACACTGCCAACCTCACGACCTGCCAGCCTGACGGGTGAGTAGCTCTATGTAGGCCAAGAGTAAAGGGAAGGAGTGCAGCATGCCGTGGGGATGCCTGTGCCTAACCCCTGGCTGCGGAACACTGCCAGCCTGACGGGTGAGTAGCTCTATGTAGGCCAAGAGTAAAGGGAAGGAGTGCAGCATGCTGAGGGGATGCCTGTGCCTAACCCCTGGCTGCGGAACACTGTCTGCCTGACGGGTGAGTAGCTCTATGTAGGCCGAGGGTAAAGGGAAGGAGTGCAGCATGCCGTGGGGATGCCTGTGCCTAACCCCTGGCTGCGGAACACTGTCAGCCTGACAAGTGAGTAGCTCTATGTAGGCCGAGGGTAAAGGGAAGCCAGTTACGGGTAATATACGAGATATAACTGGAAAATAACATGGAATAACTGGAAAATAAGTCCACTGCTGGAAACTTATTAAATTTGAAGCACCCACTTATACCAAAAAAATAACAAACATACATTCATATAATTAGTTTTAAGAACATGCTTGTAAGGACATTAATTAAAGTTCAAATCTTTTTTAACTTTCTCCGACGGGAGATGTATTGATAGTGGTTCGTCGCAGGTCAGTGCTAGAAGTGTTGGAGTCAGGAGAGTCTGTCCCGGGTAGTCGGGCCACTGTCAGCGAGATGCAACAAGAGATCGCTCTGGCCTACGCCTCTGGAGTGGACCGTCCCAACAACAAACCTGTCACTGCTGCCGAATGTTATGAGGCTCTCAAGGTCAACTAATAGTTAACATTCAGATTTATATTTTTTTAACTTATTTTACTTTTCAAATCCAGTTTTATGTTCAAACCTATTTCTTTGTTTGGAATAAATTGTTGGTGAGTGTTTACATTGGGCAAAGCGTGTTCCTCAATATTTGTTAGAAAAACATGTTTTTTCTTAGCAAAACTGGTATCCAGGAACAATAGACATTCATCGTTTCCTGAAATGGTTGATGCATCTTTTATACTTTTGATAGTGCATCTTTTATACTTATACAAAGAACCTACCCTAATCCGATTATCAGTATGTACATTTTGACGTGAATAGACAGTTCAGTTTTATTATTAGTATTGTTGCGGACATTTTTCATCCCAATTAGTGACAAAAATTTAATAATATTAGTATCTCTGAACGGTGGTTTACTATGTTTGCTCATGTTTACATCATACTTTATTTTTATTGCTCTTTCCTGCCTAGGGCTGGAACAGGTTTTCTCTTTCACTTCAAGAAACTACATTTAAAATCTTAAAACATAAAATGCAGCAATCAGATCAACATTCACAGTACGAGGCTAAGCTCACCCTGAAGCAGGATTGTTGACATCATTTAACGACGAGTTAACGAGCGATATTTCCCTCCTTTGTGCCACTCCCACCCCACGATGATGGCCATCTTGGGACGGGAATTCCTGCCCCTCGAACTCAACGTGTTAACTAAAATAAAGAACTATTTTTTCCACAAAATCTATATGCCATTTTGATTTTATTCAATGTGAACACCCAATATTTTTACACAATTTCTCTCTAATCTATAACTTTAAACAACAATTAGTAACTGTCGCTTTTGCGATGGTCACTATAGGGGCAGATAGTAGCATCTATAAATTAAAATAACTTTTAAATTGCCATGCCTTTTAGCCAACTTACCTGTGAGTTAATACTGGAACTAGTTCGATGTGTAGCCAGTAGAGTATGATGCTTTATGCTTTTTCAGACGGTGGTACTTGAAGTAGTCGGTTGAGGTGTGTCACTGTCGAGTAAAATATTGAAGCCAAACGGTGGCTAGGCGGGCTCGAATCACTACCATTCCGATATTTGCAATCCCAATTCCGCTTGCAAATATAGGAAAGTAGTGGGAGAGCCCACCTTAAATAAACGGAGACTGGCTTAGGTGGAAGTTGATGGCATTTGTAGGCTTAATTTGAGTTAAGGTGGACACCTGTTTTGCTTCTTTTACCATGGGTAGGGCACATTTTGAGTTATTTTTGTTTATACTTATTTTTAAAAGAAGACTTGCATAATGATTTTATAAGGCTAAAACACCTGCCAGTTGTAGGGTTAAAATTTAAATCTTGGGTATTTAGGAACAAATTATTGCGTATTCCGTTAATCTATAACTTGAAGTGTGTCTAATAAATTGAAATGTGTTTAGGTTTACCGTTTCCCCTCCAACGGTGTTTACTCAATCAATATGGAGAGGATCTCCGCCCAGCTTCATCATCCGAGCTGGGATGACATGGTCGAATAGTGTGGCCAGAATTATAAAAATATTGTAAAATATGTGAATACACATGTGATTTTGTCAGTATTTTAATAAAATATGGTTTTACAAATATTATAGATGTTATTGTTATTCCTTTATGTACAAATTTTAAAACGAATAAAGAATAAGGTAGTAATAATATTTTAGCAATATAATATACTAATTTTGTATTCTTCTTTATGAAGTTTTAACACTATTCAGTTTATAAAATATCAAAAAATAAAAATATATTATTTCTTTTGAGATATTTTTGTTATCAATGTGAGGGGAATTTAGTGCTAAGTACGAAAATAAGTTTATTTTGGTATTGCAATTATAATCAATGGTATAAATAAAGTTAAACACCAACTTTTCCAGTTTAAACCTACCCTCGGCTTCATTCTATTTTCATGGGTAGAAATTTCAAGTGAGCTCAGTGTATGTGTTGTAGTGTGTGTTCTGCAATAAATTTGTTTATACTGTAATATGGTCTATTGGTTAGGTAGTGTTTTAGTTTTGTTATAAAATTGATGTGATGGTTTTGAGATGTTGTATAGAAATGAGCCTGGTATAATGGAGTGTGGCTATATTTTTCAAGGCGATGCTGTGGTATATTGTAGTTATATCTGTTACGGGCGTTGTAGGAGTGTATTTCGTATCTGATTGTTGGCTGGGATTTTTTAACCCTAGAAGTGGCAAGCTTTTTACACTTAACTGTAACATAAAAATAATTACTAATATCTTCTTGAATTCGGCTGTTTGCCCCCAGAGGGCAAAACGGTCTCGTAGGCGATTGTGTCAAACAAGTACACTAAATTCACGACAGATGCCTCCACCTGCCAATTCTTATTGAATATGTAAATGCGTCGTAAATTACGACTTTGCCATTTCTAGGGTTAACATACAAAATTGTGTCGAAGATAAACTGTGAGGTATGGTTAAGATTTTGAGTTTGGTAAGAGTTCAGCTCCAGTAACAAGGAGTCTGGCTCAACGGTATGATGTTTCTCTATTTTAAAAACACAATTATGTTATCTCTTGCTCACACCTAAAATCAAAGTAGCCCGTGAAGTAACAAACTCATTGTAAACACATACCAGTAAAAAACCAAATTTTGGCAAAACTTTCTTCCTGTAGTAAATAAGAAATTGTTGCAGGCAATTTATATTTTTGGTTTCCATGGAAATTCTAAAGCATCTCTAAATTTTTAGAATTTTGGTGCATGACCAAAATTAATTTTTTTTTGTAAAATTGGCAAATACATGGGAATCCTATTTTTTATGATAACAGGAGGAATTCTTATAATTGTCTGCACGTTTTGTGTTCTGTCACTGCCTTGTATGCAGAGTGCTTGAGTCAAAATGAGTTTAATTTTTTGGCTGTTCCTGTTTGTTTTGGCAAGTTTTGCCCTTGTCGGAGTTTCTTTGTTGAAAAAGGATGTTCACATAGAAAGAGTGCCTGGAAACACAACCCAAGAAATATTCATGAAAAATGACACAGCATCGACTGGAGACAAAGTTGAAACATATCAGGAGAAAGTTGAAACGGCTGATAGAGAAGTTGAGGGAGTTGATAAGAAGGATCAATAAAAAAATTAAATTGAAGAAATGCAAGGTGAACATTGAAAAACGCAGATTTTGAATTGATGAATTTTTGTTTTATTTATAAACTCAATTAAATACATATTGAGTTTTGAGAGGCTTTCATTTAACATTAGCTAAATCTTGGGAATACGAGGAATACAAAAAATAATATTCTTTATTGCTTTCAACAGTAAAAATAATGAATAGCATGAAAATTAATAGTTAATGCTAGTTATTAAGCTTAAGACAGATTTTCTAAGAAGTAGATTTTATGATTTTCAGGAGGAATGATAACTAGAAGCCAGGGACAGTTTCTGATACGAGCTCTCTATAAAGCTCATCACTCATCATAATGAAGTTACAGTTGTGAACCTAATAAAATATAACATAAGGTCAAACCTAATACGGCATTTCTTCCTTTTGATGATCATTTTTTCTTTTTGACATGGATATGTCTTAGCTCTGGGGGGGTGTTGGTGATTTTTAAGATGGAAAACATGTAACAGGTTTCCATAGAAACTACTAGAACTATTGTATTGAATTTTAAATATAAAATAATAAGAACAGCTGTTTAGATGAACTGAAAGTATTCACTTTAGACATATCCATGATCTAACCTATTTCCTACAGGGGAATAAATATAAACATTTTCATTCTGATCAGCGTCAAAAATAACATTAGCACCCGTCCGCACGTTAGGAATCGCCCGCTGATAGCATTGCCTCTAGCGTAGCCCTCCCAACCATAACAATAGTTTTATTCGGCTGCATTCACCGGTGGAACGGGTCAGTGGATTCCCATTTAACAAAATGAGACTCCGAAGAATCTCCAATTAACTAACGCCGCTAACTAAATAACTAACCGAAGTTATCGAAATAACCAAAACAATTAACGGTTAATTTTTTGGAAGTTTTAATATGTTCAAGACTAGATTATTCTATATAGATTGATTGACGCTAAGGTGGGCAGGCGGGACAAAGCAATATTAAATACAAATACAATAATTAGACATGCTGTCTCGACGGTCAGCGGGGTTTTTGTACCTGCTCGGACTTGGATTGGAACAGTATCAGTAGGACAGTGGGACAGATTTTTGGTTAGTGACCTTACCTGCAGACCAGCTGAGAAGAGAAAGAACTTTCACTGTGTTTGTGTTACTGCTTGCCAGTTCCGTTCAGTGTTCTGTTAGTTGCCATTCAGTGGTTTACTGTCACCAGTTAGTTAGTCACGGTTTCGTGTTTATTATTTATTTGTCTTAGACATATGAGTGTGTATAGAATATCGGACGAGGTAACCTTACTTACTGAATAATTTAACTTGCTAATTTTGCATAATTATCTTAGTAGAATGAGTGGTGATTTCCAGCTTAGTGGAAGTGCAGGTGAACCTTCATTCTTTCCAAAAGTTAGACTTCACAGTGGAATATTTCACCCTGTTCTAAGAAAGTGGCAAAGCAATGAGAGTATAACCTCCTACAACATTATGTATCCTGTATTCCTCCTGTGAGTATTATCAGGTTCTATTATGAATACACACCTTCTTATGGTATACACATTGTCATGAAAATATAATCTTTGAAATATAAAAACAGCCCTTTCTAGTTGATAATATAAAAACTAAGATTATTTTCTCCTCAAAGTTCTAGATTTTCTATTTATCTAAGGCCAAATTACACCATGCCCAGTAAATTTACTACCAGTGATTGAGTAATTAGCTTTTCACTTGTATCTACAGTTAGTTGATTTCATACAATTTTTAACTGGTATTACAGTGTCCGTTTACACTACGGTACACATACACCTAGAGTCAGCAACTGTCACTGGGCAGTGTGCTAGGGTGTCGCTTTGTCTTTATGCATATTAAGCTTATGATAATTTCCTACACACATGTTTCCTGATTGCCTTGTTTAACATAAGAATTCTGTTCAACACTGTGACCATGTTGGCCAATATGGGAGAGTGTGTAAACTTTATATCGTGGAAATTTCCCTGTGAGATTGTTTGTGTTGTAGAGTTCTTTAAACATAGACATTTTCATATCTAATAATAGGGATTAGCATATAGTGTATGGTGTTTTACTGAACATGTGGTCTATTAAAGTGATATAACTGGAATAAATAACCAGCTGTCGAATAAATTAGTAGCCTTCATAGATATTGGCATATAGGCTATGGATTTTATTTGAACAATAAATCAGTGCATTGTGCCATGACAATTGATTCTTGAATTGGAATCGTATAAATGTGGCTTTACATTGCATTCATTGATATCCCAATTTCCATTACCAGTTGTTGAACAGCTGGACATATTTTATGAATGGAACTATAGAAGGAATAGATCTTGTACCACAATAATGATATTCCTTTACCAATTCAAAATAAAAACAACTTAATTTATTTTTCACTTAAATTAAAAATACAAATTTAATAATATCTTATTAGCCTATGTGTTTAAAATTTTTCAATCTCACTCAAATAATATGCCAATAATATGCTATTCATTGATTAAGCAATATAATACAGTATAACAAATATTTTCAGTTGAAACATATGCTTTTTCTCGATGACCAATGTTCACCCAAGTAGGGTTTTGGCCTCACCAACATTCACATTCCATCCCTCACGGTCTTGTGTCTCCTAATTTCCTGCTCCTGTTCTTGATATGTCTGTCCCACCATTTACTTTTAAGCCTTTACCCATTCAGCTGTCTATCTCCTGTGGCCTCCATGCTCCCTCCTTCGCCATATCCGGCCCATCTTAATCTTCTAACTTACATAATTAACTATTATGAAATAGTTAACAGTAATGACTAATTTTTGAAAACTGTATATTTCATAGATTGTTTATTTTATTTGTAGGTATATTTACATTCTAAATTCACATAATTAATGTTGCTCTCCATAGAAGTAGATTCCTGGATAAAACTTTTTACGGAAAATGTTTTTGGGAACAGGAATTTTTTTTTATCTAGAACATATACAGTAGAGCGTCGATAATTGGAATGTAAAAAGTCCATGTCTGGACTAGTGTTGATCAATATAATATAAATACCTATAGCAAACTGCAGAAGGTGAAGACACTATTTTTGAGATTGTAAGATTAAAATATATAAAAATATAGACACCTGAGTATGTTCATTACAATATAAGTGCTAGTAGGACCATGTTTTATCATGGTTTTATCATATTTTAATTTGGTTATTTTCAGTATAAAGCATAAGTGGAAAGGTCACAAAATAACGGATTAGTTTAGATGATAAAAATATTAGATTACCCTACGTAAATTTAAGCTTATTTAATTTCTAGATCCTACGTGCTTAGTATGTAAATCAGGGTCAGAGGAGGCAAAATTTAGTGACTAAGGAAGCTAACTTAGATTACCATCATATTTGAAAACAGTCCACATACCTGTTACTGCAAGTTAAAAAATACTGTTTTATCATTAGCTCGATCTTAGTCTCATTACACTCATTAGATGGGGATTTATTTATGAACTCTTATTGTGATGTAGTCAAATTGAAAAGTGCTTAAATCGATAAAAACAAATATGATTTCAGTTCAAATTTAAAGTGATTTTTTTTCCTCAGAGATGTCGAAGATGCAAAAACTGAAGTAGAAAGTATGCCTGGAATATATAGATATGGCATTGATAATATTGTTGATGAACTGAAACCGTTGGTGGAAAAAGGTTTAAAAAGTATTTTATTGTTTGGCGTAGTAAGCCGTCTGTCGAAGGTAACCTGATTTCAGGCCACTGGTGGTTGGAATTTGCATGTTGTATTAGTTGTTGTATATACGTTAACATAGGTTGTTTGGTTGTTCTTATTTTCCTCACCATTCACCCTTAATAGGGCATGTGGCGTACAAAGTTCCACATATACTAAGAACCAGTTTAAACTCAAAATTAAGTTCAGTTAGGCCTAACTGATTCCTAATTTAGAATATAAAGTATAATTCTGTTCAATTATTAGTTACCAAAAGAGTTGTATGACTAAAGTTGCCTTTGTAGAAAAGTTGTTTAGTTCTGAGTTACTCATTCTAGATTTCAGATTATTTCCTTGAGCTAGCTCTCCGATCGAAATCCTTAAGTCTACTGTATCCAGTTGCTCTTTTTAGATTACATAGATCCAGGTAGATTCCATAGATTGCATGTTAATTATTGTTTTTGGTAACTCATGTGTGTAACTATAGTGGTATCTTAAAAATAATCCTTAAAAATTTAAAATGTATGTTTCTAGGATGAAACAGGCACACATGCAGATTCTAAGGATAACCCAGTTATCAGGGCAGTTCCTATTTTAAGAAAAACATTTCCCGACTTGGTCATTGCTTGTGATGTAAGTTTCAAGAATCACTCAAACTTTGATATAAATAAAATAGTTGTGATTTAGTAGACTTAGCCTAAATAGTTTTTTCCTCGGTTTACACCTTATCAATGTGAAGCGGCAAACACTGTGATTCCCTAATTTGGACATAAAAAAGATAATCTATCCTTCAAAAGACTATATATTTAAAAATATTGATTTCTGTTGTAAAATGCTTTTTAAGATTTTTAAGTTCGGTTTGAAGCACTAAGTATCCTACTATAATGTTCAAATTTACGAATATCTGGATTTGTACTCACAGTATTTTTCCACATTAATTAGGGAAACAATTAGCTCTACTATTTACTTATGTCAAATTATAGCTCTATCTACTTCTCTTGTATCTGTAGGTCACACAACAAAGTAGGTATCGGAAGATAGGAAGTGGTTATTGTGGTTGGTCAAATCATCCAAAAAACCCCAATCAAAAAAGCTTGGTATTACATGGGGGTGGGGTGGTGTGGTACCACCCCCATAAGATTCTAACAATTAATTTATTAATTAACTTTGTTTCTCTTGTTGTTATTTTCAGAAATTAGATTATTATTTTTTAAGCAATAAATTATTAAATAATATTTAGACAAGCTTTAAAGAATTATGATAGTTTAATTACAGATTGTCGTTTTTATATTTACTTAAGGGAGAAAGTATCTGTCACTCTGCTGATACTGTTTATTTGTTTGATAAACATTTGTGAAGAAAAATATTTTTGCAGGTTTGTCTCTGCCCGTATACAAACCATGGTCATTGTGGAATCTTGAGGGGAAATGGAAGTATTGATAATGAGCCAAGCATAAAAAGAATTGCACAAGTTGCCGTCTCTTATGCTAAAGCCGGTTGGTATTTTGTTGCCGTCTCTTATGCTAAGGTCGGTCGGTATTTTGTTACCGCTTAAAAGCATTACTATTTTAGTATCTTACAGTATTATCAGTTATGATTGATTGTAGATTTAGTTTATAAATTAAACTTTAGGTTCAACATTATTCTTCAGTTTCCTCTTCTTTATTTCTTTAAACACATAAAAATATAAATATAAGGTTGATTGGTATTCACATAATATTACTAATCAGAATATCAATGTGATAAGACATCATGAATACAATAGGTTCATATTGCATATGAAGATGTAAGACTATCACACTGACTGGTGTTATACTTAACTATTCGCGCAAGCAACTGGATGCAAATTAATTTACACCTTTTAATTCTCAAAGTATATTGAAGTGTAGGCCTACAATGTTCTTACAGAATGTGGGATTTGTAAATGTATAAAAAGTATGAAAACTGCAGTCTATTTTTAACAGTCACCATCGCTCATATTTCCTGAGGATTGCTCTTGGTCCTGGTTGAAATCCATCACTATTTTCCATATTTTATATATGTTTATATGTATATACTGTCTTGTATATACATAGTATGTTCACCGTTTGCCCACTATTTGAAAATTGGATGGGGTAGCACCGCTATTTTTGCACCGAATTGTACGAAATTGTATGATAAAGCTCAGAAATGTCGGCTTTCAGCCATGTAAGAGTAAAGGTGGTGTATGAATATATTTTTTTCATGTCGCTTGCCAAAATGTGAATACATTGAAAAATTCTGCCAAGTGTGAGATGTGTGCTGTGATTTGATTTTTACAACCAAAAAACATTCAGCAGCAGGGAACTCATAAGGAACTTTGTGCTGACTATGGACCAAAAATAATGAGTGAATGGAATAGGTTCATTCTTTAAAAATGCTTCGATTGTTTGTTTTGAACTTTCATGATGATTTTTTGAAGGTCATCATTGACCACAGGCGGCCTACTACTCTCCCTTTCATCATGGGCATTTGTTTGGCCATTTTCAAATGAAAATACCACTCTAGCAGGCCAATGTTTGTTAGCACAGTAGTAGCAAACGATGTTTGAAGGCTGGTTAGTAGCGTGCCGGTCGCCGAACGCGGGGTTGAAGTCATGTGGACAGCGGTAATGTTCAAAAGCGGATTGGGGGAAATATGAGTCACCCTAGTCCCGAGCGCCTGAATTTTGAGCGCTACTCTCTCTCTGTATTCTGTGCTATCTGGTGCAAGGTCTCTAACTCACGAAACAATAAACCTCCCTACCCCACCAGTCCCTACCCACCCCAATAGCCAACGCATGACGTGTACTATAGTGACAACACCAACATCAGTGGTCAGGGTCGCCTTTGTTTTGCTTGAGAGACCTGGTCTTTCTTGCAACGGCTCGTTTTAGTTTCAGCTAGGAAGAGTGCTAGAGGTGAATAAGTTATTATCATTGTTGTTTAATTTAATTTTACTGTACAGTACTTTTCATTAGTTTGATTTCATTTATTTATTGTTAAAGCAGTATGCTAAAATTGTCTTACTCTGCGTACTTTACCGCTCTATAATTCTTTATAGTAATTTTTTGAGTTTTATGTTATTAAAGTGTTGTTAGTATTACAACCAAAATTATTATTTTTTTATTTAATATCTGAATGCTTTATTCCCTTCTCAGATCCAGATTTTTTGCTATGCGGATCGGTCGTCACCATATTAGTCTTGATATGAGAGTTTACTGTATTGTTTGTTTGTAAAACAAAACATCAAATCATAGCAAGCACCTCACACGTTGCAGGATTTTTAGTTGCAGCACACACTTTGCAAATGAAAGAAAACAAACTATTGCACAGACAACCTTTACTCTAACATGGCTGGAATCCGTCTACTCTGACGCAAAATTCAGTGCAAGAATGGCAGTGCTACTCCATCTAAATTTCTCTTAGTGGGAAAACGGAGATAAATTTCTGAACAGCCCTCGTAACTACCTGTACATTATATTCTAAGTGTCGATGGACGTAAATTTATTTATGTCTAGTAGTCATAATTTCATCTGTAGGAGTTTTCATTTAGTGAATCTGTATTGAACCTGTGTTACTCAGGATGTCACATCGTGGCCCCTTCAGACATGATGGATGGTCGAGTGGCTGCCATCAAGTCAGGTCTGGTTGCTGCGGGGTTGGTCTCCACTGTCAGTGTACTCTCCTACTCAGTCAAGTTTGCGTCTGCGTTCTACGGCCCGTTCCGTGACGCCGCCCAGTCCTGTCCCTCGTTCGGTGACCGCAAGGCCTATCAACTGCCTTCAGGTAGTTCCAGCATGGCAGTTCGAGCTGCAGTGAGTTTTGCATCCTGTATACATTTCAAATTTGCGAGACTATTGCATCTGATTGCCTGTTTTGTTTTTCCTCCAGTCATATTACATTAAAAATTGGATAAGAGTAATAGTAACATCACTATCTCTTCCTGAGATGACGTTTTAAAAAGTCATTACTCTTCAAAGGGTTAACTCAATATTATTAACACTAATGTTGTGGTATGTTTTCAAAGGCGCGTGACGTCGCAGAAGGCTGTGATATGTTGATGGTTAAGCCTGGTCTTGCGTACTTGGACATCGTCAAACAGACCAAGCAAGCCCACCCTTGCATGCCATTGTTCGTCTATCAGGTAGGCCTACACCCTTCTATAAGTACTAATCATATTTAATCTAATCAAAACATTTTATTTATTCAATGGCAAAGTTATCATCAATAAATCAAATCTGTTGAGTTGTTCTTCTTCATCCCGATGAAACCTACTAATGTGATCTACATTTGTCTTAATTAAATCATTTGCCATCACTATTATCCTATTGAATACTACAATCATCCGCAAAAACCATCCTCATAATTAGACCAGTTAGTAATTCAGAGGCAAAAGTTTTGTTTGGATCCCACATTAAACTGTAGGTCCCTTAGATGCTATTGGCTGTTGGGCTATTAATTAACATTTCTGTCTAAGGAACGTGTCAGCCTTATTCAGTAACAAGACTACAAGATTGCATTACAATAATTTATTATTCATAATTGGCTGAAAATACCTATCTGCGTAGGTCACCATTTCTGAAACGTAATTTTTGATGTATTATTCCTTAGATTAATGTGATGTTGGTTTTCTAGGTGTCAGGAGAGTACGCCATGTTGTATCACGCGGCTAAAGCAGGAGCCTTTACCTTGGTGGATGCAGTGAAAGAATCTCTTATTGCCTTCAGGAGAGCAGGTAATAAAATCTCCCTTCAGTAGATTTATACATACTTTACTTTACTTTTACTTTTAACTGAAATGGCGACCTACCCAGGATTAACGTAGTATTCAATAGTGCGGACGTTAATCCACACAATAGAACACCACATCCACCGACCATCTCTAACAACTATCCACAATTCGTGACCTCCAAGTAGCTGGATTACAGGACGTCGCCACCGTCCCAGTCTTAGATTACTATATAGATACCTAGATTACTTAACTTAAAAAGTTTTGGTTGTTAATTATTGATTCAGGGTAACAATTGTTTCGATAATCTTCCGTCAAAATTGAATGATGATTTACACCACAGCTAAGTAAATCTAATTTCACCAAGCAAATAAATATGTCAAAACTAATGCTGATTTCTTAAAAGAGAGTTTTGTGTAAATCAAGTTGGCAATAAACTGTCATGACACTGGGCTGACATGTAAACAAAACCCAAAAAATAATTCAGTGTTGATGAGAGAAGAACCTGAAAAAAGGAATTTAATCATGTTTATTGAAATTTTTTTGCCATAGTAAGAGTGTAAAAAAAGACACTCCAACTAAAATAATGAGTAGCTTTGACCGCCAAACAGTTCAACGCGATCTCTGATCACATACCTTCACTAAAAACTTTGAGGGATAACCTGAAGAAAGAGGCAATCATCAACCCTTTCTTATACCATTTTAGGTCGGTGAACAACATACAAACATATCACGATCACTTTGAAATGCCAATTCGTAGCCTTTACTCGTCTTCTAGCATTTCGTATTTCCATACTAACTTAAACCCTATTATTGTAATGTAATATAATAATAAAATTATTTTTAAATACTACAACGATAAATGGCTCATTCATAGTAACGGGTAGCAGGCAATAACTGTAAACATAACCCTTCCAGATATTTCCTTTACAAAAGATTACAGGTTAATCTGTCAAAATTAGGCAGTTAATCCTCTAACGATGAGTTCTTACGGCAAGTCATGAAACATTGATCAGTTTCAAATTAGAGGTTAGGCTGTGAACTGTTGGTCCAGACCATTATTAAAGGGAAACATTTTTAATACACCTCACTGTCCCGCTGTAAAGACTGATAACCCAGGAGCAGGATTGTTAAGATTTGTCAGGAGATAGGCCATCTAACATTTGACTTGGACCTAGAGGTCTGCAGGTACCTGAAAATTCGGGTAATTGCGTGAACCTGAGTGGTCGGGCGGGCTCGGCACGTCTCGGGTTTCATTCAGATGGGCTTTTATTAGATGTCGGGTCGGGCAGGTACCAACTACCTGAAAGGCATCGGATTGCACAAAATACCCGAGATGACATTGAAATTAACCTGAGAACCCAGGTAATAACATTTCGTCCAAAACTTCTGACTCATGCCATGTTCACGCAATATTATCGAATACAGATGTTCTCGATCAAGATGTCAAACTTCGAAGTAATTTTTACTGTCTTAATACATTCGATTGCACAACCTCACTGTCACCAGGACTTTCGTGAAAATCAGGCAACCAGCTGTCTCCCTGCCGGTTCAAAATTATTGACACAACAAAATAGTCGTACCAGTATGAAGCTCGTATCAGTCGTGTTTCAGATAGTGATGGGAATATCTGTGATTTTTCATTCACAGTGAAAACCTTTTAAACTGTGATTCGTGATTCTTTCAATTGATTCGTTCTTTTTGCTCTTACAGCCAGTTGACATTGTTATATGACCAATACAGAACTGTGATTTGAAAATTTGTGGTAATCTACTACCCGACCCGAAAATTTGTGGTAATCTACTACCCGACCCGACAGTAAAAATCACTACTCATAGACCTCTCCTTGGACCCTATAAATTTTTGATAAGATTCTTCCTTATTTGAATGTTTTCAAGCATATTTATTCTAACTCAAATATAACTATTTATTACTTTGATCTCTTTTAGTATTTTTCTCTTTTTTTACAAAATAAAATTGTTCAACCGGTTGAAAGTGTGTCTAATATAATCTTCTTGGAACTTGTGAACACTCGGGGTGATTGGCCAAGACACAGTAATCAAATTCCTTTGAATAAATTTCATTGAGACTGTTTTTCTTAAGGTCATATAACACTAAACATGCTTGTGGGTTAAAAAACTGTTCTGACTGTAAAAATAATTTTCACTGTTAGTTATTTTTGCTCATTTAGTGTGTGTTTTGTTATTTCATGTCTATTATGTTTCAGGTGCTGATTGCATTATTACGTACTTCGCACCTTCGATTTTGGACTGGTTGGCAGAAGGGAAGTTTTAAAATTGTAAATGAAGAAACTTAGTGTACAAAATAGTCTTCATGAATTAAATAAATTATTTAATCATTTCCATTTATTTTGTGGTAGCTTCAAGCGCAAAAATGTAGATTTTCTTGTTTAAATTTATTTTTAAAGAGAAGTATAAAATGAATTCAGCCAGGGGGCCAGTGGAGTTGACGGCCTCCGAGGATGTGCATGTGGAGGTGGTAGACAGACTGACAGCCGTGCTTACCGTTGTTGATCACTAGCCGATAGCCTTTCTTCAGTCCCAAATCACCTGCTATCTTCGCTGCAGTCACCATCATGTGCCCTAAAAGCTGGACAGGTAAAAATTATGACCTTGGAAATTTTTTATCCCGACCCTTTAGTGTTGATTTTACCATTCATCAGTTAACACACTGTGGAAGCTCGCGGCATTGCCAAATATATGTGCGCTAGCGCTGCAATGAGGGTGTATTGTTATTGGTAGTGTTAAGGCTATGATGTAGGCTGTCTTGACTATGCAATCGGTTTTGGAATATTGCTAGTTGTTTTCGAGATACATTGCAGTGATTTGCGAGCTTGTTTTTTGTGTTATAATCTTGTTATTAAGTAAATATAATGCTATAAAACCGATTTTTTGCATTAATATGTTAAGAGCTGGATTGTGTTTAGCGTGTATTGCTAAAGTGCGACGTCGAGCACAAAGAATAAACCCGAAAGCATCATCAAAGCACGAAATAGCTGCCACGGAGACGAAGCCCGCCAAAGTTTGTGGCAGAAACACATAAAACGTTGCAATCAGATCAACATTCTCAGTTCGAGGTCCTCAGTTCGATATGTCCTGCCCAGCAGTAGTGGTGCTGTCACCGCAGGGCAGATATATCATCCTCAACAACACTCAACTTGTTTAACAACTTTAAACACTCAACGTGTTAAAATGGCTTCTTCAGCAAGTGAACGTCATGACAGTGAAAATGGGGACTATGACATTTTCTTCCAATCTTCGGAGGAACCTAGAAATACTGATGACAAACCTTTTCTGATGAAATTTAAAGATGAAATTAATATTTATACCAACACTTTTGTTTAGTATATTCACATTGGAGGGTTAAAATAAATTTAGGAAGTATATATCCCTTTAATGTAATGTAGGAGGGAAGAGAAGTTCCAAAATCCAATACCAGGTCAAAGTAGGCCTACTGCTCTACAAAGTGGCTGCGTATTACTGGTCTCTGTCCTGGTAAATGTTTCGAAGCATTTTACCATTCTCAATAAAATGAAAATATAACAAAAGAATGTATTTATGTTGTAAAACTGTGGTATTTCGAGTAGGTCTATGACTCATATCTTGCAACTAACATTTTAATGTTCACAATAGACTGGAAAATGAAAATATCCACATTGGTCTTTTGGCTAACGGACAGCAAGCTTAGGTAAAACTCAATAAAAGACACTTGGACATCCTCAGATGATAGAAAAAGTTATGGTTATTGTCAGGGTATTGAGTATTCACTCATAACAATAATTATATCTATACATTACGTACATAAAACTTGACTTGAGCTAAATTAAGGTTTTTATACAATGTCACTGTTCACAATGCTGTACTAAAATCACTTAAACAAAGTAAGGATGTTGTTGGGTTTTGGGAATTAAACTTTTTCTTAACTCATCGTAACCATTTCTGAACAACAAACTGTATTGTTTTGTGACAAAGACTAATCGTCATTTTCTAGCGTGTATTTAGTGATTGTATTAACCTTGTAGCTCTAGAAAAGTTTTTGTATCCATTTTACAGGATTATTTAGTCTAACTTATATACCCGTATTTTATATACATTATATATTTTTGGTTTTAAACTGCTCCATCAAAAATATAAGAAGAAATAGTTGTGTACCTCATTGTCTTCTGCCCTTGAATCAGACAATTTGGAAATAGGTTTTCTGGGTATCACCAAGAAGTGTACAGGAGCCTGAGGGTTGATGTCATGGAAAGCTACACACTGTAAACAAAACAAGATTGGCTTTTTTGTGATCTTACAGAGAAATGGATCAGGTGTGGCTGTCATATGGCTTTGTTAAAATACTGTTAAGAAACCAGTTCATATTATTTTATTGACATGAATATGTCTTAGCTCTGGGTGGGTTTTGGCAATTTGCAAGGCCAATATTTGATTAGATTAGATTATTGAAATGGCGACCCTACTACAAGGTAGGTACTGTATTTTAAGCAAAGTATGAATGAGGGTTGAGTGTAAGATTATTGTGGCACGATCTTATAGTCTTGTTACTGACTAAGACTGACATCTTCCTTAGACAGCAGTGACGTCATTTGGTTATTGACGTCATAGTTCTGTTATAAGCACAGCTGTTTAGTTAACTGAAAACATTCTCTTTAGTCGGATTTCACCGAAATCATGCTAATCTAAGATATATTAATCTTAGATTAGAACTGACAGATAATTTGAATCCACCTAGAGAAAATCCGATTTCACCAACAAAAACTAACGCTAGATTCTTAAACTAGAGATTAGTGTCAATCGAGGTGGCAGTAATCTTGCATTCCGCCAAGCTGAGTTGTGAACAACCAAACATAACCCAAACAATAGTTTCCGTTTCCAGTGTTTCCATTGCTTTATTCATTAATAATTGTATTATTTTGATGGTTTCGGAGACAAAGTTTTCAGTGTCAGAGATTAATAAAAATTTCTTCACGCCAGATCAAAAATAGGTTCCGATGAAAGGGATCGATCTCCTGACCTTCTGACCTATGACTGAGCCTGAGCTATCAGTGCTATTGGCAACTGTTATAACTGTTTTAACTTATATAAAATTGTTTATATAAAAATAATTAAGGGTTGAATAAAAATACTTATTTAGAGTATTAAAACATGCTAACTGCTAAAATTCACGTAATAGAGTGTGGTATAGTAAATGCTGGTATAGGTAAATGAGTGGTATGCTAAATTGTTTAATGTTTTTAATCACCATTTGACGGAAACAGTAAAGAAATGCTATCCACAATGTTTATATAAACATACATTTTCATAGAAACGTGTGAATAAAAAACTGACTCCGTCAAAAATGAAAGAAATAAACCTCACCATAAGCGCAATAGCAAACACTGGTATCGGAGAAGTGCTAGCCGCTGTCTAACATATTAAGCAACAATGGAATGCAACATATTAAGCAGCAGCAACATTACATTTATTGATTTATTTGTGAATTAAAAAATACTATACAATTTATATAAACTTCAAAATAATTTGTATACGAAAACTGACTCCGTCAAAAATGAAAAGAAAAAACTGGTAAAACCAGTTAGTATCAAACAAAAGCACTTACGGCAAAGTGGTAGACAGATTTTGTCATGCACTAACATATTAAAATGCAATGGAATGGTAAAAATTAGGCTTGTAAAGCTACCGCTTAAATGGTAATTTGTATTTTATAAAGAGGTTATAAAATAAAATTAACAAATAATTTATAGGTTAAAAACTTCAAAAATAATTTGTATTTAAGGTAATGTAAACAACGGTTCTAAACAGACTGTATCAAGACAAATTCTGCCAAATATAATTTAAAATATGCTGTTAGTATCAAAAAACAGGTTTCCACTCTAACCAAGTTGAAAAGTTTGAAACTCAGATTTTTATTAGTAAAAAAAATTGATTGTAGTAAAATTTGTATAAAAAATGGTTGATTCAAAAAAAAAAGATAAAATAAATAAATTTACCAGTTCAAGGGCTCAAACTTTTATCATCAAAAACATTCATTGTAAGTTAAAATGGTGAATAAACAGTTTACCCTCATTACTCTAGAAAAATCGAACACAACATGAAAGAAAATTTTTAGATAAAAATTTTATATCCAGTAAATGTATGACCTTTTTCTTATGTAAATCTCCCTCTTAAATCACAAAAAATTTAAATTTCTTAATACTCTGTATTCTATAAATAAAAATCAATTTATTTAACCAAAAATGCAAAACTACTTTCTCTAAATTATTTATTGTATTGTTAATGTACTTTAAACTTCCTTACAAATATACTATGTAAAATAAATTTAATTTAGATCATTAACAAAATGTTTTATACTTAAAATTTTTGTAATCACTGTACTTTATACTCAGAATAAACTTGCATTGAATTTTTATCTTTAAAATGTATTTCTTTATCATTTTGCCTGGAAGAAAATTTTCCACCATGGTTTTCTATTATTAAAATTTTGTAAATGAAGTTCAACCTTAATTGGCTCATTAACCATTAGCCTCCCTGTTAGATCTACTGCTAGGGGTACTGTCTTTTTTTTTTTCTTATTTCTTTCTGATATAGATAGTAATATAGGATAGTTCTGTTTATTGCAAATTGTTAAACATTTTTAGACCTTCTAAATGGCATACTTTATAAGAAGATCCTTCTTGGAGGTTCTTTTATCAAAACACGGCATCTGGATCCCTCTTTGTAAAATATATTCTCAAGTTATGTTATGAATTTAATTATTGTCGATACAACTCTTACCTCTTCTCTAGATACAATGTGGAATATCTTTAACTTAAATGTAAAAAAGGCGATTAAAAAAGTAAATTTATATTTGTGTTGCTTAAATTCATGGTTTATATTTGTAAATCTTCTTTGGTATTTAATACAGTATTTTTTATTAAAATGTCAAATTATCATAGAAATGAGTTTAGTACATTGTCATTTATGCTGAAAAAGTATTTAAGTTTTTCACCTAAATCTATAACAAAGTATTATTGAAGAACTCTTACCTATAAAGGAAAACAAAGTAGTTGATCATAAAATTTCATATCAACTAATTTTTAAATCAAGTGTAAGATAATAATTACATAAATAACTGATAAGAGTGTCATTGTGTACATTGATAGACAAATCTTTTCAGTATTATATATAGAATTCTTTACATGTTACTGGAAATAACTAAATTTCGTTCAAATCCCCTGTAGTAGTTGAATTTTGTACCCAGTGAATGTTATGATTTTATATTTTTGGTATATATTATTAGAACTTAACCAATATTTAAACCAAACAAACTTCATACATTCTTACATCTTCCCCAAAAAATTAACTTTGGAATATAAAGACAACATGTTTTGTTTACTAATTTCTATAAATTAAATAATGTGCAGTTTCCAAATGAAATTTACTGGTGATATAAAAATCTAATTGGCAACATATTTCAAAATTTAAACATTTTATTTAAATTCCAGTACATAGTACACAGTTCAAATATGTTTTAACTTTTTTTCAGAACAATCCCAAATTTAATAAGAGATCATGTATCCCTAACTATGTTACGGAGTGCAGTTTCCCTAAAATAAGTAATTGTTGAGAAACTGAGGATGGGATGAAAAAATCTTCAAACCGTGTAGGCTCTATAACTAAACCAGTGCATCCTTCAAATAACCTAGAGTGCTATGAATAGGAGATAATAACAAAAATCAGAATAAAAATATTGCTAACTTAAACAAACTTTATTTGGTAAGCAGTCATTACAACGCAGAGCCAATCAATACAAATAAGGTTTTAGCCAGGAGGCCATTTCAACTGGCGGCCTCCAAGGACATGCATGTGGAGGTGGTAGACAGACTGACAGCCGTGCTTTCCGTTGTTGATCACCAGCCGGTAACCATCTTCGGCCAATCCGAGGTCCTTCGCAACCTTGGCCGCCGTCACCATAAGGTGTCCCAGAAGCTGTAACATAGCAACTCGTATTGATTATCCTTATTTATTTCGTTGAAAAATAAAGGTATGTTAGCACATAATGTACTATCTTTCCTTCCAAGTGGGGTAAAGTCCTTTTTGGAACCATTCCAATTTACCTGTGGGTTCTGAAATTAAATGAATAAAGAAACGCCCAGTTGGGAGGAGCGTTATTATATTCTTGCACAACTAGGTTTTATATTAGGAGTACTGCTAATTACATGTTAAAATATAATACCTTAATATTTAATGGAAATATGACACTGAATAGAAGATATTATTGACTATATAGTTAAATAGTTATGGAGTTAAGTGATGGTAAATGGATGTGATATTCTCTAAGTGTGGATTAACAAGCTGAGTAGCCTACTACACATTCATCCACAAAAACCATTTTCATAATTAGAGACCAGTTTGTAATTCAGAGGCAAAAGTGGTTCGGATCCCTCGTTAAACTGTAGGTCCCTTAAATGCCATTGGCTGTTGAGCTATTAATTAACAGTCTTGTTTAAGGAACATGTCAGCCTTAGTCAGTATAACAAGACTACAAGTTCACATTACAATCATCTTATACTCATTTCTCATTCATACTTGGCTTGAAATACTACCTGGACAGGTTGCCATTTTGGAAAAAGTAATAAGGTGAGATAACTAGGCCTTCTCCAAAGACCACTCTAGGGTATGACAACCCTTGGCAGTAAAAATTTATGGTAGGAAACACCAGCATTGGCCTAGACCGAAAACCATACAAACTTATCTCAAAATGGCTAGCTTGGGGTGAGTCCACAGACCTTCCAAATGAATGTGAGATGCAATTTTTGAAATTTTGCCCTCTTTGTCAACTTGATAGGCCCAAACTTTGTTGCCAGATAATCAAGTGCCCCGCAGTCAAGTAAGACAGATAAGTACTTTCTGAATTTTTCTTATTCAATTTTCAAGAATTGTTTGGTACTCGCACATTTCAACACTAAACACATTTCAACATTTCAAACTGAACATTTAATTAAGGATCTATATTTACAAGTATATTAATCTGTTCAACAAATTTAAATTTAACCTAACATTTCTATCGCACATTCATACATTTCAATATTAGATTTCTTGGTCATAAAAATATGAACGGATGTAGCTTTGGTCGGTCCAGGTTTTTTGCAATCGAAATCAGAACTCTATTATTTCTTAGCCAAACACACCGAACACTTCTTTAAGTTAATCACCTACCTCACTATCTGAAGGCACAGCACTGGAGAGCATTTGGATCGGTTTTCTTGGGATCACCAAAAAATGCACAGGGGCTTGAGGGTTTACATCGTGGAATGCCACACACTAGAAACATTCAAGCGGATTATAGAAGGATAAAAAGCACTGAATAATCTGAAGCAATCTTGTTGATAACTGAAGTTAGTTCAAACTTAGTTTGAAGGTTGATTACAATTTCAAAATATTAAACAGTTTTCATAATATTGTTCATTTTAACTAAATTGAAGGGTCAGACAATTGACTTTTTGTACGCCTAACTAAAGTTACAAACAATTT
Source organism: Nephotettix cincticeps (assembly GCA_023375725.1). Taxonomy (NCBI): domain Eukaryota; kingdom Metazoa; phylum Arthropoda; class Insecta; order Hemiptera; family Cicadellidae; genus Nephotettix; species Nephotettix cincticeps. The sequence goes on from CM041788.1 coordinate 62,597,236, forward strand.
GGCAATATAATGTCATCACTAACTAGATAAACAGTTAACCAATATTGTGTAAACACTTCAAATAAATAATACATTTAAAAAGTACTGAACATTTATATTCTCTATAGGACCCATGTTAAGAAAACTTAGGTTTGGCGTAAAACTATTACTATTTTATATTAATAATATTTACATCACTAATTTATTACACACTTTTAAGATTTCACAACTCATTATTTAGTTATTGATTTCACAACTTACATATTTCAAAGTATAACAAAAATTATGAATTTTAAATCATAAATTTGTGAATCACATTGTGACACGCAATGGCGCGGATTCCCTGTTTTCACCTTGAAAAAGCTTGATACGTCTCTATTGACAGGTAATAGATGACTGAATAGGTTACAAGGTCGCGCAGCAGCGGATGAGGGAAGATGTCACTGACACACAACTAGGTACCTAGCTCACGAAGCTTACAAAAAAAACCAAAGCGGGGGAAAAAGCGAACCCGTCACCTGTGTCACCAGGTGCTAATCAGAATCTCTTTAATACAATTTCATAAAGTAATGTACAGTGTTTTAAAATCAAAAGGTCCTGAGCTCGTCTTACTTTACCACCTGGGTTAGGTAAAGTGTTCCTATTCATATAAACCTAGGCTAATTCATATAGGTAAGCTGTTTTAGGTTATACAAATATATAAGAGTAACATGTAAGTTATACAAATGGGAAAAATATGACTAACCTTTTCATCTTCATGAATGAAATTGCAGGGGATTTCCTTCCGCAGTATCTTTCCAAAAATTGTATCAGTCCCTGGAGCTGGAGCTGCCTGTTGAGCTAAGGATTCTTCATTTGACATTATTTTGTATGATACAAAAAATGTCCTTACTTGAGTTTTATAGCAATTTAAATTCGGAGTGACACCTTTGAACACAGAGCAAATTCTTGGTAATTTGGGCAATACCAATAAATTCATCTTACATAACATAATCTTATCTATATAGACTCGGTGGTAGATATACAATGAGGACCTGCCAGTAAGACTATTAATTACTAAACTCTAAAAATTCTGAACGTAAAAAGTCGGCAAATTACCATACCGTTGTTAATACACCCACTGTTATAATCAAAAGAAAAATAAGATGGATGAAAAACTCTGGATCATTTTAAATACAATTGTGTAAGAAAAAGTAGGGAGTTGACCTAAGGAAGATCTTACCTTGGTAAATAACAACTAAAGAGCGAGTAATTACTTTACAATGAGAACAATAATAGAAGAGATTGAGTTGAGGGTTGAAGTAGGTAAGGTTAGCTTGATTAATGGTAGAAAGGCAGGCTCAATCCTAAACGTGTAGCAATAAATTTATTAGTTTTATCAATATTTTCTAATTTGGAAATATTAAAGGAACCTGCTTGAAAAATCCTGATCTCAAAGAAAGAGTCCTAATAAAAGTGAGCATTAGAATATAGTGCTTCCTCTCCTTCCTTAGAAGAAGCCTCTCAAGTTATTCTATAGAATAACCCAGTGGCCAGCCAGTAAACCTTATCTTATAATCCGTTCCTCTCTGCTATTAAGTTCCTTACCGGTTCCGAACTATAGTATTAGGTTCATAAGCTACTGTTGCATTTTGTCACAGTTACACGGACAAAATGTAAATGCCTTCCTCCCTCGAGACAGACGTCTCTATTACTCCATTACTGGTGTTGTATCTTATTTCAGATAAGGCTTCAGTTTATATAGGTTAAAAGTCTCACTCAGAAATATTTTCGGCTAGGTAAAACTTTAGCTAAAATAATTAATACTTACCTACTTTAGTGAAATGAATTTGAGACAAATAAATAATCTACTTGACAAAGTGCATTTAGGCATTGTTAGGGTTTGTATGGCTACTACTGTGGTAGGTACAGCATTTCTTGGTTATGGAATGTATGAGCTTAAATTTAAAGTACGACCTCAACTGATAGAACAGGAGAAAGTTGAAAAGGAAGATTTGTTGAAAGAGGGAAGAGAGACTTTAACAGATGTAGCTACAGAGATGAAATTGTGATGCCTCTACTTCATTCATTAGCAGGATTAGGTAGGCTGAATTGAGTAAAAAGTTATAATTGATAGCCCAATGAACAAAGGAAATTTAAGTCCATTATAAAAACATCACAAAATTGTAGTATCAAGATTTTACTCAGCTTTGAACCAGTAACCTTAATATTGTAAGGTGGATTCTATGACCACTTGAATTTCATTTCATATGGGTTAATTGCATTCAGGCTGTTACACATCAAAACACTATTCTCTGAGTAACTTAGGCCCTACCCCGTGTGGAAATTTCAAGAAAAGAAAATAATGAGCTATCTATCAAAACCATCACAGTTGTTGTATTGTAATCTGCAGAGTTAACTAAGGTATGTTTGGATATAAAAAAATTACATGCTTCATAATATTTCCATTCTTGGTTAGTTTCAAATTGATACGTTTTTAAGTGAGTGCTTGCATTTGTTGTGATGGCAAAGGAATAATCAGTTATTCTTATGACTTAAACCTATTAGTACATTTGTGATGTTTGACATGGATTGTTTCACCAGGTATCTGAGAGTGAAGCCGCGTTTCTCTCTTTTATTAAAAATGTATGATGTACTAAACACACAGTTATACAACTGACCATATTTACACAACTAAACATGACAAAGCATCTTATCGATCATATTGTACTGGCATCGTTCATGCTTAGTTGCTGGAGTTTTACCTTTATTGTATGTTACTTTTAACATTCTCAATGTATATTAAAGGCACGGTAAGTTTTAAAACTCACACAATATGTTATTATGATAACCTCCAGTTCTAATTAGGCCTAGTTTAGATTTAACCCTCCAACGGTTCACTATTTGACCCCTTGAGGTTCACCTCTTTTTGGCACTTTTGCAGGCTTTTACTAAAAACTTCACATAAAATAGTAAAAATATAGTAACTATATCATATTATACACCATTTTATTTTAAATTAAATTATCTATAAAATAATAGTAATATGTTTTATTTTTATCTTGGTTTTAATGGATGTATCCAATTGAAATTGATAAAAAAATTTTTTTCAAAAATTTCTCTAAGTTTGCTCCCCCACAAAACACAGTAAATAGCCTAAATACCAGTCAAAAATTGAAAGCCAAATTTTTCAAAATTTGAGAAGGAAAATAAAAATATAAAGTTTTATACACTTAAGTCACTGCTATTAATTTTAAAATTAACATCAGAACACCATACAAACGCGACGAGAAAGCCACCATTGTAAACAAAGCGACATAACCGCGCAACTGAAGACCGATGTTTTAACTAACAAAGAACTCTGACGCATAGAGTAAACAAAACTAAACATACCTCGGCAGAAAGCGTATGATCTGTAGAAAACAACGATACTACATTCAATGTAGTTTTAACCGAAAATGTATTCACACCATTGCTTTTTGTAAAAGCTTACCTACCGTCAATTAATCGATGGTAAAACCATTCGAGGGTTAAGAGTGGTTCTCCAGTTAAGTGATATACTAGAGATCTATTCCCTATTTAAGTACCGGTATTAATAAAAATAAGAATGTTTAAATCTAGATTTGAATGTTCACTAACTTAGATCAACCATTAAATTTAAGGTTAAACTAGGTTAATTAAATTAAGGTTAAATGTAAAAAAAAATATTTTTTTATTCCATATTTTCAATACACCCTAGTATTTAAATGAAACTAGTGTAACTAAACTACTGACAGTGTCATTAGTCAGTGCGCGTGGCTCTTGGGCTTGGTCACTCCGTTATGCTTGTCTACAAGATTTTCAGCTGAAATAAATAAACGAAGTAACGTTACTGAAAAATTAAATATTTATATTCCATAAAAGTTTTAAAGTTGAAACTTATAAAAGCCTCGAGCACAGACTAACGGCACCATCTATATAGACAGTGTCATTAGTTTGTGTTCGTGGCTCTGACGCTACTGGCTGTTCTGTAAAGGTTGGGCTTGCTTACTCCATTATGCTCGTGTACAAGATTTTCAGCTAAAATAAACAATTAAAGTTACCCGTCTGAAAAAGTAAATATTTATTCGTTAAAAGTTATAAAAGCCACGAGCACAGACTAATGACACCATCTGTACTGGTAATTGATATTATAGCTTTATAACACAGTGAAACCCCTCAAATCTGAACTAATTGAGGCTGAAGCCTGTTTGGATTCCCCGAGAAATAATATTACACGACACTTATTTCGTCACTGTATTCGCGGTAAGCGATGGGGGTTATACAGGCTAGGTGACCTAGGCGGGTGAATGTAAGTCCTGTCATTGTTGCTAGGCGAGTGTTCTAAAAATAAATATCTCCCTCTATCCTCATCTTACTGAGATGCGCGTTTCATGCCTGTCTACTGTCTAGTGATTGTTTAGCTGCTGATTAGTGCATATCTCTAACAGTTGAAAGACGTGATATTCCTGCGACGCTGGCTTGGAATTGCGTCCGCTTGAAGATTTTCTACACTTCCGACAGTTAAAGATAACAGACTTTAAGTGGAAAACTTATGTTTATTTTCAATCTTGTATTGCATTTTTGTGTTAAACCTTGAAAAATAAGTTTATGTGATTAAATCTTTTTTTTTATTTTCCCAAGAATTTTCGGATTTGCCGTAATTTTGGATTTCCAGGGTTTGATTTGAGGGGTTCTACTGTATATAGCCATATTTATATTAAAAATACTCAATTTATTATTTTTATGAAGCTTTTATAGCTATAATATATAGTTTTATAGCTTGTGAATATAAATGTTCACAAGCTATTATGTAAATTAGAAAGTATATTTTTACCCTTTTTCATTCCAGATTTTATCCTTGTTACACGTCCTTTTGTAACCACGATCACAGAAGAAATGCTGGATAGAGAGGCCGAGTATAATGAACTGTGAGGTTTATCATGCTATTGAGTAAACTTTGTGAAAACCCCTCTTGTTATCAGAAAATATCTCATAAAATCAGCTCTTGTTCATACTCGACAAATACTTTAATATTTTATTTCAACATGAAATTCAATTACACTTAATGGTAATATTTATGATTAGGGCTATGTACAGGATTAAAACGGTTTTGTTATATTTTTTGTTATAACTTCTCTACCCTATTCAATGGTTTCGGCACGTTACCTATCTGCTTAAAATAAACACTCATCACTGTACTACACATCTTTATGAATTACATAAATAATGTACTCATCAGTTTTTTATCAACAGTTAAATGAGTGTGTTTTACGACTTTGAATTTTAAACAGTATACCTTATAGTAGACAGTTATAGTGATTTCACTATATTTTCAATTACCAAAATTATTATACTTCAATTTAAAATTTCTTTTAAAACACATTGAATGCAGCGCCTTCACCGCACCAGCAGTTGTAACAAATGCGCCACTACAAGCACATCACATTTAAGACAAGATTAAAAATTTCTGAATCTGCAACAGGATAAAAAACTGCAACCACGTCATCAACGAAATTGTGCAAGTGAGCAAAAGAGCATTGAAGGGGGAAGAGTTCTTGTCCTTGCCGATAGTCATGGGAAAAACCTCTCTTTATTCTGTCAGGGCAATAGTTTCCGTTTTATTTTTATAGCTATTTTATAAGCACAATGTCAACTGTTTCCCCTGCTGCCCTGGAAATTTGGAATGTTTCTTTTGTGACAGTAAAGATGTATTTCATTTCATTTCCACTTCTCAGTAAACGCAACAGTAGAGCAGCAGAACAACAACATACTAAGCATAACCGTAATTTCCAATACAGTTTAGTTTTAGAAGCGGAAATTCATCTGATTCGCTAGTTCATTAGTTTCCCGAAAGATTGCAGCACATCCCAAACCTAGCACATTATAATATTATAGAAATAAAAAAGAAGAGACAGATGATTATATTTAGGGGGCAGCAAGCAAAGTCGTATTTCAGCCTTCTCATGGCCATAAATCAGTGTGATCCGGCCGGCATATACCATTTTATTTTGCATATTTTCAGGAATAGTGTTAAATGACATTATTGTAATGTTAGTGTTAGAGAAATACACAATTCTCAATATGTGTTCTCCCAGACTTAAAATATCAGAATACTCAGGGGGAATAAACAAACGACTTAATGTAAAAAAATTAACTTTAATATTTCCAGTTCCAAAATAAATAACAGGATGATCAGGATATTATTTATAACAAGTATAATTCGGTTCAAGACTATTTTTAATTGAGAAATAAATACAATTGTCTGATCCATAATTAAATCCGAAAAAAATAAAACAATATTTTCAATAAAACAGCAACAGTTGATAGGAAGGGTGCTGGGATAAAATGTATATGTATTACTCTCCTCACGACATGGAGGGCCGTAGCGCATCAGACAGTGGCTGGGCTGGAACAAAATACACAGAATGTAATAATTACACTCTCGCTGGCCAGACACTGCGACTAAGGATTCATGAGGATCGGTAAGACAGGAGAAGACGGTCAGGAGGGGCAACAATTCTAAGTCCTACCGCCAGAACCCAGTGTCATGCCCAATTGCCATGTAACTAGACAGCATAAAGCAGACATTGATCCATCCTGGAGTGAGCCAGCCACACTGGATATCCAAGTTCTCAAAACCTTAAAGAGACAAGGAGAAACATAAAACATAGCAACTAGAAACAAGAAACATAGCAGGTTTGAGGGACTGTTCACTTTGGATAGCCAAAAGATTTATCAATATTGTGCCATTTTGAACATTTTGTTGTACCCTATTATGGCCACTGAAGTGCAATAAAAACAATCAGAAAGTAATTTAGGCTAACAAAACAAACATTTCAGCGAAAATAATTTTCTTTCTTTCCAAATTAAACACACTAGTAAAATACCAAAACTGGATTTATTTTTGTTGAAATAAATTTTAACAAAAATATTTGAGGTCTGGCCTAAAATACACCACCGGGTGTGTCGAGTTCAGCCACGGAAGCACTGAGGCTAGTGTCTGAAGGAGTGATTGGGCTGCTCCTTGATTTAAATAGGGACCGCATAGTCACTGGATGCTGCTATGTATGATTGTTGTTTACCTCTGCTACAGTGGTTTTGTCAGGGTCGGTTTTTATTGTGGCGCTACATGATCTTCCGGGACATGTCCGCTCTTTACCGAATAACTCTCTCTGTATTTGTCGTCGTTATATAGAATATTAGGTTTACCATTTTTTTAATATCCAATATTAAGCATTTTAATTCACAAAAAAGAGCCAATAAGTCAATGAACTTAACAATAGGGGTTTTCGAATAGAAACAATGAATGAAAGGTAAACAAGGCGAAGTGGTGCGGTGGTCACTGTTAAGAACCAGTTTGGCAGCGGGCCTGTTAGTGCTGATAAGGAAGATTGATGATAACGATGACTTCCTGGTTGGTGGTGCGCTCTGTAAATTAACCCCAAAACTAGCGATCGGGTAAATACTTTGTCAGCTTGTTGGTAGCAATTGACAAAGGTGCACATGAGTCAACTTTGAAATAACTGACGTGGATCAGCAATAATCTTAGAATGAGGAGGTAAGTGTATTATTAGATGTGGAATTAAGAATTAAACTATAACTGTAAAGCACAAGTAATGTTATTTCATAGTCCAAAACACTTACACGAATGAAACTGGCCCGCACTACAAACTGCCCTAGCGCACAAAACCGATAAAAGATTGAATTTCAGTGGAACATAAAAATCCTCAATTCACAACAGTAGGACAGGCCTACCAACTCAGACTGAACTACCAATTTTATAGGCCTACCAACTGTAGACACAAGTCATTACGGCCAGCTGTGTCACTTTAGCTATCTTTGTTTGTTGACATTTTTGTCGATGAGTGTTTATTTTCATTGTGTTTTAGCAGTAAATAGAGTATATTGTGTGAATGTTTCTAATGTATAGGATTTATTAATTAACTGTCATTAACTAAAATGGCTCATCCAGACAAGAAAAAACTACTTTTTTAATATTTAAAATTTGTCTTAAAATCTTTGATAAATAAGAATGAAGCAAATTTCATTATTATACTTTATTCAAGCTACCTAAATCCAAAAAAAACGTTGAGAAAATAATATTTTGATTTTTTTACACTAAATGAGCAGGGACCGTGATTTTCAGTAGCGCTCTAAGGGTTAATATTTAAGTGCAAAACTCCGGTGCAAATTTAAGTGCAAAAACCTATTACACCAGAGTCCCTATAATCTGATGGTCCAGGCTAATCCGAACAACCTGATAGGGAAAAAGGTTACTAAAAATTGGGTCTAAAATAATGGATTTTATTAGTACTGTACTTTTAATGCAACTTAAGACTGCATTTCCGGATAATCCGAACAGGGTCGGTCCTAATTAGTTCAGATTACGGGGACTATGATGTCACACATAAAATATAAAAAACTCTCACTAAAAACTGACCAATCAAATATTTACTTTTTAGTGAGTGTACAAGCTGAAATTAATTTTAACGAAAGAAAATATGAAACAACCATGACAGCTACAATAAGGGTTACTGGTAGTTGAACAAGACAATAACTGCACAAAACATTTCCTTTTAAGTCAAGTTTGTCAAAGTTTTAGATCCAAACATCCTAACAACAAGCAATTTCAGCTTATCATAAAAATATTGATCTGAAAGTAAGGCCAGCTTTTCAACAGATAAAATGTAATGATATGACTTTTCTTAATGAGCTTTACTTAATCAACAATGACGTATTAAAACATCACTATTTTAGAGTTGATAAGGAGCGAGGTGAAAAAATCGAATCTAACCTCAAAGGAGTAAAATATTTTTTGACTAAATTTTATTGCAGCCTACTAGAAATATAGAAGAATTACCCTGAAATACCCTAAAAAGAACATTTTAGAACTTTTTTCGTATCAGCGTCTTCAAAACATGGACACACACATAACTACTCCATATTACACTCTTTGCTCTGAAAGGTTATGTTTTTCCCATTTTTTCTCTTAGTGAAGTATGCTCACACACTTCACGCTGAGAAAAAGTTATTCACATGCTTTCATTTCTCGACAAAACTTCACGCCGCAGCTGCCATTTTTACTGCTGAAATTTCAGGCCGCGACCGCCACCTCGCAGCCAAGATCATATTATAACCCAAACCCCGCAGATTACCTTACAAAAACACCAATATACACGTGCCGCATAACTAAATGTCTTTAATTTTTTATTTATCGCTTAAGAATCAATCTGCTTCAAGATACAAATATATATAAATGTATTTGCACAAATTTCGTCAAATTAAATTTTAAAATGTCACTACTCCTTTTTGCGTGAACAATTGATTTAATTTGAACAATGATTGTGATTGGTTGAATTAAAAATAATAAACCAGGACAATATAAAACATAGGTCTATTGAACCCTTGGCTAAGGGTATTGACTCAGTATATTTTCTGTATTTTTTGTTCTGCAATAAAATACATTATAGTTTTTTATTTTGTTTGTTCATCTTAGTTTCATATAGACTTGAGAAGATTATTTCCCCTTATTAATTAGTTACAACATCAATTATAATGTTTAAAAAATTATTAATATGTTTAATGTGATATTTTCAAAGAATGGATCTAAAAAATCATATTGCAGTTTGAAAATTAGTACAGTAAAATATTTCTTCTGACATTGTATATCTTTTTAAACTCTATGTTTTCACTAATTAAGTACTGGAAAGTACTTATGAATAAATGATGAGATCAGTCAATGTTACTAGCGGCATTATTCTCGTGTACCGTACTGAATTTGTACCGAGAACCTAGATACAACAATTTGTACCGTACTGTACCGACCTCATAATTTCCTGTACAGCAGACCCCTAGTTATAACGCAGTATCTATTTCTGTATGGGTCACATGGAATTTTCCTATTGGTTGTTTTTGAACAACACAGGCCGCTCCGCACGAGGAACGGGGGTTTTGGGCGCCGCAGCAAATGTGTTAAAGGGTTAATATATAACACTAATTAAGGAAGGAAATTATGAAAAATCTAAAGGAAAAAATAAACAATTATTCGAGAAATATAAGCTGTTATGGTTTTAAGAAAATTAAAATTAGTTTATAAATCGACTTAAAAACAAATTTCAAACTCACAAACATTATTTTTTTCTGGATGGTGGTTCTTTTTCCTTTCCAGCGTTTTTCAGAATTTTCTGTTTTAAATGCTCCTTGTAGTCCAATATTCCACCTTGCCATTTTGTGACAGTGCCTTTTTCACAAACCCAGATCTCTTCTGCGACCTACAAAAATTACATAATTTTCAAACTCAGAAGTACAAGTTTTTTTCGAGTATGTTTGACCCATGAAATAATTTTGGATTTGAGAGATAAAAAATCCATAATGTTAAATTATTTTAGTTGATATCGAGAATAAAAATAGATGTTTAACATCACAAACAACTAGTTGTAGTTGGACTATGAAGTGACTGATACACTGGCATAAATCAATAAAAAGACATCCACAGACATGCAAGAGATATCAGCTTATTTATGGCCCGAAACTGTATAAACCATTAAACTTTAATGAAACTCCCCAAGCTGTTGCCATATTTAGATTCTTCTGGTTTTCATATGTATTTGGAGGTGAATTAGGCTTAAAAATAAAAATCTGGACCTTAGAAAGAGAGATGCCAGTCCAAAATTTTTTTTATTTAGGGTGCCTAACAGATATTTTTACCTCAGCTCAAATTTGAAAACTCTGACAAAAAATACTTCCTCCTTTTACTATTTTTGAGGGGAGTTATAAAGTTTGATAGAAAGAACATTTTTTTCTTATTAACCCCTTAACCGCGACGCAAGTGTTTATCTGTGCAATACCCTTGCCATGGCAACCACGATGCACGTGTTTAGACGTTCTCAGCTGATTCTCTCATGAATACAAGTCGTCTGCTAGTTTTTTCTCAAGCTATGACTGTCACATTGACCATGAGTGACAGACCACTTGGTGCTGCATTCTAGCGGATTTTTATGAAATTATGTCCATGTCACATCCCCTGCAGTATCAAACGTGCGAGGCTGCGAAAAAACCCCGCGCTACTGAACTGCGGCACGCCAACTTACGCTGCGGTTAAAGTATTGACTTTTTTACATTGCTAGTTCAATTAACTCAAAATCTACAGCAAATATTAAATATGATAACTTTGCTTTTTCAAAACTCACTAAAAAAGTATCATCAGAACACACCTGACTGATGAGTCGGAAGTCGTGACTGACGAGAACCATTCCGCCCTCAAACTCTGCAATGGCATCAGCGAGAGCATCGATGGTCTCCATGTCCAGATGGTTGGTGGGTTCATCCAACAGCAGCAGGTGTGGACACTGCCACGCCAGGTAGGCGAACACGACACGACAACGCTGTCCGTCACTCAGCTGACGTATCGGACATATCTGCAAAACATAGCATGATAAGAAAATTTAAAAAACTCAGTGACTTTTCACTAATTCATGAAATACTTCAGATGATAAAAACTAAGCTTGATCATAGGTTAGGCCATATACCACAGGTAAAAAATTTGTTTAAGATTGATTGGTAAGGGAAATATTAATTTCCCCTTATCCTCCATAAGATTAGCATTGGAGCCCCTAAATACAATGTTCTGTGGTTAGATTTTTTAATATCTCGGTAACCGTTGGAGATAGAGAAAAACTTTAAGGAACTAAATTGTGTAGTTTTTTGAGCTGATTCTAATGGTAAAAGATAAAGTTTGAAATTTTTAAAAATTACATGGAAAAATCGCAAAAAAACCCATTTTTGGGGTAAAAAACCTCCCCAAACTACCCATTCCGATTGACCGATATGTCTAGTTTACGAACTCGTCCAAGCAAATGTAGAATACACGTCGCGATCGGACCATTTTTACGAGAGTTCTCGAGTTCACAGACACACACACACATATAAATTTTAACGACTATTGTTTTTGGTCTCTGGACACCTAAAGAAGATAAAATAACATGGTCCCGGGCTTAACTCTTGCCGTGAGACCTACGGTAATAGCTTCTTCCCTATGGGAAATTCGCTAAAATCATCTTTTGCAGAACACATTTTGGAAACTGACTACAACTATAAAGGAATTAAAGAAGATTTAAAAATTTTAGACTTAAAAAAAAAGACAAAAGATGGATACAAAAGAAGAGTTACACATATACATAAATAAAAAATTTGATCAAGAAAATATGTTAAATATAGCAAACTTACTACCCCTATTTTTTATATAATACTGAACATTAGAAATAAATAATTTACAACTCAATCAAAATCACAAGTTCATATTTAATTTTTTAATTTGCACATGTTTTTAAAAAATCACATGACTAATATTTGTTAGTTTATTTATTTATTTACATAAATTTAAGTTAAAAGTTCACTGTGAAAATGAACTAAGTTTTGAAACACGTGACCGTGTATCATGTAAAAAATAAAATGTTTAAAGGGTGCTCAAGTTCATTTAGTTTACTAATAACTATATATATATAAATTTTAACGACTATTGCTTTTGGTCTCTGGACACCTAAATACAAAAAAATAACATTGCCATGAGACCTACAGTAATATCTTATTCCCTACGGAAAATTCGCTAAAATTAATTATAAATATCCCAAAAAAGTAATGTTTCTAAATATTTTAATAGTATTTAAACTAGTATTGCCTCATACTAAATACTATATTGATTTATCTTTTTTCCAAAACTGTGTGGACACATTTTGAGAAGACGGACAATTATAAACACAGTACCTGCTGCCTACCGGTTAGACCATATCTACCGATGATCTTCCTCATCTCTTCTCGTTCCTTGACATCGGGGAAGCTCTTCATCATGTAGTCCAAGGGAGAGATGTCCAGGTCCAACAGTTCATGGAGATGCTGGTGGTACCGAGCTATGCGGAGGTGAGAATTTTTACGAATCATTCCCTCCGTAGGAATAAGCTGTAGAAAAAGAGATTAAAAGTAAATAAACGTGTTTTACTTATTTTTGGCATCTTGAATAATCATCAGATTTATCGCCTTTACCCATCAACACCTGAATTTTAAGAGCCTTTCCAACACCTCCGGACACCTTTATTTTGGGATTTGGAACTATTTGCAGGAAACCTGAGCTATAACAGCTGATAACTGTTCATACAACCATAATGCAATGTTATTGTCTAAGTCCGTTACAAACTAATATTTTCTTGAAAAAAAAATTAAAAAATAACCAAGTTCTAGGCCGTACTCACAATGTCAGTTTACTAAGAAATGGCATTGTGAAACAAATTTTCCATTTTATTATGATACTACACTCAATACTTACAAAACTTAAACATTAGTAGAGGTAATAACTAATTACAGTTCAGTCCTGTGAGTCACTAAGACATTTGTACTTCGTCGCATTGCTCGGGAAGACGAGACCGAGTTCCTGTGGAAGAGGTCGAAAATTCCCGAGTCATCTTTTGTGTTTTTCTACACATCCAATTCTGCCAGTACAGTTCGCCCTAGCCATCCTGTCTGCTTCAGCACAAACAATCCACCGAATCTCGATTAGGGAGTTAGTGCAACAACGTATCATTTCTAACCCTTTAACTTCAATATTTAACCGTTATTTTATTCAAAAGATGTGTCGTAGTTAAATAATCACGAGTATTAAAAATATTGATATTTTAAAAATAGCAGTTTGCCGAATTCCCGTACAAAACCGTATTTATTAACTATTCCCGGCAAAATAAAATTCCCCTACAAAAATCCTGCTTTTCCCGGAATTTCCGGTTGCTGGACACTTGAATAATTCTACAAACGAAGACATCGTTCCAAATAGTTCACGTAAGGTTCACTGACAAAACCGTGTAGAGTACGGCAACTGGCGGCTGGTGCGTCGTAGGCACTGCGTGCACGGTACATCAACTGGCGTTCAAAGTTAATACTAAACCATGGAAGAATATTAAAGTAGTAGATGTTGAGAGGTATGGCAAAGAATTAAAATCCCTACCATGGCAAATGGAAACTCAACAATGCACGGGTTAAAAACTTGAATATAAATATTTCATGAAGGCCCCAGTAGGACTGACCAAAATCATAACAAAATGAATCTTCCGATGAGTAGAAAAATCCATGCAACAGTTAGGGAGCATGGGGCTTCAAAAAATAACAATCGACATGTCCAATCATTTGTGCAGCTGCCATTCAATGGAAATTGATATTTTGAGTTAAGTAATTTTATCTTATTAATTGTAAACTATAGATGTGTCAATACTAAAATTTATACATTCTCCATACAGCTTGATATTTATTTACCCTTTTGCAGTTTACTTGTTACCTGCAATCATTGACAAATTTTTTGTGATCCTATTTCAGTTTATTAAAATTTTATTTTTAGGTACATAAATGTTCTATAAACATATTGAAAAAGTATAATGGTTTAGTAAAATATTTATTTATACTCAATACTTCATGTCTTTGGACTTTGTGAAGATTGACCTCCACCCTTGTAACATCAAACAAAAGTACCCTATTACAACATAAAATTTTGTCTCACCATCGCTTATAAAAATCAGAGAAAACATAATCATCATCACTAAATAGAATTTATCCCACACATCTGTTTTATTTGAACAAAGGAATATCAGATTACTTAACAGTGAACTTACATCTCCATACAACAGTTTCAGCAAGGTACTCTTGCCCGCTCCGTTAGGTCCAACAAGAGCAAGTCTTGTGTCCAGGTCAATTCCAAATTCCAAATTCTTGTAGATATGAGGACCGTCGTCTGAATACCGGAAACTTACATTCTGAAAAACATTATCCTTGTAGCAAAGTTAGCAGGCTTCCCTTAATTTTTATAGAACAGTTCTTATTGAAGATGTCTTTATAATAGCTTATAATCAAAATTCTAACAAAAATGTGATGTGCTTTAAAAAGGACTACCCCCGCCACCCCCTAATATCAAGCTCTTTTGAGCAATTTTGTTGGGTGATGTGACCTTACGCTGCATACCAAGTTTCATGGAAAACTAAAACCTCGATGTTTTGAAAAAATGTGGGTGGTGTCATTTTGTTTACCTCATACAGGACACTATAAATCATGTAATATTCATCAAAATCGTTAGAACAGTTTTTGAGAGATTTTCATTTTACTTGTTTTTTGGGGTGTTTTAGGGGTAAAATACCCTTCAAAATCAAAACATAAAAAAGTCCCGAGATACCGTGAATTATTACCTACAAGCCAAATTTCATGAAAATCAGACCAATATTCTCGTGTCTAGGTTTCATTACATCACATCCTCTCTCTCTCTCTCTCTCTCACACACACACACATCACTAAAAAATACCCTTTTTCGATTCAGGGGTACTAATATCCAAGCTTCTGTACATCCCCACACACACATAAACAGACACATGGACGGACATCACTCTAAAACCACTTTCTGGGTATTCTAAGTTGTAATACCAAATAAAGGTGAAAAATATTCTATTGAGAATATTATAAATTTTAAAATCAACTAATTATAAATGGAATGATTGAAAACTTTTGGTGAACGAGGTTCACAAAGGAGTTGAACAGCAGAAATTTAAACCAACCTGGACCATGATGACTGGTGGTGGGATGGTGCCGCAGGAGGGAAAGTAAAATGTAACGATCTTATCGTTGGTGACCTTCTCGGTAAGCCCCTGAGCAACCATCTTGGCCAGCGTCTTCTCCTTGCTCTGAGCCTGTCTAGCCAGCTTGGCACTTCCGTGACCAAATCGAGCAATGTAGTTCTGTAAACAAATGTAACACTGATTATAGCCTATAAAAGCTAAACAATCAACAAATATGTAATTTAATTTATTATATTGCAGATACTACTAACTCTTGTTTACAATCCAATTAACATCCTACTAGTATTGTCTGCAAACTTAATCTGACTTTTTTTCAGAATAAAACATGATGAATAAAACATGTTATGTTCAGAATAAAACGTGATAATTTATAAGAATTGGCTTATAATATTAGGTCACTATTTGTGCTGTTTCACTATTGGGTTGAATACAGCCAGTAAAACAGTCATAATCAGTTATAAAATGTTCAAATTGCACACTCGTGCCAAAGCAATACCTTCATATGGGCTATCTGGTCCTGCTCCCAGTTATACTGTTTCATCTGGTTCTCGAGCAGTTCAAGTCTCGTTCGCACGAACGCATCATAGTTTCCCTGTTGCAGAAAATAACATAAAATATACAGGAGAAGTGTAAATGCAAGGGATATTCCAAAAGTAAGGTCTGGTTCAGTAAATGCAAAATCAAATTTTTCACCTAAACAATTGTTATATTTATATACCTTACATCTTTCCCTACATAATACATTTTTCTACATAATTTCTAGGGGTGTGCGAGCCTGGAATTTTAAGTTCCCGAGCTCGAGCTTTTTCAAACCTTCACCTGATCTGAATAAGGGTGTGCGATGGAGTAAAAAATTTTTGATTTGATATACCGATACGATTTAAAGAATTCCGATTCGAATCAATACAACGTGACAAAATTTCCTGTTAGACAAAAATCATATAACTGAAGATAGTAAAAAACCTCCAAATTAAAGTCAAAAGTATACTAGACTATTCACCGAATTGTTCAGTTCATAATTTAGTTTGATAATTTTTATTTTAATAACTTTTAAGTTCCAAAGATTTTTAAAATTAATTTTATCTATGTATACTATACCAACAAAACGAATGGACATAAGGATTTTTTTAAATCTTGATCAAACACCCTGAATGTTATCAAGTTCCATGAGTGAGCGAGTGTTCAAGTTTATATTCAACACTCATTCAGACTGTTTCCAAATTTGTTAGCAAAAATTAAAAAAGATATACATGTAATTTTACTCTTGGTAATGTTAGTTACAATAAATATGCTAAAAAAATCGAACAAGTAAAAAAGGTAATCTGCACAGACTTTCTCCCTAAGTAAATTTAAAAAAAACAATCTTTAAAATATAGTCTGTTAATAAAAATTAATAAATTGTTTCAAAATACAATCTAAAATAAACAGAAACAAAGTTAAAAAATGTTCAAATTGAATCAAAGTTAAACCAATTTTTTAGCTGGTTTTGTTCGAGACCTACGCTTCATAATTCAGGAAAACTTGGAGTAAAAATTATTTTTTTATACCCATAAGAAAAAATTTTTCGACAATATTTTATGAGACAAAATTTAATTATTATAGACAAAAATCAAAATACTAATTTGTTTATAAACTTTAATTAAAGAAGTTATACTTTACTTTTAGTTTTCATATAAAAATAGATTTTTTATTTTAACTTAACTTTAAAGATTTTTAAATATTATTATTTATATTGTACACTATAAATAAATTTTAACAAAAACATAATGTTTTTATTTTTCATTAATATTTTTAATTTAAAAAAAAAAATCAAAAAAATAAAAAAATGGAGATAGTGATTTTTCATGCCAAATTTCATCAAATGACAGTGCAGTACATTCAACAAACACAACACAACACGACATGTAAAAATTTTTTTTGTTAAGAAAAATATACATAAACACTTAAATTTTACAAAAAATATTTCTAAATATGTAAAAGAAAAGTAAAAAAGGGAGAATTTAACACTAATATATTTGGCCTAAGTCAAATGTGCAGCATGCAATTATCAGTCCTGCTTCTGGGTTAAAAAACCCCACCAGACAGGGTTCAACCAGATTTGAATAAAGAGTCATGAATATAAAGTTAAACTTTTCAACCTATGAATCCAATAATACTCACGGTATAATACTTAAGTCTCTTCTTATTTAGGTGAACTATGTTAGTACAGACTCCATTCAGAAAATCTTGGGAGTGAGAAATGATAACCAATATTCTCTTGTACCTGTGGAAATTGCGTAATTTAGGATAGATTGAAACTTGACAATAAAATTATAGAAATAATTTATGAATAACTGAGTTGACTAAGTTATTATTGCATCAAGAACGATCAAAAATATTATTATAAATACTATTAACCTTTTGAGGAGTAATGACAAATAAGCCCATTAGGGTAATACTGTGATGTTTTTCTGGATTTCATATTGAGAAAATTTGAATAAAAAACATT
This sequence comes from Nephotettix cincticeps, assembly GCA_023375725.1. Taxonomy (NCBI): domain Eukaryota; kingdom Metazoa; phylum Arthropoda; class Insecta; order Hemiptera; family Cicadellidae; genus Nephotettix; species Nephotettix cincticeps. Next base: position 62,615,302 of record CM041788.1, read on the forward strand.
TTAAAATAAATTATTATAATGGTTTGTTTACAAAATTTGTTAAATAAAAACAAACAACGAGCAAAATAAAAAATAATTAATAACATATTATAAGAAAATAATATGCATTGTCTACATACTCTCAAATAATGTTATCTACAAGTTAAATTTAAATTTGTTGTTATTAGTTATTATTTTGTGTTAAATAAAATAAAATAATGGTTTAATAAAATGACTATTTAAAATAGTGTTTATGTTAAATATCAACCACTTTTCAAAAGACAGTTAATCAGAAAACTATAAAGTAAATTTAATTTATAAAATATCTGGTTTAGAAAATTCATCTGTTTGAGTTCAATAGTTTGAAAATCACATAAATAACATGTTTACAAAAGAAAAGATGTTATTTATACCATACTTTGAAAACAACTCGTTTAATTGAGTAATGATAGTGAAATATTAAAATTATTATTCAAAAATGTGACCAATAACGCTACATACACAGATTATAAAAAGTAATAGAAAATTAATTTTAGGAGTAGCAAATATTTACACCAGTCATGTGACATTTGTTTTTAGAATTGTCAATAATGTATTACATTTGGCATTTCTTAAAACATTACTAATAAATTAAACATTTATAATGGTTTATTACATCTGAAAACATTTAAGTAAATTTATATTATTCAAATACGAGTAATTTAGAACTAATACATAATTTACTAGGCACAGCAAACTACATTTATTAGGTTGGTAAAACAAGACAGGTGACAGAATCGTTGACGTTTCTCGCCAATTCGCTTGGCACCAATGTGATGGTGTATGTGCTACTTAGTGTCCAACTGATCTTCTATCTGATTCTGTTAGAGTTACCTAATGATTTTTGTTGTCATTTAGTTATTGACTCCTTTGTAATGGTTTATAAATGGTAATTTCCACTGTGTCCGAATCACTGTTTTGAAATATATCACACCCAAAACACGTTCTAATAGATGTAAATAGTATGAAAAATGTTAAAATAGGTTTGAAACATGCTTTTTATCCATTTATTGTAGTAAAGAATAAGTATACATTTAAAGAAATCCTATTTTCTTAGGTTCTGTGTAGCGCTAATATTAGCCACGTCGCATGACAGTCCTAGTCATCAACAGGTTAAAAGACTAGTTTTTCAGGAAAAACTCCTTTAAAACTTTCACATTATTTTATAGTTTATCTTTTTGTCACTCTAATTGTTTTGTTTGTCTGTTTAGATTAGTCAACCTAATGTAAGTCTCGAATACAAGTTTCCTTATCGAACTTCATACAATAGAAGAATTTGAGAATTTCCCATTTTTAAACTTCTTTTTCACCCATAATTTCTGTGAAGTGCCAGAAATGGTGATCATACCACATGGTAGGTATTTTAAGCCAAGTATGAATGAGGATTGAGTGTAAGATGATTGTGGCGCGATCTTGTAGTTTTGTTACTGACTAAGGCACCTACAGTTTAACGTGGAATCCTAACTACGGCCTCTGAATTACAAATTGGTCTAATTATGAAAATGGTCTTCGCAGATTAATGTAGTATTCAATGGTGCGGACATTAATCCACATAAGAGAACACTACACCCACTGACCAACGCTCACAACTTTCCACGATTCATGACCTCTAAGTACAGTTGGAATATCTAACATAACATATTAGATTGTTCTTATCGCTGCAGTACATTGAACAATTAGCTTAGGCCTACATGAAATGGTAAGTACATAAAGGGTAAGGAAAAATTCTCTTGATACAGATCAATGCAATAATTAATCTACAATAGGATTACAGTAGGTTAGATATTAGCTAACTTGTAACAAAAGCCTAAAACATCAGATAGTAATGTGGCGAATCAAACTAAGTATCCTTTATGAAAACTTAATCTACAAAATTAAAAGCAACATTGTAGCTGAGATGAGCTGGGACTGTAACTCTTGACACAGCTAGATAAAATCCAGTAGCAGGCAATTTAATTCAGACCATGAGTAGTCACAACAAGTTTACTTGTATGATGAATGGCAATCATGAAATTTCTCTGTTTTCAACTGTTCCGTAATGATCGTAGATTCATGGTAATGGGTAGGTTATATTTTCAAAGAATAAGAATATAGAACCATGTTGAAGTGAATAAACAATTGGTATTTTTCTATACAGCCAATTTTTAAACCGGAAGAACACAAGTGCAAAGATGTGTCACGGCGTGACATAAATAGTAAGCTACAAAGTGACAATGGTTACGTTTTTAGTTCCTCTTCCAGCCAGACGCAGGCATCCAAATCCAGATGATTTGTGGGCTCATCCAACAGCAGCAGGTGAGGCTTGACATACAATGCTCGAGCAAGGGCGATCCTCATACGCCATCCTCCTATTCACAAGCATATTTAATATTAAGTGTTGAAGTCATATCCAGTCAAAGCGAACTCTCTTAACTTGAAAGCATGAAGACAAAGGCGATGCTAGCAAGCAACAGTAATAAAACTACAATTACATGTTTCTAAGATATACTTTTACTCTTAACTCAAAAAATGTCTTTTTTAACGTCTTTTTATTATTTGTTAACACTCACATATTGTGGATGTACTAGGCCCTGAATGGCTTTCTGATTGTTTTATTGCACTTCAGGGGCCATAATTGGGAACAACGAAATGAAGTTGCCACAATAATGGTATCTTTTGGCTATCTAAAGTGAACAGCTTCTCTTGCACCTTTGGTTTTTCCTTGTGTCTTTGGAGCATGCCACCCTTAAAACATCGATACCCAATCTGAATCCCAGTTGATTTACTGTGGGGTGGAATAGTGTCTGCTTCAAGCCTGTCTGGTCACCTGGCACACAGGCATGACAGCAGGTTCTTGGAGCTGGATGGGCCTCAACTTGCCTCTCCCTCGCCGTGTGACCCAGAATGTTCTCGTCTGCATAACCTAATGCCTTCTGCCTAATGAATCCTTCCTTACAAGGGATCAAATAAGGTTTACAGTGTACAGCCAGATTTTTTGAACTCTCCTATGACAATGTATTCCGTCAATGACAATGTAGGCTGTACTAACCTGAAAAATCCCTAGTCTTCTTCTGCTGCATTTCCTTCGTAAAGCCAAGACCATGCAGGATGTTGGCTGCTCGGGCCTCAGCTGTGTCCGCGCTCATGTCGTCCAAGCGTTCATACACGTCCATCAGTTGTTCCTGAGCGTCTGTAATACAAAAAAGGAATTTTAACCAAGTAACATATACTACCATAAAATTATCAAAAAAATATATAAAGTCTGCTTCTTCACTATTATCCAATACTATAATACGAGCAAGGTTTGTATATATATATATTTGCACACGGATCTCGAAAACGGCACTAAGGAATTTCTTTAAATTTTGGAAATAACTAATTTCCGAGTAGAAAATAAGTTCTAGATAGGTCCAATGTCCAGGATAATTCGTGTTTTCTTGTAATATTAAGTTTAAAATCTTAAAATATAACATTACGCTTATGGAGAATCAAAAGTAAACAATACAAACCAAAACAGCTGTTTGTAGCTGTTTGACAGTTCTTGATTGAAGACGGCAAGGAACAATATGTGAATAGAGGTTTTCATAAATATTTATTTTATGTATGTAATAAATGCAAAATTATCAGGTTACTAAACAATTTGTAAAAACTTAAGGGTAACATAACTGTGCGAAATAAAAGCAGAAAAAAGTATTTCCAAAATCTTCCGTGTTTTGATAGAAAACGTATTCGTTGTATTGCTTGAAGCCACTGTAACAAACTAATTAATTGGTGTAAATTAAATTTCTCTTTTGCTTTTCAATCCTCATTCCGTTTCTAACAAAATCAGTTGATCACAGGCTAATAATAACTGTATGGATATGGATAATTAAACAGTAAATGATCGGCTAAAACAATTGAGGTTGGCTAAAACATCTTAAACGGCACCGTCATTTGGCAGACGTTGTAGCTCAGTTAATAGCGCTCAAATCTCACGTATGTAAGGTCGCGTGATCAATCCCCACCCGAGGGCTAAATTTTTGTTCAGTATTTATGCCATATTAATTAAGGGGTATTAAAACGGTTTTATTTAAACCACATAAATGTTTTCATTGAGCAGTAAATTTGTTTTAATTTTGCTAATTAACTTGTAAAATACATGTCTTATTCTATCCGAGCAAAGCTCGGTCACCAGGTACTTTGTTTTAATTAATGCAGGAGGCCTAATTATGAAGATTTGACAACTCTAGAATGAATAAAAATCATGTTTATTTAAAGTAGTAGGGCAAAATCAGCAATAAGTTATACTTGGGTTGTCGTGGGGCTGCCACCTTCTTATAAAATTAATACATAGGCCTTACATTGTGATCAACCCATTGGCATATTTGGACGGAAAGTTTCCGTCTTGCTGCCAATGTGCTTAGACATAGTTTGACAGAACTGTTTCGTCGCCCATTATTGCTTGTAGTTTTTTCGTTTTACCGATGGATCACAGTACTTTCTGGAGCGATAATTCGTTTCTTTATGATACAGCAGTATTTTCTATCTGTAATTTTGGATTCCTATGTTGGCTAACCTGGTAAATAAAACTAAATTTTAATTAACAACAGGTAAGTAGATTGTGTTTGTAATGTAATCATGTATAAATTTGTGTAATTTATCTGAAGATTATTTTGTAATTGTAAGTAATATTGCACATTACCTTTATATATAATATCATAAATATATAAATGGTTAAAACTTGAAATGCTAAAAGCTATAACAAACAAAAACAAGCTATTAACAAAAGTTAAAAATGTAAACTTTTATATACTTTTTAGCGAATTTCCCGTAGGGATGAAGCTATTACCAAAGGGCTCATTGCAAGACTTAAGCCCGGGACTAGGTTATTTTTTTGTTTCAAGGTGCCCAGAGGCCAAAAACAATAGTCAATAAAATTTATATATAAATATATATGTGTCTGTGAACACGATAACTCTCTTAAAAATGGTCCTATCGAGACCAAATTTGGTACAGACATATATTCAACATTTACTCGGACGAGTTCGTAAACCAGACATATCGGCCAATCGGAACGGGTAGTTTGGGGGGGGGGGTGTTTGTACTAAAAAATTGGGTTTTTTTGTGTTTTTCACACATAATTTAGAGTTTTTAAATTTTATCTTTCACCATTAGAATCAGCTTGAAAAGTACACAATTTAATTTCTTAAAGTTTTTCTCTATCTCCAACGGTTACCAAGATATTAAAAATCTAAACACAGTACGTTGTATTTTGGGCCTCCAATGTTAATCTTATGGATGACGAGGAAAAATTAATATTTCACCTATCAATCTATATTTTTGGATGAAACTTAATATTTAACTTCATGTGGTTGAAATTCATCCATTTATGCTTAAAAACATAGTTTATGTGTTCCTCGCAGCAGCAAACCTGCATACTCTTTCCCATGTTAATCTTATGAAGAAAAGGCAAACTCATTTATTTTTAGACAGATACTGATAAAACTTGGTATATGGTCAAAATAAAAATATTTTATTGTAAAAATGCCTACTTTCAGCATTTCACACAGCAGCAAATCTGCATACTCTTTTCCATGTTAATCTTATGGAGAATAGGCAAACTCTCTTATTTATTAAGGATATTGATCAAACCTGTTACATATTATTATTGATTTGGAAATTCGCTGAGTACGCAGGTCTGCTGTGACCGGGGTATTTTATGATTTTTTTTATTAAAATGTTATTTTAAGAAAGTATACTCAATATAATAATAAATCCCTGAAAGTCCATCTGATGATAAATAAGGACGTTATAGCAGTTTTAGTAAGTCTCCAAAATAATAGGAAATTCCCTGGTATCCACAGGTACTGTAAAATAGGTAGGCCAATGGGTTAGTGTGCCTTGTATTTAAAATCATAGATACTTCTAATTCACTTTATTTTATTAATGTTGAGGTTTCAGGGGATTCAATTACCATCATCTTCACAAGCAATCAACTCTTCAGCAAGCTTCTCCAACCTGATCCGTTCCTGGTCCACTTCCATCACACACTGCAGAGCCGATTTGTCTGAGGCAGGCATCTCTCTGGTCAGGTGAAATATGTCAATATGATCAGGAATTGGGACTTCTCTATTGCCCAGCACTGCTAACAAAGTTGATTTCCCTGGAAAATGAAAATGTCTAAAGTTCTATTTAATGTTGTCAATTGCTGATTACCCAATGGTAAGTTTAATATTTACTAGCATATTCACAAGTTGAACTAAAACACAAAAATAACTTAACAAAAATGAATAGAGGAAAACAAAAGCTTACTCAAGACTACAACTGATTGGAAAGTGGTTTTTAAAAGGCTATAAAGAGTTATATGTTATAAAAATTTTTAAAACACTGTTACATAAAATACAGAAGAAGTTTCGGCAGAAAATAAAAGCACGCGGATGCGTTCTTCACACATATTGACACTTGGTATCTCAGTAGCTGAAAGTTAATCATTTGCTAAAGAAGAAAGACACAACCATTCACTGTAGAGAGTGAAGTATGGCGTTATGTATGCATCCATGTTTTAAAGACATTCATAAAAAAAAGTTCTAAAATGTTTATTTTAGGGTATTTTGAACCAAATACATATTTCCTGTTACATTTACACTGTGCTGCACTGAAATTTAGAGAGAATTTCTCTCTTAGGTGTGATTTGATTACTCCTTACTCCTTACCAGCTCTGACATGATGACTTAAAATTTCATTGCTCTTTAAAGGCTTAAAGGAGTTTTGAAAGCTTCAAAGTTTATATGATTTATGTTGAATTTGAAGTGTGTACCGTACCTATAAACACGTTCACTGCTGGTCAAAGTTTAAAGTATTACGGCCAATACGGAAATAATTTTGTTGTAATTCTAACTCACATAAATATTTATATTTTGTAATATTTTTTATATATATTATACTATACATATATTATTTAGACTACATAAATAAAAATATAATATTAAGGCTAATGCCTTAATATTAAGGTTAATGCCTAGGTGCCGATCAGCGTAACCCGCACATGCCAGTCTCATAGCCTGCCGCCAAACGGTGTCATCTGCAGCAAACGTATTAACCTCATTGATCTGCTTTGGATTTTAAATGAAGATTGATTTTCCACAATTAGGGATATTTATTACTTGTGTTAATGCTCATATTGTGTTTATTATCATTAATATTATAGTAGTTATTATATTATAGTATTATAGTAATTACTTGAGTAATTATTTCTTAATTACGTGTATATTTACTAACTTATACAATTTTTAATGAGAAAATTTGAAGATACTCATAAAAGGTCTGATAGCTATACACCAAACTTACCACTTCCATTCAATCCAATTAGACCATATCGTCGACCACAGTTCAATTCCAATAAGGTATCTTGCAGTAATTCACAGCCATGAAACGTAATCGAGAAAGTATCAATTTTGATATCTCTCGATCTGGGATGAACCGCCAAACTACCAGTACATGAGCGAGCCTCTGCGTTTAATCTAGCATCAGCTTCCAGTTTTTGACAAAGAGCCTCTGTAATATCAAAACATATGCCATGAAAATAATCATCTTCAGTTTTCATGATATCACTGTAAAATTATTGGCATTTCACAGGAATCATACTAAGGTTTCTAATAAAGGCCGGTTGAAGTACATTATAGTAAAAGAGAGGGTAGAGATGTATCAATATGAACAAATGAAGTAGGTTAAGTGAATTAAAAAAGTAAGTACCTATATATTTAACCCTTTGACGAGTAATGGATTTTTCCTTAATTTAAATAAAGCTGTTCTGGAACATCCAGAGAGAAAATGCCTATTAATTGTAAGGACATTCTGGAAAAGCTTATGTATATAAATCTTTTAATTTGTTATTGAAGTACTAAAAATGTTTGTAGTGGTTATAAATCATCACCTAATTATAACTATTTTTTGTTTAATTGATTAACAATATGTTATTTTATGAGGTAAAAGGGAATAACTTAATTTATTTTGTTCATGGCTTTGTGGGCGGGGGCAATGAAGAATGGCAGTGCAATGGTCATGGCCTGTGATTTCCTTGTTGTGCTAACCTTTGTGTGCTTGTGAAACGCTGCACACTGATGCAGCATTTCACCTGAAGCAAGTTTTACGAGGCAAAATGTTTCACTGGGTATTAGCGCCCCATGTATTCATGGAGGTCTGCACACTCATCAAGCAAACATTGCGAGGCGCCTCACATTGAAATACCCAGAGTGCTGCATCAGTGTGCAGCAGGCCTTAGCAGTATTAAGTATCCATTATAAGTATTTTTTTTCTTTTGTGTGAGTTTTATAGTGAAAAATGGATTGAGATGTTGATAGTGCTCTAAGAAGTGATGAAATAAGAGAGTGTATTCATGTCTTGATTGGAGTTGAAATGATCAACTAACTGAGAATAAAAATATTTAACATTTTGATGAATAGGTTAAATGATTGGAAGTGATAAGGAAAGTTATTATGAATAATTTTTTTTTGAACTCATATCTAGAAAAGGTACGTAACTGTACTAGCAATACAAGTGATATAACCTCCAATACTGAAAGTGATGTTTTTCCTGACAGTAGGCTATATATGAAGTCAAAAAAAATACGGATATCCAAATTTCCAACACTGACATTGATGAACCAGTGCATTTAGAAAAATGCAAATGATTTTTTCGCCTAAAACCATAAGTTTTATTCTTCAGGAGTTCTTGATTTAATGTCACACATTGCAGCCAAGATCAACAGATATTGCTCACAATTTTTGGAACACAACGAATGCCAAGTTTTTGAAACTGAAGAGTTGGAAAGATAGTAATGCAGATGAGCTGTATTGTTTTTGGGTGTACTATTATAAATGCCAATCTTGAAACTTTATTGGAGCACAGGTCCATTGTTCACACTGATCTTCAGCAAGATTATGAGTCAGGATACAATTCTTTTCCTTCTTCAAATGCTTCACTTTCTGGACTGTTATTGAAACAATTAGATGTAAATTTGCAGGAAGCATTTCTCCAGGCCAAGACGTGGTAATTCTTGAAGGCTTGATGCTTTGGAAGGGTAGATTAAGGTTTCGGTATAGGATGAAGTAAAAACTCAGGTCTTCCAAAACTACTCAATATATATGTACACTTATATTGTAAATATATACAAACGTTAAACATATACAAAAGGTTTTAAATCACAATCAATTTCGTCCAGTCACACCGGACATCATCAGGCCCAAATGGAGACTGTCACTCAGTCTCGCGTTTAGCAATTTAGGACAGTTTTATTGTAATAACGTATATTTTTTGTCTTCCTCCCTAGGGCAAGTTCAACGTTTGAAGTTTGGAACGTTCATACTCGTCCAAGGGTTAAGAACTACTAAAAACCTCTAATTATTATTGGCTAACTTCTAAAATAAGTTAACCCTTTCACTTCTCTTATTTAGTATGTTCTGCAAATTTGAAATTACATGTTCCAACACTAGACTCAAGACACATCTCATTACTTGTACCTATTTATTAATAAAATAGCTTTATTGCTGAATTAGGAACAGTAACGTCCGTTTTATCTGCATTATTGTGGCAGGATCTTTGAAAAGGCAAAAATCCAGATAATCTGAATATATCACTGGATATTGACGCCCACATTGCATAGCCAAGGATCATGAAAAGCGCCTGCAATAATTGTGCTACAAACTGCATATGACTAATGTACAGCAAATGGTCACAATATTGAAGGAATTTATGTGTTAAACAGTTTCTAATTTGGTTAAAAAATAGACTATAAATAATTATAATTGAGTCTGGAAAAGCAATGTGGTAATTTTTAATAGTTTTAGGTAAAACAAAAATACTCCGATTAAAAAATAAAACTTATTTGGGGTGTAGGATTTTATGTTAAGAAATCATCGTAATTTATACTTGCTGCGAATAGCAAGTGCTACAGTTAAATAACATATGTCTGAATTTTGATGGTGCTCGAGATGAAATTCACATTTTAATTATTATTATATTTTTTAACTGATCCAGATAAGCCAGAATCTGGAAGATTCGGATCGGGATAAACCGAACTTTACTGAAAACTAGAATTCGTCCTCACATAAGTAAATACCATTGTACACAAGCAACTCTCCATTGCCTAGGGACATTTTAAACCATTAAAATTCATTTTTATAATTTTGTTGCCTAATTATTGTAGTCAAATTTGATACTGAATAGGCAAACATTACCTTCTGCACTTATTTCAACAGACCCATTTTCTTGAGATCCATTGACTTCACTAGGGCTTGATTCTTTTTCCCCATTTTCAGCTCTGCTACTGACAGGTTTTTTTCCACTTTGTCGGGCCTTTGCTGCATCTTTCTTCTTTTGGGCTTGTTTCTTCTTTGCATCAGAAGGCATGGTTAGGGATTAACTAAAATATGCAAGAGGGATTATCAAACTACATAATGACGATTCATAAAAAACAACAGTAAATGAACTTAATAAAACTTCATTATTCTATTCAAAGAACCACTATTACTAATACACATTATTGAAAATTTAAAACAAATAGCCAGGCCTAAAAATTTTAAAATGTACAAAATTAAAACGTGTTTATAACATGATAATTAGCATACTAAGTAGATGTGAGTCATTAGCTAAGATTGTAGAGGGATCTATACCTAAATAAGTGATATTACTAGATCAAATTGACATGAATCAGACTAATAATATGCCTACCATCCACTGTGTTTTTTTAGTTCATCTCATAGACAAATATGGAATTCATTGTGCTACACATGAATCAGGCAACTCACAAACTTAAATTGGTTGACATTTTTCAAGTAGATATCTTTGTTATAGTTCAATGACAACACTGTTGTCAGAATAATTAATTATCCTGATTGGTTCAAAATCAATCCTTAAATAAAAAGTCAGGAAGTTTTTTCTCATAATCTGAAAGAAATGTGTGAACTCAGGGATGTAATTTTTAGACCCAAATAAACATTGTCAAGTGTCAAGCACTCAAAAGCATAATAGTAATACTAATTATAATATTTGAAACATTGATTTTGAGAACAAAAACCTAGAGCATTTCTTGCATGTAGGTCTAAATTCATATTTCTGACTCTCAAAATAAATAACGAATATCTTCATCTAAGTTTTAATGGCTACCTTTATTTTTTTGGAAAAATCTTAAATAAAAGAACACTAAAGGGGGACTCATTCTGGTAACTAATACCATATATGATTCCACCCAGTAACTATGCAGCTCCCATTGCCGACACAATGGGCAGTTGCAGTTGCAGACGTATTTAACGAGTAACTTAGGCAAAATTTTATTTTCCGACTTAAGGTTGGATAGACCAAAAGGGGGGTGTCAACCCCAGTCGGAACATGAAGCCTCAACTTTAACGAGAACATGAGTCTACAACTAACCCTGCCTCCCCTCCTGCCAATCGGCTCCATGTGGTCGCATAGTAAGCTATATGCCATTCCCATTCTCCAGTTTTATCACTAGTTGCCATGTGTGGTGTTTGGTTGTTTATTATGCATGGTGTTAATTGTGTGAGTGAAATTCCCTCGTTAAATAGGGATATAGACCTACATTAAAAGGGTGATAAGACATTATGTGTAGATTATGAACAAAGTTAGGGAGGAATTAGTATGTCAGCAGTCAGTTTAAACTTAGGCCTGGGTGGATCTCATTAAGAGGCAACAAAGTATAGACCTAGGCCTACATACTAATCTTCAAATATAAACTATAAACATACATAGGCCTACAGATGGTTACAATCATCACTTATACAAGCCAGACATAAAATAACTTTCCACAAAAACAGCAATTGGGTCCATATAGCAACTGGTGTATCCATACAAAAGAGGGTATTTCACAATAATAACTTTAATGACATAAACTTACACATGACTATTATCACCTTAAGAGTCCAATGCAAGTATAGAACAAGAACGTCATCACTCACTTACTATCAAAACAATATGTTCATATTTCACCCAACTAAAGATTTATAAAATATTGTTAGCTAGACAATTTGAATATCGACTAAATAAATCCCAAATTAGCCTGATAAAATAAATTTTACTGCCTTTGTTCTGTAAATTTAACCACAACTTTTTATTGGTTTTTACCCAAACCACGTAAAATTATAGAACACTAGTTTGTCCGTTATAAAATATCATGATAAAAATTACCAATTAAATATTAAAATAAGACAAAAAATTATAAACAGTACATACCAAAAATTTTCAATAAAATAAAAATTTTCACGTGCAGAATGATACTGGAAGGAATTTTCAGGCTCCGCTCCAGCTGCAAAGACCTGTAAAATTGGATCGTTCGATTGGATCAGCGGGAGCAGGACAGCGGACAACACAGCCATAAGATTTTCAATTTTTTTTAAGTACAGTACAGTATTTATTTAATTTATCTTAACATTATAAGAAATGTTATCGGTGCATGTAATTAATTGTCTACACACATATAAGTCACATATTATCTGTTCAAAATATGAGTGTTAAATAGGACAGTAAATCAAGACGGGCACCTCATGTTATTTGAGTATTTGCAATATTAGTATTGAGAATATTATATATATATTATAATATAATTAAGACTACAATATTAACAAACTGCCTCTAGATTTAAGAAATTTGCCTCTTGAAACCTTAAAAAAGCCTGTAACAGAGTGGTTAAATCCCCGTGCTTTCAATACAGTAATTATTGGCTATTTTGAATATATAGAAATATTTCATTATTATTGCGTTTTCCGGTGTACCTATAAACTATGTCAACATTTTGTTATCAAAAGTTAATCGGTGGACCATTAAGTCATTGTCTTTTGTATACTCTTTTAAGACCGGGGATTAATACTCTTTTCCTTAACCTTAATAAAGTCTAGTTCAATAAAGTTTTTAGCAACCTTAATAAAGCCGAGGAAAATTGTATAATATATGGTGTTATCGATTTTTGTGTTATTCTGAAGAAATTCTGTTATTCTGATTCGGGTTTCCTATCTTGTAGAAAATGGAGGTTTCTTATTTTGTAGAAAAGTTAGGGTGTCCAAACGTGTAGAAGTTGTGCCAACTAAACAAGGAGAATTTCAGACAAAACAAGGAGAAACTATTCAATTCTACACGATTGGAAACCTTCTTTTCTATAAAATAGGATTCTACAAGATAGGAACCCACGGCCTTGAGTTACTATTGACTGATCGTGCTATTTCAATTTATTTATAAGGCTGTGATAGTCAGCGAAAAAAGGAAACGTCATTCAACATTTATATTTTTATTAGACCTATAAAAATAATTAGGATGATGATAATGTAGTGTAAGTAAATACAGTTGTCTAAACAGAACCCAAAACCAAGGAAGTGATGCTAAAGTCAAGTGTAAAATAAATGTCATCGTGAAATCATTTCTATTTTTATAATTAAATATTAATCCCTTGGCTTGGTGATTTACGTACAACGTTTAGTTTTCCTTTAAACTTCAATACGCAGTTTGATACCCATAAAATATTTCTAATAAACGCATTAAAAATAAGGAGCGATGTCTTCCTTCAAACTGGAAGAAGATGTGCTAACCACGTTAAAACTCCTCATCATTGGTGAGAGCGGTGTTGGTAAATCAAGGTAAGAAACTCATCCTCATTACATTGACGTTGACTGAGATTTTGAAATATCGTATGCAAATATCGAAAAGGCCTGAGACCAGAGATAAAACCCAATGAGCGTGCTTAACACCTATACCAAATTTGGATGCTAGTCTCCAACCTAAATTTATTTTTTTCTTAAATTGATCTAAATAAACATTAAACCACAAAAAATATAGGCCTACATTTAACAAACAAAAACCCAACCAACCAGTTGAGTACGTGAGCCTGATACCCTTAGAATATACCAAATCTGATCCCATCCTCAGGTGAACTAATACTTATCTAAAACATAGCACAATTAACATATAAGCTAATCCGGACCAAACCGGTATAAAGTTGAAAAAAGTTTTCTTTGAGCCTCCGTGACGAGTGGACGTGTTTGGTTTCTTATGTGTGTAATGTTTAGTGAATGGTTTGTTTGTAAGTCTTAAAAATTACTATAAAAATAAAATACTGCTTAAAAATTTTATGTTTTAAGCTTTATACTATTTGGCAAAATCAGAGAACTCTTCAGTACAGTAGGCCTAGTGTTGGCGATTAATATTTTAATATGGTTTTTGACTTCATAATGGACCTAACTCAAAACAAACCATTGGTCGCCAGAACTAATCAATTGATCACAGACAGTATTACACACAATTCAACCTTCAATTAGTAATCACAGTTATTCAGAGGTTATAATGACATTAACCTCTGATAATGACATATTATCAGAAAATAGTTTACATAGCCTATATCATGTTAGGCCTAATACCGATGCTCTGAAAAGTTTCAAAGTTCTTGACTGTAACTTTGACACTGAAACCGTAATAAAAAAAAATCAGCAAATGTTCATAATGTTCAAATGTTTGTGTAAACAATCATCAAATGTTCATACTCAATTCTGTCCTGAATTCCTTCTTTCTCATCCCAACCTGTGAGTCCGAAGTAATTAGTGTAATCCATTCTCTAAAAAGCAAAATGTCTTCCGGAGACGATGGTCTATCATCTATATTGCTTAAAAAGGTGGCCCCTTTGGTGTCAGGTCCTCTTTGTAAACTAATAAATGACTCTTTCCAATGTGGAAAATTCCCTGAACAGTTAAAACTTTAAATAATCAAGCCTCTGTTTAAGAAAGGATGCCCTCATGATGTGAACTATTGCGATTTCTTCAACATTTTCAAAGGTAGTTAAAGGGATTGTGCTCAATAGACTTCTGCCCGTTTCTTCATAAAAATAAAATCACATTCATCAATCTAGCAAACTCACTCGTTTTATACAAGCAAAATCTGTCATATTTTGATTGCTTTAAACAAGTTCACCAGTGTTTAACACAAGACAGAAGTTTTCTTTATAGGCCCTAAATACAAGTTCACAAAACCACATTTTTCAAAAAACACACTCTTTACTCAGCAATCTCATTGTTCAACCATCTTTCATCTAAACTGCAAACAGAATCAAACATTACACTTTTCAAACGCAGTTTAACAAGTGCACTAGTAAAAAAAAACCCAATTATAGTATTGATGAGTACATGTGTGATAGTGTGATAAATTAAACAAAAAATGATTAAGAAGTGTATTATTCAGTATAATTAGTGTTAATTTAAATACATGTTGTTAGTTTAGTTGATAAATGTTTTCTATGACTGATTCGATGCTTGTTAAAGTTTCTGAAATAAATTATTTGATTTAATTTATGGAGTATAGTGCTAGATGGCTAATAATACGGTACACCTAACTTACCTGTTTTTGGATTGAAACCAGTGTAGTTAAAATTATTACCACTTGAATCTTGACTCGTCATTTCTCACTACTTCTTACTCATACCACATTAAAGTCCAACATTCAAACACTTTTATAGGCCTTACATAGAAAGCTGTACGACTTTGTTGCTGTGCAAGCCGGCGCTGGACTCCGATTCAGTCGGCCTCTGTACGTGTTGTGTTTATATGTTCAACTTTACTGCTTTATGTATAGTGAGATAGGCTATGACGAGTCAAGATGCAATGATAAAATTTTTGAGCAACCTGAAGATGAAACCATGATAAGGTTTTGAAATACGTATAGTCGTAACAAAAGAATAGAACTGTTGGCGGAATTAAGGTATGTGACCTAGATGGTTAAAAAACAGTATAGGAAGCAATATATAAAGTGAAGAAATATTGTTTGACAGTGTTTAAAATCATTGAGGTTTATTTGAGAAAATGTGTACCAAAATTGTTCCCAACAGTAAATCTCAAGTATTTAGAAATTTATATTAGGTACCAATGTTAATTTTTTTCTAGTAGGGTATTCCTAGCTTAAGACTAATATCAAAGCTTTCCTAACCTAGTATAAAGTTTATTATTCATTTTTCATCCTTTTTCCAGTCTATTGTTACGGTTCATAGAAGATAAATTTGATCCGGATCAAGCAACAACTATTGGTGTTGACTTCAAAACTACCAAACTGACTGTTGATGGAAACACAGTCAAATTAGCTATTTGGGTAAGTTTAAAATTTTAATATTAACCCTCGAGAGGGCGCTTGCGGAGTTTTCCTCCGCACGTGTAGTTTTCGTTAAAATAAACAGCATATCGGGTATCGGCAGCCGTGTGAGGCTCCGTACCTCAGACGCCTCACTCCAGGAATCCCCCGAAACTATTTACAGGTCCCACACTCCTTTTATTTCCTTGTGAGTTGCAATACAGTGAAGCAATGTCAGTTTGAGGAGGCTTTCTCTAAACGGAATACACAAATGAACATGTGTGTGAACCAAATATAATTTTGTTTTTATCTAATTTTTAATACTAGTACTATCATTTGATGTATTTGGTTTACATCGATGTTCAATTTTTTAATCTCGGAACAATATTCCGCTTACGCCCTCTCCCGTAACACCATTCTTATACTAGAAAATTACTATGTTTATTACTATGTTTGTTACTCAAATTTAGTTATTAATTATTAACGATGGAAATTTGTATTTTATCAATTTATTTGACATTTAAATGCAATACTATGTTATAAAAACAAGTAAGATGGGTTGAATTTGTGCGATTTAGCGTTGCGGAGTGAAACTCTGCATGAACCTCCCGCTAACCTGAAAACTCTACTGTTGCTTTATTGACCGCTTAGAACAGCTGTTGAACAAAATCAGCTCAATTTCCACATTTCTTAAAATTTAGCGTCTTTAAATGTCGTTGACCCTCAGCGGAAATAAGTGCAGGCAGTAATATCTGCGTTTGACCTTTGGAGGAAACTAACATAGGCAAATAAATATCAAACATAAAACATAATCGCGGACATTTTCCATCACGATATTATGTAAAACAAAGTTTCACCCACTTTGAAACTATGTTACTTTGTTTGTGTTTGTCACTTGGTGAAACTTCGTTTTACATAATATTGTGATGGAAAATGTCCACAATAAAAAACTAAATAACATCAATCCAACATCACCAATAATGAATTTCAAACAAAGAATAAAACATAGGATATAAATGTCAAATACCCGCGTAGGGTTAGCTTTATATTTGCCTTAAATTTGAAGTAATTTCAAGTAAGGAGTCAAATACCAGTCTAGTTAGGTCTAACCCTTTCACTTACCTTATTTTTTTGACAATTATCAGGCCAAAAACTATCTATTTTTTTTCAGAGAATTTAAAAAAACGAAAAATTTCTTTATATAACTGCCTATATTTAGGAAATTTGAGAAATTTATTGTTATTTTCTTACTCAGAATGATCTGTATGCCAATATTAATTACCTTCACCACTATAAAATATGTAATGAGACCACCACGCATCAAAATAACTTTTAATTCAACATTATTCTTAAATTAGGAACTTCTTCCCAAATGACAAATGATTTGTTGAACTTCTTCAACAAATGATGTAATTTCCACTCATTTTATAACTAATTTACGATAAAAAAATGCAAAAACAACACACATAAACATCTGACTAACTCTTTGAGAAACATTGTTTAAAACAACAACGTAAACGCAACAAAGCAGACGATGTTAGCATATGAAACGTAATTTTCAATCTGCTTTTTTTAACAATAGGACTGGGCATAGAGGAAAAAATTATAACCAAAATAAAACCTGAAGCTTCGGCGAGATCTACTTATATTCATGGATGGCGATTCGTTGTCACTTCACGTAATGGCAGGCGGGACTGCGACCGTTGTAGAATGTGGAATTTATTTTTGTTGAGAAAAGAAATTCGCTATTTTAGTTAAAATTGTGGAGTTTTCATGGAACTGTTAGAATAACAATGTTTTTTCCTTATTTAGGACACAGCTGGGCAGGAAAGGTTTAGAACGCTCACTCCGAGCTACTATCGGGATGCCCAAGGAGCCATTCTTGTGTATGATGTTACCGATAAAAATACTTTCAACAAGCTGGAAATGTGGCTGAGCGAGCTTGATACGTATTCTACTAAAAGTAATATTGTGAAAATGTTGGTTGGCAACAAGATTGATAGAGTAAGTTCGATTTTTTACTTTAAGAATAGTGAACTACTTGTAGACTTATATTTGTGCGGTAGATGAGTAAGTAAATGTGTCAGACAGTGTGTCCTTGTTTTTTGTACAAGCCTTATAGATTTTAATCTTAAATTTAGGTGTGTTTGCACGATTTGAGAGCTTTGTTCTTGCAACAGAACATCAAAGAAAACAGTAACTAACTTAGACATTCAATTATTGAGAAGAGAACTACACCTTGTAGCCCCTAAAAATTATACTTGGGCGAACACGTGCTTAACCCTTAGAGGACCAACTGATGATATATCGTAAAATTTATTTACCTTTACTTGCCTGTAGATCTAAATATTATTTTTTTCCTAATTTACATGTTGCTACTTTGTGTAGCATCATCGCAGGGTAAAATCTTGAGTGTTATATCATCAATATTTTCATGAATGTGGTGTTGTATTTTCAATTTTGTTAATAATTTTGAATATTATTGAATTTAAATAGTCTTCTTTATTGTTTGATCAATTAATTTTACTAAAATTCTAGATGTGTTCGTATATTTCATAGCTTTCTTGAATTTTTACAAATGATTTGGATTTGGTATTGTGTAAGATTGTTAATGATTCTGGAAATTTTATTTGGTGGGTATCATTGTCTTTAAGGTGTTTCGCTACTATTGAGGTGGGATTTTTGTTGTGGCTGGTGTTGTGTTCTTTGAATCTTTGAAAGATGGATCTCAACTAAGTGAACTTGTATTAGGCCTAACACATTTCAACTAACCCTAAACAATCATCATTTGAGTAACTATTATTACTTTATTCTTCACAAACAATTCTGTATATTTCACTAGAATATAAATAATCATCATGACGAGCCATCACAGTAACCTTAACACTAAAACTGTCAAAACAATTATTCTACTTCTCTAAAAAACTGAAACTAACTAATGACGGCTGAATACGTATTACAAAACAATCACTATAGAAACACAGTTAAATAAATATTTTAGGTTAAAAATAAATTCAATTTTAACTGTAGACGAGAACTGCACTATTTAATTGTGCAGACGGCTGTCCGGTGACGACGTAGTAATGCTGAACAGCTCTAAACAAAGTCATTCCTGTTGTGCAATGGACGTAATAATGAACTAAATTGTAATAAATTTAATAATATAGTGTTCACTTTAGCCCTGGAAAAACTTAAAATCCTACTAAAATAGTTTTAAATTCCAAATAGAGAACATTAAAAAGATTAGTCACTAGATAGTCAGATTAGACTTTTGGATCAGTCCAGCCATCACAACTCATGTCGTGATAGGGCGTCAACGGGTTAAGTAACATTAATTTTTTCAGCTGTCTATTTATGTTAAAGGATTAAAATATATAATGTATTTGATACTATTGATTTAGGGCTTATTTTTTAATTACTATAAATCATTAAAAAAATAAATCCAACTAAGCCATGAAAAAATAATACCTTGATCATAGTATATTTACACATAAATTAGTATGGTACCATCAATTTTTTTTTCAAAAACTTGTGTCCCAAGTTAGTTGTGCCTGTAGGACAAAGTTAAGGCAACTTTTGAGAGAGGAATCTCTTTCCTTGCCTTAAATCACTCAATCCTTTTACCTCATGAAAAATGATTTGATTTGGAAAATGCAGTCCTTGCTGAAAAATTTGCGGAGTATAATCATAGATTTTTTAATATATGTAGGCCTAAGTTTTCAACAAGGTATTTCACTCACATTTCTTTATGCTGAGACATAACGTTCCTAACCTTCTGGAGAATAAATGTACATGTGTCTGTGGCTGGAGAGTAAATAATAAAATGTAACAACCATTTCTAATAAACTTGTGGTGTCCTCTTCCAGAGCAACAGAGAAGTGTCGAAAGAAGATGGTATGAGGTTTGCAAAGAGGCACGCAACTCTCTTCATCGAGTCTAGTGTTAAAACTAGCGATGGAGTTCAATGCTGTTTTGAAGAGCTTGTTCAAAAGGTAATAAGATTCATTAATTTTTTAGTTTATGGTTTAGAATCCAAAGAAAACTCACACGTCATGGGGTATTTGAAACCCTATAGGTACAGTAGAACCTCAATTAACCATCACCCTTTTAACCGTTAGTCATTTTTTACCGCCACCCCGCTAGTGCAAAAAAAATTATGTTTCCGCATCAGCGCCGAGCCGGATCGTCTGTTGAGGCTCTTTGATGAGTAGTGACAACTGTACTGCACACCTGCAATGTGCGTGAATCATTGGCGGCAAGGGTAGTGACTCAGCTGGTTAATGCCTCACTCTGTCTTCTGCATTCCACTGCTACTGTTTTATTTTAGTTGAGTATGGTGTGTGGCTACAGTGAACTGAAGTATTGCCGTGTCTTTTACGTGCTTTACCCTTTATTGTGTTATACGTAGTGAGGACTCGACAAAAACAATAAATTACTAAACGCTGATGCTTTTTCTCAAAAAAATTAGAAACATGACCGCCTGAAAAGCTCGACGGGGAAAGAAACAAAAGAAAATGACGGTTAATTTATAAACTAAATACCGGCTACGTAAGTTTTGAGAGTAAAATTATGTACATGTACAGTTGATATTTCATTGTTTTCTTAATAAAGTATTTTTCACTTGAACTGACGTTGTTATGTTTTTTCTCATTTAGATTAAATTCACATTAAGTACTCTGTAGCAATCATGAAAAATGAATTAGGACTTACAATGGCGCCATTATAACATGCATGGCAGTGAATTGTGATGTTGCCACGCCAAACACTGTCTAGGTGCTAAGTTGTATCGGCGCCATATTATTTCTGTTATCCGTCATGGTCTCGGTCCCGAGGGTGACGGTTAATCGAGGTTCTACTGTATCCCACACCACATTCATTCCTCCGTATTCTTTTCCGCTGCCCATGATGTAAGTACCAAATGTAATGTGACCAATTTTGGTTTGTTTCAGTGTATATTTTGAAAGGTTTTGTTTTGATTGTGACCATATTTTCTAAATTTAAAGACAAAAATCTAAGTTGATACATGTGAACATATGTATAGTTATTACATCATACCGTATACTGGGAAGGATAGGATACCTCCCCTATACTAACACACCGAGCCACGCAAGTTCCTTTGTTTTAGTTGAATTGAAAAAGGTTATGTCTTGCTTGTACCTAACACAACTGTTTTGTTATTGTACACACGTTATGTACAATTTACATATTTACATTCATAATGTATGTCATTATAACATTAAATGACAATACTTTTAAACATGAACAAAGTATGTTCATAGTATTAAATTTATTGTTTGTCCCTTAGATCATTCAAACCCCTGGTCTATGGGAGACAAATCCAAGCAACAAGACGATATCCGTAAACTCCAACGGAGCAGTGCCAGACACACAGTCGTGCGCAGGTTGGAACTGCTCCGTTGTGTAGCAGTACACTGGAACTGCACTACAGGCACTGTACAGTTCCATCTTCCATAACTTTTTTATTTATTGAAAATGTATATGTGCTTTGTATGTAGAATAATGATTTTTAATATATACACCAGTATTGGCTATTTAACTGTTATTAAATCCCGAGGCTGTGATTTATTTCACAGATTTATTTTTGTCTGTAGTTCCGTATGGATGGTTTATCATTAGGTACGGTAATAAAAATTCTGTCAATATTTTAAAAATTTCAGTATGAGATTGGTATATCTTAATGTGGTCCTTAGATAAATTATTTTGTTTAGTGAAAAGGGCATGCTTTTATTAATATACTGTACTAACAATGAGGTTTATTTGCCTTTTAAGGTTTTGGTTAAGGTTTTTTTATTATAACCAATTTCAACTTTCAAATATGTTGTATAAGATAAAATTCAGGTGCATACGTTCTTCTGTGGTAAAACATTTTAAAGGCTTATTATCACAATTAATTAATGCAGTAGGTTAAAATCTCAGTAAGCAAATTTTTATTTGGATAGTTTTTCTAAAATTGTATGAAATCTGTCATTTACTTCTAGTGTAGAAACAATAAAATCTTTTTAATTGTATACTGTATTATACAATTTTTATTGTTTTGAATAGGTAGTTCTAATAATTTGTATATGATTATAACATTGTAGCAAGGATGGAAGTAAGCAAAATAGATTAGATTATATGTATAAATGTGATACAGAGTAGATGTCTACAGGTGAGCTTGCCTAATAGCCCTATATGGCTCATATAAAATCTATAATACAACAATTAAAATAATAACAATAATAAAACATAAAATTTCTTTAATATGTGACAAGTGCTTGAGTTAAAAATAATTAAATACTATGATTGTGCCAGCCCAAAAATGAAATTGTATATAGGGTTTATTTAGTTTTTAAATTGAAGTTTTACATCTTTTGAAAAATGTAATTGTCTAGATGTAGATAATACTTATCATCACTCGGTGTGAACATTATTGTATTGGTACAAGTGCCTTGAGAGTGTTTTCTGTGTCATGGTTCTGAAGGTTTGATATTTTTATATTAGTTATTCAGTAACTTTTACATAAGTTTTTCTTGTATTTCTTGAGATCCAGTAATAATAGCTTTCTACAGTAAGTAGGGGGAGTACAGTAATAAACAATGGTTTGAAAAATTATGTTTATTAAATTATCACATGCATTTGCTATTGTACAAATTGTAACAATAATTTTAAACTAGTCTCAAAATAGTTGTCATGTAAGGTTTACAAATTTAAAAATACGAACTTTAGTAAAAAGATAAAATAGGCCTACAAGGTTATTGAGTAAAAATGGGGCAAACAAATAGTAATGAATAGTAATGTAGGCAATAAACAAAGAAGATGTAACAATCACTGTCAAGATATTATCAAAATGTAAACAAGGGAATAGGAGTGCAGAAATTTGCAGAAACAATTCATTTTACCATTTACTAGTTTAAAATGAACTTCTAAAATAATTTTACCACATATTTATAATTTCATTCATTGCAAATTATTTTATTTTAACTATATCTGGTCAAGGCATTTATATTGAACCAGTGTGGTGAAAATTAATTTTATGTGAATAGTGGTTGGCAAATATATTAAAACTGGTAGTCAATATATCAATGCCAATTCTATCATTTAGTGTTGGTAAATTGTAAAATTTAATGTATATCTGTAATTGAATTTATGTTTTCTTTTGTTTACATAATGCAATATGTTTTCTAAAATTAACG
The DNA here is from genome assembly GCA_023375725.1 of Nephotettix cincticeps. Lineage (NCBI taxonomy): Eukaryota > Metazoa > Arthropoda > Insecta > Hemiptera > Cicadellidae > Nephotettix > Nephotettix cincticeps. The sequence goes on from CM041788.1 coordinate 62,638,581, forward strand.
GTTAGTTTTTTTAGTTTGGTGCTTATTTTATATTCAATAACTAAATAAATAATTTAAATCTTTATTTTGAACTATAAATGGAAAATGTAAATACATTTTGTCTTTGGTAAAATGATTTTTCAATATTCCTATAAATTCCTGAAATATTATTAGTGTCAGAATTAAATATGTATCAAAAACTTTATAGTGTACATTTTAACCCCAGGAGTGGTAAAATCATAATTCACGACACATTTACAAATTCAATAAGAAGTGGGGGGTGGAAGCATCTGTCCTTAGACACCTTCCCTTCGGTGACTGTGTTGCCCTCTGGGAGCAGATACAGGAATTGTTGATACAGTTTACTGATCTGCCCCTAGAGTATGCTTTGTAGCCAAGAAAGCATTTTCTCCGACTATGCACTGTGGCCGAGGTGGTTATGGCGTTACACTACGAGTGAAACGTTGGAAGCCATTAGTAAGTGCTAGGGTTAGAATGCAGACCATGAAACGCTTACCACTTCTAGGGTTAAAGGTATCATAAAACCTGAATTCACACAAAGTATAAGCTAACAGGCTTAACTCAAAATATAAAAAATTTGATTAACCACTTTCAACAAGGAGTATTTACATTAATATAAATTTTTACTTCAATTGCAGAACCAAAAAGTTATACTAAAAGTTTTAATAGTCAGCCATAGAAAAACCTGATGGTGAAAGTATGAAAAATATGAAGTATGGAAATGGAAGTACGATATTATTTTTACATTTATTTTAAGAGGTAGGTGGCATCTGAAATGGACATGTCTAATGTTTGTAATGCAAAATATCTATAACGCAAAAAAGTGCAGTAGAAGTGTCAAGATCCTGTTTTCATAGAAACTACCAGAGCTAATGTATTGAATTTTTGGTTATAAGAACAGCTGTTTAGAACTGAAAACATTCCCCTTAGATCATATACATGATCTAGCCTATTTTCCACAGGGAAGTAAATACAAACATTTTTTACCTTTGTTTTGCCCAACCACATACACCACAGTGTGTGTTGGCCATATTAAGAAAAAATAAGGTGAGCATAGCATACTTAGCAGTGAGTATGAACAAAAACTGATTTCCTTCACCAGGATTCGAACTAGAAGTTTTCAAGTTCAGAATATGTCATACTACCAACTGAACCACCAAGTCACCAAAAGATAGAAAACTATTAACTCGATTGGATTTTAGTTAGTCATTAAACAAAAACTATACAAACTAAAATAACATTCTTTAATAATACGATATAATAAATTTGTACAGTTTAAATACTAATACAACCTTTGAACTAAACTAAAAAAAAGAATTGTATACAATATGAAATATCTAGACGAAATACATTATTTAATAACAAACTATCTAGAACAACGTAGTAAAGCTTTAAGTAAATGGGAAATGATCCTGGCAGGGGAATTTCTAAAGAAACTTATACTGGGAATGACAGTAAAACAGTGCCATATTAATATTATACATTAAATATATTATCAAACATTTGAAACAAAACATATACAACCATCTATATAAATAAAATTAGAGTTTTGTCTGTACATTGCTCAGAATTATTAATTTTTAGTTATTTTTAAGTTTTGTGCGTTAGAGAAGCCGAAACTGGTCTTATCTCAATTTTCGTCTGTTTGTGATGCTCCTGAAGGCATTTTACGCCGTCTTTTCCGAAAAACGGGAGAACTGATTACAATGAAACTTATTTCATGTATTCTCTACAATCCAGAGAAGGTTTTTAAAGGCTTAAAATTGTACGCCGACCCTTGAAAAGTAAATAACAATAATTTTAAAACCCACTTTTTACGCGATATTGGTCACATTTTGCTTCAGTTTTAAATGAATAACCTACTGGCAATAATCAGCTGTCTTTGTAGTTTAAATATTTAATAGAAAGAAAAACAGACAGCTGTTGAATCAATATTAGTTAGTTTATATTGGTCATTGATTTAACCCCATTTCAAAATCATACTATATTAAAGAGTTATTTTAACGTATAACTAATTATAATAGTGGTATAAATGTTCTAATCTATTTAATTGTAAAGTAATGATAAATAATAAAGCTGGGTATGGATTTATTTTCTTTGCACTGATTTTATAGGATTTCAGGTTAACATTCTGGTATGATTATCTTTCTTCTTTAAACTGAATCCTACAACCCGTACAAAGGACGGGCTTACTGCTAGTTAGGAATAAGGAACAAATAATCTCAAAGAAGATACAACAAGTAAAAAGAGACAAGTTTTCATCATCTACTTAAGCTTGAGATTGGGTGGTAAAAGAATAAAACAGAGATTTTTCTTCACCTTTTTATTTGGCATTCGTTGTGCTTTTGATCTCTTGATTTTTATAGATTTAAAATTTGTAAGGAACTTTGGCTGATCATAAATAATGATATTTTAATTCTAATTTTTAAATCCAATTTTGAGACATGATTTTTTATGTTTTAAAGGGTGAACTATCCATATGATTTTGTAAAAAAAACAGAAGGAGTTCCATGTCCAATGTCCATCCTTGTTCCAAATATAAAATATCCCCCCTTCGCAGCTGACCTGCATATTCAGCGAATTTCCAAATCAATAACAAAATATACCAGGTTTTATCAATATCTTCAATAAATAAAAGATTTTGCCTATTCTCCATAAGATTAACATGGTATTAATGTTCAGGTTTCCTGCTGTAAGGAATGCTGTAAATAGGCATTTTTATAATAAACTTATTTCTATTTGATCATATACAAAGTTTTATCAATAACTGTCCATAAATAAATGAGTTTGCATATTCTCCATAATATTAACTTGGGAAAGAGTACGCAGGTTAGCTGATGAGAGGGACATATAAACTATGATTTATAGGAATATGAAATAAGAATGGATTGATACCAACCACATGAAGCTAAATATAAAGTTTCATCTAAAAAAATTTGTTAATAAGGGAAATATTAATTTAAAGGAATTAAATTGTGTAGTTTTTTGGGCTGATTCTAATACTAAAAAAATTAGAAATTTTTGGGGCACCGAACCCCCCCAAAATACCTCTACCAATTGACCGATATGTCTGGATTACGAAGTCGTCCGAGTAAAAGTAGGAATACACATCTCCACCAATTTTACACACACCTTCCTTCTTTTTACAAATCTCCACCAATCGGACCATTTTTATAGTTACCCGGTATCACGTTTACAGACACAAAAATGTATATAATCTTTAGTGACTATTGTTTTTGACCTCAGGACATCTAAAAACGAAAAAATGACATGGTCCCGGGCTTAAGTCTTGCCATGAGACGTACGGTAATAGCTTCTTCCCTATGGGAAATATGCTAGAATTGAACCAATGATATCATCATTGGCATACAGACAAGCTGGAAATATAGCCAATCAGTCCAAAAACCACTTTTTCATTTACTTTATACAACTCCAATTCCTAGGAGGTTAATTAATAATATTTCAGTCCTGACAATAAACATCTTTTTACCTACAGATAAAGCGTTTTAGTTTATTTTCCAGACATGGAAATACGTATAAATTCTTTACATTTATTATGCTCCTATGGTTAAATATAATGAAGCAAGAGTCATTTATATTTGAACATTTGTTAACTTATCCACAACTTAAATCAGATTGCATTTAATATCACTATTATAAGTAAAAAGAACATTACTCATTACAACATTTCTGTTTCATCTTATATTGTTACCTAATGTAAAACACACTATTAGCTTTGCCAAACACATAAAAATACAAAACAAACTTTTAAAATTATTAATCAGTGAATTACATTTAATAACACTTAAATAAAATCAATAAAAAGCCATAAAAATCCACTTTTAACATAAATGGAAATAAAACAGGCTGAATACAGAAAATGTTCATTTAGACGGATTTATATTTTCCATTATTATAATTAATTAATTTAATAAAAATCTAGCCACAACATCAGTAAAATTAAATTAGGCCTACGCTAAATTAAAATATGATTTTCACAGAATTCATTATTGTTTTATAAAACTAAAATAAAAATACTATGCAATCATTAAAGCAAACAAAGTTGTAAGAAGGTAGTTAAAAACTATGTGATCAAACTATGTATCTGTTCATTGAGATCTCGGGATTTTAATCAAGAAAGCATTACTTTTAATGCCCAAAATTATTTATTGATGACTGTAAATATTAAATGAATTTTTTAGACTATGACCTATTTCCCCAATTAAGGTAGACTCATTCTGACTGGAAACTTACCAGATTATAGCAAAATTTTTGTGATTCATCCCATACACCTAGCATCTTTTCTTATGAGGCGTGAGCAAATACAGGTCAAACCTTCACATTTTTCTTAATTAACCATAAGTTTTCTGGTCAGTAGAATAAGCACAAGTGAGGCACACATTTTGCTAAAATGGGAGGGAATTGCCGTTTTATGTGTCCATCTAGTAATATCTTACTATGCTAAAGGTCACAGCCTAAATAATTCAGTAATATATGTTATCATACTTAAATATTTATTACCTATTTCAGTGCCCTTATCAAGAAGTAAATCTGCATGTCGATCTCAAGAACGCAAAAGTCAAAATAAAAAATCCACAACCATGGCCACCTATACTTGAAAAACTCAATGATTACAAAATATAATCTTAAATGAAATCCCACAAGTTTCTTTGGACTTGATTTATTTTCTTTAACTATAATATCCTTGGGTTTCCACTAACTTAAACTACGGTGTTCAGGAAAACTGGGTTTTACAATAATGCACTTGGGGAAATATTAACTAATGAAAATATTTTGTGGCGAAATAAGGATAAGTGTTCAGTGAGTTAAAAGGCTGTTCGAGTTCGATGTTCACTAAATCACCAACTTACCAAAAACCATCTGCTAGTATAGCTTTCTCATACCTTCCCTAATATTTATGTGGTTGATGTTTCCTCGCCATCTTGGTCTTTGTCCCCATTGTAAAACTCATTTACAGGCTCAATTCGAGCATCTTCTTCTTCCTTAGTGATTCTGACATCTGGATCCTTATCATCATTATTACTGTTTGCCATATCTGGAAAAGCATCTCCAGGTACATCTTGCATCTGTACACTAGGAGAGTTTTGCAGCAATTTCAAATTGTCGTAAACATGTTTAACAATAGTTTCTAAATACTGTTTACTGTTGGCATTATCCTGTCTAGTTACAATATCCGGATGTAGTGTAAAGTCAGGGGCAAAATATTCAAGATATTCAGTGTATGGTAACTCATTACTGATCGGCTCATCGACTAATAGTGATGTTTCGTAAGTCCAACATCGTGCAACATTTCTCAATGTGTAACCCCCACCTCCCACAGCCAGTAAAGGAACATTTAAATCCCTGACAAACTTCACACACTCACCGTGTCCTTTAGTACTCAAGCAGAAGCATCCTAACCTGTCACCAGCCAACGAATCGGCACCACACTGCAACACAATTGCAGTGGGACGGTAAAAGTCCATCACATACTGAATCACTGGTTGGAAAACTTGGTAGTAGCTTGTATCATCGATACCTTCTTTCAATGGGACATTCAAGGAATAATATCTTCCGTTTTCCGCTCCTATTTCATACATATCTCCAGTCCCAGGAAAAAAATAATTGCCAAATTTATGAAACGACACTGTCATGACTCTATCTGTAAGATAAAATGCTTCTTGAACTCCGTCCCCGTGATGTACATCAATATCAATGTACAGAACACGAGCGTGATATTTGAGAAGTTCGAGAATAGCAATCACAATGTCATTAACGTAACAAAATCCCGAGGCTTCAAATTTCTTTGCATGATGCAACCCTCCAGACCAGTTGATTGCGATGTCGCAAGAATTATGGTTCAGTTTTGTAGCACCCTGGAGAGATGCACCCGTATACATGGAGCAGAAGTCAAACAGGCCGTCAAACAGAGGGCAGTCATCACCTACGTTGCACTGGGTAAGAAATTTGGTGTATCCTTGTAAATTCTGAGGTGTCACTCTTTGAAGGAACTCAATGTAATCCTCAGAATGGAAACGACACATGTCTAATGATGTAGCTCTATATGGGCGGTAAATCTCCATTTTTTTATGCAACCCATAGTTCATGACCAAACTATGAATTACTGATAGTCTATGTGGTTTCATTGGATGCCCTGGCCCATAGTGAAAATTTCCGACATCATGATCGTAAAAGTAATTCACTTTTCTGTTACTCATTTTGAGTGGAAGATAATATTTTTATAAATATGATGCAATAGTCACCACTTCATTATGTAACACCTGGAAAAAAACAAAAATCTGTTAAGTGTGATCAGAAACCAGACCTAGATATTAGGACCATAATTTTGGAAAATTAATTAAGCTAAACCTGGACTAAAAAAATATATATACACAACACAAATTTTTTAGCACCTAGGCAATCTCTCCAAAACTACTTAAAGAGAGAAATATGGTAGTAATAATAAAAATAAAAGAGAAACAACAAATAAACAAAAGCTAGCCAAAATTAGAATAGACATTTCCATTCTACTACTCCCCTATTCTAAAGCCAACCCCAACCACAATCCCAAACCTAACCTTGACCTAATACTGGGCTAGACCAACCACCGGCTTGACTCTGCCTGCCGCCAATAGAACGTATTTACCTCACTCAAACCTCTCAAAAAATTTATCATTATTATTTAGCTAGTTATACCCGACTCATCAAATTTCAAAATGACTGGGAGCCCCAACAAGGTCCCCCCCATATGCAGTATGTAAAATAGATGTTAAACCCAATGGCAAAGCTATTCTATGCTACTGTACCCTGTGTTACCACACTAAATGTGTCAGCGTTACAGATAAACAATAGAAAGCTATGATAAAAGACTGGATGTGCAGATCATGCTGAGGTATGACTAAACCTGCCTCTGAGTTTAAAAAAGACTAGGCTAAACCATATGGATGTACCTGTAGACCTAAATGACCCTCTACCAAACCTGAGAAGGTTAATTGAACTATTGATGGAAGACAAACTCTCTTCAAAAACAACTAGAAGATAAAAAAATTGAAAACAATATCCAACACTAGCTGTAAAGATGGCAGTAATACTGAAGATGGAGCAAACTATCCTTGATCTAGTTAATGGAGTACTTTCCCCATCTGACGTCATGAGTGAGAAGCTTGAGGCCCAGATATTTCCCGTCATCAACTCAAAATCCAACTAAACTCATGGAACCCCAAATCCCTCTCTTCAGCATTAAAACATGATATCGACCGCAACTCTAAGACAGATAACCTTCAATTCTATGTTGAGAGCCGCTGCTAGTATTATGAAAGATAACTATAATATGAACATAATTACTGAAGTCATGCCATGAACTCAATTTAAAAATGTTAGTAAACTCTTAAGAGAGATAGATAAGGTATCCAAAAAAGTTATTCTTAACATCGGCTCGAATAATTCCGTCGGCTCCACGACACCCAACAACACAATTAGGACCCTGTGGCTTACCATCAAATTTATTAAAAAATACTTTCCTCAGGCAAAAGTGTTTGTTAACTTCCTGCTGTACAGGCGAGACATCAGAGACACCTACACCGACGACATTAATGAAGAATATTCATGTGTAGCCACCTGGGAGCAACCTTCTAGCTCAATATACAACAACAGTAACTTCTGACCAGATGGCATCCACCCTAACAAAAAAGGAGCTTCGACCCTTGCACACCTTATCATCAAAGCGGCCAAGCTGACCTGTCCCCCTTTCTCCTGGAGGAGCCTCTTACCCCAGGCGAGAAAAAAGAGAATGAAACGACAAACCGACCTAAAGTGATTTCAGACCTGGAAAACCACCAGAGAGAGTGACAAATCAAAAAATGCACAACATCAAGTTATACCCTAATAAACCACCAAACCTCAGCCAACCCAACAAGACCAGGGATAACACCGACCTCTACTGTACAAAGTCAAATGTCAAGATTGACATACAATAATCCGTCTTTTGTGTGTTTTTTTGGCCGTCTTTTTGATGCGCCCTGCCTCGCCCTGTGTGTGGTGATCCATAAGCGCCCGTGCATTTCACGTCGCACAAGACACCCCGGGGCAAAATGCCCTGCCCTGTACTGTCCTGCCCGGCTCTGTGTGCGGCAGGCCTTAGGAGCACCACACTCAGGAACCTCGAGAGAAAATGCGAAGCTGTTCCAAATTATGCCCCGGGGCAAGTCGCTGCAGAGAAAAAAGTTCTGCGCATGCATGGTCACATGACATTTCCTTCCCGTCTCGCCTTGCCTCGTCTCGTCCGATTCTGCGTGCGGCCGGCCTCATCATGCTCTCAAAAGAGAAAAGACGTAAGTTGATCATCATCTCACGCCTTTTCTATTGAATGTTACTTGTTAGATGAAATTCATCTGCTAGTTTGGTCTCAATACGTTCTTTCACCAGCTTATTGTTGTAGTTCGCGTACCTCATGTTCCACAAGGACGGATGTTTCTGTCCAGCTTCTATTATTTCTTCAACAGACATTATGCAAGAGTAAATAAACACAGTAAAACACGCACAAACTGGGGACACTGGCACGTCTTCTTCTTTCACACGGTCGCTGTGAACGCTGAGGTCGCTGGGATCGCCCGGACACGTTACTGCGACGCGATCTCAGCGACGGTCGCGACCATAAACAAACTGATTTGTATTTTCAATAATGTCGCTGGGATCACAGGCGTTCACATCGCTGAGATAACGTCGTCCCATCGCCCACGTAGGACTGGGACTTACACATGGTCTTTTACTTCTACTTTTGTTAAGAGTAGATGTGAAATGTATAGATACACGAGTTGTAAAATAATATGTTTTCCTTTTCATAAAAATATCAATTAATAAACAATTTTTAACATGACTACTACCTTTGACTATCCGATATTAATAATGGATAGTCAAAGCTACTACCATCTCAATTTTGAACTACAATATGCTTCAATTATAATCTATATATATATATATATATATATAAATGAATGAATGTATGTCCTTTATGCGTTGCTAAAATACTAATCCGATTGCCATTAAATTTTAAGGAAGTTGCTCTATATGTGTCCGGGAAGGTTTTAGTGAAAATTTTTTTCAAAAACTCCATAAGTTTCCATTTTATGGTGTTTTAAATTTCTAATGTTAACCTTATGGGGACTAAGTTTGTTTACAAATTTGTTTGTAAAAAAACAAATTTGTACAAAAAAAGTTTGTTATCAAATAGCATTTAATCTTACTCCTGTTCTAAGATTAGCCTACCATTACCTACTACCTACATATAGTCTATATACTACATTATATACGTATAAACAATATTGTGTGTGCTAATATTGATAGTCTTTGGGTCATTTTCCTGAATCGAATTCCTTCTTTATTAGCTCAGTTTCATTGATATTTTCAAAAAATTAACATAGCCTAGTTTCAATTGTGTGGTCCACGATGGAAACTACATTGGACCCAGTTGCCATTGTTCATTGGGATATTAATTAACGAATATCATTAAAGTGGTTCAGAAGCCTATCTTACACATGAATATGATGCGACAATACTACACTAGGCCTAATGTTCAGAATGTTGTAGTATTTATGCACTAGGCTAGGCTATTTATGTTATTTCATTCATGTCTAGTATTGGTAAAAATTTGGTTTCATTAAAGAATTATAAGACATGCATAATTCCAAATCAGATAACCCATTTATTTGACTTTAACGACTCCTGGGTACTTTCCCTATGTTTGTTGGTTAAAATTACTACCAAGAACTGTTATTCTAGCTTAGTTGTATTCGGCTATGAATGAGAGTCAAAATGGCTTGTCATTAGGCCTCTTCTTCTAAGGATGGTATCTATCTAAAACTCAAGGCAGCTAAACAGGAAATAAACTAAGCAAAAATTACACGTAGATAGCCCATTGCCATCGGAATGTATTGTACTTGCAATGTAATTGTGAGGAACTAAGTACTGTTTCAGGTACCTTCAAATAGCTGGTGTGTATATAATATCTAACCATCGGATTTAACTACAATATTTTCCTTGTAACATATACCTCTAACTGCAATGGTGTTTATGTAGCTACATGGCCTAACACATGACAGTCCGAGTTAAACTTTACATCCACATTGACCCAGAGGAGGTACAAAAAATCATATTTATTCTTTACAATAGCACTGGCAGTCTATGTCTACTATATTCATAGATCATAGATACTAAGCATGGAGTTAGTCTGTGCTGTCTGAATGAATGGGCAAAGTATACCTTGGTTTATGATGATTCGTTTGATCTACTTATCACACAACAAGCCTACAGATATGAAAATCGTTCTCTTGAAAATGATATAAATTCATGAAAGTAAACTAGGACTTATGAATTTTTAGGATATTAAACCATGTATCACGTCTACAGTTGCAAGAGAAAAAACCTGCACTCCAAATACTATTTATAATTAAATAAACAATTAGCATCACAAATAAAGACTAAAAATTTGGTGTATTACCTCCGAAATCTTAGTTTTAGCTGAACCGCACTATACATTAACAATAACCCACGATACTTATGTTTGTTTGGTAGTTTGATTTGGCACTTTGGCAGTTCTTTTTTCTTTTACTTTACGCGGCTTAGCTGAATTTTTCTTCATACTGTTCTACATTTCAAATGTTTAACCACGAAGCTTAACACTTCTCCAATTACTAGTGTCACCATCAAGGTGACACTAGATATTTATCATGGATTTAAGACATATTTAAAAAAAATACTAAATTCCTCAAAATTAAGTGGTTTAGTCTTAGCTCTGTGGTTTAAACAAAGTTAAATTGTATAGTATCACATTACATACCTTGTATTAATTTAGTTTTCCTTGTTAGATTTTTATCATCCCCTGTTATCTGTTTTAATATATGGGTAGATAATTCATAATTATTACTAGGAGTACTCTTAAATATTTACGAAATGATAATGTGATGGACGAACTCAGTGATTATCACCTTTCTGATTTATTACAAACTAGCAGTAAGCCCGTCCTTTGTACGGGTTGTAGGGTTCAGTTTAATGAAGAAAGATAATCATACCTACCAAAATGTAAACATGAAATCCAAAACAAATCAATACAAAGAAAATAAATCGAAACCCAGCTTTATTATTTAGCATTACTTTACAATTAAATAGATTAGAAACATTTATACAATTATTATAATTAGTTATACGTTAAAATAGCTTTTTAACATAGTATGATTTCGAAATGGGTTTAAAATCAATGACAAATATAAACTAACTGATATTGATTTGACTGCTGATTGTTTTTATTTCTATTAAATCTTCAAACTACAAACACAGCTGATTATTATCAGTAGGTTTTTCATTGAAAACTGAATCAAAATGCGAGTAATATCGCGTAAAATTGGGTTGTTGTTGGTTTGGTTCGTGTCTCTTAGGCCTAAGGGCCGCCGACTCGGCGCATGGTTTCCCCTCGACTTTTCAGTCGGCGCGCTGCCGACATGGCACCTCATCCCATGCAAAAAATGGAACAAGAGTCGGCAGCCAAAACAGCGCCGCTCCTTGTGTTCCGGAGGGGCGGCGGCCGATTCGTTTGCCGACTCGGCAAAAAAACACCTCGTGTGTAATAATAATATCTTTATTGCCATAAAAATTACAATACAAAATTGCATATAAAGCGTCAATATGATTTAAGATAGAAGCACATAAAACAAAGATAATTTAAAAGCGAAAGTTAACATTGAAAATATTATCTTTACTGGGAAAGGACGACCCCAGGAGAACTGCCTCTACCATGAGTGGGCCATAAACTTGCCCACCGTGCAAAATTCACCGCGAATGAGCACGTGTTTTGTTAGTCTTCTGAATTTGTTCCAATCTCCCTCCCGCCATATCTCTTCTGGAAGCCGGTTTAGGAATCTAACACCAGGTTGGGAAGGAAGATTCTAAGCAGTCCTAGACCCGTTTTGTGCCAACCTGTACAATTCTCTACCCCTTGTGGGATAGTCATGAACTTGGCACCTTGAAGAGGTGCACTTTTGAATTTGTAAAAGAGCATGGTCTCAAGTATGTACAGGCTGGCCAGAGTCAGAACTCCCACCTCCCTGAAGATATTCCTACAAGACTCTCTAAACTGCAGCTTTGCCACTGTCCGAATGGCTTTCTTTTGAAGTCGGAACAACCTGAGGAAGTCCGCTTCTGAACATCCACCTCAAATGTCGATGCCATAAGACAAGTGGGGATGAACCACCGTTTATACCAGTCTGGTACATCCCCACTTGTCGTGGGCCCTTAATTAGGCCTTAACGATTCTGTCGTGTCGACACCGTGTCGTTAAGCAAACCTAAAACTTAGCATAGGATAACAATGATTTTGAAATTACAACAAAAATAATGTAAATATTGAATACAATCAAACAAATTTGTCTCTGATGAGATTTGAATCTGAGAGTTGAAAGGAGTTGAGATGAAAGGAAAAACAATAGAGACTACAAAATTTTGTGATAGCCGATGATGAAATAGCACTCAAATATTGAACTTATTGAATTCTATAAAGGTTTAGATTTAGATTAGAAACAATAAGGCACAAACAGAGAAGGCTTAGATCAGAAGATTTACATTTACTATATTTACTTTCTACCCTTCTTCCAAAGTTCTTTTACGAGAAAGATGGAGAGACATGATAAAAACAAACTAATAACAGAAAAAAGACATCAATACATGCAGCACTATTTATTTCAAAACCCAACATATACCAACCCAAAAAAAACAAATAATTGCCCCAAATGATTCTGCCTCCCCAACCTTGGCTTGAAAATTTTTTAAAATTCAATTCTATTGCTGCAGTATGAAAATAAAGCATTTAATTAAGCTATGTTCAAATCAATAAATTTATGGCAACTGAGAATGATTTAAAGAAAATGACAAGCTGAAAGTGGTATAAATATATATTTTATTAATAACAATTGAATTGTAGTCTACATTAATTGAATTAATGCTAATTACATTTCAGTAAATAGGTAAATTATAACAAAATAGTAGACTGTTAGGTTTTTACATAACTTATAACCAAGTGTCAATATAATTAAAAAACTAAACTTATAAAGTTTTAAAAGCCTACAATAAATAGGATAAATCATGTTACAGTATAATTCGAACTACCTCAATTGATTCTCTTAGTGCCTTGTTGTCAATTAATTTTTCCCAATTTAGATGTTCTTATTCTCAGTTATACCTCACTTATATTCTAAACGTATATTTTAAGATTGAAAAACAGAAAATAATACTGAATATAACAGTTAACAATGTTGTAAATTAAAAATATTATACTAGAGGAAATTGTAATAAAATACAAAAAGTTTTGACAGATAAATTTTAAATATATATGTTTTTTTGTAGCCTCCACCTGAATATGATGCAGAAATTTTTAAAAATTACATGTGAAAAAACGCAAAAAACCCATTTTGGGGTACAAAACCCCCCCAAACTACCCGTTCCCATTGACCGATATGTCTGGTTTACGAACTCGTCCGAGCATTTGTAGGAATACACGTCTCTACCAAATTTGGTCTCGATCGGGCCATTTTTACGAGAGTTATCGTGTTCACAGACACATATATATATATATATACAATATAAATTTATATATATATAAAAATTTAACGACTATTGTTTTTGGTCCTCTGGGCACCTAAAGAAGAAAAAATAACATGGTCTGGGCTTAAGCTCTTGCATGAGACCTACTGTAATAGCTTTCTGTCCCAACATATGGGAAATTCGCTAAAAAAGACATCAACTACAATGCATGCACTATTTATTTCTAAAAACCCAACAGATTTACACAACCCAAAAAAAACAAATTATTGCCCCTTTTTTTTTTTGGGGGGGGGGCCCCCCAAATGAATCTCGCCTCCCAACCTTGGCTTGAAAATTTTTTTAAAAATTCAATTCTATTGCTGCCATGTTTTAGGATTAGTATGACATATATTACAATGTGTATTGAACTACTGACGTAAACAAAAGGTCTGGTAAATAGCTTTATAGTTTTTGAATAATTTTATCTATTAATAACTCTTTTGGCAATTTTTATACAAGTTTTACCACATCCGTGGTACTCTCAGTCCCAATTTTAGTGGAACTTCGATTTAACAAATTTTAAGGGACTAAGAAATATGTTCCATATATATGGCCATTCTTAAAAACGAGGTTCAATAAATTGAGGTTAAATTTTGCCGAAATTACCAATTTAGGGGTTAGTTATAACCTCGAAATAAAGAATATTGAATGTGTCTCACTTGTACCACTATTTAAAGTAGATTTTAGCGAACTTCCCATAGGGTAGAAGCTATTACCATAGGTCTAATGGTAAGACTTAAGCCCGGGACCATGTTATTTTTTCGTCTTTAGGTGCCCAGAGACCAAGAACAATTGTCGTTAAAATTTATATACATATGTGTATATATATATATATATGTGTGTGTGTGTGTCTGTGAACACGATAACTCTCGTAAAAATGGTAACAATTTGGGGGGGGGGTTTGTAACCCAAAAATGGTTTTTTTGCATTTTTCCCATGTACTTTTTATCTTTCACCATTAGAATCAGCTTAAAAAACTACACAATTAAGTTCTTTAAAGTTTTTCTATATCTCCAACGGTTACCGAGATATTAAAAAATCTAAACACAGTAGGTTGTATTTTGGGGATCCATGTTAATCTTATGGAGGATAAGGAAAAATTAATGTTACACTTATTAACCAATATTTTTGGATGAAACTTGATATTTAGCTTCATGTGGTTGAGATTCATCCATTTATGCATAAAAACATAGTTTATCTGTTTATCATGGCAGCTAACCTGCATACTCTTTTCCCTTGCTAATCATATAGAGAATAGGTAAACTCTTTTATTTATGGACAGATGTTGATGAAAATTGGTATAATTGGTCAAAATATAAATTTTTTACACTTGAAACACCTGCTTTCAGCGTTCCTCACAGCAGCAAACTGGCATACTCTTTCCCATGTTAATCTAATGGAGAATAGGCAAATAACTCTCATATTTATCGACAGATGTTGATAAAACTTGTAACATATTATTATGTTATTGATTTGAAAATTCGCTGAGTACGCAGGTCTGCTGCGACAGGGGTATTTAGGCATATGTTAAATGTGTAGATTTGCTAACAATGTTTGTTTGTGAAAAATATATATGCACACAGTTTTATTGTACGTAAATATGTACATTAATATTAGCATTGTTTAAGCCATAACATGACAGCAGTTTCAACGTCCTGCAATTCAGGTCATTTAGCATTTCTACACTGACCATAAAGTCCACCATTGTCTTCGTATTTATTTTTATTTTTGACGATTGTTTCAAGAGTTGTTGGTGTAATTTTATTCTACTAGTAATTCTATCTAAATGTATACACACATTATACATCAATATAACAAATTAACTTTTCAAAAATACTATGTTCAAAAAACTTAACCATCACTAGTTAGGAACCTTACGTTAAATGCAGCTAAGGTACATTATTGGAATGGTTGCTTAACCCTTCAAGCCCAGAATTTTAAAAGCCCTTCCAACACACCCGGACAGCATTATATTGGGATTTATACCACCTACTACCAGCAAACCTGATCTGTAACTGATAACTGTTCAACTAACCACAATGCAATGTTATTGTCTTAAGTCTTTTAAAAACTAATATTTTATTGAAAACATCCAAAAATAACCTAGTTCTAGGCAGTACTCAGTTTGGCACATGAGTTTGTTGCCTATATCAGTTTACCATAAAATATCTTCTTTCTATTTTAAATTTTCAACAATTTATCCATTTAATATTTACTATTACAACACACTTCGCTAGCAAAACATAAAACACTTGTAGAGATAATAACTAATTATATTTCAGTTCAAAACACCGTCAAACTGAACAAAAACATTGCCTTCCCACATTACATCAGACAACAGTTAACAAACAACAAACCAAGTGGTTATCATCTGCTTTTCCAGCTGAGATTTTTTAGTTTTCCTCCTTTCAAAGACAGTAGAATGGAAAAAACAATTATGCTAGAAAGGCAGACAGCATTCTCCAATATTGAGAAGCTCCAAACAACTATAAAAAATCGCATAAGGTAGCAGCAAAAACCGCACCGCTGATCGTGTGTAGAACATGGCGACCGGCAGAAAACAACATTCATCTGAGATGGAATTTAGTTAAAGTAGAAGATACAGTACAATCCTCTCTACTTTAATAACAATGACCGGCGGGTGTGACATCAGCACTGTGTGCACAGTAGTACGTCAAACGGAGTTGAAGGGTTAATGGTAAATTGTAGTCATTTAAATTCTGACTAAAATTTTTACAGGATTTTTATAAATGCACCCTAAATATAAAAAACCTACCTATGTGAGAATAACTAGCTTATAGTAGTATTAGAATAATATGTAACACTTGATGTTGAGGAAGACTTTTGTAGCTTGAGCTGGAAGACTAAGGAAAGGTTATACATCTCGTATAAATGTATCAAGCAATCACATTCTGTATCCGACAAGCAGCTTCTTGGGATAAGGCTGCTTCCCTCAGAACCTGGCAACAGATAAACCAATAATTATATTCTTATATAGCCTCATTCCTTTTGAAAACGAAAACAACATTCATCTGAGGTGGAATTTACTTATAGTAGAAGATACAATGGCAATCCTCTCTACTATAATAAGAATGAACAGTAGTGAATACTAATCATGTACACCAGACTCCCAGTAGTCCGAACTAATCGGGACCGAACCCTGTTTGGACTATCCAGAAATGAAGAGTAAAGATGTATTAACCTTGGAGGGTCACCATGGTCGATGTTGGGGTCAAAAGTTTTTTTTGTCAAAAACTGGTTGTACAAAAACATATTAAATTATTTTTGTTCAAAAATCATTTGTTTAAAATTTTATTTTGTTTTATATTTTTGTGGATAAATCCGTCATTGACCCTTATGGCGAATGTTTGGTTTATAAATACAGTAGACTCCCAATTATCCGTGAGCGGATTAACTGCGTTGCAGCTTATCTGCGATCGGCAAAAAAAATTATTAACAACCGCTGCAAGTGAAGTTTAACGTGTAAATGTCCATCCTCGCTCTTGCAAATTAGAGCTACCGCCAGCGACACGCTTGGCCTTGGGCGGGCGATCGTACGTAACTGCCCGCCATTATGAAAGGGACTGTTGGGCTTCGAAGGGGAAGATGACACATCTCATTATCCTAAGAAAATTCAGTCAACCATAGTTATAATAAAAGCAAATGCCTTTAAACAAAACTCAATAATAAGACTTTTCCCTAAAAGCCCATTAAGACGGCAACATCAAATGTAGGCCTGTATTACATTGCACTTGTCTCACGTATTGGATTATTTTTACCGATGTGAAAATAATGTCTACCTAATTGTTTGTTATCTTTTACTTGATGTCTTTCACATGATCAAACCTAACAATCAGTAAAGGTTAATTAGAACTTATATAGCTCTCACAGTCGTTTTGAACTATTTCCTGTGTATTTTAGGTTAGGTTTGCTTCATCCACGATTTCGATAATACACGATTGCTCAGCTACACATTAACGCAAATAATCGGGAGTCTACTGTAAAAATATTTGATCTGTGGGATGGTTCAAATAAAAGTAAAATCCTATCAGGCCCCGTCGCTCCCATCATGCGACCGATGTGTATTGTTTCTAGCGCAGAGTAATATGTAGTGAGCGGCTAACGTGGTGACGCAGTAAACAAAGAGCGAAGGTCATTATCTCACAACCCCTCCCCCACCTTCCCGCCAAAACCTTCCGTCTAACCTGAAAACTTCTAGCTGTTGCTTTTTATCGCTTGGAACAGTTGTTAAAAATAACAACATCAATTTCGCGGCAAAAGTGCTGGTCAAAATAAGTGTAGGCAGATATATCCGTGTTTTACCCTTGGAGGAAATTAACATAGGCGAATATATATGTCAATGACCCACGAAGGACTAAGAGTACAGTACTAATAAAATCTATTATTTTAGACTCCAACTGTGTATATAGAACAATTGACTTACGTCTTAGGTTTGTCTACTACTCGTTTTGCCTCAATGGCATCCAGTGTTCCTGCAGGGACGTTCTATCCATTATAGATTCATCATTAAAAATATAGAACACGACACACACACATTGACACAAAAACGAACAATGATAAAACAGTGCTGTCTGTAGGCCTACTTTTTACGTGATCACGGTCATTGCTGGAGAGGAACTAAAATTTTCGAAAAGTAGTTGGCCGAAAAGCGATAATAGAGTCAGACTGTCTATGGTGATATACTGTGAGTGTAGCTAAACATCGCCCTACGCTATCTCAACAACAGTGTACTGGTACAAATATGTGGGACTTATGAGACGATGGATGGCATAACTTTGAATTAGCTAACAGGATTTGTTTGTTATGTCAAAAGATGATAACTGAATTCTTATGTTCCAAAAAGAAGGTTATTGTGTTTAATTAATATTGTCTACATAGTACTGTATAGTTAATGAGTATAAGCACTTAAATCAATCAGCACTTTAATTGATTAATATAATTAATTAATTAACCCATTGGTGACGAATGACGGATATTGCTCGTCATCATTAAACAGAGGACAAAAGACAAGAGACAAGACAAAGGACAAAAGAGAAAAGAGAGTTGAATCGTAAAGTTCACTAAATTATATCCAGTGAGCAGCTGATCGTGATGGCGTCTCGAGATGAAATTTTTCTTGATTCTGTGGAATTATCCGATTTTATGAATGAAGTTTCAAATGAAAGTGAGATTATTAATACTAATTAAATAATTAACTTGACTAGGATGGTGGCGTCATCCTGTAATCCAGATACTTGGAGGTCACGAATTGTTGATAGTTGTGAGCGATGGTTGGTGGGTGTAGTGTTCTCTTGTGGTTTAGATTCCACGTTAAACTCATGGTCCCTTAGTTGTTGCCATCAGCTGCTGGGCTATTAATTAACAGTCCTGTCTAAGGAACACGTCAACCTTAGTCACAAGAGTACAAGATAGCGCCACAATCATCTTACACTCAATCCTCATTCATACTTGGCTTAAAATACCTACCATGTAGTATGGTCGCCATTTCAATAATCGAATCAAATCTAATAATTAAGAATTGAATATTATGTACTATGCTAACTGACTTTTCTTACCAATAAATGTGTGTCCATTTCCGTGAGCAGCTGTTGGATCCAGTCAGACTTTTTACCGACACGAGCCACCAAGGTCAGGTGGGACACTGATAGCACCAGAGCCACAGTCCTGGCCTCCAACAGTCTTGCATCCAAGGGTGGGTACATGGCTCGCACCATGTCGTCCGCTCTGATAGAGATCCTTCTGGCCACCTACCATAAATAAAGACATATTTGTTAAAACTCTGTGCAACTCCAAAACAACCCTTAGTAGTGTTAGCATCTAACTTAACTTGCAGTCAGTAGTATAGGTCAGAAATATATATTATATTATATATCCAGTAGTTCCCTAATTTGTACTTAAAATTACATATCTACCTGTATAATGTCTTGCAGTCTGCTCTGATGTTCTGGATGAACCGCTATATCTGCCACATGGTTGGTGAGACGATGACAGATCTTTAGAATTGCAAGACAATGGGACACCAGACCTGTGGCGTCCCCAACCCATTCTGCTGCAAGAATACTCTCTATGTGTGGATGGAGGCAAACCTCTCCAAGCTCCACATCTGACTCCATCAGACAATCCTCAAATTGGCTGAAATAATTCCATTCATCATTAGCTTAATCGAAAATTGACTTCCTATATTTACGACATTGCCACATGTCCTTGCATAATGTCCCTATGGAAGCATTTTGAGGAATGTCCGGCACAATAACTTAAGAACGCTGATTGCGGATGAATTTAGAAAAAAGTCATACGAAGTTCATGAGGAAATTACAGCAATAGCTACAAATGATTCAATCCGACGAAGCGACATTATTGTGCTGGACCATAAAAATAACAAGGGCTTCATAATTGATCCAACAATTGACAATCTATAATTGAATCCAACAATAATTGAATCTAGCGAAAAACAGCCAGAAGAAGTGAACATTGAAAAAGTACAAATATATAGTTCAACAATTGAATTTTATAAAAATGAATACAAGATTCAAACTTTCGAGGTTATTGGTTTATTTATTGGTTCAAAAGGAACAATATCAAAATTTATGATGATTTTTTTTAGAAACGTTTCGGCCTTAACCAAAATAAACTTTATGAAATTGCACTATTGGCAGTAAAACAATCAGCAATCATCCTCAAAAATCATTTATATAATTAAGAAAAAATATTTGTAAAAGTATTCTTCGCTTTTAAGTAACCTACAATGGTAGGAATATGTAAATTAATAAATACATTTTCTCTCTCTCTCTAATTCACCTCTACTTATCGAGCATTTATTATAATATGGCCCTCCTAATCCCAGTTAAGGGCCAGATAACAAAAACCAACTGTCCTTTGAATAATTAAAATTCGATAATGACTTTCCCCATTGACAAAACAGGCAATCAGATCCTATCTAATTTGTGCTAAATGGATTACTAATTAGTTATTATTTATTTAACTTAAAATTAATAATAAATAACTTCTTGATTAGCATTATACGTGTTGGGTTTACTATAGGATAAAGTAAAAACTCACGTCATCCAACACTACTTAATATATTTACACTTATATTGTAATTATATACAACGGTAAATATATAGCCAATTTAATAAGCCAATATAACAACTTTTGTATATATTTAACGTATATAATTACAATATAAGTGTAAATATATTCAGTAGTGTTGGAAGACGTGCGTTTTTACTTTATCATATAATATATAAAGTAAAAACTGGTACAGGTACTAGATTGTATTATTGTGCTGTAAATGAATCATGATTAGTAACCATTTATTCCATTAATACATTTACTGTCAGAATGGAATAAGTAGGCCTAGCTTAACTCAATTGCCCAGGCTTTGCTTTGTCTGACAAAGTAATAAGTAACAGTAAGGTATAGCTTGTATGTAGTAGGAATTGTTCTGTGTTCTGGGAGTATTCCTAACATTCCAAAAGCGTACTTTAGTAGCAAAGCTACAGTGACATTAAGCTCATTTATTTTATAATTCAATTAAATTATTTTATAATTCAATACAAAACAAATATATGCTGAAAGAAGTAACTTCATATGCATAATCAAATTTTTAATTACGGTACTGTACCTCACATCAGACTTTGCAAGTTTCTTAACATATCTTGAAGTCTTGTCTCTGATATTCTTTTGTTGACAAATTAATATTAAGCTTAGGAAAGCCCCAGTAAATATAACACCAAGAATCACAATCGCTGCTGTTACGACAAGTTCCATAACCAATCTTCTTTTAAAAAATTTCTGAAACAAAAGTGAAAACTGTATAGAGACTAAGATAGGCCATAGTTATAGAATAGTTTATTCTGTGACTAAATTTAAGAGTAAACATTTGGAGGATGAATGTTTAATTTTCATCAGAATTATGAAAAAACCTTAGTTAGTGAAAGTATTTTTGTAGCTTTTTACTTTTAACTTTTTGTAAATTGTAGGCCTAAACTTTAAAAATATATTATAACTTAATAGATCGTCAGCCAAATCTATTTTTGAAAGCTTTAAATTTTAATGTTCAACATGTGGGTTCATGTGAGGATTTAAACATCCTATATTCTCTTGTGATATAGTAACAGATAAGTTAGTACAAACAAATTTGAAGTGATTTTCCTCTCCTTTGTCATAAATTCTGTAAATACAGTCAAAATCCCCTAGGCATATTATGTCATCCGGTGATTCAGTTTCAAGAAATTAACACATTGTGCTGTAACCTAAATAAATATTACACAATAAATTGATTTGTGAATTTTATTTGTTATAGTCTAATAAATCACTTTTTTCGTAATCTTTAGAAAATAAAAATAGGTTTCATAACCTATCCCGACATCCTTAATGTACTTGAAAAGTTAATGTTGAAAACCGCATAAAATATATTAAATGGATGATTTTACCTGGAATATAAATGTCAAATGCTATTAGTAATGTTTAAAAATGCGGTGTAGGCCTACTAAATACTTGACCATTAGTCTGAGGTTGCATTAAAACAAGGGAAAATTAATTGAAGATCCTTTTTTATGTACGATTGAACTCGCTTGACAAATATTAATATTAAAACAACTGAATACACATGTAAATCAAAACGCAAACATAAAATGTAAATAAAAATTAGAACAAAAAAATATAAAGTTTTATAAAGTAAACCCAAAATAGTAGATTCTAATTCAAAACAAAACTGACAGTCTGTTGTCTGACTGACAGACAAGACAAGGTAACAGAGAGGGCAGACAGACAAAATAAACAAACATATCATATGATAACAAAAAAAACCAATGGCTCCATTTTGGAAGCAAAATTTCCCTTGTCGAACGTAAACAAGTTTGTTATTATTAGGATGTTATATTGTTGCTAGTCATTTGAACATTTTACCGTTTTGTTTAATTTTCTCTAATAATAAATAATTTAATATCATGAGATGAATCTAAAAAATCTACTGTTAAACCAAAGAACATATCTTTCAATATTCTTTGGTTAAACGTTGTCCACTATATCACGGGAGTAATTTTTAAAGGGAAGATATTAATCAAAACTGACCTGTTTGAAGTGAAATTAGCAAATAACCATTACTGAATTTGTTTGTCAATAGCTCCCTGATCCTGAGGTAGCAATTAATCAAAATTGTCTGTAATACAGATGCATTCGTGATGCAAAACATTCTAAAAAAGGATACATAAAACAAAATTTAGAAACGGAGCACAGCATATTAAAATTTAAATAAAGAGTCTATAGCTTATGTATGAAAGTTCAATTTGAAACAGAAAATCAGTGGAAAACCACAGAAAATCTTCCCTAGAGAACGGTGATAATTTAACATGGTTAGTTGTTAATGTGCTATTATCGCTTGTTTTCATTATGAATCCCAGTGTCTTAAATTTGAGCAAAACTAGAGTTAGCTGAAAAAGGTATTCTTAATTCTTTTCATAAATTAAAATTATGGTTTAAAATACCTTTCTGACAATGGATCCTGATGTAGTTTTTCGACTACGGCCGTTTCGTGTTTCTTGATCTCATGATCAGGTCTTGATTATTGACGTCAACTGTTTACATTACGGCAATAATCAAGACCTGATGATGTGTTCGAGAAACACGAAACGGCCGTAGTCAAACAACTACACCAGGATCCATTGACAGAAAGGTATTTTAAACCACAACTTTGCTCTTTAAAGATCCAGAGGCTATTCACTAAGAAAATAATAATTAAATTTGCTATCAATAATTGATAGAAATGTTTAAAAAATGGCCTTACATCTACATTATCACATTATGATTAATTGAAGTAAATATTTACTAACTACATTAGTCATGTTCTTCATAGTATCCCAGGAATATTAACATTATTTAACTCTGTTTTACCAGAGAGGAACGGATTATAAGGAGAGGAGGCACCTTATGGGAGTTAGTGAAGACGATAAAATCTCAGGACAAGTGTTGCCATCTGTTGGATCTAGCGGTGAACTAGGCCTCTGTGACGCCGTCAGGTGTGTCATTTGTCATTAGTGTCATTTGCGACACTAGCGCTATCTGAGGATGGCAGTACCTACTACGTCAATTGGCGGTACGATGTACCGTCTTCACCCTTAACATGGGCGTGCAATATCTACTTTTCTATCCGTTTATCTATGGTTTTACCCATTGGAGTAGACACACGAGCTTGAATGTTGGCGTCGATCGCGGACGTACGTCACGAGACAGACGCGTGTTCGGCAAAATACGCAGTATTTCTCCACGTAATTTCCCCAGCAGATGGTGTTGCTACGTCTTTTTTTATTGAAAGGGGTGGATTACTCCCAAGGCACTTCAGCCATAGCGGCTTTTTGCGCACCCCTGTGTGGGTTGCGGCATTATCACATAGCGAAAAGCCATTGATGGTTGGCGGGATTTGAACCCGGGACCTTGGGCACCAAAGCCCCGTGCTCTACCCCTAGACCAGCGCGCTTAAGTTAAAATAACCTGGAAATTATTTGTGTTTACTTCTCTGTGGAAAATAGGTTAGATAATGGGTATGTCTAAAGGGTATGTTTTCAGTTCATCTAAACAGCTGTTCTTATAACCAAACTATGACGTCACTGTTTCAAATTTTGATCTCGCAAATTGCCAACCTCCCCCCGAGCTAAGACATAACCATGTCAAAAAACTCCTCGTTCACATAAAGTTTATTTTATTTTATTTATTTGAGCCCCAAATTCACAGGAATAATAAGGTTTTACTATAGTATTAAAATTCTGGAGTTCATCAATTCAGGTCAGAATTACAGTCTTGATCATTCTGAGAAGAATAAGAGGCAACAAAAGAGACAAGGAGGAAGATGAGCAAGAGAAGCTTTTAACTTATATATTTATTTTTAACTCTATCTTAAAAATGGAACGTTATTCGTATGCCTTAGCAATCTTGATGACGATATTTAAAAATTATTTAAGAGGTATGAGGGGCATTTCAGAAACAAATATTTTTTTCCAAATAACTATGTTTATTTAGCAACTAATTCTAATAATAAATAATTTTTGTTGTACACGATAGTATTTTTTTACAATTTTTTCCATTAAAATTTTTAATATAAAACGTGCCAAAAAACTTAAGAAAATTAATTAGAAAAACTTAATTTCATTGTAAATAAGTTGGTTTTAAATCCAAAAAGGTTCACATATGCTTACTGTAGACGAATTTATCATCAAAATGCATAATAATCTTATTTAATTTTGTTACAATAAAATTTATACAGTCTAAATTTTTATTGCCTATTACATAAAGTTCATACAATTCAGGTTTAGCTGTAGGAATCATCATATGGAATTACCTTACAACATTTTTAAGACACATATAACTTTAAACTGACCTTGTCGATAAAAGGCAGTTTGGCTTAGTCTCCTATGATGTACGTGAAACGTACAGTGATCGAAAAAAAATATTTTAAGTCAGTAATTATGAACCTCAAAAGCATACTAAATGGGTTAAGGATCTATTGGTTAATATATTGAAATATTGAATTTGTTTCTTAGCCTACCAAAAGAGTCAATCATGATCAAAAACAGTACTGTGTTAAAGCCATTTTTATTATTATCTCTAAAACCGTTGGATGCTAACAAAACAACGTAATGAGGAAGGATGTGGAATTGCTTTGTCACCAAAATATATAAGAAAATATAAATAATTTTTAGAAAAATAAAGGAATAAACCAAAAAAAATGGGTATGTATCGTATCCTTATCACAAGCTTGACGTGATTTGTAGGAGATTACACTTTAAACCCTCTAAGTATATTGGTTAGATTTTACGAGAGTTATCTTAACACCGAACACACAAATAAGTTTGTAACCATATCAAACCGTTAAAATACAAAAGATCTGTTTAAGACTATTAAGTTTTTCTCCACTAGAAAAAAAAAAAACATGTCCCGGTTACTAATAATAGACCTAGTACTAAGTTACTTTCTATGTGAAACTCGTTCAAAAAAATGCATTAACATGTTATATTTAGACAAAAGCAAATATCTTTTGTAATTTTGTTCACAATAAAATGTTCTCATACAGTTCTATATTGTTATTCTTTACATCTTCTAAAGCTACGCACTTGGTATGCCGTCATAAAAATCACGTTAGCATGGAATAATTACCCAATCTCAAACGAAACGAAGGTCATAGCGTCACAGCGCACTGACCAGTGACCACTGACCTTGCCTAGGGATGAGGTAGTTGGCTTAGTCAGTCGGTACAGTGGGCGCCAAACGTACAGCTGGATCGAAAAAACACGTTGCAGTCGTGATATATACGACATACGTTCTAGGAGGGTTAAGGATCAATATTATAACAACTTCATTTTGACATTTTGGTTTAGCTACCCAATGAAGGGCTCTATGTGATAAAACAGACAGAATAAAGCCATTTACGTCATTATTATCAATGCTTAAAACCGAGATAACTGTGATAAGATGGCATTGATCTCCCAATAATCAACAACTCTCACCAGAACCAGGTCACATATCCATAGAATAGGTGTAATTGCTTTGACCAAGAATATGTTATGAAATAAGATCAATAATTAAAATAAATTCCTCCATAGCATACATAAACTCAAGGGTGAATAAAAAGCTATGAATCCTTGCAGTTATGTAGTTGCTCTTTGTATGATACTGGAGATTACATTTTAACCCTCTAAGTAATTTGGATTTTTAATGTTATTCTTGTAACTTAAAAATTACTTAACACCAAACAAACACAAAAGCGTGCCACCTTAACCATATCAAACCGTTAACGAAGCAAAAGATGTGTGTACTTACAATTAAGTCTACAAATTTCAAACCTGAGCCCTAAAAGATAAGTAAAACCGGTGACTATGAAGATAATAATTTGTCTTTTTCTATGTGCTAACTAAAACAATTTATTTTAAATGTTAAAACTTTATTTAGAAGCAATAACAAAACTAATACTTGTTTGGAATACATGAACTTTACGTTGCTGCAAACATAACATATACTTCCAACACTATGGTTTGGAGGATTTTACAGGTAGATTCTTCCAGTGGCTCCAGGTTCGGATTAGATTGTACAGTCGATCTCCAGGGCATTCTGTTTTGCGTGCCTGGCGGTGGCCGATCAGCTGATAGTCTGGGGACAGGTGGCCATGTGACACTGCATACCTGATCAGCTGACGGCATTGACACAGCATTGCGTCCGATGGCAACACATCTAAAGTCATTGAAACAAATACACCTTATTAATTGAAAATAATATTTTATCAGATAATAATCGACTACTCAATCTTGTAAATTTTATATCAGAGAAAGAATTCTTGTTCCAAATAGCTTGCGATTTTGGGCTCAAATTCCTCTTGTGGTAATTAGTAACAAAAATACAATCCCAAGTCACCCAGCCCCCTGAGGTAATTTGGAGGCTACGACAGCAGCGCATCCTGGTCTGGAATTCTAGAACTAACACGAAGCTCTATGCTGACCACATTCCGTATATAAAAGCCTCCTTTTAGATTAGATTATTGAAATGGCAACCTACCCAGGTAGGTATTTTAAGCCAAGTATGAATGAGAAATGGGTGTAATATGATGACTGTGGCGCGATCTTGTAGTCTTGTTGCTGACTAAGGCTGACATGTTCCATAGACAGGACTGTTAATTAATAGCCCAACATCCAATGACAACTAATGGACCTACAGTTTAATGTGGAATCCGAACCACGGCCTCTGAATTACGGATTGGTCTAATTATGAGGATGGTCTTTTCGGATTAAAGTAGTATTCAAATAGTGCGGACGTTAATCCACACAGAGAACACTACATCCACCGACCAACGTTCACAACTATCCACAATTTACCTCCAAGTACAATTACAACGTCTGCCACTGTTTAAAAAGGACAGAATCCTATCAAAGGTATGTAAATGCTAAAAGAGTAAATTGATACTCTTTAACACCATCAAAGTATTTAGTAGAGGTAGGATAATGCAAGGGACAATCAGTAGGTCTATTCATAAAAAAGTATATATCAATTTATATAATTTTTATAACTTTATAAAATGAGTTAAAATAAATAGTTAAATGATATAATATTAAACAAAGTATTATCAAAAATTACCTGTCAAGCAATGCAAATATACCAATTTAAATAATGTGAAAAAGTAAACCATCTTATAAAAAATTGTAAACTTATATTTTTCAACGAGTCATATCTTAAATTAAAGGAATGATTCATAAATATATTACAAATACAATATATTTTTATATACACTTATAATTAGAACAATACTTAAATTTTTATTAGAAAATAATAATACGTCTGGTCCAAATCATTTCATTCGTATGTTTCTAATAGTAAAGGAAAAAAAAAACCGTCAACAATACTTAATTTGGACTTTGAAGAAATCATTTATTTAGGTCTATTAATTCTTCACAAACACAATTACAATTTTAAGCTATGTAAGAAAAGAGCTTAATTTTGAAGATAATGAGATGTTTGTGCTGAATGTCGCCAAATGTTACGCAATGCACTGAGGAGAGTAGGTCACAAAACAGACAATCTTAAGAATTTTACGTTTTGTCTACCAATCATTCACAGATAAATAAATTCATGGTCATAGCTTAGCCCTACCTCTGTAGTCCCCGATGAAGACTATGCCTATGCTGTGGTTGTTGTAGGAAGGAGCGTGGGCACCGACTCTGTTCCAACCACGACCCTCGTACACACGGTCCAGTCCAATAGCGAAACTAAAAATATATCCTTAGTTTGTGGAAGTAAATGATTGTTTACATTTATGTTCAATACCCTATCTAAAGTTAGCTTAATATTATATCTAGAACTTGGATATGCTGGTTAATAGGCCTAGGTGGTTATAGACTCCAAACCTGAGCCAGTGATGTCACTGGTTCGGATCTTTAAGAGTCTGCATCAGTGGTAGCCATCCTGGATTTTAGTCCCGTAAGAGCAATGTTAAATTCTGGCGCCTATATCTCCTTGACCTATTGTCATAAATTAACGGAAGAGGTGTCAAATTAAAGGTATTACAGTCCTCTAGGGCACCACCTTACAGAACTTCTTATTTTCGCTCTCAATAAAAAAATAATAATGATTTATTTTGTAAAATATTCCTGGATTTTTGTTTTTATATCAAGTTAAATTTTTGAACATATTGAACATATTGAAAAGGTCATGCCCTTGAGCCACATCTCATCAATTTACTTCCAAAGTTTTACATTGATACTTTGATAATTAACGCCACTACACACGCCAAAGTGAAGGTATGTTCCGCCAGAATTTAACATTGCCCTTACGGGACTAAAATTCAAGATGCCTACCACTGATGCAGACTCTTAAGTTCCAAGTTAGTTTTTATCAATTCTGTCCATGTAGCATCTAGATAACATGCCAGTGAATATTATTTGTGGACTGTATATAGAAACAAACAGAACTGTGATTATTACCCATAGGTTGTGTAGCTGATTTTGCACTTTAAAACTGTATACATGGAGAATTTTCGCAATCAGATCACCTGGGAGAAAAAGGAACTAAGGTTGTTCGTTGATTCTCATTCAGATGTTCATTTCCTGGTTTTGCCATCCTAATAAGTACCTCATTTCCGGTGGCTGTACAATATCACACAAGAAGACGTGTCTTGCTTTGCTTTGCCTTTGAAGCTGGCTTTGCTGAGACCTCATTGTCCTTCAGAATCTAACATCTAATATGTAGGACCTGTAAAATTGTCATAGACAAAGTCCAAGCTCTAAGTACTTACATTTTATGAAATTACACTATGTACCTATTTATTCGTGTACCTATATCCGACATCGTCCCACCCTCTGTCGTCCATGTGGAAGTTCTGCATGGAGCACATGGCTTCCTCACACTCCGCCACGGTGTGACATGCCGGAGGCAGGTAGGTGTGGTGGATGATGACGGTGTCTACAGGGTTGGACATGCGCGTGGTTGCTTTGGGCTCTCTGGCTCCCCATGTTGCTCGGGGAACAATGACCAACGGGCAAGAGCCTGAAGTATAACAGATTGATAAAGATAAACTGATTCCATTTGGAGACAGGGATCTTATCAAACAAACATGAGCAAAAAAATTATCCGTGATCAAAATTTTGTGTGGCAAGTTAAGGTTTATTGCGCTATAATCACCGAAGGAAAGTGTGATATTTCTATTATCAGGATGTCTCTAAGGGGCTGTAAGTTTTAACTGAAATGGCAACCTACCCATTTAAGGTAGGTAGGTATTTTAAGCCAAATGAGAAATAAGTTATTAAATTAACAATTAGTTGGATTTTTCCAACGCGCCTTGTGTTAAAAATCTACACAACGTTTCGAGAGTTGGTTAAACTACTCCCGTTTTCAAGTGCCTAACGATATTCACATTTATAAAAATACTGTTTAATTCTATAGTTATATTTTTTGCTGTGTTTTGACCGCTTTCTTTTCTATATAGAAATAACCCTTTGTTCGTATAAATGTGAATATCGTAAGGCACTTGAAAACGGGAGTAGTTTAACCAACTCTCGAAACGTTGTGTAGATTTTAAACACAAGACGCGTTGGAAAAGTTCATCTAATTGTGATTTAATAATTATTAACCAACGCTATCACGAATTTTCAAAACTCTGAGAAATAAGTGGAAGATATAACTATTGTAATTTATTAAAAACAGATATTTTTATACTATATGAAAAAACAGAAGAGAAAAAACATCAGTAATATTAGTTATTACTTTATATTGTGTATGTATACCGTAATAAAGCCAGGTAATTATGTCACGTATAATTACACATGAAGGCGTGACCATGGTCGGCGGTGTGTTCACAACCTATCATTATTGAGAGTTGGGAGTGATGTCACAAACATCACGACATCATCATTTTAGGTGAAACACGTATTTGTTCAAAATTATATTCAAACTTTGATAGATACTGGATGTCTTGTTCTTCAAATGTTCTGACGATTTTATTTTGTGGATGAAATGATATCTAAATGTCTCTTATCTCATACTAGCGTTACCGCAACACTTTGCTGTACCCAAATTGATTTTTTATGTAAATAAAGCTATTTCAATCACAGCTGTTAATTTTGTAAACACTAAATTGATAAAACCTAACACTGTACCCTTTTATGTCCTCTGGGTTGGAACCCTGTGGATGGATTTGCACCAAAATCCACAGAAACAATCCTCGAGTCATGCTTAATAATGCCTGAAAGTTTCATTACAATTTTTCAAGTGAAAAATACAAACATACATACTTCGCCTGTCCATTCTACTTGTTTTATGATTCAGGACAGGGACGGTGGCGACGTCCTGTAATCCAGCTACTTGGAGGTCACAAATTGTGGATAGTTGTGAGAGATGGTCGGTGGATGTAGTGTTCTCTTGTGTGGATTAACGTCCGCACTATGGAATACTACGTTAATCCACAAATACCATCCTCATAATTAGACCAATTCGTAATTCAGAGGCCGTGGTTCGGATTCCACGTTAAACTGTAGGTCCATTAGTTGTCATTGGATGTTGGGCTATTAATTAACAGTCCTGTCTAAGGAACATGTCAGCCTTAGTCAGTAACAAGACTACAAGATCTCGCCACAATCATCCTACATTCATTCCTTATTCATACTTGGCTTGAAATACCTACCTGGGTAGGTCGCCATTTCAGTTCAAAGTATTAAGTATAAAGTGTTCATAGTAATAGTGTTTATGTGTTTATGTTTATGGTAGTATTTACAGTTTATGTTAATTCATAAAATATAGTCTAATTTCAAAATACGTTTTAAATCAATGATAATGTAGATGAATTAATGTTAATATTTATAACTCATCATGACTACTGATTATTTATTTTTACCACTATAATAGATCACATGTTTTAGTTTGGTAAAATTTAGAAAAAATTGTGTCTAATATCGCTTTAAACTGGGGTATTGAGAGCTCATTATTTTGTTACAACAGAGCGTTGTTGGTTTAGAATACAAAAATCTTCTCCAAAAGATTTAGAAAAACGAGAATAAGTTTAATTTTAGTGGGTTAGAAAATGTATAAGTATCAAGGGAATGTGTTCACTACTTAATCTAAACAGCTGTTCTTATGTTTCAAATTTTCATCTTACAAATTGCCAACACCCCTCCCCCCAGAGTTAAGACATATCCATGTCAAAAATATAACAATTCTCAGCAATAGACATAATATATTTTACTTGGAAACCAGAAGAGCTTTGCATTTCGGTGCCAGTGTAGTTAGTTCATTTTAGTGTCTTAATTTAACTTGCATATTGTGAATTTAATGATTATGAAAATGCTGATTTTAAACATTTTACAAGGTTGATTCAATTCTCATAATGTAGTAAGTGGGTGAACTGGTTTTAACACCTGTTCAACTTTTTAGATAAGTGGAAAGTGGATTCCTAATTTAGATATTCTGTTTGACTTTTCCTCATTAACGCATTAACACTCTGTCCTTAAAATGCTGACTATGTTTACATTTGATATGAGACTTATTTTTAATATCTATATTTCATGCAAGTTAAAAAAATAAATTGCTTTGTAGATTTTTAAATATTAATTTAATTAACAAGGTTTGTTATAAGAATTTTTAATATCACCCTAATCATATTTAACCTTTGATGATTTATGATTAATTTATAATAATTAAAATATTGTAAATTAGATTTGATTAATACATAGGTATACCTATATAGTACAATCAATTTCATATAGTTATGGTTCTGTTCATTTACTTTCATTTCATCTTTAGTAAGATTTAACAATTTAAACAAGTTCTATAACCTTTTGTGGGAGTATAACATTTAAAAATCTATGTTTTAAAATGTAATCAAAATTATAATAGAGTTTGAAATTAACCACGTGGTATTTTAGAGAAATGATTGAATGATTGAACACAATATTTGACATACCTAAACTGGAATAAGCCCTCATTGTTAGCACTACCAACTGCAGAACAAGGATAGACACTGCCAACATAGCGGACGAATTGTCAACATCTGACGAGTGAATTACGGAAATCAGCTGACTGTAGTTATCGTCACGGCGGGACTTTACGCTGCCATTATAATTAATTATATCACAACACACGTTTTGATGGTCAGTCACAGCTAAATAATCTACTCAAATGCTGATAACATTCCCGAATATTCTGAATTACTTCGTTATTTTCTTTTGAGTAACTTAGCTACAGTAAATAATCTTTCAGCTATCGTAAATTTGATTTACAACCAAGTATTTTACATCGATATTTTGAAGTGTTATTGCTGAATGCTTAGAGTTTTTTACATAAAACATTAGTTTACATACTAATGTTCCTCGTACAAAATATTCATTATTTTTATTATAATTGTTTATTTTTTATGATCCATTTTATCAATATGATTTTTTACAACTTGTTGGGAGTTGTCTTTGAGTCTCCGTGACGAGTGGACGTGTTTGGTTTCTTATGTGTGAAATGTTTAGTGAATGGTTTGTTTGTAAGTTTTTGACTGCTTTAAACTTTTATGTTTTCAGCTTTATACTGGCTTAGTTCGGATTATGTATTTATTGTGTTATGCTTTAGATATTAGTTCACCTGATGACGGGATCAGATTCCAGATCCCGAAACGTCGTGAAACTTTGTTTTACATAAAATCGTGATTAAAAATGTTCACATTAAAAATATAAATAACATGTGGTATAAGTTGCACAGCTCCTCCTGCATGAATTCAAATAAGAATAGTATTCCACTTAATAAATTAAAAGTTATAAAACTTTTATAAATTATTAAATAGCCAAGAACATTTTATTTAGTATTTCATAAAAATATCACAAACATAACATTTAAACTATTTTATATTTCTACATAGCTTTTGAATATAATAAAAATTCGTGTGTATAAATTAACCTTATTTGAGCATTCAAATGATTTAAATGTAGGATTAAAGTTATTACGCTGTTATAAATATAACATATTCTAAACAACATTTGATTAAAACTTAAACCACCTTTTATTTCCTTTAGTGGTAAAGGTCTTGTTATATAAAAATAGTTGTAATGCTTTAAACCAAGTTTATTCTAGGTTTAATAATAGGAATAAGTACTGTAGGTAAAGTATTTACGATTATTAGCGATGCCTGCAATCCTTTTACTGCAACAAAATAACAGTTACGTCTAGTGTGTAGTGTCTTCATTTTGTAGGCGCTGTAGAAATTTAAATTTCCCAACCATTTCAAACAACGCCTGGTTACTATTTTATTTTAGTACATTATTTTCATGGTATTTTGGATTTATAAGTTGTTCACAGATATAATTTTGAACAATAAATTATTGTGATTCATTTTCCCAAGCAGTTCTTATAAGGTTGTTGGCCTAGTTTTAAATTTAAAAACTAAAAATGAAATTGAAGCTCAGCAAAACAAGTTAATGTTAAAAGCAGTATACTCCACTGTGAAATCCATGTCGGTCCTATGAAATAGCAATGCTATGATAGGAAAAACAAGTGTTGTGGATGGTTTTAAAAAGTCTGTGTTAGAAAAAATTAGCTAGTGAAGGGGATTTTTTAAATTATAGAACATTTTTTAAATTGAACTTATGCTGGCATGTATCCCATTCCAACCAAAAATTTTTAAAACAACTAACAATTTAATGGTTAGTTAAAATCGGGAATTTCAAAAAGTTTAATCTATTATTTGAGGAAGTAATTTACCAGCATTCGTTTACCACGCAGTGTTAAGTTTAATTAGTTAATGAGTTTCAAATATGGATTCTTCGAACATTGTTTTACGCTAATACGGCTGGCGGTAGGTAACCTGTATTTTCTACAAGCACATTTATCTTTTTATTCAACCTAATATTTTAAGTGGCTAAAATTTGTTTGATTGCTGATCTAAAATTCTTCCCGAACGGCGCTCTACAGCTTCGCATAAGAACTTTACCCTCCACTAAATCCCTTCCTTTCTTACCGCAATTTTTTAAGACTGCCGCCGCCTTAAACACAATCGTTGCAAGGTTTTCCCATAGATCGGTCTAGTCTTTGAACCGAGAGGGTCTGGTCGGGTAAACACAGACGCCATTTTGATCGCCATTTACCGCTTGTTTGCGGATTAAACGGGATCATCCGTTATGAATTATTAAGGACGAGGACTTAAAATGTCTGGCAATAAATATAGCAACCCTTCCCCAGGGGCGCTTGCCTCCGGACATAGTCGGGGTCGTAGCTACCGTAACGCTACATCGAGTATCACATACACCTCTACCTAACCATCGACTAAAATATTTTATTAAAAAACGTTTTAAAATATTTCAACTATTTCTTTTTCTGGAATGTGAAATTTGTGATCGAACCAAAGATTTTTGAGATCATAAGTTGACTTTTGATGAGTTTTTCCTGCTATAGGCCTAATTAAATGTATAAGAAACTATTGTTGGAAATCCATAACATTCTAAATTAGCATAAAAGTGAAAAGAATGAACTATGCAATAAATTTAGTTTTACAAGGGAGTCTTAACGACTTGTTTTACCTCTCTTTTAGTTAGGACACAGATAAATAATTTTTTAGTTTATGTTTACTAGTATTAAGAAATACACTTAATGAGGTCTCAAAATCTTGCTCTTGAATAAAGTTGGAATCCAACTGTTTTATTTTACAATATATTCTATTTTATAAATAAATTGTACATAAATTTACTCCAAAGTAACAATTTTACACTGTTTACTGTATACTTAAAAGTGAAAAGTGGTATTAAATTAATTAAATTTGTAATATCATACAATAATAATACTAACTTCAGAAAAACACCAATTTAATAGCCACCTACTGGCCGTTATCGCCGATTTTCCAAAAACTGCCAGAATGACGATTGGCCTATAATCGTAAACGTCTATATTACCGCCTGAGAATAAATTACAGTGTCCCGCCTATTCCAGTCCAATTCTCACGTTATTGTATTCATATACGACTGTTTCCATGAAAAGGATTATGAGGGAATTATACATTTTTGAGTAAAAGATGGGCAGTAATCGGCTTTGGCGGCAGCTGCCCCTAAATGGCACACGTTCCACAATGGGCCGCTGGTTTTGGGGCAAAAACTGTCAATATAGATTTTATTGGATTACGGCGAAAAGTGATACAGCTGCGAACAATGCCAATTATGGGATTTGGAAATGGGAGAGAAGGAGGGAAGAGTGTTCCACGCAAAGAGACAACACAGCTAATGTGAGAACAACCTCAGGGAACGGGGGTTTTGATTTTTTTTGGAAATACTTAAAATTATTAGAATTAGAAAATAATAATTATATTATAGCTAGAGTGTTTTCATAATAGTTCATTAGTTAATTCATAATTCAGGATAGATTTTAAACTGGGTAAGAAAAAATACAGTTCACGTGGCAAACATTTTATTTTGCAAAAATAAAAGAAAAAATTTGTCCTTAAAAATAATTTTCGTGCGAAAATACCAAAGCTTACGTCTATACAATGTTTAAAAAAGCCATACAGCTGTATTATTATGCGTCAATACGTGTTGAAGGTAAGAATAAAAAGGTATTGGAAACAAATAATGACAGTAGTAATAAAGATTTTGGAAGACCACCAGATAAGTTACATAATGTACAGAAGCAAAAACTCACTGGAACACTTTGGTCAAAACAATAATAACATAAACAACATAAAATATATCACAAATACGCACTCAGTCATCCAATTAATTAGGGTGTTGAAAAATAAAAACAAAAGTAAACAAATAATATTTTAACGATTCGTTTCAACCTGTAATTTTACACCGATGATTTTTTTATTTAATTTAGATATATTTTAAAACATATCATACACATGTAATAATAATTTAAAACCAATTAATAACAACCAGGTTGTTTCTGATAACTGTTAACTAAAATCAGTAACACATTTTACATTTCCATCCGAAATTTGTTGTTTTTATTTCCCGACGGGGAAAGAGTTAGCGTTAAGAACACATTTTGCCGAACTGTCCTGACCTAACTTGTTTCTCAACTTCCGATATTAAACTTTCTCCACAAGTTGTGATGTCGGATTAAGCGTTCACTATTTATCTCTTGTTTTTAATAATTTTTTACTAACTTTTACGTGGTATTTTTATTATTTTTTACGGAATAGTTTGTTGGTCGCTATGTCTTTTGGGAGGTATTTTCTGTGGACTACGGTTTAAGTTGTACGATTCTCATTTAGGAGTTTATAAAAGGATGATAGAACGTTGTTTAAGCCTAGTCGGTACCAAGAATTAGATTAGATTATTGAAATGGTGACTATACTACAATGTAGGTATTTTAAGCCAAGTAAGAATGAGGATTGAGTGTAAGATGATTGTGGCGCGATCTTGTAGTCTTGTTACTGACTAAGGCTGACATGTTCCTTAGACAGGACTGTTAATTAATAGCCCAACAAACGATGGCAACTAAGGGACCTACAGTTTAACGTGGAATCCGAACCACGGCCTAGTGAAGGGGTGTTTTAGCAGGAGCGCATGACGCGTTATCTACTACTGTTGGTAGATGTACGGTAGTCCGTAGTTTTTGTTCTTCAGTGAATTTAATTTTTAAATAGCTACAGAGTGAAATATTAATGATTAATTCATTTTCAATTTTGTGATTGGTTGAGATGAATTAAAATACTATATTCAGAGATGTGTTTAACAGAAAAGTGTAGATTGTTATTTAGCTAATACCGTGAAATCTTTCTGCTCTTCCTTAATCTGGAGAAAAATTATGGTATTTACTTCCCTGTGGGAAATAGGTTAGATCATGTCAAAAACTATTTTTAGGATACAAATATGTTTATGGATAGGTTAGATATGTCAAAGGGAATGTTTTCAGTTCCTTTAAACAGCTGTCGTTATAGCCATATGACGTCACTGTTTCAAATTTGGCGTCGCAAATTGATAACCCCCAGAGCTAAGAAATATCAATGACTACAAATTAAAAGTAGTATATTTTTATAGTTGTAATAACACTAATTACACAGTGGAAGAAATCTAGATTTTAAAATTAGTGATCTATATAGGATAAAAGGAATGTATTAATTCCAATGTTTCATACATTATACCATATTTGGTTATCGGTAAACGGAAATTCATTCTCGATTCATGTACAACTTTATATCTATTAGGCCTACCATTTAACATATCTTAACCTATAACATTTTTAAAGTACATTCCCGAAAAACAAACAATATTTCCGTCTTTATTTATAATAATTAAAATCCAATCCTCCAAAATATTTAGGTTTAGACCCTTGGTGCTGTCAATAGTCATTATTACAATATTTTAGCATTCAGAGCTATTTTAAAATCAAAAAAGAATAAATAATCAATCAATGTTTTCAAGACTAATGACGACATAGGGTAAATAAATAATGCATGTGTATGTTCTGACGTCATAGTGGTTTAATTTGAACAGTATGATTTGTAGTGACTGTACAGTATTAGCTGTGATGTCACGAATATCCCTATTAATAGGATAACCTACTCTAAATATTCTCTGGTAAAAAACGCTAAGCGAAAACACATAATTATTTTCACGGATAAACTCAATGAACATCATAAATTCACTCCAATGACTTGCTATTTTACAAATTCCACTCGTATTACAGCACAATAGTCACTTCGAAACCCCAAAATCGACTGGAAAATATTTTAATAAAAAACCCCAAAGCAAACAGACAATATTACATAATTTTGTAAAACGCCGGATGATGAAGGACCCGTGTGAATGAAGGGGGTGTGCCTACTCCAGCATCTCATTCGCACCTTGTTC
This sequence comes from Nephotettix cincticeps, assembly GCA_023375725.1. NCBI lineage: Eukaryota > Metazoa > Arthropoda > Insecta > Hemiptera > Cicadellidae > Nephotettix > Nephotettix cincticeps. The sequence continues at coordinate 62,677,018 of CM041788.1, forward strand.
ACAATTCACCCTCCCACCCTCTAGGACCCGGCCCTCTTCTATTTTCCGCCAATTTTCCAGACGGCCTCCCCGGCCCTTGACTTCCCAGGTGTCCTCTTGTCCGGCGTTCTCGGACAATGCCCCACCCGTGTTTATCCCGCTTGAGCGCGCTTCGCATATACTTTATATCTAATAGATGCTCCGGGCGGCACAAAAGCGCCTAATGGCAATTTTTTCAGCGCGTGTTTCCTTCGTTTTCCCTGCCATTAGCGTCCATTATGACACGCGCGGGGGCAAAAAGTTCGCAGCTGGAATTTTGGAATTATACGCTTATTTGTGTTGCGGTCGCTGTTCCCGGGACAATGTTGGAGTTATCTGTTGGAAATGATTCATTCTTACTGATGTCGTGTTGTTTACAAATCATATAACCCGAGTTGCTGAAATTCCCGTTAAAACCACGAGGTGTTTAACTTGATACTTGTATTATACTCAAACACACACATTTTAAGAAGTATACTGCTTCAAAAACAGCTGCTTTAGATACACGTGTTGAAGAACAAAAGTTGTTCTTTTTCTTCTTAGGACAAAACCTATTATTATGATGATTTTTTTATTCCTAGGCCACAAAAGGTTATTGTTGATGATACTTTTGATTCAAGGTCACCATTCGATTGTAAATAATCGATAAAGTAACTGCAACAATCACTGTTGATTTTTTCATATTTCTGACGTTCCGAATTTCGATTGTAAAACTGATAATCAACTATTAAATCGACCTATCGATTGTTTGAGATTTCTAAAATATCGAACAACATAATCAATAATGTCAAAGTAAATTGTATCTAATTATGAGTAAAGTTATTAAAAGTGTTTATTATGTTAATGTAAACAATTTAATATTGAATTTGATATTTTACTTTAGTAATCGCTTAGATATTAATTGTATGTATGTACTCTAGGGAGGATTAACGTCCGACTGAAACTGTTAATAAAAGGATCCAGTCCACAAATAAGACAAAATCGTAATCACCATCACCAATAATGAATTTCAAAAAGTAGTCCTTATTCATTGTTTGTTCAATATAACAGTCCTTTAAGGAACATTATTTAGTCATTAAAAATACAAGTGCCACAATCATCCTAAATTCATTCCTCATACTTGGCTTAAAATATCTACCTGGGTAGGTCGCCATTTCAGTTAAAAGTATAAAGTATTAATTTAAATCACTTGTTGGATCACATGTTTTAGTGAAGTCAATTAGTAGTTTTTTGACATGGATATGTCTCAGCTCTGGGGTATGATGGCAATTTCCGAGACCAAATTTTGAATCGGTGACATATATGTTTATTGATATCATTTGGTGATAACAGCGAGTGTAGAACCCATGGTATGGTAAGGGTTCTATGTAGTGATAAGGACAGCTGTTTAGGGGAACTAAAAACATTCCTTTTAAACATATCCATCATCTAACCTATTTCCCACAGGGAAGTAAATACAAACATAATTTTAGGGCTTGGATAAGTTTAAGAAAAAGAAACCCTGCTCTAATGGGTATAGGAGGATTAAAGTAAATTCTATCATAAAGACTGTTCTTGTTTCCACTGAGAAGCGTTACACATTATCTAGATCTTGTTTCGCGTCACAGAAAAACATACAGAATAATAATATATATATAAGACGTAACAATAACCAACAAATTCAAGCAATGTATACAAATATGTATGGATAAAAACCAAATATGGATTTATACATTTTCTAAAGTTAAAAATTACAATACACAAATTTGGTGAATCTTTATACTTACTTTATAGTTTTAACTGAAATGGTGACCTACCCAGGTAGGTATTTTAAGCCAAGTATGAATGAGAAATGAATGTAGGATGATTGTGGCGCGATCTTGTAGTCTTGTTACTGACTAAGGCTGACATGTTCCTTAGACAGGACTGTTAATTAATAGCCCAACAGTTAATGGCATATCTAAGGGACCTACAGTTTAACGTGGAGTCCAAACCACGGCCTCTGAATTACGAATTGGTCTAATTATGAGGATGGTCTTTGCGGATTAACGTAGTATTCAATAGTGCGGACGTTAATCCACACAAAATAACGCTACACCCACCAACCATCGCTCACAACTATCCACAATTCGTGACCTCCAAGTAGCTGGATTACAGGGTATCGCCACCATCCCAGTCATATCTACACGACTTTGTGATTGTTGCAGCTCAAAGGGAGCCAGTGATGAACGACGGGCTCGAGGACCTTCTCTGCAAAGAGTCAAATTCAAGGCCTGTTAACACGTTTTGTGAATGGAGAATGCTCTGCTTTCTGGAGTCGGACCCATTGAGAAGTCGCCGCCAAAAGTGAAAATAGCCGACCATTGAGGCTAACAATGGCCCAACAAGGCGCCGCGGGGGCTCCGGGGGAGCTCAAAACATCCTCAGACAGGGCCTGGATGACTGGCCGACCGTTCCATATCTGAGACGTGTGAAGTGGAATGTTTCGTTCTGATTTATAGAGTAAAAAAACAATACCCCCGTCGCAGCAGACCTGCGTACTAAGCAAATTCCCAAATCAATAATATATGACAAGTATTATCAATTTCTGTCGATAAAAATGAGAATTATTTGCTTATTCTCCATAAGGTTAACATGGGAAAGAGTATGCAGGTTTGCTGCTGTGAGGAACGCTGAAAGTAGGAATTTCTACCATAAACAATTTTTATTTTAAACATTCATACCAACTTTCATCAACATCTGTCCATAAACAAAGGAGTTTGCCTATTCCCTATATGATTAACATGGGAAAAGAGTATGCAGGTTTGCTGCCATGATAAACACATAAACTATGATTTTTAAACATATACGGGTGGGTATCAACAACACGAAGGTAAATACCAAGTTTAATCCAAAAATATTTAATGTTATGGGAAATGTTAATTTTTCCTTATCCTCCATAAGATTAACATTGGAGCTCCAAAATACAATGTACTGTGTTTAGATTTTTTAATATCTATATTTAAAGTTTATATTTAATTTTCAACGACTATGGTTTTCGGTCTCTGGGCACCTAAAGAAGAAAAAATAACATGGTCCCGGGCTTAAGTCTGGCCATGAGACCTACGGACCTACGGTAATAGCTTCTTCCCTATGGGAAATTCGCTAAAATGAACAATTTTAATTTGTGTTTAAGTATTAATTAAAATTGCTGATACTCGTACATGAATCAATTCAATATACATAAACCAGATTGGAGTTTTGTCTTTACATTGATTGCAATTATTATTGTATTAACGACAGTTTTCACGAGTAAATAAAAAAAATTAATGGAGTTTATCTCAGTTTCTGCCTGTATTTCTGTAACGGTAAACAAGGTCCTTTGTAGCGCTTCGTGAAAACGAGAACACCCACACAGAGTTAAGATTCTTATTTTCATTACTTTACCTTTGACATTATTATTATTATTACCTTTTGGATATGGGTTTTGTTAACTTTGAACTGACCCACGCACTAAGAAAATAATCAGTTCTGAAAACCCTAGTTCTAAGCAATATTATACATTTTTTACGTTTTACGGAACATATAAGCTATTTAATTGAAAGAAATACCCATAAGCTGTAAAATTTAAAACAATTTATATAAATAAAATTAGAGTTTTGTCTGTACATTGCTCAGAATTATTCATTTTTTTGTTATTTTTACTTTTCGTGTGTTAGAGAAGCCGAAACCGGTCTTATCTCAATTTTTGTCTGTTTATCGGTTTGTCTGTGACGCTCCAGGAGGCATTTTACGCCGTCTTCTCCGAAAAAAAAACGGAAGAACTGATTACAATGAAACTTATTTCATGTATTCTCTACATTCCAGAGAAGGTTTATAAATACTTGAAATCGCCCGCCGCCTCTTGAAAAGTAAATAACGAGCATTTAAAAACCCACTTTTACGCGATATTACTCGCATTTTGATTCAGTTTTCAATTAATAACCTACTGATAATAATCAGCTGTCTTTGTAGTTTGAAGATTTAATAGAAATAAAAACAAACAGCTGTCAAATCAATATTAGTTAGTTTATATTGGTCATTGATTTTAAACCCATTTCGAAATCATACTATATTAAAACGTTATTTTAACATATAACTAATTATAATAATTGTATAAATGTTCTAATCTATTTAATTGTAAAGTAATGCTAAATAATAAAGCTAGGTATCTATTTATTTTCTTTGTATTGATTTGTTTAGGATTTCAGGTTTACATTTTGGTATGATGATCTTTCTTCTTTAAACTGAATCCTACAACCCGTACAAAGGACGGGCTTACTGCTAGTATTAGTTTAAAAGGTTAAAATACATGTAATACTGTCGGTGATCTTAAGTTCTAGTGCTGACGACCAATGGTTTCGGACCATTTCAAAGTCGGAATACCAAGTAGTAAAATTATCCACGACACTTACGTAGTTAAGTAGACTTCAACAACACTGACACACACGGAATAACGAAACACAAAATACATTTAACAATTAACTTGGCCAAATAAAACATTTAGGATGAGAACGTGGCGAATGATGAGTCATGACTGTCGAGCAAGTCGAACGTATCACCATGACGTAACAACTCATCCCTAATCATGTTATTACTTTCAATCTCATCACCTCAAACTGCCTCTACCTTCTATTAATCCAATCGATGTATGATAAATTAGGTTGCATTCAAAGGTTAAACTCATTAAGTAAATCAGGAGGATTGCTTTTGGATGAACAACAGATTTCGAATTCTTTAGTAGTATTCATATGTTTACCTTTCCTGCAATAATATTCCTAAATTTGTGTTAATGTCGGTGTAGTTATGGTTGTTTTTTTATCTATTTATGATTTCAGATTTATATTTTATCATGATAATAAATATCTTATTTCTTAACTCTGAATCATACATTCCACCCATACAAAGGACAGGCTTATTTTTAAGTCAAAATAAAATTTAATTCACCATAAACAATTTACAATTACTCTTTTTCGCTTAATTTATAGAAACGAAAATGTAGCTAGAGTACTTAAAATTATATTTGATTCTGTTTTGTCCATTATTTTCTCATATAGAAGGTGGTTTAAGCCTGCTGATTAAGTTTTAACAACTTCTGATACACAGGATTAGCACGTTCAAATAGTAACGATTAGAAGGATCACTTTGTAGGTCTTTGGATGTGGATATTGGTACCGTTGCTTGGCTATGTATCATTTAATTGTATCATGGGAAAATACATTTTATTTAAGCAATATTTCATTTGCAGCTTTCATAAAATACATAGCTGTTAAGTGTGTTAAATTTAACTAAATAAAAAAATAATTTGCCACACAATAGTGAATATATTCTATTTAATGAACAAAAAATGTTAGAATACAATAGGTTAGCATAACCACTCCCCTCCGAAAGTTTTTGAAAGCCGGTTGTTGTAAAGTGGTTGCCTAGCAACCGGAAATACATTACAAAAAACAAATTAACTAATGAATGAGAGCGAACAAACAAATAATGAATACAATAATGTCTTTATGTACAGATTTCTTTAGTTACAAACTAAACCTTTCAATACAACTGACGTTAAATAATTCTAAGCAAATGCCAATTGCATCACAATCTATTCCTTTAGGTTATATTTTGTTCGTTAATAGTAGCAATAATTTAATTTGTCATCGTATATGAAGAAAATAGTGTAGTCAAGTGTGTTGACAAATAATCCTTATGAAAACCTTTTGCCTACTCTGAAGTTCTCAAGCTCGGCTGTTTTCGGTTCTTGTTACGAAATATACTATTATTGACTAACTAGCCAACGTACCCGTTCTTCGCACGGGTAAAAAAGGCTGAAAGGTGTTCGTAGGCTCTACTGATACATTTAAGTTATTGTTAATTAATTCTTCATTGTTTCCAAAATGACAAAACACGAGTGTGTACAACATGACAAAGTAACATCTGTCAAATATTGGGAGAGGATAAGGATTAATGTAATAGAGACAGTCGTCGGAAAAAACTTAAAATCTACCATTCCGCTATTTCAAATAATTCACTAATTTCGATCCAGCAGTTTATCTGAAAAATCAACTTTATTTCTTCTTCTTCCCTAACTGTCAAAATATAGTGTAAACGGATGTTGTTATTAGAAAATGTAAACATTGAAACTTACGACGGTCACGGAAGCTCATTCTTCTTCTTCTTCTTCCCGAGCTGTCAAATTTTAGTGTTCACAGCTGTTGAAATTCAAGTAATTTTATGTTTTCATTCTTTGAAAATGTACACATTGACATTTAGGACGTAGCCCGAGGGGATTTTAAGGGAACTAATATGCCTATGTGTTGCATGAAAGATCTACCTTTCTATTAAATTTCAAACCGGTCGGTTCAGTATTTTTCGCGTTTACTTGCCACAACAAACCCACAAACATACAGAAACCACCTCTTTATAATATTATAGATTCCAAATTTATTGCAAGGCCCGACCCGTCGTCCTATTGCGTGACAAATCCTCCAAGTATGTTGATCAATATCCAGCCAGCCGTATCCAATAAACTATAACAATTGATAGTGTGTATCATTACCACCCCTCATACTGGTGGGGGTGGGGTGGGGGTAGTGCACCCCTCCGTTCCACCCCGAAGCTTCCGTTCAGAGAGCGTCTATAATCACACTAATGAATTCCTCGATATGTAAACAAGCCTGTGAGATTCATATGTTTCAGCACCCTCCTACAAGCCATTGTGTATTCCTGGACAATCATTGTTGCCGTAATTTGCTCAAAGTCAGTTGCAGTTTTGGGGACGGTTTGTATAAATATTCCATTACCTTATTTGATCATATTGATTGTTAGGAACACTGTCTATGTCATCTGCTAGGCAGATGACGGGAGAGTCGTGCCTTTTTGCAGAGTTTCCTATTTGAAATGAAATATTATTGTAGTCTTCATGACAAGACCTGTACACACTATTCGTTTTAGTCTATACTTATGTGTAACCATTTGATTTTATGTGTATAAATATGTGTGTTTGTAAAAAAACCCTCGTAAAATAGACACTCTTGATACAATCTTGCAAAGGCTGTTTTTGTAAAAAAATGTATTTACTTCCCTGTGGGAAATAGGTTAGATCATGGATATGTCTAAAGGGAATGTTTTCAATTCATCTAAACACCTGTTCTTATTCTTTTATATTAAAAATTCAATACAATAGTCCTGGTAGTTTCTATGGAAACCTGTTACATGTTTTCCATCTTAAAAATCACTAACACCCTCCCAGAGCTAAGATATATCCATGTCAAAATTAAAAACCAGACAGATCAGTCCATCCAAATTCCAATTTGAAAATCGCAATCTTGGGATTCAAACGTCCGTCCCATAAATTTAACTTATGGGAAAGAGTTTAGAGCTAAAAGTTAAGATTATGTTTTTATGATTTTACTCATGATTTATGAAAAAATGAAAAACCAGTGTGCCACCTGAATTGAAGTTTTTGTTCTTGGTTCTTCTCGGCACCACAAGTGTTAACAAAGAACAACTAATTTGGTAATTTTGATCTTCGCTCTCCGTTAATCGGTCACTGAGATTGTTAAACTGGAATTGGTGAACACAGTGTAGCTAGTTATCTTGAGGAACCAAAATGTTCTTACTTACTTTTTCGTCATTTGCGTTACATCTTAGGAAAACTTGTACTAAATTCCCAATAATTTTGTAATTAAAAAATTTGTTTCAGATTATTGACTTAACCGTTGCTACAATTAAAATACCATTAACTAAAATAGTAGCACAAAATTTGTTTAAATACTTGCTTTCGTGTTGCTGATACTGTATCAACTAATTTCGATTCCTATGGACCATCGTCAAGCCTGTCAATGATGAGAATTTCTGTTCATTTGAAGATCGTCATTTTAAAATTATATTTAACAAACTTACATACTGACGACAAAACTCAAAAAGCCTAAAATAATGAGGAATTGACTCCACGATCTTCGAATGAAGACAGCCCTGACGATGATTTCACAGGAATCTAAGCTAGTTGCCATTACGAACAAATTTGATTACACGAAAGCACGCATTAAAGTTGCACGTAGGCTAAAAACCACTAAAATATTTTTTAAGTTGTTTTATAATCTCTTTATAATCTATGCAACAGAAAAGATCCTTTCGTGAAAACTGGAGCCAAAAAAGAAATAATTGGTATGAAAACCAATCAGACAATACAGCATGCGATTCCCTAACAAGTTGACAAACAAAAGAGAAACCGCCGATTCATTTGAGAGAAACTGCAGTGGTTGATTGTCAACAATCGACTACGGCAATGGGGATGATGTGGACCACAAATGAATTGAGGGGTGACAATTGAACTGTTGAGGGGTTGCATGACTAGGTTACACTCCCTCCAGTGCAGGGTGTCCCGACATATGTGTCCGTACACTTATACGTCGTTCGTGGCAACTGTCCCTCCGCACCACTTAAGTAGATTTGTATCAACTAATTTCAATTCCTATGGACCATCGTTAGGCATGTCAAGGATGAGAATTTCTGTTCATTTGAAGATCGTCATTTTAAAATTATATTTAACAAACTTACATACGGACGACAAAACTCAAAAAGCCTAAAATAATGAGGAATTGACTCCACGATCTTCGAATGAAGACAGCCCTGACGATGATTTCATAGGAATCTAAGCTAGTTGCCATTACGAACAAATTTGATTACACGAAAGCACGCATTAAAGTTGCACGTAGGCTAAAAACCACTAAAATATTTTTTAAGTTGTTTTATAATCTCTTTATAATCTATGCAACAGAAAAGATCCTTTCGTGAAAACTGGAGCCAAAAAAGAAATAATTGGTATGAAAACCAATCAGACAATACAGCATGCGATTCCCTAACAAGTTGACAAACAAAAGAGAAACCGCCGATTCATTTGAGAGAAACTGCAGTGGTTGATTGTCAACAATCGACTACGGCAATGGGGATGATGTGGACCACAAATGAATTGAGGGGTGACAATTGAACTGTTGAGGGGTTGCATGACTAGGTTACATCCCCTCCTCCAGTGCAGGGTGTTCCGACATATGTGTCCGTACACTTATACGTCGTTCGTGGCAACTGTCCCTCTGAACCAATTAAGTAGATTAAAAAAGTTGGGGTCGGGGGGGGGGGGGTGGGGAAGCGGCGCGGGGGGGGGGGGGGGGTGTTGTTCCCCCACTTCCTAACCCTGGGGGGGTGGGGGGGGGGGTGGAGGGGGGGGGGGGGGGGGGGGGGGGGGGGGGGTGGGATGGCGGGGGGGGGGGCGGGGGGGGTGGGTTAGTTGGGGGTTATATCTTTTGGGGGGGGGAGGGCAGCAAAAGTTGTATTTTATAAAGTAGTTGAATATATTTATCACAAGTCAGGGAAACGAATGGTTGGGGTTTCGTAATATCTTTAAAGTAATTGATTACTATTATTGACTATTATTAATCATTACAAAGTGGATTTTTTGGGGATGTGTATGGAAATGATCCTTTCGGTTTATCATTATGAATAGCCCTTATTCAACGTAGTGGTTTTTGCATTTGAATTGCAATTGATTAAATTTGTTGTCTATATATTAAATTAACATTAGTGAAAATATCATAAATAAAAAGATTAAATATAGAGAGGCTTGTATGAGGTAGGGGCTTAAAAAGTTAATTGTTTTGGATCAGTTTATTTTTTGCAACAATCTATTACGAAAAAACTATAGCAAAATCCGACTAAGTGGTTTCATAGGAAATCAGTAGCTTTAAAATTATAAAACCTAGATTCATACTATACTAAGATAAACAGCATTTTATACAAAACATTTCATTATGAAACAGGTCAAATAAAACATAACCAAAGTGAAAAATGTGATTTAATTTATCACAAGCATTAAATTTATGTCATAGATGTTTAAATAGGTAAATATTTCAGAAGGATGAATTCAGGTAATGAAATAATCATAAATGAAAACTTGTCGATTAAATCTTAGTTGGAAGATTAATTCGAGTGTTAATGAATAATTGGTGTTACTTTCCTCCTTAATCCAGTGCAATTAGGAAGGGTCGTATTTAAATGCAGCCTATTTTACATCGTCCAGATAAATTGTTTTTTAATATCCCTAATAACTCATTAAAATTTACATTAAATGAACATTAATATGATGAGTTTGTTCTTATTTTTACCGTACTACTGGAATGAGATGTTTTGTATTTTTCAACGTGTAATTAATCCAAATGTTAAAAGTTTTACAGACATGCTGTATTAAATATTCTTGACTACAAGCAAATTGACAGTCTGTTACATAATCTATTAGGAAATCTGTTCAGATATAATCTTATTACATGGTAAGTCTTTGGCTAATTTGGTAGCATGACAGCTTATAAATCTGAGCCAACTATGTCACTGGTTTGTATCCCAGTGTTGCCAATCAGCTGCAAATCCCAGTGTTGCCAATCAGCTGCACATCCCAGTGTTGCCAATCAGCTGCACATCCCAGTGTTGCCAATCAGCTGCACATCCCAGTGTTGCCAATCAGCTGCACATCCCAGTGTTGCCAATCAGCTGCTCATACAGCGTTGCCAATCAGCTGCACATCCCAGTGTTGCCAATCAGCTGCACATCCCAGTGTTGCCAATCAGCTGCACATCCCAGTGTTGCCAATCAGCTGCACATCCCAGTGTTGCCAATCAGCTGCACATCCCAGTGTTGCCAATCAGCTGCACATCCCAGTGTTGCCAATCAGCTGCACATCCCAGTGTTGCCAATCAGCTGCACATACCAGTGTTGCCAATCAGCTGCACATCCCAGTGTTGCCAATCAGCTGCACATACCAGTGTTGCCAATCAGCTGCACATCCCAGTGTTGCCAATCAGCTTCACATACCAGTGTTGCCAATCAGCTTCACATACCAGTGTTGCCAATCAGCTTCACATACCAGTGTTGCCAATCAGCTTCACATACCAGTGTTGCCAATCAGCTTCACATACCAGTGTTGCCAATCAGCTTCACATACCAGTGTTGCCAATCAGATGCACATCCCAGTGTTGCCAATCAGCTGCACATACCAGTGTTGCCAATCAGCTGCACATCCCAGTGTTGCCAATCAGCTGCACATCCCAGTGTTGCCAATCAGCTGCACATACCAGTGTTGCCAATCAGCTGCGCATACCAGTGTTGCCAATCAGCTGCACATCCCAGTGTTACCAATCAGCTGCACATCCCAGTGTTACCAATCAGCTGCACATCCCAGTGTTGCCAATCAGCTGCACATCCCAGTGTTACCAATCAGCTGCACATCCCAGTGTTACCAATCAGCTGCACATTCTAGTGTTACCAATCAGCTTCACATACCAGTGTTACCAATCAGCTGCACATTCCAGTGTTACCAATCAGCTGCACATCCCAGTGTTGCCAATCAGCTGCACATTCTAGTGTTGCCAATCAGCTGCACATCCCAGTGTTACCAATCAGCTGCACATCCCAGTGTTGCCAATCAGCTGCACATACCAGTGTTGCCAATCAGCTGCACATCCCAGTGTTGCCAATCAGCTTCACATACCAGTGTTGCCAATCAGCTGCACATCCCAGTGTTGCCAATCAGCTGCACATCCCAGTGTTGCCAATCAGCTTCACATCCCAGTGTTGCCAATCAGCTGCACATACCAGTGTTGCCAATCAGCTTCACATACCAGTGTTGCCAAATGCACACATACCAGTGTTGCCAATCAGCTGCACATTCTAGTGTTACCAATCAGCTTCACATACCAGTGTTGCCAATCAGCTGCACATCCCAGTGTTGCCAATCAGCTGCACATACCAGTGTTGCCAATCAGCTTCACATACCAGTGTTGCCAATCAGCTGCACATACCAGTGTTGCCAATCAGCTGCACATCCCAGTGTTGCCAATCAGCTGCACATAAGTGTTGCCAATCAGCTGCACATACCAGTGTTGCCAATCAGCTGCACATACGTGTGCCAATCAGCTGCACATCCAGTGTTGCCAATCAGCTGCACATACCAGTGTTGCCAATCAGCTGCACATCCAGTGTTGCCAATCAGCTGCACATAAGTGTTGCCAATCAGCTGCACATCCCAGTGTTGCCAATCAGCTGCACAGTGTGCCAGTGCTGCACAATGTTACCAATCAGCTGCGCATCCCAGTGTTGCCAATCAGCTGCACATCCCAGTGTTGCCAATCAGCTGCACATCCCAGTGTTGCCAATCAGCTGCGCATACCAGTGTTACCAATCAGCTGCGCATCCCAGTGTTGCCAATCAGCTGCACATCCCAGTTAATCAGCTGCACATCAGTGTTGCCAATCAGCTGCACATACAGTGTTGCCAATCAGCTGCACATCCAGTGTTGCCAATCAGCTGCACATACAGTGTTGCAATCAGCTGCACATAAGTAAATCAGCAGCACATAAGTGTTGCCAATCAGCTGCATACCAGTGTTGCCAATCAGCTGCACATACAGCGTTGCCAATCAGCTGCAAATCCCAGTGTTGCCAATCTGCTTCACATACCAGTGTTAATCAGCTGCACATATGTTGCCAATCAGCACAAAGTGTTGTCAGCTGCACATATGTTGCCAATCAGCTGCACATCCCAGTGTTGCCAATCAGCTGCACATCCCAGTGTTGCCAATCAGCTGCACATCCCAGTGTTGCCAATCAGCTGCACATCCCAGTGTTGCAAATCAGTTTTATTAGTCTTTCCGCCAAGTACATTGTTAGCTCAGCACTATGTTGTCTTAACACGACCCACGAACAGATTCATAGTCTATGAGGGAAGGTAAATCATAATATAGTTTGGTTGAAGGTAAAATATATCTTAGTATTATTTTCTTAAATACATTTATATTTAATACTATAAAAACTAATAGTTTTAAAATTTGTAAAGTCCAGAAAACTAACAAAAACAAAAAATACAAACAATCTACGAAAAATTGGTAACTTTTCTTGAATTAAAATATTAATGATAGAACATCTCTTTTAACGTTTGAAAAGGGTACTACATTTTATACGGTTTAGTGATAGAGAAAACAGTTTAAATTCAAATCTCAATCTCAATGTAGTTGTAAATTTCCCAAACAATGATGTGTCATGGAAATATTTTTTTCACCAAATGTAAATTCCATGCTAATCAACTCATATTCTGTACATATTTTTCTAAAATTAGAAAATTAATAATTTCATATTATATATAGTTAATGATTATTCCCTAAAAATAATATTAATTTAATGATAAAAGTTACCGTAAATTTTGAACGATTTTTTGTATTCAATATTTAGGTTTACAAAAATAAATAAAACAGAATTAAAATATACTATAAACAATACATGAAATATATAAGCATAAAAAGCTTTATGACACATCGTAGAGTAATTTAAAGGCGGGTTAACATGTAACGATAAATTACATGTTCTGACTTTTCGTTTAAGTTAGTCGTTATTTTCTCCTGTGGTAAGTGCTAGAGTTGTGAAGTGCTTATAGCATAAAGGAATAGCAGCTGAATTATTTCAGGAAATTGTTTATTTTGTTTAGTTCCTTTGCATATAATTTTAAATTTTTTTTAAACCGGTCTGGTTTTGGGTTGATTTCTCTATATTTTTCTTGGACCCAGTGTAAAACTAAGTTCTATAAGAATAATCATTTCTTTTGGTTTACCACAAGCATGTGGAGTTTCGATATATTTGAATGAAATCTAACAAGAACTCCCGAGAGACTTTGCACAAGTCTAACATTTCACCGAAGCAATCTTCAAATCAAAAAATGATAAACAAAATTATCTTCTACTCAAAACAAGCCAACACTGTATTCACTAAACTCTGTCTATGGTTTCACAATGGTAGAACCGAGGTGAATCGCTTAAACAATACTACTGAGGAGACCGATATGACTGAGTCACCGTTTACACAGTGACTCAGTCAGGGCAAACCTCAGAGATTTGTGCTATTTTGCACACACCTTCCAATCTGGCTACAACTCAGACTAGTCGTAACGACTTCCGGTTTACACGTTCCTTTCTGCATGCACCGTCTCATTGTTAGACGAATCCTTCAGTGTTATAAGTTAGTAGTTAATATACTTAAAAGTTACAAAGTAGTTGATCAATTTACTCGACGTCTTTGTTTGAAAGCAATTAATATGCAAATAGTCACAAATAACAGGAGCTACAAATAACTGGAAGTAAGATGGTAACTAACGGCTAATTCCAGCTCAGGTCGATTGCACATAAATCTATCATGGCGCTTCTCTCTATCTCTCTCTCTCTTCACGAGAGTTTACAAGTAGACTTCAACTTTAGTATAACTGTCGTATTGACAGTTTTTATTTAATTTTTAAAGAATAATTAGATTTGATTATATTATTAAAATTCATTAATTTTATGGTTTGCTTGTAGGGCTACTCCAAAAAGTCATATTCAGACCCGCAACGAAATATAGAAAAACTTTTTAAACTATAAACTCCTCAAACGCCATCATACAACAACCCGATTAAATTGGAAGTTGAACTATAATATCTGTTTATTAAAGTTGTGTTTACATTGAGTACATAATAAATGTGTTTTAATTGATCTAATAAACTTACGTAATACATTAAATTCTGTCCGAGTAAAGTTCGGTCTCCCGGTACTGTATTTAAAATATCCCAGGAATTCCGCTTTTGGTTTAAATCAATCCAATAATGGTTGATTAAAACATATTCACAACGATGAGGAATAAATACATTAGCCCTCTCTCGTTATTATTGGTGACCACGAATTTCAATTAGTGCGTCTGGATTTCAATTGGATATATTCAGAATTATGCACAGGTTCTACATTTTTGGAGAGGAGTTTAAATGAATTTTAGTTTATAACATGAAACATTAAACTAGTAATGCTAGATTTGAGTCAATTATATATATACAGGGTGTTCATTAAAGTTGGGGACAAACTTCGCGGGGTGATAGTACTCATCAAAATAAACAAAAAATTTCCTATAAACATATGTCGAAAAATCCTTCGTTTAGCCGCTAGCCGCCATTTTGTATTTTATACAAAAAACTTTATATATAAAGAACTATTTAAGATACAGTAACCAAACTTTGCACACATATTTATTGGCCAAAGAGAAAAATATTCTCAAAGTTTCATTAAGTTTGCTTATATATTTTTAAAATAGCGGTGGTTCTTAAAGTTAATGGTTTTTTTGTTATTTAAATTAAAATATTTTTAAGCGCCGTCATTTTGAAAGTATGAAAGCAAACTTAATGATAATTTGAGAATATTTTTTTCTTTAGCCATTAAATATGTGTGCGAAAAATAGAAAATAGAAAATGGCGGCTAGCGGCTAAACGAAGGATTTTCGACATATGTTTATCAGAATTTTTTTGTTTATTTTGATGAGTACTATCACCCCGAAGTTTGTCCCCAACTTTAATGAACACCCTGTATATATATATATATATATATATATATATATATATCTATATGCTATGAAAATAAATTAACTGAGTAGTTTCATTTCAATCTGTAACGTAATATGTAACCGAATAACTAATTGCCATTACACCAATATATTGCGTCACCGTTATGACCGTTTTAGTAATACTGTTATTGCAAGAACTTGAAAATTAATCACATATTTTAAATAGTAAATACTCGTATTATATCAACCAGATTACTGTTGCACCCACCGTGGTTGAGGGGAGGGCGTCCCAAGGGAGCCCTATACATAAGAAGATACTTATCTTATAGACAATATAGACCTTTTATTGTAAACTGACACATTAAAAATATAATCTCAGCTTAATTATTAGGTCTTAATACTTAAATTTGTTTACTTTTTCGCTAGTAAATTCCTCTATCCCTAGTAAAATACTTCACGTTAAGATAAATATTTAATATAATGTTATCTTAAAATAGCTTAAAAATAAATGATCAATGTAAAGCAATTAGTATTGATTTCTGGAGGTCGTAATTGAGAAAAGGTATGCAAAATTTGTTTATTTATTCATTATTCGTTAATATAGAGTATACAACAATAACAATTCCAAGCAATGTACATTTGAAACCTTAATTTTATTTGTGTAGATGTATAAATGATTTAAGCAGGAAGTAAATGATTTTTTAACAAAAAGAGAGACTGTTTAAGGTAAATATCGGTAGGCCAAGAAGGGTGGAAGAGTAACGAACTTCCAATACAGGCTTCGATTGGCTATAAATCTACATTGCCACGACATCTCCGCTCCCATAGACACTAAGACTGTAGCCGCAGGTGAACTTGCCTCTGCAAAGAATCACATTCTTCATCAGAGAGGAATTGATACCAATGAAGCACCTGTGCTAATTTCTGGGTTGAAGAAGTCTTTAATAGATTTCTAATGACCAAAATAATAATTATTTATCAAAGAAATTGTTAAAAAACAGGAATTAACCCTCCAGGTGCTAACATCTCACTGTGAGATGTCAGCGAGTTGCAATTGTATAGCGCTATAGAAGTCAACAATTACCGTCACGGTGCTGCCATCTCCGAGTTAATACATACAACTACTCGTGTAGTTCCCTATTCTGACGCTTGAGTTCGTTATTTTGCCGCTAGAGTATGCTTTTACAGCCAAATAAGTGCTTTCTCAGACGGTGGTCCTTTGTAGTGTAGTGGTTAGACCATTGTACTGACGAGTACAACAGTTGAAGCCATTTTGAGGGACGAGGGTTTGAATCCCGACCATGAGCAATCCCAATTTGGCTTGTAAATGTGTGGTATAGTGGAGTGGAGGGCTCTCAGCCTAGCCACTGAGAATGCCCCTTCACAGCAAGAGCGAAACGTTTGGCAACACTAACTCCATGATGACATTAAAAGAACTAAATGTTTATTGACTGCCTCACAATGAACCAAATATGACCAAAAACATTGTTATTACGTTTATGAATAAATTAACCAATAGTTCAGAGAAATACATTTCCCAAAAAATTTTATCTTTGTCTGTGATGATGAGTGTATATTTTTATTGTGATTTAATGACAAAACGTCCTCTAGAAACATGTTTGTACTTCACTGTGGGAAATAGGTTAGATAATGGATATGTCTAACGAATGTTTTCACTTCATCTAAACAGCTGTTCTTATTCTTTTATATAAACATTCAATACAATAGCTGTTATGGTTTTTATGGAAACCTGTTACATATTTTCCATCTTAAAAATCGCCAACATCCCACCCCCAGAGCTAAGGCTCAATTGAGCTAAATTAAAGCTAAATTGAGAAAAAAGATAAGGCAAATGACAATTTCCTTAATCAGTCAATAATATTGGAACTTAATTTTATACCTGAATTGTAAGAAAAGTTTGGATAAAACTATTTAGCTGGGAATAATGAATATAATGTCATTTTTAAAACTAATATTAAATGAAACAAACAATTAAGTACAAATCAAAAAGGAAAAGTTATGGTATTTGTTGATTATATACCATCTTAGAATATTTCTTGTGTAGAATGAAACTAAGTGGTGCATTTTAAATGAAACACGGAGAACTTTCTAACTTGAAGTTTCCACAAACGAAGGCCATTTTGCAGTGTAAATTTAAGGCGACTGAAAGTTTTTAACGGTTAAGTGGATTTACGAGCTTAACAATTTATTTTTACGTAATTCATAGAAAGATTATAGTTGAAATTAAGTTTTAACGTGAAGTAAATTAAAAAACGGTTTTACGGTGATAATATACAGCAAAAAATTAAAAAAAACTTAAAACTACGCGTTTAGGATATTTGACATGGCAAAATAAAGTAATCATTACTAATTAATCAAATACAAGTGAAAAAATATAAAAAATTTTTAATGTGAATAAATGCAATTCATTTTGTGTATAAGTGATGAGTAATAAAATAAAAAGTAAATACAAAAAATAAACCAATTTTAAATATACTGCAAGTAAAATAAAATAGCTAGTAAAATATTCGTAACAGTTCTCAAAATGAAAAAAAAAATCACAAACGACAAGAAATTCATGAATCGTAAACAACTATAAGATTTAAGAACTTCTACTATAATTCCTAAAGATGTAAACAATTGTTTATTAGTGACTTAACATAAAATATGTTTTATTTAAATACCTTCAGTAATTACTGTACAAGCTTTAATACTACACTACTATTTATAAAAACTATTATAAAACTAGCTTAGTCATGTCTGAGATTAAAACAAAAGTTTTATAAACGAAAAAAGTTAAATACAATCTTCAATATATCGTGCAAAAAATAACAAATGCATAACACCGCTAAACTTGAACTAAACAGGAAACAAAACCATTTGAATCCATTGAATTGGGTAGAATCCATTTGAAAAGTTATCCTTTATAAATTAGTCTTTCAATTACTTTGAGATGTGACTGAAGTAATCCAAAGCCTTTGAGCCAACGCATTTCAAAGCCATTAGATGGCTTTGATACAAATTAGTACCACAAACGTCCACGAGGCTTGGGACAAATCAAATAGCTGCTGCTGGCGAGTACATTAAATTCAAAGATGTGAAAGGCAAAAAGAGACACCAATTAATTACGAACTAAAAATAAACCCAAAAGATTAGTTAAGATTGAAATTTAAAGAAACCTGTTGTTGATAAAAAGTTTATCTATCATGTTTTCTGTGAATTGAAGTGGCTTAGTTGCTAGCATACCTTACTCTAAATGTAAGGCAGCTAAGTGGTTTGGATCCGGATGTTACCCATAGGTTTTTATGGGTAGCGGAGTTTGGGGAAAAATTTAAATTATTGGTTTCTAATGATATGATTTATTAATATTAAATTAGTTAATGGTAAAATAAAATGTAATACTTTTTAAGATAATTTCGTTTAAATCTCATAGATATTTTGTCTATCGTTATCATTCTTTTGTGAATAATTAATTTTCGTCCTTTTCAATTGCGCCTTTTTACAAGCGTAGTGAGATTTACACAATACTTTAATATGATAGTGACATTTAGTTATTGAATAAGGTTTAAACTAAAGCCAATATGAGAGGTTGTTGTTCTGACCCCTCATTAAAATCGATATAAATTATGGCCAATAAAAAATTAAAACCGCTTCATTAATTTGAAAATAGGATAATTCAAAGAGTTATGAGATAAAAAAGTAAAATATAATCAAACAGCAATCATTTGATTGAAAAACTTCCATTGGAAGATGTTAATTTACAATTCACTCTATAACCTTTAAGTGAAGACAATGAGACAACATAAACTTGAATGTAAATCCATTTGAGTAAGAAAGTGTCGTTGCCATTATGCGGGTCTGTTACCAACTCATCTAAATGTACGATTTAATCTTTATGTACTAGTTTTCATTAGTTTTTTTAGGTAAATTACTTAAATAAAGCATCTTATGGTGCCTTAGATACATATGTGAATGGTGCCAAGCATTCGAGTGCTTGTTATATAACTATAATTATATACTGACTCTTAATAATTTTCTATCATAAGACAAAATTTTTGAACAACGGTTGATATATCTCATGTGATTAACATGTAATCATTTGACTGAGGTCCTATGTTCAAATCCCATTAAACCTGCTAGATTTGAAATACTTCACCAAAAACGTATTTTTATAATATATTTCTACATAAATGATCTCCAGTGGGTACACTTCAAAGTATATATATGCAGAAATCTTTACCAAAGATTAAAATAAACGTTTAAAACATCAAATCCTTCTAGCCGTAGCTTTTGTCAAGTCAAAAAACGCTATAAATAAATAATTATTTAAGATACATAACCAATCTTCACACACAAATTTAAGCTAAGGAAAAATCTTCTCAAATATATTAATTTTGTTTTGTATTTTAATTACTAAAAATTTTATTTATAACAAAACAATCATTATTAAAGGTTTGAAATATATAGTTTTGAAAATATTTCTCTCTTTGGGTAATAGCACAAGTTTCTGTATCTTAAACAGTTCTTTTTATATAAAGTTTTTTATATAAAATACAAAATGGCGGCTAGTGGCTAAACGAAGGATTTTTCGACATATGTTAATAGAAATTTTTTGTTTATTTTGATGAGTACTATCACCCCTAGAAGTTTGTCCCCAACTTTAATGAACACCCTGTATATGCAGAAATCTTTACCAAAGATTAAATAGCTGTTATGGGTAAAAAATCAAATTTAGCTGCGTACTGCTTAGTCAAGTAAAGAGCGCTAAAAAACTTTCAAAAGGTAAAATATCTTCTCTTATTTCGATGTAAAGTGTTTGGAATAGAACAAGGAAAAGTCATATATTAAATATTTTTATTACATTTAGTGTGGAAAGCTACAAATTTTCGCTATTATTACAACCAGGAGTAATATTATTAAGGTTTTGCAAAATACCTATTAGTAACACCATCTTTGGTAACAATAGTCACACAAGTAATAGACTAGGTTATAGTAACAAATGTGATGAGTAATAGGATATAAGGACAGGATATAAGAATATTTGGATATTTAAGAGAAACAATTATTCTGTGAAAAACAACTCTAATAATACGAAACCCAATGAATAGATGCAAGAGAACTAACTGAATTATTCGACAGTGTTATATAATTTTTTAATATATCACCTTGTAAATGTTTGACTAAGATCTCTCTACACTAATAAAAAGCTTGTGAAACAAAACACAAGAAAAAACCAAGGTACTCAAACAGTTTACACGTATGTATAAATATGTTTTACAATTCAAGAGACAGACATGACCTGTCTTTGGCCCAGGTGAATATACTGGATCTTTAGGGATTCCTCTCAGGTTTTAGTCCTAAATCTGACCATGTCACTTTGCACCTGGGCTTCAAAATAAAATAACATACTTCTCTAACAAAAATAGCGTCATGTCTCAATTAACTGTGGTCTGATGGATTACTTATATATAAAAAAACGTCAGCTCACTCACTCATCACTAATTTTTCCACTTCCCAATTACCTAGGAGGCTAAAATAGAAATCTAATAGTTTTTGTGACGATTTTCCTATAAAATTACCCTATACGCATTCAAATTTCATGTTAATCTTATAAATAATTTTTTTGATTCCAACACATGTATCTTACCTTTTAAGGTATAAACAGCAGCTGTTTTTTTAAACCATTGAGCAATAAGAGCAAGAAAGATAGTAATTAATGGTATCTAATTACTTTATAAACATAATATTTCTCAGTACAGATTTTGGAGATAATGTTTTATGATTAAAAAAATGTTTCTGAAATGTTGGCTGAATTAAAAATATTTTTAATGTTTTGGTATACATATTACGTTTTAATGTTTTAAGTCCACATGAATACACACATTTCTTACAATATTTTGGCTTAAAATACCTGGATAGGTCACAAATTCTGAAAGCTAATAATAATTATACTATGTTTTATATTTGCCAGCGAACCTAAACCTAATAAATCTGTTTGTACATCGCTGCAACGCGTGACAGGTAACACTAGTTACTATATAAATAGAATTATTCTTAGTAAAGATTTCGGGGATTATATTTTATGATAAAAATAAAATGTTAAAGTTTTAGCCAAATTAAAAATAATCACAATGTTTATACATATTAAGTTTATGATAATAACCTACTGTTATATATTTTTTATATTTTCCTTTTTCTATCTAATTTATATAGATGGTTGATACTGTATATTATTATTGAATGTATGATTTTGTGTGTGTGCGAGAGTGTGTACCAGAATGTAAAATGATCAAGGTACCTTGGTGTACGATGATATATTCTGTCTCAATTTTTCATATATGTTTTAATGTCTCAAGTCCACATTAATATACCCACAACTTACAAAAATTTTGGCTTAAAATACCTGGATAGTCCATAAATTCATAAAGGTAATGAAAATTGATTATATTATGTTTTATATTTTCCAGCGAATTTGAACCTAATTAATCTTTTATATACATACCTGCGACGGTTAACACTAGTTCTTAATATTCCTAATAGTTTTAATAGAGTTTAATGGTTGGAGTCCTGGACTACGATGCAAGGAGTGACGAATTCATATACCCAAGATTCGTATTTTGCTTCACACAAATTTCCAAAAAATCTATGTAATGTAAAATAATAATTGATTAGTTGAAGTATTCTTAAAATTAATAGTTTTTTACTTTTAAGACTGTTCAAATTCAAATAGGAGATGGAAAATAGTGTAAAAGAAAAAGTGTTTGAATAGTCGCTTGTAGGTCACTTGTGGACGTGTTCGCCGTAAACAAAGTTTGAGACATTTGTCACCAACGCTCTGGCCCAACCACATCTACAACACATTAACACATACCACAACAAAATATTAATTCTACTCCCATGCCAATTTATCCTGTAAAAACAACTTAAATCAACAAATTTCAATAAAAGTCACTAAGTAATAATATTATACCAAGAATTATATATGATTTGAAATTGGCATATAAATTTTATATTTGCAACGACGGTGGCGTGTCCTGTAATCCAGGTAGTTGGAGGTCACGAATCGTAGATGGTTATGAGGGATGGTCGATGGATGTGATATTCTCTAGTTTGGTTAAACGTCCGTACTGTTGAATACGATGTTCATTCGCAAAGCCCATTATCGTAATTAGACAGAGCCAAAATTGTTGTTCGGATCTCACGTTAAACTGTAGGCGTCTTAGATGCAATTAGCTAATGGGCCATTTATTAACAGTCATGTCAAAGGAACACGCCAGTCTTATGTGAATAAAATAAAACTGACTTTCACTATTAAGTTATAATGTGAGGTGATACCTTATTGCAGCTGTGCGTCACTGGTTACAATGTTTAATTAAATTTCTACTCAAACGCATCTTATTTCGGGGCTCAGTGTCAAAGCTATTATCATCCCTTTGTAAACGCTCTAATTGAGGAAGTGAAACTATATTTGACCTAGGTTAGAATATTGGCACCTGGTATTAGTTACAACCCCTAGTTAAACTAGTAGTTGTAGCTAAAGTAATATTATAAGTTGTTTTGAATTTTTGTTCGAGATTTCTTACTTTCTATATTGTGGAACAAATGTGAATCCAATGTAAGGTAGCATACTCGTAAATATGCGCCAGCCTTGGAAAATAAGGTGAGAAAGGCCCCTTCAGTGAGAGTTGTAGAATGAAAAATACATATATATCACAAAAATGTGAATAAACCATTCCTCGAGGAAAAAATATAACTTAAAGCCTGTGTCAAAGAGTGAGTGACACAATCAGTTTCAGACTTTGAAATAAGTTTGAAAGGAATTTCAATTACTAAGTATGAAATATTAAATAATAATAGAAATTAACAACTAAAATATTCTGTATGAAGCCTTCAGAATGTTAGGGTTATTACGGCTTCGGGTGCAAGTGCTAGTATCTTCAGATAAATATACTGGATGTGATTAGATTAAATTAGATTAGATCATTGAAATGGCAATCATACTAGGTATAGGTATTTTAAGCCAATTATGAATGAAGATTGAGTGTATGGTGATTGTGGCGCGATCTTGTAGTCTTGTTACTGACTAAGGCTGACGTGTTCCTTAGACAGGACTGTTAATTAATAGCTCAACAGCATGGCAACTAAGGGACCTACAGTTTAACGTTGTATCCGAACCACTGCCTCTGAATTACGAATTGGTCTAATTATGAGGATGGCATTTGCGGATTAACATAGTATTCAATAGTGCGGACATTAATTGACATAAGAGTAATCTCACAACTATCCACAATTCGTGACCTCCAAGTAGCTGGATTACAGGACTTCGCCACCGTCCCAGTGTAGGTGTCTCTGATGATCAAAGAAAATCAACTATATTGCTTACTTCCCGCATCCATGAATATCCCCACTAACTGGTTTTATGTATTATTTGAAGGAACTAAGCTTAAAAAGAGTTTACTCATTTTCTTTATAAAACTTCTCTCTAGATTGCGGCATCGGGCGTACTTGGTTGATACAGCCCTTTAAAAGGCCTTGTTACCCTATGAAGGGGTCCTAATTGAGGAAGTGATGGACAATATTTGGCCCCGGCTCCGACATTAGTCAGTTCAACATTAGCCACGGCTAACAGTAAATTATGCCGAGGCGTCACAGTCAACCAAACGCCGGTGATAACGACATTACGCCCGCGTGCCGCGCGGGATTACGGCGTATTGTCGCGCCATCTTACCGGAAGTGACAGGCGTTGGCACACTTCCGGTCACGTGTCTGGTAATGACGTCGGTTTCACGCCGGATTTCAGTCTTATTCGATCGGTTTCGATATGAAATATAAATTAGGTTTCGTGCCTCTCTTCGACGCGGCGAGGTGCGTAATGGGATTTGGCCTAATAAAACGCCCCTTAATATAAGGTCGAGTGGCCCTAATAAAATAATCCTGAGAGGGGTTGGGAAACTAAAAGGTTGATAAGTAATATTGTTTGGTTATTTCCTAACCCTTGACATGTTACCGGTCAAGAATAAAGAGTTTATTTCCCGTTGGTAAACCTGGGACAATTTGTAAAGGTCAAAAACAATAAAGACATGTGGAATCCAACAGCTTTCATTAATATTATTTAAGAATATATTGAGCAATAAAATATTTTGTAATTGTTAGGTTGTTAGCAATTTGTAGGATGCAAAAGATGTTGTATAGTTACGAGATCAACTGTTTAGAAGAACTGAAAACATTTTCTTCAGGCACATCCGTGATCAAACCTATTTCCCTTAGGGATTTAAATAATGAACATTTTTTATCATGTTTGTGCACCGGTATTGTTGAAAAATACACTTGACAATTTTAAGTGAGATTTTAATATCTTTGCGTATCAGCTGGTTGTTTTACACACATCGGAGATTAAAAACCATAAACCTTTATTATTTTATCGCTCTAACTTTCTTTACGGTATTTTAATTCACCCAATGTCAATCGAAGGCCTCGAAAGGGGCCACGCTTAATCTAAATTACCACCAGAGGATAGTTTTGCGGAAAGAGAATAAGAAGAAGTAACATGATTGGCCGTCGGAAGTCACAAGCTAATTTAATCTGGTCTAATAGAATGAGGGGCGTGCGATGCTCCCTTGGGTTCTACCTTTGATTTTATTCCTACCGTTCACAATCACTTGTTTTTTCAAAGAGAACTATTTTACAAAGCGAATTGTGAGTTGTCACTTCTATTAGCACAGAGCTTTTAAGAGATCGAAAGGTATTGTGGGAATTTCGAAAGTCTCGCTTTTATCTCCTCTTTCATCCTATTTTAATCAAACACTATATTTGCCGTTGGTAAATTAAGTAAACCGGTGGAAGAAAGGTTTTGAGAAACAAATTGAGGAAAAGATTATTGTATTAGTATATTT
The DNA here is from genome assembly GCA_023375725.1 of Nephotettix cincticeps. Classification (NCBI taxonomy): domain Eukaryota; kingdom Metazoa; phylum Arthropoda; class Insecta; order Hemiptera; family Cicadellidae; genus Nephotettix; species Nephotettix cincticeps. Next base: position 62,702,309 of record CM041788.1, read on the forward strand.
ACCCCTGCTATCCGTTTTCATTTTGGTTGCAGTTGTGAATTTATTAGGGTTTAGACATCTAAAATAACTCTGCTTAAAATAACTTCTATACTATCTTTTATACTTTATAGATAACGTAATAGTCTATTTACCTTAACTTAAACAAAGAAGTGTTATTGTAAAAAACTGACTCATAAAAATGAATTATTGACCACAAAATAGTAATAGTTGGGTGTCTTGCTGCCCAGTGGTTAGCGTCTTGGATTCCGGTGCAAGAGGTCACGGGTTCAATCCCGGGATGTCCATCTGGGTTTGCACCGCCTGGGTGATATCACTTCTTGCCTTAACTAAAATGCCTATGCTGTAGATAGTATGATAAAAATAACATTCATAGTCCAAAATGTAATTAAATCAACAAAAAATTATCCTACGTTAACTTTTTATTCGACTCCTCAACGTAAAATTTAGTTAATTAAAACTGATTTTATAATCAATGTCACAATTTTATAATCATATTGAAATGGATTCAATAACAATCTAATTTCGTAATATAGACATTTATTAAGGACTTTAGTTACAGGAAATAACATATTGCTAAACTCCATTTAATAGATCTTATATGTGTTCCACGGCACAAAATAAATGATATATATATGAATCCGGAGACAAATATTTAGAGTAAGAATAGTTTTGACACCTTAACAACTGTACAATCTTTTAAATAAAATAAAATGTAGAGAAAAATGCGATGACCGTAAAATCATTTTATCTCTATTAAACAATTTTTTGTCAGATTTAACTGTCAACTGTTTCGTCAAAATTAAACTGAGAACAAAAATTTGACCTAAAAATGTATATTTTATCACCTAGTTACATACAGCTTAAGGTTAACTATAAAGGGTAATACCTGAGGTCATAATGTATACAGTATAATTTCAAAGGGTGAACAAAGTAGGAGAGCGAATTATTTGTGGCACCTCTTAACAGACAAAGCCTAGTTTAACATACAAATCATTATTTACTTTATCAAAAAAAGAATTTTGACTTATGTATGATGTATATATAATGTTTAATGTAGGAATAATAAGCATATGTTCATCAAAACGGTTGAAGTGAGTATATATTGTCTCTAATGTACTAGTATCATGTGGTATCTATCGATTCAGAACCAATAATAGACCAATTCTTTCCTCTTCTTTCCATTACTTCTTCAAAGCAAGACGAAGTAAGGACTACTTGTAATCAATAAAGACAGACACATAAAAATATCAATCTTTCTTCTTCTTCTCCTTAAGTCTTTATATCAAGGAAAAAAGTCATCGCTATTTGTAATCAATAAAGACAGTATCATGAAAACATAATTTTCGATCCTTAAATCGAATTATAGTTTAGGAAAAGAAAATCTTCTTATACACTCCAAAACGAAGTACTCTTATAATTTTCGAGGTATACGTATTGAGCATTCGTGTCACTTTCTGATACGTATATGATAATTTGAACAGTTAAAAAGTACGAAATCAAATCGATCATTTTTAATTAATCATAAAAATTTAATCATGTCAGCAGCTATTGCTAAATCTATTGATATCAAATATAAATTTAAACACGCCATTAACTTTTGAGAATGTTTAATACCCAGCCTCCCCCAGTAGCCGTCGTGCTACACTGTCACCCGTCTTGACAACATTACAAGCTATTAGAGCAGTTTGTAATTAAAAATAGCGATTTATCACGGGAGGTGTGAAGGCAATACCAGGCACAGCTGGGTCATCAAATTAAACTGGATTCAATTGAATCTTCATGGTCCTGGTTGGAGGAGTTTAATATCCTACTACAATACGGCGGGATTCTTCACGCAGTGACGTCACCGATGAAGGGTTGCTAGGCTCCGCCTCCGGGAGATCGACCAATGGGGTCGAGTTTGGTTTTTTAACCGGTCCAGCTGCCCCTGTTAATAATCTCGAGCATGACGGTTACATTTGTTTACAATGATATTAATATCGAAGATTTGATAGAGGGGTGAGGACAGAGTTGCCGGTTTTGCAGTCTGTGAGAGCTGATCCTGCGTCAATTTAACGCTTTTTTAAGCCCAGTAGCTTTTGTTTTTAAAATAAGAAAATAATAATACAATACTTACTAAAAATAAGGGAAAGGGTGGTATTTTTAATATTTAAGTCACACATAATGGCATTAATCACACCAACCTGTCTTTTATGTTTACGTTAAAATACACGTTAGGTCAAATCATATGTGAGTAATCTATAATATTATAAAGAAGAGGTGGTTTCTGTATGTTTGTGGGTTTGTTGTGGCAAGTAAACGTGGAAAATACTGAACCGATCGGTTTTAAATTTTACACAAAGGTAGATCTTAAACAAATGCAACACTTAGGCATATTCATTTCCGTAAAATCCCCTCGGGCTACGCCCCATGAACATCCTAAGTTTCAATGTTTACATTTTCAAAGAATGAAAACATAAAATTACTTCAATGTCAACAGCTGTGAACACTAAAATTTGACAGTTCGGGAAGAAGAAGAAGAAAGAGCTGCCGTGACCGTCCTAGGTTTCAATGTTTACATTATTTCTAATGACAACATGCACTTACACTATATTTTGACAGTTCGGGGAGAAGAAGAAATTTAGTTGATTTTACAGATAAACTGCTGGATCTAGATTAGTGAACTATTGGTTCAAAATAGTGGAATAGTAGATTTTAAGTTTTCTCCCGATGACTATTTCTATTTCGTTAATCTTTTTCCAATATTTGACAGATGTTACTTTGTCATGTTGTGCACACTCGTGTTTTGTCATTTTGTAAACAATAAAGAATTAATTAACAATAATTTAAATGTATCAGTAGAGCCTAGACCTTTCAGCCTTTTTCACCCGTGCAAAGAACGTGTACTTTGGCTAGTGATTAATATAACATTATATATCAGAATATGGTAGTTACGAGCAAAGTGTGGATCAACCCTGGGATTTTTTTATACTTTGATATTTTGTTCTCTATGTAAGAGTGTAATAGTAACTGGAAACCTACACAACCACTTGACAAAAAACAGTTACAAGATGGGCGAGATGGTGATAGTTGGTACTGTGTTATTTACCACTATGGTAATGTCGGATTTATACATTCCGGCAAAACACTCCACAAAGTAAAGTTCACTAAAAATATTTTTAAACTATTTTAAAGCAACAGGATCTTTATTTTGTTATTATTGTTCGGAAAAAACAATAACCGCTGTAGTATTGCTGATGTAGCGTTGTTGTTAAGTAGTAGTTGGTTACTAACAGTTTTAAAATGTCAACAGTACGAAAAAATCAATAAACAAAATTCGATCGTCTAACTCATCCTTTTAACTATTTTCGGACAATTTACTATCTGGTTTCCCGAAACTAGACCAATAGAACAAACGAAAATTGGGATTCACCCATATATTGTTTAGGATTACCAAGAAAATATAAAAATAAGGATGTGTGGAACAGCATGTAAGGAATTCGTCACCGAAGTGTCACTTTTACCTAAGTTAGGAAAATTAGTGAGAATTAATAAATTGTTTGGCACGAGTGATGAACTATACTTCTCGCCTAATGGCTATATTTTTTTATAAATTTATAATTTCTTCGAAGACTATCCTCTTTCTTTGACCCAAACGTATTGTTGACAGCTTTTTATGTCCTATTTACCCTTATTATTCTTATAGAGTCAGCATCTGGGGATCTGAAAACAGTTATACAAAACAAAAGTTTCACTCTTCCAAAAAAAAAGCTGTCAGATTCATATTTCATCTGAAATTAATAGAATATTGCAAGCAATGTTTTCGTCGAAACAGGGCTGTTTACCTTCCCATCAGTCTATATATTTTATACCCTAATATTTCTCCGAAAAAACTTCAATGTCTTCCAGAGCCTGGTGCCTAAATACCAGTACAAAATGAGAAAATAGAAACATTTTTAACATTATTTATCATAAAACGTCATTCTGTAAACACCACATGTTTTAAAAGTCAATAATATTGATTAACTCCCTTCCTGATCACTTCAGAATTGAAACAATATTTAGTAAATCAAAAAAGGGACTTAAGGGGTGTCGGACTTAATTTTGGTCAAAATTTTGTTTTTGTGGGGTTTTACTGTTTTGAGTTCTTTTAAGCTTTAATTTCATACCTCATCTATTGAATTATGACAATTATTTCTTATTATCTAGCCAAATATAAAAGTGAATGTTTTTCCGAATTACAACGCTATTGCTATATCATCTGTTTCGTTGCGTTTTCCGAAAACTAATTTATTTTACTCAAAAACTAAGAGAGATATCTCCATAATTTTTGTTTTGTTTTGTTCCACTCTTTTAGGTCTACAAAATAAACAGAAGATTTTGTTGTGATATTAAAAAAAACAAAGAGATTGCAAAGAGATCTACCGATTGAAAAATTATAAGGATATCTCTTCTAGTTTTTGAGTTATGTGTTCCTAAACATGAATAAAATAGCATTGCGGAGATAGCTCGCTCGAACCCCCTTAAGGAAGATATGATACAAGAATGTTTCTATAGCGTTAAGTGTTTCCTATGTAAAAATATTGTATAGGTCTCTTTTTCTATTTTAATACAATTTTATGTATATCCTATGACGCAAGCCAAGGCAATGAAGGAATGTTTGAATCGAACGAAATTAAAACATTTTAGTGATTGTGTTTATAAATAAAGGTTTCATATATTATTAGATTAGATTAGATTATTGAGATGGTGACCATACTACAAGGTAGGTATTTTAAGCCAAGTATGGATGAGAATTGAGTGTAGGATGATTGTGGCGCGATCTTGTAGTCTTGTTACTGACTAAGGCTGACATGTTCCTTAGACAGGACTGTTAATTAATAGCCCAACAGCCGATTACAAAATGAAAACTAAACAATACAATTAAAAAATATTTTTATAATAATTATTTGTAATAACAAAATAAAAAGGGTTTTATAGAAACATGAGAATAGAAATAAGCTTTTGTTATTATATATAATGAAACAGCTACTAATGAAACGTTGATAAACTTTAGAATTTGACGCTATTATCGTATGATATTAGGATATAATCTGTCTTACGACACATCTTTCTGAGAACGTTGTCATTATTCGATATTACGTGGAACACAAAGGATGTGGGTTGAAAACATCCCAAGAATCGTTAAAGTCGCTTTTAGTAAACAAACATTTTCTTTAGAATGTCAGCTCGTCGATAGGAGTATATGTTTTCTTTGTATCAGGTTCTTTCAATAATTAATGATGTAAAATAATTTCATAGCTATGCTGTTCAAGTTCAAAGCTTTGTGCTATATTTGGATGCTTATCAATATGTAATTAATATTATTTCGTTATTAGAGGGAAAATAATTTAGGAACAGAACAAAATGAAGATGAACCATTTTGCCTTCCTCTTAAAAGATTGATAATCACATCAACTCGATCACCCTGGTTCACTTTGATTGATTAAACTTGTTTCTAAACTTCTTCCTAATTGACTTGAGTCTTGATTGTGTCAAGAGCTTTGCAGTGGTCTGTACCGAGTGAAATGGTGTTCATTTTAAAAATGTAGATAATAAATTGCAGAAATTTATTTCAGTGGATCAATCGTTGAAAAAAATATGATAACCAATTTTTGTAAAAAAACGGGAAGATAAAGGGTTAGAGATCATTAATCACTAAAATATAAAATAAATATTATCATCATAACAGTTTAAAATACCTAGTGAGTAAGGAAAAAAAGAATCACATTTTTTAAAGATTTAGGAACAAGCATATTACAGAAATAGTTCTGAAAATTGTATTTTAGTTTATATAACAAGTCAAGTGTGAAATATATAAAATGATACATTTATGAAAGTATAAATTAAAAATAGATTAAAATAATAATTTTTTTGCATATTAAAGAAATGAAAAAATACATTATCTAGAATTAAGTGGGTTTGTACTCAAAATATACAATTTATATTTTGAAAACGAATATTGATATTACTAACCTTAGTATTCAATTCAGAAAATTCACAGAGAATATTCAAAAACCTCTTCCAAAACTATATTCCTAGTTTCATTTCCGATAAATACAGTTTTTATAAAATCTTTGCTTTTGAGTTCGCTGAAGAAACTTCTTCTTGAGTGAGAAGTCAATTGACAGTTTAAAGGAGAGATGAAATAAATAAATAGTCAAACCCAATAGACCAATGCCATGTTACCCAGTAATTCTAAAATTCATTTTGTTCAATCACAACAGCATGAAATAAAAAGTTCTGCGCAACTAAAATTCACTGGTCAAAAAACATTGGTCCTTGCTTTTGAGGAGTAATGTGCAATAAACTCCTGAACTTACCTGCATTAATTTCGGATTCGATTCTAATTTTAGAGAGGATGACATTTTGGTTTCATAATTTATTTGATTCTAACAAAAATGTTTTGTTGAGTTATGACGTGTCCAGAGTAGAGGTTTGTTTAGAAATTTAATTACTGGAGTAGAGAGATTAAAACAAATTTCTATTTAAAAAAACACATTTTCGTCATACTGCTACGAAAACGATAGTTTTTAATATATGCTCTTCAGGTCAAAAACTATTGTTCCCCAACCTAGGGAGGAAAGAGTTGGATGATGACGAGTTCATCAGATGGCTGTTATTTTTGATACTTTTAACGTTTAACTAAAGTCGCGACCTACCCAGGTAAGTATTTTAAGCCAAGTATGAATGAGAAATGAGCGTAAGATGATTGTGGCGCGATCTTGTAGTCTTATTACTGACTAAGGCTGAAATGTTCCTTAGTCTGGGACGGTGACGACGTCCTGTAATCCAGCTACTTGGAGGTCACGAATTGTGGATAGTTGTAAGCGATGGTCGGTAGGTGTAGTGTTCTCTTGTGTAGATTAACGTCCGCACTATTAAATTCTACGTTAATCCACAAAAAACCATCCTCATAATTAGACCAATTCGTAATTCAGAGGCCGTGGTTCGGATTCCACGTTAAACTGTAGGTCCATTAGTTGCCATCGGCTGTTGGTCTATTCATTAACAGTCCTGCCTAAGGAACATGTCAGCCTTAGTCAGTAACAAGACTACAAGATTGCGCCACAATCATCCTACATTCATTCCTCATTCACACTTGGCTTAAAATACCTACCTGGGTAGGTCGCCATTTCAGTTAAAAGTATAAAGTATAAAGTCCTTGGGTTTTAAATATTTACCTTTACCTTATACGATAAGAATAACTTTTTCTCCGGTAATGAAGTATACTATTTTATACAATCAAATTCAGGCAGGAAAAGGTAAACATATTATATTTTAACAATACCCTTGTACGGAGAAGAAGTAATCGATCAGACTTGTTTAAGGTTAAAAAACCAAATGAACTGTTTTTTTTAAAGCGGTGAGATTTTGAAGAGTATACTAAAAAGATATATTCAAACCAATCGTTTCAAAGCCTTAAACCATTTTTGTAGGGCATGACCCCCAACACTACATTACCATAAACCGTCCGTTGATGCACATCCTCGACTCTGAACGCCTCCTGGATAGGAAGTGATCGTTACCAACAATCAAACTCGGTGCATGTCGGCAGCTCATCGGCCCAAATTGAATCGCACCCTCTGATTCAGCACTTCAGCTATCATTAATTACCGGCTGTTTACGTCAATAAAACTTCCAAATTAACCGGGTGACTTTTTCCGACGGTTCGGGCGGCCGCCGCCAGGGCGCGTGTAGGGGTGCAACAATAGGGCACTTTTTGAATGGGGCCGGGGTCGCTTTGAGTTTGAGTCAGTTCTACTCTGCAGCTCCTGGGTGCCGCATCAGCTGATCGAAGTGGCGAACTCAGTGGGTCATTTGTACAAGTTTCAAGCGCTTTAATTGTGTATGGGAGTTTTTATTTTAGTGGTTATTTCGTGTTTTATATTTTAATCTTATCGTTGAAAATGTCTCGGTCATTTTTAATGGACTCTATAATCAACAACCCTCACTGTGGTCAAAGTTCACCGCCCTCTCCTTTATCCTCACCGGCGAGTCTTCCATCATCTCCAGGATCTCCCTTCCCCTACCCAGCCTTTGGAGGATACCTGTTTTCGTTCATGCCACCCCATGGATTTCCAAAACCTGCAACCCCGGCGTTGTCCATGCTCTACCCTCCGTACCCGTTGTACGACCACGACGCCAAGCTCGTCCGCCCTGTACCTCTGCCGTCGCTCAGGAAGGCGTCAGCGTACTCCCCTCATCGGCCCCGACCTGCGCCTAAGGCAATCAGAGGTGATCCGGTCAAGGAGTCCACACAACTGGCCCTTCCAGGTGAGTTATGGTGTTAGTCATGTCAACAATGTGTTACAATATTGTTTTGTTTTGAAATTCGGTTAATTGGTGACTCGGTTGGTAGCGTCACGTATTCTGAACGAGACAGCGATCTCTTGCGCGGGTTAGGAACTCAGTGTTCCACTTAGTTTAACGGTAGTAATGACCATTGTACTTTGTTGGATTTCTTGTTTTCCCACGAATCTCTATAGTCCACGTGGGCGAGCAAAGTACAGTGAAAACGAGTTCATTACGAAAATCCACCTCTATGCTATGAAAATTATTAGGCATCTCTATAAATGTGTATATGTTATAGCTACTTAATTAAAATTCGTAAAATGTCTAGAAATAAAAAAAATTAAATTTAATTCAGCACTCAGATAAAATTCAAAAATGGTAAAAATATACTTAGCACATAGCAGGATTAAACCACACATAAATTTATCAACATTTCTAATTATAGTGGATATATGTTTAAAAATAGTCATAACGTAAACAAACAAAAAAGAGGTCAACATTATGAAATACATCGAGTGTTCATTTAAAACTCCCGTTTGAATACATGAAATGGTATTGTAAGAGTGATATTATATCTTTAGTAAAAAAATGCTTCTTTATTTGTTTAAAGTTAAGGTCTTAATTATTTAAAAAAATAAACTATTTTCTTTATAAATAACATTAAAATAAATTAAATTAATTTATATGATATCTTGTTTATGTTTAACTAGCTGACCCGGCGAACTTCGTAACGCCTGACAGTAAATACATGTTAACTTTAAGTTTGGCCATGTTCTGAAGTCGAATAGCAATACGGCTTTATTGTGAAAGGTTGTATATCCTGGGTCGCGGCATAGAGAATAACAATACTGAAACGATAAATAATAACATTCCTATAAAACAAATAAATCTGAGTGGATTAATTCACATTTTTCAAATCGAACCAAAATCCAAACCAAACCTAACTGTAATACGGCTTTTATAGGAAAGATATACAACAGCTGATTATTATAATAAACGTAACAATATAAACATTTTAATTATCATATAAACACGTGATTTTAATCAGACAGAAAATGAATATAAATACATAATCCCCCAAAACCGTAAACTATTAACGTGGTGAATAAAGCTGTTCATTTTTTACAGTACACATTTTCTTCATAGTTTAACATTAATGAATGATTCAGATGGCATTGGATAGTAAGCATACGGTATTGCTAATGGAAAGTAAACCAATCAGCTGTAGCTAAGAAATCAATGTTTTCATTGTAGACAATTTGTAAACAAACTTACTCTCCATAAGGTTAACATTAGAAATTAAAACGCCATAAAATGGAAACTTATGGGGTTTTCGAAAATATTTTTTCACTAAAACCTTCCCGGACACATATAGAGCAACTTCCTAAAATTTCATGGCGATCGGATGAGTAGTTTGGCAACGCATAAAGGACATACAGACAGACAGACAGACATACATTCAATTTTATATATAGAGATAAATGTTACACCCCTTTAAACAGTTTTATATTTTATTTAGTATAAGAGGTTTGTGATCTCGAGCGTTTATTTATAGTTCATATTCCCACCGCTTCTGGAGTATTGCGCTACGGTCGCGTACTCGTGCGGTAAGTGTTAGTGTAAGTGTAAATGACAAGCTGCTCAGCCTGATGCCATTAGCCATTAGCTCCGCCATCAGCATCAGAGCCAATGGGAGCTCTCAGTAATACCTGTACACAGTACTAAACGACTACAGCCCAACAGTACAGTCTACAGCCATGTTGGATTTTCTTCTTCATGTCTCTGTTCTAACACAAATTTTCAAAAAAAGACTCATTAAATTCATTTCAAATTAGATGTTTTTCAGAAAGATATTTATCAGTGACATAAGTGATTAATACTTTGATAAATCATTTCGGAAATTGGCAATATAACTTTTTTGAAAGTAGATTTTAGCAATGCTTTATCATGCATCAATTGGCTAAGTCTAAACATTGAAATCAGATAGATAAAGTCGTTATAATGGACTAATAAATCGAGTCTAATCTTGTACAAAAAAGGTTTAGCGTTTGCCCAAATTTAACCTTGGTCTTATGGGGAATGAGTTTAACAAGCGGACTGTTGATTTAACGATAACCTACAAATAAATGCCTAGCCATGTAGAAGATTTTTTGTTAAATAACTTTCTTAAAATGTCTTATTTTGCGCATTACCAAGGTAAGAGAAAAGAAAAATAACAATGGCTGAGGATTGGTTTAAATTTATTAATAGTTTTTTTAAATATAGGATCTATTTCGAGATAAGGAGGGTGGTAATAGAAAACAAATAAAAAATATCTTGAATGAGAGATTGAAAAATCATGAGAAATCGAAAACCTTGAACATGTTATTAAAAAGAGAAGGATTTACTGTCTATTTAAACGATAATACGTTGAAATCCTTATTGTTGTATAAAATAACTATCAGTAAGCCCGTCCTTTGTACGGGTTGTAGGATTCAGTTTGAAGAAGAAAGATCATCATATCAAAATGTAAACTTGAAATCCTAAACAAATCAATACAAATAAAATAAATCAATACCCAGCTTTATTACTATTAGTTTTACGTTAAAATAACTTTTTAATATAGTATGATTTCGAAATGGGTTTAAATCAATCACCAATATAAACTAAACTAATATTGATTTAACAGCTGTTTGTTTTTCTTTCTATTAAATCTTTAAACTACAAAGACAGCTGATTATTGCCAGTAGCTTATTCTTTTAAAACTGAAGCAAACTGCGACCAATATCGCGTGAAATGTGGGGTTTTAAATGCTCGTTATTTACATTTCATGGGTCGGCGGACACTTTTGAGCCTTTAAAAACCTTCTCTGGAATGTAGAGGATGTATGGAATAATTTTCATTGTAATCAGTTCTCCCGTTTTTTCGGAGAAGACGGCGTAAAATGTCTCCTGGATCGTCACAGACAAACAGACAAAAATTGAGATAGATTTCGGCTTCTCTAACGCAAGAAAAGTAAAAGTAACTAAAAAATTAATAATTCTGAGCAACGTACAGACAAAACTCTAATTTTATTTATATAGATGAGTAGGTTTTAACCATTTAATAAATTAAACATTTAATGAAAAAAGTGAGTACAATAAAAACTATATTGTATAAAACTTTATTTTCACAATAAACTTTTTTCCTTTCCTAATTGCAAAAAGTTTATTTCCTTGAGAATGGATTTAGAGAATTAGTTGTAAATATAAAATAAAACAAATACATTGAATTTATGGTAAACTTATACATATTTTGTTATTTATTAGTTACATTGAAATCAACACCCTAGTCCGCACTAAACCAAAGTTAACAAAATAAACTGATTAATTCAACTAGTTAATGTTTACTAACAAGGATTATTCGATAAAACCGAATTCTCTGTAATATTTTCGATCTTATCAAAACAAATTAATTACCGTGGTGTTAATGGATTTGTTGAACCTCGAACCGCAGTCGTTAAAATCGTCAAGTTAGTTGGAAAGGTGGTTAAAACTTTTAATTACATTTACCTCTTTGGAAGAAGAGGAAGTCGTTATCAAGATTCAAAAGTGAAGCTTGAAACCTCTTTTAGCAAGTTATCTAATCTTCACTTCTACTTGTGATTAACGAGCAAATGATACAGTTTGAGTAATTGAACCGGCTTCACGAGCCTCAGCCGAGTTTTACTACGATTTGATTCGAACTTTGGTTTATTTGCTTTATTTTGATTGGATAAACTCCAACTCTTTTGTGGTTGCTGGTGGGAAAGAAAAATTCGTCACACGCCGGGAAGGTGGCTGTTGTTGGTATAGCCGAATAGGTTTGCCTCTCAAAGTTTTCCATTGGGTTCCATCAGAGAGATCACATTTTTTCGTTAGAGGTTTTAATGTATTGCTAGTTTATTTTAGAGATACCTTCTAACCTTAGTTAAATTAATCACGGAAAAATATCCTATAAATAGAGAGGTAATAAATAGTTTTGAATTATTTGAATGGTTACTAAACTAGTTTTCTTTTTGGAAAATAGTGCAAGGCTTATCGACGTCACGCTCTATACTTTATACTTTACTTTACTTTTAACTGAAATGGCGACCTACCCAGGTAGGTATTTTAAGCCAAGTATGAATGAGAAATGAATGTAGGATGATTGTGGCGCGATCTTGTAGTCTTGTTACTGGCTAAGGCTGACATGTTCCTTAGACAGGACTGTTAATTAATAGCCCAACAGTCGATGGCAACTAATGGACCTACAGTTTAACGTGGAATCCGAACCACGGCCTCTGAATTACGAATTGGTCTAATTATGAGGTTGGTCTTTGCGGATTAACGTAGTATTCATTAGTGCGGACGTTAATCCACACAAGAGAACACTACATCCACCGACCATCGCTCACAACTATCCACAATTCGTGACCTCCAAGTAGCTGGATTACAGGACGTCGCCACGGTCCCAGTTAAAGTACGTAATAAAGTAGATATATTACGTGACTAAATATCCACCGGCTCGGGTTCGAATTCATTTAGAGCTAATAATTTTGTTGTTCCATTCTGCATTGGCCTTTGATATCCTTTGCGCGAGGAAAGGTTGTTTTTGTATAGAAAAAATCTGCAAATGCATTGATCAAAGGAAAAATAAAAAAACGTAGGGTAAGGTACACAACTGCTGGTAATTTTATTTATCTACAAACAAAATTTAAGTTGTGATACAATTTTGACTAAAGAGACTAAAGAAAATAGTAAAATATATACAGAAAATTGACTTAAAGAAGAAATTGTCCTAATACTTCTGTGAAAACAACAGTTTGTATGCTTATATGTTTTAATATTATTTAATCTATATAAATAAAATTAGAGTTTTGTCTGTACATTGCTTAGAATTATTAATTTTTTTGTTATTTTTACTTTTCGTGCGTTAGAGAAGCCGAAATCTATCTCAATTTTTGTCTGTTTGTCTGTGACGATCCAGGAGGCATTTTACGCCGTCTTCTCCGAAAAAACGGAAGAACTGATTACAATGAAACTTATTTCATGTACTCTCTAAATTTCAGAGAAGGTTTATAAATGCTTAAAATTGCCCGCCGCCTCTTGAAAAGTAAATAACGAGCATTTAAAAACCCACTTTTACGCGATATTACTCGCATTTTGATTCAGTTTTCAATGAATAACCTACTGATAATAACCATCTGTCTTTGTAGTTTGAAGATTTAATAGAAATAAAAACAATCAGCTGTCAAATCAATATTAGTTAGTTTATATTGGTAATTGATTTTAAACCCATTTCGAAATCATACTATATTAAAACGTTATTTTAACGTATAACTAATTATAATAATTGTATAAATGTTCTAATCTATTTAATTGTAAAGTAATGCTAAATAATAAAGCTGGGTATCGATTTATTTTCTTTGTATTAATTTGTTTAGGATTTCAGGTTTACATTTTGGTATGATTATCTTTCTTCATTAAACTGAATCCTACAACTCGTACAAAGGACGGGCTTACTGCTAGTATATAATAATATGATTTGTGGGTTGAAAGCAATCCATTCAAAACTTAGGAAGGGAAGAGTCATCTAATGTCCAGGTCATCAGCTGCTTTTTATTATGATTTGGAACAGATAAATGCATGTCAGTGGCATGCTATTGATAGTATCGGAATTAATAGTAAATTATCATGGCATGAACACAGCTGACAGTCAGTCAGTTGATTGTTACCAATGAAAGTATTTTTTCGTCTGTAAAATCTTTGGTTTGTTCAGCAGTTAGCTCAATATATTATGCAGTCTGACCAAACATATAACTAATAATACGGGTCTAAATGTCTTTTTGTTACTCTCTCAAATTACAGTAGTTTGTTGGTGATGTGGGTCATAAATGTGGATAGGAGTAGTTGCTATTACACCCAGAGTGCATACAACATGTTTAATACCGTTACCTAATGGCCAGTCAGAGGTAGCTATATTAAATGTTTTTGTACTAATCTGGAAGTTTCTCTATATCTAACGTTTCCACAGATTTAGTTTTCTAATTTGAAAATTTTAAAGAAAACCTTAGTTTATCTTTATGCTAAGTATATACACAATAGCATTAACTGTTCCTGTTCTTCATACAGTGGGGTGATACGCGTCAGTCGTGCGAACAAACCCCTTTTTATCAGTGTGTGTTACAGAACAAAAAAATTGTAACTATGTTTTTTGATAAAAGAAATATACATTCTACTGATAATAAAAAAATCGTATCAGTAGATTGGCACATACTTATTCCCTCAAAAAAATAATAATAATATAACTAGCGTATTATTAAATACTCATTGAAATATCATTTCACAAATTTGAAAATCATAAAGAAAACCATTCAGATAATCCTTATGCTAAGTATAGGTAGAAGAAAGTAAAACAATATTCGTGTTCGTACTACTCCTATAAAATAAAACATATTTTGAGGTATTCTGGTGAAAATTAAAAACCATTGTCGTCAATAAAATCGAGTATTCAAAAATGTTTCGTGTATGATATGAGAATGAACACACCAGTGAGAGTACAATTTTTTATCTTCTACAAAAACCTGCTTACTGCGCACGGTTAGTATAATTATTATGTTTTATCTACGACAATTGCAAAAAGTACCAATAAAGATACTGAAATGAACATAATTAATAGGCTCATTATTAAATGGAAATTGAAAACCTTTACATTTTGAGTTCATAACGATACAGATTTGTCACAACAATGCAGCTTCTAGACAAATCAGAGCCCGGCATTTGACGAAAGTAACATTATTATGGATATAATGAAATTCACAATAAGCTGATTTATCTATAAAGATGCGTTTTAGTAGCTAACCTCAAATGTGAGTTTTGAACCAGCAGACAGGAGATCAATTTAACTCCGGAAGAGATAAATGTAAAAGTTCGTGTTGTAATTAACAACCTGCGAAATTTAAACATGCATAGGAAAAATATAACCAGGTTTTAAAGTTTTAAAGTGAAAATAATATGCGTTTATTTTCAGAAAATGTTTTAGTTGTTTTTTTATGAATTGCCCAAATACAAAGTACCAAAATCGGAATAGTTTTATACTTAATACTTTTAACTGAGATGGCGACCTACCCAGGTAGGTATTTTAGGTCAAGTATGAATGAGGAATGAATGTAGGATGATTCTGGCGCGATCTTGTAGTCTTGTTACTGACTAAGGCTGACATGTTCCTTAGATAGGACTGTTAATTAATAGCCCAACAGCCGATGGCAACTAATGGACCTACAGTTTAACGTGGAATCCGAACCACGGCCTCTGAATTACGAATTGGTCTAATTATGAGGATGGTCTTTGTGGAATTTAGTATTCAATAGTGCGGACGTTAATCCACACAAGAGAACACTACATCCACCGACCATCTCTCACAACTATCCACAATTCGTGACCTCCAAGTAGCTGGATTACAGGACGTCGCCACCGTCCCAGTCAATGGAATATTGTTGGTTATAAATAAAATAGTGTATGCAACGATTGTATTACGCCTCAAAGCCATGATTGAGATGTAAATATCTCACTAGTGCATAAACTACTATAAAAATAGATTTTTTCTCAAAACCTTACAAAGGTATGGAACTATGTCCAAATTTAGGCGTCTCTTTACCCATTACTCCAACAGTTCCAGAGCCAGCTTCTCACATCGGCTCTCCCCTGCTGGGTCATGTCAGCCCGTCGGAGCGAGAGAGAGAGAGGGATAGGGATCGCTCCAGCCCTGAGAGTGACCGCGACCAAGGGAGTTCCAAGAGGATCCGCACCGCGTTCACGTCAACACAGCTGCTAGAGCTGGAGCGGGAGTTCTCCTCCAACATGTACTTGTCCAGGTTGCGCAGGATAGAGATCGCCACCTACCTCCGGCTCTCCGAGAAACAGGTGGGTCCCACACACTCATTGTGTGGCATGTTACATAATTTTAGCGAATTTCCCATATGGAAGAAGCTATTACCGTAGGTCTCATGGCAAGGCTTAAGCCCGGGACCATATTATTTTTTCTTCTTTAGGTGCCCAGAGACCGAAAACAATAGTCGTTGTGTGTGTGTGTGTGTGTCTGTGAACACGAAAACTCTCGTAAAAATGGTGTGATCGAGACCAAATTTGGTAGAGACATGTATTCCTACATTTTCTCGGACGAGTTCGTAAACCAGACATATCAGTCAATGGGAACTGGTAGTTTGGGGGGGAGGTTTGTCATATATAATTTAACAAATTTTAAAATTTTATCTTTCACCATTAGAATCAGCTTTAAAAACTTCATAAATTAGTTCCTTAAAGTTTTTCTCTACCTCCAATGGTTACCGAGATATTAAAAAATCTAAACACAGTACGTTGTATTTTGGGGCTGCAATGTTAACCTTATGGAGGATAAAGAAAAATTAATATTTCACTTATGAATCAATATTTTTGGATTAGACTTGGTATTTACCTTCATGTGGTTGAGATCTACCAATTTATGCTTAAAAATCATAGTTTATGTATTGATCATGGCAGCAAACCTGCACACTCTTTCCCAATGTTAATCATATAGGGAATAGGCAAACTACTTTATTTATGGACAGATGTTGGTATAATTGTTAAAAAAAATTGTTTATGGTAGAAATGCCTACTTTTAGTGTTCCTCACAGCAGAAAACCTGCACACTTTTTCCCATTTTAATCTTAGGGAGAATAGACAGATTTTGATACAACTTGTCATATATTATTATTATTATGTTATTGATTTGAAATTCGCTGAGTACGCAGGTCTGCTGTGACGGGGGTATTTTGTTTATTATTTGAGAGAGTTTATTAGGTGATTATAGCTCAAAATAGAAAGATCACAGTTGTAAAAGCTGCTTTTTGTAGTGTTTCATATACATTTCTTTTGACAAATATATTATTGATATTTTTAAGCACTATTGTAAATAGCTTATTGTTTTTTTAGATTAAGTAGAATTATTCACCACCTTTGGTAAGACATAATGAGATAATTATTGTTGCGTGTAATAACTTCAAATTTAATCATTGTTAATCTGATATTATTTTGTTAGACTGTTCCAATGCGGCTGTGTTTTTATCTACATAAAGTTTCTAGATGTGGTTTAACTTCTCCGTTTTAAAGTGGTCACTTAAGAATTAAATATAAAAACATTTTGAATGAACAGATTGTTTGCAGAATTTTATCATTCTATACGTTTGATTAATATTAAAACAATAAATAGCAAACGCCATAGTGAATTTTAAAGATTCTGTTCTCTTTGTTTTCTTAGTCTTTTGAAATTATTCGGGATCATAGGGAAAAGCATAATTTTCTCATGAGGTTTAATAAGGAAAAGATGGTTAAATGTTTTTAAACAACACACGTTTAGGTAAACATTTTTAAATGTATTAAAATTTTTAGTCTAATGTATTATCTATTGAATATAATGAAAATGTTTTGTAATGATGATTGTTGGTTTTCTCTTATATTTATTAATGGTCAAATAATTTGATATAAATAAAAAATCAACATTAGGCCTACACGTATGGCAAACCAATTTAGGATAAAACCATATATTTTTGATAGAAAATTGAAACTGGATGATAAAAAAGATCATTCTGTTGTTGTTTCAGGTGAAGATCTGGTTCCAGAATAGGAGGGTGAAGTACAAAAAAGAGGAAGGAGGATCGACTGAAACTCCAGGAAGGTGTTGCTGCCTCCGATCCTGCTCTTCCACGAAGAAACATCACAAAGACGGAACAAACGACAAGGATGTTCACTCACCCTGTCAACAACAGCATCAAGAACAACAACAGCAACAAAATGAACAACACCCCGGTCAAATTGAAAATCGCCACAGTAAGGATCAACAGCTTCAACAAGAGTTTAAGGATCGTCATCTCGAAGAACAGTCTCTTTATCAGTTGCAGCAACATAGGCTTGAAGCTATGAGACAGATGCAAATACACAACTCGTGATACAAAACATTCTGCAACAGTTACTTCAGGGACAAGTCAGTTAGAACGTCGTCGGTAGAAGTTTGAGGTCACTTATCCACTTATTCAGTGGGAATGAGTCGGAAACATTGATATAATTAGTAAAAAGTTCATTTTTACGGTTCACAAAAACTCTTTAGCTCAAAAAGTGTTTAATATCTTCAACCAGCAATTAGACTTGATCTTTTAAAATTAAGTTATTATCTGACATATATCGGGATAGTTACTGTAAAACATCCTTAACAAAACTAAACAATTAGGACAATACTTAGTGACAATAAGCTAACGTAAATACACCTTGGGTATTATTTACGTTGTAGTTGTAAATTTGTTTATAGAAATTTAAAAACAAGATCACAGGACAAGAATATTTGCACATGGTTAGTTATTTATATTATTCCAGAGTTTGAGGATATGTGGCAATTTAACAAATAATTTATGTATGAAACAAATAATCAGAACGAAAGTATATTTTGATATTAACGTAATTTATGGTGTGGTTTCTATAAAAAAATAGATAAAATATTTTCAATTCAAAATAAAAGTTACTGTTGATTGTTGAGATAGTTTGGGATGTATTTTGAATCGTAAAATGCCTTTAGTAGTCATAAACCCCAAAGACGCCTTTGAATATTTCTAGTTCTTTTCTGTGCCTTCCAAAATTTTAATGATATGCAAATTATATTTACTGTTCAATTTAAATAACGTACATTTTTAAAATGTACACAATATAATAGGAGTTTAAATTTAAATGTTACAGAAATTTGTAAAAATATTTAAGACTGTATATTTTGTGATATATTTATTGTGATGTATAAAGTGTAAAAATAAATTTTTATCTCTATAACTTTGTGATTTTTTATCATATATTTTTAAATTTAGTATATTATAATACAGATTTACAGGTAGTATATTAAATTACTAACACCCATATTCGTGGATAAAGGATCTTCATAGCTTATTAACGTGTTTCCAATTTAATATTTGCTTAGGTTAAAGGCTAAATTTTAATTTTAAAAATTAAACTCAAATCTGATTAGTAAGAATATTAAAGCATACGACTTAAACTAAATAAATTTTCCTAGAAATAAATCACTCTGATCACATAAGGTTTTTTGGGAAAATAATTATAAGCGACTTATTGCTTTACGTCCTTTCTATCAAAAGAACGTCTCATAAAAGATATTCAGTATTATTTTAAGGTTTGTTCATTACTTAAATTAAAATAAGGAATCTTGAATAAATTTTAGTTCTACATTTTCCAAAGTATGATTTTTACTTATACGGTTTAATAATTTCCACTTGGTATTTATTTAATGTATTTTGAAATAATTTTATAAAAGAGGCTTTTGAAACACCATGTTTATAGATGTATTCTTGGGATCTTTTAGCAAAGCAATATCACCACTAACGTTACCTAAAAACATGTGGATAATGAGATAGCACAAACAAATAGCCTACATTTTAGAAGGAAAACATATTGAGGAATCAAAAAGTATATAGTCGTAATACTATAAATTGCCCCTAAACCCTCTAAACTGTTCTAGTCTTATTTTTTTATAAACTAGTTTTTATATATTGCCTTTAATTAAATTTTGAGTTTTAAAAGAGAAGCAGTCTTTTTACACACAAATGATGGATTTTTTTAAAAGAAATATGGCATTTACTTGGTAAGCAAGTTACACCATGTGTTTTGTTTTCGTATAAAATCCATTTAAATTTACAAATTTATACAAATATTTACAGCAAACGTTGCCGTGAAAATTGGTGAAAATACTTAAACGTCGTAACGTTAAAACGCATTATAACATAACAAAATTTAATCAATTTAAACAAAGGTTAAAAATGCGAATGGATAAAATAATACATGTTTTCTTTAATTACCGGTGCAATATTAATAAATTATTACTAGGTTATTATATAATAATCTTAATAACTGATTGGACGGTTTAATAAGTTGATAGGTCAAGTGGTTATAATACCACCCTCTTAACCTTGACGATCACGGGTTCAATCCTGAGCATCATTGAAACAAAATTGATGACACAAAAAGCAAATATTTAGCCTTTAATTGATGGCTTGATATTGGACTCAGGTACTTTTGTTCATTGGGCTATTAATTATTGATAATAGCAAATGAATCAGCTGATATTTGCTAGTAACACAGCTATGAAGTCCTCAATTCATTACACTGATCACACACATCATTTTAAACCTCACACTAATGTTCACTTTAAAACACCTCTCAGGGTGGATCGGTGTGCTATACAGTATTTGAATATGATTAACATACGTTGACAAACGTTTTTCACTCCAAGAAGTACCACAACTCGCTAGCCACAAGGAGATGTTAAGAGGATATGTATTTAAAAAGAGAAATAGGCAGAGGCTATTTGCACGTCAGACGTGCGCCGTTGCCGGATCAGTTCGTACCACGTGACGGTAGAGAAAGTTCCAGTTCCAGTTTTCTTTATAGGAAAACTATTTTCCGGTTACAGTAGCGGTTCATCGCTTGCCGAAATGGTTGATTACATCTTTTATAAATAGATTAGATTAGATTACCATTTGAAATGGCGACCTACCCAGGTAGGTATTTTAAGCCAAGTATGAATGAGAAATGATTGTGGGATGATAGTGGCGCGATCTCGTAGTCTTGTTAATTAATAGCCCAACAGCCGATGGCAACTAAGGGACCTACAGTTTAACGTGGAATCCGAACCACGGCCTCTGAATTACGAACTGGTCTAATTATGAGGATGGTATTTGCGGATTAACGTAGTATTCAATACTGCGGACGTTAATCCACACAAGAGAACACTACACCCACCGACCATCTATCACAACTATCCACAATTCGTGACCTCCAAGTAGCTGGATTACAGGACGTCGCCACCGTCCCAGTCGAATATGCAATGAACCAAACCCGAGTACCAGTATATACATTTTGTGCGAATGGTCACTTCGCTAAAGTATTTTTGACATGGATATGTCTTAGCTCTGGTAGGGGGTGTTAGCAATTTGTAAGTGAAAATTTGAAACATAAGAACGGCTGTTTAGATGAACTGAAAACATCCCTTTAGACATATCCATGATCTAACCTATTTCCCACAGGGAAGTAAATACAAACATTTTCGTCATATATGTCTTATCTTGGGGGGGCGGTTGCTGGAAATTTTCAAGATGAAGATTTGAAACAGGTTTCCATAGAAACTACCAGAGCTTTTGTATTGAATTTTTAATATATAAGAATAAGAACAGCTGTTTAGAAGAACTGAAAACACCTTTAGATATATCCGTGATCTAACCTATTTCCCACAGGAAAGTAAATAGCATTTTTTCTCTTTAGAAAATACTAATTGGACATGTGACATTCAAAAACAATATTAGGGGACCAAAATTAGTGTATTTTTCAACCTTTCTTCAGAATAAGGTCAGAATATATTCTACATTTACGATGGAACACATAAAGTAGTGTTAAAAATGTAATTTTTTGTGACAATTTTCACGAGACAGGAATTAAACATGCAACAAGTTGCACACGATGTGTTCAGAAACTAGCTCTTGACTGTTTTGACGAGTTTGCTCCACACGAGTTCCCTCTACCTGCGATTATCAATCCAAGCTTTTCGCAGAATTCAGCCAACAAATATTTAGTTAATAACATTCACCAACAAAAGTTACGCTTGCCAAGGATTTTGTTGTAATTTAAAAGTTGAAAGGGTTTCTGAATAAGTGAGGTTTTACTGAAACCTTTCAACAGATCATAGAGATATGACTATATTTTTACGTATGATTTATAATTATGTTACAGTATTTCCATATTTTATTTTTAATGCACATTAAAATGCGCCACATAGTTTTAAGTAGAGTAAAAAAGTATCGGAATGAGAATACTTTTTAAGGATACTTTTCACCAGATTTTGAATAGGTATATGACAAAAATATACATACGATTTATAATTATGTTTTGTACAAATTTTTAATATTTTTAAGATTACTTGACCTACATGTAGATTTAAACGTGTTGCATTGTTTTATGCAGTGTACATTAGATTAGATTATTATTTGAAATGGCGACCATACTACAAGTAGGTATTTTAAGCCAAGTATGAATGAGAGTTGAATGTAAGATGATTGTGGCGCGATCTTGTAGTCTTGTTACTGACTAACATGTTCGTTAGACAGGACTGTTAATTAATAGCCCAACAGCCGATGGCAATTAATGAACCTACACTTTAACGTGGAATCCGAACCACGGCCTCTAAACTACGAATTGGTCTAATCATGAGGATGGTCTTTGCGGATTAACGTAGAATTCAATAGTGCGGACGTTAATTCACACAAGAGAACACTACACCCACCGACCATCGCTCATAACTATCCACAATTCGTGACCTCCAAGTAGCTGGATTACAGGATAACGCCACCATCCCAGTACAAAAGTATTAAGTATTATTGTGTGAAACATTTTTTAAGCAAACTTAGAACCACGTTCCTTTCCTAAAATTTACATTTTTTAAGGACGAATGAAGTGAGAGTAACTATGTATCCTGTTGGTTGTTGTTAGTGGAGTCAAAATTTTAGTGTTCGTTCCTGTGGATGTGTGTGTTTGAGAGTAGTGGGGCCTATACCATAACGCAAGAACAGCTGTTATAATTGTTTTGAAATTTGAAGAGTACATTTTTCGTCACACTAGACATTATGATTCACAAAATGGGAAGCATTCATTTAACTGTATATCTATAAATTATTTGTGTTACGAAATTCCTCAAAGGGGTTCATGGGGGTAAACTGGAAGGATACATTATGCTTACAGTGTATTTAATAGTTTTCCTAGATTTTCAACCAAATTTGTTTTACCGTTCAATGTGTAATAAAAATTTTAAAATGTAAAAAAAACATTACAATACAATACAATTCTTATATAAATAGTCACTTGAACACTTGAAACACTAACAACTCATCTAGGGAGTCTTTTCCAGCTAAGCTAGCGTAAAACAAGGTCTCGAAAATTGATCACAGGGCTTTAGAACACTCTAATTAAATTAGCAATCATAGTAAATATTTAATTTGAAAGAAGTTAGAGAATTGTACGGTATTCTCACGCACGCTGGTGTGTTACGTTCAAATATTATGGAAGAAAGATTTTGTGTATTCTTTAAACTCTCATGTCTCTGAAATATTTTTCTGTAAAGAGACGAAACAACGAGAGGGTATTTTTCTATTCTCTTTAAAAAACTGTTCACCACATATTAGTAATGAAAATAATGAGGTTTAAATCATTGCTCGTGGTGACAATTATTCTTGAGTTTTTCAGTTCTACCTGGACTGTCACAGCTGATAGTATTGGAAACAGATGTTCATTGTGATGGTGTGATGAAATAGTATATTTCGTAACAATGAGAATTACGTTTTATTGGCGTTGAGAGCATGTTTTTAAGTTTGAAACGAACTTGATCATTCAAGTAAGAAAATGTTTTTGGACGAGTTACGAACGATTATTCTCTTCACACAACTCACAAATAATACACAAACACTCTACACATACTCACAATACTCTAATACCCCCGTCGCAGCAGAACTGCGTACTCAGCGAATTTCCAAATCAATAATATAATAATAATAATATATGACAAGTTTTATAAAAATCTGTCATATATTTTCTGCCATAAGATTAACATAGGAAAGAGTGTGCAGGTTTGCTGCTGTGAGGAACACTGAAAGTAGGCATTTCCACCATAAACAATTTTTATTTTTAACATGTATACCAACTTTTATCAACATCTGTCCATAAATAAAGGAGTTTAAAAATAGGAGTCTAAAAATAATAAAAAAACCTATTTGCCAAAATTAACGAATAAAATAACCTAACATAAGTAGGTGCATTTGCAGTTGCTAAACAAATACTTCACAACAACTTGTTTCCGGTGGGTGGATGGTTATACTAACTTTTTAAATGCTATATGTTCTTGAAATTCTGTATGTTTGGTTTTCTGTATGGCCCTAGATCAGAATTTTTCGGCCCTAGACGAGTAAAGTATGATTTTCGTAGACAAAAGGTAAAGTCTAAAACATCTGATAACACTGTAATGGAATGAATAGTATTCTTCATTGCTTCGATCTAAAGTCGTATTCTGAGTCTCGGTTGTTTTACTCGCTCGTATAATATGATCAATAAATAGAGACGTCTCATTTTTTAAACTAGTATTGACATAATGTGCCAATTGGGATTACGACTTTTTCTAAATTTGGCTAATAGAAATCAACCAATTTTTGAGTTTAGTTATCGGAACATATCTTGAACCACTATAATTACTTTGATCATCGTGTGAGAATACTATCTCTGAACCTCAAAATTACGAATGTGTTTGTAGTTTGACTGGGACGGTGGCGAAGTCCTATAATCCAGCTACTTGGAGGTCACGAATTATGGATAGTTGTGAGTGAAGGTCGGTGGATGTAGTGTTCTCTTGTATGGATTAACGTCCGCACTATTGAATACTACGTTAATCCACAAAGACCATCCTCATAATTAGACCAATTCGTAATTCAGAGGCCGTGGTTCGGATTCCACGTTAAACTGTAGGTCCATTAGTTGCCATCGGCTGTTGGGCTATTAATTAACAGTCCTGTATAAGGAACATGTCAGCCTTAGTCAGTAACAAGACTACAAGATCGCGCCACAATCATCCTACATTCATTTCTCATTCATACTTGGCTTAAAATACCTACCTGGGTAGGTCGCCATTTCAGTTAAAAGTATAAAGTAAAGGATTAAGCTACACAACCCTTCCAACAAATATCCAAACCAGAGGTTCCCACAGCCTCTTGGTATTCTTCGCCGTTCACTCAACAACCATTAATATCACAGATCATGAGCAGGCGCGTAATGAGGTGTGAGGCGTTCGACAATGTTCGCCGTGACTCGGCAACTCTCGGCTCGTTAGGATTTGCATGGTCGGAGACAATGTCATTAATAACGGAAGGATGTGGAGGACTTGAGTAAAGTGATGGAACAACCGAATGAACGCAACAACCGTCTGTATGTCGGCTGGGTTTGTTGTTCAGTCAGAGTTTTTTTATCGAATGATTCGATTGAAACTATTCATATGAGAAGCGTATCAAGTTCAACTGTTGTTTCCAGTCTCCACTCATAAACGAATGGTTTCAGCCTATGATTGAATTAGTTTATACAACCTTCCGATATGCACTTTTTAAAATTTAAATCCTTTTTTAGTCTCACTATTTCACAAATTTTCCGTTGTATTACGACAGAAAAATATTGATTTTTTCGACCTACCCTACTGTGCAGTATATACAATGGTGGACAAACAACAATGTAAAGAACGTTCAATTTTTACTTTCTCCCCTTATACATAGTATATGGAGAAAGTATTGTTTTCGTCAAAACTATCGAATTTGAGTTGAGGGTGGATATATCCGTTTTGGGGTCCCCTTAATCCATAAAAGTGGGTTTGGACGTGATGGTTCCGTCAGTGTGTCTGTTGTTTTTGTGTGTGTTTGGATGTTACAGTCACAGCCTACCCCGTTGGTCCGATTTAGATGAAATTTATATGTATATATTTCGGTATCTCCACGTTTTTTTTTTCATTTTTTTGATTTTTTTGATTTTTGAGTGGTTCAAATCCTAAAAACCTTAAAAAACGTGTAAATCCCAATCCTCAAAAACATCTTGATTGAAAATAAATTTGATAGTCTATAGTGCACATAGTACTAAATAATTTAACACCACCTGCATGTCTGTAAATATGACGGTTCAAAAGTTATGGGCTTTTAGTTAATTTTATGTTAAGAAGCTGGTATTGTTGGAAATACAAGTTGACACACCTTGTACAGTTACAGGGAGAACATGAAGAAGTTGTCTACGATATTCAGGGATCGGCCGATGTCCCCTTCACAGTCTGTCGTGTTCTGGACGGAGTCACAATAAATGAAAAAAATCACTGAGTATGTTTAAAGACTGATTTTTTTAAGTCTTTCATTCATTCCACAGATTGGAAAAACTCCAACCGATTAAATCGGTTATTCGTTAACAGCCAACAATCGGTTTTTTTCAATCGGTTGTTCCCAGCCTTATTGAGTCAGCCACCTTGGAGCCCTTCACTCGAGATGACGTTGAGATGAATGTCTCCCTTTCATCCATCACTCCAGGTCCTTGCTGTCACAGTTTACTGTCTTCTCGAGTTGGAATTTTTCGTAATAATTTCTATAATGATTTTACTAATAAAGTTTTGGTCAGTGGAAAATGAAGAATAGGTTTAGGGAAGTAGATAAAAAAGTTTATTTCCACTGTAGACTTTTATAGCTGTATGGTTTTTTAAAATCAAGTTCCAGAATTTACGTATATTTAATTAAACTTTAAAACTATACTATTGGATATTAATTAACCCTTCATCAGGCGCACTGATTTTGAAACGCCTTGAGGCGTACGTGGAGGTTACGTCCGCATTTGGAAACATAAAATAAACACCGGTAGAAATATTGTTTATTATGATACTTATAGTTTTATGCCATAAAATGTTAAATAACATCGAATTTTGCTAAATAAAACATATTTGGACCCTGAATTATTTTATGCAATAGCAATATAATGCTGAAAGAAAAACCTAAAAGTTAAATCACGAGGTTGAAAATATTTGAAATAGATTAAATTCAATCTTATGAAGGATAAAATTATGTAAATTTAACATAAGTTAAACAATATTTTGCAGATTCAGCCTTACTTTTGTCTTTTCTATCACCATCAGTAAAATTATTTATAGGCTACGAAAAAGCAATATCATAACAGTTACGTACTAAACAGCTGATAAAATCTTATACAAACTTCACAATTCTCCTAAATAAAATGGATTATCTAATTAATAAAGCATTTATTTATGTGACGTGATCTATTGTAAACGAAAGTTGGCTGCGCATTGGCATCCATGTTATCGGACTCACACGGAGATTCCAAACACTGATGAAACACAACCCCCACTGATGTAAAAAGACAAAGCGAGTAAAACTGGATATTTCTATGTTCGTGGAAAGAGGTGCATGAGGTATGGTCAAGCACTGACTTCAAAACAAACGTTTGCCACATTTTTAAGTAAAATATATGCATAATGATCTTTGAAAATTAATCAACTGGTTTTTGTCAATATAGTTAAAGGTTTCAGAATATCAAATAGATTAAAATATTCACAAATATTCACCTTAAAATACCTAGTAAAGTCGTCAGGGTAGTGTTTCAAAAGGTGAATATGAACATAAATTAACATGTTAGCACCGCGTTAAATTCGGTAGTGGTAACTACTGTAACCTTATTAATAAAGCCATCATCAACTCTAGAAGCAAATCGTTTATATCTTTAATACTGTAGCTTTTATTACAAATTCTTTGCGTAACGAGAGGTTCGAGCATATCAAAGATATTTTGACTAAATTATTAAATTTGTATTGTATTTTGAGCATTGAGTTGTAAGTTTACGCATTTCTGTATAGAGGGCATTATTCAATAACATTTTTATACAAAACAAAATGGTTGGTTTCCTAAGGAGAGTATGGCACTTTGATAATAACGAAGACCGGTTGATACATTTGCCATAGTT
This sequence comes from Nephotettix cincticeps, assembly GCA_023375725.1. Classification (NCBI taxonomy): domain Eukaryota; kingdom Metazoa; phylum Arthropoda; class Insecta; order Hemiptera; family Cicadellidae; genus Nephotettix; species Nephotettix cincticeps. The sequence continues at coordinate 62,730,211 of CM041788.1, forward strand.
AATTAACAGCCCAATAAACAAAATCAACTATATTCAGTATCGAACGAAAACAATAGATTTTTCTAAGGATTTAACCGGCGAATTTTTGTCAATAGGGCACTGTACGACTTGTCCAGAATTAAAACTGTTTATTAAAAATAGATTAAATATTAGTGTATTTAACCAAATTTTCTATTTATTACAATTTACCATAGGGAATACTCAATGCCTCAGAAACAACTTAAGATATTGAATATACGTTAAAATAGACAACTCTCGTAAAGAATGGTCCGATCGAGACCAAACATGGTAGATATATGTATTCGTACATATTCTATTTGGAAAAGGTCGTAATTTAGATGTATCGGTAGTCATAGGGGTTTTATTTTACGATTACAATCAGCTCAAAAGACTACACAATTTAATACTTTAAAGATTTGCTCCATCTCAAATGGTTATCGAGATATTACTTGGTATCTTGGAACATCTTGGTAGGTAAAAATGCCTACTTTCAATGTTCCTCACCGCAAAAAACTACTAACTTTTTATTCCTATGTTGATAAAAAAAAACACTATACTTAGGATTTATTGTTATTGATATTATCGATTTGGGAATTCTGATTAAGAGCTAGCCGGGTGGGGTATTTAGAATAAAATCGAACGTATAGATAGATATGTCTGTCTCTACTACGAAAACCTCTCAATAAAATTATTAGACAGTGGCCAAATATTTTACCCTGAATATGAGTGGAGAATGAGAGTGATGATTCTGACGAAGTTACGCTATTGTCACTAAGAGCATAAGATACAGTTGTGACTAAGACATAGAGATATACTAGTGCCACTAATGACTCCCTCTGATTAAAACCCAACACACACTTGCAGACTCGTTTCTTCACCAGAACATAAGTGTGATTCCAAGCACCAACCTTTCCAACCACAATAGCAGACAACGGCGAAGGGCCGCAGACAATTGGAGGAGTATTTTGGTACAAACAGCAACAATAAGAACTCAGAGCCCTCGCCACAGACGCATGTACCTATGACAAATTGAAAGGAACCCCGGGGGGCAGGGGCGCACTGACAGTATGAAATTGCTGTGAAATATTTAGCACTTGAGCTTCACAATGTGTTACGATTTGGCGCGGTCCTCGTGGGTCTCTTTGTGTCGCCTACCGGTAGAGTGCGGTAGTGCGGTAGTTCGACAGTTCCCACTGGTACTTGAGAATTCTGGACGTGTACAACGTGGATAACAGGATAGAAATGAGTTTTTTTCAAAACTTCCCTTCAATACTTTCATTTTTTAGGCTGGCCGGGTGGTTCACTGGTTGTAGTACACGCTTCATAATCGGAACGTCCGTGTTCGATACTGAGCCAAACCTGGACGAAATGTTGTGATCTTTTGATATTGGACCAGTTTCCTTTGCTTATGGGGATATTTGACTGGGACGGTGGCGACGTCCTGTAATCCAGCTACTTGGAGGTCACGAATTGTGGATAGTTGTGAGAGATGGTCGGTGGATGTAATGTTCTCTTGTGTGGATTAACGTCCGCACTATTGAATACTACGTTAATCCACAAAGAACATCCTCATAATTAGACCAATTCGTAGTTCAAAGGCCGTGGTTCGGATTCCACGTTAAACTGTAGGTCCATTAGTTGCCATCGGCTGTTGGGCTATTAATTAACAGTCCTGTCTGAGGAACATGTCAGCCTTAGTCAGTAACAAGACTACAAGATCGCACCACAATCATTCTACATTCATTCCTCATTCATACTTGGCTTAAAATACCTACCTGGGTAGGTCGCCATTTCAGTTAAAAGTATAAAGTATTAATCAATTTATGGATAATGAATCAGCTGGCATATGTCAGTAAAAAATCTACAGGTCATAATAGTATATTTCATCACTATGAGCACAAGTCAGCCGAGGCTGTTAAATGTGCGAGTATATATCAAAAAGCCAATTTTGGTCCGTTGATGAACTATATTTTTCGTCATACTGTGAATAAAATAAAACAAAATCGTAAAACTTAAATTATTACCTGATTTAGAGTATCAATAGTCATCGACCATTTTTGTAGCTCAAGACTAATCAGCTGTTACATTACTTACGTTGTAGCAGTTCTTTAACGACTCCTCATTGGTTTTTTAGGTTATATCAGTGTTAGTTAATATTATCAATAGTTTTATCTCAACCATTCGACAGTTCGATTTGATATTCGATTACCAGTTTCACAATCGATATCCGGAATGTACAAAATACACAAAAAATCTAAAGTGATTGTTGTAGTTACTTTATTGATTTTTTACAATCGAATGCTGATCTCGAATCAAAAGTATCATCAACAATGATCTTTTGTGGCTTAGGACTAAAAAAACATCAGAATAATTAGGTTCGTCCGAGGAAGGAAAATAACAAATTGTGCTCTTCAACACACGTATCTAAAACAGCTGTTTTTGAAGCAGTACGACGAAAAATTCACGAAATCAGGCGGTATCTATAACTGTAGGATTAGTCCCAATTACAATTTTAAAATCACTTCTAACTATTTATTGCCATTTACTATTTACAAGATTTTGGCATTGCTTTGACATTACCCTCAAGTTAGGTATTTTTTTAGAAACAGCTAGAAGATGATCTTGTAGATTGATATTTTCAATGTGAAAAATAAATTATTCTTTTCTCTGGATATTTCAACAAAATATAATGACCCAATTTATCATAGGTCGACGTTTTGGTAGAAACAACGTCATTGTTTTGAATAATCCCTACCAAAAAATATTTATTTGAAATAAATCACAAATATTATAGATAAAACTAAGTTCTAGAATATTGAATAAAATATTTGCCTGCTATCCTACTAGATGTCATTAAGTGAAAGGTGATAAAAATTAAATGTATGCATTCTACCCCTCCTTGGATTTTAGCACTTTAGCTGATAGTAAAACACATGTTGCTCAAACTAAGAAACGAATAAATTTATAAAACATGACAATAATAAAATATTTAAAATCGATAAGTTGTATTTATTATTCTATTATAATGCAGTAAGAAATACAGTTAACTAATAAGGCGAGTATACAGCAACGAATTTAGATTCCTTGGTACCTTAAGTAAGAAAAACAACAGAAAAATTGTATATATAAATATATCACTTTGTACTGTGAAAAGTTATACTGGAATAAATAAATATAAGTAAACACTTAGCCACAATTATTTAGCAACGTCAAGTTTTCTTAAACAAGAACAATTATTTTAAGTTTTACGTATACATTAAGCTATGCAATGTTTTGTCCTAAATCCTAAGAATCCTAAACTCATAAAAATCTATCACCAAAATGAATTATAATAATATGGAAACAAAATGAAATATGAGAAATGTTTCACACTTATTTTGCAAAAGAAAAAAGTTAGTACAAATTTAATGAGGTAATTCAAAACGTAAATATTTATTTGGAAATTATAAAATTTTTTACCTACTTCACTCTCATGTTAGGGGGTTTATAATCCACTATCCAGGTACATAAAACACTTTTAAAGCCTAACAAAACATTTCCCTACATCCTTGAACACTCGAAAAACGTGGGAATCTGGTCCTTTGGGAGGACAACGAATAACATTGCAAACCTGAAGAAGAGTTAGCGAGATTTCTCCCAGATAACGTGTTCTCCTTAGGTCCTCGTCAGTAAGTGTGTGGGGGGTATGGGGGGGGTACTCGAGCTCTTGTTATACTCCCACTTTACAATACCCTCTTGAACTCCCATAATGATCTTATCGCCCAACTCTCCTTGCGGACCAGAAGGCTACAATGCTGCGACTGCCATTGGCGATTCAAATGTTCCTGGCTGATTGTATCTTTGGGCATCTCCGTTTAAAATGACCTTTCTAGATTTTCGATATTTGTTGGATCGGTCACCTGTGTGGAACAAATGTGATCTAAGACATGTAGGAGATTGCAAATAGAATAAAGTAGTCAAAATATAGTTGGTGTAATATTGTACAACCTCAGATATTGCATACAGTACCACATGTATTTAAATATATTGTTGTGCAAATAACAATGACGTATTTTTGACATAGATATTCATTATTTCCGTCTTATCCGACCTTTTTGCTTAACCGGGCCTGTTTATGTAGAATAAAGCGTACTTTACTACGTGAATACAGTATAAAACAATGTAAAAAGGATACATTGGCTTACCCTTATAGGTAGGCTCAGGTGAAAACGTAAAAAATATAATAGTACGTCAACTGGATTAACTATTGAGGAAGAGGATAAAATGTACTAAAATTAATTAAAAACGTTATATTAAGCTCAGCTGTATCATAATTTCGTTTGATAATAATTTTGACTGAAATGGGGACCTATTCATATAGGTCACTTTAGATTGTTTTAAGCCAAGTATCACTGAGAAATGAGTGTAAGATGATTATGGCGTGATCTTAAAAGGGGGTTCAGTTCGTCCTATCTTAACCATGTGAAATTTTCTAACTTTAGGTACATTTTTCTCAAAAGCTATTAGAGTTATAAATTTCATCTGTGGTTTATTTTGTTCCTTGTACTTTAATTTGTATTTTAAATTATGGAAATTAAAAAATTATTTCATTAAATATTTTTTTATATTACAAAAATTGTACTAAAAATAATCTGTAATTTATAAATGTTTTCTCATAAAATTTGTTGAAGTTGCAATATTAAAAAATCTATCATTTAAAATGTATAAAGGTGCGAGAAAGGAAATATAAAAAGATTTAATTTGATAACTCTAAGAGTTTCAAAAATGTGTGTTCCTTAACATGAAAAACACGTAATTTTGTAAATCGCAAATAACAATTTTTATAACTATACAAACATTAGGTGCATACAAGTAGTAAAGTGATAATAAAACAAAAAGTATCCATCCGGTTCCAATATAATTTGTGTTAAATTCATTTAGATGATATGTAAAAAAATAAAACACGAAAAAATAAAATTTGAAATTATTCACCAAAAATTTAGCCGAACCCCCTTTAACTAAGGCTGACTTAACCTTAGACAGAGCTGTTTTAAAATTAATAGCCCATCAGCCTAATGCATCCGGGGGAGCTACAGTTTAACATGGGATCCGAATTACAATTTTGCGTCCATACTAAATAGGTTTGATTATCAGGATGTCTTGTAACATAGGTATATAAATATAGTAAAATATTATAGGAAATTCACGGGAATAGAACCATTTGACTATTTACTTCACATTTACTATTCTTTTTGCGGGGTTTCTACATCACAAAGAAAACAATAAAAGATAAACACATTTATTATTAATCAAGCAGGTTCTACGCTTCAGCGAAATCCTGCATCACCAAGTGAGAGACAATTTGTTTAATCAGAGCTAAACAAAGTTAACTAAATATTTAAATTTTAACTCTACCTTCGTGACGATCTTTCCACTTTAATTAACCCTTTTATGATATTTCCATAAGGATCTTGTTTTAATTTATTTTTTCTATTTTATTTTAGACATTTCAAAATGTAAGTAAAATAATTATTTGAATACATTTTTGACCATAAAATTATTATGAAATAATTTATAATTTGAATCAGGCTTATATCAAAAAGTAAAATTGTTGAAGTACCTGAGTTTATTTTAGATTTTAATGCGATATTTGAAAAAAAGAAACGGTTTAAAATAAGGGGTTTAACTGAAATTACATTAGAAGCTTATAGATTAGTTTTTAGAAAATTAATACCCCCGTCGCAGCAGACCTGGGTACTCAGCGAATTTCCAAATCAATAATATAAGAATATTAATATATGACAAGTTTATAAAAATCTGTCCATAAACATGAGAATTATTTGCCTATTCTCCATAAGATTAACATGGGAATGAGTGTGCAGGTTTGCTGCTGTGAGGAACACTGAAAGTAGGCATTTCTATCATAAACAATTTTTATTTTTAACATTTATACCAACTTTCATCAACATCTGTCCATAAATAAAGAAGTTTGTCTTTTTCCCTGTATGATTAACATGGGAAAAGAGTATGCAGGATTGCTGCCATGATAAACACATAAACTATGATTTTTAAGCATAAACGGGTGGGTATCAACAACATGAAGGTAAATACCAAGTTTAATCCAAAAATATTGATTGATGTGGGAAATATTAATTTTTCCTCATCCTCCATAAGATTAACATTGGAAAACCAAAATACAACGTACTGTGTTTAGATTTTTTAATATCTCGGTAACCGTTGGAGATAGAAAGAAACTGTAAGAAACTTAATTGTGCAGCTTTTTAAGCTGATTCCAATGGTGAAAGATAAAATTTGAAATTTTTAAAAACGAAATTCGTAATTAGAACTTCTTCATTGTTGGTTTTTGCATGATATTATGTTGTTGTAACATGCTTAACGTCATACAATACAATATGAAATATATCTCATTAATATATCTAATGTATATACGTACAAAGTACTTACATTTTTCAATCTAATGGTTTTAAAAAGCAAGAATATCACGTTGTGTGACCCATTTTAAGACTATTTTTATCGCTTTTAATGAGCTGATGAGAAAAAATCATGATACACGACTATCAGCTGTTTTTGAAAAAAATCATTAGTGGCCAACTACGCAAAACATATTAAACTGCACTTTATCAAATCACTTGTACTACCTCACTTTAGTTACTGCAATTCAGTGATCAATGACATGACTGTGACTCAGACGGGTATGCTCCAGCGATCTCAAAACTATTGTTTATGATTTGTATATGGTCTGAGACGTGACGAGCATATCACGCCATACTTCCTTGAGGCTAATATCTTAAAACTAAATTATCAAAGAGCAGTCAAAATTCTGACATTAACTTTTTCAATTTTAAAGACTGGCTTACGAAAATACTTTGCACCGAATTTTAATTTTGTGTCTCAAGATAGTTTGCGTATTTCGCGTTCTGCCTCATCTACGTTGCGTATGCCTCATCATGTGATCGGCTTATGGCAGGGCTTTTGTTGTGGCCGCCTGCCGTTTATGGAATAGTCTACCCTTACGCATTCGATCCCTAGAAAAACGTTCCCTTTTTGTGGCTGCACTGAAAATTCATTTTTTCGAGCGTATGGTCGCGACTGGTGTGGCTTAGGGCTTCTGTGTGCCTGACGGCTGGTACGTGTGTGCTTGTATGTGTGGTTGTATAAAAATATATTTATATTTATATTTTTTGTTTAAGTGAATATGTTATGTATATAGATTTTTTTTGCATCCTGTTGTAAATTTTTATTTAATTTGTCTAAACCAGGTTGTGTGTAAGAAAGGGTCAAGTGGCCCTAACTTTGCCTGGATAAATAAAAGATTTTTCATTTCATTTCAAAACATTGTTTTACACATTTCAGGTAATGACGAAAATCTAACGAAGGTAAACAAAAAATACAGTATAATTTTTAATTTAGAAGATCATAACTACTTTATATAGATTTACCGCTTGACACAGAAGAATGCAAGCAGACGACAGGAGAGTCATCTGCCTAGTGGCAGCTGGCGACCGCGCCGTATGCAAATACTGCTCTCTGGCGGCACGAATTGGAGATACATTGCCACATAAATAATCCTTCTCATTCGATTGTCTTGGAGCCTCCATGATTGTCTGTTAGTTACCAACATTGTGGCCTGGTGTTGACTAATTGGCGAAAAAATAAAACAGAGTGGCACATAAATTGTAATTATCATTGATTCAGGTCCAACGCCTCTCGGGGGTTGCCATTATCATAATGTTCGGTACAGAGTTGCACCTCTCTGATGCCATTTACATGTGAGAGAATTATTTTTTACTCTAACAGTATTCTTCATATGTATGTGTTGCGTTATCACTTATTGCATATTATCATATCATTTATTGTCATGTCATTGTTTTACGTTGTGCCTCTTTAATCATCATTATCATTACTGACTTAAATTTAACCTTTTTGCTTTTGTAATAATATTGTATCATATATAGTTAAGTTAGACATTTTTATATTTATTTTTGAAAATAGCATTAACATATTTTTGTAGTAATATTTCCTAGTTTAGTACAGGAGACAAACTGTTTTTTAGTCTGGGTTTATTTTAAAGATAATTATTTAATGTTTATTCAGACCCTTTTTGATCCTAGCTATAAAATCCAATATTTATACCAATTATACGGGTATATATTTGTTCCATTACACTGTTCATGGAAATTTCATCTCATGAAGTTAGCTAAACACAATAAAAATTATTAATAATCTTAATCGTTCCCTTTAATGGGCTTATAATTAATTTTGACACTATATTTTGTTTAAAATTAATTTACAATTTCAAAACACTAATTTAAAATTTTAGTATATAATAGTTTTTTATAAGGATCTAAATCTTCTTACATAATATGTAAAAAGTAAAATTGAATTTCCATACAATAAAAATTTATTATTTAAATTACACATAAAAACAAATTATCGTAGCCATATAATATTGTTATTAATCTATTGTATTTTTAATATATTCTTCATTATTATTTATCGTAATATAAGAAATTTTATTTTTTTCAAGGTTTTCATTTTAAAACTTCGTATACAGTTTCATATGATCAAGCACAGTAATGAAATATAGAACTAAATTTTGTTGTTGCTTATAACAGCAACCCTAATAAAACATTCCATATGAAGCACAACCAAATTGATATAACTTCAACGTTATGTTTTGTAAAATTGTAATAAAATTAGGTACTTAACAATCTAAATTATTTTGTTCATTGTAGGAGCATGATTACTTATTCTTTTCCCAAAGGATTAGTTTTATTCATACCTAAGGAGGATAAACATTTATTTATTCCCTATTAACCTATGCTTAAGCTAAACAAACCATCACAATTAATTACAAAATTAATGTTAATTTTCTACGTAAGCAGGTCTGCTACTACGGGGGTATTTAAAAGCATTAGGCTTAACCTCACACGGAAAAATATTACCTCATTCGTATTCAGCGGTTCAACAATGTAATCCCCATTCTCATGCAGATATAGTGAACAAACCTTTTCAGCACCTACCTTGTAACACCATTATAAAGGTCTCTATTTTTATATTAATGCAAGAAACTTTATATAATTTCAATTATCCTGTGGAGATTTTTAAAGCTTATATATTATTTATGGATTCTTTAAACACAATTATAACAAATGAGTATTGAGAAGAAATACTAATATTTACAATTTAGTATTTTCTGGTACAGGATAGACCAGTCGTTATAGTTTATTTTTCAGTTTTACAATTGTTTGATCATTCTTTTTGAGTAAAAATATAACGTATACAGTACGATACTTGAATTTAGCTGTTCAAAACTTTTTAATTATTATTGATTCCATTATTGATTATTATTTTTCCATGTTCTACATACCTTTGACACGCCTATCAAGGGGATACACTACTGGAAATAGTGAAAAATCATCAAATTAAGAAAAACTTTTAATTAAAATGGCGACCGTACCATAAACCACATATAGGGGTATTTTAGGATAAACATGAATAAAGAGTGAAAATGAGTGTGATAGGTTAGAAAAACTGTAGCTTTTTTACTGACTTCGATCAGAAAATGTATTTTCTAGGATCATTAATTAATACCCCAAAAGAGCTGGGTCAAGTGTTAAAATAGTATTAATTTCGTAAATTCTTTATGCGGGAACGTTCTAGCATCCAGAGGGACAACCGTAAAAGGCTGAGGACTAGCAACACTAGCTAGTTTGATAAAACCTAATATTTCAAGACTTCTTAATGGAACTTGAAGGATCATGTATTTTTTGTACACATGAAGATAGGTTTTAAAAAAATAAAATGATAAACAAACCTTTAAAATTCATTTTAAACCAGTTTAACAAGAAACGAAAAGAGTATTATTTCATAAGAAAAACATTGAAACACAATTCTACTCTATACAAATTACACAAAAACTTTATATCTTAAAATAAAGTATGGTCACTGTAAACCCCGACCATTCTCTTTACACAACAATAGCCTATCCACTTCGTAATGACGAACTTCAAAAGCCTCGCTGACCGGGCTGTATCCGGTGTAGTGTTGGTGTTGTGGACCGGAAGAACTACTGAAGTCAAACAACAACTGTCAACCACAGTTTGTTGTCACAACCGAAGTCAAGGGAGCTCTTTGTGGTGTATCCAGCGTGAAACATCTGTTTTGTTAGCCGTCCGCAGTTCTTTGTTCTTACTCCCTGTCCTCCACTGTTAATTGATATGGGCTCAACTGATTTCACCGGATATGCTAATTTTCAGTTGCATTAGCGTCAAGAGACTTCGAGTGGGTTTGAGTAGTTCAATGTAATTTAGAGTAGGTTAGTCTTTTACTTTTTTATTCTTTTGTTTCCTAAGTTAGTCATTTAGGTGTATTGTATTAGGCGCTTGAATGGGACTAGAATAATGAACGTGACAACTAAAAATATTTAGGAAAAGAAAAAACTAAAGTAAAAATGTCTGTAAAACCCGAACCTGATAGCTATACACTTTTGTTTATAAATAGATTAAATAATAAAAACAATGTAAACAGTTTGTTTTTGTAAGTTAAATGCGTAAAAATATTTGAACAGATCCCCCTCCCATTGAAACAAAGAGACTTAACTCAAAACTCACATTAGGCAAAACTCATTTCCTTAAAATCCTCTCGGGCACGCCCTGTGAACGTCCTAAGTTTCAATGTTTACATTATTTGAGAATGAAAACACTAAAATTATAATGTCGACAACTGTGAACACCATTTTGACAGTTAACCGAAGGAGAAGTGATTTACGAGAAAAAAGATGCCGTGACCGTCCTATGTTTACAAGTGTTTATTTTCTAATAATTTTGCCAAAGAAAGTCCCGTTCTTTGTGGGTTAAAAAAGCTTAGGTGTGATTTAATTATAAATGAGAATTTTAAGTATTTGAAACTATACAATTAATAACAAATTGACAAAACACTATTTACAACATTTGTAACACTATAATATATTTTGCAGATAGGAATGTTAAAAATGTTAGAGTACTAGTGGTAAAAAAACAATGAGATAATGGAATTAAACCCGTAAAATATACGTGAACGAGTATGTATACATAAACATTCACAAATATCTATTCTATAACAAGACTAGGGCAAAATATTTACAGTGTTTTTTTTAAAAAAGTATGTTACTTGGGTGAAAATTTTGCAACAAACAAAATTAAAAACGAAAAAACACAGAAAACAACCTCACAAATTAGACAGTTATAAAATTCTTTTGTATTATATGAAATAATTAACAAACACACTACAATTTTCCTCAACTGTTTAATATTGAGATGAGGAGAAATCGTGGATTAATGTATAGAATTTTAAAACTTAAAAGAATCTACACAACAAATATTACCAAAACACATTCATGTAATTCTACTAAGTGCAATTAGGAATTAATACAAAAGATTATTGAGGAAAAACACAACACAACACCACATAATTATTTACGGTGCAGAGGTATTTCAAACTTCACACAACACACTGTGTAAATAAGTGAGAGATAGTATGTTCAAACCGTACATTTATTGAACTGTTTCATGTAACTAAGAGTTATACAGTTTACGCCGGACAGTAGCCAAGAAATAAGTCATAGTATCCATAAAAGAAGGAAAATTTGTTTTATTCGAAGTATCATTTTCTCACTTCTGCCACATGACAAAATACACACCCACCTTTCTATATATTAATTTGTTTATTGTTGGCTCTATTCTTTTTATTTTTAATTTTTATGTTTACAATAATACAAAGTAACATCAATAAAATTGATATTTAAAGAGACGTAAAGACACGTGAGAATAGATTGTAACATAATCCCAACTAACTAATCCATTTGTATCTTCTTGAGACAACAGACATAACTTGACAAAAACAGAACAGTAACACATTACCAAGTAAAGTTTTACCTCTAAAAAATGTAAACATTGACAATGGACTTTCACAGGGCGTAGCCCGAGAGGATTTTTGGAAATGAGTATGCCAAATGTGTAGAGTACCATTTGTTTAAGCTACCTGGTAAAATTTCAAACTGTTTGGTTCAGTATTTTTTGCGTTTACTTGCCACAACAAACAAACATACAGACACCACCTCTTCTTTATAATATTATAGATTAATTAGCCTGATGAACAAGTGCATATGGATTCATTATTGAGGTAATACCAAACTATGGTATTATTTGCCCAGAATTGAACCAGCAACAATTAGATTAAGAAGATGAGTACGCTGAACATAAGACCACCTAGTCTCTTGAAACCGTATTGCGTTACATATGTATTGTATTTGTGTTGTATTGTGACTATTTCAATACAAAGGACAACCAAAATAATTTATTTTAGTGCATACTATTTTGTACACCTTAACTCGATCGTACTGCACAGCAAATGCCAAAAGAACACTCACTGGAAAGACGTTAAACGAGACAATCTGTCAAGTAATGAGGCAAAGAAGATGTTAAATGAAGAGGTAGGTGACAAAGGTACAACGGCAGAATATGAAGTGGCGGAACAATGGGTTTTGACAATGCGGGCACTCGTAAAAAACTGCGACATCTATTGATTCTGGAACCTGAGCAGTGAGGCCCCTTCATGATCACTCTCTCTCTCTCTCTCTCTCTCTCTCTCTCTCTCTCTCTCTCTCTCTCTCTCTCTCTCTCTCTCTCTCCCTCCCTGTCGATCCATCCCTATCCTAGATTCGATACTACCTATGCTAAGGGAATTCGCTAATGAGAATGGCAAATTTGTTGCTATGCATTTAATTGCTGCACTATTTTTATTTATTGGTCTTATTTATAAAAAGCATTTCCAAAAAAATTCCTCTATGCACTACACTACTCTACTTTATATTTGAAGTAGTTATATGATTATAAGTTGATATAAGTCCGACTCCAGTTATAGTGATTAAAAGTTCAAAATCTTTTGGAAATATAGTCCTATTAATGGTGTTTTTATAATTAAATATTAAATTTCTTTTAACTAAGAAAAAATATAAGAAGTGATAGGGTCAAATTCTTCTTATTTTTTTATATATAATCCTAAAGAATATTTGATAAAAATTTCAGCCTTTTCCTGGAAGTAATTTCTGAGATGTATAAATTTTAGTATTTCCTAACAAGATAAAAATTCTTCTTTCAGTAATAGCACGTTGAAAGTATAACAGTTATTTTTAGTTTATCATTTTTATGGGAATATTTAATTTTAATTACAATATTTAATATATAAAATATTATATATATATATATATATATATATATATATATATATATATAATATTTAATTACTCATCAGCTGTAACTAATTAGCAGCAGTTTCGAGTCATATAATAAAATAAAGTATTTATATCTCTGGCTGGGGTAGTCGAATCAGAGCGGCATTGTGCATTGCTATGCTCGTATTTATATAATATAAAACTACGAATGGGCATAATTGAGATTTTTTTTAAATTGCAAATAAGTTTTTACTGCAGAGGAATTATTGCAGGAAGTATTGCACAGTTGTTTTTAGAGGAGAGTTTTAAATTTTGTTTTATATTTATACTTATATACTTTATACAGTTTTGAATAAGTGAGTAGTAGATTATTAAATCTACTACAGTACTCACTTATTCAAAAATTGTGAATAAAACTGTAGTAGCAATATAACACTTACATTTCTCAACACCTCTTTCTGAGGTTATTTTAATGGTATTCCCAGAAAGCTGATGAAATTTACATTTACTCAAGTGATTTTGTGTTAATAGTAACAGTTTTATAGCGATGGTGGAGTTTTAAATACAAAAAATAAGGGTTTTAAGAAAATAACCAAATTTTTCAATAAATATCACATTGTTTTTTTTTAATTAATGTTAAATACGTTAAAAAACTTTTATGTAAATTTCATCAGTTTTCAAAAAGTACCATTAAAATTACTATCAGATTAGAGGAAAAAATAATAGGCCACGAGACCACGAGGGATAGAAAAAATGTTTGTATTTACTTCCCAGTGGGAAATAGGTTAGATCATGAATATGTCTAAAGGGAATGTTTTCACTTCATCCAAACAGCTGTTCTTATTATTTTACATTTAAAATTCAATTCAATAGCCCTGATGGTTTCTATGGAAACCTGTTGCATATTTTCAATCCTAAAAATCGCCAACACCACCCAGAGCTAAGACATATCCATGTCAAAAAATTTTAAAAAATAAACTCGACTCAGAACGTAGTTTACATCGAACAACCTAGTTTGTAGTTTGTAGTTTTAATTAATTAATTATTAGTTTTTATTATTTTCAGTATTCTATTTTTCTTCTTTACTTATTATGGTTGAAACAAAGTGGAAATGTGAAAAAGGATGTAAAGCTAAGCCAAATAGAATGAAACAACCCCGCGTCTCCTCACCTACCCAGTTGTCGCTTCTCCGCTTCCAACTTGTACTGTTATTGTTATCGTTCCTGGAAACAATTCCTCCTGATCCATCCACCTCGGTCGGATCCACACAACTTGTCACGTAATCCAATAAAGTTGTTCCATCCTGAGTTTCGCGGAAATACGCCATTGTTGCACCTGCCCTCGTAATTGGTATTTCTCCACACCTCTTTCTGAGGTTATTTTAATGGTATTCCCAGAAAGCTGATGAAATTTACATTTACTCAAGTGATTTTGTGTTAATGGTAACAGTTTTATGGCGATGGTGGAGTTTTAAATACCAAAAATAAGGGTTTTTTTAGAAAATAGCCAAATTTTTGAATAAATATCACATCGTAGAAAATACTATTAAAATTACCATCAGATTAGAAGAAAGTGAGAGATTTAAGTTTTTCTATTGCTACTACCGTTTTAATGAAAATTAAAAAAAATAATAGGCAAGAGACCACGACGGATATAAAATGTTTGTATTTACTTCCCTGTGGGAAATAGGTTAGATCATGGATATGTCTAAAAGGATTGTTTTCACTTCATCCAAACAGCTGTTCTTATTATTTTACATTAAAAATTCAATTCAATAGCTCTGATGGTTTTTATGGAAACCTGTTGCATATTTTCCATCTTAAAAATCGCCAACACCACCCAGAGCTAAGACATATCCATGTCAAAAAATTGAATTCAAACTCGACTCAGAACGTAGTTTACATCGAACAACCTAGTTTGTAGTTTGTAGTTTTAATTAAAGTTTTTATTATTTTCAGTATTCTATTTTTCTTCTTTACTTATTATGGTTGAAACAAAGTGGAAATGTGAAAAAGGATGTAAAGCTAAGCCAAATAGAATGAAACAACCCCGCGTCTCCTCACCTACCCAGTTGTCGCTTCTCCGCTTCCAACTTGTACTGTTATTGTTATCGTTCCTGGAAACAATTCCTCCTGATCCATCCACCTCGGTCGGATCCACACAACTTGTCACGTAATCCAATAAAGTTGTTCCATCCTGAGTTTCGCGGAAATACGCCATTGTTGCACCTGCCCTCGTAATTGGTATTGTCAAATATGTTCTATAATTTCATTGTTGGATTATAGCTACGTGTTATAATCTATAATATTATAAAGAAGAGATGGTTTCTGTATGTTTGTTTGTGGGTTTGTTGTGGCAAGTAAATGCGAAAAATACTGAACCGACCGGTTTGAAATTTTACACAAAGGTAGATCTTAAAATCCTCTCGGGCTACGCCCTGTGAACGTCCTAAGTTTCAATGTTTACATTTTTAGAGAATGAAAACATAAAATTACTTGAATGTCAACAGCTGTGAACACTAAAATTTGACAGTTCGAGAAGAAGAAGAAGAAAGAGCTGCCGTGACCGTCCTAGGTTTCAATGTTTACATTTTCTAATGACAACATCCGTTTGCACTATATTTGACAGTTCGGGAAGAAGAAGAAATAAAGTTGATTTTTCAGATAAACTGCTGGATCGAAATTAGTGAATTATTTGAAATAGTGGAATGGTAGATTTTAAGTTTTTTCCGACGACTGTCTCTATTACATTAATCCTTATCCTCTCCCAATATTTGATAGATGTTACTTTGAAATGTTGTAGACATTCGTGTTTTGTCATTTTGTAAACAATGAAGAATTAATTAACAATAACTTAAATGTATCAGTAGAGCCTACACCTTTCAGCCTTTTTAACCCGTGCGAAGAACGGGTACTTTGGCTAGTTTTAAATATGTGGACTTTGTTTACGTGCTATAGAATAAATTATATAGAATAAACAGCTATAGAATAAACTAGAATAAATA
The DNA here is from genome assembly GCA_023375725.1 of Nephotettix cincticeps. NCBI lineage: Eukaryota > Metazoa > Arthropoda > Insecta > Hemiptera > Cicadellidae > Nephotettix > Nephotettix cincticeps. Next base: position 62,746,428 of record CM041788.1, read on the forward strand.
ATAAACTAGATAAATAATAATATACTATATTACTAATACTACTATATATTATATTATTATTACTACTACTATATTACTACTACTTAACTACTTACTACTTACTTACTATTACTTACTTATTATTATTATTACTTACTATAAATATATAATTATAATAATATACTAAAATATTAAACAAATAGAATAAACTATAGTGCTATAGAATAAACAGTAGTGTTTATTTTAAACTAGCTGACCCGACGAACTTCGTAACGCCTTACAGTAAATACATGTTAACTTTAAGATTGGCCATGTCCTAAAGTCAATTAGCATTGTGGCTTCGTTGTGAGAGCTTTAAATATACAACTGCTGATTATTATAATAAACTCAATATTTATAAACATTGTTATTATTTTTTATTTGGAAAACATATAAACACGTGACTATTAATCATACAGAAAATAAAGAAACATAAATACAGACATAATTAAAGTACTATTAATTGGTGAATAAATCTGTTTTTTTTATAGTACACATTTACTCCATGATTACATTAATGAATTATTGATGCATTGGATAGTAAACATATTGCTATGGAAAGTAAAACAACAGCTGTATAATAAATCAAATATTTTTATTGTTAGAACATTTTAAACAAATAGTCATAGGTTAACATTATAAATTTAAAACGCTATAAAATGGAAACTAATTGAATTTATGGAAACTGAATATGCCTAAAGCATGACCGGAGCAAAGACGAATTCAAAAAATCAAAGATCATTAAAATCGGTCCAGCCGTTCTCGAGGTATAATGCGTGTAACTAACACGACTTTGTTTTATATATTTAGATAAAACTAAGCTATTGCTTAATATGAAATGGAGATACTGGCCATGTCATCAATTAATGGATGACTACAGTAAAAACTTTGATTACCGTTCAATATCTCTGGTGAACATTACAGTCTTAGCACTAATTTGATTTTGTTTAAGTATACCTAATTTTTCTATTTATAATCAATTTTTAAACATTCAATTTTTAATTATCTAAAAACTATCTCCTTTGATTGTTTTTATCACAGATTTATTAATGTTTTTTTATATTTCACGAAAAACCTATTTAAGTGTTGTAACTGGTAAAGTTGACGTTTTATACCTCCTAAAGATATTTATTTGAGAATATTTATTAATTGTTTCATAACATAATACGTATTCATAGTTTATTTACTTGCGTTTTTAAAAAACATGAACTTTTCAACCGGTTACGAAACCGGTTAAATGTTTTCGTGTTTACGCTAACCTCAAAATCACCATCATTAATGGTTTCGGGAGGTTTATGGTATTATTCAGAAAAGAATAAAAAAGTTAGTAAGCATTTGGAACCCAATATTTCAATATAATTATGTACCGTACGAGATATTAATTTAGGAATTAAGGATATTAAGTAAGATATTAATTTTAGTTAAGGAAAAATTAGGGCAGAAGGCAATTCTTTAGTTTTAGAAAATAATATAAATTTAGTTTTTTTTAATTATTAATTATTTACTTCACATTGTTTTAAAGTATGACAAAGACTATTCATAACTCGAGGAAAGAGTGTCTCAAAAAAATGAAGTATAAAATTTTTTTGTAAGTTTTTTTTAAATTCGAATAAACATCTGTACAATTATATGTAGTATGTGTGCATCTTGCTTGGCAGAACATTATTATCCCTTTAATAAAACCAAGCATGAATTTGAGTTGAATGTTTATTTTTTCTTAATCGATTTAATATTGTTAATATGTAAGTTTAAAAAAATTAAATTTTAGGTTTCAATCTAAATAAGATGAAAATTAAAATAATTTAAAAAATGTTCATAATATTGGTTTCGATTTGAATTATTACTGACGTAAACACAATGATTTGGTGCTATATAAATATATTTTTAAAAAAGGTTTTTAATTTTGTAAACACATAATTTGAGCTGATCGGTATATGGATTTTGTTTTTGAAGTGTCAATAATTACTATACTTAAAAAGTATTAAATATTACCTTCGAATTTATGTAGGATATTTTATTAGAAATTTTCGCGTCCCAAAAAAATAATAACTATTTCAAATAATCTAATTACGTCAATACATTGTTACATTAATGAGATAAATAAGAACGAAAATTTGTCCGATAAATTCTTAAAAAAGGAATAACAGATATTTCAGATGTAAAAAATAAGCAATTTTGTGTTCCCGAGTATCTTGTGTGGTGTTGGAATTGTTTCGTAGGTCCGGTGGTCAGTAAAGCGGAGCTGAGGTCCAATAGAATCTCGTTTCAGTTATACGGGCGACCAAAGGGTTGAGCTGTAGCCGTACATTCTCGCCTTGTCTCCAATGTGGCCTTTCTGGCGAGATGTTTGCACCGAGATTTACAGAAAGTGAATAAACTTGGATAAAGAGATAAAGATATTATGTTCCAATAACGTTCAACAATAAATTTTAAATTCAACGTTTAATTATACTATTATTGTAAAGATTTACATCAAAATGTATTTACTTCCTTTTGGGACATGGCTTAGCCAGTGGTTCCCAAACTGTGGGTCGCGACACGGGCCCAAAAGTAAATTTTAATTTTGAAAACTAATGCGTCATTTTATGAACGCATGAACTCAAATAATTTACGAAAACGAGATAAAGATTTATCTTACAGTCTGTGCTCATATGAGATTTAGAGTTGAAATACAGGGTGTTTCAGAATTCCCTACCAATACTCTAGGGCAGATTTTAGTCGCATGGATTGACATGCACTGCAACTAAGCTCTAGCGGTCACCTATCACTAAAGCTGCCATATCTCAGTTAATATTTGTCTAATTTAAAACAATTTGGTGTTGATCGATTTGTAATTACATTACCTAAAAAAGTTATTCTTGTAAATTTTCTGTTAAATCAACGGTTCACGAGTTATTAGAGAAACAACATTTTAAATGGACGCCATTTTGTTTTATGAATTTGAGAAATTGTCATAATTTTTTTGTAGCTTTGTCTATTTATTATAAATGTTTGTGCAAAGTTTCAATTCCGTCCTTTTAACAGAATTATTATTCTTATAATTCAGAAAAAAATTATAAGTGAAAAAACAAAATGGAGGCTGTGTGAGTAACTACACTTCGCTTCGATCCAACCGGTGACGGGGTGGTTGCTAGACGCTAGTACTATCTATGTTTAGTACCACATAATTCCGTGAGAGATAATTTAAACAGCGATGATTTTGAAAAAAAACTGAAATCAACGTGCGGTGGAAAATAACTTGGGACTGAAAATGTCTTATGCAATATCTCGTTGAGGAAAAACAGTGACATAAATCACATTAGTAATAACGATCTTTTAAGCTATTGATTTTGAGCTAAATGGTATTTTACTATTTCTACATAATCAAAACCACAGTAGGCCTAATGATATTTCATTTAAGGCTGCATGTTTACTGAAGATTAAATACACTTCCAGTTTTTCACTGCAATTTTTTCATCCCATAACATATATTTTTTTAGTGTATTGTTAGTAAAACTTTAGTATGTGTGCATTTAATTAAAATAAAAATAAACAAAAACTGAGAAAAAAGTCTTAGTTATCAAGCATTGAAGGACATTACCTGGGAACCTCATGGATATGTCTAGAGGGAATACTTTGGTATGAGGGTTAGTAAAAAATAAATTTCAGCGTAATTCAATAAATTTCTGTTCGATTCCAGACCCATTCTCAATTATTAATTGCACCACTGAATAAATAAAACTATTTTATTAAAATGTTTTGTAAAAGGTTAACACGAGGCAGTAACAATTGGCTGGGCTGCTCCTTATCAAAACGTTAAAAGCTGCTGTAAAAAATGAAGTTTTCTGGTGTACAAAATAAAAAAAATATTTTGTAGGTGTCTTAGGTCAAAGGATTGTCTATTAAATTATTATCAGTGTTTTAGAATAACTTAACATTCTACCTACATATAAATCAGAGTGTTTTAAACTAAAAAAATAATAGATTGCCTAGACTGACAATGTCACTGATACTTATATGGAACCGTTATACGGATAATAGTGACAGCTGAATCCACTAATATTCAAAACTTCATGAAACATAGCCTGACGGTGGTTTAACGAGAGAATAACCATCAAATTAACGTCAACTAACAGTCCAGTGATCAGAGAGAACTGACGGAGGGTGATTTGTCTCTATTGTTTACCTCCGCCCACAATGTGATTGTTGAATATTTATGTCCATAACGCCTCATTGTGAATAGTCTTTTATTTAAAAAAATCATAACATTGAACTAAACATACATTTTGTTTTTTATAGAATTTCTTTAATTTTTCAAAACTCATTTCATCAAAATGTACTGTTAAAGCGTACAATACAATCTCAATATATTTATTCACACTAAGTTCACATAACTTTACCATTCCCTTTGATTGTTTAATACACTAGCCTAAATGGTTCTAACTTTATTTAGTACTAGCTGGAAGCCTGTCCTTTGTACGGTTTGTAGGATTTAGTTTAAAGAAGAAAGATCATCATACCAAAATGTAAACCTGAAATCCTAAACAAATCAGTACAAAGAAAATAAATCAATACCCTGCTTTATTATTTAGCACTACTTTACAATTAAATATATTAGAAAATTAATACCATTATTTTAATTAGTTATACGTTAAAATAACTTTTTAATATAGTATGATTTCGAAATGGGTTTAAAATCAATGACCAATAAAAAACTAACTAATATTGATTTGCCAGTTGTTTGTTTTTCTTTATATTAAGTTTTTAAACTAATAAGACTGCTGATTATTACCAGTAGGTTACTCATTGTAAACTGAAGTGACTAATATTGCGTAAAACATGGGTTTTCAAGGGGCGGCGGACAATTTCAAGAATTGCTAAACCTTCTCTGGAATGTTTATCATGAAATAAGTTTCATTGTAATCAGTTCTCCCGTTTTTTCGGAGAAAACGGCGTAAATTTTGTGAGACAAAAATTTGAAACAGTGACTCATATGCTTAGTGACATCATATGGCTATAACATCAGCTGTTTAGATGAACTGAAAACATCCCCTTTTAGATATCCATGATCTAATCTATTTCCCGCAGGGAAGTGAATACAATTTATTTTTCCTCCAGAAAACACTTTAATACAAGTATACCTAATAGTACACATATACATATATGTCTCGTAGTATATTCTTTAACTAAGTCGTGAAAGTTAAACTGTACAAAATACAATTTATTTGTTTTAAATTATCTATAATTTTACTAAAAGAAATTTGAAATTGTTTCCATCAAACATTTAATACTCACCTGAATCCATGAATAGAAAAAATACCTGCCTAAGAATTATTGATATCCATAACTTAAACTATGTAGAACATTTTGATTAGACACTTTAGACTTTTATAATGTTTGATATTACTCAATTTTTTGTATTTTATCATTTGACTTACCTAGTATATTTAGTTGGTAAATTAAGGGTAAAAGTAGGGACAATTTTTTAAACATAAATTCCCATCTATATTGCAGCATCGATTTAGAAGGGCGTTTGCGCACATCGCTGTCGACTAGCACCGTATCCTGACAGATGTCAAGCATCAGGTTTCAGAGGGTGCGGGTTCGATCCCCGCGGGGTGTTATGACATCCTTATTCCTCACCCATTACTCTACCATTCAATATTTATTGTAACCTTACACCGGCCTATTATAATGGGAGATTCTTTTAATAAGCGATCGACGTGAGATATAACGTCATATGTTCTGTCAGCTGGGGATGAAACAGCTGTTAGAAACTTGTTAAACAGTTGATTGGCTGTTTTGATTTGATAAATCAGTGATTTTAAGTGTTGATACTGCTATAAAGTGCACTTACAAAGTTTTTGAACAAATGTGTGGGTTAGACAAAAGAATGAGTAATAAATTTCTCGATTTAAAACAAGCGTAAAAACTTTAACTTGAGTTGAATACTCTATTTTTCAGTGTTAAAAATCTATTAAAAGAAGTTTTGGGTTTAGTTTTGTAAATATAATTAACGGTTTGAAAGGAAATTATTATTATCGAGGATAGTTAACTTTATCCTAGTTTAGTTTTAGTTTTAGTTAACTTTAGTCTTAGTCCTAAAAGGGTTTTACTATATAATTTGTACTGTATGAAAAAGGATTACAAATACTAAAACTGTGATCACGAACGTTTGTCTCTAAGCCCATAAAACATTTATTTTATGCGATATAAAACTATAAAATATTAAAAATGTTTTATCATACAACGTGCAAGTCTAATATTGTTAACCTACACACAAAAACACATATATTCAAAACTAATTACTGTTAATTACGGGGAAAAATGTATTTATGTATTTACATTTAATCTGTCATTACTGCTGTAGGACTGACAGCATGTAAACATTTAAAGGGTCATGCTAAATATTTTTGAAATCATTTTAAACACGGAACCGTTTTATGAAAGTTGATATAATTCAATTATTTTTAATGTCTATTATTTTCAGTTTTGGACAGTAAAGAAGGGAGTTTGAAACACCAGCTAGATAGATAGATTACATAGTATCTTCTTTTGAAATAAGAAAATAATTTTCAAAAACAAATATTACGTGGCAGTTGACTGTTTAGAAGCTAAATACATGAGTTAAAGTAAAGTTCCGTGTAACCTTCTGGCCAAGGTCTAATGTTAGAGTTTTCAGGTCGCACTACTGCCTCTAACGTGACCTAACGACTACTTATGTAGCCGGGACCAACGGCTTAACGTGCCTTCCGAAGCACGGTGGCAGTCTGAGAAATTAAATTTCATGTGTCAGGACCGGGAATTGAACCCGGGTTTATTGGGTGGTAGGCCAGTACTCTACCCACTCAGCTATGACTGCCACAATACATGAGTTAAAATTAACAGAAATGAAAATATTTGATGAAAAAAGCATTTGAAACAGACTTAAGTACGTAAAACGTTACGCTAACGAAATAAAACAATCGGCTTCATCATTTTTGGCGGGAATAGGCGGAGGGGGCGGGAGATTGAACAATGAATAACAATTAGGCGGGAAGTTTCCATTGAGCGAAGTGGTAGCTCGCGAATATTGTATTATTTAGAACTCCTTCTACGACGACTCAAGAACTCTCAGTTCGTAAACTTTCCATTAAAGCAATCTGGTGCTACAGGTATACAATTTTAATTCCTTTCAAACTTTTCTTCCTGGAAGTCTCCTAAGATGTATTTAAAATTATATTATTTACAAATTTTCTGTACAAAGTTGCATTTGTATTAATTCATTCTTATGTTGAGCATTACAGATGAACATATTTGTTGTAAGATTAAAAACTATAAAAAATCACTACTGTTTTAAGAGTTGTTTTGGTCAAGTGTAGTAGAAATACTATGTCAAAATTAACTAACTTAGTAAAGAAATTAGTAATTTACGTAATACGCTAATATTATGTTTAACTGAAAATATAGAAACCCCAAAAGTCTCCAAAAATATTGAATCACGTTACTAAAATAATTAAAAATCTTTCTTGAATTATTTGAATTATTATTATTTCTATCCCAAATCCCAATGAATTGATATTTTCTTGTTGTACATAAGTAAATAAAAGTAATATTGTTATAAAAATAAAATACAAGAACTGTTTATTAATCTGTTTAATTAGCTACATTTGGTCATAATGTCATGATCATTTACTATTACACGAACTAATTGAAGCTAACCTTGAAGTAATTTTTACATTAAAGCTTCTGTATTTGTTGCTTATTAATTTATTTAGAATAAAATGGTACTGCAGACAATTCTATGTACCCAAAAAAACCATAGATCATGAGTGGTGGCCTACGTGACTCATGCTGCTGTGGCACATCGCTGCCACATTAAATAATTAATTTAATTAATTAATTCAATTAATTCACCGCACAGGCACTATGCAGGTGATGGGCACTTGAGGTTTTTTATAAAAATTAAAAAAGGTAAAGATAGTATTATACTATAGATATAATTATGTTTTTATATGAAAATTTGATACTTTACTACTAAGTTTATTGGTAACCTATCCATAATGATATACAATTTTACATTTTATAATCACCATTACTGTATGATGAAAACTTTTCAATAGATATCTCATAAGTCAATCATTACAAACGTTTCAAAAGTCTACAACCAGTAGTCCTGTAATAAGTGACGTGTTACAACAATACCTCTATAATCAAGAAGGCACAGATCAGCTGATAGCATTACCGACCATTAGCGATGTAGTGAGGGGGAGGGGGAGGGGTTGTACCGGTCCAGCCACCCGGTTATTAAACATCCCTCTCCCTCCATCCCCACACGCGTCCGCCCTTTCAAGTGGCTTCTAATTATGATCATCCGTCGCTATCTGCAACCCTTGCGATAATGTGCGCAACTACTGATTAACTATTTTCATTCTATTGGGATCAGCTGTTGGTGACGCAACGGGAATTTGATAGGATAATAACGGTTCGATGGAATATTTTGAATTTTCTAAATGCGGGAAAGGCGAAGAACCTGTGAAACACTTCAGTGTGGCTGGTGAAAGATTATAAGGCTCTTTGGGACATCCTTAATTGATTAAACTAATACGTAAGCTAACGCTTGAAGCAGAGACCTTAGCACGTTGAATAGAATTATACCTATAGAGGGTAACGTGCACAGGCCTTGACATTACCGCAGCCTTACTTTGAATCTACAAATTAAAATTTAGAATTTTATTTCCCTCCCACATATACATAGTAAAATACCCCCGTCGCAGCAGACCTGCGTACTAAGCGAATTTCCAAAATCATTATATTAATAATCAATAATATTTGCAAGTTTTATAAAAATCTGTCAATAAACGTGAGAATTATTTTCCCTATTCTCCATAAGCTTAACATGGGAAAGAGTGTGCAGGTTCGCTGCTGTGAGGAACACTGAAAGTAGGCATTTCTAGCATAAAAATTTTTATTTTTAACATTTATACCAACTTTCATCAACATCTGTCCATAAATAAAGGACTTTGCCTATTCCCTATATGATTAACATGGGAAAAGAGTATGCAGGTTTGCTGCCATGATAAACACATAAACTATGATTTTTAAGCATAAATAGATGAACCTCAACCACATGAAGCTAAATATGAAGTTTCATCAAAAAATATACATTGATAAGTGAAATATTAATTTTCCCTATCCTCCATAAGATTAACATTAGAGCCCCACAATACAACGTACTGTGTTTAGATTTTTTAATATCTCAGTAACCGTTGGAGATAGAGAAAAACTTTAAGGAACTTAATTGTGTAGTATTTTAAGCTGATTCCAATAGTGAAATAAAAAATTAGAAATTTTTAAAAATTACATGTGAAAAACGCAAAAAACCCCATTTTGGGGTACAAAACCCCCCCAAACTACCCGTTTCCATGGACCAATATGTCTGGTTTACGAACTCGTCCGAGCATTATTGTAGGAATACACGTCTCTACCAAATTTGGTCTCGATCGGACCATTTTTAAGAGAGTTATCGTGTTCACAGACACATATATATATACATATATACATATATACATATATTATATATATATACATATATACATATATATATATACATATATATATATATATAAATTTTAACGACTGTTGTTTTTGGACTCTGGGCACCTAAAGAAGAAAAAATAACATGGTCTCGGGCTTAACTCTTGCCATGAGACCTATGGTAATAGCTTCTTCCCTATGGGAAATTCGCTAAAAAAGTAAAGTTCCGTATAACATTCTGGCCAAGGTCTAATGTTAGAGTTTTCAGGTCGCACTACTGCCTCTAACGTGACCTAATGACCTAACGTGATGGTTTGGAACCATTAATTGGAACCAAAGGAACGAAATCAAACTTCACCAGCTCTCATTAAACTTACCTCGCCCTATCGGTAAGAACAGTTTAGGTATGAATTATGTAGCGACCTCATTACCCGAGGAGCAGCTGCATGGCAAAGTCGCAGCGTGGTCTGGTGGCTTTGTACATGACTAATGTCACATTTCCATCGTGGTCCATGTATATACATGAGGCGCCTCCTTAAACGTGCCAACCGGGATCCGCTGAATATCGATGTCCTTCCGGATCCTTCCACCAGGATTCTCAAATATATACAGGTGTAGCTGAAGTACACCGAAAAACTTTGTGATATTTTGTCAGAGGTCAAGACGAAGAAAAAAGTCCTGTGAGCATACCGTCTATCTCGCTCCATTCTTTGTTTGTCGGTAAGTATATGTTTTTACATAGCTTATTATAACTTTATGTACCAACTTCAAACTTAGTACGTGTATGAATACTAATATGACATATTTTTGTGCTTACAATCCAGTTTATACTTTGTGCTATTTCAAAATTGTGCCCATTTTAATTTATCAATTCTCAATAATTAAAAAACGATGGGATTTAAATAGAAACCTAAAGACAAAAAAGTTGCGAAATTTAGTTTTCTATAAGCAAAAATATAAAGTTTTCATAGAGTTATAACTAATAGCAAAGGAAATTCAATTTTTATAAAGTTACTAGTTACCCAATTTCCCCATTAAAGTCCAAATTGACAGTTGTAGCTTTAGAATTTTACATGCTCTTAACAAATTTAGGTTTCTTTTTGTATTAAGTCTAATTTATTATTAATGTATATCAAAGTTACCTAGCTAATTGCTATATATGTATGTACTATTTACTGTAGGTTAGTTAAATCCATTTGTTGGTTCCTTTATGTGATTGTTTTGGGCCAAATACTTAATCTATTATATTAATGTTATAATTTTATAAAATTTATTTGTTGCACTTAATTTATTTTGAAAATGTTTATATTGCTGTAAGAGTTTGTATTCTATATTTCATTACACTTTGGAGCATGTATGTTGTATAAATCTCTTCGTATAATCTCTTAGTAAATCTCAAAAAGTAGTACGGTAGTGGTGTAACTATCATCACAACTAAATCAAAATAATAAATTAAAATAATATTTTGAATTATTATTCCTTAATTTACCGTCTGGATAGACGGTAATTGCAATTGTATGGTTGCCGAATGTCATTCATTCTAAAGAGATTTGTTTTTTCCTGGCTGCTCTACCTTCTTGATATGACTTGGTAAGTACAGTAGGATGCATTGAGCAGTTGAACTGAACTGCTCAAAATAGGTAACTATTACCTCAAGGTTAGGGCGAGTTAGGCAGCATCTCCCTTCGTAGAAAAAGGACTTGAAAATGTATTTAGTAATCAAACGGAAATGGAATCCGTTTGTATTAAATATATGTAGAGCACCTTCTCGTTATGTTTTGTTATGTATGTAAGCTAATCTGTGTATGTGTGTACAACTGTCATATTATATAAGTTGCTGTTAAATTAATGAAGTATGTCAGTTGTAATGTGTGTAATGACAGTTCCCTGATACCAATTATTATTATAAAAACATTGGAGACTCTTCACCTATATATTTACAGTTCACATAGACTAAAAAATTATAGAACTGTACAACTATAAGACTGAAAAATGAGTCAATACAATGATAAAAACTGATTGGTAAAACCGAGCCTCTAACCCTATTTCCTTGACTCAGGTTTACATGAAGTATGACTCAAATTGGAAGTCGTACTTCTAACTTGAGTTAAAATTAACGCTGTAATTAAATTAAGTATAAGTTAACTTACGTGAAAACCCATAACATAGTGCCTTGCTTATAACAATAACTTAATTTCAACATGATTTGTTTTAATAATAATTTTCTTTAATTGTCTTTTTATAAAAAAGGCGCTATGAAGCAATCATTCTTGTGACATAGAGTGTCGTAAAACCCTTCAAAAGGTTCTTGAAATAGCTCGAAAACTATACATATAAAAAGCTAAAGCTGCACACATTAAAGAATTAGATAGACTTTCTCTTTATTAGTTCTCTCTAGTTGATTATGTACTGGGATTACAACATCCCGGGGTTAAAATTAGCTAACATTTCAATGCAGCCATGAGCAGACCAGTGGATTTATTTATAGTGAGTATAGAAAATAATTTTTAACTTTATAAACAAAGTTAGCAGGGAATAATATGAAATTTTGACCATTCAGAAATTTTAATGTGATAAAAAAATGTAAATACTTGATATATTTCATCAGTATACGTTTCAATACCAAAACCGTAGCAGACATAAAATGACACGCACACCATACCACAACGACAAAAGCCGCCACAAGCCACCGACCTCCTCGGGGTCTCTGCAGACGACAAGACATGATTAATTCGATTCCTTGCCGCAACTGATATTTGGAAAGCAAATGGGTCCTGAATGGCTGTGATATTAGTAGATCAATGGAGGGTCGATTATCAGTCGGAAGCAGAAGTAGCGCGCGTGTCCTGCCAGGACCAGATGCACGACACACCCCGTAACACCCCCATAGCCCGGGGGTGCATCAGGTGCGTGGGAACTGGGGTTGTCGAATACTGGGTTCTAGTGTAATTGTGGGGTAATTATTGCAATCGCATGTTTAGCGTCATTTGATTCCATAACAGTTACCTTGACGTTAAAGGCTTAAATGTGCTGCAAATAGGAATTTTCAATGTAGTAAAACAGGGAGAAACTGATAAAAGAGCCAGCAGTAAAATAGAAAGCACTAGGCTGGATGTTGATTATTTGTTTAAGTGGGAGGATATTTAGATAAGGTAAACATCTAGGGATAATTTTACTAAGTTGGAGTAAATGTTCAAACATCTTAGAGCTAATATTATTGTAGTTTAATAAAAATTGAATTTCAAACTATTTTTAATTTAAGTTTAACTTTATAAACGAGTTGCCTTTCTACTAGAATTATAATGAGGAAGTTTTACGAAATCACCCACTTACTGTATGTTTTATCTTAAACACGACCTTTAAGAAATGTTTTAAGAAGATGAACCCACTCTTTGAAACCGCTATTTAAGAAGATAACATTTTATCTTTATTTTTAACTGTTACAGTCAATAATGGGAGTATAGAATACTTAAAAATGAAGAAGAAGATTTATTAAAAACTTGGTACAGAACCTTTATTTGGAAAATATGTTAAATTATACACTCTGACAGTTTTCTGCAACTGTAGCAATAACGTTAAATACAATCTTTTATGGCGTTTTACCATAGATGAACTGATAGTAAAATTGATTGTGCACGCCCATGTTAAGGATGAAGACGGTACATCGTACCGCCAATTGACGTAGTAGGTACTGCCATCCTCAGATAGCGCTAGTGTCGCAAATGATTTAATATACACCTGACGGTGTCACAGAGGCCTAGTTCACCGCTAGATCCAACAGATGGCAACACTTGTCCTGAGATTTTATCGTCTTCATTAAGTCCCATAAGGTGCCTCCTCTCCTGGTTTTACAGTTAGATTGTGTAGTTTCTCATCTACTCTACCCGATGATTACGGACTTTATTAGACGAGGTGGTCACTGGTCAGGCCATGTCAACATTGACTAAAAAGGCTACTCACATTCATGTGGATGCTATTCCATGAGAGTGGCCAGTGACGTAACTACACTTTGGTGACCGACTGGCACCGAACCGCGTTGCCTACTGGCGACAATGCGTTGTAGCATAACAAGGTCACCTAGTCTAATAAGGTCCCATGGGTTAAGTTTAAAATAAATTTCCACACCCATTTCAGACTTTAATCAATATTTTTGAAATGGATATGTCTTAGCTCGGGGGAAGTTGGCAATTTGTAACGTGAAAATTTGAAACAGGTTTCCATAGAAACTACTAAAGCTATTGTATTGAATTTTCTAAATATATAAAACAAAGACGTGTTAGTTACACGCATTATAACTCGAGAACGGCTGAACCGATTTTAATGATCTTTGATTTTTTGGATTCCTCTCTGCTCCGGTCATGCTTTGGGCATATTCAGTTTCCATAAATTCAATTAGTTTCCATTTTATCGCGTTTTAAATTTCTAATGTTAACCTTATGGGGACTAAGTTTGTTTACAAATGTTCTACAATAAAAACATTTGATCTCTTAAGCTACAGCTGTTGTTTTACTTTCCATTAGCAATATTCTTTACTATCCAATGCCATCTGAATCATTCATTAATGTAAACTATGGAGTAAATGTGTACTGTACAAAATGAACAGATGTATTCACCACGTTAATAGTTTACTGTTTTGGGGGATTATGTATTAATATTTTTTATTTTCTGTCTGATTAAAAGTCACATGTTTATAATTATGCTGGCCAAATAAAAAATAATTACGGTGTTTATACATATTACGTTTGTTATAATTGTATATCTTTGTAGCTGTTGTATATCTTTCCTATAAAAGCCGTATTACAGTTAGGTTTTGTTTGGTTTTAGGTTGGATTAAAAAATTGTGAATCAATCCACTCAGATTTATTTGTTTTGTGGTAATGTTATTAATATGTCTTATCGTTTCAGTATTGTTATTAACTATGCCGCAACCCAGAATAACTAATTTTTCACAACGAAGTCGTAATGCTATTCGACTTTAGAACATGACCAATCTTAAAGTTAACACGTGCTTACTGTTAGGCGTTACGAAGTTCGCCGGATCAGCTAGTTAATATATAAGAATAAGAACAGCTGTTTAGATGAACTGAAAACATTCCCTTTAGACATATCCATGATCTAACCTATTTCCCTAGGGACGTAAATACGAACACTTTTAATTCTAGCATTGTCCGTAACTATCAAAATATTTTTGTTCCAGTAAATAATTTTTTGTAGGTGATAGAAACAGTCAGTGTAAATGTCGTAAGACTGATGGTTGAGATAAGAGATACATTTTAAGGTGGAAGATGTGTCGTTAAAATGCACTTCCTGTTGGACTTTTACTTATTGAAAATATCACCTCATCCGTTACAAATCGATATTGACGTAACCAAAACGAACCGATTGACACGAATCGATTATCGGATCGAATAGGTGTCCACATTAGGCCGCGTTGTAGTCAAGTACTATAGCCAAGTACTGGGAGCGAGTGATCCATCTATGTCATTGACAGTTCCACGGATCTGCCAGTTTCTGCTCAATTTGGCCCGGTGAAGCATCCATCTGTGTTTCCCTCAGCTAATGGCAGAGCTGGCCGCTAGTCAGTAGGCACTACTGTACTGGGATATTTACAGGCTGTTCCAAAACTATGGGTCTTTTACTACAGAAAAAAATAAAAAACTGTGTACAATGTTCTACTCCTTAGGATGTCAAGGCGTGGTTTTAAAAATAGCTTATTTATTTATTAATTTTATAGTTTTAGCTTTACTACTAATTAGTTTACCCGTCGTGCATTGCTGCGATGTATGATAACAATTACTGAAATTAGGTTTAGGTTCGTTGGAAAATATAAAACAAAGTATAATTCTTACCTTAGTGAAATGCGACCTATACATTAAGCCGAATTATGTATAAGAAATGAGTGTATACACGTTGACTTGAGATATTAAAATATATATGTAAAACTATTGAGACTGACTATATATAATACACCGGGTAATTTTAACTCAAACTTTTAAATTTTACGTGAACAAAAAGAATTAAAAATATTAAAAAGTTAAAGCAAAGAAATCCTTGAAAAAATATTTACACATCCCACGAAAAATCCCGCATTTAATTCACATACTCATGATAAATTCACATTCTTTAACTCCAACCTTAGAATTTTTAATGAAAAAAAACTAAAATATTAAAAAGTAAAACAAACAAAATCAAATCTTTTACAATAACATCTGAATAACATAAATATAAATCAAGTCTCAATCTGACATAAATCTCATATAAATAAATCACAATCTCTTTTTTGAAATTGGACGATTCTTTTCTTTATGTTCCTTAATGCCAGGGGAAGGTTTTTATGAAAGAAAATTTTTAATCCACCCTTCTATTATTTAGTAATTTGACTTTATTGGTGGAAACCGCTTTTATTAAACTATGAGATAAAAATAGATAATTTCCAATTTCAAAGAAACTATCACGTATAAATAAATATCAATCAAATTCATTTGATGAGACATAACGTACTTAGTAATATAGTGAAAGGTTTTCCCCTAATGAGAAAAAAGGTTTATATTTATTCGTGAAATTCGTGAACAAATAAATTATTAATATAAGAATTTAAGGGACATTTCCTGTAGTCTTATCCCAAACCATCAAAAATTTATCCGCTAAATGGCAGTACCAGGAATTTGAAATTTCCAATGCCATTTGGTTTGATCATATGTAATCAATACAAAGATTTGAATGAGTTAAGAAAACGTGTGTTCATTTGTTTAAATTTTGGTTTTTATTTTCTCAAGGAGTTAGAAATTGTACTTAGTTCGAAATGAATAAGTTTTTTTATATATTTATTGTTATTTATTCCATTTCACATTTAATATTCACATTAAAGACACGACAACTTCTGTCGGGTCATCTAGTTTGTTAATAATACACAATAACAAATTTACATACATTTCAAATACTGAAAGAAAAATATAAAAAAGCTGAATATTATAATAAGCGTTATATGTATAAACATTATAATTTTTTTTATTTAGCTAATATATAAACATTGGAATTTTAATCAGACAGGAAAATATATGTGAATACATCATCCCCAAAAACCGTGAAATATTGACGTACCGAATAAACCTGTTTATTTTGTACATTTTATTTTGGTGATTGATACAGAGGGCATTGAACAGCAAGTCACATTGCTAATGTGAACCAAATAAAATGTTTTGCTTGTAGAACATTTGTAAACAAACTTATTCCCTATAAGGTTTTAAATTTCTCTATTGGAAATTTAAAACTCCAAAAGATGGAAAATTATGGAATTTTAGAAGACCTTTATCCACTAAAACCTTCCCAGACACATATAGAACAACGTCCTAAAATTTCATGGCGATCGGATGAGTAGTTTGGCAACGCTCAAAGGACATACAGACTTACATTCATTTTTATGTATAGAGATAATATAACTTTAAACTTTAAGGTAGATTTGATTTTATGGTTGTTAAAATAAAACTGGTTATTCTAGCTGTAT
Organism: Nephotettix cincticeps; assembly: GCA_023375725.1. Lineage (NCBI taxonomy): Eukaryota > Metazoa > Arthropoda > Insecta > Hemiptera > Cicadellidae > Nephotettix > Nephotettix cincticeps. The sequence continues at coordinate 62,763,445 of CM041788.1, forward strand.
TAAAAGACCGTGAATAGAGTAATAAATAACTATAGAACGATTTTATTTTTACAAAATGATATTCTATATGAGTGAACACCTATCATCAGTGCTAGGATAGTTATGTTTTAGGTTAGAACTCTTATCTTAAAGATCTGTCAGTCTGAGGGGAGTGCTTACTTTACCTTAAGGTTATAGGTTAGATCATGAACCGAATTACAAAAAAATAATATACTCGTTAAAAGCTGGACCCAGTTTTTTGTTCAATAATTTTATAGAAAAAAGGCACATCTAAACACGTAAAATACACTCTTTCACTCATGTTCACCATGCCAAGTCATAAAAAAGGGTAATGCGATGTATTTCAACATTATTTTTTTATACTATAAGGGCATAAAAAATACTTACTTTGAAATTCGTATTTAAAATGCCCTAGCAACCCAAGTAAAACCTTCGTCTCCATTCCATTTTCTCTACAACGCATCTCGTATCAGTTTCGGATTCTATCGGACTGTTATCAAACCTTATGTTTATACATGGGCTTGTCCCAATGGAAATGTGACATTCTCAATGCTCAAAGCACCAGAGTCACCAGTTCTCTTGCAATACCCTAGAATTGGTTTTCACTAGTATTGTCCATGTTTCCACTTAAAAGACTAAGTTTCAAAATAAAAATACCTAACTAAATAAAGTGAACGGAGTATAAGTATAAGATTTTCTTCCTATAATTTTAGAAGAACCTTGAAAAATATCATTTAAAATACAATTTGTCTTTTAAACCTTATGAGTTGCATTTTTGTGTCTAATTCTCAAACAAAGACGGATTCAGTGATTTAAAAAATGTATTTTTAAGAGTTATGTTAAAATTATTACTATTTGTAATGACATATTTGAAAATTTTCTCTCTGTACATAAATGAGTTGATTTATTAATGATAAATCATCCCAAAGACTCGATGATACAAATTTAGAAACACGAGATTCTTTAAATAAATACATAATAAATTATGAGTGCAAATTTAAAAAATATCCAATACATTGAATTTACTAACTTACCGGTGAACATTTTTATAATGATTTTACGATGAAGATCAGGAGTTTCAACTTCTATACTGAATATACTATATCTAACATATATCCTTAGAGCGTTTTTAATATGTCCACACATTTGTTCTGTAAAATTTACAATATATACTTAAATTTACTACTCAAAAAACTCATTTTTATTTTATTATAATTTCACATCCACCATAGCGAGTGGTATGATGCTATGGTTTTGAGGGCACATAACGGACTTTTGCTGAATAGAGTTTGAGAGACAATTTAAATCAGAGTTAAATTAATTACCGGTGAAACTAATGTTCTAATATGCGTAGAACTAAAATAGTAAGAAAATTTTTAAAGGATAAAGAATGAAGATGCTGTCTGTCAGACAGATGTCGTAATATTTTACTTTATGTTAAAGGATCATTAAAAAAACTCTCATAATAAAATACTCTATGATAAGTATGAATATCACTAGCAAAATCCTATATTAGGTAGCAGTTAAATAAATGAATTTATAATGTTAAAATTTCATTAATAGGAAAGCTATTTATTTTAAATTACCTGCTTATGTTTGGATAATAGGTTAGCAAACTGTCAGTAAAATCGTATTTGGACTGAACTTAGGACGTTCTATTAGTTATTTAATGGAAAATGACACTATGCATAAGAGGAAGTAAACATATATTTTAAGAAAACATATTACATGTGATTAAAAATTAAATTTCAAAATTCTCAATTATGATACCAAGTGTACTATATGATGTCCAAGCTACTGTAGATGATAAGATAATTGTAATACTGAAGTTTCTAATTACTCAAGCACCTAGAGGATATCCATTTCCATTTGTTTGGAGGAGGACCAATTACTTGGGGCCTTCTAAACCACATTACAACTTGTGCTAAGTAGTTGGCCAAGACTTGGGATCAAGAAGTCTTAGTCGAATAAGCCCTACTTACTTTGGCTCCTGCATTAGCTTTGAGCTAAGTTATTTCCAACCCAAGCACTTGACTTTGGTTTTCTCCAAAAAGAGATTAACGAAGTAAAATATCTAAAATGTAATCGGCTCATTAATTAACTCATTAAAAAGTTAATTCCTTTTCATTAATGACTAAAACATTTTGTAGCTTCGATGTTTTATCACTTCACTTATCTAATGCAACAAATGCTTGAGCAAAAATCAAAACCAAACCGAATAAAAGTCTGTAATAATAAAGACTAAATACTGCAGACTGGCTACACACAGTTAATCACAAGTTTCTCCACAACAAAAAATATATGGAACATGAGGTTTAACAAAAATTTGTTTTATAAGATCCAAGGTGTGTGATTAAAACTAGAATAGAAAATCAAACTGTATACTGAAGTTGAAAAGGGTTTTTACTTTTGATATCAATAATATTTTGGTAATAATTTTTCACCGATAGTAATTACTGTAGAGTACAGAGTAACAAATTTTGTCATTTTTTATAGCACAAGCTTAATGCCAACAATTACAACTTACAAATAGTATATATGTAAGTCAAGAATATATGTTAAAAATTAAAAATTAATGGTTGGTAATAGTTCCAATCATAAAACTTATCCATTTGCTAAAGAATTAAGATAAGGTATTTAAATTATATTAATTATGGATGGATTTATGGGTATGGAAAGTTTTGACATGGATATGTCTTAGCTCAGGGAGAAGGGTGTTGGTGATTTTTAAGATGTAAAACATGTAACAGGTTTCCATAGAAACTTACAGAACTATTGTATTGAAATTTAAATATAAAGAATAATAACAGCTGTTTAGGTGAACTTAAAACATTCCCTTTAGACTTATCTATGATCTAACCTATTTCCCACAGGGAAGTAAATACAAACATTTTTAGCCGTGTAATTGTTTATCTACAAAACGTAAAGAATATTCATATATTTCAGTGATGGCTATAATAAAAATGTCAAAAATGAGTAAAAAAGAATTTCAAAGAGTAAAGCCGAAATAGAACCTTATCGACAAAAAATCATACAACACTAAAAATCAAAACCACCCCGGGGTGGGCCGTATTGGCGAGGACCTCCGCAGGGATTTCCGCTCGACTCACCATCAATGATAACTCTCTCCTCACGGAAAACCATCGGCCTGGAGTAACTCAAGGGAGACTCTTTGTCGCTGTTTTATTCCGTGATGGCTATCAGTCTGTATCGGTCCGCCATCTTGACGCAATTATAGCCATTGTTGAAGTATCGCATCCAGTTGTCTGTTCCAGGCAGCCTAACCCTTGTCTGTGTTTATGGTTGTGTGTTCCGTTCCTATCGAGGTTGATAAGCGTGACGTAGATGACACGTCACAGCCTGATTGAGCTTCACCACATTGTCAGACATGTGTCTTTGTATTTTTTTATGATTCTCCGCATTGTGCTACCCCGTGTAATTTATCTTTTAAATTTCTATTTATTGTTCCATGGAATGTACTTCTTAATTTAAATTAACTTATGAACATTAAAAAAATATTAGGCTTACAGTTTGCATATAAAGTATTTTAGAAATAAAATTCGCAATTTTACTTTATTTACATATGATATGGGAAATGTATGTCTATCACTGATTGGAAATGTGATTTATTTCAAACCTTAAGTATATAACGCTTATCCCTATTAAGAAACTAGTGTCGAAAACAAGATAGGGAACTTATTATGCAAAATAAGAATTTGTTAACCGTCAACTAACCCCTTGACACCTTATGACTAATTTTTGGTAAATGCCAAATGACTGTAACAATGCTTCTTCCTACTTCCTGTTTCCTTCCTACTTCTTGTAAGAAGTAGTAGTGTTGAAACAACGATAACGATGAAATGTGATTGTTTATAAATTGGCAATTGTTAAGGGAAGCTAATTTGCCATCTTTTGGTTAGTATCTTTGACTATCCATTTTAGTCATAGCTGGTATGTTGGAGAAATAAACTATTAAACTCAGAATTATAATTTTCTTGGAAAATTGAAACAAAATATTGCTTTAGTTAAGGCTAAAGCCAAATTTTTCTTTTGTTTGGGCAAAAACTTTGTGTTGACTTGAGACATTGGCTTGCTTAGTGATCTTTTCCTGTCTTATCTTGTGATCTTGCCTTCTTCTTTGTTATGCCTTTTCTTGGGATTTTTCATTCTGATCTTGTCATAACACCATTGGATCTATAGATGGTCCAGTTGAAATTGTTTGCTTTTTTACATCTTTTTATACACTTTAATTCGTACGTTTAAATAAGGTGCAGGTATAAATATTTTAGTATTTTGACGTAATTTTTACTTAATCCAGTACTTGAATCATACTGTTAATTTTATTATATGGATGATAAATAAGGTACATATCTTTGTCTGGCTAGAAACTGTTATTTTGCACGTTATAGTTGCTGTGTTAATTAAAACTATTTACCTAAAATACTGTCACCCTTTTATAAATATGGTATTACATTCATAACGTATGTATAAGAAAATTAATGCTTAATTTAACACAATTATTGAGTAATATTGTTTTGTGGGCTGAGCTTTCACCAAAAAGGTTTTAATTTTATCATTTGAAACTGATTTTAAGCAGATAAATTTGGTATTTTATCTAATACTGATTTCAAATTCACGCTGATACGATTGAACAATATACAAAGGAATTGAATGTATCGGAAATATGATGCAATGGTATATTTACACAAGTCAAAAGTGATGTTTTTCGCATGTGCTCTAGATTTATAACAAAGTTACCAGGCGAGGTTGTCATTTGAGTGACACTTTACTCCCGTGTTATGAGCTATATTTTTGTCAGACTGCATAAATTAGCTAGCCTCTGTACAATAAAACATTTTACTGATGTATGTTGCCTCCATCTTGCTCTTGCGTTTGTAAAATATCAGGTGATCGTCTGTCGTTCCTAATATTTGATTTTCGCTGTGATACTATCGATAACTTACCATTGAAATGCATGCTTTATACTTTATACTTTTAACTGAAATGGCAACCTAACCAGGTAGGTATTTTAAGCCAAGTATGAATGAGGATTGAGTGTAAGATGATTGTGGCGCGATCTTGTTGTCTTGTTACTGACTAAGGCTGACACGTTCCTTAGACAGGACTGTTAATTAATAGCCCAACAGCCGATGGCAACTAATGGACCTACAGTTTAACGTGGAATCCGAACCACGGCCTCTGAATTACGAATTGGTCTAATTATGAGGATGGCCTTTGTGGATTAACGCAGTATTCAATAGTGCGGACGTTAATACACACAAGAGAACACCACATGCACCGACCATCTCTCACAACTATCCACAATTCGTGACCTCCAAGTAGCTGGATTACAGGACGTCGCCACCGTCCCAGTCGCACTTTTATGTACTTTTATCTGTTATACATTGTAACCAGCTTTAGACCTTGCCATCAGCTGAATCTTTTCCTTCCTGGGTGGGGAAGGGGGGATTACTTCCAATTCACAATGCGTGTATAAAAAAGCGGAAATAAGTATTAAAGAATACAATTTCGAAATGAAGATTGGCTCGATAGTTCTATGCATTTGAGAGTGGAACATTTTGCATTTATAGCGCAGAGGATATGAATTCGTCCTAGAACATCATTGTGCACCCAGTATGAATTTATGGGAAATATTATGAATGTGATTGGTTCTATTAGTTAATTCTATACTACTATATTAATCCCATTCTTCAGAAAATACGTGTTATTTACAAAGTTTCTATATATTATGGCCATAGGAATAAATTTGCGTGTTCACCTCTGTTGTATCAAACAATGAATTTAGGTGATTGTTAAATGAAATCTAATCCAACCTGTTTATTACCATATAAATACTTTATACTTTGGATTTTATTAATTATAATGGTTTTTATTTTACAAAAGTAAGGGCCCGGCACGAATGTCAAAATTTGTTTAATGCTATAATATTTTTAATTTTTTATGGTAGATTGAAGGCAATTGTAAGTTTTATTGAACTTTTACAAAATGTGGGTTTATGGAATTTGTTTGTAGAATCATATTATTTTCAAAACGAAGTCATTTGGTTGAAGTTAAGTCAACTCGGATATAACGTCATTTATTTTTAGGTCCCGCCAAACTATATGTATTTACATAGGAAAAAACCTCGGATATATCGTCAGTAAATTCTCAAACCTCGTATATAACGTCAAAAAAATCGGGCCGAGATGAAGGCAACATATAGCTAAATAGAGAAAGTTCGGTCGGTGGTGCAACGTGAGGGCTGCGGCTATTGTTTAGCTACATTCTATTTTTAGAAACGGCATTTTATTGCTGTCTTACCGCTAACCACCCCAACCCCCTCCCTACCCTATATCCGCTGTCGCCGGTCATCAAGGTCAGTGTCAGTGACTCACGTCGCATCAAAGCACTGTGATGCCGTTCGTACGTACCTACAGTTCGTGTAGATATCGTTAGTTCAGTGTATGTCTTTTACAGTTTGTTTTTCGTTATTTTAATTTACGAATACAGTATTGAAAAATAATGGCAAGTGTTAAGAGAAAGGTTTTGCTGAAGAAAAGGTGTGAGTTATAAGAGCGTGTGAGGAGGGACGTAAGATAGCAGACGTGTGTTCGGGCTTGTTTTTTAAAATCGAACCAACAGTTGAATTCACCAAGCCGAACTTCATTGCAATATTTTCAAATTCGATTTTTTATATAGTAGAGTAGTCAGTCAGTCATAAACATAAACTTACGGTGTATTTCAAATTACCTTCATTAAATGTCGTAATTTCATGTAAAAAATGTGTTTCCTTATTTTTCTGCTCGTTTTTAAATTAAAAATTTTTTACCTCGTTTATGAAGGCAATTGATATAGCGGTTATTAATTGAACTTTTACAAAATGTGGGTTTATGGAATTTGTTTGTTGAATCAATTTTCAAAACGAAGTCATTTGGTTGAAGTCAAAAATAATGAAACGTACCGCCGATTTTATCCATCAGTTTTCATTAAACGTAACTTTATCAAAAGTTCAAGAACATTTCCAAGACTTTAAAATTGTGATTATTCTCACATGAAGATATTGAGTTTTTGTTTTTGAAGATAGGATGGCGGTAGATTGCATTTTTACAATACCTCTAACATTCAAGTGAACTGTTCTCTGGAACCGTTAGTCTAATATTTCTAAATACTGATTTGTTTGGTTTTAAAGCTAATTTTAATGGTGATAGTCATATTGTTCTATAAAATTATCGTTCTGAAAAAAAAGATTTTGAAACTTAAAACCTTTAAACCAATCACTTACCAGACTTTCAGGTGGTACGTCTGTACTACTGTACTATTATTTGGGACCTTAATAACCTAATAAACCATGGAATTTTAATAAAAATAATTTGAGCGAATTTCAAGAAATATATATTTTTACATTTTTATTGGGGTTTAAGGGTTAATTATCCTTTAAAATCCTAAAAAATGGCCTGTAGACATAGCTAAGTGCACTCTTGTACCAAATTTTATAAAATTCGGATGACCAGCGTGGTCTCGGAGTTTCTGCACGGAAACACAGACACATATCAGTGCAAAAACTACTTTTTTGGATTCAGAGAGCCTCAAAACGGATACCCACCCTCAACTTAAGTTAAGAAACTTTGACGAAAACAACACTCTCCATAAACTATGCATAAGAGGAGAAATTAAAAACATATGACTAGCGACATGGTCGATGTAGGGAAAACTTTAAATTTCCATCCAGAAAAGCCCCAAGAACCTCACCTCATCTTCAGTGTGAACAACTCTATTACTAATAGAATACTAATCATGAGGTCAAACTTTTTGGCTGAATATTTTGTTGAAACTGATATCATGATACGTGTTGCTACATATTACATTCTTTGGAATTCATCCTGAACTCCAAAATCTCAATCTGGAAGACAAGATGTGCAAACATCAATCAAGTAAGTTTGAATTATTTCCTGAATAATTTTTTACTGATCGCTCATATGAATAAAATTCAATTCCTATTGAACCATGATCAACTACCCAGCCAACCCTAACTCTCATCCAAACCGCCTCGATAAACCCATTCTTAAAATCACGTGAGAACAGCACACAACCAGAGCTCATCTTCAAACATAGATAGCGCTGACACTGGAACTTAATGGGGCGCGAATGGAGTTGAGAGGGCAACAAACAGATAGCGCTGGCATCATTAGTAGTGTGTGCGCCGCTCCATAGATGGCGACATATGCTGACCGCTGACACGTGCGCGCTCGAGCACCAACACGCGGCGTTGCCAAACACCCGCGCAAACCGGGAATTGGCGGGGCTCGGGACGAGGACGCGAATGAAAAGAAGATCGAGTATTTATTAATATATTCGCTCAGGGTTGTAAAGAGGGTTGATGATAGAGAGGTTGAAGAGTGTTTACGTCAGTTTGTGAAACACGCTTTGATTTAAGTAGTAGCGCAGTTTTAGCGTTGGTCTGTATGAAAGTCATAATGTAGGATGACGTCTTACTGAACTATCTATCTAGACTGGGACGGTAGCGACGTCCTGTAATCCAGCTACTTGGAGGTCACGAATTGTGGATAGTTGTGAGCGATGGTCGGTGGATGTGGTGTTCTCTTGTGTGGATTAACGTCCGCACTATTGAATACTGCGTTAATCCGCAAAGACCATCCTCATAATTAGACCAATTCGTAATTCAGAGGCCGTGGTTCGGATTCCACGTTAAACTGTAGGTCCATTAGTTGCCATCGGCTGTTGGGCTATTAATTAACAGTCCTGTCTAAGGAACATGTCAGCCTTAGTCAGTAACAAGACTACAAGATCGCGCCACAATCATCCTACATTCATTCCTCATTCATACTTGGCTTAAAATACCTACCCGGGTAGGTCGCCATTTCAGTTAAAAGTATAAAAGTATAAAGTACTTTACAACTATTGTCATTACTCCATCATTTCAACTCGCGGGATATAAAGTATACTCGTATTTCGTCACTAGTGACTGTTTTCGGAGCGCGATAACCGAGTACTTTAATTATATCAAGCTCTGATAGAGACTTTCGGACGTGTTACGAGCAGTACTTTTTAATACACAATTTAAAAAAAACATACAGTGTCCAAAATTAACTTTTCAACATATCTACATTTAACTTCTTATTTTGAACGTACGAGTATTTGAGCTTGAATAGTAAAATTAAGATTAATAGAAAAAAGTAAAATTAATAGAAATGTTGTAAATAATAACAATCTATGTTGTTATAAACAGATTAATAGTTTATGTTTAAATTTTGGTTTTCATTTTGTCAAGGATTTAGAAATTGTACTTAGTTCGAAATGAATAAGTTTTTAGCGAATTTCCCATAGGGAAGAAGCTATTACCGTAGGTCTCATGGTAAGATTTAAGTCCGGGACCATGTTATTTTTTTGTCTTTAGGTGCCCAGAGTCCAAAAACAATAGTCGTTCAAATTTTTATATATATGTGTATATATGTATATATATGTGTGTCTTTGAACACGGTAACTCTCGTAAAAATGGTCCGATGAAGACGAAATTTGGTAGAGAAGTGTATTTCTACAAATGCTCGGACGAGTTCATAAACCAGACATATCGGTCAATGGGAACGGGTAGTTTGGGGGGGTTTTGTACCCCAAAATCGGGTTTTTTGCGTTTTTCGCATGTAATTTTTAAAATTTTCTAATTTTATATTTCACTATTGGAATCAGCTTAAAAAACTACACAATTAAGTTCCTTAAAGTTTTTCTCTATCTCCAACGGTTACCGAGATATTAAAAAATCTAAACACAGTACGTTGTACTGTGGGGCTACAATGTTTATCTTATGGAGGAAAAGGAAAAATTAATATTTCCCATATTAATCAATATTTTTTGGATAAAACTTGATAATTAGCCTCATGTGGTTGAGATCTATCCATTTATGCTTAAAAATCATAGTTGGAAGTCATTATAACGAAGACCACATTTGTGCGATGAAATCTGAATTAATCCAGGGTGATGAATAATACTCTACCAAAAATGACTATATATGAATACTATATTTGTATTTAAATTCTGACTATTAACGATTTTACTCGATAGGTGAACATTTTGGCATTGTTAGCTCTTTGTAGCTAATCAATAGCCTAATTAATACTATGGTCCGGAATTGAACCTTGGATTACGATATGAGTGTACTAACGCTGAGCCAGCATTAAATACAGTTACATGTTACAAGATGTTTTGAAATTCTTGGCTGTAATACAATTCAATATTGTTGTGTATCATAATTAATTTTCATCAACAGAATGGATTTATATTTTTTTTTTTGTATGTAAAACTCTAAACATAAAATATGACTTGATCATAAACCAAAAACCTTTATAGTACAAAAATATATTATTAATAATAGAAATTATTTGATTATTGGTATGAAATAGTTTTTATATACTTATTGAAATTTAATTTTTAATTCTGTATTTTTTTGTTCTAATAATTAAAATTGTATAATACACTGATGTAACTATTGTCTATATTTTAATAACAATATTGCAATATCAAAAAATATTTTTGATTTTGTATGTTATATTAATTTTAATATGTACATTAAATACTATTATAACAATCATATTTCTACTATGGGTCTGTAAATTACGAAAACGTAACAGGTATAAAATAGAATATTAAATATAGATTTTATCGTAAACCAAAAATGTATTTGATAAAAAAAATTTAAGTCGTGAACTTTTATGTGTGAGCCTTTGTGTAACCCCAAATATTTTTTGTATACTATATTGAAACATATTAAAACACAGATAATTTAATTTAGTATTATTAAATTTGGATTCATATAAAATAATTTAGTATCAATAGTTGTCAACAATTTTGTCGCATAAAACTAATCAGCTGTTATATTACTTATGTCATAGCAGTTCTTTTTTGATTGTGTTTCTTGTTCTTGATTAGTAGTGCTGGCCTTGAATCAAAAGTATCATCAACAATGATCTTTTGCTGTCTAGAACTCAACAAATCATTATAATAATGGGTTTAGTCACAGGAAGAAAACCAAATTTTACTCTTCAACTAGCCAAAGTACCCGTTCTTCGCACGGATTAAAAAGGCTGAAAGGTGTGGGCTCTACTGATACATTTAAGTTATTGTTAATTAATTCTTCATTGTTTACAAAATGACAAAACATGAGTGTCTACAACATTTCAAAGTAACATCTGTCATATATTGGGAGAGGATAAGGATTAATGTAATAGAGACAGTCGTCGGAAAAAAACTTAAAATCTACCATTCCGCTATTTCAAATAATTCACTAATTTCGATCCAGCAGTTTATCTGAAAAATCAACTTTATTTCTTCTTCTTCCCGAACTGTCAAAATATAGTGCAAACGGATGTTGTCATTAGAAAAGGTAAACATTGAAACCTAGGACGGTCACGGCAGCTCTTTCTTCTTCTTCTCGAACTGTCAAATTTTAGTATTCACAGCTGTTGACATTCAAGTAATTTTATGTTTTTATTCTCTAAAAATGTAAACATTGAAACTTAGGTCGTTCACAGGGCGTAGCCCGAGAGGATTTTAAGGAAATGAGTATGCCTATGTGTAGCATGAGTTTAAGATCTACCTTTGCCTAAAATTTCAAACCGGTCGGTTCAGTATTTTTCGCATTCACTTGCCACAACAAACCCACAAACACACAAACCCACAAACACACAAACCCACAAACAAACATACAGAAACCACCTCTTCTTTATAATATTATAAGATAAGATAGATAAGTGCATCTAAAAACAGCTGTTTGTGAAGCAGCATAACGGAAAAATATTGTATCTTATAATGTTTATAGAGGGGCCAAAACTTTACAGTGTCTAAACAATGACTTGTAATATATAAGGACAAAGTAGGATAGAATTCTTAAACAGAGCTTAGGTATATTTAGAACACATCTATTATTTAAATGACTGTGGCCACTAGAAGCAGAGCAAATCCAAGCACATATCATATTCACCATATTTTAAAAATCAAATCCAAACCATATTATGCATTGATAGGGGATGTTCTTCCAGTAACTCCTCTACAAATCATGTATTAAAGGAAACATGAAAATGGTAAAGTAAAATTCAACAAAAATTACATTAAAACGTAAAATATTACCTTTTATTGCATTATTATACTTTATACTTTTAACTGAAATGGCGACCTACCCAGGTAGGTATTTTAAGCCAAGTATGAATGAGGAATGAATGTAGGATGATTGTGGCGCGATCTTGTAGTCTTGTTACTGACTAAGGCTGACATATTCCTTAGACAGGACTGTTAATTAATAGCCCAACAGCCGATGGCAACTAATGGACCTACAGTTTAACGTGGAATCCGAACCACGGCCTCTGAATTACGAATTGGTCTAATTATGAGGATGGTCTTTGCGGGTTAACGCAGTATTCAATAGTGCGGACGTTAATCCACACAAGAGAACACTACATCCACCGACCATCGCTCACAACTATCCACAATTCGTGACCTCCAAGTAGCTGGATTACAGGACGTCGCCACCGTCCCATTCATTATACACTAACACAATTTGAGCCACAGTTAAATTGTGTTTAGAGATTTATGTGGTCGAAAATAGAAGAAAATCTATAAAGTAGGTTGACTCTGATAAATTATCAGCACATCATCGAAAGTTAATTCTGTCAATTTACTCTCTTAGCAATCAGCTTCTACGTTGAATTTAATGTAATTAAGCGTATTTTTAAAAGTAATATTTACCGTTGATCAAAGTAATTAAAATTCACCCGGCTTTTTCACAAGTGGTGGGAGAAGGGGTGGTGGTTTGCGGAGGGGACATGGCTAAAGCCAGACAAGTTTAATTAGTTCTCTTATCAACACGCGTATTGTTGTTTGAGTTGTAATTGAAACGGATAATGGCCAGCACTTAAATATCAGTATCAGAAGATAAAAGGTAGGAATTAAAATCGTGATTTATGTTTATTTTTTCTATCAATATATAAAAACAAGAAAGTGGTTTAGTTTTCTTTTTATTTTCAAGGTACGTTAAAAAAGGCTTTTGTGAAATAGTTATTTTGTTTTCCTTGAAAATAATTATAAGGAACTTAACACCATTACTTCGGTCGGCGTGGAATTTTTAAAATCTTTAAACAAATTTATTGTCAATTTTAAGTATTAGCGATCCCACTAACTTGTCAATCATCACAGTGGCAAAAAGTATGAACCCACTAAAGTATTACTGTAGTTCGTTAGGATATTTTAGACAACAAATTATAAAAATTAACTATTTATGGTAAATAAACAAATGCTATTCCATTTATTAATTTAATAACCATTCCATGAACTAAAAAACTATTGCATATATGGTAATACTTCTTAAAAATTTGTAAAATTGTGTAAATATAGTTTGTTGCAGCATATTGGACTGTCGAGGATACAAATCTTTGTATTGGAGGAAATGTTTGCAAATATGTATAGCTAGTGGGCTTTTTTAACTTTATATATGTCACAATGGAGTTTTAATGAACTCTTTTCATCGCAATAGCATAGACTTTACTATAAACGCTTAGGGGAAGAAAACCAATTACTTACCAAGGACTTATATAACATCTCAAGAAATAAAACAATTTTACCTTCCACGTGCTATTTGCCTTTTAAATTGGTTCTTAGGAATGTTTCAATAATACAGTAGTTGTCAAAGAGAATCTCAAGACTGCAGTTTTAAATATAGTAAAAGCATCGTATACTAAATGTGGAAAGTAATTTAAGAAAAGCGGAGATATTGGTTGATATTTACGACTTGGTAGCTTAGGTGTAATATGAGACCCAGACAAACCTATCTGACTCTTATGTAGGGGCGGGTGACCTCTGACCAATGAACTCTTCTGACAGATCATGGGTCATCTGGTCACCTGGTCACCTCTAGACAGACATGTAACTATCGCCCTAAGCCCATCGCGATAGAAGTTGAATATTTGTTGAAATAGCTAATTCAATATTATGAATTGTAGACTGGGACGGTGGCGACGTCCTGTAATCCAGCTACTTGGAGGTCACGAATTGTGGATAGTTGTGAGTGATGGTCGGTGGATGTGGTGTTCTCTTGTGTGGATTAACGTTCGCACTATTGAATACTACATTAATCCACAAAGACCATCCTCATAATTAGACCAATTCGTAATTCAGAGGCCGTGGTTCGGATTCCACGTTAAACTGTAGGTCCATTAAATGCCATCGGCTGTTGGGCTATTAATTAACAGTCCTGTCTAAGGAACATGTCAGCCTTAGTCAGTAACAAGACTACAAGATCGCGCCACAATCATCCTACATTCATTCCTCATTCATACTTGGCTTAAAATACCTACCTGGGTAGGTCGCCATTTCAGTTAAAAGTATAAAAAAGTAGATATCGGTTACTTATAGCTAGCTTTTGCAACAGTACTTAGCTGTCATTAACTAGACCAAAAATCTTCGTAAAAGCCGTATGATTATAGCGGTGGTTTTTAAGGTTGAGGTTTTTAAAATAACTCAAACTGAACTTAAAAAAGTCAGACATTTTTTACAAACCATATTTTTACCGTAGATGAAGTGAGAGCCAATTCGTTCCAAATCATCCAGTGAATATAATTCGAATGGTAACATCCAGTACTGGGGAGGTATCAGCCCCGTATTTGGGGGAGGGTGAGGGGACGAGTGGAAGATTCGTCGCGGACCTTCCAATAAAACCCAGTGTCGTTGTCATCTGATTGTCTCCAGGCAGCTGTGCCTAGCCGTGACATCGGCAATAAATAAATGATTGTTGATACATCATTGCAAATGTATGTTTTCCACCGTACTTATGGGGAGTAGGCTCTTCACCGTTATTCCTAAGATTTATTAGGATCACATTTGTTCAACTTCGTAACGAATTACTGTTTTACATTCAAAATAGGTAATCCAAGATGTGTGTCAAACCTAATATAAGTTCGAGCACATCCTCGGTATAAAAGAAAGCAGTTTTTATTTTAAAATAGACGCATTCATATGGCTTACTGACCTATTGCCTATTTAAAAAAATAGGACACACATTTAAATTAACTATTATTCTAAATAAACTATTCGGCCGAGAAACTGATACTTTGTTATAAAAGTCAAAATCCTCTAATAAAACAAAATTTTATAACAAAATGAAAACCTACCGGAAAATTTTCAACTTATAAGTTCACGCTAATCATACCTTGTATAATTTTGCCAATTTATACTAGGAAATACAATATTTAAATTAACTTTTATTCTAAATTAAACTATTTGTATAAAGAACATTATACTTTGTTATAAAAGTCAAAGTAATTTCAGTAAATTCCAAACGCAAATCGTAGTTTACTTCTAAATAATAAAAAAATACGAAAATTTATAATGTCACATGAATTTTCCAAGAAACTTATTTTAACATCTTTCATAAACCTATTTCTAATTAAATTTTCACAGTCATTGTCTACTGCATACCCACAAAATATTTAATTACATAAAACTTGACAAAATAAAAATTTGGCATGAAAAGCTTATATTTACTATTTCATGATTTACAACAAACATTGAGCATAAAAAATATCAAATGGAGCTTTTCATAACGTTTTAGAAATTCACTGGTAAAATGTTAGTTTTTTAGGTAAATTTCATACAATCTCAATTGTTTACAAATACAAGAACCGTGTCAAGTATTCCGAATGAATGAAGATGTTTCATATTCGTTTCATTTATAGTTCGTCTCATAATATGAGTACTTGCATGAATCCCTTTCCAGAAATCGTATTTAATAAAGTTCACTCGAACCTTATACTATGAGAAATAAGTAAATTTTATCAGTCACACTAATAACAGCGTGATTTTAATTAGATTGAAATGGCGTTTTAAACAAAAACAGATTATTCATTGAAACCCGTAGTACTTATATACCTTGATTACTTATCATAATAGCTGGGGAATAATGGAAATAGTAAAGAATTAAAGTTTTTTACGTTAATGACAAAACATTTATGAGACTTAAAAGATATTTATATCAAAGTAGACTTCATAACATTATAAATTAAAAAAATAAATGTCAGTATGAACCATACTTGAAATTTCACCAACATTAACATTGTTAGTTATTAACATTCGTAACTTTCGTAAGGTTATTTTTTTCTGTTTTGTGAAAAAATACTTTGATATAGTACATAATAATGAATTGTATTTAATGTCATTTTGTAAAAACACCCAAAAATCCACATTTGGAGTGAAAATTCATTTTGTTGTACATAATAAAAGTGGGCCTAATATGCTACCCTGCGGTACACCGGCGTATCCCTCTAATGGTCTGACAGACCCATATCCTCCCGTCATATCGGGACAGTTATAAGTCGATGATGAGCCGTATCAGTAGTAGGGTCAATATTTGGAGGCTTGTCTGTCAGAGTGTATCAGTTTCAGGAGACAAAGGCCTCCCTTATTTTCATCCCTTACCTGCACTCCCCTCGTCGCTCCTGTTACACTTTTGTTTCTGAGGGGAGGGCTACTGGCCGACCAAGCACCAATGGCGGTGGGCAAACATGAATACAAGGCCCCATTAACTGAGCACTTTGAATAAGAATAGGTTCAACCGCAAACTTCCTCCATGGAAACCGGAATGAGCTCATATCCGTTTGGAAGGCAAAGAAATAAATTTGATATGAATAGTAATCGTGTATTTGGATGTACAGAGAGAAGGGGGGTTCCTTAGTTTGTTCTTAATCCTGTCAGTGTTGCTTATAGACTGTTTAAAATGTAGCCTGATTGCTATTAAATAACAAATTATCTTGTTACATAGACGATTCAAAAATTGTTATGTTTACATGTTTAATGGTGGTGCATTTTATAGGTTTTATGTATTTGGAACTTAATTTCATTGTATTTGCTCGATCTTTGACAGTTGTTTCTAAACTACTCCAATAAAAACGTTCATAAAATATTTGTGCAAAACAAAGATTAAACAAAAGTTAACAAAGATCTATTTATAAATAGTCTTTAATCGAATTTTAAGAAAGAATAAGAATAAATTTGAGAAAAACGGTTGGTAAAATTTAAACCATAGCTATCATTTATGATTCACGCGCACACTTAATACTTATTGTTTCTATTTCAATGAGCCTCCAGTAATAAAAAGGCAGGTGTTAACAACAAACAAGGAAATTTTTTTGTGTTACACTAGTGTTAACATTCTAATTTGCCACCACATGTCCACTGTAAGGCATATCAATTAAAACGAGAAGTTAAACCTGTTTTCTGTTTTCCAATCTTAATCTAAATATATAAAACAAACCAGTGTGTTACACAAATACTAAAACGGCTATTAAATTTTCTATTTAGTCCCTCTGTCCCTGTAAGGCATATCGATTTTTCAAATTAAAGTTTGTTACCCATTTTATAGCGTTTTAAATTTCTAATGATAACCTTATTGGGACTTTGTAAGTTTGTTTACAAATGTTCTACAATAAAAACATTTGATTTCTTAAGCTACAGCTGTTGTTTTACTTTCCATTAGCAATATGCTTTACTATCCAATGCCATCTGAATCATTCATTAATGTAAAACTATGGAGTAAATGTGTACTGTACAAAATGAACAGATTTATTCACCACGTTAATAGTTTACGGTTTTTGGGGACTATGTATTTATATTTTTTATTTTCTGTCTGATTAAAAGTCACGTGTTTATAATTATGTCGGCCAAATAAAAAATAATTACAATGTTTATACATATCACGTTTGTTATAATAATCAGCTGTTGTATATCTTTGCTACAAAATCCGTACAGTTAGGTTTTGTTTGGTTTTAGGTTGGATTAGAAAAATTGTGAATCAATCCACTCAGATTTATTTGTTTTGTGGTAATGTTAATAACATGTCTTATCGTTTAGTATTGTTATTAACTATGCTATGACCCAGAATATCTAATTTTTCACAACGAAGTCGTGATGCTATTCGACTTCAGAACATGGCCAATCTGAAAGTTAACACGTATTTACTGTTAGGCGTTACGAAGTTCGCCGGGTCAGCTAGTCATGTAAATACAACTTAAAATATTAAATGTTGATTTTGATTTCTATTCACAAGCCGTCATAGCTTGGCTCTAACCAGTCATGTCATAATGGGTTGATAGAGACGTTAATGCTATTCCAATCCAGCGGATTACACTGTAGTCTGCTCCGGCTAAGCCCAACAACCCTCTCCGGTGACATTTCCACACAATTACCCTCCGCGCCTGGAGGTGTTTGTCGTCGGTCGCCGGTCCTCCTGGCATTGTCCCGACATGACACGACGCCGGAGGCACCCAAGCCGCAAGTTTGTTTTTCTTCTCGAATAAATGGACCGTTCGCAAATACGGGGACATGTTTGAGGTTAGTCTTTCAATCGTTATCCGCAACGGTATGCGGTGAACGTAAGAAATCCTTTCTTTGGACCATTTCAGCCTCTGGATCACTTAATCTACAATATTATAAAGAAGAGGTGGATTCTGTATGTTTGTTTGTGGGTTTGTTGTGGCAAGTAAATGCGAAAAATATTGAACCGACCGGTTTGAAATTTTACGGAAAGGTAGATCTTAAACTCATGCAACACATAGGCATATTAGTTCCCTTAAAATCCCCTCGGGCTACGCCCCATGAACGTCCTAAATTTCAATGTTTCCATTTTCAAAGACTGAAAACATAAAATTACTTGAATGTCAACAGCTGTGAACACTAAAATTTGACAGTTCGGGAAGGAGAAGAAGAAAGAGCTGCCGTGACCGTCCTAGGTTTCATGTTTACATTTTCTAATGACAACATCCGTTTGCACTATATTTTGACAGTTCGGGAAGAAGAAGAAATAAAGTTGATTTTTCAGATAAACTGCTGGATCGAAATTAGTAAATTATTTGAATTAGTGGAATGGTAGATTTTAAGTTTTTTTCCGACGACTGTCTCTATTACATTAATCCTTATCCTCTCCCAATATTTGACAGATGTTACTTTGAAATGTTGTAGACATTCGTGTTTTGTCATTTTGTAAACAATGAAGAATTAATTAACAATAACTTAAATGTATCAGTAGAGCCTACACCTTTCACCCTTTTTAGCCCGTGCGAAGATCGGGTACTTTGGCTAGTACTAAATAAAGGTTTAAATTTCTGTGATATATTTTCTGTGATCATTTTTAGGTGCTGACGAACAGTGATTTCGGACCTTATAGGTCCCATTATACAGTCAATTACAAAGTTATAAAATTATCCTCAACACTATTGCTGTGAAGACTTCTCTTCAATACCTAAAAAGGATCGCAGACAGTATTACACCTTACGTATTACATCCTAATTTAGTCAATCTTTTCAGTTTTATATACCATCCGTATTTTCTTTGTTCAAACAGTTTTTACGATTTCGTTTGAAAAGAAAATCTAGATTGAAAATTAGTTTTTTACTATTTTTATCTCGTAGAGAGAACGCTAAAGCACGAACCCATTTGGGAATAGTGTGGGACTCCCACCCACTAAACCCTTTAAGGGCTGCGGGAAACCAGGCCGGAACTCTTAGCAGATGACTTCATGCGTGGACCGCGTGCCTTGTGTCCTAACATCAGGAAAACCTAGATGTCACCCAAGAATCCCTCCTCCATCTTGGTGCGGGACACCAGATGAACGTGGGAGACAATTGCCCCTCACTTATCCTCGCCTTGGAGCATTTCCTTTACAATAGTATCTGCAGTTACAAATCCCACTGCAGAGGCAAGCTGCCGCATTTCTTCTACAAAATACACACACTCGAAGAAAGTGTAAAGGCAATCATCATCCTTCTTCGGGAAGAACGAACACATGGGTGTCTCCAACTTCCATGGCTATGTTAATGTCAAAACGACACTTGTTCATCTAATATGCTATAGGAACTCTCAATATATTATCAAAAGACTTTGGTGATCTCGTCGAAACTATGATGTCACAGACGGAGGACGAAAATGATCTTAGAACCTTAAAGTACCCTTCGATTGTAAATTCTAAAACTATGAAGGAAGAGTTAAATTTAGTACCATTGAAATAGTAGTCCCACCCTACATCCTCAGAATCATGTGTCTAAATGGAAGTTTACAGATTGCTGATTATACTTTTATACTTTTTAACTGCCAGGTAGTTATTTTAAGCCAAGTATGAATGAGGAATGAATGTAGGATGATTGTGGCGCGATCTTGTAGTCTTGTTACTGACTAAGGCTGACATGTTCCTTAGACAGGACTGTTAATTAATAGCCTAACAGCCGATGGCAACTAATGGACCTACAGTTTAACGTGGAATCCGAACCACGGCCTCTGAATTACGAATTGGTCTAATTATGAGGATGGTCTTTGTGGATTAACGTAGTATTCAATAGTGCGGACGTTAATCCACACAAGAGAACACCACATCCACTGACCATCTCTCACAACTATCCACAATTCGTGACCTCCAATTAGCTGGATTACAGGACGTCGCCACCGTGATTAGTAACAGACGCACTAATGTTACTGTTAATATCGTCGTTCTGTCTTATGTTTCGTTTAGACATGTCCGCAGCGCCAAATGTAACCTTATAAGCTTAACATTCACGTTTTCTTGCCGTGGGATGAGTGTAAGAGCTGAGAATACATAAGCTAATAAGATGCAATAATGTTTTTTTTCTAAAAGTGGTTTTGAGTCAAAAATGCAATTAACCCATTTATCAGTAGTCCATTATTATTTAGTTTATCATTCAAAAATAGATATAAGAGCTTTTATTTACACACAAAATGTATAAACAAAAGTATTAAGATTATTTATGTTTCGTTCCTGTTTTCTCACAGCTTATTCTGAAAACTTCAGAATACTGATAATAGTTAATTAAAATATATAATACATAGGTTTTTGCTAAACAAATATTATACCGTGTAATAAAACCTATAAAATTCTTTTCACTAACCCTCCCCCCATTAATATCTCTGGTTATTACATTTACAATAAATTAATATCAAAATAAATAGAACAAAGTTGTGTTAGTTACATCAGCCTGCTCCGAGTCTAAAGGCATATTCCATTTTGTATTTAACTTTAGGGCTAAGCCCCACTGGCCTGTAAAGTTTGTATATGTTAAGCTTATGAGTTAAATACTGATGCACTTTATAATATGAATACATCAATAATTAAAATATTTCAATAATATCTAGTTTTGTATTAATTAATTTTTACCAGTCGACAGCTAACGTCATTAAGTGTCATTTTCAGGGTGAATGTTTGTGATTGTTTTCAAAAACACAATCTTACAGTACATATTACTGGTTGTTTTGGCTATCAGAGTATAACAACTATAAATTGTATGTTTTTGTTTTGTACGAGAGTAATTATTGAATACCAGATTATGTGAGTATTATTATTAAAAATAACACGACTCAAAAGATTTAATACTTCTTAAAAACGTATTTCAGTAAGGTAACTGGGTTTGGATTGGATTTGAACATTGTGAATCAATTAACTTAGATTTGTTTGTTTTGTGGGAAAGTTATTAATATACTTTCGTATCAGGATTTTATTAACTATACCGCGACCCAGAAAATGGGATGGTGGCGTCATCCTGTAATCCAGCTACTTGGAGGTCACGAATTGTAGATAGTTATGAGCGATGGTTGGTGGGTGTGGAGTTCTCTTGTGTGGATTAACGTCCGCACTATTGAATACTACGTCAATCCGTAAAGGCCATCCTCATAATTAGACCAGTTCATAATTCAGAGGCCGTGGTTCGGATTCCACGTTAAACTGTAGGTCCCTTAGTTGCCATCGGCTGTTGGGCTATTAATTAACAGTCCTGTTTAAGGAACATGTCAGCCTTAGTCAGTAACAAGACTACAAGATCGCGCCACAATCATCCTACACTCATTTCTCATTCATACTTGGCTTAAAATACCTACCTGGGTAGGTTGCCATTTCAATAATCTAAATTAAAATGTATCTAATCTTTCATAACAAAGTCAGCATGCTGTTCGACTTCGGAAAGTTGCGAATTAATAAACTGAAGAAGACAGTGTTAGGCAGTATAAAGTTCACCGGGTCAGCTAGTACGGTATAAATGAAAACCACGAATCTCTTTTTCAAAGCATTGATAGCTAGAGAGCTACCTCCCCTACGATATGAGACAAGGGTGGATAAAAGAGAAACCATACACCATCCCTTGTAGACAAGGTTGGAGTCAATATTTGATCAGGGGGTCGCCGTGTAGGGGTGGGAGGGTGAAGAATCTTCCAGCTGATCGCTCCGGCTCAAAGCTCAGCGCTAATTCGCTAATAGGTTCTTCCTCTCACCAGCTGTTTCAGATTTCATGGTGACGACACTTTATAGAGAAGCCCTCGAATGCGTGTTAGTGATATTGTACAGCAAACAACCCTCCACATTTGCTCTGTCGAGGTTTGTTTTGAAGGGTACTTTTTGAGGACATCCAGTCGAATAGATTAATTGAATGGCTTCTACATTAGTGTTTCAAAGAACCTATGCAGGAAATATGAGTTGTTCTTTAGGTCACTCTCCAATGTAACTCTTCAATGGTATACTAGGTTAGAGAAATTCTACATTTTCAGCACTAGTTTGGAGCAATTTATGTTAGGTACATAGATTTATGATCTGCAATGTTGGGCAAATTGTTGAGTCTAATATTAGGTTCAATAAATGTATAATTCCCAATAAATTATGTATGTATTTCCAGTAAAATATTAGGTTGGAATAGTCTAAGCTGTCCAAAAGTAAAGTTGAACAGTTTTAGCTTTCCAATACTGAGTTGGAATAGTTTAGGCTCTCTAGTACCAGTTTGGAACACTCTTTGATGTCTAATATCAGGTTCAGGAAATATATCATCCTAAATATTAGGTTGGAGCAATTTAAGCCGTCAAAGGAAGGATAGCGTTTAAGCAGGTTGATTGATTAATTGATTTATTTAAAGATAAAAAGTAGGATTCTTAAAACTCTCCCTTACCATATGTAAATTAAAGAAGTAAAAAGATAGAATTCAAATACAAAATATTTTGAAAACTAACTAAAGTTTTTAACATGAAATTTTTAAGGTACAATTGAATTAACATCTTCATATTAAACTACTCAATTGTAATAATAATTATTTAAATGGTTTGCAAAATTTGTGGCAATTGTTTCTATTCTAATTGTATTTCCGAAGAACGCTAGAAAGAACAGCTTGTAATATTGAACTCTTTGATAATGTCGATAACACTGACATTGTCTTTGACCGGTTAAAAATACGATCCGTTATTATATCAGTTGAGATAACTTAGCTTTGTAATATGAATACCTTAAAATTTCCATATTTGTCCTTTTTGATGATTTCGCATGAATTTAAAGAATTAAAAGATGTATTTTTATTACAAAAATGATTGTAAGCGAAAAAAGAATAGATTTTTATTTGTGCCTTGATTTGAAGAACTTTATATTAAAATAAATATATTTGAACTTATTGTGGATGTTCCATACGATTTTAAATTTCTGTAAAATG
Source organism: Nephotettix cincticeps (assembly GCA_023375725.1). Classification (NCBI taxonomy): domain Eukaryota; kingdom Metazoa; phylum Arthropoda; class Insecta; order Hemiptera; family Cicadellidae; genus Nephotettix; species Nephotettix cincticeps. The sequence continues at coordinate 62,786,961 of CM041788.1, forward strand.
TAATTTACTAATTACAATGACATGTTTGATTTGATTTTGGGATAGTTACCCATTTAACTTGGACATTAATATGTTTGTCTTATTTTATAATGAATAACGCAGTGAAACAACAAAAAGAAAAAACAATTTTTCATTTTGATTCTGAAACGATTACCATCATAAGATTTCGGAAAATATTCTATTTAAAATTGAGCTTTATTTTAAAGCTTGAGTAGGAGCTTGGAAGAGGTGGTTTGACGGGTTTCCTGTCAAAGGATAACAGATTATCGTGTTTCACAGGGGAAATATTTCCTTATTATGTTCTTCACTCTTTATTTGCAGTGGTGTAAATTTCTGCTAGTAGTTTCACAGCTTTGGATTTCTTTGTGTATCAAAGTTGAACGCTCACTTAAATGCCAAATATTACACAGTAATTTGTTTTACCTCAGTAGCCAAGGTCATAAATTAAAGGTTAAAATGTTTATTATTAATTAAAAACGATGTAGTAAAATATAACTGTTGAATAAATGGGGCGAAAATTCATTTTACAAATCGTAAATGGATCAGAATGAACCTTTTTAAGTATTTTTTTACATTTTATATTTACCCACTAGATAAAAAATCCTTATCAATTATATTAACAGCATGGTATGTCTATAGCACACTAAAATATGACTAGTAAATTTCGATTGAAAAATTCAAATTCAAGCTATATAATACTGTGAAAATTATTCTAAATTATGTTTTGCTTTTCCATTGTGCTCGTAGTTTGATGGAAAATGGTTGTATTTACATCCCTGCGGGAAATAGGTTAGATCATGGATATTTCTAAAGGGAATGTTTTCAGTTCATCTAAACAGCTGTTTTATTCTTTTATATTTTAAAATTTAATACAATAGTTCTGGTAGTTTCTATGGAAACCTGTTACATGTTTTCCATCTTAAAATAAGCTAAGACATATCCATGTCATCGACACTTGCACTTTTGCGTTATGAATTTTTGCGTTACACAAATCTGCTAACCAGAGCTTAGACACACCCATTTCAAAATGTAGTTCATGACACGGGTCTAAAGTGTGTTTTAGTTTCTTGCTCAAGGTTTACAACCTCGCCTAGCGGTTCTTACAATTAAGACACGTACAATTATCAGTGATCTATGGAGGTTATTCCGAATCTTGAACACCTTTATAAGTTGTTTTTCTTACAAAAATCTCTTCACTTTTTTAATTATTTTTATTGCTCACTATTTGCATTTCTTATAGGGCTCCCTTTTTTCCAATCCACAGGATGATTATTCTGAGGAATTGGTTGGTCCTGAAAATAAGAGACCAAATCAATTAGTACACTTCATTTATACAACGGTCACGTTTGCTGTTTCTAAAGAGTAGATTTTATGGTTTTTATGAAAATCATTGGGAAACGTTACTATCAAAAGATCCAAAGATTTAATAAAATAAACCTTAATAGGATTTTTTATGTAATTATTAATGTCGTATAATACAATATGTTTTGTAAAATATAATACATATATAGACAATTTAAAACAATTTCATCTTTTAACTTTAAAATACAATTATAAAACATAACAAAACTAATTCATTCTAGTTATTGTCACTGGAACTTTAAACAGTAAACTGCTCTTGACCTCAGGGAAAGTTTTCTCATCTCAAATCCTCATCTGTTATTGTTTCTTAAAAGAACCTTTGCTCTCTTGTATATTAATTTCTTTTTTAAAAAGCTGTCTAATTTATTTTACCAACAGTAATGATGGCCTTTTCTTTTATAAGTGTTCTAAATGCGACCAAGTGGAAAACACTAGTTGTGACGTTAATGAAAACTAACAATGGTTTACATTTAAAACGATTTGAAAAGATAAAGTAGATATACATGCAATAATATTACAATATATTGCTACAAGAGCTAAATGTTCATAACTGGACTATAAAAACTTTCAAAGGCTAAAATACTATCCTATTCTATAATATAGGCAATGTTTGTCGTATATTATTTCACAAAAATCTTGATAACGGCTCATATATAAAAGTAAGTTCTAGATAGGTCTCATGTTCGGTACAACCTCGGATTAAGCTAGTAATAAACTAAATCAATTTACATATTGATTTTAAGAGTTTAAATGAAGGTAGCACATAATGTGTAAATTTCGAATCAAAATACGTTTTCGGTTATCAACGTATAACAGGTCTATTGAAAATTGCATACAATGAGCTCATGAAGTATTTCATAAATAAGATTTATATTTGTATAAAAATAAAGTTTAAGATATGTGTTCTGATAAATTTTGAATTATACTCTAACTTAAGTAATTTAGGAAACAAATTTGTATGTCAACTACTGTTTAACTATTCTTTAATATGTTGTGGATAAAATTATAATTATAATTTTGTTTTTATTTTTTAAATTTTATGAAATACCTCAATACAGGATTTTTCCTTTAGAGGCATTATTATTATTATTTTCAAGAGAATAAATTTAGTCATAATATATATTACGTGCATTATATCTATTTAGTTTTAGTGAATTCTCCATGTTTATTACACATATTTATGTTTTTTTTATTAGGTTCTTTTATTTTTTGTTAAACTATTTATGTAACTTACTATTAGATTGACGTTTTATGTAGAAAACAATTGCTGTATTTTCTATTGTTTTGTTAACTGTTGTACCTCTTGGGAATAAACTTTAATCTTATTTCTTATTTTAGTAAAATTAAATTTTAAAATTTCTCTCTCCGTTATGTGATTTGTTTACACATTTCGCCGACCAACGCTCGATCCTCTGGTAGGCATACTATTCTATAATATCAAGATATATGAATTTGACATGTCGCTCTATGATAATGCGTGTCATGTGAATGCAGTTCTACGTGTACAGGGAACATGCTACAAGAGGCATGCAACATTATCACCCTCCAGGGAGACACAACAATGAAGTGTACTGGTATATCTGCCTAACACACTGTATTGTTAATTAAATATTCAATATTAGAAGTTATAAATCTAAATTAATAGCCAAATAGAGCATAAAAAAGCAAAAAATATTTTCAACATTAACACTAACCATAGGCTGGATTTTTCAGGTATGTTGGCACATGAAAATATGTATTTAAAGTACAATGAAATACTTTGGCTATCCAGTGTTAGCTTGGTTCCTTCTTGTATCTCCTTGGGGCTTTACTCTTGGCTGAACTTTAACCCAGAGTCTGAATTTTTGAAGGGGTAGAGTATCTATTCAATGTGCATTTTAAATAACTTCAAGAGCTCCACAATTTTGAAATTTAATCCCATAAGAATACTGTTCAATTTCTGACAGCATTATTGACCACACCAAAGACATAAAAAGAAAGCTAAGGGTAAAACTAAAGGTAAGTAATTGTCTAGGGAATTGAATTTTCTATTATTTTATATTATAAAAAAGATAATTACTTTTAAACAATGGGATATAGTTGTGTGGTAATATTATACTCCGGAAAAGATAATTACCACACTTAATTATTTATTATAAATCAATTACAATAATAAATTAATTAAACCCTCCAACCATCGTTTAGCGACTATTGTATTTTTTTGTTGATTACAAACAATTTCTCACAAAAGTTGTTCTTAAGGGGGATAAAACGAAATATTTTGCCAATAAGACAAACTCTTGAAAGATGTTCCCAGGAGGCTAAATTCTTTCAATCATACCATCGCTACTGTTTTCATTTATAACATCTGTGATTTAAAGCAATCGACATCCGATGTTTCAGGTAAATACTTTGGGTGAAACTGGAAAAAGTACTTTTCCAGGTAAGAAGATAACAACATTTGCCACCACATGTGTTGCTACGTACATATATTGTACTCTACATGCCAGTTTCATTTGACTCATTATAGCAATATAAACGAGTGAAACAATAAAAAAAACACGTGTTAGTCCGACATATTGACTGCTGTAAAAGTGAAACATGATTCATGATTTATTGTAGTAGTATGATGAAAGTGGTTTGATTGAAGTGGTCCAATGATTGTAGTGTTAGACACAATTGTCTTGCACTTGGAACTCATTCCGTCACCGATGAAAGTTTTTTCTCGGAAATAGAGACAAAACGCAGTTTGGTACGTATTTGAGTGTGTACCGGATGTACAGTCCTATATTCTGAAACGAAAGGTTGGAGACTCTTTGTAGAAACCCCTTAACCTGATGGGTGAATTTTGTTAGGTTTTCCTTGCCTAAACCTGGGACCTGGATTTTTCAATAAGGTATTTTAAATCCAAAACCCATTAGATAAAATTTAAAAGTAGACAAACTGTCCTTACCACTCTGGCACTATGCCACCTACCTTTGTTTTGCAGCAATCACTTTCAATGCCTTCTAATCATCTGGTCATTAATTGTACATAATTCCTTAGAAAAACGTGCCAAACATATAATATTCAAATTTGAGACTCGAATAGTGTTTCATACAGGTCCCATATGTAAAGTACTAAACTCTGAAAAAAGAGTAACATTTGTAATTATAAATTTAAATTGACAAAATGTATCTATTATCTCTAGTTAGCATATGGAGTTAACATAAAGTAAGTTCAACAAAATAAACTCATTTAATGTTTGATTCCCATAAAATCGCGTGAGAACAATGTTTATTACTGCCCATTTATTTCACCTATGTTAAAATTTCAATTACAATTCTCCCAGGAAAACGAATTCTATTTGTCAAAGCTTTTGCAGTTAAAGTCTCAAAACTCGTTACACGCCAGTGAATCTGCACAGTAGACGAACAAGATATTACAACATCTCACTTTATTACATCTTAGCCACACAATGGTAAGCTTCCTCCACAAGTTTATAAAATATTTCATAATAATACGACAGAAAGAGTGGGTTAACCTGTGCAACCGGCGAAGCGTGTCGTGGTTGTCATGGCAACGCGTCTCTTCCTCATCGCAACAATGACTACGAACAACCTCTTCGCTTTCTGGAACAGCTAAATGTTTAATGAGCACTTCGCCCGCCTAAGTTTAAATTATCTTTGTAGATCAGATTTAAATCTAGTTAATTTGCAATTTTAAATAAAGTTTTATACATACTTTCCAGTAAATTTGTTAATTTATTGGGATTTTTAATGTACAGAGTGTCCCATATGTAAAGTACCAAACTATTCTAAATGGTTTCATGAGTCAAATAAAAAAAATCAAGAACAACATTAAAAACCGCTTCGTTTACCAGATATCCACCATTTTGTATTTTTTACAAAATAATTTATATCTCAAGAACAGTTTGACCGATTGGGTTCATACATTGCATGCTCTTACTTTGTTCAAACCCTAATCAATAATAAAATAACCAGCATAGTGTGATAATACATTTCAAGATGATGGCAATTTTAAAATTTTAAATTTTTCAAAAAAAGTTGCTCTGATTTTTTTATTTTATTTTTAGACTATCTTTTTTGACAATAAGTATAATAAAGAAAGCGACACAACAATGGATTCTAATCGATACTAATAATCGATTATCACTTTCAATACTATCGATAACTTATAATTGACGAGAACTTATTTTTATCGATTCTATTTTATAATAACGAACAGCTATTGCCCCCAACATCAGCTGATTCTTTCCCTTCCTAGGATAGGTAAGCAGCGAGAGTCCCATGGACTACCCGAAGGGGACCGCTCATGATCTGACAGGAAACCACCACCACTGGTTAAGCACACTCATTAATTACCTTACGAAAAAAGAGGTAAAGTTAATCTAGTTAAATTTGAAGATTTTGAGTTTTATTTACCCATATCCAAATTATTCATATCAAAAAACCGTATGTTTGAACTTACATCACATGAAACATAATAAAACTCAGTAATTTCAAAACAATAGTTTATAGTCAAACAATTAAATTCTCAGGATGCGATTCGAGGTTTATTGCGATATAAACATATATAATATGAAATTTATAGATTGCTTTCGTTAGATAACTCGTTAATTTATCTAAAACTCCTGCACTTTGACAGAGTGACCCACATCACATTTGTGTAAGTGAAACTGCCTTCCACGTTTTTAAGGGGCTGGTTTAATCAATCTAAATGCAAGCACCTACACTTAGTTGCTCTTTTGTTTAAAAAACCTCTTTTCTAGATTTTTTCGAAGAGAAACCTTTTATTCATGAGGTAAAATTTAAATACGAGAAGTTGTTTAATGAAACCAATCTAAAAGAATTTAGTTTACTTTTATTTCAATCATTCAATATTACGTAAATTTGAACGATTAATTTCATTAATGCTTTACGGACATATGTAATTTTACTAATTCTAGACTAGATAGAATACTTTGGATTATTATAGTTAAATGTTTTCCAATAGATTCACTTTACGAAAATTCAAATTATGTTATCTATTAGTAGAAAAGTTCTTAAAATATTCTTCATTACAACCTTGTTACGATAGTGTCATAAAAAACATTCGTTAAATAATTATTACAAGGTTGAGAAGTTGGTGATTGTAGCGCCCGACAAATCTTTAATGCAGCTGCAACACAGAAATGTCGATGAAACTGTCTCGACACTGCTAAGGCGTTTCTGTAATTCTCTGTACAAATAAAATCTCGACGTTATTTATTTTTCGTATGTTTTTAATATTTTATTTATCTATGTGTTTATTTACCTTTCAGCGAGGTTTATGTGTATTTTTTTGTAGCTGCAGTGTAGGTATGACGTGTGTTTATCTATAAAATATTAGGTTTACTATACATATATGATATGGAATGAAAAAGAAACTCCGATCACTTGGATTCTTAGTTCCATATTCATGACTATAGTGGATGTTTTAAGGTGAATTTGAGTGTAGGTCGAGTTTGACGCATCTAATGGATTTTATTACAAGCAAACGGTAGCTTTCTAAGACTAGATTTACTTGTTTACAAAACAATGTATCTTCACATATTACAAATTAACATTGTGGTTTGGCTCTCCTTTGACGTTATAAATATTGAAAACTACCGCTAAGTAATGTAATTTTTGGAAAAAGTAAAAGGTGAGATTTTTTATATTTGGATTTTGAAAATTAGAAAAAATTATTACCATTGTACTGTTTTTGAAAGCAATAGCTCTTCTGCATGTTTTTTGTTTTCTTTTATATAACCACTACATGAGAGACCAAAATATGAGAGAAACGAGCACAGTTTTATATCGTCACCTTTTCATTAAGCTATTATTCAATAATTTAACATTAGTTTTTAAAGTAGCATAATAATTTATAGTTATAAGCAATGTTTAAACCCACATTCTATTTAATATTATACGTTCTTATTTTATTTGTACAGATACAAGGTACAGATAGATGTATTCAATCAAACCACTGTAGGATCACTAACTCTTTAATCAACAAACACATACCATTTTGAGTCAATAATAAACCCCTCTCCCATCTCTGAGCCTACTCTGATAACTAAGGTTGACCTTAGAACACTGATTGATTGGATTGAGTTAACAATATCTTTTTCTAACTGTCAGTGGACGAGTTTTTCACGAGTCTATGCATGTCATTATCAAGTATTATATTACCTACTAATGAATTGAGAATTATGAATTATAATCTCCAAACTAATTAATTTACAAATTAAACTAAAAAGGCTACGCTTGATATATTAGTTTTATCTTCTTCTTGATAAGAATCTAATCCCTGAATACTATTTCATGTGGGTAAGGAAGATATAGATATTTTAGATTTCATTTCACCAATCACCTCCTCAAAGAAGAATTTCCACTCATTTTAAAGTGCTATATAACAGTTCCACATACTATAATCACAAAGTGACCTAGCTTCGCTCCAACATTTCACATACCTTAATAAAAAACCTGCATATGTCTAGAACCATGGTGTATTACCCTACTCCAACAATTCCACACACAATCTAATCCCACGGTGTACTAACTGAACTCAACAATTCCGCATAACTCTTATCCCAAGGTGAACTAACCTCACTGGACTATTTCACATTATGTCTTATCCCATGGAGTAGTAACTTCAATCAACAAAAGCTACACATCCCAATGACACAAACCTCCGCTCGAGTGTTTCAAGCCGTGACGATTGCGTGCTTTGAAACTATCCTCAGCTCTTCCGAGATTTATCACTCTTGTTCTAAATGGAGGGCTTCATAGCCAACATCCACTGTCGACCGCTTTTGCCAAAGCAAACAGCAATGGAAAATAAAATCTTTAACTGTTAAAAAGTAAGAAATAGCTCCTTCTGTTCGGAATTTGTAAGATAGTTAAAATTAATTTACAACATACTATTTTTGACTAAGGACCACGTTTTGAGTTTTTATACACTGTTTAAACGTTTCAAAATGCTTATTATAATAGTATATTATACTTCATATCTTTATTACTTATTTTATGGAATTACTTTTTCAGCTTCCTTTTTTTAAGTTAAAAAAACTTATATTTCGGCAACTAACAAAGCTATTTTTTTGTAATCGAATACATATGAGGATTCAGAAACATAATTTAAGAAAAATTATCCGTCAAAATGACTGGTGCTATTTAAATAGGAACATTCGTTTTTCAATAAACAGATTTTAACAAACAATTTTTTAATTGAATAGGTCATACTTATTTCATTATAACTCGGATATAAATAACGTAGTAACAAGGTATTTACTTTGTGTAGAATAATTTTCACTATCTTTGTAAAATATTATTTATCATTTTAATATTTGCTGAAATGCGAGTATTAATTTAACACGGTTACTATATTCGCGATGCTTTAAGGCTAGATATTTATTCAAAAGAAAAACATAGTTATTTCTAACAAAGTAAAAAGATTTAATTTCACGAAAGCGGTGGAAACCCGTTACTCGTGTAGTTCCCAAAGCGTAACCTGTTACCGGGGTAACTGTTTCTTTCTTCGCCCACATGTTCCAGGAGCAGTCTCTCACGTGGAGGCATATTATAATTAACGTTGGGATATTTTAATGTTGAAAACACTCGACTCTCCATTATAATAAACCCAGCACGTTTATAATCCTTGTTCGCTTACTGAACATTACTGTAACATTAATCGAGGCTGGATAAATTAGAGCATGGTTATTGATTGTAATGTTAAACTACAGCTGATTAAACTAATCTTAAAATTTAAAAGAACCAATCTCTAAACGTTTTAGTAAAGTTTTAACTGAACAAATAATTTTTAAGTCTGATATTAGAACACAGAAAGTATGATTTATTTATTTTTTATTACGATAGGGAAATACATTATGCACCACTTAGAGCGATATTGTATCATTTTACTAGTTGTATAAGTATATGTAGTTAAGGACTAAGCTATTTAACTACAATACTCCACACACAGTTTGAATATGTGGATAGCATTTCATGAATAAATTTAAAAATACAAATAACATAAGTAAATCACTATCACATAAGTTTCACCAACACAAAGGAATGATTATACATATTATAAAACTAGTGATAATAGTATAGAATAGAGAAAACACTTTCTTCAACATTTAAGACAAATATTTCAAGAGATAAAAGTTATTAGCGGGGTTCATACTGTAGCTTATATTCTTATGAATATATTTCTTATATTTATAAATTTAAAATTTCTATATTTTATAACTCTTACAAGGTGGATGGGGGATGCAGGTGAGGGTTGTTTTTTGTACACATATGTCAAGTATTTAAATAAATTTTGCTGATGATAATGTACGTCTAAATTAAGTTTGGTGATATAAAAATATAGTGAATAGAATATATTCAATCTCTAATGTCTAACATTAATGCATAAATACATTATATGACTCATAATGTAAATACACTGGCTATTTTAGACTCGAAAAGTTCTACTTTTGTATGGATAATGTTAATTAGTTCATTCTCTGGTCGTAACTAATTTGCCAAAGCCTTTAGTAGGGCTAGTGACGTATATTGTTACCTCCTCTAATGGAAAGGTGACCATTAGGAGGGCGTTGTACACAATAGTGCCATTACAAGTGCCATAAACTAGCTGGTCTATTACATCCAATGCTATTGCTCCCCGTCATGGACAATAGGAAATTGTTGGAAAATTAATTGATTATTTATATATGTTCAGTGTTTATGTTTAGACTAATTATTCCAAACAATAAATTTAGGTCTTTAATTAATCCCTTTTTGTGTACAAACATTATGTTCCAAGATTTTACGTTCACCACATAGGGCATATAATTTGCATTGATCTTACATTTTTTAATGATTAAAGTTTTGCTAAAAACTATAATTACAAAAAAAAAACACTACCTAATACATAATACCTGTCATATTCAATTGTTTTAGAAGTTAGCTGGAAACAAATTTCGCGAAGTTATACCTCCAGAAGCCAAAAGTATTCCAATTATCAAGCCTTGTCATGTATACTGTCACATCATATAAGTCGTGTCACAAATTTCAGGGACGTCTTCTGCATCGTGAGTGTCACTCGGATGTCATTTCTACTCATATTTGACCGATATTAAAGTGTAGTATGTATATTAACTGCGAGTAATATCAGATGTGTTACGTAACTTGAATGAAGCGATTGCATAGTGACATGGCTAGATAATGGAAATTTAACTTCCAAACAATAGTCTCCTGCTAACTACTAGAAGAATCATCGAAGATGTCGTAATACCTATTAAATTTAGTCAACTATATATTGTTAAAATTAGTCGTCTTGTCACAGCCACAACTAACAGGCCTCCAAGTGAATATAGTAGCTGTAGCTTGTATAATGTGTTAATTTAATTGGTATAGATTCTGTAGAGATATTATTCTAACTAAAAATTGTACCACTTAGACTAAAAAGTACAATAATATTCATATATTCATGGACGTACATTCTGCTCGAAGTGTTTACCTTCGTCTTAACTAATAAGCAAACTTTATAAACTATAGTAATAAGAAGGTTGTTTAGTATTTATTTGTGCAACTAGTGAGAAAAATGGGCAATTGCACATTATATTTTACCTACAGTTACCATAATACATAGAAATTGACAAAGAAACGTAGCCTACATATTTTTGTGGTCTTACATCAAAAAGTAAATTGTTTGGCCTTAGTTTAGATATTCTCTTAAAATATTTAAAGTTTGTTTAGATCCCCTTGTTTATTATTTCAATTACTCTATTGTAGAAGAATAGACAAAATCATACACATAAATTTTTACTAAAAAACAATTATGTTAAATAAATTCAAAAATAAAATAGAACCCCCTTGACGGAAGATCAGAATAAGCAGAACAACAGCTGGTCAGGTTATTTGTCTATATCTGCACGAAACCGAATTACTATTTCATGCATTCACTTTTCAAATCTAAAGTGATGTCAAGTGATCAGCGTGAGGTAAAGTTACTTTACCCCTCTTGTGAGGCATTTAGTCACTTTGCATCCTCAGTAACAGTTGCTAGAGATAGAACAGCCAATGAACGGAAACAATTGCAGAGACTCCGTGAAGAACTCAATGAGAGAGCAATTGCAGTCGTTAACTCTCATCACCGTCCAAGAACAGAACTCAATCTCAGACGTTGTGATCTAGCTGCTGTTTTCAACTGGCTTACGATCTTACCTTACCCAGTGACTAGCGCAAACCACGAAGAGGAAGATATTGGTGCCTTTTGTAATGATCTCCGCTACAGATCATATCGAACTGTCCCCCAATGGTCATTGGTTCCTCTCCTTTTCTGGATAGTTTTCTTCCAACCTGAAAAATCTGATCATCCAATATAAAATAGCTCATAAACGATTCAAGAAGACCCTTAACCCTATCAATTATTGGAGTTCAAGAGAGTTCGACATAAATGTAATGAGCTCACTTCCCTGTGTCACAGCAACTTTTAAGCGATATTGGATCAGTTGTAGGGCCTTCTAATTCCCCTGGTGCAATTCATCATGATGGGATCGCTGCAGAGAACCTTAATGAAATGTGCTACGTCTTTGCTGATTGTTTATCTACCTTTTTCAAGATAGAGCCTGAAGTTCCTCCTGCATACAATTATGAGAGTTCCAGTTATGTCTCAAGTTGGCGATTTTCTGCAACTTGCATTGAGAACAGGCCTGAGAATCTTGATTCCAGCAAATGATGGACCTGACTCCATCTTGCGGTTCTAAGGTACTATAGTGTAGCTGTAATCTCTTCTCGTCTAGCCATCTATTTCAACACGTTATTCAAAAATGAAATCTTCCCAAACAGATTGAAAGACGGATTCATCGTCCTGATCTTTAAATCCGGTGACCGTACTGCTGCTGTCAACTACAGACAATTCTCAGTCTAAAGTCTTTGAAAGTTTAGTGCTTGCGGGTCTAATCGTCAGCATGGCTTCCGATCTGGGAGGTCTACTGCCACAAATCTAGTTCTTTTTCAGGACTACATTACATCGGATTTTTAAGGGTAACCAGGTTGTCTGTATCTTTCTGGATTTCGCCAAGGTTTTTGACATTGTTAACCATAGTCATCTCTTAGCCAACCTTGAATCTGCTGGAGTTGCTGGTTCACTTCTTACCTTCCTAGGATCCTACCTTCAAGATCGTTATCTACAGGTGAAATTTGCGAACTCGCTTTCCTGTCCCATACACGCAAACTCTGGGGTTCCCCAGGGATCGCATTTGGGTCCTTTCTTATTCAACATTTTCGTAAATGATATTGGGTGTGATCTTAATTTTGAGATCCTTCTATTTGAAGATGACGTAAAATCTTTCTTAGAAATCACCTCTGATTATGACTCAGATCGCATGCAGTCATCCTTAAGGTCGGTTGAGGAGTGGTGTCTAGCGAACTCAATGGACCTTAATCCTTCTAAATGTGTCAGTATGACCTTTTCAAGATCCCAAAACGTTCTTTGTAATGAATATATTCTTCATGGCGAGCCTTTGAGAAGAGTGCTGAGGATAAAGGATCTTGGATCTGCCACAAACGAGAGTTTAGGTAAGGACTACCATCACAAGTAACAGCTAATCGAAGAGGTGACAGTCAGTCGCTTGGGCTCTGAAAATTACCCATCCCATTGGTGGATAATGGGTATCATTGAAACAAATTATTATAGATCGTTAGTTATTATATTATTTGTATTATTGCTAGAAATATTTTTTACTAGCTATTACTTTTTTACTCGTTACTTGTTAAATTATTATTAGTTAAATGATTCGTCGTAAATTTATTTGTTGTGTTGAGTTCATTAGTTTTGTTACTATCTAAATAAACTTAACTTATTATTACGTATGATATGACGTGAAATGTCATGGTGTGGTACGTCAAATGTCATTACATTGGCTGTTCATAAAAATATCTGGAGAGTCTACAAGGCATATTTTTAACTCGTTAGTTTTGTAATCCTAAACTGGTAAAATGGTCACATATTATTATCGTGATTTTATTAAGTTTTTATTCCTAATAAAAACGATATTGAGTCCGCAATAAAGAACAATTTAATCAAAACTAATATCTCAACTAATTAGAACACATTGCTAGTTGTGGTAAGAGTAAGTTTCGTGTTCTTGCTGTATGAGCGTATACAGTAATGTAATTAATCACTGAAACTTTGATAGACATGAACATTACTTGAGAACATAGCATTGTTCTAGGGGGTCCTCTTAACGCTTTATTAAGTAAATAATACTTTTACTTGAAAAAATATAGTTAGTGACGCATAGTTCAATACTACCTAGTAAAAATATGAGATAAAGTAATAGATAAAACTTTTCAACATCTGATTTTAAAATCACATCCTGATAATTTAGTTCTTCTTATAAAGTTAATATAGCAATATAGTTTGATTATTATAAGAGTTAAAATATCAGATTATGTTTGATTGTATTTATTTAGCAAAACTACTTATTCTATTTAATTATACTTACTTAGGATTGCAAAAATTCTATAAATATTTTTAAATTGTGATACTTGGTTTTATAGTTTTTGGTTTTTTATATCACCTAATATAGGGATCAGAAAAAAACAAATGGTAAATCTTTCGGTTCACCAACCTGAACATTTGTCATGGCATGTTATAAATATTTAAATATACGTGTAGTATTTTAATTTTCTTTATAAGATGCCTAAAATATCGTAGAAATGCAAACATTGATGACGACTTTGTATAACCTAAAATTAAGTGGTTTACTTTTGTAATGATTAGAGGGTATTTTGCACAGTATGATGAAAGTAGTTGCTCATCACACGGAACAAATGTGTCTTTTTGATACTTTATCGTATTACAAGCCTTGCTGTGCCTCGTAAAACTCAATTGCGACCAAAAATAGCCACAATCGCTTATAGTTATGAAAAATACTATTGCGTTTGACATAAAATTTTCATAATTTAAAATGCATTTCAAAAATCATAGTTGATTATTAATGTATTTTCAAAAATTGCTACATATAAAAACCTGAAAAATACTAAAGATCAAACAACAAAAATATTCACATAAAACTAACCAATCCAATAAGTATTTTTAACCAGGTTAGTTTAAATTTGTTTTATAGTGGTTAGCATGAAGTTCCCTAAGGTGAAATGGGTTAGGCGACGCTGTAATATTATGGAGGTATTTGCAAGTTTCCCAATATTGGAGGCTTTTCAGTTTCTCAACTGTAGTTTCTTGTTTGGTAAAACCAATTTACTCAATAGGGTTTTAGTTAGTTTATACTGAGCGAATATTCATAGATGGGATTAATTTAATATTTAAGGTCTAGTTTTTATTCTTTTTAATAAAACATAGCTTTCATAAAATTTCAAAATTCATATTTTGTTTTACTTAAGGTAATTTATTTTTTAATCTGATAAATTATTTTTATTTCCTTAGTGTACTTCATTACATATTTAAGGAACGAATATTTAGCGCTTATGATAATGTTATTATTCTACATTATGGCTGAGAATAATAATAAATCAATCGTTGGAGTTTAAGTTTGTAATATTTTACTTTTATTATAAAAGATGACTTGTTTAGCAAGAGTACAACAGTTTGATATGAGGTTTTCTTTTTATGAGTCTACTGGATCAGGTAAAAACCTCTATCAAAGAAATCAAAACTTCACGTTCTCGTAGGTCCTAAATTGTTAGAGAAAAAATTAATATATTGAATAATTATACTGAAAAACACACAATTAAAAATGTTTTTTTAGAGAGTAGAATAAAAAATACTGGATGTTCTACGATAAATATTTAAGTTAACCACAATTTTGGAAAATGGTGGCAATTTTGAAAAAATCTGAAATTGTATTTCTGAGTGAAACTTAAAATTGATCAAGTTCTAAATTTAAAGTGTGGTCCTAGGTCATGCGTTAGACTGGAACGATGGCGTCGTCATGTAATCCACCTACTCGTGCCCTGTGAAAACGTAAAAAAATCCACTGGCTTTGATAAGCACGAAAACTATTTTAAAACAAACTGACATAGAGAATATAACACATGGGGTAGTTATTGTGAAGTTTTATCCTCAGCTCGTAACAAGGAGGAAGAGAGAGTCAGTGTCAGTCTCTAACAGGCGACGTAAAGCGGCTTAGTTTGGCAACACCGGAGACCCGCTGTCAACATGTCAGCTGATTGCCTTCGTCTAGCGATCAGCTGATGGCGTCATAAATAAAACAAACAACCTTCGTGGAGTTTAAATATCAAAGGGATTCATAGATATTTTAGGAAAGCATATACCATTATGCTGATGGTGTTGTTATTTAGAGTGTTGTTAAAAATAATATAGAAATATTTTACGTTTTGTATTTTAAAAAGGTATTGTTTGAAAATATTTTAATGTAATGTTTCGTCTGTATATAAAAATATTTTATTTTATTATGGCTATGTTTTTAGTTTGCTCTCGTTGAAGATGAAAATTTGTAGGAAAGGTTACACATTATTAAATATAATTGAAAAGTTTCTGACATTTTTACAATACTCCAATAGAGAAAGAGTCACATTGACCACATATAAAACAGACCTAAATTGTGGGATTATGGTTTTACAACATTTCCCTAGGATCGATTGACTCATGTCTAGATTTTATATTGTAATAAAAGATTTAAAACTTATAAGAAACAGTAGGCCTAACTATTCGACAGTATAATATTTTGTATGGTCATGTATTCTAGAAGGTTTTATATTTAATTAGTACTTTTAGAAAGTGAAGGAACATATGTTTTTTTCATTAAAACATAGCCCTATGGCAACTCTCTGGCCCAGGAAGTCAAGTGTTTGTGGATCGAAACCCATTGAGAGCTATCCTGTCAGATCATGATCGGTCTCCTCTGGATAGCCTATGTGCCACTGCGGTGTATCATCTTCCTCTCAAAAGCCCGATTCCTTAGGTGAGTGTCAGATGAAGGTTAAAAAACGTTTATACTTTCCTGTGGGAAACAGGTTAGATTATGGATATGTATAAAGGGATTGTTTCAGCTGTTCTTATAACCAAACTATGACGTCACTAACCAAATGACGTCCCTGACCAAATGACGTCACTGTTTAAAATTTTAATTGCGCAAACTGCCAATACCCCTCCTCCTAGAGCTAAGGCATATATCCATGTCAACAAAGGAACTTTCAATTTTATTAAATTAATACACAGTATAGTACATAGTACAACAAAACAAATTTCATCTGTCAAACTTTCAAACAAGCGGTCTTTCACAAAAGTACGATGTGGTATAAAAATATTCAGTTATATTGTTATACCAACAAAAGACTAATCGACCTTCCACACTGGTCCTCAACACTGGACCGGGTGTATTGTGGTATATCAATTGATTGAAATATGAATTATGCATTGTGCGAAGCTGTCCTCTGGTATACGCAGTACGTTGTCTCAGAACATAAAATTCTCCCTTATTTGTTACTCATTTTCCATGAAACTTGGTTTGCAGCTTATGGTTGGGCTATTAAAAGTCCTGTATTAAAAACATGTCATCCTTGTAATCATACAATTATTTTACAGTCATTTCTCATTCATACTTGGCTTAAAATAATTACCTGGGTAGGTTTCCATTTCAAACAGTAAACTAATCTAATCTGATCATCACTTAATAAAATACACAAAAAATATTAATACCAAGAGGGATGTAAGCTTCCATCCCAAAATCTATAAACGTTTATTAAGAGCATGTGGGTAAAATATTTGACATGCATTTGAGGCTGTTAAATGTGCGATTTATCAAAAATTCCACTTTGGATCGTGTAATGAACTTTTTTCGTCATATAATAAAATGAAACGAAACCGTAAAACATAAATTATTACATATATTATTAAATTATTATAACATTATCAGCTGTTATGTTACCTACGTTGTCGCAGTTCGTTCTTGATTCCTGATTGGTTGTTTAGGTTATGTCAGAGTTAGTTATTATTATCGATAGGTCGATCTCAACCATTCGACAGTTTGCTTAAATAGTCTATTACCTGTTTAAAAAGTACAAAAACATCGATAGTGATTGTTGAGTTACTGTATCGATTAATTACAATCGAATGATGACCTCGAAAACAAAAGTATTATCAACAATGTACTTTGGTGACCTAGGATTAAAAATATCACAATTAATTACAGGTTTAGTCCTAGGAAGAAAAAGAACAACTTTTGATCTTCAGCGTATGTATTTAAAACAGCTGTTTTTGAAGCAGTATGACGAAGAATACGTTCTCATTAGGACCGTCAGGGTGAAGGATAGAATTCTCTGTATCAAAAAGATTTTTTTGGCACACTTCTCCTCCGGTTAATCTTCAACATAATAGCTTTTTACTATATTTAGAATGATTCAAACGTAGGTTAATTATACCCTGTAAATAGATACTGCATCTTTCAGAATTAAATATTACCATTTCTTACTTTACACTTCTAATATTAATAACAATTGAACTTCTAGTAATTATTAGAATTTAGCTTATTATAAGGGTTATTATTATTGCGTATTTATTATTTAAAAGTGTAATCTATGACTCTTTTGATCCCCTCAAATTTTAATTATAATTAACAACTTTAAAAGTTGAATAAGGTAACTAAATTTTTAGAGGAAACTTTTGTCTATTTAGTTTCTTCGGTACTTCATTATAATAATTGTCCATTATTTATCAGCTTAATTTACATGATGCTGGTTCGATCAGTAAGCGTACACGTGGTACGCAGTCTAGTTCAATCTACATAATTTACAGTAGCCTATACATGTGCAATACAATCATGATGAAATATAACTTAAATTGGACTATGTATTTTTATGAACATAGTTACGAAATCATATAACTATATTTTATCTTATATATTTTGTTTGGGGTTTGGCACGATTCTTAATTTCTCGTCTAAACCAACTTTAATCTTTATCTTTAAACTCCTAACTTAGGAGTTTAAAATTAGATTTATTGTAGCATCTTCAATTACAATGATAGAAAAAGGTTATAATTTTTGATTTTCATAGTTCAATAAAATGGAGTTATTATATCTTCAAACTTTTAAAATTCTAATTTATTTGGCAAAGCTTAAGATCATTACAATAGTTTTTTTACTTTCTGTTTTATAATTGAGCAATCTTATATTGAAAAAATTACAGTAACATCACAAAAAGGGTGGCCGGAGGAGAGGTAACGTGTTACGAGGAAACCTGATACGAAAGTTGGTGTGACAAGTCATTATTCTTAATTGGGTCATTAATTAATTACCTACTCACAACAGATCGAAATTACGTAGTAAAAATATCCCCGTTTGGACCCCTATAATCGGACCGCCTTTGGTAAATAGGGAAAGGTGTGACATTTTAATCTCTCTGATTCAGTAATTAATTACTCTATAACTGACGTACTCTGGGGGAGAGGGGATTTTAATGGGAATATAAGATACACCATTTCATCATGATGACGATAATATAGTACTGAATAAATAGTTTAATACATTTAAAATTTAAATATTTGTAAACTACTAAAGTTTTTGTTTAAAAAATTCCTGATCGAAAGCAACGCACGGGATTAAACTTGTTAATTGCTAAAGTGTTTCTGATAGGCCCAAGTGGTTTATGGAAAACACTTTAGAGCACGCAATCAAAACAAGTCCCAGCTATAAATCCCGGAGAGACACGAACTGCGACCGTTATCGCACGCATGCAAGTGCTGGTGTACAGAGTGTGAACAGCAAAGAGGTTCTTGTATAGTGGTGGCTAACGGATGCTAATATGGTAAAGAGGAAACTATTTATATTCGAGTACATACTAATGAATCCAAGAAACATAAAATAGGAAGTAGTTGGAGAACTACATCTACGTAGTTAATACATATTGAGTAAATATGAAAAGTAGTTACAATGTAGGAGTACGTAAAAGCGTACACAAGAAACAAATAGCATTACATCAGTAATTGAAACGTGTCATAATTAATTTAATTAACATAAAGAGGAAATTGGTTCCAATCAAAGTAATAATTGTTCCAAGTAATAATTTTACTTAGCATGAAGATAAGTATATTTCTAGTATTTCTAGTATTTTCTAATATTTCTAGTAGAGTACTAACTACTATTCAATATATTACTAATTAATAAACATATTACTTTACTGGGACGGTGGCGACGTCCTGTAATCCAGCTACTTGGAGGTCACGAATTGTGTATAGTTGTGAGCGATGGTCGGTGGGTGTAGTGTTCTCTTGTGTGGATTAACGTCCGCACTATTGAATACTACGTTAATCTCCAAATACCATCCTCATAATTAGACTAGTTTGTAATTCAGAGGTCGTGGTTCGGATTCCACGTTAAACTGTAGGTCCCTTAGTTGCCATCGGCTGTTGGGCTATTAATTAACAGTCCTGTCTAAGGAACATGTCAGCCTTAGTCAGTAACAAGACTACAAGATCGCGCCACAATCATCCCACAATCATTTCTCATTCATACTTGGCTTAAAATACCTACCTGGGTAGGTCGCCATTTCAAATGGTAATCTAATCTAATATTATTAGTGCTGGAGAATGCTGGTTGCTGTTTACTTGAGACTAATAAATATCCAACTGTGAAGAGAAATGTATCTCCGATAGATTTGTAACGCATAAATTTACACTTATTATCTATTTTTGCACAAGGATCTCGATAACGGCTTTAACGAATTTCTAATAAACTTTGGAAATAACTAATTTCCAAACAGAAAATAAGTTCTAGATAGGTTTCACGTCCAGGAAAATTCCGTCTTTTTTCTAAAAAAACGGAATTTTCTTATGTAATATCAAGTTTGAAATCTAAAAAAAATAACCATTCGATTATAGAGAATCAAACGTAAACAATACATAGCATAGATAGAAAACTTAATCATTGTATTGCCTAAAGGCACTGTAACAAACCAATTAATTGGTGTAAATTAAATTTCTTTTATTTCTTTTTAATCCTCATTCCGTTTCCAATAAAATCTGTTGATCACAGGCTAATAATAACTGTATGGTTACAATAACAATTGAGGTTGGCTGAAATACCTTAAATAAAAATCGATCTGTATGGTAGACGTCGAAGCTTAGTGCTAGCGCAGAGAATTCACTTGTGAAAGGTTATGAGAACGATCTCCTTCCAGAGAAGCTAGGAAGCTACATTTTGGTTCAGAGTTTATGCAAGTTAGTAAAAAAAGTGTTTATTCTATATTAAGTAAGCTGTATTTAATCGGTTATATTGAGTAATAAACTTTTTTATTTTGCTAATTAACTTATATAATGCATGTCTTATTCTATCCGAGAAAAGCTCTGTCACCAAGTCATAGAATACTAATTAATTAGAAATTATGATATTTTAATTTTACGCTGTTATTTTTTGTTTAGAAATAGCTGTTTCGAAAAGCAAGTGTACCAGCGTAACAGAAATATATAGAAGAATGTGATAAAATAATAATAATTACATTCACATACACTGACTATGGAGAAGATGTTAGTACCAATAGAGTACACTAATGAATTATTTTAGAATAACTTACAATAAAAAGAAGACTCTAATTTATATAAAGCTATAAAGTATTTGGTTAAAAACACAAGAGCTATTTATGGTGAAAGTAATTTTGAGTAGTTTTTTCTTATATGGTATATAAATCTACACACAATCACAATTTACATAATATACAATTTTCAGGGACGTTCATAGTGTTTAGTTTTGTTAGATGTTTAAAATAAACTATAAATTTAATTAGTAACCTATAATTATGTACGAGTTAGAAACGTTTGTGTAGAATAATATTGAAAAATCCCAAACAATTTAGGAAAAAGTCCCTCTAGAAAGAGAGTTTGATAGACAACCGTGAAATGGCCTATAGTTAGGGCGGAAACGAAATATCTCACTCTCCACAATATTCAGATTTTTAACCTGTGGTTCCATTTTATTCATATATTTGTGTTCATTCTATTGGTTAATTTGAAAGCTAGGTATTAAACTGGTTATGAATATAGTAGGGAGTAGGAATTTTAGGAACTCACAGATAAATAATTTCAAATAATGTAGTAGTGATACCAAGATTACCATTTGAAATAGCGACCTACCGAGGTAAGTATTTTAAGCCAAATATGAATGAGAAATGAGGGAAAGATGATTGTGGTGTGATCTTACAGTACTGTCACTGACTAATGTCAATGACATATCTAAAGGACCTACAGTTTAATGGGGGTTTGAACCACGACCTCTGAATTACGAACTAATCTAATTTGAGGATTGCCTTTGCGGATTAACGTAGTATTCAATAGTGCCGACGTTAATCCACACAAGAGAACACTACACCTACCGAACATCGCTCACAACTATCCACAATTCATGACCTCCAAGTAGCTGGATTACACGCCACAGTCCCAGTCTAACCAGTTGCATTTAGTTTGATCGAGTGACCATGAAATAACTCTTCGGGGATTAATTAGAGTTAGTATAAGGCTATAATCATATAAAGAATGTAAAAATAACTCATGTGAACCTCCATCGTAATTCTATCTAGTCTTTATCAGTTTGGACACCAATATTGGAAACATAAAGAAATATTTTCACAATCAAAACAACTGTATAGCTGTACTCCACATAAACATCGTAAGAACGTTACTTGAAAAGACTAGTGAAGTGTTACAATGTTTAAGAGGTTGAGGTCTAGCCGGAAATTTCAGACTCCCTAGAGGCCTTGGCGGGGAGTCTTGATTTGAGAAGGGTCAGCCAACCGACCCCATCCTTTTATTTATTTATTATTTATGCTATGAAAAACAAGGTGGAGCATGACTCATTTCTCTTACGATGAATAGCACAATAAGACTCAGTTATCGTGCACCCAAATGAAATTCTTCTAAACCTTCCAGGGTTCCAACTCCGGAAGGTTTATTTCAAAAATAAGTATAGCTATGAATACCTAAAAAGTAGAACAGAAAATGTTTAATTCCATAAAACCGATCCCATGAATTACCATTTATTTACCCTCTACGAAATAATTCGTATCCATGTGTTTTATTACTATTTTATCTTTGTGAGGCATAGGTATTCTATATTATATTAAATAATAATTTTTTTATATCCTCTATAGTTTTGTAGTGTTTTCTAAAATAGGAAGAAATAGGAAACCTTACAATTAGTTGTATTTTTCCTTTCCTCTAGGATAACCAAGCACACAGTAAATATATGCCTGATTTAGGTTGCTTTCACATTATGTTGCTGATAGGTATACGAATCTGGAACGAGAACCAGTTTATAGATCAGGTGGGATTTTTTTAAATCTATGGTTAGTTAACGTAACACGGCAATGTCGTTGGTTTGGATCCCGTAGTTTTTAATCAGTACTTGTACAAAAGTACCTTGCACTGAATTTTGTACACAGCATCTTGTACAAAGTGTTTGTTCATTGTGTCGGCATACTAATAATGTTCTTGATCCCATGATGGATTTATAATATACTAGCTGACCCGGCGAACTTCGTAACGCCTCACAGTAAACACATGTTAAATTTAAAATTGGCCATGTTCTGAAGTCGAATAGCAATACGGCTTCATTGTGAAAGGTTATATATTCTGGGTCGCTGCATAGTGAATAACAATACTGAAACGATAAAACATATTAATATCATTCCCATAAAACAAATAAATCCGAGTGGATTATTCACAAATTTTAAATCCAATCCAAAAAAACATACCCCAAAACCGTAATACTTTATAAAAAGCTGTTCATTTATACAACATTTATTATAAATATTAATAATATAAAGCATACGTATCATAGTAAACACGTAGCTTTAATCAGACAGTAAATAATATAAAACTTACTCTCCAAAAAAGTTAACTATTAAAACGTAATAAAACTGGGTTTTCGAAAATTTTTCACTAAACCTTCCTCAATTAGTTTTAACTTAATGAAATGATTCAGATGGATTTGGATAGTAAAGCATACGGTATTGTAATTAATAAACAATCAGCTGTAGCTGAAATAAATGTTTTATTGTAGACAATTTGTAAACAAACTTAAATATCCATAAGTTAACATTAGAAATTTAAAACGCCATAAAATGGAAAACTTATGTTTTGAAAATATTTTTACTAATTTAATAATAAAAAATCCTAAATTTTGGCGAATTCTATATTTCGCATAAAGGATATTTTACATACATATTATACAGACAGAATACATTGAATTTTATTATATATGAAATATCTAAAATGTTCTTACTCGAAAGCAAGTTATCATTACTTCATGTTTCTTCTTCTTCTTCATGTTCTTCACAACGATAATATGAAATAGTACAAGTAACACAATAAAATACAAGTGGAACCAATTGAATTTCTGGTTGGAAACAGGTCGTTGTAATTCTATCCCCGTTTTCAGCTCAGGTAACCTCCAAGCCAGTTGGTCATGGAAACGTGACACTTATTGTAAAGTCTATGTTTTTCGAACCCAAGCTAAAAAAATAATTTGAGTTTCATAATATTACATAAGTAAAAGAGTGGTTTTTGTTAGATGAGTATTAATTTTCTCCTTCCTATATCATAGCGTTTCTTACGCTATCATATGTTGTCATATGTTTACGTTTTTGTAAATATTTTAGAATTATATCCATAGGTATATTCTTTTTAGGGTCCCCTGAACCCAAAAAGGGGGTTTGGAAGTGATATCTATCTGTTTGTGAGTATAGATGTGTTCAGAGATATCCTACACCATTGGTTCGATTTAAAAAACAATTTGGTATTTATGTAAATATCCTCGGTATCTAAAGTTCTTTCTCGAGTTTATTACATTTTTTGCCTTCAGGGGTATTTCACCACAGACCCGTTGAAAACCAAGGTTTCTTTAGGAATAGCTCTAAGGGGTGTAGTACATATTTCATGGTTTATAGTGCTTAGAGTCCCGAATAATATGCCTACATCCACTGGTCTTCAAAAATGAGGATTTAAACTCTAGGGCTCTTAAGAAAACCTTTTAAGAGTTATAACACTTACAATGTTATTTTACAATACAATGGTTTAACACATTTAACACAATAGACAATAACGAATTGTTTGTTTCAGAGAAGAGTATATATATATTGCTAAAAATAATATTCTGTTTATTTCTCAACAAAACTTTTAATGAAACTTGGAATATAGTGTAGGGCCACTTCACCCAGTAACACCTACTCAAAGAATTGAAAAAAGAAAATGAAAAAAGAATTCTCAAAGAAATGGGAGAAGCGTATTTTATTAAACTCCCAATAGGTTTTCAACTTGTGATATGTGAGTTTATTATTATTCTATTATAATTACTATTTGTAATACGGTATTTTACTAAGCATTAAATTATGCAATAGTTTTAATACATGTATTTAGTTTAATTCATTAATTTACGTTTATCTTCCCTTTTCTTACTATACTTTCTTGTTTTATTTGGAGTTAATTGGTCTTTGTGGATATTTCTAACTTTAACTACACCAAAGATAAATCATATTGCTCAAACGTATATCAAACTTCATACTGTCCTTTTATTCTGTAATGCTGCGTGGTTGGTATTAAAACCTCAGTATAGATTCAGTAAGGATTCATAGTTAAAGGGTATCACGAATGGAAACATTACCATGGCCGCTATTACAATGTCTAATACAATTTTAGAGCTAAAGAATCAGACTTGAAAGAATTTTAATTACAAATTCCAAGCTTGGAGCATAAGACATGTAACATCGCTAAACATCTGCTAGATATTTATTAATCGATCGATTTATCGATTTGTTAATCGTAATTCGCTAGATATTTTTTGGGATTGGTTTTATGTATGTGGTGAATCGTCAATATGAAAGTTAAATATTCATGTAAATAAACCTAAAACTTCAAAATATATACACATACTATTTAATATTTGGGTCATAATAAATGAGACATAATATTTTTTTCAAACAAGATTAATCAGTTTATCAGCTTAGTTTAGTGTTAAAGAATAACATTTACTCTCTAAGACTTCTGAAAGCATTGTCTGATTCACTTATATACTTTTGACCTGCTTCTGTCTACTTCCATGAACCATTGTTGTTACTCTATTCAATTTTCTTTTGTAATTTTCTTGTTTATATTAGTTTATTTTTCAAAAGACTTCTAAATACTATATTTTTGTACAATTTAATAATCTTTAAATTCTAAATCAAATATAACACAAATTACTTTACTTAAACATTTAACGTTTCTAAATTGAGCAATATTAAAGACATAAATCCCTGAAACAAGAAGTATTGAAACTAATATGATATTCATAAAACAGTTCAACCACCAACAGAAAAATTTAGTGTCTTATAGAAAATTTATGAAATTTTACTTTTTTTTACAACAAAAAAAGTACAGATAATTTCTGGATATTAATTTATTACAACACACAGATAGGATAAACTGTTATGGAATTCGTTAGCTTAATACTTATAATTAAATAGGATACCTAAAGCTTTGTCTTATAAGGTAATTGAATCCTAATATATGCGTTCATTACTGAAAAATTAATTATGAGTTATATATTATGAACTTAATTAATAATTAAGCTAATCACTACAAGGAAATAAAGACTAAGTGAAGATCTTAGAAATAGTTCTATAAAATATACATATTGAAAACTGAAAATATAATAAGGTACATAATAACGAATTTAAAGTAGCTTGTTTTAAAGTCTTAAAACTACAAAATTAAAATGTCTGTAAAACTTAATATTTGAAAATTTTAAGTTTTGGTATCGAAATTTTAGAAAAATTGTTAGAGGGTACACAATTTGTATAAGATAAAAATGAACTCTTATTTTTATTGTTATGCTGTTTAATTTAGAGATATGTTTTATTGAACACTAAATCATAAGTAGTAAATCTAAGTTTATACTGCCCCTAATTTGTACGAAGCTAAAGTGTTTCTTTACTTCACAACACGTCAAGGCTTTTAATAAAAATAGTTGATCAGTTTTCTTTTTGTTAGATTAGGTTAGAAGTTAATCTAGACGATTTAGATTTTAACAACCATAAACAGAAAATATTATCTATTGATTATATTTTAAAGTCACCTAGCTATCCCTAATGTATCTTGAAATTAAAATGCGGAAGTAAAATATACGCAAGTACAAAATCACATTCACTATGTGAATATGTGATGAAATTCTCGAATTCTCAATAGACTTCGATTGGGAAAAGGCTGATACAAACACACAAAAAAATTAAAAATATAATCTGCAATTAATTTTCTATATTTCTTTCAACACAATGATTAATGTCAGGTGTGTTTAGGAGCCCTTAGGGACTAATCTTAATTTTGAGTGTGTTATTTAAGGGTTGAACACCCTGTGTTCTACACCAGTAGGTCTCGACCAGTTGAACGTGTTCTGTGTGGTAAGTACTCTTTCCTGATACGAAATTCAATTTGTTCTCTCCTGGTTCCTTGTAATGTAACCTTTGTGTTGGATTGTAACTCTTTATCATCGTATCTACGAAAAAGCCTAGTTATTTTGACAGTATTATTTGGAACTAAAACAATGGTATTTCAAAGAGTTACTCAAAACTCTCAAAAGCATAAAATTGTAGTTTTCATAACAAGAGCAATAGCGGTTGTTTAAAAAATTGTTAATATTTTTTGGAAACTCTACCAAGCATGAAAACACCCTTACACTAAGTCATTGATAGATGAACTATGATTCATATTAAAATGTTTTTCCAAAGATTTTTGTTCCATTTACTTTACAGTATATTGGGTAAACATTAATGATCATTGATAAATGGACATATAACTCTTAAACCATTTAAAATAAAATTACATTAAATTTTAATAAAAAAATGCTGTGGTATAAATCATAGAAATTCATTTTAACTAATTATAAATAGCCTAAAAGGAGACTGGCACATTAATAAAATCAAACCACAAATTACTTATTGGTGGTATTAAATGAAACAAATAAAACCCTCCAACACTGTTGAACCCCAATAATCACAATTTGTTGATTCATGTTTTCATTTATGAAACAAATTCACATATTTTGTCAGATATAAAATATTTTTTGGTGATAACTTGGGTAAAAAGAGACTTATTTCTTGAATTTAAAATTGATTAGCAACGTTAATTAGTTTTCATCGTTATAATGCTAAATGTTAAGTAGCTCAAAATGATCAAGTCATCATATTCTTTCGAAATTTATTTTTACAAAATAGTGAATTCGACATGCTATTCTGTTTTCTACCCCTATAATACCCTTTAGTACCGGCAACGAAATAGGTCAGTTGCTCAGATTTTTAGACATAAATTTTGAAATTAAAGTTAACTACATCACACATACGCATTGGTTAGTTTCAATGGTTAATGAAAAGCATAACACATAACCACAGAACCTACTTAATTGCTTGGTTTGAGGTTTCATTACCTCAGTGAAACAGGATTGGATATAAAATCTATATTCGTCATAAATAATCGCTCGAATAACAAGATTAACTTCACACTCAAATTACACGATGAGTTTTTAATTGCTATTTCAATTCTAGTAATTAAATTTATTGCCATAAAAACATATGTGCATGCATCGACTTGCGTCAAAAGAACTTAAAATAATCAAACAGCTTATCACATCCTTACACAACAATTATTGTCTATTCTCAGTAAAACTTTAATAGATTTAAGGCACTTTTCATTAAGAAATAAATAAGAAAGTAAAATTTTCTTTTAAAACAGTTTAAATTGTTTCACATCGTAAACAATCAGGGCGAGCATTAAACAATGCAATGGCGTTATAATACGTAAAAAAGGAAGTATGATGGGCAGATGGGCAGGGATATGATTAGATTAGATTAGATTAGATTATTGAAATAGACCATTTAAGGTAGTATTTTAGCCATAAAAAGTTATTGTATGATTGTACCGATCTTGTATTGTTACACTAACTGACTTGTTCCTTAGACAACTGTTAATTAATAGCCAACAGCCGATGGCAACTAAGGACCTACAGTTTAAATGGAATGAAACGACCTCTGAATTAAGAATTGGTCTAATATAATTCTTTGCTTTTAACGTAGCTTTAATAGTGCGGACGTTAAACACAAGAGCACTACAATACCGACATTCTCACAAATTACATTCGTGACCTCCAAGTAGCTGGATTACAGGACGAATTACATCCCAGTCTAGTATGTAATTCGGTGGCATTTCTAAGGCAGTATTTATACTGTAGACCTAGGGGCTGGGAAACGCTACGGTTCTGTTGAAAAAAACATTAGTGTTTGAAATTTAAAAATACTAGGAAATGTGATAATGACAACGAGTAAATATAAAGTTAATATTTAAAGAGACCTTTAAGACCTCTCGTACGATCTTGAACATTTGAACGGTAGATTATATTTGAGGTGAAATTTCAAAATGCAAAATGTTTTGTAATTTGAGTAAAGCTGTTTAGCTCTGAAATAATTAAAAATAAAAATACTTTATTAGATTGAGTAGGCAAGAAACATCCCCTTTATTAGTTACTATAAAAAGGTATTATAGGATTCTGAAAGACATTTTTAAATGTACAACCAAAATTTAAAATATAAGGTAAATAATATTTCCTTACCCGAAATACAGTAATTAAATCCAAAATGTCTATGCAGTTTAGCTGTAAATATCCTATAAACGATATATCGCTAATAAACAGTATAATTTATATCCAGGATTACACATCAGGCCATATAACCTTTAGCAGTTAGGCATAAAAGGTTCTATTTTTCAGCGAGTATAAAATCAAGTGATGACCTTACATAAAGCGGAACAGATTCCGAAGACATAAACGTAAATTTTGTCTGAAAGCAGAGGCGTGGAAGATTCATCCAAACGGCTTTGCATTTAAAGGTTTATCTAAGCATTGAAACTTCTCAATTTTGTTTTTGTTTTAATTTATTCATTATTATTTATCAGCCTTTCTATATTGTTAAGCATTCTCACTCGTTATGGCTGTGTGTATTATGAAACATATTCAATTTATTTTCTTTAGGCACTTTTTAAATTTTTTTCACACATCCCCTTTAAAAGTTCTTAAAGCCCATCTCCCCATACTCTTTGTGTGCATGTGGATTTTATGCTGTTTGTTTGGACGACTATAAACGTTTAAACTCTAACGAAAATTGTTTGACCAAATTAAAAAAAGGGTTTACACATTTTAAAAAAGTTTTAGGGTTAAAAAACACCTTCAGATAAAAATTATTCGAAATATTGGTCGTACACCCTTGTAGAAGCAGCTATAATAGGTACCATAAGAGAAAACTCGAGGTAGTTACACAAACAGGCCGCTAGACATACATAGAGAAAATCAGTTCCAACATAAATTATTATTGGACTTGGGTAGGCATTCAAAACAAAAATGTCCTCTCTCAGCTAAAATTAAATATTTTTGCGAAAACAACTTCTCCTAATACCTGTATAGTGTACGGAATAAAAATGCTATAGCACCTCTACCTTAAAATTTAAGTGTAATTTAATGTTATTTTGTTAAAAAATCTCACTTCCATTTTCAAGTAAAATACATATACTCGTATATATAACACATTTAATAATTGGTAAATTGTTTAATAGTTGAATCAAACCAAAAAATACATTAATATCTAAATATTAGTATGTACATTAGAAAATCTATTTCAATATTTCTCTATGATTTTAGTTCAATGAGTTAAAACGCTTTTTTAAATTTTAAGTTTGTTTTTTTGTTTTTAAATATGGAAGAGTAACTCCTAAAGCTATTGTAGTCATGTAGATTACTTAATAAGTGGGAGAAAAATTTACTGTGACCTTTCATTTCAAACTCTTTCTGAGAGTAGTCAGTGCAAAATGTATGTGAAACAAACCCAAGTTCAGCAGACAGTTATTTCCAGACTTGTACAAAGGAGTATTTATTTCGAAATGGTGACAGCGTTATTGTCATATGTTACTGTCATCTCGTCTTTCTTTCTTTAAGCCTTTTTCTTAATATACGTCAAGTAAAGTCGTGTAGGATTGTTATATTGTCAAGATATTTTATAAAGTAAATATAACTCTGATTCTGAACACTTGAAGATTTTGCAAAAACAAAAATATTTCGTAAAAAAATTACCAAACAGTTAATCAACAAATTTTGAATTTTGTAAGATAATGGCACAGTTTTGTATTGTTGATTGCAACTAAGTTAATTTTATACTTATTAAAATACGCTTAGAAATAATTGATTTAGAATTACTTTAAAATTGTAATTTATGGAATACTAAGCTAGTTGGTCTTTTAATGATAATCCAAACTCGTACAGTAATCGGTATAGTAACTCAGTTCAATCTATTGCAATAATAATATTCTCCCTCAATGCTCAGGGGTTTAACAATTATATGTTTAGTAAAAAGTTTAAAAGAATTAGATATACCTTTAAAATATGTGGTATTGTCCTCACATAGTCAAAGCCTGTATATAAATGAAATAAAAAATTACGGATTTCACTTTAGGGACCAAAAATCACGCTGACTAAGGATAGGAATATGCGCCAATAAACCCTTGAATCCACAAAAATAACGTTATATTTAATTTTGTATATTATAAATAACGACAGTTAAAATTTATCCAGCGGTAATTTCTTAAAAAAGTCTTTCATTTGTTTCGAAATATGAAAAACACATATTTCGAGATTTGGAGCTTAGTTTAGTCTCTTTTTTTATCGATTTAAAGAGATATATCTACAGGAAGGTGTATGGAGAGGTTGCGAGATCCAAACAGTTAAATTACTTTTCTTATCACCCCATTTACTTTAAAGTTTGTAATTGAAAAGGTTCCTATTGTCAACTTAGTAAAGACTAGTAGGTAAAACATTAGCCCAGTTATTTAAATTTGTATATACTGCAGTGCAATATTTTATTTGCTCTTATATATACAAAAAGTTATATTTACAAAAAATAAGAAACATACTCGTACGTATTGTATATTTCCAACTATTTATCTCATAAAATGTAAAAATAATTGTTTTTTATAGTTTGTTAATTCCTGTTTCATTGTAGTTTAGTTAAAAATTTATAAATCCAAACACAGGGTATGGAATTGACAGAATAATGTAAAAATACATTGGGAAGTTTGCCGTAAAAGTTTAATACTTCACAACCTTTCATAAAGTAAAA
The DNA here is from genome assembly GCA_023375725.1 of Nephotettix cincticeps. NCBI lineage: Eukaryota > Metazoa > Arthropoda > Insecta > Hemiptera > Cicadellidae > Nephotettix > Nephotettix cincticeps. Next base: position 62,818,454 of record CM041788.1, read on the forward strand.
AGCTTTCCAAAACATAAACGGATATTTCATCATACGGAGGATTTGTATATACTGCGCTGTATAACAGGATTTTACAGCTGTGAACATATCTCCAGTTTAATTGTTCCACTTGAACCAATAAAGTTGCTACATTTTCATTCAGGGAGAATAACTCAGAGTGCTTTTTTTTAATTCAAGAATTGAGCTTTATAACTATACATAGGTGAAACATATTGGTAATATACCACCTTAAATTAATTGGCAATTGGTTTATTCAGCTGTTTTAGCAAGAAAAGAAGAAACTGCCGAAAGACTGAATTACAACTAAATAGGACGTATAAAATTAGGTTGTAACTTTTAATGGAAAAGAAAAAGTTATGTTATCATTTGCCACATTTGTAACGACGGGAAACCCGCCTTCTATTTGGCAAGAAAAGTGCTTACGAGCTGGCTTTTTATCAGTCGACATTTCACCTTCATCGACCTACACAACCTGAAACTAAATTTATTATTTGAGGATTAACACTTATTTAAAATAATTTACAAGAGAATTTGCATTAGAAAATATATAAAAAACAAAGTCGTGTTAGTTACACGCATTATAACTCGAGAACGGCTGGACCGATTTTAATGATCTTTAATTTTTTGGATTCGTCTCTGCTCCGGTCATGCTTTAGGCATATTCAGTTTCCATAAATTCAATTAGTTTCCATTTTATAGCGTTTTAAATTTCCTATGTTAATCTTATGGGGACAAAGTTTGTTTACAAATAATCTACAATAAAAACATTTGATTTAAGCTACAGCTGTTGGTTTACTTTCCATTAGCAATATGCTTTACTATCCAATGCCATCTGAATCATCCATTAATGTAAAATTATGAAATAAACGTGTACTGTACAAAATGAACAGATTTATTCTCCACGTTAATAGTTTACGATTTTTGGGGATTATGTATTTATATTTTTTATTTTCTGACTGATTAAAAGTCACGTGTTTATAATTATGTCGGCCAAATAAAAATAATTACGGTGTTTATATACAAATATTACGTTTGTTATAGTAATCAGCTGTTGTATAACTTTCCTACAAAAGCCGTATTACAGTTAAGTTTTGTTTGGTTTTAGGTTGGATTAGAAAAATTGTGAATCAATCCACTCAGATTTATTTGTTTTGTGGGAATGTTATTAATATGTCTTATCGTTTTAGTATTGTTATTAACTAAGCCACGACCAAGAATATCTAATTTTTCACAACGAAGTCGTAATGCTATTCGACTTCAGAACATGGCCAATCTGAAAGTTAACACGTATTTACTGTTAGGCGTTATGAAGTTCGCCGGGTCAGCTAGTTTTAAATATAAGACAAAGTCGTGTTGTTAGTCATACAGTTTATAACTCGAGAATGGGTGGACAAATTTTAATGATTAATAACTTTTTGGATTCGTCTCTGCTACGACTAGGCTATAGGCATATTTCGTTTTGTATATAACCTTAAGCCCTGGACTGTAAAGTTTGTATATGACAAGCTTATGAGGAAAATACGTGATGCATTTTGATCATATGCATACATAAATAATGTGAATATTTTACTAACAGCTGATCTAATGTTGCTTTATTTTCATCAGTCGACAGCTAACGTCATTGTGCGTAATTTTCAGCGAATGTTTGTGATTGTTTAAAAAAATGTATAGATTATTATTAGCTGTTTTGTTTTGTCCAAGTGGAATTAATGAATGTTAGATTACGCAAGTATTATCATAAACAATACAGTGATTTAGAAAATACAATCTTTCCTATAAAGCCGTATTGCAGTTAGGTTTGGTTTGAGTTAAGATTGGATTAAACAATTTGGAATCAATCCAATTCGTTTTATTTGTCATATGGGACTGTTATTAATATGTCTTATCATTTCAGTATTGTTATTAGCTTTGCCACGACCTAGAATATCCAATCTTCTACAACGAATCTGTAGTTCAGAACATGGCCAATCTTAAAGTTAACATGTATTTACTGTTAGGTGTTACAACGTTCACCGGGTCAGCTAGTTTAAAATAATTTACAAGAGAGTTTGCTATTAGAAAACTTTTTTAAATATATAAATAACTGTGTAAATTATTATTTGTACTAAGATATCCGTTTGTAGTACACAGGGAGAGTTTAAAAGTGTAAAATAATTTCCCAAATCAATCAAACTATTATTTTTAGAGAACAACTTACGCAGGGTGTGTAAAAGATGAAATCTGGTAGACATTCTTTACTGATACAAGTATTAAGTTTGACAAACTGAAAAAATAAAATATTATTGCCTAAGGTACATATTTATTTTATTTGTTTAATCGTTATTCAATGAAAATGGTTACATGAGAGCTTAAATTTATTTCATAAAAAATATTTACATCAGACACTTACTTGCTGTGTGCACTGAGTGAGTACGAGAGCTAGAATTGGAAATAAGTGGATAGTTAAAACTGGTAGATAGATAAACGTCGATAAAAGGCCATGATCAGATAGAACCATCCAGTCGTATTGATAACTGTCTGTTACTGATACACGTTGATATTATGTAGCCTATATGAAATTATGTAGGGTGTCACGGAGCTTTCTGTCTTCTAGCTTTCTTGAGGCGTTGGATCTGAATATAATGTAAGTAATACATTTAAATGGTAGGGAAGTCCTCAGACACTTATTTGATTTTTTTCCTAAATATATTTTCGTCTCGATTCCGTAACGATCTGAAGTAGTTTTTTATTTGGTATCAGTTTGTAAGATATTGAAGGTTTGAAAAAATGTCCACTGTACTAAAATTTAAAAACCCATTAAAATAGCTTAAATGAGAATAACTTAACTTTGGATCTGGTAATTTTACAACTTTTTACAAGAATACTTTTTTGTTATTCTAGGGAAACCCTAAAGATACTTAGTTTTTAAACATCGAATAAAATAAACGGTACCAGTGGACTGACACATACTTTCTCCCTTAAGTAAATTTAAAAAAGACAATCTGTAATAAAACTATCATGTTCTACAAAGTTATTATAAATATCATTTAATAATTTATTGTTCAAATTGTATTGTGGGAACCCCCCCCCCCCGGTAATACCAAGCTTTTTTGAGCTGGTTTTTTTCGGTGATTTGACCTTACACTTCATACCAAGTTTCGTGGAAAACGGTTGGAAAGTAAGGAAGAAATTGATTTTTTATATTCTCCATAAGAATAACATTGGGTGCTTTCAGACAACATACTGCGTTTATCGTGGACAGTAAATTTAACTTTTATCTGGAACTGTTAGTCGTAGACAAATAATTCAAAATACTAATTTGTTTAGTTTTTTAAGCTGGTTTCAATGGTACCAGTCAAGTTATACTTTACTTTTATTGTTTTCGCTGAAAATTTAAAAATTTAATTTTTTTGACATTTAAACCACCAACATTATTTAACACAAACACAGAAGGCCATTTTTAATAATTGACATTTTTAATTTACACTTAATTAGTTTTTAAGAAAAATAATTTTGTTGGAAAAACGAAAGTGTGCTTTTATGCCCACTGAGGACCTTAGACGATTTAAGTATGAAATGCACACATTAAATATCATAGTATGGTTATTTGCTTAGTGATGTATACCTTGAGCCATTGAGATTGAGGTCGGTATACAGTACTGATACACTTTTGTATACATCTCACTAAATATATTAAGAAACGGTAATTTTTTTTGACCGTAACATAAAAATGCTTGGATGCAAATGTTTTATTCAGTTAGGAAGTGTGCAGAGGTAAATTATTTATGTTGAATACCAAGTCGCATCATTACTTTGATGTGGAAGATTTATTAGGTGCTTGGCTTGAATATTTTACACCCGGCGGGTCATTTTATGACATCCTGTAGCGAAGACCCTCCGGCATAAAGCTACTGTAAGAATACGAAGGAAACGGTCATAACCATATTCTTTAGCCAATAAAGGCTTATTGTAAACAATTTGGCACTGTAATTTTGTACTAAATGTATTATTAATTAAATGTGAAGTTTATATATAGTAAACATGTAACTAAACAAACTATTATAGAAATTCAAAAATAACTTGGGGTTTATCTTTACTGACTTATCAAATATTAGATGAAATAGATTTTCTTATGGTCTCCAAATCCCAAATCTAGGATTTAGGATATTTCAATTTTTCTCGGGATGAAATATAATTCAGGAGATAATATGGAATTTTCTCATATTATAGAAATATTTTATGGTTAAATCAAACAAGATTAAATATGTGAACTGTTCATAATGCGTTTTAGTGTAAATATTAGCAGTTTTATCCCACATTGAGTAGAAATTACTAGGTAATGTATGCATGGGAAGTTTTCAGAAAACAAGAGCTTTTTTTGCTTTATCAGTTAAATTAGTTAAGTTTATCATTCCCTTTTAAAAATGTAAACATTGCAACAATAAATTGAGTTGGTAATATTTACAGTATTTATAAAAGCCTGGTAAATGTAAGTGAATGAAAATAATAACAAATGCTTAAGAAAATATTTACTTGAAGTATACGATATCACGGTCAACTGACAACTGTCATGAATCAATAAAAAAATTAAATCTTCTACTGCTTACATGCAATTTTAAAAGGTGGATTTAAATAATAGTTAAAAGAAATAATGGCTTACAAAAGGAACCCAGGTTTAAGCCGAAGAAAAATCCTAAACTATTAAAATTATAAGCAAAATATTCAAGGCTACGAGGTTTATAAGACAATTTATTTTGATTTATATACAAATATAATAGCATATGACAATAATTACATTGTGGCAAGCGGTATTAAAGGATCCCCCTATGGACGTGGCGCGATGCCAATACAGATTTGAACACTATCCCAGTAGGTTGGCTGGGGGAAATGTTAAGCTTTACCAGACAGTGACTTTAGTGTTGGTCAATGAGGCAAAGAACAATACATTATGGAAATTTAATGCCAACATGTTTACAGAGGGTACAGTAGAAAGCAATGTACGAGGGGTTGCAAACGTGATTACTACATGTACAGGACACTACTCAAAAGCGTATGTAAACGTGTATGTTCACAGGTACAAAAAGACAATCCATAATAAAACTATCATGTTCTTCAAAGTTTATGTAAATATCATTTAATAATTTATTGTTCTAAAAATTATCATCCCATTTCTGAAAGTAAAAACAAGAGAGACAAAGTTAAATTAATTGTTAAAATTGTATGGAGGAGGATTCCGCCCCCCCCACCCCGGTAATAGCAAGCTTTTTGAGTTGATTTTGTTGGATGATTCGACCTTACGCTTTACACCAAGTTTCATGGAAAACGGTTGGAAAATAAGGAAGAAATTGATTTTTTAATATTTTCCATAAGAATAACATTGGGCGCTTTCAGACAACGTACTGCGTTTATCATGGACAGTAAATTTAACTTTTCTCTGGAACCGTTAGTCGTAGACAAATAATTTAACATAGTAATTTGTTTAGTTTTTTAAGCTGGTTTCAATGGTGCCAGTCAAGTAATATTTTACTTTTATTGTTTTCGCTGAAAATTTAAAAATTTGATTTTTTTGACGTTTAAAAGCCCATAACTTTTGAACCGTCATTTATACAGACATGCAGGTCGTGTCAAATTATTAAGTTCTCTGTGCACTATAAACTAACAAATTTTAATCAAAATCGCCGTTTTTGAGAAATTTAGATTTTTCACGTTTTTAAGGGGTTTTAAGGGTGAACTACCCTTAAAAATCTAAAATTCAAAAAAATAAAAAATGCCTGGAGATATGGTGAATATATACATACATGCCAAATTTAATCTAAATCGGACCAACGGGGTAGGCTGTAGCTCTGTACACATCCAGACACACCCACACACAAAGATAGACAGACAGACATCACGTCGAAACCCACTTTTTTGGATTCAGGGGACCCTAAAACGGATATATCCACTCTCAACTCAAATTCGAAAATTTTGACGAAAACAATACTTTCTCCATATACTATGTATAAGGGGAGAAAGTAAAAATACAGAATAGAGCCCAAGAAAAATATTAATAACTTGTTTACAAAATATAATTTTACATAATCTATAATTTCACATTGAATAAAATTCAAATGTTTTCATATTTTTCAATCACATGTGAAAACTTCATTACCGTGCCATAAAAATTAGGTTTTATAAAAAAATATACCACAAATTACAAACAAGAATATTTAGGAATAAAATCTAGGACTAATTGAAAAATATATAACTATTAAAGTAATTGGCTTAAATTATAGCTTAATGAATTAATATTCAAAAGAAGAGCTTTTTTAGGTTTTACTTACACTTTAAACAAATTTCAGTAAATGGAAAGAAGTAAACTGTCATATTAAAGTATTTTGAATATTTCAACTGCATTGTGTATTTTTTTGCTTTGTTTGTTTTAAGCTGCATTTTTAAACTTCATGTAACTACATTTTAACCATTAATTTAAAATCTAACTATATTCTATGTAGCAGCTTCAACAACTTAAAATAGGTATATCATCAATGTGTAAAAACAATTTTTAAATAAAGATTTATGAGCTTGAGAAACGAAAAAATATCTTTAAACTATTAAACTACAAAAAAATTGGAATTCATAAAAAAATATATTTAATACGTAACCAATATTGATATTTGCTCTTTTAAAACCATTTGGTAGTAAAAAAGGTGTAGCATGAATAAGTTTATTGGCTCTCACATAAATTAGAACCGAAATTTCAACGACCTGCCAAATATAATTGTTAAAAACATAACATCACTTTGTGCCAGGTTTTAGACTAAAAGTTTCCATTATTCATGTGATCTAATTTTCCGCTTGTCCATCAAAGTGACGTCACATGCTGACTTGATTTCGTTGTTTAGCACTGTTATTGATAGTTTACCCGCTGAAAATAAGGACCGTGAAATTTATTCCTACTCTATGTTATAAACTACTTGAATACTGGAAAAGTTAATTAGACTAACAATTAATGACAGAACATATCATTGTAACTATTTTAGGGATTACCATTTAGAAAAACTAATCTGTTTACATTATTTTTCGTGTTGTGGCCTAATACGCTTGGTAAGTTCTTTTGAGTTCGTCATACGTCGAAATACCATTCGTTCAAGACAGTGTATACGTATATTTTATGTATATCTGTAAGTCAGGTTGCTATCGGTAAGCCAATTATAAAATTTTGTAAGGCATTTATTTAGATGTGCTCTTCAAACTATTTGGTTAAACCAGACAGAAAGATAAATTTAAAATAGTTTTAAATCACCAAATTGCAATTTTAAAAATTTACTTAAATTTAGTATTGTGCTAGGGTTTTATTCCACATCAATCGGTTACTGGGATAGAAAAAACATCTGTAAAAACAACACAATACTTTTAAAACTACAATTTAAATTTTACAGGAAAATCAGACAATTCAAGAATAGCTGCTTTTAGGCAACTATTATGAGTAGACTTGATATACAGTATCCGTTCAATACGTTTTACTAATGTGTTGTGAAACCTTTTTTAATACAAAACGAAGAATAATTAAACTCTATTTATAATCATATCTAGAAAAAATTGGTCTGTAAAACGTTTGTGTTTTGTATCATCAGATGTAGATCTATATAAATAAAATTAGAGTTTTGTCTGTACATTGCTCAGAAATATTAATTTTTTAGTTATTTTTACTTTTCGTGCGTTAGAGAAGCCGAAACTGGTCTTATCTCAATTTTTGTCTGTTTGTCTGTGACGCTCCAGAAGGCATTTTACGCCGTCTTTTCCGAAAAAACGGGAGAACTGATTAAAATGAAACTTATTTCATGTATTCTCTACATTCCAGAGAAGGTTTATAAATGCTTGAAATCGCCCGCCGCCTCTTGAAAAGTAAATAACGAGCATTTAAAACCCCACTTTTACGCGATATTACTCGCATTTTGATTCAGTTTTCAATGAATAACCTACTGATAATAATCAGCTGTCTTTGTAGTTTGAAGATTTAATAGAAATAAAAACAATCAGCTGTCAAATCAAAGTTAGTTTATATTGGTCATTGATTTTAAACCCATTTCGAAATCATACTATATTAAAAAGTTATTTTAACGTTTAACTAATTATAATAATTGTATAAATGTGTCTAATCTATTTAATTGTAAATTAATGCTAAATAATAAAGCTGGGTTACTTAGGAATTTAGGTTTACATTTTGGTATGATTATCTTTCTTCATTAAACTGAATCCTACAATCCGTACAAAGGACGGGCTTACTGCTAGTCTTGAATAAATGTAATGTCCCTGGGTACGAAGGTTTGCTGCTACGTGGGTATATTAATGTAACCGGAAGTGCAATACTGTTGTGGTACATGAAGCCTATTATAGAAGTGTCAGACGTGTTGGTAACATCCTTTAAGCTCCTGAAGTACACAGTTAGGCCATTAAAGGCTAATTGAAAACCAAGCAACAGAGTGACTTGCATTATACTTGACCGTGCATACTTACCAAGAACCTAAAATCGATCTTGTGAACGCACAATATCAAGTATACCCTTATGTTGTTTGTTCATTGAATTATAATATTGATAATTTACTAAAAATTTAGACCCAGTTAATGTACTTATTGCATTTGTACGTCATTTTACGATGAAGTAATTACAACTAAAAATAGAGTAAACGTCCTTGGTTTCAATATTTACCTTTTTAAAGAATATCAACAAAAAATTACTTAAATTTTTCATTCGTTTACATTTAAAAGTTTGGGAAGAAGAAGAAGAAAAAGATGCCGTGACCATCCTAGGTTTTATTTAATGTTTACATTTTCTTATGTTAACATCTATTTACACAACAATTTGATAGTTCGGGAAAAAAAGAAAGTTAATTTTACAGATAAACTGCTGGATCAAAATTAGTGACCGAATTATTAGATCGAAATAGTAGAATGGTACATTGTAAGTTTCTCCCGATGCCTGCCTCTATCACGGAAATCCTTATCCTTTCCCAATTTTACTTAACAGGTGTTACTTTGTCATGTGGTAGACTGACACAGCACTGTTGGGTTTTCAGTGCTCTCATGAGGACATACTTCTATCTTTGACTATACATTATTAATAGACGTGCCATTCTTATGCGCAAGCTGTAGTGGCTTGAGTGGTTCCCGAATCGGCGTGGGGAGTTAGTGCGTGGTTCCCGGTACAGGAGCGCTGTCGTCTGCTACCCCCTCCCCCCCTTCGGCCAACCTCCAACCAATCATAAGAGCGAGAGAGGGATGTGCGCCGTGCGCACGAACTCCTGAGGGCGGGGCCAAGTGAGCTTACAGCCTTCGCCACTAGGAAGCGGCATTACACTCTCGGGCCTTCCGAAATTTTGTTGGCGACAACTTTTAACCATGAATGACACGTCTATTAATAATGTATAGTCAAAGCTTCTATGCAATGACAAGGCCATACATGTGGCTGACTATTGGAAGTTGGAAATTTAGTAGTTTTTAGTTGGTGAATCTGGACACGGAAGTATAGTATGTGGTAGACACTCATGTTTTGTAATTTTAAAAACAATAATATTTAATTAACAACTAAAATGTATCAGTACACCTCTCAGCCTTTTAGCGAATTTCCCATAGGGAAGAAGCTATTACCGTAGGTCTCATAGTAAGACTTAAGCCCGGGACCATGTTATTTTTTCTTCTTTAGGTGCCTAGAGACCAAAAACAATAGTCGTTAAAATTTATATATATACATCGTATATATGTGTCTGTGAACATGATAACTCTCGTAAAACTGGTCCGATCGAGACCAAATTTGGTAGAGACGTGTATTCCTACAAATGCTCGGACGAGGTCGTAAACCAGACATATCGGTCAATGGGAACGGGTAGTTTGGGGGGGTTTTGTACCCCAAAATGGGGTTTTTGGTGTTTTTCATATGTAGCTTAAAATATTTTTAGATTTAATCTTTCACCATTAAAATCAGCTTAAAAAATTACACAATTAAGTACCTTAAAGTTTTTCTCTATCTCCAACGGTTACCGAGATATAATAAAATCTAAACATAGTACGTTGTATTTTGAGGCTCCAATGTTAATCTTATGGAGGATAAGGAAAAATTAATGTTTCACTTATTAACCAATATTTTTGGATAAAAATTTATATTTAGCTTTATGTGGTTGAGGTTCATCCATTTATGCTTAAAAATCATAGTTTATGTGTTTATCATGGCAGCATAATCTGCATAACCTGCACACTCTTTCCCATGTTAATCTTATGGAGAATAGGCAAATAATTCTCATGTTCATCGACAGATTTTGACCACTTGACTTGTCGTGTATTATTATTATTATACTATTGATTTGGAAATTCACTGAGTACGCAGGTCTGCTGCGACGGGGGTATTTACAGTGTTGGAAACTGTATATTTTTAAACGAAATCCTTTTTTATTGTACGTTTACTTTGACCAATTTAAGTAATTTTTCCAATAAAGACCTGGTATTGATTCCCTGCTGACCCAAGTCTATCAAGGCCAATAACGATGATCTATTGTGGTTGCCGCTGGAAAGGTCACCATCGTCAATCATCATTACAACACCGCCTTAAGCTTCCATTGAAAAACATTCGAGTTTATTTTTCTTTGAGTAAATTTGATTCCTTCTGACTTTTTATGGGACTCTACGTTCTCTCTTTCATTTTGTGCTTATATTTTTTTCTCGGGAACTGATAGAGATATACTACTATATTATACGATAGATGTAAGAAGATTACATATTTGGAATTTAAAAAAAGTATCTTAAAACTTATTAATATATAAAGAAAACAGTTTCTAAAAAGCTATAAATTTAACTATGGTGTTTCAAATTAGTTCTTAGATTGGATTTTTTGAAATTTCACCTATGTCTTTTGACAGAGCACAAAATAAAAAATTCTAACTGCTGTCATCTCCGATAACCTAGAAAATAAAAAATCATAAAAAAGATTATAATAAAACATTGTTTTTGTTGTTATATGTTACAATCAATCAAATGTTTGAAATTTTATATTTTTAATTATACGTATTAATTAAAAATATTGGTACTTTCGGGAGACAGATTTTTAAGGCTACAGCTTAAGTAGGGCAAAAATAAGATAAATGTAGCAAGATTTGGTGCTAAACCTAAAATTGATAACAATTACTAAATATACGAAAAAACTCATGAAAATTTATCATAGTTGATTTTAATATTTATATCTCTCTTCAGCTTTTATCCGTGCGTTATTTCTAGAAATGTTCTCCCACTTCTAAATTTCTTTGATAACGCACGAGATTATTTAATTTTACACACGAAGATATAATATAATTTTCTTATAGATAGCCTGGGGCAAAATTAGGTGAAATTGTAACGAAAATAACTAAAGTAGCCAAAAAAGCTGTCACTTAATTAAATGACAAGAAAACTTGTTACGAAAATGGTCTGAGAAATTTTTGCCATTGCTGTCACTAAAAATTTTAAACAATTGTGTTTAACAGTGTATCCAACATTAATAATCTAACGATCACTTTTTTAACATAAGAAACCATTTGATATGTTTCACATCAATGTATTAAAAGTATATTTACTGGGGTTTAGATTTGTAAAGTGTTTGTGTATCGACGTTAACCATATTCTGCATGCATTGTACTCAATATTCAATTTAAACTACCGCAATGGGTTTGAAAAGAGTCTAAAATAACATTGAGTATTTTTAAACTAACAAAACTTATAAGCTAAACATCATTTGAGTTTGTGATTGAAAATCCCCCCAGTAGGAAGAGCTTATATTTCCAATTACTTCTGGCTTTCGTTGAAAACATACAAAGCTCTACTTGAGTAATATTATTCTAAAGCTTGCGATTGCTTGTGGAACTTCCCAATCAGCAAACGAAGTTATTATACGTCATTTGAAATAGAAATAATGCCCATAATAGTAACATGTAAATAGGATAGATTATATGGAATTAGCAGTAGCTATCCTAATGGGTAATTTACACTAATTATATGTGAGAACGATTTCCAAGTGCACGAAACTCTTCGTGCACTTTGGTCAGATTTAATGATCGAGTCTAAAAAAAGTGTGGTACATGGATTTGCCTGAGTATTCCACATATTTCCATAAATTTACTTAAGTAAAAGTAAAATTTTATATGTTAAAAAGGGGATAACCACTTCCTAACATATTAGACTATCCATCCATCATAATGTGATTGATTTTGCTAAACCTACTAATCATATATTTAACCTGCCTGCCTTGAAATTAGTAGCTTCAGTTTGTAGGAAAGTGTAATGGCGTACAACATTAACATATATGTACATAAAAACTATTTCGACCCATCAATAGCTAAATGAGTACATCGATAAATTTGTCTTAAATAACCTTGTTAAAGATTAAACATATATACCTTGATCAACCCTTAATACCTGATAAGAACTCAGATTGATAACCCAGAACTGATGATATAAGAACTATTTAATTCCTCTAACTTACAACACACTTGGAACACACCAACTTGTCGTGGTGTCACCTACTGATGGACTGGCGCGAAATGGGACAACTAGATTGATGAGGGTGTTTCACCTTCAATCACAAACTCCGGCTCAGTGTACTTTTGGGTAGGCCTCTTTGAAAATGTTTCATTTTATCATTTATCTTCCAAATTATTAGTATTCAAGTGTATTTTAAAACAAATATTCTTTTGATTTGATGTATGCATTAACAAGTTTTAAGTGAACCAATATTTGTGCAGACTTTGAAAATCACGGTTTTAATTTTATCTCTAAAACATATCCTACATTTAGGACATTTAGGATGACTTCTGTAATAAAATCTCATACTGTTATGTTTAACACAGTTTTTCATACAGTTGTCTAACTGAATTGGGTTTGGTACTGAGTTTAAATGTTGATAGCTTAATATTTGTATTTAATTTATCTTCTTTCATTGGGATGGATATTAGGCAATGCTTCTGGCAAATGAATAAGCTGGTCTTAGTTACAAAACAAAATTGGTTTCAAACTCATTACACTAATCACACTCACCCATCCTCCTTAAAACTCATCTTGATATTTCTGTTGGTATTTGGTTGGATCTTTTATAGGTACGAATATATTATGAATTTTATATGGCTAATTAAACATTTGTTAAGTGTTAAAACCTCTCTCCTGCCTTGGAAGCTACCATCCTGAGCCTTGTGGCTGATCTGATCTCTGAAATATACTGGTGAATCTTTTTTGAATTTCACATACAGAGGCTCTTACACTTGAGACTCAGTATGTATATCAGATTTGAGGGTGAATCATTATGTATACTCTATATGAAGAGATCCACTTTTCAAATATTATATCAAGACAATTTAAAAGATATTTTAAATTTTCAGTAAATAATAATACCATTAATTTATAAATAAACATACCAAAAAACAACAAAAAATATGAAATACATTAGCAATAGGAGAAAATTAAAAAACACTGAAAAAAAGATTCATGAAAAAATAATTAAAAAATTAAGGATACGAGAATAAAGGACAGAAAAAAGAAAATAAAAAAAATAAAAAAACGTTAAGAATAAACAGAAACAAAAAAGGACAGACAAAAAAAAGAAAAAAAAAAAACAAAAAATAAAAATAAAAAAACAAAACTTATGTGAAAGAAAAAAGAAAAACAAAAAATAATCAAAAAAATGAAAAAAAGAACAGAAAAAAATATACAAAATTATTGAAAAAACAAACAAATAAAAAAACATAATAGAACATAAAAAAACTGAAAGAAAAAAGACGTCGTCCTCAGCAGGACGAAGCAGAAGTCGGTTTCGTTCCGAAAGAAACGAAAGGCAGCTGGCAGTGGTTCGCGATTAGAATAAAAACTGATCAGGGAATGAAAAAAAATACAGAGGAACATCAGAAAACAGTCAGAATAGAACATTGACATAAGAGAGATTAGTTTTTTTCATTATTTAAAATACTTAAAATAATCTCCACAAATTACAAAAATTTTTTTATAAATTTAAATCGATTTCTGTTTATTTGAGAACTATTTATATTTTAAAAGCAAAAAAAATTATATCAATTTTTATAAAATATTCAAAAGAACCTATCCACTGATATATTTTTTAAATATTAACAACGTAAACTAAGTATATCTAATATTATCTGAATAGCTAATTTAACAAATTTATGTAATTAACACGAAATTAGTTTGATAGTATTATAAATATTTGGATTATAATTTTCATGTTTATATAATTTCCACAAACATATTTTTTTTGTTAGGCCTACCCTTTTTTCTTTTTCTAATTTATTTGAGAAATGAAAAATACACATTATTATACAATTAACAGTTAATAAATCTATTAAAGTTCATACTAAAAAAAATGGCTATGAACACTAAATTTTTTTAATAATAAAAATATATGAAAACAACCCCGGAACTGATACAAATAAATATTGAAAATAGCATTTACAATGATTAATATACACACATACATAATAAATGAATTATATCTATGGAAATATTCTAAATTTTAAAACTGAAATGTAAAAATAATAAATATAATCTTTTATACTATAACTAGAATATGGGACTGTGATGACCTGTAATACTACTGATCACGAATTGTGGATAGTAATTCTCTTGTGTATATTAAATGAATTAATACAATGTTTCTAAAGACCATCAAAATTAGACCAGTTCGTAATTCAAAGGCAGTGGTTCGTATTCCACGTTAAACTAAACCTCAGCTATGCTTTGTATGTGCTATTAATAAAATACTTTAGATAACATTTTGTATAGGAACATGTCAACCTTGTCAGTAAAAATATCAAGATTGCGCCACATCATCCTAAAGTTTTTCACAGTTGACTTAAAAATACCTCATTGTACTGTTATTTCAATATAATCTGTTTATTTTGAAACATATTTAGTGTGTGATTCATCCAGTTATAAAACTTGGTGGATAAACTGAAATAAATATTATATCACCATTTATAAATATTGATGAATGTTATCGCATCATTTATAAATATTATAGAATAATCTTAATCAAAAACCTAATTTCCATTTTTGTCTTTATCTTAAGCTAAGATCGTAACGTTATTCTGTAATTTCCTGACATTTTCTATTAAAACAGTTGGTATTATGGGACCATCACTGTCTCAGTTTATGACGTTATAAAGTGGCCTGGTAGGAAATGCATTATTAATACCGTCCACACAGTAAAACCCTTCTTTCTTAAACTATAAACTCCTTAAAAAAAATATTAAAAATCTATATTTTAATTAATCTTACAAATAAACCATTCATTACCATTTAATAATAAAGAGAAGGTTATACTGAATAAATACGTACATAAAGATCAGAACTATACTGGAAAGAAAATTTAATATTTTACAGTAACAACGTTCTATGTGAAAATAACTTTGATTAATGTAAAAGAATTTATGAAACTGTAAATAAAGCATATGTCCTGATTTAAAACTTATTTATAAAGAATTTAGGGCTAGGAAAATATATTAGTTTTCAAATAACAGTTTTAAATTTATTAACGTAGTTTTAATACTGATACGTATGTATGTTCCCAGATGTCTGTGGCGTTACACATGAACTAACTCAGATATACTCTGTAAGAAAATAAATGAGGAGTAATGTAAATTAAAGGTTATTTTCATAACAGAGCTAGTGTTGTTTTTATAAATCAATTACCAATCGTTTTATAACCAATTATTCTTAGCTTTACTCTATATATAACTAACAATATCTGACGATGTAAAATTATAGTTTTTGTAATAATAAAATTCGGAAACCTTTTTTTGAACAACGCATATTCCAGAGTGCATTGAGGTGGAGTTTGTGATTGGAGATGTTCCATCAATCATGATGTCCCATTTTGCGCCAGTCAATCAGCTGTTGTCACCTCTCTCGTTGTTTTGTTTTTAACAAAGAAAATTTTGGAGGATTTTACTTTTACAGGTTTCACAGTTAATACAAGGTTTGTTAGTTTAAAATTTTTGGTCAAAAGGGTAAAAATAAACATTTTTTATGCTAGAAATGCCTACTTTCAGTGTTCCTACCATCAGAAAACCTGCATACTCTTCCTCATGTTAATCTTATGGAGAATAGGCAAACTCATTTATTTATGGACAGATATTGATAAAACTTAGTATATGGTCAAAATCAAAATACTTTATTGTAAAAACGTCTACTTTTAGCGTTCCACACAGCAACAAACCTGCAAACTCTTTTCCATGTTAATCATATGGAGAATAGGCAAACTCTCTTATTTATTACAAATATTGATGAAACCTGTTATATATTATTATTGATTTGGAAATTCACTAGGTACGCAGGTCTGCTGCGACGGGGTATTTTGATAATTTTGTTTAAAGTTTTCAAACAGGAAATATGTCGAAATAGTTTAAATAAATCGCTTTGTTTCTTTTAAATTACATAAATTTCTGAAATAAATGTCATTAAAGTACATTTTATTCTCTGTGTTGTAAAAGCTTAAAGATTTGTTGTCTGTAGCTCCCTTAGAACAGTTACAGCAATGTTTCCAATAATACCTCTTACAAAAATCACATAATATGAATTTTAATAAACCGTCCAATATTCACTCTATGTAAGATAAAAATATATTTTACAAAACAAAATACTTCACAAAAATATTACGAATATTTTTTCCAAATGTCTTAAACCGTAATAAGAAACATTTTTATCTCTTTATTTAATGGTCCTTAGTAACGCTTTCAATGAAGCGATTTACGATATAAATTTTTTATTTTTTGTTAAATTTTTTGTTGGTAAAAAGGTTAGATTATTGCATTACTAAGATATTACCTGTAAAAACGATTTATCAAACATTATAAATAGCATTAATTATCAATGACTTATAGGCATAAATTTTAGGCAAGACTAAAAATACAAGACTAAAATTCTATTTGAAAAGAATGACATGAGTATAAATACATAACCTAACTAAATTATATTTACAAACGTACATATATTACAGACATATAAATTAGATTAGATTAGATTACCATTTGAAATGGCGACCTACCCAGGTAGGTATTTTAAGCCAAGTATTAATGAGAAATGATTGTGGCGCGATCTTGTGGTCTTGTTACTGACTAAGGCTGACATGTTCCTTAAACAGGACTGTTAATTAATAGCCCAACAGCCGATGGCAACTAAGGGACCTACAGTTTAGCGTGGAATCCGAACCACGGCCTCTGAATTACGAATTGGTCTAATTATGAGGACGGTATTTGTGGATTAACGTAGTATTCAATAGTGCGGACGTTAATCCACACAAGAGAACACTACACCCACCGACCATCGCTCATAACTATCCACAATTTGTGACCTCCAAGTAGCTGGATTACAGTACGACACCACCGTCCCAGTCTAAAAAAAATATTTTAGGAGTAAACTTACGTCGGGTTATTATTGTTAATGTTATTCATATTATCTGTGATGATTTTATATCTAATCCTATTAATTTTTTTTGTTCACCCTAAAATTTGTATCCAAAAAAATCCGTTATAAGCCTAATGTATTCTACTTCAATAAGGCTTTCGAAACTAATATTAATATATATTAAGGCATAATTTGTTTCCTTTGTTTATAACCAAACAAGTTAGTTATACCTTAATCCGTTGTGCATACGACCCATAACTGTATAGTTTAAGGTCATCCTTAAAATAGATTGATGACGGCACAAGGTAAACTACTAAATACAGCAAGTTCTTACCTCTTCCCACTCTTATAACCTACTCTCATTTTTGTGGTGATAATGAAGATGAAACTTTCTCAAAATTTATGATCACAACAATTTACAAATGTAAAATATATACAAATACAATACAAACCATACAAATATAAAATGTTTCTTAGGTCTTCTTAGGTGCTTAGGTCATTGCATTAAATGAACTAGTAAATGTAAATAATACAATGTTTTGAAATCTATTTCATTTTACCACTCCTGCTAATTTATATTGTTAAGAAAGTGAACAACTCACATATAAATTTTATTAAAATATTATAAAGTAAATATAACTGATGAGTTCCTAAAATATTTTCAAAATTTACTCCATGTAATCTCCCTAGAGCAATTTTTCTTAATTAATTTCACCTAAAAAATTCATTAGTCGTAAAAATAAATAGTAAAACCTTTAGAAAGTAAAATAATAAGTTAAAAATAGAAATTTATATATTAACAATTTTTCCTTATGTAAATTTAAAAAAGACAATCTAAATAAAACATATAATGTTCTACAAAGTAATTTATATATCATTTAATTTTATTGTCAAATTGTATGGGGAAGGTAATACCAAGCTTTTTTGAGCTGGTTTTGTTCGGTGATTTGACCTTACACTTCATACCAAGTTTCATGGAAAACTTGGAAAGTAAGGATGAAATTGATTTTTTTTTATATTTTCCATAAGAATAACATTGGGCGCTTTCAGACAACGTACTGCGTTTATCGTGGACAGTAAATTTAACTTTTCTCTGGAACCGTTAGTCGTAGACAAATAATTCAAAATACTAATTTGTTTAGTTTTTTAAGCTGGTTTCAATGGTACCAGTCAAGTTATACTTTACTTTTATTGTTTTCGCTGAAAATTTAAAAATTTGATTTTTTTGACATTTAAAAGCCCATAACTTTTGAACCGTCATTTTTACAGACATGCGGGTGGTGTCAAATTATTTAGTGCTCTGTGCACTATAAACTATCAAATTTTAATCAAAATCGTTAGAGCCGTTTTTGAGAAAATTGGATTTTTCACGTTTTTTAAGGGTTTTTAGGGGTGAACTACCCTTAAAAATCAAAAATTCAAAAAAATGAAAAAAAACTCCTGGAGATACGGTGACTATATATATACATGCCAAATTTCATCTAAATCGGACCAACGGGGTAGGCTGTGGCACTGTACACACCCAGACACACACACACACACACACACACACACACACACACACACAGACAGACACACGGACGGACAGACATCACGCCAAAACCCACTTTTTTGGATTCAGGGGACCCCAAAACGGATATATCCACCCTCAACTCTAAATTCGAAAATTTTGACGAAAACAATAAAGGATAAGAAAAAGTAATTGAATTTTCATCAATGTAAACAATTTATTTTAACAATAACAAATTCCATTCGTTACAGTAACAGCAATAACGTTTATATAATTAATTTTAAACACTACAGTCAGTGAACTGATATATCCTTTGCATAAGACTTGGATATATAAACAAATGTCTACACACATAAGTAGTATAGTTCATACTTAAAATAGAAGTATATTGAAATACATTTTGTAAAGCATATTTCCTTGAACATCATAATGCATTTTAAAAGCTTAAAAATTTAGATTACAATCTTAAATTAAGAAAATAAACTTTACAGGAACTTAAATAATGAATGCTACCAGGTATTTTAGGAACAGAAAAATTAAAATAAATGATATCATTGAACTAACATAGACGTTTTCATTCTTTAAGCAACTTTTAAAATATTTAAAGGGTTACAAGCCGAAAAAAATCAAAGCGATAACTTTTATCACAACAGCTTGAGAAAATATAAAATCATGATGTAGTAACTAAGACACGTAATGAAAGCACTTACATTTAAAGTTATCCAATTTAAAAAGGGTAATTTGGTAGGAAAGATTTTTCAAATGACATCCTAAGCCCTGAACATTTTAATTTAACTTAAATTGTAACATGCCTACAGTTCTCGCCTCTCAAATGTCCAATAGTGGCAAAGAGGTCTCAACTCAGTGTTATCACGTCTCACATTATGTAATGTATTTAGTAATACTTCAGTTTTAGAAATTAATACTATACAAAAAATATCAATCTATTTTCTTTGAATGTGATATCAGTTGTATCCTGATCATATAATTTACTACAAACCTACCAGTTATAAATATAAAATACATAATTAAAGCCAGAGATGCTAAAAGTAAAACTATAACGTCCAATAATATCAGCTGGTACCATCGCATCTCAGCGGAGGCCGGCCTCAGATGTGGAGCACCGCGGTGTCTCAACACGTACTCCGTCCAGAACACGACAGACTCCGCAGGGGACATCGGCTGATCCCTGAATATCGTGGACCACCTCTTCATGTTCTCCCTGTAACTGTACAAGGTGTGTTAACCTTCATATCTAACAGTATCAGCTGGTACCATCGCAGCTCAGCGGAGGCCGGCCTCAGATGTGCAGCACTGCGGTGTCTCAACACGTACTCCGTCCAGAACACGACAGACTCCGCAAGGGACATCGGCTGATCCCTGAATATCGTGGACCACCTCTTCATGTTCTCCCTGTAACTGTACAAGGTGTGTTAACCTTCATATCTAACAGTATCAGCTGGTACCATCGCAGCTCAGTGGAGGCCGGCCTCAGATGTGCAGCACCGCGGTGTCTCAACACGTACTCCGTCCAGAACACGACAGACTCCGCAGGGGACATCGGCTGATCCCTGAATATCGTGGACCACCTCTTCATGTTCTCCCTGTAACTGTACAAGGTGTGTTAACCTGTATATCTAACAGTATCAGCTGGTACCATCGCAGCTCAGTTGAGGCCGGCCTCAGATGTGCAGCACCGCGGTGTCTCAACACGTACTCCGTTTAGAACACGACAAAATCCGCAGAGGTCAGCGGCTGATCCTGAAATATCGAGGACACCTTAATATTTGTAAATCATTGATATTTGTAAAAATTTTAAAAATTATCAGTCTTAATATATATATATTTTTTTAAATTTGAATTTAGTCTGAGTAACAACAAATTATTATTCTTTCCGTTACGTGTACTCACTTTTTTATTTACAAGTCAATGTCACTAAGACAACGCATTACACGATAAGTGGTTAGTTTTTCACCTTGAGTGTAGGAATGGAGAGAACAATGATTCTTGAAGACGCGGGATGTTGATTTATTCCGAAAAGGTCGGAATGCATTGACTTGAACGATGTTCTGTGTTGTTTTTGAGCTTTATTTTGTGCGTTATAATTTGTTTTTGTGTTTTTTTTACTTATTGCATTTTCAATCACAAAGGAGATTTTGTTAAGTACGTTTATTTGTGAATAGTTGAAACTCTATACAATACAATAAGTAATTAGACAGTAATACTTTACCCACCTACATGTCTCTTTTAATAATATTAATATTTTTAATCATAGTTTTTTTTCTTAATAACTTTTTCAAGTTTACCAAGTAGTTTACCACACATCAGTCACTCTCGAATCCACAGGAAAATTTATGCAGTTTGTATCATTGTAACTGTAAAATATATAAAGGTTTTGCTGCTTAATCATTACCCATTTTACTAATTATTTAAGTAAGTAAGTAAATATACAAATTAATCACACGTTTCCACTTACCTAGAATCGTTAATGACTTTGTTTATAGCTTTTGACATTGTCACCTCCGATACTTCGTTAATTGACATGCTGATCCCGACTCCTTTGCTAACATACAGCTCAGAATTTCTGTGTTGATCGAAAAATTGGGGGATAGAGATTACGGGGACTCCAAAATGGAAAGCCTCCAGAAGGCTGTTTTGGCCTCCGTGAGTTATAAACAGCACGCATGACGGGTGTGCTGAAATAAGAGAAAAAAATATGTTATATGTAAATATATGTAATATGACTAAATTTTCAATCCATTATTTGTATATTGTTATGGGAGTAGCAACAATATATAATTAAGTAAGCTAGATCATTTAATAGGATTGCGGTGGTGATATAACAGTAAAAATACAAAACACAAAATACTGCAGCTTTCAAACGATTAAACACTGAACGAACTTATTATAATCATTAAATCACCAATAATATATTATATAGGAGTAAATAATAAACATCTGTGGTAACTTATTACTTGTTAACAATCAGAAACAGAAATAAAAATATTTGCGTGAATTTTCTCAAACATGTTCCTGGAGTGAAATACTGTTTTGATTTTAAAATTAGTTTTTATCAGGACTATGAGTATTTTAATGTTCAATGAGCATCAGCAGCTTCAAAAGTTGATTTAAAATATACTATAATATTTCTTAACGTAGTCCAAATATTATCTGCATTAAGTTAAAAGGCTGCTAAAAAATGTTTGTATTTACTTCCCTGTGGGAAATAGGTTAGATCATGGATATGTCTAAAGGGAATGTTTTGAGTTCATCTAAACAGCTGTTCTTATTCTTTTATATTTAAAATTCAATACAATCGTTCTGGTAGTTTCTATAGAAACCTGTTACATGTTTTCCATCTTAGAAATCACCAACACCCCCCCAAAGATAAGACATATCCATGTCAATATTTAGATTGAAGAATATTTATGTAAGCATTCTAAATTTAATTTAATGCTTTTAGTTTAATAAAGAGCCTAGTGGTTTATGTTTTATTAATTCGTCTAGAAAATATACATTGACAATATCTTACCTAAAATATCCTTTTGGGGTGCCCAATTTAAAGCTAAAACATTTTC
This sequence comes from Nephotettix cincticeps, assembly GCA_023375725.1. Classification (NCBI taxonomy): domain Eukaryota; kingdom Metazoa; phylum Arthropoda; class Insecta; order Hemiptera; family Cicadellidae; genus Nephotettix; species Nephotettix cincticeps. Next base: position 62,840,930 of record CM041788.1, read on the forward strand.
AGGCAACCCCTCAATATTAACTTTCCTTGTCTTCCAAATAACCCTCTGTTTCAGCTGTTTGAATATGTTGATGTACATGTCAAAATATTGTTTAGGTTTCAAGTCGTCAGTCACGTATGTTCCCAAACTGAAGAATATGACGCCGTCAGTGGCGTTACCCATGAACTCGGCGATATTCTGCAAAGATAATCATAATATTAGAAGTCATAATAATGAAGAGTTCATTCTGTGTTTTGAAAAATAATATACTCCTTCAAATTACTTTTTGAAGGATTAGATATTCATGTTTTACCAGACAATATGCAGTTTTTGTACCATTTTTAATCATTTACCCATTAATCAATGTTAAATTCGATGAATCGTTGAAACGTATTTATCAGAAATTATCTTACTTGGTGTAATTTAAAATGAGATTGTAATGTCTAGAGCAGATTGTAATGGGCAGAGATTTGGGTGGTTTAATTAAAAATGGTCCTTATTATAAAAAATTCAGGTCCCATTCTCACTGGTAGGGAAGAACGAATTTGATTTCAATAGGCAAAACGAGAAAGAGATTGAAAATAATTTCAGCTTGACTTCAAAACCCCAGGTCTAAGCTATTAAGTTGTAATTTCTCCTAAAGTGTGTCCTTAAAGTAAATAGATTTCTTTTTATATCTCTCGTCATAGCGCCATAACAGTGCTTGTTTAATATCACAGAAGAATTTTCAATACTTATAATTATGTCACGGAATGATAATTATTTACAATCTAATGTACAAAATCTTTGGCTACCTGAGGCAATGGTTTGGCCTGGTGTATGTGTAATCCTCCAATTGGAATTATGTTGGGACTCCTCGGTTGGGCGTAGTCCGCTGTCAGGTGATCGTTAACGAAGACCAAGGAAATATTCTTGACCAGCTCCTCTATTGGTGGACTGTCGGGGAAATCTTGTCTTACGATATTTTCCAATCCCCGGTAGTAATATGTGTAATGGTAATACAGTCCTCTAAAGATTGATAGTGTATTTATAGTTCTCTGTATTAAATTCATTTTGTCAGAATAGGGTGAACATACATCAGGTATAAAACTGGTGGACAGGGAATTGCCTAGAGCTTTGTTGAGCACACTGTTGGTTGGAAAAGCTTGAAGTGCAATAAAAGGGGCATTGAACACGCGAGAAAAAATCGGCAAAAACTCCAGGTTGTTGAATACCTCTCCTATAATTAAATCAAATTGTTTCCCGGAGGCCAAAAGCCTTTTTGTTTCCTTGTCCTTGATAAATTCTTCGTACAGATTGAAGTCAATCCAAAACAAATCCAAACACCTCCAACAAGGTTGATTCGTTATTTCTTCAAAGAGAGGAAACACTAAAAAAAGTAACACACTGTATTAGAAAACTATCGTTGGAATGTGACCACTGCAGTGAATGGGATCCCCTTCATGGAGCCCCATGATGGAAAACAGCTGTTTATATACATTTAATGGTAGTTTATGGTTATTTTTGTATTATTATAAAACTCAAGTTTCAATGAGAATTGCATATACACTTATATTAATCTAATTTTAAATTAATTAAATATTCAATGCGTTTTTACGTCTATGGTTTATAAAAAAAACTTCTTAAAATAGAAACAATTAATGTGATAAAGAATTCAACTTTTACAGCCACCAAAAGACTGCATAAGGCTTTATATATTCTATTTATTGGGCTGGAGTTTTATTTCTATTTTCATGATTCTTACTGAACCTCCAAAGAGGGTTGGTTCCTTTTTGATAAAATAAAAAATTTAAAAATATTGATAATGCCAGAAAAGGAATAATAAGCAGTGATCAAACTTTTTATTGACTTCTTAATTCAGCTGGTATGAGGAATGTAGTTATTACACGTTTACTTACGTTCTTTCTTCTGATCAAGAACCCCCATATTTTTGAGGTGGTAGTGTGTAAGGTTGGCAGTGTTGTCCCCCAGGATATTGGGGAAGGGGCTGTAGACGTCCACCTCATGACCAGCTTGAGCCAAGGTCTTCGCCACAGTGTGGAGGTAGTAATGGTGACTTTTTGCTCCAAGAGGGTACAGCGCCAGTATCCGAGCGGCGTGGGCCGATGAGAGGGTAGTGAAGAGAAAAGTGAAGAGGAAAAACATTGTTACCTGGAAACAAGATGCAACCATCTCATGTTGACGTTGATCATATATATGTATATCATCTGTATCTATATCATCTATATGTTGATTACAGCTACTTGTTTTGTAATGACAGGTTTTTAAGCTAAGAAGCTGTATCAAGAGTAATTTGTCTTAAGATACAGATTATGGAAACAAAATGGAATATAACTTGATTGTCTTGAACCTTTTTCGATAACAGTAATTTTCATTACTAGTCTCAAAGTGATTTATTGCGGGGAGAGATTGTGCATATTACTTCTAAGGGTGAGAATTATATTTCTTAAAACTAGTTAACAAGATATTAAAAATATATAAATTAATAACAGTTAAAATTCTTAAATTGACAAAGATAGGGCGGCAGTGCTCCTTGGATCAGTAACCACTATTCTCATAATTTTTTGTTTATTAACAGCACATCCTTAATGTGAGAATTGCCCCAAAAAAAATATTCCATAGAAGGGCTGATTTAAATAACATTATGTGCTGTATCAAATATTTAAAAAATACAAATATCTACGAAATATAAAAAGTTAACCTGCTGAGTTTAATGCAAAGATGTTGAATGTGAGAAGTCCATGTGAGTTTTTGATCTATATGGACTCACAAAAATTTAACAGCACAAACTGGTGTCGTGTCTAAAAAATCAGGGATTTGCCTAAGCCCAAAAATGACAGTCTGAGTCTTAATATAAAATACTACAAGATATCAATTAATAATACTTTACCACTATACTGAAGGAAAAAAATAGTTTTTCAAGAACTTAACCTAATACTTTAAAATGACCTCACAGGAATTACGATAATATTTCTTCTAATCATGTTGAAAAATACGAATTCTATTTTTAATCTTGCTTACAAAAAGATCAACGCAAAATATACAAATTAATTCACTATGTAAAACGTTAGTTGTGATTTATTTTCCATCCCATTATTATTTAAAAATATAATTAATGTAAAATATTAATATATTATTATAAATTTGCTGAATGTCTACTTACTCATAAACGGGTGAATCTGTATTGTTGTAGACCTAAGACACGATGTGCACTGAATGAAATGCGTGAGTATATCCATGTTATAAGCTCCGGAGAAGGCCGATACCACTTTGCCAGTCATCTTCTTTGCTATAAGATAGTTAATGTGCGTTTGTTTGGTAAACTCAGATTAAAACTGATAAACCAGTCATGATTACTCATCAGTTTTTGGTTTTGAGAGCTAAGTAGGTCAGAATAATCTCACTGTTTATCCCGTTGTGCGTAAACATTTGTAATTGGCTTAGTGTTTTACTATCAACTAGCGGTTTGCCCGTCCTTTGTATAGATTGTGTTATGTGACAATTTACTTATTATTATGATTAAATATTAAATTTACATTTAAATATGTTGAAATAAAAACAAGTAAATATTAACTAAATTATTATACTTTAAAATTATTAAATTTATGATTAGTTAATTTACTTATTACAATTACATATGTAATGTAAGATATTTTAATATGTTTAGTAGATCACATATAAATAAAATAAAATATATTTTATATCAATAATTTAATAAAATAATTTGACGTTTGTAAATCTTTATAAACTTTTTATTTGTATTCTTTAAGATAAATAAAAATGTTAGTATTTGTTTTAACACTAAAGTGTCCATATACATCATAAATTTTATTTTTAAACATTATATTTCATAAAATATGTATAAATAACAGGGTTTGTAACTCTTGTTTATTACAGATTCTTATAAACAAAAACATATTACTATGTATATTAACACATAATAAAATTAATTAAGGAAAAATAATTCCTATTAAGTTACATTGGAGCCTCAAAACTTTGTGTTTAGATTTTTTATATCTCATAAACAGCCACAAAAAAAAACAAAAAAATTATATTTATATTTTATATATATGTATATAATATTTATATATATTATACATATATTTATAAATTTAAATATTTTTTTTTAATGAAGAAAAATAACATTTTAATATTAATGAGAATGGAATATTCTTCTTTAAATTAAAAAATTTGAAAAATATAGCAAATACCGCTCAAAACAGTGTTTTTGATAGCTCATTAGTTAATTGGATCAGTTTGAAGTAAACAAATACCTTCTTCAAAAGGTATTCTTATAAATCATATAATACTTATTTATACAGTTGATGAAAACATGATATAAGTACAATAAATTTTTACTCTAGAACAAATTTAGAATAAGTAGAATGCATATTTACCCATGAATCTTATGAGGTGTAACAAAAAACTCATATATTCAGAGATAAAACTTGTCATATTATTTTTATTATTATATTTTGGCACTGTATGCATTTCATATAATTTTTAAATAATTGGCTGAGTGGTTCATTGGTTATCGTACCTACGTCATAAAATCCTGACTTCACTAGTTACCTAACTATAGTGATTGTTGATAATGGGTTTAGTTCCCTTTGTTTGTTGGAAAATTAATTAATGGCCTTTGCAAACGAACAGGCTAGCCTTTGTAAGTAAAATAGCTTAATGTAATAAAATCCGTTACACTAATTAATTATATTCATGTTGACTTAAAAACACTAAACTGGGTAGGAGTTTCAAGAATAAGAAAAATAATAACTGTTGTTAGATCAAAAGCTGTTTACTCATGATTAATTATAAGACGTCATATAAATTAATTTAAAGCATTTTTACCAAAATAGCTTCATAACTTCATACTAAATACAAAAATCAATTTAGAATGAAATCAAAGAGTTGCCAAAGAGTTATAAATTTTAAATGTTTTCAATAAAAACTTTACTTTGAGAGGACGGAATAACTTTTTAACATAGAGGGCCCTGAAAAAACCTGGTGTGTACATAATTACTGCATGTATTTTATTAAATGAAGCATTGGTGTATTGAGTGAAATGCATTTTTATAACATGCTTCTTACTTTTAATTTCCACATATCCATTTTGAATCATAAACAAATATTCAATCAATGCTTCAATACATTTAGACGATTTGTTATTTATAAATTATAAAAAAAAACTAAATTAACTGGTATATTGTGAGTTCAGTGGGCTAAATGCGGCTGTTATAGGACTACGTCCTCTTCAGCCAAGGATAGGTTTTGAGGTTAGGTTTTGGTTGCGGGTTGAGTGAGGTTTTGGTTGCAGGTACTGTGGTTATGGTCAGTAAATGGATGGTTTCGGTTTAGGAACACATTAAGCTATGGTGGGAGGTTGGCTAGGTGGTGGATGGTGAGGCTAGGACGGTCGGTGAAATAAGGATCGAAGAAGGGTTGTAGGATGTCAGAGGTTCGGGCTCGGTGTTCGGTTCGGACTTTGTGTTGAGGTGATGGAGGAAGTCACGGAGGGGTGGGATGGAGTGGGCGTCGTATACCGAGGCATTGCGGGCCAGGGGGGGAGATGAGAAGCCAGGCGTAGTGCCCTTCTCTCGGTGGCTTCCAGGCTAAAGGAGTCGGTCTGGGGCGGTAAGTAGTAGAGGATGGGCGTAGGTGATGACTGGACGGATTATGGATGAGTATAGGGTTGCTATGGAAGTGGAGCATGCTTATTTAAAATCACACGTAGACATATCCATTTTTTGTTTATTCTAATTAAAAAACTATTTAATTTTATTTCATTTTATTAAAATGACAAGTCAGTTAGGGTACGATATTTGAAACTTCTAAAGGGTTTCCTACATTATCACATTTAATTTAAACTAAGTTGATTTTATTATGACCATTATTAGGTTCCTTCAATACTACATACTACTTTCAGATACTAGGTAATCAATGTTTTAATGACTACTAATTTATTACCATTTTGATCATTACGTTTATAAACGTAAAAAGGTAATGAGACATATCTACTAAAAGTAAATAGCTCACTTTTATAAATATTTTATATATTTTACTGGAATTTTCCAACGCGTCTATGTTTTTTTAACTACACGCCGTTTCTGGAGGTAGAGAAATTCCTCCCGCTTACAGTTTACCCTAATTATTACATTTAAATTAGAAGCTTTAGCTATAGATATTCTATTAATACTGTGAATAAATTAATAAATATATAATAAAATTAACATATTCTTGTCTATCATGTACAGTTTTCCGACTCCGTGCTAGCGGGCTGGCAACAAGAGGACAGAACGGGAGTTAGGGATTGTTAGGTAGTCTCTTGAAAACAGGAAAAGTTTCTCCATTGTGTTGTTAAAAATGAATTTGTGTTGGAAAGGTTTAATAAAATAACTCAAGTCAAAATCTGATTCATTAAAAAATAAACAAAATATCTTACAAAATAAATTATACACATTTTACAATTTTGACAACAGGTGCTAGCTTCTCGTCTTCTTACTGACTAAGTCTGACATGGTTCTATGACATGACTTATCGCCTAATATAGACTAATATATCTAATAATATATCCTAATGACTGGTAGACCTCATTAATAGCCTAACAGCAAATGGCACCTAAGATCCTTATAGATCCCATCCCACACATTATTATTTAGTATATCAAAGAACGTGAAATGTTTGACACACATTAACTTAACCCAATATACTGAATGATATTTTGAATATACATATCTAAGCCATAAGATTACAATCACAGGATGTGCTACTGTATAGAGGCCAGTTAGTGCCAACTGGTGTTATAGCGTATGTTCGCCCTCCATCTGCATAAACCAATTCCAGTTTCACCAAACATTCATGTTTAGCTTTGCCAGGATCCAAATTTATTGCCTGTGTATGTGCCAGTAAATGTAACTCACATCTTAGAATAATATTTCAAGAACGTAATACTAAGAAGGTTTTTTATTAATTCTGAAATATTATGAAATAAAAATAAACTAAAAATGGATTGAGTATTTCCAATTATCGCATTCAACAGGAAGTAAATCATTTCTAGTAATATGTATTATTTGTCAATAATATAATCTAATAGCCTAATAACCTTATAACATATACAAGAATCAATAAATGAAATTTTCAAAAACATAAGCTTTAATACAACATAGTTAAATATACCTAATAACTCAGTAGTTAAATCAATTTACTAGAACCTGGAAGAAGCTCTTAAAGGTTTCTTCTTACCCTTTCAAAATAAAGAAAGATTTAATATACATTTTTGGTAAAGATTTTCAGTTGAAGTTTTTTTGTAAAAGTAGATAACTATATCAAATATAAAACTACACAATGAGGCAATATTTAAGACAGTCAGGGTATTCAACTATTCTTTTTTGAATAAGGAACATTGTTTCTCTTTAACACATATTTACAAATAGTCTTCATAACTATTAATAAAAATAAAACTATAGTAAATAGTATGGCTAGACATAAAATAGTAATATCTAACAATATCAGCTGGTACCATCGCAGCTCAGTGGAGGCCGGCCTCAGATGTGGAGCTCCGCTGTGTCTTAACACGTACTCCGTCCAGAACACGACAGATATGGACAGATCCTTGAATATCGCAGAAACTTCTTCATGTTCTCCTGTAACTGTACAAGTGTGTTAACCTGTATATCTAACAGTATCAGCTGGTACCATCGCAGCTCAGTGGAGGCCGGCCTCAGATGTGCAGCACCGCGGTGTCTCAACACGTACTCCGTCCAGAACACGACAGACTCCGCAGGGGACATCGGCCGATCCTTGAATATCGCGGACAACTTCTTCATGTTCTCCCTGTAACTGTACAAGGTGTGTCAACTTGTATTTCCAACAATACCAGCTGGTACCATCGCAGCTCAGTTGAGGCCGGCCTCAGATGTGCAGCACCGCGGTGTCTCAACACGTACTCCGTCCAGAACACGACAGACTCCGCAAATCGGCTGATTGAATATCGTGGAATTCTTCATGTTCGCCCTGTAACTGTACAAGGTGTGTTAACCTGTATATCCAACAGTATCAGCTGGTACCATCGCAGCTCAGTAGAGGCCGGCCTCAGATGTGGAGCTCCGCGGTGTCTTAACACGTACTCCGTCCAGAACACGACAGACTCCGCAGGGGACATCGGCCGATCCTTGTATATCGCGGACAACTTCTTCATGTTCTCCCTGTAACTGTACATGGTGTGTTTAACTTCATATTAACAGTATCATGATAAACGCAGCTCAGTGAGGCCGGTCAGATGAGCACCGCGGTGTCTAACACGTACTTCTCCAATTCGACAGACTCCGCAGGGGACATCGGCTGATCCTTGAATATCGCGGACAACTTCTTCATGTTCTCCCTGTAACTGTAAGGTGTGTCCCATTATATCCTAACAATCAATTTAAAATTGCTTCTCTTTGTGTTGTGTTATGAAATTGGATGATTAATTTTGAAAAATATAATATTTAAAATGTTTAAAATTTAGAAGGTTAGCACAGTCGGCCGGAAATTGGTAGCAAAGTGGTTGTGTAGTTTCCCATTAGGTTATGTAATCATTTGTTCGAACACTAATTGCTCATCACATCTTTTTGTTTTGTACTTATTGCATAGTGTAGTATGATGAGAAATATTGTTCGTGACACTTAAGACAAGATCCAGATCTCGAGGCTGGTAACACATAATTTTTGGCCCTTGTACTACCCTAGTACTACCTACCTTTTATCTTTTAGAATCCTATTTATTGCCCCTGAAATGTTTTCTTCCGTCAGGTTACTTCTGTCTAGTTTCACGCCTATCCCATTGTGCTCGTAGAACTCTGAGTTTTTGTGCTGATCATAGAACTGCGCAATTGAAACCACCGGGACGCCGAAGTGCAGAGCCTCCACTTTGCTCAGCTGACCTCCATGTGTCACAAAAAGGACGCATGCTGGGTGGGCTACAAGAAATACACGACTGTTTAGGAGTCAGAACTTCCAACTGAACCAAATACTCACCATTTATTGGAAAATTGCAAATAAAACTCCCTCATATTAATATTTTAGATTGTGTATTACCGTACTTAAGAGTCTGCATCAGTGGTAGCCATCTTGAATTTTAGTCCTGTAAGAGCAATGTTAAATTCTGGCGGAACATACCTTCACTTTGGCGTCTGTAGTGGCGTTAATTATCAAAGTATCAATGTAAAACTTTGGAAGTACATTGATGAGATGTGGCTCAAGGGCATGACCTTTTAATATGTTCAAAAGCTTGATACAAAAACAAAAATCCAAAAATATTTTACAAAATAAATCATTATTATTTTTTTATTGAGAGCGAAAGTAAGAAGTTCTGTAAAGTGGTGCCCTGGAGGACTGTAATACTTTTAGTTTGACACCTCTTCCGTTAATTTATGACAATAGGTCAAGGAGATATAGGCGCCAGAATTTAACATTGCTCTTACGGGACTAAAATTCAAGATGGCTACCACTGATGCAGACTCTTAATAGTAAAAATATAAGAAACTAAAATATTGTGTTTCACTTCAATAGAAAATACACAGACAAATTAATTATTTTTCAAAATTCTTAGTACGGCGGCAAACAACGTGAACTGTTTACATTGGGATGGAAAACTAAAGAAATACTGTATTCGCATATCCTTTGATCATCAGATCTTAATAAGAATTAAATTATTTTATAACTAATGTTTATGGATATTAAGAAATAAAAATTACGTTAATCATTCGCCTGAATAAACAAATCACTGCCCTTGGCCTATTTAATTGATATTTGAAAGTACCACAACTTCAATCAACTTATTTCTGGACATGTTGAATGGCGTCTTACCCAGTATGTCCTTCTGGGGTGCCCACTTCAGTGTCATCACATTAGGCGGCAAACCCTCAACGTTGTCTTTCCTTGTCTTCCACAATACCCTCTGCTTTAGCTTACTGAAGACGTTGTTGTACATATCGAAATATTCCTTAGGCTGAAGCTCGTCCACTACGTATGTTCCCAAACTAAAATAAATAACACCATGTGTAGCATCGTCCATGAACTTTTTGATGTCCTGAAATCAGCAAATTGTGGCATATTAGACATTTTATTACTATATTTTCATTTATAGAAAGTTTAGTTGAGAAATTATGTTTTTTTCAACCAATACAGCCACAGACATGGTCCGCGTTAACCGTTTGTCTTAAAATCCCCACCCTCTATCTCATTTATCTATTATATTTTCCATCAACCTTTGACCCCACAAAGTTTGAAAACTTATCGGTGAAGATCAATAATTATACTTAACAATAATATTTTTTCATTATACTGTAATACAATTGAAAAGTGGGAGATAAGGGCAGACCCAATTTTTCAACCAACTTGACTTGAATAATAAACGTTACACTTAGGAATAGTTTATACAGCCAAAAAGGAAGCTTTTGATGTATTCTAATTTTTACCTCAAAAATGACAAGTATTTTGAGTCCACACTTTACTTCTGTCAAAAAGTAAACGGTGGAAATTTTTGAGCAGTTGATATGAGTTTAAAAATGCGTTACTCTTTTTCTTTTGAAGAAAACTCCTTTCTTCTTTATGTATAATATTTAAAAACTTTTTAATTGTAACTGCGATAATTTGTTCAATAATTTAAGTAAAGTCGTAATTTACAACACTAGTCTTCATTTGTGAAGTTTCTCTTTGCATATATACGTTTAGTCGCTTGTTTAACATTTTCGAGTTACCTCCATATTATCCAAAGGTAAAACATAAATACAACAATAGTATATTTCATCACTAGGGCCAAAAACGGGTGTTTTTGATACGAGAACAAGTTTTGAAATTTCCGTTTTTGGTCCTAGTAATGAAATATATTATTTTGTTACTGTAAAATAACAACTCTGCTTTTAGTGATTCGAGAGTTAACACAACTCACCGAGTTCTTAATAGAAAGTAATTCTTTAATAATTTTGAGTATTATCAATCTAGCTAGGTATTAAATATCCAGTATGAATGTGAAATGAGTGTAAGATGATTGTGGCGTGATCTTGTCTTCTTGTTACTAAGGCAGACAGGATTGTAATTGATGGCCTAACAGCCAGTGACATACGAGGAATCTTTTGTTTAATGTGAGATCCAAACCACAATTTTTCCCTCTGAATTACGAACTGCGCATTATGAGGATCTACATTGTTGGTACGCGTGGTATTCAATAGTTCGCACCGGAGAAAATCCACAGCCCATAGCTTATCACCAACTGTAAACTCGTGACATTCAAGTTGACACAGTGGAGGAGAAAATAATCTTATCGTCGCTCTGATTACAAGGTCATTAAGGCATCTCATCTGTAGCCGGTTCAAATACAATACTGAGTTTGTTATCTGCCATTTATTATGTTGCGTGGGAGTAAAGTTTTTACTTACTAGCTTTCTTTAATTTCTGTATACATTTTTATGCAAACCCACATAATACACATTTATATACAGTATGTATAAATGAATCAACTGCACTACGTCAAATACCTCACAATACTAATAAACAGTTATATGCATTATAAACTACAATATTAACTTCTTTTAACTTAACTTTTTTAGTCTATCACATTAACTGAATGAACTAAAATGAGTTATTAACTACATTTAAAAGCAGTTCTAAAATGTTTTGACACATTTGTCACGAAAATGAATAAGATTTGTGTAAGAAATTTTGAAAAATAACATCTTTTTAAATTAGAGAACAAAATGTAGGGTTACAGTAAACCCTACAAGAAAAGATTCAAATACAGTATTAATCGGTTCATATATTTTCAATTAGAAGAATAATAAGTAAATTTTTATTACAGGTATACTACAGTTATATTTGTTGTATATGGAGTATTTAGTATATACTGGCTTATTCCTAAACAAGATCGTAGGGTCCATTTGGGATTATTTCCTGATTAATAATATTAATAATAGTAATAATCTTTTTCAGGAATGAAAACAATACTTCACCGTTAATAGTTTTAGTTTTGTTCGTAACCGAAAAGGATTTCAAATAAGGTGGAGAAGATCCATCAGGAAATATCTAAGGAGAACATTGGATTTGGTTTGGTTTAGTTTAGGATTTGTCCAGGCTAAATCATGAATTACGTTAGCCTAGCCTAAAAAACCTGCTTACTTCAGGAAGAGGTGTTGGGGGTTGAATATGAAGGCCAGCCAGGGGAATTATATTCGGAGTTCTTGGATGGGCGTAGTCTACCGTCATGTGGTCGTTGACGAAAATCAAAGACACGACCTTGGACAAATCTCCGATTGGTGGCATATCCGGTAAATCCTTCCACATCTTCTTCTCTACTTTAGGCATGTAGTAGTTGTAATGGTAGTACAGACCTCTCAAGCTGGAGAAAACGTTAAGAAATCTCTCCAAGAAAGACATTTTATTCGAGAACTTGGTACAAGTGTCCGGTATGTAGCTGAGGGAGAGAGAGTTCCCCATGATGTTGTTCAAAAGGTTGTTAGACGGAAATGCTTGCAGGCCGATTAAAGGAGCCCTGAACTTCCTTGAAATTATAGCAGTGATCGCCTCTTGACACGAAAATGACTCTGCGATTATCAGGTCAAAATGCTGGTCCGACGAGAGAAGTTCCTTAAATTTTGTATCACCAATGACTTCATGAAAAAATGTATCCTCATAATCCCAATGGAGGTCTAGGCACTTCCAAAATGGATTCTCGGTCCATTGGTGGATCAAAGGAACCACTGGAACATAAAGATTCAACTTTATATAAAAATATTAACTCTTATGTATTTCATTTCTTTTAAATGTACAAAATACCTCTTAAGCTGCTAAATTAAGTAAACCAAGGTATGGCGATGGACCAAGTATAAAGTTTATAAACGACCCATGCTATTGTAAGGAATGAAGACGTGGATGTAATAAACACCTCTAAGAGGTAACCATACTGTGTTTTACTGATTTTATATTTCACAGAGCAAAGCTTGATCCCCTGGTACAGATAGTTGAAAACTCAATTTCTATTAGGTTAACTAAACTAGTACAGAAATGCTATCTATTTAATCTATCCCTGGTGTAACTCTCCCTTCCTACACAGGATACTCCGTCTATATCGGGGGTTCCTGAAATACAGGATGTATCTGAAATACACCGAAAACTTAGGGATAACATTCCTGAGGTCAAAAATAACAGGAGGTATTTCGTTTCCGATGAGAGTGGAAGCTCAAAATCGTTCATTATAAATAAATGTTCATCTGCGGAGTTTTTGCAGCTTTAAAAGAATAAACATTATGATTTATTAGGGTTTACATGTAAATTATTACTATTTAGATAGTAATATAGACACAATAATTTTAGGAATGAGTTGATTTCCAAGTCTATTAAAAGTTTATTTTTGAAAAGTAAGGCTATGTCTCTATGTCATCCACGTACAATGCTATCTTTAGATGGGGTAATGTTTCTCTTATATTATTTCGTTTATAATGAGTACATCATTTGCCTAAGAAACGAGAATTGGGGTACATCAAAATTTAATGTCAAGGCGTTTGACTGCATATTATTAACTTTCACTCTTTGAATCCTATTTTCTACTTATACACGTACCAAGTTTGAAGCTAGTATCTTAAGGGGTTCTAAAAATATAGCAAGCTATGTAAAAGCACATACACACCGATAGACGGAAAATGAAGTAAGATCGGCTATATGTCAACAGGACACTTTTTGTTTGTTTTGACCTCAGGAACAATATCCCAAAGTTTTTCAGCGTATTTCAGATTCACTCTGAATATACAGGGTGTTTCAGAATTCCCTACCAATACTTTAAGGCATTGTTCCTGGGTAAGAAACATATCTAAATATCATATTTAAATTGTCCGGAAGTCCTTAGTTACTCACACAGCCTCCATTTTGTTTTTTCACTTGTAATATTTTTCTGAATAATGGTTAAACGTACGTAATTGAAACTTGGCACAAACATTTATGGCAAATAGACAAAGCTACAAAAAAATTATGACAATTTCTCAAATTCATAAAACAAAATGGCGGCCATTTAAAATTTTGTTTCTGAAATAACTCGTGAACCGTTGATGTAAAAGAAAATTTACAAGAATAACTTTTGTTAGGTAATGTAATTATAAATCGATTGACACCAAAATGTTTTAAATTAGACAAGTATTAACTGAGACATGGTAGCTTTAGTGATAGGTGATCGCTAGAGCTTCGTTGATGTGCACATGTAAAAGCATGCGACTAAAGTCTGCCACAACAATTTTAATGACAGTAAGCAGGCGGAGACTGTTGCATTGTTGTGACAGACTTAAGTCGCATGCCTTTACATGCACTGCAACTAAGCTCTAGCGGTCACCTATCACTAAATATACCATATCTCAGTTAATATTTGTCTAATTTAAAACATTTTGGTGTCACTTGATTTGTAATTACATTACATGTGTAAGATGAAATCAACATACCTGCAGCACTTATATCCATTACGGTAACGTTTTCCAGTGTGACAATGGTTAGGTTGTCCGGTTTATCGTCCAGTAGGAAGGGAATGGGGCTGTACATGACCACCTGGTGACCAGCACGCGCCAAGGTGGCGGCCACAGGCTGCAAGAACCTGTGGTGGCTCTTGGCCCCGATGGGGTACATGGCAAGGATGCGAGCAGCGTCCACGGCGGATGTTGCCAGAATGACGACCAAGATTAGCATGATCTTCACCTAGACGGAGTGTTATATTATGTTTCGTAGCAATAGCCGAGGGGTGTTTCAACCCTGTCAAACTTGGAGGTTCCTGATGCATATGTAAGATGAGAATTACCAAAGTGGTGGCCGGAGGTGAATATTGTAGTGAGATGCAAATACGATAGTAAGGAATATCAGAGTTGTGGAATTGACTTAATATTTTTATTACTAACCATCCTGCAAAACTAAACTTTGCAAATTGTATTGGGATCTAAAAACTATTTTTTAGCTTATGACCTCAGAAGGGGTCTACGTGGAGTCAGTACGAAATCTTAAATAGAAGCTTAGGTTGATATGCACATCAAATTAAATACTGATAAAAACTAGACTTCAAAAGGGTGACCGAGTAATTTTAAGATGGCTTGAATTAAAAATTTTTAAGTGCTGACCAACTTGTCGTGGGTCGTCCTCCAGAGGAGGTATTATAGTTGGTAACAACCTTAAAAATTGTTTTGTTTACACTCAATCGAATTTTTCAAAGTTTTAGATTAGATTAGATTATTTAAATGGCGACCTTACTACAAGGTAGGTATTTTAAGCCAAGTATGAATGAGGGTTGATTGTAGATTAATGTGGTGCGATCTTGTACTCTTGTTACTGACTAAGTCTGACATGTTCCTTAGACAGGACTGTTAATTAATAGCCCAACAGCCGATGGTAACTAAGGGACCTACAGTTTAATGTGGAGTCCGAACCACGGCCTTTGAATTACGAATTGGTCTAATTATGAGGATGGTCTTTGCGGATTAACGTAGTATTCAATAGTGTGGACGTTAATCCACACAAGAGAACACTACATCCACCGACCATCACTCACAACTATCCACAATTCGTGACCTCCAAGATCCTTTCAGCTGATAAATTACTGTACTACTCATTCTACTCAATGCATCAAAAATTACAACTAAGCCATATTGCCATCTATAAATGGCTATTTCCCACTGGGTCGTTATTTTGAATTCGAGTTTGCAGAATTTTACTCTGATAAAAATTCTTATAATTTGCTGTGCATGTATACCTATGATTCCATTTAAGATTTCGTACTGAGTCCCCATGGACCGTACCCAACTGAAGTTGGTAACAAGCCAAAACAAATAGTATTTTAGGTTCAAATTCAATTTTAAAAGTTTTACTCTTTTAAGATGGTTAATAATAAAAATATTAAGCCATTCTGGGGCTTTTCACTAGCTCTGTATGTAAATCGTAAACTATATAAACGTTGTATTGTGCTTTTTAACAGGGACACATCTTCTTTTACAAAATGTATATTTTCCTAATGACGTATCAAACAAAGTTGACACAGAACAGTACTAAAGCAAACTGATTGGCAACCCTGGGATCGGGAATAGGACCATCGCTGGTCAATGTTCGGAGTCCGTCACGCTACCAACTTAGCAACTAATTCACCATAAAAAATATAGCCCTACAAATCTATTTTTTATATTTTCACACTTAGTAAAACTTTACGTATGTGACCAAAGGAAAATATAAAACTATTCAATAACATAGTAACCATTATTTAGCATTATGATTGAGAATAAAAACAGGTTTTTAACAATTTATTGCATGTATTTCAGAAGACATATCAACCTAACCTATATTTTCTAGGCCTATAATTTAATAAATGAAAGATAACGTCATTATATTCTTTACACTTACCATTTTCAGGGGGACGTTTTTAGATCAGAGTCACGGATGAAGATTTTTGATCAACAATTCTCACTGACTGAGAGCGGAGGCACTCGTAGTTTATCTCATCTGATAGCTCCCACTTTAAAAAATTCGATCAAGCCTACCTGTTGAGGAATAAGAGGTTTAGCGAAAGAGTATAGCCTACTTAGTGATATGTTGTTTTATAAATACCATCTTGCATGTAAAGAGATAATTTTGTAACTATGAAACTAATGAGCAGAGATAATCTAAAGGTCGTTGGTTCAATCCCGGACTGGTTACAGCTGTCTTTAATGATTTAGTTATTTATTAATGACACTGATAAATTAAATACTAGTAAAATTCCTCATAGTATCATGAAAATCCTCACAATCGGGTTTCACTCAGATGCAGGTAAAAACAATGTGAAATATTGGGTCATACCTCTACAACCTATATTTTATAATTGATAAACACTTTAAAAAATGTTTATCTGATCTTTTTGTAACTGTGGTTCTAGATTTTTAATAGAATAATATTATTTCATCCATTTAATTCAAGTACAGTAGTGAAACTGTGAAGCGAGTTGATATGTTATCTTGAGTTAAAATGTATAATATTAGAAAATTTTGAAGCCACGATTGTTAAAAAATTTGAAACAATTATCCAAAAACAATAACAAATATGGATAGGAATAATACATCTGATATTAGTCGGTTAAGTTGTTGGTTTACTTGATCTAGTGAAATCAGAACATTTTTGTCTCTTTACAATCTCTTTATATGTCTTAGCTCTGGGAGGGGGGTGTTGGCAATTTGCGTTTAGTTAGTGACGTCATAGTTATAAAAACAGTTTTTTGATGAACTGAAAACATTCCCCTAAGACATAATCAGACGATTCAGCCTATTTCCTACAGGGAAGTAGGGAAGTATATACAAACATTTTCTAAATATTTTTGAAATTCTTCAATTCTTCGAACGCTTCTTTATATGGTTTATTTAAATAAAAAGTGTTCCCTTTTGTAATTTAGGCTACATTTTATCGTACCGTGACATCTCAATAACTACAATGTAGGTTACATACCTCAAACATCTTGTATAAAGTGACATCTTGTCACATATTAATGATTAGACCAACTCCGTATTATGGGAAAACATAGGAAAAGCAGACAACCAAAACAAATCCAAGCACTAAAATAATATGAATATACCGAGTTTAAAGTTGTATCTACAATAATTCCCTCTCTATCAACCACACTATCACCACGCTGCACTCTCGGTTGTGAGTTACTAAACGAGACTTCTGACCAACAAGCCATTTCCGCCTTCATTTTTATTCTAGTCATGTTGTTTTGACGACACGCTGGGAGTCGCAAACAGTGTTTGGATGTAAAACACCTCGTCAAAACTGGTGACTAGTGTTTCGTTAGAATATGATTTACGATCTTTATCACCAAATACAGTAGCATTACATCTAGAATGAGCTTAAGATACGAGTGCTTCAGCGGAATGCAACAGCCTCCGTTTGCTTACTGTCATTAAAATTCACACAAAACTCCCAAACTTTTTATATCAGCTGTGGTAAAAGTCAAAATACTTTTTTACAAACTAATCATCTGATTTTATTCTTGCCTGAAAATGTTATTATTTTATTCATTGTAGTCAGTTCCTCTACAGTTATTCTAAACTTATGCCAAAACCAAGAGGGTTATGTGACATTTTATTATTGTTTGAAGTAATCTAAAATAACCTACAAATGACATACAAAGCAGGCGGAGACTGTTGCATTGTTGTGGCAGACTTTAGTCGCATGGCTTGACATGCACTGCAACTAAGCTCTAGCGGTCACCTATCACTAAAGCTGCCATATCTCAGTTAATATTTGTCTAATTTAAAACAATTTGGTGTCAATCGATTTGTAATTACATTACCTAAAAAAAGTTATTCAAGTAAATTTTCTGTTAAATCAACGGTTCACGAGTTATTTGAGAAACAAAATTTTAAATGGCCGCCATTTTGTTTTATGAATTTGAGAAATTGTCATGATTTTTTTGTAGTTTTGTCTAGTTGTTATAAATGTTTGTGCAAAGTTTCAATTCCGTACGTTTAATCATTATTCAGAAAAACAATTATAAGTGAAAAAACAAAATGGAGACTGTGTGAGTAACTAAGGACTTCCGGACAATTTAAATATGATAGTTAGATCTGTTTCTTACCCAGGAACAATGCCCTAGAGTATTGGTAGGGAATTCTGAAACATCCTGTATAACCAGAAACTTAGTTCATGTAGGTGTGCAAGTGCCCAGAGCAGTAAAATCAGTTCGTCAATCAAATACATTCTTTATAGCGAGTATAGTTTATAGAAACATCACATTGGAGATTAGAAACCTTCAGGTTGGTACAGAATTGTTTAAAATGTCTATCTCTGACTGTTTTTTTAGATCGGTCCCGAACAGGCTGAGACTTATCCGCTCTGAGTAAAGCATCGACCACACTCTTCACTCTATTTTATCCACAAATAACGTAAGCCGTCGTACCGAACGTTTTGCCTTACGTAAAATAGATTAAATATTTTTTCAGTTCAGTTAGTTCAAAAGTTTTTTCAGTGAAACAGCAAAAATGTTTCTCATAGGTCTACTTTTATGTTTGATGAAATTGCAGATGAAATAAAATGTTATGTTTAATATTAAGTTATCTATGAAGTATGGATTTTGTTTGTTACAATTTTAACTGAGCGCAAGTAGTGCCAACCAAGGAGAATTGACCAAGACCATTGTTACTACTAGGGAATATTTATTTATTTTAATCAAATGTAATTATTATTGTTAACATGCCAAATAAAACACTTTTTATTTATTGATTGATTTACCATCTTTGAGTATATTCAACTCGGTTTCTATTACTTTTAGGTAACTGGATCAAAACATACTGGATCAAATCGTCTTGGTAACCATGCAGTTATTTAAAATTATATATCGAGTTAAAAATAATTTTACTTTTTAATAGCTGTTGTATTTACTCATTTTTAAGTTGATTCATATAACTGTTATAATCTATCAGTTTTATAAAATTTTTTTATTACAATATTTTTTCACTGATGCCATCTTAATCCAATATTTAAAATACACCCAGTCCTGAAATTTTGAACAGCTCATCATATAAAGATATCGTGCATTTTAACTTTTGTTTGTTTGCTTGAGTCGTATACACACGTATTTTTAGGTAAAACCCTGAATGTATCAATTCAAAGCTAACTTTCAACGAATATTTTACAATTATGATTTTATTTCGGTAGTTTATAATAAGAATAATAATTACAAATAAAGAATCCTACATAACTAAAAATATTTCTTGAACCTAAGTCATAATTATATTTTGCAAAGCAAGAAATATTAGTTATATTGTTAGCGTGCCACACAAATAACGGTTATTTACTGATAGCCACAACGTTAGTCCTAACTGCAATGCGGTAACAGCATTTCACGACAGAAAACTATAGTGGTTTGATAAAAAGTATTATAATTATGTGTTGAAAGTTGTTTTATAAGAGTTCTCACATCATTTACGTTACCATATTAGCTATTTTTTCAGTCTAAAAGAATTAAACCATTAAGGCTCGTTTCACTGGGTGCTATATTTCTTGTCATAAAAATATCAAAGCTCTTTTTAAACTCAAATATGTTGCTATACAGCCTCTCATGGCAAATAATTAACACATTAAAAATTTAAAATATAAAAAACATCAAGCTTCAAATTAAAGATGAAAGATAATAACAGCTTTATGAAAGTTAGTTACTAATGAAATTTAATTGATTAGGATATGAAATACAGAGAACATTAATTTATACCACAATAATTAGTACCAAAAGCCAATCAAAGAAGATGTGAGGGTCAACTCCTTATGAGAAGCTAGTCATGTGACCTGTCAAATAGCATTCATGAGGAATTCGGAAGGTGGCCCCTACATTTTAGACCTTAGGTACCTCCCAACATTTTTAATTACTACAAAAGTTAGAATATGCACATATTAAAATAAATCCTATAGTTTAAAATCAATTTAAATGTAAATTGTATCAAAACCCAAGGGAGGAAGGGACTTAAAAAACCTAGGGTCATAATTTTCAAAATGCCATTTTTTACAGGGTCTAGGTAGAGACCCCCAATTTTCGCCAATTGTCTTTAGATTTTAAGACCTTTAAAATGAGGCACATCTCGATGGGGCTTTACGTATGAACATTTTGATTTACCCCCAAAATTCCCCATTTTCGGGGGCACACAAAATTTTCGATAGCTTCAAAAGAGACTTTGGATTAAGTTTGTATGGTTTCCCAAAGACTATTTATTTCTTCTTACAAATAAAAAATAATAGGGGAAATGGACTTTATAACCACCCTGTATAGTGATTTTAACGATGCGATAGTCTAAAAAACATAAATACTCCAGGTAGATTAAAAATAGCTTCTTTTAGACTAAAGTAACTAAATAAGATTACTCACTAACCATTTTACAACACTTAGAATACGTTAAGACGGCAGTAAAAAAACTAAAAGTAAAAACTAAAACCTCTACAACCATCAAGCAAACTATAGGTTATAATTGTACAATTCATCATACTTATTTAATCCCTACACAAACCAATATGCCAGTAATTGTAACGTTATCAATGAGTTTAAGAGTGCAGCCACTTATTTACTTATCATCGTTTTGTTTGTCTCAGTGAAGGTCAAGATCGAAAAAAATTAAAACTCTAAAATATAAAGGTTAAATAGTAACAGAATACTTAAAAATACGAAAACGTTAATTTTTATTTGTCCTTGTAGAGTCAGTTAGTCATTGGAGTTATTTAAACAGCTGTGTTTATTCTATTAATATTTATTTTTATTCTAAAATAAACATGCTGGTTCTTGTAATAAAGATTTAGTTAAAGAAAATAAGAAGTTAATGATGAGCACAGTCAGTGTCAGCAAAGAAAAACAAACAAAAGATAAATCTGATCATTATTTGGATTATAAAGACAGCATAGATTAATTTGGATGAAAATATTTAATACTATTTAGACTAGATTATTTATATAATCTAGTCATTACTCAATCCGGATGGCAAAATGTTTAAATTTAAAATATTTTTTGTTTGGATGAAGTGAAATGGGTTTCCATTATATAACTAACTCATTTAAAGATGCTAAAGTATAAATCGATTTTTAAGAGAAAATAATTTGGCAAAGCAAGTGAACTGGTTTTGTGAGATCAAAAATATTTTATCTTTATCTCTATATAATCTCAACCAATAAGATTAAGGATTGTAAAACACATTTTATCTATTTATCATCCCATTTTTCCTAATTCGCATAACCTTTTCAATATTTTCATATTAAGAATGAAAAGTAGAAGTTTTTTGTCGGAAATCCTTTTGAATGAAGATAGTTTTTTAAATTGAACATGTACTGTACACTTATTATGCACAAAATTGATTAGTAAGCTTCAATGTCTAGTTAAATTATAATTCGTCATAAGTATCTTACAAAAAGCTTCGAGTGTTAAAAAAAAAAAATTTAAGAATCTTTTAGAATTAATTTGTGTAAGCTTTTCTCCTTGCTCTTCCTGAATTAAAGATTTTTTCGATTAAACATTCATTCATTTACACAGTGAAATTATGCACAATAATGTTATGCTTACTACAAGAAATTTCACTTGAAGAATAGTTAGAAATCCTAAAGTCAACAAGTCTTGTAAAAACCCTTTCTGCTTTACCAGTAAAAAAGGCCACTCGTGCTGTTGATTATAACTGAACCATTGATTTGAGAGGCTTTTGTTTTAAACAAAAAAATGTTTTTTCTTCATACAATGTGTAATTTTGTTTAGTAATTAAATCTAGCCAGTGAGCGTGTAAAGGTTGCAAATGTCACATAACGTGGCTCAATGTAATTAGGTAGAATGTAATGGACTCGATTATTATAACGGGGGTTTTTTGTAGCTGACCAATCCTTGTAAGCGTGAAATTTCGACGCCATACAGGAAAATAAGATAATTTAAGCAAACTTAAGTGATGTCTTAACGCAAAATTATGAAGAAAATCACCCAAACGAGAGTTCAATCACATCATTATAATGCTAGTCTATTTTACTGAATATTAAATTTCAACTAATTAACATGAGTTTTTGATATGGATAAGTTATAGCTCTAGGGTGATTGTTAGCAGTTTGTGCCAACAAAATTTAAAACAGTGACGTCATTTGGTTAGTCACGTTTGGTCATAAGACCAGCAGTTTGAATTAAGTCAAAACATTCCCTTTAGACGTATCCAAAATCTAACCTATATCCCACTGAGTAGTAAAGACAGACATTTTTACCTAGCCAATATCCCTAAGTGACGAAAATACTACTACAGTATTATATTTTTGCCTGTGTTAAGGCCGGGAACCTCAGCCGATCTTAGACCTCTATAGAGTTCATTATAGGGCATAGGGTCGAAGTAGGGGCATCCCCCTAGTTCCCTCCATCAAATAGTCACTCCCTCCCACGAACACTATGACTGCCAATCACATGGAGAGGTTCGTGTGTAGACAAGACCCACACAAAATCAATGAAGAATAAAATTGTACTGGATATGTAGTATTATTATATTTAACGTCCAAAGAGCAAACGATTTCCTAGTTAGGTGAATAGATATTTTACAATCACTGAATATTTTAAAATGTATTTTTAAACTACCAAAATGGATGGTTTCAAAACAAAATATAAATTTAGTGTTGTAACCCTCTTTCAAACAAGTGATCCATTATTCTATTCATTTTTATTTTACATGTAGGACGTAGGTTCCAAGGAAAGGTCGAAACCCACTTTTTGGATTCAGGAAACACCAAAACGGATATATCCACTCTCAACTCAAATTCTAGTATTTTGGCGAAAACAATACTTTCTCTATATACTATGAATGAAGGAAAAAGTATTAATCAGAATAGTAACAGTGAACAATCTGTTGAGAATGATAATTTATTGGTTTAGGAATTTATAGCAACATTTATTTAATTAAACAGTAATGGAATACCATTAGACCCTTCAAACTGTGTTTGGTATGGCCTACAACCATGACCCAGGTCTTGTTCAGACGACCCGTAGTCGTTGTATGCACATTTCATGTCCCTGGCTCAATTCCCATCCACCGGTGTCCACTGTCCAAGTCTTGCCAAACTACACCCATTCTGCTTGTTACCATTACACAGTCAATCTAAATGTTCAACAACATCTGTGAGTTGTTTTGGCTATGTGAGCCACACATATAAATAAAGTTTCGTATATATTTTAATTTACATCGTGACTTTCGATTTTAAACTCATAGCGTAAAACTAATGTAAAGAATATTGTTATAAGAAACAATAGCTTTGTAATAATTGTGTTTTATAGAAAATTTTAATATGAGGTATATATGTAAATTAGTAGAACTAGTTAATCATACTTTTTATCTAACTACATGATATTTGGACTTAAAATGTAATAAAAATATTTTTGTCATAAACTATTAGTCGATAATGTTGGACACAGTGTTTCTATTTTTCAGTGTTTCTCTGTTGGAGAAAAATTATGTTATGTATGTACAGAAATATAGCTCAGTCCATCTTATTATTCTTAAATACTATTTAATAATTTTTCTACACATTTTAACACAGTTTTCTTATTTTATATTAAGGTCAGCTGTTCGTAAGAACAAGAGGAATAAAAATGCTGCAATGAGAAGATGCACTTTTCTAAAAAAAAAAATTATATTCAATAGAAATATATATCAGCATTCACATATTTGAAAGGAAATTAGATAATACTGTCTGTACTGCCAGTTGCAAGGGTAATATTGAGGTGGCCAAACCCAATAATGTTTTTGAGCTGTAATATATATATATATATATAATATATAATTACAGCACAAAAAAATATAATATATATAGATATAAATATATATATATATTACGAGCTCATATATATATATAGATATGATACCTCAAATAATACTATTTAAAATACAGCTTCATATAATTTTACAGCGACAGTATTTTTTTATAAATGGAGAATCGTTAAATATTAATTTTATGATGGAAAATCAGCCATATAATCATAATGTGTGCAATTTTAATATAACAAGTAACGATGGACCAGGTTGTAATGTGACGTCATCCAATTAAGGAAGGATCACTGGTTAACAAGGGGCTTGTTCAGAGAATGGGAGGACCGTTCGTGCTGGAAATTGGGCATATGCCAGGTGCTACACCCTTTATAGTGTCAGTTTTTCCATTCATGGGTTTCTCTTATACTACGCCATTTTATTTTTATGATTTTTGAGAATAATCTAACCATACTGTCGTGTATCCAATACTATAATACGAGCAAGGTTTGTATATATATATATTTATATATTTGCACACGGATCTCGAAAACGGCACCGAGGAATTTCTTTAAATTTTGGAAATAACTAATTTCCGAGTAGAAAATAAGTTCTAGATAGGTCTAATGTCCAGGAAAATTCATGTTTTACTGTAATATTAAGTTTAAAATCTAAAAATTTAACATTACGCTTATGGAGAATAAAAATGTAAACAATACAAACCAAAACAGCTGTTTATAACCGTTTGACAGTTCTTGATTGAAGACTGCGGGGAACAATATAGAGGTTATGCATTAATATTTATTTTATGAATTAAATAAATGCAAAATTATCAGGTTACTAAACAATTTGTAAAAACTAAAGGATAACATAGCTGTGCGTAATAAAAGCAGAAAAAAGTATTTACAAAATGTTCCGTGTTTTATAGAAAACGTATTCGTTGTATTGCTTGAAGCAACTGTAACAAACCAATTAATTGATGTAAATTAAATTTCTCTTTTGCTTTTCAATCCCCATTCCGTTTATAACAAAATCAGTTGATCACAGGCTAATAATAACGGTATGGTTAATTAAACAGTAAATGATCGCCTTTGGCTAAAAGACGTTAAACGGCATCGCTCAATTGACTAACGTCGTAGCCGAGTTGTAGCGTGTCGGCCTCAAGAACTATAGGCCGCGAGTTCCATCCCCACCAGGGGCGATACTTTTTGTTCAGTGCTATATTAATCATGGTGTATTAAATCGGTTTTATTTCAACCACATAAATAATTGATAAACATAAATAAATAAATAAATGAGTAATAAATGTGTTTTAGTTTTTATAATACATGTCTTATTCTATACGAGCAAAGCTTGGTCACCAGGTACTTATTCGTTAAGGACGTAAGCCATGTAGATAATTGAACAGAACTTGTAGCTTTAGCTTGACCATTGCCTACAATTGTTTCCTAAATGGTGGAAAATTAAATTCTGATCACCACGTTGGCTACTGAATAGATTATGAATCTGAAGTTGTAGCTCTCACTTTAGGAAAGCAATCCAAACACAAATGTTCCGGAATTTGCTCCTTTGAAGTATAAAAACTACGATTGCAAGACGCAGACAGTATTGGGTCCGCTAGAATGGTTTATGTAAATCTCTACACAGTTTTAGAGTAGATTTCATTTACATACTATTCATATATCTTCGTAATGTTTGTATTTTTAAAATGTGGTGCAAAAAAACATAAAAAACTTTTTTCAATTTAGAAATTTTACTTTTATATTATTTTTGAAATTATAATTTGTTTTAATTATTATATGAAATTACATTTATTTGTAGTTTATTAATCTAAATCATATTACCGTTTATATAAATTTAAGCTCAAGGCTGTTTGAACATTAATTCAAGGATTTTGCTAATCAATATTAAAACTTAAAAATTAATAATCTTTAAATTGTTGCCCCAAAGGTTTGTGGCAATTTGTAATAAATAAAAACATCTTAGTAATGATGGATTTCAATTTGTTTCTAAATATTTTATAGATCTGAACCAAAACTCTTTCGTTCATGAAAAATAAGTACAGATATAATTTATTATTAATAAAACATTAACTTGAACCATCCATTCAAATAATATTACCGAACTTTTGAACTTCTAGATTGAGTTTCAACTAAACTGGTTTCCTTTATAAAATTGATCAAGTTTTTTACTACAAGATAAAAATACCAACGTGGAACGATCTGTAAAATGAACTGGTGTGTTTTGTGAGCTATGCTAGGATGAATGGGGTCCTTTGCCCCAATAGTATTTATCACTAGAATGGCTCAATTTCTTATCTGCGAATACCTTGATTGAGTGCTAGTATTTTTAGGTGGATAAAAGTTATTAAATAAACTATAGTTTAGGAATATACAGTATTTATTTTTATTGAATAGCTAATAATTATTTAAAGCTCTTGGAATTTTAAACATAATCTTTGAAAGAGCGAATATTTTTTACACCGAATAAGAAATATATTTGTAATATCACTAATACAGAACTTTTTTTATCAATTTTGTGAATAAACCTTATTAACAAATCTAACAGATATTTCAATAAAAGTGATCATTGTTGCTGACGTCAATCCAGAAAAACGTTTACATTACATCAATCCCTAATTCTCTTGATTGAGCTGTAAATATTTTACACGTGTGATTTACAAAAACTCTGTAGGATACTGAGAAACCTTAAGGTAATAAAGTGTTAATGACCTAATTTTTTTGATCAAATAATATTATGGTTCCTATTTTACACAAAAATTTTTCCATTTGAACTTTAAAAAGTGACTGAAAAAATCCTTTAACAAGAAATTCATAGAAACCTGTATCAAGACGAAATTTTATTTAGCATCAGGGTTGAATAGCTTGGAACCTTTAAATTGTAGGAATTACACATGCTTTATTTAAAGCATATACATTTTTACAAGTTCATGCTGTTAAAAGTAATTGTAAGCATTATTAAAATGATACTCAAAAAGTAGTTTTTACTTAAAATATTGTTAAAATTAAGTAGTTTTATAGAAGAAATTCATACTTTTAACTCGGATACAGTTAATGGTAAATATGTACATTTATGTCTATGAACTAACAGATTGTTCTAGCCAGAAATTATTGTTATACCTTGTTCTGACGCCATAATATTTTTATGAGTCCAGTTACATTATAACCCACATCCTTTCTAGGAAATCAGTCCGAACCCGTGTGGACACTCCGAGATCCGACATCCACGCCCTCTTACAACACGTGTAAAATGCTAAGCACTAGGCTAAACTATAAAAATACACCCACTGAGTAGCATTGAGTGAAAAAAGTGTTTTATTTTGAAATGAGCCTTTTTTAAATATCCTATATTTAAGGCAGATTAAAATAAAAAAGTAGTCCACAATTTAATTCCAGAGCTGTATGTTCGGGCTTTTAAAAAACGTTCTCCACGTGAAATCTCTCTACAGCGTAACACAGAATTACAATCTAATATAATTGAATATAATTTTTCAACGTCTAAAAAACTTAGTTTTTTTAGATAGTCAACGTATTTTCTTTTATAAATTATGAGTCTTTGAGATTTTTAGAAAGTAAAAACACTATATTTTAATAGTTAAAAAATCTTTTACAGTACTTGGGCCTACTGTGTTTTTAACTTTGTTCTGTATGGTCCAATTTATGTTCTACTTTGAATCGTTTCCAGTAAACTAAAAGAGACCTATTTCTCGGAAATTCTACATTTAGATTCATTTTTGTAATGTACAATTTTTTTGACAGTATTTCAATCAGTTTATTCCATGGAATTCAAGATATATGTGTGCTACATACGGCGCAGTTCGTAGAGCATCAACAATGGAAAGGCACTAAGGAAAGACACATCTACAGAATGGAGAGGTCTGTTATTGTGATTTATATAGGGGATGAGTGAGGCTCTTACCAATGTTATGTATTGCAAGTCTAGCCTCCGTGTATTTGAACAGAACTTTCGTTTATTCTTATAAATATAAATAATATATTTTTGTCAAGATTGTTCTAGAATTAAAAAAACTTTATAATTCATAACGTTATATACATTCTTTTTTGACATAGATATGCCTTAGCTCTTAGGGGGGGTGATGGCAATTTGTACGACCAAAGTGAAAAATGAAACAGTGACGTCATATGGTTAGTGACGTCATATGGTAATAAGGGCCCCTGTTTAGAGGAATTAAAACCATTCTCTTTAGACCAAGATCCATAATCTAACCTAATTCCCACAGAGAAGTTAAATACAAATTTCTCAGAGCTATAAACGTTTTTATTCATTTACATTGTATAAACCAAGAGAGCCAAAATAAGTCTTATCTCAATTTCTGTCCGTCTTAGAGGTACATTTCTCAGAGGGCATAATTTTTGATTCATTTACGTTAGTATAAACCAAGAGAGCCAAAATAATAAGTCTTTATCTCAATTTCAGTCCTTCCGACTAAATACCATAGAAAATTTGTAATAGAGGGTCATAGGTAGTCGTCCTTTTGTTCCTGTAGCATAGACAAACAGACGAGACAGGGCATATTCATTTTAAAAACATCTTTATAGATTTCATTTTAAGAACACTTTAAAACTTTTAACTGAAATGGCGACCTACCCAGGTAGGTGTTTTAAGCCAAGTATGAATGAGGAATGAATGTAGGATTATTGTGGCGCGATCTTGTAGTCTTGTTACTGACTAAGGCTGACGTTTTCCTTAGACAGGACTGTTAATTAATATCCCAACAGCCGATGGCAACTAATGGACCTACAGTTTAACGTGGAATCCGAACCACGGCCTCTGAATTACGAACTGGTCTAATTATGAGGATGGTCTTTGTGGATTAACGTAGTATTCAATATTGTGTACGTTAATCCACACAAGAGAACACTACATCCACCGTTCATCTCTCACAACTATCCACAATTCGTGACCTCCAAGTAGCTGGATTACAGGACGTCGCCACCGTCCCAGTCCCAGAATATTTAATAGACATATTGTCTGATATTATTTAATCAAATCATGACTAGTGCATGTGTTTATAGCTAGATTACTTGACCTCTGTTCCCGTCAAACCTAAACCAGATAAGTTATCATACGGGTGTGCTCTATTATCCTACGTCTGTGTTTACAAAGCACAGGCGAATCGCCTATCTCCTTGATACGACGACTGATGAGATAAAGTTGAATAACTTCAGTAAGTCTGGTTATCAGCATTCACCACTCACCAGCTTCTAGCATGCAACAGTAAGTGAAAATATTATATACATTTATAAACTCTAGCGTAGTCCTGACATACCAGAAAAATCGCCACAGTACAAATATATAAAACAAAGTCGTGTTAGTTACACGCATTATAACTCGAGAACGGCTGGACCGATTTGAATGATCTTTGATTTTTTGGATTCGTCTCTGCTCCGGCCATGCTTTAGGCATATCCAGTTTTCATAAATTCAATTAGTTTCCACTTTATAGCGTTTTAAATTTCTAATGTTAACCTTTTGGGGATAAGTTTGTTTATCTACAATCAAAACATTTGATTTCTCAAACCAGCTGTTTTTTTACTGTCCGTTATCAATATGCTTTACTATCCAATGCCATCTGAATCATTCATTGATGTAAAACTATGAAGTAAATATGTGCTGTGCAAAATGAACAGCATTATTCGCCACGTTAATAGTTTACGGTTTTTGGGAATTATGTACTGTATTTCTATTCCTTTTTTCTGTATGATTAAAAGTCATGTGTTTATATGTTTGTCAAATAAAAAATAACTACAATGTTTATACATATTGAGTTTATTATAATAATCAGCTGTTGTATATTTAAAGCTTTCACAACGAAGCCGCAATGCTAATTGACTTCAGGACATGGCCAATCTTAAAGATAGTTAACATGTATTTACTGTTAGGCGTTACGAAGTTCGCCGGGTCAGCTAGTAAGGAATAAATCTTTATATAATTAAACTTCTCTTGTAAAATATCTAAGACACTCCCCTTGCTAACTCTTTCAATTGTTCTGGTTTAGAATAATAATCACTAACTTCACTGTCATTATCTATTTAAATAAAACGCTACTAATGTAAATGCTATTTGAGTGCCAAGTAAATAAAATATAAACATCCGTTCACGTTAGAAGGTAAGACAAACAGCTGGTCAGCTGATATAGAGCCAGTCCTGTTAACTTATTTCGCACGCATGCTTTGTCTGCATATTACACGCTTATTATATAGTTCTTTCATGTTGCAAAACGGGAGTGAGATAAAGTACAGTTTTGCACCATCAAATCAGTGAGATAAAGTGTAGGTACGTTATTAGGTAAACTCTAGGTAAATGTTGTTATTTCACCCTTAACATAATGCTCATTAACTATAATACAATGTAACAACTGAATATACCATGTTCAGTAGAAAAAACATGTTTTTTTATAATTGGGTTGATCATAACTCATCTGTTACTATTACAAGATAAAAACAGATTAAAAGGAGAGGAGGCATCATCTTATGGGACTTAGTGAAGACGATACAATCTCAGGACAAGTGTTGCCATCTGTCGGATCTAGCGGTGAACTATGCTTCTGTGACGCCGTCAGGTGTGTCATTTGTCATTAGTGTCATTTGCGACACTAGCGCTATCTGAGAATGGCAGTACCTACTACGTCAATTGGCGGTACGATGTACCGTCTTCATCCTTATCATGGACGTGCACTATCTACTTTACTATCCGTTCATCTATGCTATTACACATTGACTCAACATTTTCTCTATGTTAAACCAGTGCGATAAATGAACTCGGAGACCAGCTATCATAAGCAAAATAGAAAAAAACTACAGAACTGAGATATTTTTTACACCTTAAATGTTAAAATCTGTTAATGTGAAGAAAAGTTTGGAGAAAAGGGCTTCGCGTTTTATATACGAGGTACGTTCGGTTTTGTTGTGGACACTAGTAGTTCGTGCGTTTACAGCAATGAGTGCATGTGTCGTATACAGGCACTTGCGGGAGGGGGGTATTATTCTGTAATGTGCTTAAAAAGTTTAAGACTATCAACTCTTCCTCCATAAGCTCAAATCTCTAGTTTTTGTAGAAGTGTGTTTTGTGGAAGTTTCGGGCCCCAATAGTAGCACAGTTTTCGTAACTTTAGGTGTTCAAAAATAATTTTGTAAGCACCGATTTCGACACATCAGCAAATCCGTTGAGACCTGTTATCGAGAAGTGTTTGCACTCAAAAATCCTTGTTTCTTTGAATTCTCGTACCCACCACGCACATTCCTGACACTATTAACAGTATCGCTTCTTAAATCTGTCGTTAAATTTCTAACCACATATTCCTCGCTGACAAAATCTGTATGACTAACCGAACCTCTCATGCGGCCTATGAGGTGATCATATTAAACATTTTGATGTCATTATTGATCTTAATATTTCAAAATGGTGATTGTTTAAATATTCCAGATAGAATTACTGTACTTTCAAGTTATTAATCTTATAAAAATTTTACAGGGATAAATTCTGAAGAAGAAGTGAATACTTATGGTGATTATCCATTTTTTGGTTTAAAGGTCAATGGTTGTTTAGCTATAATGACGAAATACGAGTACATTACAATACGTATATTCACTCATCCTTAACTCGTACACTCCTTGGATCGGTGTCTCAAACATGAATATGAATACCTCCTAGAGTTTATACTTGAAATTGTGTCCAGGACACTATGTTATTTATCTTCGCTCTTCTCACCACTACACTCTCGGCCACCCACGCTGCTCGGGTACTGGCGCTGTTTCCTCTGGGATCCAAGAGTCACCATTACTTCCTCCAGTCTATTGCCAAAACCTTGGCCCAAGCTGGTCATGAGGTGGAAGTCTACAGCCCCTTTCCTGACCTCTTGCGTGATAGCCCTTCTAACATTACACACTACCATCTCAAGGGTATTGAGATAGTCGATCAGAGAAAGGACCGTAAGTGACTCTAACTCTTATTTAAACTATGTTATGACACTTTTTTAATTTGTTGTTGAATTATTATGTTCTTTAAGATTCTTCTGGAGAGTTAGGATGATAGGACCTCTTCTTTAGACCTCGTATACCATGACTTGTAGTCCAAAAACTTGTTATTTTATACTTGTTCAATTCATAATATATATGTTTCGGGAGCCTGGATTGCCGTGCTTATAAATATAAATAGCTTAAAATCATTGGTCTTCAGAGCTTCAGGTGGATGGTTGAAATCCCACTTTGGCATGATTTCGCTTGAATTTCACCCAGCCTCAATATTTACCAATGTCTAGAGACTAGTAGAAATTCACTTGTGTGTACTAGTGAAAATTATAACAGTAAGGCTATATGATCATAGCCTATTCTACACTGATAAATACTAGTAGTAATTTTATACCCTACACTGGTAACTAGTGTTCTACTCTTGTAGCTTTATGAAATGCAAACCTGTAATTTACACTAGCTGTATCAGTCCACGGACAAGTATTACTAGACTTATATGTTTTATAAAATATGGGACCTTGGTCTATAAACTGGCACTAACACGATGAAGACGCACTATGGTGACCACAAGATGTTCACTGTCATTGTTGCAACGTACAACAAAATATGGGGCGAGCCTAAATGTCTTAGGATTATTTTTATTACAGTTTTTTTGGACGCCTGCCATCCTTGGCAATGTAGTTGATTTAAGAAGCTTATTTTTTATGAATGTTGAAAGTCAAAAGCACAAATAAAGATAGTTCATGATTATAAGGATTTGCAATGAAAAAACGACTCTGAGTTAATAAGTTTAAATGCGCATTTACGTATACCACTGTAAATCACAACGTTTACCTATATACCACGTTATTGATCTACTGTTCAATACTAAGCATTAGAACAATTATTTTGTAAGTAGTTATTACAGTTTTTTTTATAAAACAAGCTACGAGTAATGTTTAAACTAAATTTCCTTAACAACAACTGTCTACAACTGATATATTTCAAAGTGTTACATAGTTTTACTCTATGTTTCAGTATTCTTGATCATTGAACATTTCACAAAGCTACCTTTTTGGCAATGTTTGGATATATTTTGGACCAGTAGAAATACTCTTTACAAAGATTTCATCAAGGATGAGGAAATAAAGAAACTTTTGGCGTCTGGAAAACATTTTGATCTAGTTATAGGGGAGATTTTCAACATTCAAGAGTTTTTGCCAATTTTCTCGCGCGTGTTCAACGCCCCTATGATCGGACTGCAAGCATATCCGAGCAACAACCTCGTCAACAATGCTCTTGGCAACTCTCTGTCGATTAGTTTCATTCCAGATCTGTGCTCTCCTTTTTCTGATAAAATGTCTTTTATTGAGAGGGTGTTCAATGCAATATCGAGTTATAGAGGATTATACTATCATCAAACATATTACTACAAGGACTTGGAGAGCGACATGAGGCAAGACTTCCCAAACATGCCGTCTGTAGAGGAACTGACTAGAAGCATTTCCTTGATGTTCGTCAACGACCACGAGACAGTGGACTACGCCCGGCCGAGGACTCCTAATGTGATTCCTGTCGGAGGGGTGCACATAGGCCTCCAACCCTTGCAGCCCCTGCCCCAGGTAACTTCCTCAGTTGAGAGGTTACGTTGCGATTTTAAGATTAAGAGGTGAAAACTCATACGTTAAAATAAGGCTTAAAACTGCCAGTAGCTAGAAAATCAAGTTTTATGTCAATAAATTACTGAAACAGCTAAATACGTGATGAAAAGCAGTTTGTGTGATGACAAGCCACTTCCCCTCTTTGTGATTTAACTACACTTTACGAAATTATGAAAACTTTCAAAACTACTGTGAAAATTAAAAATCTGTCAACGTATGGCCCTGGTGAATTGACCTTTTGTTACTTAAGAAAAGGTTTCCGTTATTTTATACGCGTTTGAGTTTTAAAATTATTTCGGTTTTTACTAAAAGTATTTTTTGTGTACAAGAACGATTTAAATAATGATTATTAAAGGGGGGAACAAGGAAATTTTGCATTTTCAAAGCAAATGACGATACAAAGGAACTCTAAAATTTGTTTTCTTATTCAATATTATTATTTAAAAACTAAATAAAATATATCGTATGACGTAACAGATATTATATGATGTCTAACTACTTATAGTTAGACATCATTACATATAATATATAATTAAGTTTATAAAAAACACACTCAAGTCACCCTTATAAGTAAATTCACCCTCAATACAATGAAAAGAAAACTGTATCTGTCTAGATAGAGGTAAATGAAAAATATTTTTGTATATATATACTTGGGGATTCAAGAATATGGTACCGCATACTGGTAAATTAATGGGTAATGAGGTTCCCTGGAGAGTTTTTAATCCTAAAAACTATTATAACTAATATAATCACATATGAAATCATTTGTCAACATTTATTGTGTGAAATAAATACGTTTTGAATTGAATTGAATTGAATAATAAATTATAACTGTCGTGTGTGGTATCTTATAATAATGTTATAGTTTTGAATATTGAATGGATCGCCATAAAATGCCTGATAGTAATTATATTTTTTACAGAATATCGCCGAGTTTATGGGTAACGCAACAGATGGTGTGATATTCTTCAGCCTTGGAACATACGTGGCTGATGACGAGAAACCCAAAGAATATTTTGACATGTACATAAACATATTCAAGCGTCTCAAACAACGGGTAATATGGAAAACAAGGAATAACAAAATTAATGATTTGCCAGAAAATATTATGATGTTAAAATGGGCACCTCAAAAAGAAATTTTAGGTACGTTGTACAAAAATGTAATGTATTTCGATATTGTTTAGCCTATATTGATGTAATTGATGTGTTGATAATTTAACACATTTAAATTATTGTTATATTTGTAAGAAAACATTAATTTGTGGGTTCAACTACACCGAAATAAGAATGGCAAAATAAATAAGAATACCATTTTGAAAAAAACTTAATATAATAAAAATATTTTAATTCATATGCAGTCAAATAAAAAACTATATTATTTTTATAATACATGCCATTTATGGCACATTTCTTTTAGTCGATTAATCGTGTAAATAATTGTGCGCATTTTAACTACTATAAAAGATTTTTAAGTAACTAAAACTAAAATGATATTTTAATTGTTAACTACCTCATATTAATAATCATGCATCAAATTCAAAAGAATTGTAGCATTTTAATAAAGTTGGTTTTTAGTGCGAAACAAAACTAATATCTTTAAGTATAATAGTGTCAAGATCAAAACAGTAATCTAATAAGGTTAATGAAATCCTCGATTCAAAAGTATATATTATTAGGGATTCTAAAATATATATTTACAGAAGTAACAAAAAATTAATTGAGGGTAATTTGTGATTCAATCTATCTTTCTTGCGTGCAGCTTAATAGCATGTTCATTTCTGATCCAGCCCATCCGGCATGTGTCCTGTTTATAACTCATGGAGGCCATAACAGTCTTCTGGAGGCTTTTCACTTTGAAGTTCCAGTCGTTTGCATCCCACAGTTCTTCGACCAACGAAGAAATTCTGAGTTATATGTTAGTAAAGGAGTCGGTGTTAGTATTCCAGCCAAGGACCTGACTGCAGAAACAGTGTCAAAAGCCATCACAACAGTTATTGGAACTCCGAGGTAACTATGAATAATTATATATGTGGGTGTGTATTAATGTGATCTCTCAGGTTATAATAGGTGAAGTGAGGAGAAATAATTGTTTATAATAATATATATGAATTATATATTATAAAATTAACAATTAGTTGGACTTTTCCAACGCGTCTTGTGTTTAGAATCTACACAACGTTTCGAGAGTTGGATAAACTACTCCCGTTTTCAAGTGCCTAACAATATTTACATTTGTACTATGAATAATTATATATGTGGGTGTGTATTAATGTGATCTCTCAGGTTATAATAGGTGAAGTGAGGAGAAATAATTGTTTATAATAATATATATGAATTATATATTATAAAATTAACAATTAGTTGGACTTTTCCAACGCGTCTTGTGTTTAGAATCTACACAACGTTTCGAGAGTTGGATAAACTACTCCCGTTTTCAAGTGCATATTTACACTAAAAGAACCCTTAAGAAAAGACTAAAAACAAAAATTCTTTTATTGAGATCGAGAATGACAACAACTTTTAAAGTTAAATAAAGCAAAATTTGTTTTAATTTGTACTATAATTACAGCTGAAACTTATATATAATAAAGATACATTTTACGGTACGTACATATAATTTAAATAATAATTGATGCGACTACTATTAATATTGAAAATAACATAAAATTGTGATATTAGGAATAATTAAATTGGTACAGAAAAATCATAAAAAATATTTTCTACGTTATTAAGGAATCGGCCGCTCTCACCTGCGGAGTCTGTCGTGTTCTGGACGGAGTACGTGATGAGACACCGCGGTGCTACACATCTGAGGCCGGCCTCCGCTGAGCTGCGGTGGTACCAGCTGATACTGTTAGATATACAGGTTAACACACCTTGTACAGTTACAGGGAGAACATGAAGAGGTGGTCCACGATATTCAGGGATCAGCCGATGTCCCCTGCGGAGTCTGTCGTGTTCTGGACGGAGTACGTGTTGAGACACCGCGGTGCTGCACATCTGAGGCCGGCCTCCACTGAGCTGCGATGGTACCAGCTGATTTTACTGGATGTAGTGTTTATTTCTATCATTACTATATCTATGTTGCTTATTACTACATATTTATTTTTCAGAACATTATTAAAATATA
Source organism: Nephotettix cincticeps (assembly GCA_023375725.1). Classification (NCBI taxonomy): domain Eukaryota; kingdom Metazoa; phylum Arthropoda; class Insecta; order Hemiptera; family Cicadellidae; genus Nephotettix; species Nephotettix cincticeps. The sequence continues at coordinate 62,877,945 of CM041788.1, forward strand.
TAATCCTGAAATGAGCAAAGGTAAAATTAAACATTTTTACAACCTTAATTTCTCTTAACCACCCAGTGATATCTGTAGTTAAGTCACTTAGTTATATGTTTTATTACTTTTCAAGTTTAATTTTTAATTTCCAATCAATGTATAAGTTTATTCTCCTTCTCCTATCAGCTTTTCTAGGATGTCTTATAAGGCTATATCGATGACTAACCCCTCTAAAGTGTTGGTAGACTAAAGGGAAAAGTAGACTTTTCTCAGTCTACTTTTAAGGAATAGCATAAGAAGTTCGTCGTAGCTTTATGCGATTCATACCTATCTTCTAATAGCTTAACGTCTCCAGTTTGAGCTATAACTACTGAATGAATCCATCTTTTGAAGTCCGGCTTGTGGCATTGTACTCTTCTACGTGAAACGTTTGATTAGATACTTATTTCGACCTATTATGTTATTTAAGAATTTAGTCTGACTCCTTGGGGACAATCCTCCAAAGTGATTATACGATCGGTAATTGGGCAGATGTGTGCGTTGTTATCACCAGAAAGCATGTGTGAACGTTGGTATATCTCTCTGTTGTGGTTTAAAAATTGAAAAAGAGGTTCCAGACTTAGTCGTCACCCTAGCTCAAAACTGTTTTTTGAGAACTTATTGTTTTATTTTCATTATGCGTGGATCAGTTTAAAGTTATCAAAAAGCCTTTCCAAAAGGTACAGGAACAAGTTACATAATTCTTTGTTTTGAAATTTATTATTTGTGATGATGGATATATATTATTTAAATTTTTATTGTGGATATTTTCCATCACGATTTTATGGAAAACAAATTTCATGACATTTAGGGATCTGGAATCTGATCCCGTCCTCAGGTGAACTAATATCTAAAACATTATACAGTTAACAAACAATCTGGACCAAACCGGTTTATACCGGTTTGGTCGGTTTTATGTGGTCAGCTTTGGAGCTGACCACATAAAAGTTTAAAGCTGTCAAAAAACTTTTACAAACATACACACAAAAGAAACCAAACACGTCCACTCGTCACGGAGACTCAAAGGAAACTGAAAGGAGTGGGCGTGTCCCACCGGAAACAAAATGGCCGCTGCAAAAAACCCGAAATCCAGGTGAAACATGTCTAACAGATTTATTTATTATTAATATTTTTAAATCTAATACAAATCCTTCATTATATTCATGAAATATAGCAGTAGAAAGTTAACTTTACAGTGCAAAAACACATTCTTTTTACAATTTTATACTTAAAACAAAAATCAAAGTAAGTTTTTGACTGCTTTAAACCTTTTGTTTTCAGCTTTCACTTGAGGACATGATCAGATTTTAGATCCGAAAACATCGTGATGTCATCATAAAATAGTGATGGAAAATGTCGGCAGTAAAAATATAAATACCCCCGTCGCAGCAGACCTGCGTACTCAGCGAATTCCTAAATCAATAATATAATAATATATGACAAGTTTTATAAAAATCTGTCCATAAACATGAGAATTATTTGCCTATTCTCTAAAAGATTAACATAGGAAAGTGTGTGCAGGATAGCTGCTGTGAGGAACACTGAAAGTAGTCATTTCTACCATAAATAATTTTTAGCTTAACATTTAAACCAACTTTTATTAACATCTGTCCATAAATAAAGGAGTTTGCCTATTCCCTATACGATTAACATGGAAAAGAGTATGCAGGTTTGCTGCCATGATAAACACATAAACAATGATTTTTAAGCATAAATGGTGAAATTTAAAATAGAAATTTTTAAAAACTACATGTGAAAAATGCAAAAAACCCATTTTGGGGTACAAACCCCCCCCAAACTACCTGTTCCCATTGACCGATATGTCTGGTTTACGAACTCGTCTGAGCATTTGTAGGAATACACGTCTCTACCAAATGTGGTCTCGATCGGACCATTTTTACGAGAGTTATCGTGTTCACAGACACACACACACACACACATATAAATTTTAACGACTATTGTTTTTGGACTCTGGGCACCTAAACACAAAAAATAACATGGTCCAGGGCTTAAGTCTTACCATGAGACCTACGGTAATAGCTTCTTCCCTATGGGAAATTCGCTAATAACAAGGTACATAAGTTTTATAACTGTGGGAGATCTCTTTCTCACGGAGAAGAATAAATATAAATGCCTTGTTTGGCATTTCAGAAAAACAGACATTTAAACAGGCAATAATTGAGATAAGAACCTTTTGGCTTTTCAGGGCTATAGATTATAGAAATAACAAAAGCTTTTTGATTCCAAGCAATGTACAGACACAACTTTAATTTTATCAATCTAGATTAGCTTAAAATAAAACTGCCAGCTTTTATAGAAATGGGACAAATTTAGAATTAATTTGCTAAACAGAATTAAATTATTTTTTTATTACAAAGCAACTAAGTTAAACCGGTTTATAGATCGTTGCGCAAGCATACAAAACTCATACTAGACTAGGATATCCAGTGAAACGAAAATCTTGACTGTTTTTAGAAAGTACCTGCTAGCGTGAAAGGTATAAAACAAGGTCTTTGTGCCTGTGTCAAGATCGGTTTTACGTTGAAGCCGTGCGGATATGACATTTACAAGTGCTCCGGTTAATATCCGCCTCTTCTATTCCTTTATTTCCGCCCTGGTGTAAGATTGATGTCTGTTGCAGGAGGAAAAAATCTAAAAAGTTTATCGTTTAAGCAATGCTTAAATATATATTCGTATACTAATACACCTACTAAACTAATACTTTTAAAATTTAATAAGTATTAATTATTACTCAATTTATGTTACAGTAATTATTTTCAAATTTTTAAATGTAACTATTCATTTGTGATAAATTGAACTCAAATTTAAAATACCCCCGTCGCAGCAGACCTGCGTACTCAGCGAATTTCCAAATAAAAAAAATATAATAATAATAATATATGACAAGTATGGTCAAAATCTGTCGATAAACATGAGAATTATTTGCCTATTCTCCATAAAATTAAAATGGGAAAGTGAGTAGGTTTGCTGCTGTGAGGAACACTGAAAGTAACCATTTATACCATCAAAAATTTTATTTTTAACATTTATACCAACTTTCATCAACATCTGTCCATAAATAAAGGAGTTTGCCTAATCTCCATATGATTAACATGGGAAAAGAGTATGCAGGTTTGCTGCCATGATAAACACATATACTATGATTTTTTAGCACAAATGTATGGATCTCAACCACATGAAGCTAAATATCAAGTTTCATCCAAAAAATATTAGATAATAAGTGAAAAATTAATTTTTCCTAATCCTCCATAAGATTAACATTGGAGCCTCAAAATACAACGTACTGTGTTTAGATTTTTTTATATCTCGGTAACCGTTGAAGATAGAGAAAAACTTTAAGGAACTTAATTGTGTAGTTTTTTAAGCTGATTCCAATGGTGAAATATAAAATTAGAAGTTTTTAAAAATTACATGTGAAAAACTCAAAAAACCCCATTTTGGGGTACAAAACCCCCCCAAACTACCCGTTCCCATTGACCGATATGTCTGGTTTACGAACTCGTCCGAGCATTTGTAGGAATACACGTCTCTACCAAATTTGGTCTCGATCGGACCATTTTTACGAGAGTTATCGTGTTCACAGACACATATATATATATATATATATATATATATATATATATATATAAAAATTTTAACGACTATTGTTTTTGGTCTCTGGGCACCTAAAGAAGAAAAAATAACATGGTCTCGAGCTTAACTCTTGCCATGAGACCTACGGTAATAGCTTCTTCCCTATGGGAAATTCGCTAAAATAGTTTTGGTTTATAAAAATATAATCCTAAACCGATTACATACTTATAACTACATCTTGAATTAAAATTTACAATACACAGTACTGCATTTGACAGATAATACTACGGTATATAATCTTGCAGTAAAGAAACGTTTGTGTATTTAATACAGCTGTGAAACCTCTATTCACTATACTAACAAACACTATTACACCTGACTTCACTAATATTCATCTTAAAATCCTAACTGGTGGTCCATCATGGGGTTGATGTTTGACAAAAATAATGACCAGATCAATAATTCGTCAAAAAATATTTTCGTTATACTGCTCCAAAAACAGCTCTTTTAGAAATATGTGGTGAAGAGCAAAAGTTGATCTTTTTCTTCCTAGGACTAAACCTATTATTATGATGATATTTTGTGTCCTAAGCCGCAAAATTTCATTGTTGATGAAATGTACTTTAGATTTGAGGTTAGCCTTGACATAATCTTAACAACCAATCAAGAATCAAGAAAGAATATTGTAGCAACAACGTAAGTAAAATAACAATTGATTAGTCTAAAAGCCACAAAAATGGCTGGACTATTGATAATAAATCAGATAATATACGATGTTTTACGAGTTTGTTTTATTTTATTTGCTGTATGACGAAAAGTTTAGTTTATCACGTGGCCCAAAATTGCCTTTTTGATATATACTCTAACATTTAAATTGAAAAAACATGTGCTCATATCAAAAACGCTCGTTTTTGGTCCTAGTGATGAAATACACTATTTGGTAGACTTAGTCTTATATTGGGTATTATAATTTAGACGAGTACTTTAAATTATTAAATATCTACAATATGTATTTCTTTATAATACCTTATTTTGCTACTAATAAATATAAAAATATAGACCGGCTGAGAGGTTAAGTGTTTAAAACTTTCGTTACCTCCAGAATCTGTTCGTCTCTGAGCAAAATTTTGACACAATTAAGTTATGGTTTGATTAAACTTTAAATACTCACATGATTAGGTCGGTGTCTCACAAGTAAGATATGTTCGTCAGACTGTTACCAAAACAATCGGCTATAACATATGCTTTTCAGGTCGAAAGTTCAGTAATCTTTTCCACCCAAGGGAGGGAAAGACTACCAGCAGTTTTTAATACAATGTAGAAAGGAAAGTATGTGGATGCCAATGGTAAGTTATCGATGATTTTGGAAGGAAACTCGAGTATTGTTGTTAATAACACAATTGACGGACAGTCAGCTGACTGTTTACAATTTGAAGATCAATATGAAAGCAAGTCTTTTGTATGTAACATCAAAGTTGTTATCTCAACACTTTATGCAGTCTGACACAAAATATAGATCATAAAATGGGCCCTAAGCATCTCTGCACTATCGGCTCGATGTAGTCTACGACCTCAGCTGGCGGTTAAGTTTGAGCTCGTACCAAAATCATCACTTTTGACCCTTGTAAAGCATAGTATTATTCCTGTATGGTTTAAGGTGCAAGGAATAGATTAGTTTATAAATTGAAAATTATAAATACTAACATACATTTTTTGGCTTGACAATCTGGAGGTCACCGGTTAGATTCTGAGCAATTTTTTTAAAAACTTTGGATGGATCGATACTGAAGTCTTTGTACCTTAATAAGATCCCAGATTGCTCTTTGGATACTGATTCTGATACTGATAAAATCTAGGGGAAAGATTGCACTGTGACCTATGAGATCTATTGTGCCCCCAGACTAGTCTCTAGTTCTTGCCTAGAGAACCCCCTCTAGTCCTAATGCCTTAATAAAGTTTAGTATTATGAGGGGTTCTAACTTTGGAAAATCCTCCACCGCCACCTGGTGTGTTCCCAAGCTTCTGGCTCTCTTCTGACCTATCGCGTCACACTCGGCCAATAGGTGTCTAGGTGTTTCCTCCCCAGATTGGCAGAAGCGACATTCCCCCTCTTGAACAATGCCCATCTTGCTCAGATGACCCCTGAGCCTACAATGCCCGGTTAAAAATCCCGTCAGTATCCTTAGATTGTTTTTCTTAAGCCTGATCATGGTCTCAGACCTTCTTATATTATGCCCTCCAAGCATTTCCTTAGCCTGTCGGCATCCCGGATGAGCGGTCCAGGCTTTCCCTCTGGCTTCCTTCTCTTCCTCCTTTAATTTCTTTTTAAAATAGGAGTCCTCCAGTGCACAACCTGGCTCCGGTCCTACAAAGGGGGTGGCTGCCCCTACCCTAGCCAGTTTGTCTGCTACTTCATTCCCCTGAACACCTTGGTGCCCAGGTACCCAAAGTAGTGACAACTTGTTGTTCTTCCCCAATTGGTCCAGACTTCTCCGACAGTCCCAGACCATCTTGGATCTGAAGGCTGCTGAGCTCAAGGCTCCAATGGCAGCCTGGCTATCTGACAGGATCGCAATCTCCCTTTTCATGTATCCTCTAATTGCTCTTTGTATGTTAATGGCCATCTAAAATGGATAAGCTAGTCTTTGTTAATATCAAAGAAACAAATCCATTACCCTCATAAAAATCTCCCTTCACCGATGATTAATTCCTGCTAAAATACTAAGGTAAGACCATTCCTCAGCATATCAATTTACATAGGTATTGCATAAATAACAAATAGTTCAATGATTAATAATAAATAATAGTTACTTATTTAAAAAAAGTTACGATAAAACTCAAAGTATAGAAAATCCAACTGTAAAAGGGGAATTTCAGAAATGCCCAGCTTTCCAAAGAAAAGAAAATCTACGGTTTAAAAGATAAACCAAACACAAACACGTTCAACACGTACAAAGCACCGAGTAAAATGATAAAGACGTTTGGGGCCGTACAAGTTCCGTAGATGTCACTGATGACGGCTAACGACATAAGTACGTGACAGACGCGATCTGAGAGGGGCGAGACGAGTTTGTCAACTGTAACTGAGCACGTGCCATATGACGTCACCCCTCGCAGGGCAAACATTTTGGTAACCGAGTGCTAACTAAGTGGCTCAGAATGTCTTTCTAATATCACGTGACTACATAAATATTCGAGAGGTACTGGGCTGTTAAGGAGCTACACAGATAATAGTTAATATTTTAACTAACTTTAAAAACGTCAATTTTATTAACAAAACAGGCTGCCTGTTAATAAAATGTGTCTTGTTAATAAAATGTGTATGCTATAATGCAATAGATCTAAAAATATGAAAATTAAGTCGTGCATGACGGCAGATCTGCTGCGATCCATCTGGACCAGACACGGGAAGGTCTTAAAAAATCAGCCATTTAACAGAGTGGAAAAACATTTATGAAATTGTTTAAAAAAAGTTAAAAAAGTTAAGAACTATTTAAAATTATCAATGAGCAATATAATCTTAGATAAAAATTGAAATCATGTAAAAACATATTGTTATTCCTTTTTTAACTATGAAAAAAGTTTTCAAATAAGCATTACATAGACACTATGTCCATTCAAAACAATATATTATAACTAGTATTTACAATAGGCACTATTTTATAAAGTGTTTAAACGACAATACATTAATAATAAATATTAAAATGTTAAAAGGTTTAACAAAAATTAACCGTCTTCTGTTATTGCTCGTCGCACCTGTCGAGGGATTGTTTCTGATTGATAATGATCTCAGAAAGCATTCCGCCATAGAGTAAGATACATAAAAATAAAGTTCAGCTATTTTCTGAGAGTCGCGGAGCGAGACGCATTAGACGACATTTCTCGCATCCACTCAAAGAGTCACGGTTGATTCGGAATACAATTGGGTGTGGTGTTTGTCATACGCTTTAAATGAAATGTTCACGTAAGATATATGCTATAAACAATAAGCTTCGGAGGTTAATTTATAATGTCTCTTCCCTCGGTAGAATCCTTGCCTCAGACATGCTGCACTTTGTCTATTATGCGTATATTCGATTGCGTATAAAATAGGGAAATCTCGTCTGCAGCGGTTGCTATCTGTCCATTTTAGCCCTTCTTTAATTTACTCAAAAATCAACTACTAAGGTAGCTCTACAAAAAAATCGGTATAATCCATCAGATTTGTTGTTTAAAATTATAGCCTTTGAAATTTCCCCTACTTAATTTGAGAACATTGGTTAACTATTTCCTTTAAAAATAAATACAACTTATTTACAGGTATAGCTCATCCATGAGCAACGCGATCTTCATTGAACATTGGGATTAATCCACCTAGAATGATTAACACTCTGTATGTTAAAAATCTGTTTCCTTATAGTTTCCACTCATTGAAGAATAGGGTAAATGAGTGGGCGCAAGAAATGGGCTGATGTTAGGAAATATTTTCTGTCACAATAAACAACCGGTAACCATATATAAGGAGAATATCTACCGATATACACCACATTTCTAGATGAGTGTGGCATGTCTAGGAAGTCTGTTAAATCGAATGTGTATTGTATATGTGTGTTTGAATGTGTGTGTGGGGTGTTGTGTGCATTACTATTGTAATTTCCCGTAGGCATAGCTAAATTATTTATTATTTTAGAAAGATTAGTTATATTTAACTATTGAGATTTTAGTTTATGTTTTTTTGTTTTATTGTTGAGTTCTAGAAGAATGTTTGAGTTTATTATTTTTTTTATAACATGAACTGCTGAACTGATTCCCTACACACAGTCTTTAGCACATGTAGGGAACGTTTCAAATTATACTGTCTGTATTATTTTTCTGAAGTAAACATATTTTTCATGATTCATTTTTTCAGTTTAGAAGAGCGTAACCAACGTATCCCGTTGTCATGGCAACAGTGACAAATGCGATATTAGGTTTCGCGACCGGAACTGACGTCACACGCGGACATCTTCATCAGTCGATTGCATTCCTCTCTACCACTGGCAGTATATCAGCTATGGTAAAAATTCGCTTTATTTATTTACTGAAAATTTTCCATCCATTGGATGTTTGAAAAAGTATTGTGTAAAATAAATGAGTTCCAAAAGTATATAAGCCTAGTTGGATATAATATTTTATATTCAACCAAACAATAATTTCTAAATGTTTGAAAGGTTTACTGTAATATTAATGGACGTTTTTTACCTTTTTTGTGGTATTGGTCTCTAATAACTATGTTAAAACTAATACAATGCATATTTAACAAATGTATTTTTCTGAGAATGGTACTGTAAAATAACACGTTTATGTTGTGTGCCGTGATTGGAGAATATAGGAACTAATATTGTTTAATTTCTTATATATAACATTTTTAGAGTTTAAATATATAATTAATATAATGATTTTCTATCAGTTTGTTATTTTCTTTTATTTCTTTATAGAAAATTAACATTTATTATTGATTTAATTTATGACTATAATATTAAATGTTTATACCTATTAGTGTATTCTGGTTATTTAATTAATCTATCCTGTTCATGGCAAAAGATGCTGGCTCAAACTGGAACACACTGCTGGATTATTCACTAAGAGAACATTAAGTCTAAGCTTTAATCCACCCAAACCCATTTTCCATTCTCGTCAGGTGTTCGACACTAAAGTAATAATCCTTTTCTTCAGCAGTGTCTTAAGTCTTTAGAACACTTTTAAAAAATACAGAAAATAATAGTAGACACGCGTTATGCTTAAAATGTATAGTTATAATTTATTTTTCAATGTAACAAAAACTATTTGATTTAATTATTTCACTGAAATTGAAACTAAATTTGATTATTATACTATTATGAGTTTTAAAGGCATAAAAAGGATCTAAAATTAATTTTTAGTCCATCAATCACAATAGAATAGAAATTTAAAACAGATTTATTAACTTTTCAAAATTATAAAAATTACACGTATTCCATGCATACCCAGTTTTTAATCTGTGATAAAATAATTTATCTTATTTTTTAAGTTTAACCCTTTCTGAATAAAGACCAGAAATAAACACGTAAGTATCATTTTTTCAATAAAAAAACTATTTGATTTAATTATTTCACTGAATTTGAACTAAATTTGATTATTTTAAAAAAGTTTTTCAAATGGCAAAAAGGATTAAAATTAATTTTTTTTCCATCAATATTAGAATAAATTTAAAACTTTTATTTTTTTTTCCCATAGGGAAGAAGCTATTACCGTAGGTCTCATGGTAAGACTTAAGCCCAGGACCATGTTATTTTTTCTTCTTTAGGTGCCCAGAGACCAAAAACAATAGTCATCACAATTTATATATATGTCTGTAAACACGATAACTCTCGATTTCTGCATTTGCTCGAATGAGTTCGTAAACCAGATATATCGGTCAATGAAAACGGGTAAATTGGGGGGGTTTTGTACTCAAAAATTGGGGTTTTTAAAACTTTTTCATATGCAATAAAATTTTTTTTAGATTTTATCTTTCACCATTAGAATCAGCTTAAAAACTATACAATTTAGTTCCTTAAAGTTTTTCTTTATCTCCAACGGGACCGAGATATCAAAAAATCTAAACACAGTATGTTGTATTTTGAGGCTCCAATGTTAATATTTAGGAGGATAAGGACAAATTAATATTTCACTTATTAACCAATATCTTTGGATAAAACTTTATACTTAGCTTCATGTGGTTGCGCTTCATCCATTAATTCTTAAAAATCATAGTTTGTGTGTTTAACATGGCAGCAAACCTGCATACTCTTTTCCCATGTTAAGCATATGGAGAATAGGCATATTCCTTTATTTATGGACAGATGTTGATGAAAGATGGTATAAATGTTAAAAATAAAATTTGTTGTTGGTATAAATGCCTAATCTCAGTGTTCCTCACAGCAGCAAACCTGCACACTCTTTCCCATGTTAATATTATGGAGAATAGGCAAATAATTTTCACGATTATCGACAGATTTTGACCAAACTTGTTATATATTATTATTATTATATTATTGATTTGGAAATTCGCTGAGTACGCAGGTCTGCTGCGACGGGGGTATTAATAATTCATACGTTTAGCTTTTGTGGTGGTTAAACAATAATGATTAACGATCGCGGATATCATAGTTTTATGTGATAAACCTTTAATGAAATACAGTATTCACCGATAACAACCGATGATTGTAGGGCACTGGCGAGCTGAACGATATTACTAGAATCAAGGTTATAGCCCAAATTGTGAGAGATGATGAATTTATCCACTGGTGTAGCTGCATTGCTGTAATTAAATATTGCTCTCAGATGTTGCCATTCCATATTTAATGATTCACGTCAACACACACATAGTAAATTGGGCAATTGTTTGAAAATTTTTAAATTCTGTTAAGATCGACAACACCACTAAAATTACATTTTATTTGTCTAAGTCAAACTAGACTTTCAGTTTTACACGTCCATCCCGTAATGAAAAAAGAGTAGATTGTTGACAAGGAACAGAATAAATTTTTTTACCCAAAAAGTGACATTTTTTCATTATTTCACTTAAGTGGAAATACCTTAAAATAATATAATTTTATCTATAATAATAAATATACTATTTACAATAAAAACACAATATATAGTTCATGGTTGGTCTATGGGTCCAAAAAACAAATGTTTCCAGTAGAAAAATGCTGACTACGTTTATTTCGCACTGTTTTTTCAATTTACAAAGTTTTCACAAATTTCAACTTTATTGTAGTTTAATGAACTCCCCGGCAAAAATAGTTTATAACATATATTTAAAAACATAACATTTCAAAACTACAAAAATATATGAGTTTAGTCACATTTCAAACAGTAAAACTTGTTATTATACATATAAAGGTAACCGCGTAACTCAAAGTACGTGACTATGGACTTTCAGACAGTTTAAACGAATTATGTACATTTTATACTGATCCAGGAACAATATCTAAGAAGGTTTTTAGAGATCTCTCAAGCCCTCTGTATAATATATAGAAATTAATCGTATCTGTAACTTAACTATTGTTGAATACTCTATTTGATTCTGTGCACTACATGTAGGTCACGAATTGTGGATAGTCGTGAGGGGTTGTCAGCGGGGGTAATTTTCTGTGTGTATTAACGTCCGCACTATTGAATACTGCGTTAATCTGCAACTACCATCCTCATAATTAGACTAGTTCATAATTCAGAGGCAGTGGTTCAGATTCCACGTTAAACTGTAGGTCCCTTAGTTGCCATCGGCTGTTAAGCTATTAATTAACAGTTCTGTCTAAGGATCATGTCAGCCTTAGTCAGTAACAAGACTACAAGATCGCGCAACAGTCATTTACACTCAATCATCATTCATACTTAGCATAAAATACCTACCTTGTGGTATGGTCACCATTTCAATTATCTAGGCCTAATGTAAAATTGCTACCTAAAAACTCGATTTGGTTTCTTATGGTCTATAATTGATTAAAATCATCATTATAATTGGAAAATATTTTTAGTAAATTTATATACTCTTTAATTAAGATATTACTGTAATTAACAGGTAATAAAACCAATCATGTTCTAAACCAATTGACTTGAAATAATTTTGTATTAGTTATTCAAACAAACCCAATGTTGATTTAGGATTGACCCACCTCAGTTCAAGTGGATGTTCATATAGTAATGCAATGTTCAACCTCCAATATAAACAGAGCTAAAAGCATATTCGCTAATCTCTATATTTCACACATCGCTCATTTTATCGTAACGCAGAAAATTATATCTATCTTTTAACTTGTAATTTCATCTATTTGTAACTTAGTTTGTTTGTAGGGCATTCCCAAAAATATGATTGCTACTTAATTACAGCTAAGTAGCCGAGCCGGTACTTATACTAAGTATTTTTTCTTCAAACATATTTTTACAATACATACCTGATTTTAAACCCTTTGAGCAATTTTAGCTAGGCTATGCGAAAAAGCCAATGTAAAATAAGAATTTTAATGGTTTATATAAAGGTTTGCACTGAAATCTACTTTTAAGATGTTTTTTGATTAATTTTTTACTAAAATGCTTTAATTAGCTACCCTATGAACTAATAATGATATATTGTTTGTATATTTTAAAAATAAACATATCTGAACTGCAAATAATATAATTTCCTATATTTAAATTAAACTTTCGATAGATGATAAATAAGGAATAATTTTAGTAATGGAATCAAGTTTAAACTATCACTTACGTTTTAGAGAATGTGTGTAAATATGTTCATGGAATTGTTGCCAAGAAAAAGATTTGGTATCATAGAAAATGTTGTTACAACATGATTTGTTTTCGTACACAACAGTAAAAAACACGCATTATTTATTTCTGACTGTAGCTACATCTAAAATGAAATGAGTTAGATTAAAATGTGCCAGAGAGCATATACAATATAAAAACTACTAGCTGACGATATTTCGTCAGCGGGGCTTTTCACAGTACTAGCTACTATCGATATATAGTAAGTCCTGAAAGGGAAGGGTCTCAACAAATAGCAAAAAAATCATATTTAATTATATATTTATTTTGAATTATATTTTTTCTCAGTTTATCATTTTAATTTTATTTGATTTATTTGAGTTAAGAATAATTTAAATGTGACATATTTTTAGACTTGAATGACTTGATAACAAATAATAAAGATTACAGAGAAACAGTCTTCTCTTGCCTTTATTTACTGTTATTTCAAAGCGAAAAAACTTAACCCTTGGTAAATGAGCAACGGTCGTTTATGTTTGGTTAGTTTGTTTGCTCAAACAGCTGTTTATCAGCTGATTAAACACTTTCATTGTTCACTGACACGTTTGCTTCATGCTTCATTGTTGATTACAATCATTCCTGCTGTCTTTTATGGTTACATCCAAATAAAGCTTAGAGATAACGAATTGTATTTACTACTGATTGTAATATGAATTTATAAGAATAAACAAAAAGAATAAACAGACTAATTGATTTAAACATAAGAAAAGTATTTACATCTTTTAAATTTTTTATATTCCTATAGGACCTTTCCTAGAAAATGTTGTACTCACTTAAGCAGCAGAAATGGTTATTTGTATGTAACTATTACTTATTTTAGGTTGTATAAAATTTGCAAAATATATACTTGAATTTGAATATAATGCTGATTCTAAGTTGTATAACAAGTTTTGTTTCTAAAATGCTTTACAAAAATACCACAACAGTTTGCCCTACTATAAGTTCTCTATTTGAAGATATGTGTATGGAAATACGTAGACTTATGAAGAAAACTACTTATGGAATGGGCAGAAAATATTCTTAGGGAAGTTGACGATTCAATAAAAACGTCACAGTTGAGATCCAAAGAGACCGGATCCGAATAGACTTACCAAGATCAAGCTGAGGTTTGAAAAGAATGGAGGCATCTTTTTAAGTGAGGGGAGGTATTTTTTTAGTACTTAAGGTAAATTAAACAACTACGGATGGTTTACTTTAACCGACACTATTTTACACTTCAAAAATGAAATACAACAAGAAAGGAACTAGCATTGTGTAGTAATCTAGTAGAAAGTAAAATATGAAGGCTAAGTGAATTAAAAGAGAGCAGATATGAAGAGATTGAGTCTGTCGTCATGGCAACGATAACAAACACGATATCCTGCGTTGTGTGGCAACTTTATGTCGCACATGATATGCTTCTGGCATTCCAATACGATTCAAACATGTCACGACCTTTGCCAAACAAACCTTACTTGTAATACTCGCTTTTCAGACTTTTAATATTTATTGTGATCTAGTATGTTGGCATCTGTAATAAACATTAGAAAAGTGGTAGTAGTAAAATAGTAGCAAGTGTTTCATTTAAAAAAACAACCAAAATAAAAATTTTTTTTAACAAAATTAAAACAATAATGTTGTCAAAAACAAGAAAAGGCTGAGTAACGGTATTTTTTCACCAGTGTCTCTTCTTTTTTTTGTCAAGAATATAATATGTCTAGGTGTAATCACAGGCGTACTTCACCTGGTTCTCTGTTTTTCAATCCTGTCAGCAAACCTGAAGTGGAACAGGCTATTCTTCCTTTGAAATCTAAAAACACTTCAGGAATGGATGAAAAATCCAGTTACCTTAAAAAAAATCCATAATGCTTTTCTTGATCCTCTAGTCAAACTCTTTAATATTTCATTTTCTTTTTTGTATTTTCCCAAGTATGAAATGAATTTCTTAGACTGTTCCAATATATAACAAAGGAGTAAAAAGTAACGTCAACAAGTATCATCCTATATTTTTTAATACTTTATATTCAGTACTCTACAATTTTTTAGGTACTTGAAAAGGTTGGCAACTCACGATTGGTCAATAATCTGCATAAGCACAAAATTCTCATAGATAATAAATATGGCTTCAGAACATTTAGCTACTCGAGAAACTGTCAATTTCAATATAGTGTAGTACCAAACCATGAGAACCATGATCCCACCTTCATGGCTCTAAAACCTTTGTAAGGCTTTTAACCGGTAGATCACAAAATACTGAGTGAGAAGTTAGATTTTTGCGGTGTGCGTGAAGTGCATCTCTCTTGGTTCCGTTCATATCTTTCTAACAAGACTCAGTTTGTGGAAACTTCTAGAACCCGTTCTGAATTATCTGTTTACCGGTATGGAGTGCCCCAGGGTAGCATGTTAGGGCCGTTGCTGTTCATTATTTATGTGAATGGCCTGGCTGCGCATCTGCCACCGTCTACAACTTTGTTCTATTTGGTCGATACGACTTTGCCGTTACGTGGCACTTACTCTGACCTTTTTCAAAAGTGGCTATCAGTCAAGAATATTGCTTAGTATTCAGAGAAATCACTTTCCTTCAATTACTCACAAGAAATAAAGCTCGTGATAATATTTCCTTGGATCAATTTTAAATTAAGAATAATTATTCGGTTAGATTTTTGGGTCTGACTGTGGACATGAGTTTGTCCCCGAATTAGTATTCTTACACATGCGTGTGTTTTTGTCCCTTTCAAAATACACATAGCCTTTTATTGAAAGGTTTAGGTTTGGGTTTACGTTTTTTAATCACTGCCTAAAACGCACAATCCCACTGATAAATGGAAACAATACATTACTTGTAAAATATCCCAAAAGGGGAAGATAATAATGAATGTCCTTTGAAAATCGTAAGCAAGCCGGGTCCTAAACGCCATAAAGTCAAAGGGTTTGGAGGAAGTGGGAACAGTTCCAGACAATAAAGACAGTTTACGACGACGACGACCCTAGTGAAGACTTATTTATTCACAGAATTACGATTTCCTAACGAAATCTCTGTATTTCATTCAGTCAAAATAACTTTAAATCCATACTATTTGATACCATTCCTTTATTTGTTTATTCAAGAATAATATTGATAAACACAACACTTATAAATTTTCCAATTTGGTTCTTTTTATATTAAATAATAGTCCAGAGCAATGTTACATTGGGAATAGTTGATTTCAGACTATAGCTATAAGATTGTTGTTTGTAATTAAAAGTTGTATACTGTTAAAAAAAGTAATTGCCAATTAGGTACAGAAAAATAAAAAAGTTATTACAGTATCACTAAATTTAGTATCATAATTAATTAGACTAATGAATAAATAAGGTCAAAGAAAAAGGTGTACTTTATTTCAAAAAGTGTCATTTCGAAACTAAATAACCTTACTTGACGCTTGGTAAATGAGCAACGGCCGTTAGGTTTGGTTGGTTTGTTTGCTCAATCAGCTGTTTATCAGCTGATTAGACACTTTCACTGTTTACTGACACGTTTTCATCATGCTCCCTTGTTGATTATCATCATTTCTACTGAATTTTATCTCCATTATTGTCCAGGAGAGTGAAGCTGTTCTGTCACAATTATTATTGTGACAATAATGAATGTGAAAAACAGTATATGAACAGTATCAGTATATGAACAAATTGAGTATTAAATATTCACTTAGGATTATATTTCAATAAAAATAGTACTAATCTAATTCTATTAATGAAAGAAAATAGGGGTTATTATCAAAACAACGTTTTGTAAATATTAAAATACAATAGTTGTCATTCACACTTACTGTCAAAGTGTTGTGTTAGTAAGTTAATACAAATAGGTACGGGATTAATAGAAAAGACTACATGCTATAGAATAGATTAATAGAGAATAAAATATGAACATATCATGGAGGCGTAGAGTTAAAAATAGATTATATTTTAGTTATGGAGGAGTTTGGAAGAATCTTATTTTTATTTTAATTGTTTTTATCATACGATGAAACGACGATATATTTTTATTAATACGTTCATTAAAGTTATCTAAGATTAATCGGGACAAAACTTTTATTTTTCTATTAGTAGGTTTGATTTTAAAAGGCTAAGATTAGCCTCAATATTGTTTTATGACTTCATTGACAGAAACTTAATTTTTAACGAAGGAAAAGATACAAATAAGTCATTGGTTTCATACAAAGTGTAAAACAATCAAATTAAAATGGACGCATTAAAGAATTTAGATTTATATAACGCTCATTTATAAGTAAATAGTATAACCTCGTTTGGATAAACATTTATATGTGCCTTATCTCTCATATAGCTCACAGTATCGTTGATTACCAAGCAAATAACAGGTTAACAAATTTTTGGTAGGGCACAACCGACTGTTCATGCTAGGGGAAAATTATATTAGCTAAATAACATCATAAGGGTGATATTAAATGAAATAAGTGTGCATTTAGGCAAGAACACAACACAAAACAAAATTATAAAATACATTTTTGTGGTATACTAAATGCTCGTTTTCATAAAAAACTTAATGTAAAACCTAACAAGATATTTTTAATGAGATTAATTTGTGACGATGGAAACACACAGTGACAAATATTTTATTTTTTGATAGATAACCGTTTATTATATTTTCTTTTTAAAGTATTCTTTAAATAGAGATGAATAAATATTCAAAAGAGAAATATTTATTGTTGGATATAAAGAACGATTAAGTGTTGTTTTAGACTAAGTCATTACAACGAACGAGGTCACGTGGCTAAAAAATTATACGATATTAACATCATACGGATTTTATGACATAATAGTAATTCGTTTTATAAAAAACTTAATAAACTAACTAACAGACATAATTTAATTTAAGATTAATTTGTGACGAATACACTCAATGAATTTTATATTTTTGATAGATAACACGTAATTATTATTCTTTATTAAATTATTTAATAAATAAATATAAAAGAGAAATATTATAATTTTATAGAAAAATTAACTATTTTTATAATAAGTCATTAGAACGATAAAGGTTCTTTTGGCTTACGACGAGAGTTTATGACGATTTAATATCGATATATACGATATTATAAATAGTATAATCGTGAATTTATATGTAGAACTAGCTGACCCGGCGAACTTCGTAACGCCTGACAGTACATACATGTTAACTTTAAGATTGGCCATGTTCTGAAGTCGAATAGCATTACGGCTTCATTGTGAAAGGTTATATTCTGGGTCGCTGCATAGTGAATAACAATACTGATACGATAAGACATATTAATAACATTCCCATAAAACAAATAAATCTGAGTGGATTAATTCACAATTTTCAAATCCAATCCAAACCCAAACCAAACCTAACTGTAATACGGATTTTATAGGAAATATATACAACAGCTGATTATTATAATAAACGTAATATACATAAACATTGTATTTTTTTATTTGGCCAACATATAAACACATGACTTTTAATCATACAGAAAATAAAAATAAAAATACATAATCCCCCAAAACCGTAAAATATTAACCTGGCGAATAAAGGTGTTCATTTTGTACAGCACATATTTACTTCATAGTTTACATTTATGTATGATTCAGATGGCATTGGATAGTAAAGCATATTGCTAATGGAAAGTAAACCAAACAGCTGTAGCTAAGGAATCAAATGTTTTCATTGTAGAAAATTTGTAAACAAACTTACTCTCCATAAGGTTAACATTAGAAATTTAAAACGCTATAAAATGGAAACTTATGGGATTTTCAAAAATAGTTTTTCACTAAAACCTTCCCGAAAACATATAGAGCAACATCATAAAATTTCATGGTGATTGGATAAGTAGTTTGGCAACGCATAAAGGACATACATGCATACACACATTCAATTTTATATATAGAGATAACGCATATGATGTATCTAGTTAAATGAAAATTATGAATATTACTTTTTCGTAGACAGACCACGAAACAATTTAACTGGTGCGTGCTTTTGCTTCAAGTATAAGCATTTAGTTTTCAAATATTTGTTAATTGTTTTACTAAGATAAATAAGATAACTTAGTGGGTTTAATCACGATACGCAAAGTGACCGTTTTAGAACACAGTCGTGTTTGACATTGATGAAAACCGATTTCTAAAATTATATTACGCACCGAATAACTTTTCTGAGAAGTGAACAGAAATTTGGACCAAAATCCATATTGAAGGTTTATAAAAAATAATACGATACATTTAGATTTATTTCTATTAGATGATTTCTATTATTTTTATATTTTATATTTTGGGCATTGTAATTTCTTTTTACTATTTTTTTTATTTTCCTTCAATGTAATAACCTTAATTTAGCCAGATTGAAACGCATCACACGCACAGGTCCTTTGTGACCCATGTGGGACTATTATTATGGTATCATGTACATAGCTGTAGTAAATTTTCTTTTCAATAAAAATTTTTAATTGATTGATTGAGATAGTTACTAAAGTTTTTCATAGTTTACCAGTAAACAATGAGATAAAAGACATGCTATTTAGAACCTCGCATTTCAAATATAAAACGTAAATTTGTTTTGAAACAAATCCAGTTACAAAAAATGTAATGGTATGAAGGCTACAGCGCCAAATGAATTTAGCTGTTTTGCGATGCTCTATTTGGGAAACTTAAATCGTCTTTTAACACCAGTTATATATGAAAAAAATAGTTGCTTTACTTTAGATATGATAAAGGTTTTGCCATCCTATAAAATAATTACACCTTATCTACTGCTGTATTTTTTCCTTATAACGTAATTCGAACAAAAAATTGGGTAAATAATGATAAGTTTTGATTAAGTAGTTTGGAAAAAACTACTTAACTTTAATACCTAAAAAGTCAGCTTTTATAAAAAATAATAAATAAAAGCCGTGGAATTTTGAGCCTTGATGTTTTGAATTGGTGTAGGACGCATTGTAAGCCCGGTTGTTTATAGTGATTGCATTATCATGTCAAGCCTATGCAACGAGTAAACAGACCCTATTTGTACAACATACATAGCCTGTTATGCATGTAGATGGCCCATGGTAATAGCTATACTAGATAAGACACATCGGTTAGATGGATTTGGTTTTAGACCATCATTCATTGTATTATACTAAAATATTATTCAAAATTATTTGTCAAGACTTGCCAACATGATCATAACACTAAAATTCGTTAGTTACAAACGTTCTACAGTGCTAGAGTAATTTTTTCATATTCTTTAATTTATTGAGTCAAATTAACAAAATATGATAAAACGATGAAAGTAAATAAACATAGTTTCTCCTTTTAAAAGTAACGTGTCAAATAATATCTTTACTACTGAAGGAGGAAATAAATAATCTATTTATTCGTAAACTTTGATTTAAAAGCTATTTGTATTTATTTATCAATTCTTTTTATTTTTACGTAGATAAAAATTTCTGTAACATCCTTGATTCATTTTCAACCAGATTTATAGCTACACTACAATCGTTGCTAGTAATTTTACCCAAAAATATGTTAAGATTCAATTCAAGTTCACAGACAAAACTCGCCTGACCAAAAAATTAAAACTTCCTCACTTACTAACTTTTCATGTTTTTTTACTCGTTTGAATCATTTATTCAAATTAATATTATTAATTAATCATTAAAATTGAAATAGAATATATTTTAAAATTTTAAGCTTACTATCAGCAAGGATCACTAACAAATATTCTCTGTGCCAAGGTTTATAATTTTACTTCTACTATAAGTGCATCTAATGATCGTGTATTTGAACAGAGGTTTTCGGCCGCCCACCAATGAGATACGACTACAACCTGACTGAATGTTTTTAGAAAGGCACATAGTTACACCCGCTGACCCCCATCAATCCCCTTCCAACCCCCTCCAGGGAGGTTGCCCCTTACTTTTCAATCACACTATATATTGTATATGTTTTAAATAGTATTTATCATTATTATCAACCACATGTTTAAGATATTACAGATGCACTATCTCAAAATGATCAATAATATACGGTAAAGTAAGAAAACCATAAATATAAAATGTTTGCAGAAACGGGAAGTAGCGGTGACCCAAGCACTAACGGGAAGTTTATCGCTGTCAGAGCGAATGTTTATTTATTCATTGAATTCTGATTTGCTATACGATAATATTTATATGTCTATAGGTAACCTAGGGTATTACTACGCTATGCAGTTTACGACATCAATTTCCGCAACCGGTTCCAGTCGAAGTTCATTGTTGGAACGTACGAGATTAAAACATAAAATATTATTACCTAATATATCTTTATGTGTGATTGACATAAATATTGAACATAGTATTGTATTTATACACTTTTATTGTCTATCCTTGCTGTCTTTGTCAGTTCTAATATATTAAATAGATTGATATTTTAAATATTATTTTATACCACTCAAGTAATATTAGGGACCAAAATCGAGTCTTTTGAGAGTAAAATTAATTTAATAGATACAGTTTTTGTTATAGTAGCAGTATTTCTTTGGTAACCTCGTAATTCGAGTAAAAATATCTGTAAAAATATTACTATAACAAAAATTAAATGATAAAAATCATGTAATTTATAGCATAGTCAAAGTCACTTCAGTTCAAAGAATAAATTTGTGTATAATGTATATTTATTCATATATTGTGTACGTGATCTTAAAATATTGGTTATTAAAGTAGAATACGAATGTATAAATTTATTAAGTAATGGCAAACCAAAAATAAATTCAATGTATTTAGTATTTTCCTTATGTATCAGGATAACAGAACCCTTCATACACCTGATGGAAATAATAAATGGTAAAATGGTATCAGTGGACTGACACATACTTTCTCCCCTATGTAAATTTATAAAAAAATAATTAAATCATTATCTTCTTTAACGTCTATTTATACTGATTTATTTAGTGTTTTAAGCTGGTTTGAATGACAGTTTATAAAATTACTATTATTTTGCCAAAAAATTAAAAATGATTTTATAAGCCCAAAACTTTTGAACGGTTAGCTCTACAGACATTGTGATAGTCTCACATTATTTGAAATACTCATACACTTATAATACTTATACACCATGAAATTTTAATCAATATTGTATCAGTGAATTTTGTGAAATTTGTGTTTATAAAATTTTTAAGGGTTTCAGGGGTAAGACACTCTTATGAGGCCAAAGTGTGCCTGTGTACCAAGTTTCATAAAAATCTGACCATTTGTGTGGCCTCAGGGTTTGTAGAAAGACAGATGGAGAGACAGACAAACAGACAGACGGGAAAACATTAGTCCTGAAACCAATTTTTTCAGAGACCCTCTCAATTTAAATTCAAAAATTTTGACAAAAAACAATTCTTTCTCCATTTACTATAAGTAAAGGGAGAAAGTAAAAACAATTAATTACTTGAATATGTAATACATATTTTTCTATTATTTATTGCATCGTTCTCTTTCCATCCATCATTTATTTAAAGTGTTGGTCTACACTACAGAATAATCATCTTTTGTGTTACGGGATAACATTGTTAAGGCAAGGAAAATGACTATTGTAGAGGTTAATAAGAATCTTATTTTAGATTCCATTAATTATGTTATTATGTGTAATTACCAGGATTTACTAGAGGATAGAATTTCACCCATCATGGTATATGCTGTTAGAGATTAGTTAGGCACCCTATTTAAATATATAAAAAACACATATCTTTTCACATAGAATCTGGTATTTTAACAATTTTCGTCCACGCATGATTAGTTTATTTGGTTTAAATTAATATTCCTTAAAACCTCATTTTATACTAACATGGGTAAGCAGTTTAAGTTTATTTTAATTTCCTACAACTCATTACAAACAGTTACTTAGTTACCAGTTACTTAACCGGATGGTACAGTATATGGAAATTAATAATGTTCTTCGATATATAACACAACAACTAGTATAAAACATGCAAAAAATGAGCCAATACGAGCAATATTTTTTTTGGATGGAACACAGTAAAATCATAATTATTTTACTAAAGAAAACAAATCATTAAATGTTTCATTTTAGTTTCTTTATTTGTTATCTTTATGTACCATATTCTAATCTCATCATTATTAACAATGAATTTTAATGATTATAAGGCAAGACTTGCTGGCCCATTTGATTGTTTCACGGGGTTTTGGTCGAAGGGTGGCATTTATATTAGCTAAAGTCACAAACTGACATTTCCTCTCCCTCAAAACCACAAACTTCCGGGGTCAAGCTGAATATGTTATGCGTAAGAAAGAAAACTATAGTCAAGATACGTCACTGTTTTAAATTAACAAAATTATTGAATTATTCCATAACATCAAATAATATGTATATAATACGTGAAACAATAGAAATGTCCTCCTTTATAGATAACCAATTTTAACGTTTAGCAACTCAATAAAAATTGTTTTGATTTCTACTTTTGCAATACAGTGTTGGACTTTTGGACCAAAATTATTTTTCTGCTGAGTAGGAGGAAAAAAAATAATTAAGGAAAATACGATGTATTTATAGGATTATATCAGCTGAATGGGATCTTGATCGACAAATCGCATGTTAAGTTAAAAGCGGAAATAACGTAATTTATCGAAGATAGCAATAAACTATCGAAAGATTATCTTTTATTGAAGTGAAATAATTAAAAATTATAAATTTTGCTGTTTTAAAAGAATTCTCACTTAACTAATTATTTTCTGCAGGGCTTTATAGGTAAAAATCCCTAAAACAGTGTTTTACAATTTTAATGAACTTTGCTTTTGCTATTTATAGTATACATACACACATGATTTAAATCTAAATATATAAAACAAAAGTCGTGTTAGTTACGCGCATTATAACTCGAGAACGGCTGGACCGATTTTAATGATCTTTGATTTTTTGGATTCGTCTCTGCTCCGGTCATGCTTTAGGCATATTCAGTTTCCATAAATTCAATTAGTTTCCATTTTATCGCGTTTTAAATTTCTAATGTTGACCTTATGGGGAAAAAGTTTGTTTACAAATGTTCTAAAATCAAAACATTTGATTTCTTAAAACAGCTGTTGGTTTGCTCTCCGTTAGCAATATGCTTTACTATCCAATGCCATTTGAATCATTCATTAATGTAAAACTATGAAGTTAATATGTGCTGTACAAAATGAACAGCATTATTAACCACGTTAAAAGTTTACGGTTTTTGGGAATTACGTACTGTATTTATATATTTTTTATTTTCTGTATGATTAAAAGTAACGTGTTTATAGGTTTGCCAAATAAAATAATTACAATGTTTATACATATTCAGTTTATTATAATAATCAGCTAATGAATATTTAAAGCTTTCACAAAGAAGCCGCAATGCTATTTGACTTCACGAAATGGCCAATCTTAAAGTTAACATGTATTTTCTGTTAGGCGTTACGAAGTTCGCCGGGTCAGCTAGTATTATCATATAAATAACCATTCAAATGTGTAAGTCTGGCTGAAATAACGATTTTGAAATATCGAATGATACATTTTGAGAAAAATATCGAATAAAACAAATGTAGCAGCAGCACTGGATAAATGCATCGTTCACACTTCAGGTCATAAACTTAATTTAATACCATTTTGCCCGCCGGTGGCCTACAATTATGGGTTTAATTACTTCATTTCTGTTTATCGCATATCAATTATATTCTCAATCATATGATGTCGATATCACATATCAATATCAATATACGCTGGTCGTTGTGATTTCATCTTCTACGATGAAAATATATTGTTTAATAATCATCGCAAAATATTTATTTTCTGTTTTGGAGTTATGCGAAGAAATATGACTATACTGTATTTAGGTTTAGAAATTTATCCGAAACCACA
Organism: Nephotettix cincticeps; assembly: GCA_023375725.1. NCBI lineage: Eukaryota > Metazoa > Arthropoda > Insecta > Hemiptera > Cicadellidae > Nephotettix > Nephotettix cincticeps. The sequence continues at coordinate 62,902,704 of CM041788.1, forward strand.
AGGAGTTGTGTCGAGCGAAACCTAAGGAGAAAAAAGTTGATCCTGATTTTCAATTACATTTTTAATCAATACATATTATAAAGCTGTTAAAGATTTTTTCGTTTGTGTGTATGTCAATCGCTCTAGGCATACAACACTACCACTAGAAAGCTACCACTTGTTATATTTTTCTCTCTGTGCAGGTTTAGAAACAAGACGAAAAACAAATCTTTGCCATCGTTGCCAGGGTTCCTGGTTTGAAACCAAAGGCAGGCTGGTTTGAAACCTGTCTAGGCTAAGTGAACAACGGCACTGCAGTAGGGCCTACATTACTGTATACTCCAATTCACACGCCTTAGGCCCATGGCCTTGGACACTCTAGGCCTTAAACTCTCCTAAACTTGAAAACAACTTTTATACTAACTATGGAAAGTATTTTTAGGTAGCTTACTAGGTTGACATTTCTTTTCTAGAAATATAAAAAGCAACATCCTCGTCACTTCTCTACAGTTAAGCAAAAGGCCAATTCTCTACAAAATTTTATTCAACGAAATACAAGATAACTCGATAAACGATTTACAATACAATTACACAAGTACGTAATACCAAAATAAATGTTGTCTTCGTACGAGCTTTGAACTTATAAATAATGTGCAATAATTACAGTTTGTAAGAAGTATAATTCAAAATAACCTTTGTGACATATTTGAAAAGAAATGGCGTGATAAATAATTCATATGTAAATTGCCTTTCACGCTGTTTTAAGAGGTCTTGTGCTAATCAATACGTATTTATGGAGGCTTACAAGCCTTAGAAGCCTGCGAGCACGCCAAGTTCGGGAACTTTGGAGGAACATGCAATATGTTAGCTGCCAGCGGAAACAGTGATTATTAGCTTGATCCATTTAATCTTAAGCGTGTTTTACTTCATCGTTACTTAACTTGCTACAAATTCTTTAACTATTTAAAGTAAAACAAATAACATACATAGATTATTCTTATTTTCTTTTCAAAAACAAACGATTTTTCTGCCAATCAAATGCTGCAATGCTCTACCATTGAACTTGCCAAAGGTCTTTGACGTGGGTAAATTCAGATATCAATTAAAAACCTTTCCTACTGATCAGAAGCATTAAACCATCATAGATTATTTTAAATGGGAAGTTTCAATGATTTTATTTGTTATTTGATTAACTACTTTCAAATTGATTTAGGTTCTGTTGAGCTCCGATGTAAAATTATTTGATGCTTTTGCTGTCAATGTTATTGTATTCAGTCATACGACAATCAAAGATATTTGAAGTTTAATTAACTAACTACAGTATTCAAACAGCTAGTACTATTGTAAGGTTAAGATTCAGAAATTCACTTTGTAAAAATATTTCTCTCGATTATTAAAAAAAGTATAAATTCCTATTCACATTAGTTTCTTTTCAAATGATGTGTCAATACATACGATTTTAGCTTTAGAACCTTGAGTTTTTGTTACAAATTAGACTGTTTTTGTATTAAATCTGAAACAGTTATTTCATAATATATTGATGACGTAAATTTCAGTTATATTTCGTAAGAAGGACTTCAATTAGTGTTTTGTCGAACTCAAAATGATATTCAAAGCTCGAAAGTCGAAATTTAATTTAATAGTAAATTGTTGGTTAATTACAGTAGCTTATTACCTATATATTTTTACCATGTGAATTTACCATCAGAAACAACCAAGGAATCAAATAAATCAATTGAAAAATTAAAGAAATGCGTCTAATGCGAGAATAAAAACATTTAGTAACTTAAAACAGATAAATGAATAAAATATTTTGGTATAACCGGTGTGTCCTTATGGCCCAACCCGTAAGGAACCGAACCTTGTTTTCAAAAGGGTTGAATCATTACTCTTGACTAACGAGGTTCACTATCCCCTAGGCTAATGATGTTGTCCTAACCAACAATTAACACGAGTTTTTATTTTAAAACTAAAACTAGAAGTCGTTCTGCTCTAAAAAGGCTGAAAGGTGTTAATTACATTAATTTTGTTTAATTAATTCTTCATTACAAAAATTTACAAAATACAACATCAAAGTAACATATGTCAAATATTGGGAGAGGATAAGGATTAATGTAATAGAGACAGTCGTCGGAAAAAAACTTAAAATCTACCATTCCGCTATTTCAAATAATTCACTAATTTCTCGATCAGCAGTTATCTGAAAAATCAAATTTCTTCTTCTTCCCGAACTGTCAAAATATAGTGCAAACGGATGTCATTAGAAAATGTAAACATTTAACTAGGACGGTCACGGGCTCTTCTTCTTTCTTTCCTTCTTCTCGAACTGTCAAATTTTATTATTCTCAGCTGTTGACATTTAAGTAATTTTATGTTTTCATTCTCTAAAATGTAAAATTAGGACGTTCACAGGGCGTAGCCCGAGAGGATTTTAAGAAAATGAGTATGCCTATGTGTTGCATGAGTTTAAGATCTACCTTTGCCTAAAATTGCAAACCGGTCGATTCAGTATTTTTCGCATTGCTCACAACAACAAACAAAACCCACAAACCACAAACCCACAAATCCACAAACAAACATACAGAAACTCTTTTTATTATTTATTAATAATTATTAAAGAAAGTTTTGAAAAGACAAAAAGTATCTAGAAAATAATAATAAAAAAAATATTTAATATTAGTTTTTTGAAAGAGTTTATTTAGCACATTAAAATTTGCAAAATTTCAAATTTGAAAATAAAAAATCAAGCCTTGGTGCACGTCGATTGTAAATTACTGGATAAAAGAAACAATTAAAGTTTTCTCATTGAATTACCACCAAATCTTAAAATAGATAAAGATTATTAGATGAAATAATAAAATTTAAGATGGGTTTGGTAGGCTGACCGTCCAAGTCAAAATTTAGGCCGTCCAGGTAACCCTCAAGGAATATGAATCTCCAGCTAAAAATGCCAGCAAAATCGTGGTTTCCATTTGTGGTTGTCATTAGTTTTGTGCATACGTGTACTATGTGTCTTTTAATAAGCATAAAGGACCCAATGTTTAATATGAGTTATAGGAGAAGTGTAAAATACTATATTTACATTTCATTCACTGGTGCCATGCGTGTACACATAGAAAGACTGTATTTTTCCATAAGCTTATAGTTCTTAGACATTGTGCTTGAAATACGATTGTTAAACATTGTTTACACAACCTTGGTTGTCTTTATAACATGTTGACATAGTAATTTTACGATTACTATATGCATAGCAGATAGTAATTTCTTAACACTTCCAATACAAACGTATTTTATTTTAGTGTATGAGTGACTGTAATAGACACAGTTAGTATTTCTATGTCCATCAATCGAAAATGAAAATGAAACAGTCACAGTCGTTTATTCATGAAATTCACGTTAAATATACCATATGTAAATTTACGCACAGTCGTCAAAATATCCAAATTCATAACAATATTTATACAGTGAAAATATCAATATATAAATGAAGAACAAAGATTTCAGCTAGATAGGGATTAATTTGTGTAATTTATTTACTTTTATAATAAAAGTCTTTTAGGAGAGTTTCAAATTATTAATAATTTGAAAATATTTTATTTTTAGTTACAGTAAACAGCATTTTACTATTCTATCTAGTACTACTTATCTAGTATTTCTATCTAGTAATGACTGGGATGGTGGTGTCATCCTGTAATCCAGCTACTTGAAGTTCACGAATTGTGGATAGTTATGAGTGATGGTCGATGTTTGTGGTGTTCTCTTGTGTGGATTAACGTCCGCACTATTGAATACTACGTTAATCCGCAAAAGGCCATCCTAATAATTAGACTAGTCCGTAATTCAGAGGCCGTGGTTCGGATTCCACGTTAAACTGTAGGTCCCTTAGTTGCCATCGGCTGTTGGGCTATTAATTAACAGTCCTGTCTAAGGAACATGTCAGCCTTAGTCAGTAACAAGACTACAAGATCGCGCCACAATCATCCTACACTCATTTCTCATTCATACTTGGCTTAAAATACCTACCTGGGTAGGTTGCCATTTCAATAATCTAAATCTAAATCTAAAATCTACTTTGTCAATGTCGTCTTTGAAAAATGAATTCTTGGTTAATAATTTGAAACTGCCAGAGAACCCACAAAATTATTAATGACCCGCAAAACCTATCACCTTAGCTATAAATGAAACGCATCAAAACTTTTTGACAACAAATAGCATTCAAATTTCCTCATAAAATATTACAAGACCATGTAAAGGAGTCATTGTCCCAATTATACTAACGATGTAGAATAGTTAATGATGTACATGTTTTTGAAAGCGACCTGACTAAAGTAATAAATATTCCGGAACGCTTACGAGGCACATGGAAGTATACAAAGGCACGCAAGTCTGTAACTTTGAAGAGTCATGCGACGTGGCTGCGATGTTTTAATTAGAAAATGTAATTTAAAATTTATATTTAGTATTTAGTTTTCAGTAATGTTGAATTAAAATTCTATTTTACACTTTAATGGGGTTCGTTTTTCAACGATTACTTACTCAAGTACTTTATTAGCCATGATTTTTTGTAAACACTTACAGTGAGTGTTAAATGCCACTAGAGCTAAAAGCCGTCTTCCCAAAGTGTGTATTTCCTTTAATAAAGTATCCTTTTTCTCAGCAAACACTTGATATATCTGTATATATTCTTTTCAGCTAAGAGGGCTTCATTTAAGCTAAGGCATTTTATGTATTAGTTCTGGTTGTAGGGATAAAAACTCTATATGACAAACATTTATGAATATTTCAGTCGTATTCTCAAGAATCCATAAAAATTGTACGTTTTGAAATAGAAAAAACCTTGGCTTAAATTATACACTAACATAGTGGTTAGAATATAAGTACACCAAGTACAACCAAGTTAAAAACTTGTTATCAGTAAGCTTATGAATTTTTCAACTTAGTTTTTTTAATTCAATGTTTTCCGATGATAAATACAAAATTATTTTTACCGTTGAGAATAAACACAGGTAATCAAATGTTCCCAAAGTTTTATAGCCTTAAACTTTCAAAAATAAGGTAACTGTGTTTTACGGAAGTTATTGTTGATTAAATAGAATATACGGACCTGTATGATGATCGAGTCTGAAATTGCAATAAAGAACATAAAATAATAACCTTGTATTAAATATAGTGCGTGAACTATTATCCTATTTCTTTCTATTCATCCAATAAACTAAAACTGAGTAATCTCACATATTGGCTATTGGAGGGTTAGTATTGTAAAGATTAGTATCCAATTATTGAGGGATCATGGCTAACACCCGACGTGTTGGAACTTGGATGTAGAACATGTTTGCTCTTGTAAACAACTGCCGTCCTGTCCCTCAGCTGATCAACACATTGTCACACACAATACGTGTATCCTATAACTACAGGGTGTTTCAGAATTCCCTAGCAATACTCTAGGGCATTGTTCCTGGGTAAGAAACATATCTAAATATCATATTTAAATTGTCCGGAAGTCCTTAGTTACTCACACAACCACTATTTTGTTTTTTTCACTTATAATTTTTTCCTGAATAATGGTTAAACTTACGGAGTTGAAACTTTGCACAAACATTTATAAAATTTAGAAAAAACTACAAAAAATCATGACAATTTCTCAAATTCATAAAACAAAATGGCGGCCATTTAAAACTTTGTTTTTCAAATAACTCAGGAACCGTTAATTTAACAGAAAACTTACAACAATAACTTTTTTTAGGTCATTTAATTACATATAGATTGACACCAAATTGTTTTAAATTAGATAAATATTAATTGAGATATGGCAGCTTTAGTGATAGGTGACCGCTAGAGCTTAGAGAGTCTGCGACAACAATGCAACAGTCTCAGTCTGCTTACTGTCATTAAATTCACACAGCCATATCTCAATTAATTTTTATCTAATTTAAAATAATCTGGTGTCAATCGATTTGTAAATAAATTACCTAAAGAAGTTGTTCTTGTAGGGTTTCTGTTAAATCAACAGTTCCCGAGTTTTTTTAAAAATAAAATTTTAAATAGCCGCCATTTTGTTTTATGAATTTGAGATAATGTCATGATTTGTTTGTAGTTTTGTCTAGTTGTTATAAATGTCTGTGCAATGCTTGTCGAACGAGCCGAAGCTTCGGACTGAGCCATCAGGCTAGATTTTATCCACGCGAGTAACGTAAAGACATTCTAGACCCATATTTTGAACAAACTCGTTCGTCAGACTGCATAAAAATATTGAGCTAACTATTGTAAAAAAATTCAGGCAAAATAATTACTCCTATCTTATTTTTCAAAATTGTAAACGATCAGCTGATTCTCTGTCAATACTAATAATCAATCATCGCTTACAATATCACGTATAATTTACCGTTTTCATATACGTACTTTCATTAGTTCTACATTATAATAAGGACCAGATGATGGTTTAGAAATCAGCTGATCTTTTCGGTCCCAAAGGTGGGAAATGATACTTTGGACCAAAAAAACACATCTTGAAAACGGTCATTTCTTAGCGGTATGACAAAATAGTATATTTTGCAACTAGGGCCGGAAATGATGTTTTGCAGACCCGAGATCTTTTTAAATTCGAGACGTAGTCGACAACGTGAAAAGGTCGAGGGTCTGCAAAACATTTTCGGCCCTCATTACAAAATTATTACATTTCAAAAGTTTATTCTAAAAATAAGAAAAACCAAGCTTATAAACAATATGACCCATAAATTGTCATTCTTTTTATTACTATAAATATTGAATGTACAACTGGTGTTATTAGAAAAAACAAATTCTGAATATTCTTAGGTTTGGTTAGTTTTGGAGGTTATATATGATTTAAAATATTTTTTTTTATGTTTCTTGTAACCAAACAACGACAAAAAAAATAAACATTAAGCTTATAAACAGAATGGCCCATCAGCTGTCATTATTTTTATCAATGTAAAAGTTGAATGTACATCTGTCTTTGCCGGGCCGAAAATTACGCCGGAAAACCACTACTTTCGGCATTGGAAAGACATATCGAAAACAGGTGATTACATCGTAGTATGGTGAAATAGTAATTTGTACAACAATGGATTAGAGTGAAACCTATTGACAATTTCCTGAGGTGCCAAATAGTTATTTGTACTAAACGGGCAATCACTTTAATCTAGAGAAATCCTTACGGACGATCCAAATCGACGAGTGAATCGAGTGATACTACGCAACATGTGTAGCGTAGCGTGTAAACCCATTATTACAAAGTGTTAAAAAAATGCATTCATTGTTAGTGATAGATTTTTCACGGACTCATATTGTACAGATATTACAAACAGAACATGTATTTAAAGTCTCTCTAAGTTAACAATTAACGTCACGGTGCTGCCATCTCCGAGCTAATACATACAACTACTCGTGTAGTTCCCTATTCTGACGCTTGAGTTCGTTATTTTGCCACTAGAGTATGCTTTTATAGCCAAATAAGTGCTTTCTCAGACGGTGGCCCTTTGTAGTGTTGTGGTTAGACTGTTGTGCTGACGAGTACAATAGTTGAAGCCATTCGGAGGGACGAGGGTACGAATCCCGACCATGAGCAATCCCAATTTGTCTTGCAAATGTGTGGTATAGTGGAGTGGAGGGCCCACCTTAAATAAACGGTGACCGGCTTGGGTGGAAGTTGACGGCATTTGTAGACTTAATTGTAATTGCAGTGGACATTTATGTTTCTTTTATGTTTAGTTGTTATAAGGGGGGCATGTTTTGTGTTTTTTGTGTATGCTTAGTATTTTATGAAGAGTTGCATAAAAATAACGAAATCTAAATAGTCATAGCACTTGGAGGGTTAAAAATGCAGTTATTGATAGTGATAGATTTTACACGGACTCATATTGTACAGATATTACAAACAGAACATGTATTTAAAAATAGTTACATTTTACAACGAATTCAAAACTTCCATTGTAAGAAAGATAATAAATTTTGGTTATCTGAGCTTTACATAAAATCAATATGTATCAATATGTGTGTCTAGTAAAAACGTCAAAAATAGTGGCAAAAATAATATAAAAATACGTTCTTATTTAATAAGCGAAATTCAATATATGTGTTTTTGTTTCAAAATAATGTTCCCTTGTTGAGTTATAAGATAAATGCGGGTGAGTGAGCGGTGGCCATCACTCAATGTCAGACTTGGGATTTGCTAATCTCGTAAATAAAAAAACATTTCAGCTGTTGTCTGTGCAAAAGTTTACTTTGCTAAGAAAGTATTTGTTGTAAAAACACCTGAGTACTAAAAGTAGCCCCTAATAGATTTTTAAAAGTATGTGCGGTTAGAGTAAAATTAAATTAGAGGAGACATTATTACACCTACAAAAGGTTGTCATCGTTGTGGTAAGAAATTAGAAATAAAACAGTCCCAAAATTATTACTGTTTGTTTAAACTCCTGTAACCTTAAAATGTTGTGTCCCAATCACTAGTATGTATTTAGGTTAAGAGGTCGGTACCACTGAACTGTAAACATGTAGTATAAATCGATAATATTATAAAGAAGAGGTGGTTTCTGTATGTTTGTTTGTGGGTTTTGTTGTGGCAAGTAGATACGAAAAATACTGAACCAACCGGTTTGAAATTTTACAGAAAGGTAGATCTTAAACTCATGCAACACATAGGCATATTAGTTCCCTTAAAACCCCCTCGGGCTATACCCCATGAACGTCCTAAATTTAAATTTTTACATTTTCAAAGAATGAAAACATAAAATTACTTGAATGTCAACAGCTGTGAACACTAAAATTTGACAGTTCGGGAAGAAGAAGAAGAAAGAGCTGCCGTGAGCGTCCTAGGTTTCAATGTTTACACTATGTTTTGACAGTTCGGAAAGAAGAAGAAATAAGGTTGATTTTCAGATAAACTGCTGGATCGAAATTAATGAATTATTTGAAATAGTGGAATGGTAGATTTTAAGTTTTTTTTCCGACGACTCTATTACATTAATCCTTATCCTCTCCCAATATTTGATATATGTTACTTTGAAATGTTGTAGACACTCGTGTTTTGTCATTTTGTAAACAATGAAGAATTAATTAACAATAACTTAAATGTTCCAGTAGAGCCTACACTTTTCAGCCTTTTTAACCCATGCGAAGAACGGGTACTTTGGCTAGTATATCAATAAATACATTTATGGTAGAGAATAGATAAATCAATATTTTAATACCTATGCTTCCCTGGTTGGTACAAATATTATTTTTCTAAGTCATATAATATGACTTCAATGACCGGTCTGTAAAAATAACAGTGTAAAGTGCATGACGTTTTAAATGTCTAATATTAAATTTGATGACAAAGCAATAAATTATAAAGAAATTTTATTTATGTATTACTTGGAACGCTCATGAAAAAATAACATTATGAGAATAGTCTAAGATAAAAGATTTAGTGGCAATTATTCTAGTTTATCGTATTACCATAAACACAAAGCAAGCTGCCTTAGTACGCGCAATATTAGTCTAAAGGGTAGTACACAGTTAAACTTAAATTTATCTTTTTTTCATCCACCAACTTTTTCATTATGTTAGTGTTTTTCATGAACGCCAGTAAGACTTTTACGTTATGATGAGGGACGGTCAAATTCCTTCTCGTGTTATAACCCAAACGACCTTTTTTTGAGCTTTTTACTAATTAACAGTAAAATTTCAAATAATGAGTGGGTATGAAGCTTGTGGTTTCATTTTCAACATAATTATTGAAAATAATACCTTTAGAGGGAGTCAAATAATGGGCATACCTTACCCAAATGTACGTAAGATAAATAAAAATAAATAATGATTCAAGTTGTTAGTTGATTAATTTTTTATGCGAGAAACTATCTGTCTATCAACTGATTGTATTGTAAGTCAATTGTGGCGAATTAGGAAAGATACAATGAATGAAATTGTGGCAGTTAGTGGTGAGCGCGGGTACAAACGGTAAATAAATAGTGGTTTCAAACCGCACCGTTTCAAGTAAGAAGGTCCATGAACCCCCCCCAAGTGCCCAACTTCGACACGCTATGAAGCTTGTGGTTTCATTTTCAACATAATTATTGAAAATAATACCTTTAGAGTGAGTCAAATAATGGGCATACCTTACCAAAAAGTATGTAAGATAAATAAAAATAAATAATGATTCAAGTTGTTAGTTGATTAATTTTTTTTATATGAGAAACTATCTGTCTATCAACTGATTGTATTGTAAGTCAATTGTGGCGAATTCGGAAAGACACAATGAATGAAATTGTGGCAGTTAGTGGTGAGCGCGGGTACAAACGGTAAATAAATAGTGGTTTCAAACCGCACCGTTTCAAGTAAGAAGGTCCATGAACCCCCCCCCAAGTGCCCAACTTCGACACGCAAGTCTCACCAACCTAACTGGAATAATCTCACAGATTCCTTAAAAACAAAATTGAAATAATCGTCATTAACTAAAATCAATTAAAGCTTTATGAAATCTACTGGTTTAGCCAATACAAAAATCAATATAATAATGAATATCAATAGTACAATACAATATCTAAACTAGCTGGTGGGTTCAGTGGTTATAACACCTAGGTACATACTCTAAAAGTCACCGGTTAAACCTTGAGAAATCGTGATATAATAATGATGGTTGAATACTGGACCCAGTGTCCTTCTTTGGGCATTATATTAATGATTTTGAAAATCATCTCAGCCAGTAAAAAATGTAAATATGATCAAATCCACATTAGTTATCTCTTTCATACTTAACAACTTTTCACAATCATATTGAAATTAAAACACCCGGTAAAATATATAAACCCTTTGAATAAGTGCTAGTTTGGTCAGTATAAAATAAAAATAAAGAATAATTTTAAATAAAATCAATATACCTACATATATGTATCTGTTGACTTAAAATTTGCACTTTAATTAAAAAATAGCAAAAACTATAATAATCGCAGATGGTTGATGAAGAAACCGGTGAATTTTAGCTCTTTTCCAGCTCCTGATCTCCGTCAAAGACATAGTCATTAGCTTACCCATTTAGCTAATCATGGGAAATGCAATAAGCTATAGCGTGTTGTGACCTAGAATTCAGCCCTTTCATCTCATTCACTTGGGTCGTACAAAACAAATTCCTCAATCATACCCTACGTTCGATATGGATTTGTTACTTTACTTCGTTTTATACATATCAAAGTATATGGAGAATGTATTGTTTTCGGCCATTTTGAATCTGGTTTGAGAGTGGATATATCCGTTTTGAGGCTTTCTGAATCCAGAAAAGTGGTTTTTAGACCAATGTCTGTCTATCTGTCTGTGTACAAACCCCGAGACCACACTGATAGCTCAATTTTTATGAAATTTAATACATTGGCTATACTCATATTTCCGGACCATTTTTGTTATTTCCGTTTTTAAGAGTAGTTAAACTCTGAAGCCATTCAAAAAATATGAAAAAAACATTTTTATCAAAGTCCACCCCTAAAGAGTTTCATTCAATTTTCATAGTTTACAGTATGTAGGTAAAACTAATGTTTCAAAATTTATGAACTAAAAGCTTTGACTATACATTATTAATAGATTCTTAAGCGCAAGCTGTAGTGGCTTGAGTGGTTCCCGAATCGGCGTGGGGAGTTAGTGCGTGGTTCCCGGTACAGGAGCGCTGTCGTCTGCTACCCCCCTCCCCCCCTTCGGCCAACCTCCAACCAATCATAAAAGCGAGAGAGGGATGTGCGCCGTGCGCGCGCACTCCTGAGGGCGGGGCCAAGTGAGCTTACAGCCTTCGCCACTAGGAAGCGGCACTACACTCTCGAGCCTTCCGAAATTTTGTTGGCGACAACTTTTAACCATGAATGACACGTCTATTAATAATGTATAGTCAAAGCTAAAAGTAAGAAAATTAATTTTCTAGTCAAATAAAAATTTAAAAAATAATTTTATTTTTGTCATTGAAACCGGCTTACAAACTAAACAAATCAGTATTCTGAATCACGCTAACGGTTCTATCATGGCCTAACGGTTCAAGAGAATGGTAAATACAGTACGTTGTCTAAGAGCATTCTAATGGAGAATATTAAAAAATTTTTTCTTCTTTATTTCCTAACCATCTTATATGAAACTTGGTATGCAGCGTAAAAGGGGCTATGTACCCCAATTTAACGTTGTTTCTGGTATTGTTAGTTTAAAAAATGGAATAATTATTTTTGAAACATTTTTAAAATTATATCTGGATGAACTTTAGATGGAAACATGATATTTTGCTAAAGGTTGCTTTAATCTATAATATTATAAAGAAGAGGTGGTTTCTATATGTTTGTTTGTGGGTTTGTGGCTTTGTTTGTGGGTTTGTTGTGGCAAGTAATTGCGAAAAAAAACTGAAGATTTAATTACACAAATAGATCGCACACATAGGTAAATCATTTCCTTATCCATGGGCTAGTGTGAATTCCTAAGTTTCTGTGTTTTTAAGAATGAACATAAATTACTTGATGTCAACAGCTGTGAATACTAATTGAATTCGAGAAGAAGGAGAAGAAAAGAAAGAGTATACAGTGAGGTTTCAATGTTTACTTTTACAGACTACTTTTCTTATTTTGACAGTTCAAGAAAAAAATAATTATTTTTAGATAAACTGTTTTTAGTGATTTTTAAATTAAAAGTTGATTTTAAAGTTTTTTACGACTGTCTCTTTACAACTTCTTTCTCCTCCAATATTTACATATGATTTTATGTTGTAAAATCCTGTTTTGTCATTTTGTAAACAATTGAAGAATTAATCAACAATACTTAATGTATCAGTACTTACATTTCAGCCTTTATACCCAGACGCCAAAGTGAAGGGTATGTTTAGTATTTAACATTAATCTAAAATTATATTTCCATTTTAAAAACCAATACAATATCTAAAAAACTAATGTTTTGTCATCCTTAAACTTTTTATATTGTCATCTTACAAATTTCTAATATGATTAATTGTTAAGTAGAAAATACAATAATAACAATTTAAATATCATCCTATGTAAAGTTAAATAGTAATTACCGCAAATTTATAATACTGATGTTAATTGTGTAGTTATACAGAATTAGTAAATAAACAGAAATAGCTTAAAACTAGTTAATCTAAGGTTTATCGCTGCAAGGGATTATTGACATTATGATGTGATGTTAGTGTTATTTTTTTTTTTTGTTTTATTTTTAAGCAAATTAATAAAATATATGTCTCACTAAAGGAAAATCTTCTCAATATTGATACCTTACTGATTAGGTAACCTTATTGGAAAACTTAATATTGAAATATTTACTATAAAATAGAAAATTCGACTAGAAATTTTTCGTATCATGTTAAACTAGAGGTACTCATAAAATGTAGGCATTCGTTTTATATCTCCTGTACACTAAAAATAGATAGCTTCATACCTTTCCTAATGCATTGTGTTTATGTTGAATGCTTTTAAGTGAATTAATTTACATTTAAAAATTCAAATTTACCTTGGTAATAAATAAAAATATATGAATTGATATTTTATAAACTAACGCACTTACTACTTATTGAATAACCAAGACAAAAAACTTTACAACAAGTCTATTACTTTCTTAAGTATAATGTTTTCTTAAATTTGAAAGCTACAAACTAAAAATATGTTGTGGTTCATGTTACACTATCAGTTGAGTTTGCCCACCGAGTATAAATGTTAAATGACCCAACATGGCATTGAAGCCCAACAGAGCGTGGTATGAAAGCGATATAATAACTGGCCTGTAGCCTTATTCGATACTTTGTAATGGCACTAGCATTAAATGTAAGTGGACGTTTCATAATCGGGACAAATATTTATTCACGTTTAAAACTCTTTCATGTACTCTCGCAATAAATTTATGGGCAGTGTATTTAGTATCACATTAACCCGTAAATTGGTGGAGTGTAAGATGAATTTATATTTCGAATAAGGTTTGGGTTTATAATAAAATATCACTTAACTGTTTTTGATGTTTATATTTGTATAGGCTGTGGCAGCTACTTTTACATATATATTGTTCCTTCACATGAGTATTATCCGTGCTTGTGACGTAAACATTGATTTAGGTGAACTTTATCACTTTAAAAAACCAGTTAACACCATGATCCAAACTAACGACACAACAGCATTAGTTTTGACGTCTGTTATGCTACCAACTGCATAAAAATAAAATAATATTTTGCACTTATATAATATGTTAGTATTATAATAATAATAAAACATATTTTACTTTGACAACAACCTCGATACCCTTAAAAATTTTACTCACAGGTAATGGTTGATTTATTTAATGACAAATAAATCATAAATAAGCCAGTGATACCATTATGTCTCGACAATACTCCTTTTTTTGTACTCCTTTTAGTGCTTAAGTACTCCTTTTTTTGCAGGATGACTATTTGACGTTTTATTCCACGTATTGTTATTCTACGCATTCCCAAGATGATGAGACATCAGTGGAGGGGGGTTAGGGGGTTCACATCTCTTCTCCAGAGACTCTGATTCAATCTCTACCAAAACCGAGGATGAAAGCCGCCTTAACCCAACTGTCCCTCAACAAGTCTACTTTTTTCTTTCGAATTTTTTCTTCTTTTTGTCTTTTTTCCTTTTCTTTCTACTTCTTTCTGCTTTTTTCTACTTTTTCTACATTGAAATATGTAGTTTACATTTATTATATTTTCTATTTTTCTAAATACCTGGGATTTCACTTATAACGACCATACGGATTATTTTAAATTGAGTTTTATTTCAAATTGTAAATTTTTGAATACGACAATTTTAAACGGTTGTCTTCAAACAAATTGTTCTAGAACAAAATCATTATGTTTACAATACTTAATTCCGTTGTAGCTTGATTGACAATCACCTAGAGTTTTCTCATTAAATACCACAGTAAATTTGCTAAGAATACTCTTCATTTCATAATTTTAAACTATGAATAAATATACTTATTTCAGATAAAAGCAGTTTTAATCAAGTTATTGTAAATTACATATATAAATTTAACTTTTTCCCCCAACATTTATTAATTTTTATCAGTATCTAATGTGTTATTTTAGTTACTTAGCTGTTATAAATCGATAATAATTCCGAATTTTTGTGGAAGATTTTTGCATAGTTGACAGTAATTTAGTTTTGATAATTAGAGATATCATTAATATTACCGTTGGAGTTAAACTTTTTCACGCACTAAAAACTAAACTTGATGAAAAAACTTTTGATTTCTTACTCCTTGTAATCTTCAAAATAAAATGTTAACCTTTATACAGTCAAATAATATTTCTGGTAGAAAATAAGAAAAATTTAAACTCGTTGTGTTTTAGTTAGTGTTAACGTGTTACATATAGGAATACTGGCTGTAGGGCGACGGTTGGTTGCAGCGCTCTGTTGGCGTGTTAAGTTTACACTCGTCAGTGTAATTGCCTGACCTTCAACCCTTGATAACAAACTAGCTGAAGGGAGTCGATACTGATAACAATACCAGCGGAACCGGAAATACATTCAGGAAATTTAATCCATGTAAAAGTAAGCCTTTAAGAAAACAATTATTTACAAATAATGTTACCTAAAATTTTATGTTTTTCTTTAAAAGGTTTTCATTGTGTTTAAGAGTGTGTTAATCCTCAAAAAATTCATCCCAAAAATTTTTGGTGCAATATTATTTTTATACTTTATTTTTAACGTAAATCAGAACAAAATAAATCAAATTTTCAAAGGAATAAATCCTTCAAACAGTAGCTAATTTAACTGTTTATATTACTATTTATAAAAAAAGCAAACCTTAATAGTCAACAAAAATTCAGAGTCGCAACTCACTTAATATTATTATTACTATTATATCTGAAATGAAAGCCTTCCCAGGTAGGTATTTTAAGCTAAGTATGGATGAAAAATAAGTGTAAGATGTTGGTGGTGCGGATAACTGTTATCCAAAGTTTTAGGGGTTTTATATCTGATTTGTCTGTCACCTATATAACCCATATTATGCTAGCCACGGTAATGCATACATAGTTCCCCTTACCGCTGCTAGAGCCACAGACATGGGATACAAATGTCCCTTTAATTTCATCTTATATTTCACACTGAGTTCCCACAGTAACTAATACCGTTTGCGTAGTTTTTGTAAAGAAAACCCCAAACTGACCGGTCATCAGTTTTAACTTCTTAAAGCATTTTATCCTTTTTATAAAGTCCACTTTTCATCCAGCTATATCCCGCCATCTTCTTTATGTTTCCTCCACATTTTCAAATCAATTTTTTTAACTAATATGAATTTGAATTGTTCACTTAATCACTACATACGTATTTATATTACAAGATAGTGTATGTACTTGCACGTTAGTCGATAAATTTGATTTCGAATAGAAAATAGTCGTTAATCAAAACCTAAATTATACACCTGTAGTCCTAAAACTGAAACTAAATTCAGCCAGCCATTCAAGGTCATTAAAGGTGAGACAATTTTATGTCAGCTTTGATTATATGTATGCGAAATATTTAAACGAAATACAATACTTTAATCTGGTTTTATGCCTCTAACCCTAGTGGGAAAATTTCGGGTAAATCCCTCCCGGAAAGAAAAATAAGCAGGCCGAAGGGATTTGATAAATGCTCCACAGTTTATTGAGCACCCTTCCAACTTTATTCCATCCTTTATATTTCTCCTCAAGTGTTTTTACTCGCCTTAAACTTTTTACCCCCAGATTTAGTTATCAAAACGTTTCCGTAATAATGACTAAACGTATAACTAAAACCATTAAACACCACTTTATTGTAATTTTATGTACAGTTCCGTTCTTTTGTAACATAAAAACTCTTAATGATCTATTTCAATTCTGGTTTTAATTGAGTTACAACTCTTTCTAGTCATTTTCATTGTGAATATTTTAGATTTTGTTACCTTCATAAATAAATAAATGAATATTATTATATGAATATTATGATTATATAAAATGAATATTGATTTATTTTTTTGTAAATTAACGTTTTTTATGAAGTAAAAGTGATATAGCTAAATACCAGGACTTCAAGGGCCCCAAAACCTGGTTTTGTAATCCAATTACATTGAATTAAATTGGTTATTTAAGTAGGCTATATTTTGTATATTAAAAACAATTGTGGATTTTAAAATTCTACTTACTTTTTGTCCACTTAACTAGTTTTACTCAACTTAAAGTTTGAATTAATACATCGATTAAGTTAGAACTCAATTTAAAAATTAAGTATTGCATCAATGGATATATTCTGGATGCATATATTGGCTCCTAGAGACTACCGACAATGACCAACGTTATCATTGTAGACTGGAGCTAATTAAACTTTCTAGTTTTTTTAGCATGTCAAACAATAAAATAACTAAACTTTACCTTTCAACTTAAAAACTCAACTACACATCATATTTGTAACGACAGATTATATTGTATGATACGAAATAAACGTAAAAATTATTTGATGGTTTAAATTTTAGGGATAATGCCCTCATCCAGTAAGCCAAAGGGTGCTGGACCAAAACCAGCGACCGGCGACTCCTGTCAGATCATGAGCGCTATCACTTCTAACTAGCCAATGTGACTAGACTTCATGTCACTACAATACCTCGTTGTCATTAATCCACCGCATTAGCCCAATGCATATCGTGAAGGGCAGTTGAGGTTAAAAAAGACGAAGAAATTGTTTTATTGTCAACATTACAATAGCTCTAAAATTAGGTACTACCGGCATTATACAGTTTGTCTTGCCAGTGTCTGTTGGGATTTCATTTTTTTCTTTAGAGGTTTTACAACTTTTTGGCAAACTCTAAAATGTAAAAAAATTTAATTTCTTACATCTGAATAATACACAATGAATTATTCAAAGTTTAATGTTACGCAATCTACCTTTATGATTATTAAGCACTTTACAGTGTTTGATAAACTTGTTAATGGTTTACGACTTATGAGAGATTGAAAAGGAAATTTCTGGCATTCAGCACTTTTCAACCAGGTCAAGTGAAGTTTGAACCACAATTAAGATGCTATCACTAAGTGCTTATTGCTTCGACCAACGTCATCGAGTTGTCCTGTATTAAGCGTGAATTTATACCTGCATATTCAAAAATAGGAAATATTGTTTAAGGTTGGTCCCTGTACCATGGAAGATTTAGTGCCATAGACATGTTTTAACGCATATTTTGTAAAATAAATAGTTCATATTTATAGCTTAGTATTTTAAAAGTTAAAAGTTCCATAACAATTTATTAAACAAATCAGAGTTAAAAGAAATTTACTTGTACATTTAGAATTTTACTTTTAAAAATTAAGAAGCATAAGTTAAAAATTACATTGAAATATTTCCAACCGTAAATATATTTTATATCACGAAACATCACAGACTAATACTAAGATAAAAATTATGTATGATCCTTATTTGAAATAGTTTCTTTTTTATTTTTATAATTTTATAATTCTAACTTGTGAAATAGCTATTGAATTAAGGATGTTACAGGAAATTTATCACGGAAATATTTTCAAACCTAGATGAACGATCGGTACCTATATTGTCTGCTGAAACTAAATAGAACTAACATATGACTAGTGAATCCAAACGTTAAAATCATTTTGAATAGTACTCAGTATATATCATTGGTTATATATTAATTCATTTATAGTTTAACTGTACGAAAACAAAGAGGAACATCAATTAGCCTACAAATTTTTAAAAAGTCCAAAGGGCATCGGTCTTAACAAAATTTATTCGTTTAAGTTCAGTTAAAAAACTTATATATTTATAGTGGTTTCAAAATCCTTCATATTTAATGGACAGTTTTATCTAAAAACAGCAGCAGGATGACGTTAGGTAAACGTTCAATTGTAAGACCAGCTACCCATAAGATTCAGCAATGCGTACAAAATCACTACTCATTACTATAACACTTTTACTTATGCTTGTCACTTTTTTTGACGTGTCAGGCAACACTAAAATGTTATATGCAAATGAAACATGAACACATCAAGATAACAATAACCAAAATTATTTTGAGGACACTTTTTGAGCAAATAGTCAAAAAGAACACTTTTAATAACTCGTGTTATTTAGAAAGTATAATAAACATATACTAAATATTTACAGATAAGAATATACGATATTTACATACCGCTTACTTAATAAAATCTGGCTGAAATTGAATGTATATATCATTATAACATCAGACTGGGATGTTGGCGTCATCCTGTAATCCAGCTATTTGGAGGTCACGAATTGTGGATAGTTATGAGCGTTGGTGGGTGGGTGTAGTGTTCTCTTGTGTGGATTAACGTCCGCACTATTGAATACTGCGTTAATCCGCAAAGACCATGCTCATGATGAGACCAATTCGTAATTCAGAGGCCGTGGTTCGGATTCCACGTTAAACTGTAGGTCCATTAATTGTCATCGGCTGTTGGGCTATTAATTAACAGTCCTGTCTAAGGAACATGTCAGCCTTAATCAGTAACAAGACTACAAGATCGCGCCACAAACATCCTACACTGAATCCTCATTCATACTTGGCTTAAAATACTTACCTTTTAGTATGATCGTTTCAATCATCTAATCTAATCTAATATTCTGTAGTAATTTTATTCCTCCATTCATTAAGCATTTGATCGATTCAAAGTAAACCATCTATGGATTTTATTACACGTGCCATGAAAAACACAAAAACTATTCATCACAAATACATGAACATAAAATCATTTAAACGCTACGAAATTTGCTGCTAAATATGAACGGTTTGGGCTTAAAATAAAGCATATAATATAGTAGTAAGATTATTAACGAATATTAATTAAATTCTTAGACACCTTTTTTGCTGTTAAAGTCTACAATAAGATAGTATGTTACTCATGACATTATATAATATTGGGAGTTAAACAACATGAGTGATTGTGTTTAGAATATCCTGTTAGGACTGTGGTGAATGATTAGCTTGATGGCGAGTTAGCGTGGAGGTAATAACACGTTTCCAGCCTGGTTGACTCGTGCTGAGTTAGAGGTTACTCGACCAAAGTTAAGTAAAATCTTAACACGACCGCCATTTGTAATTTTTAAACTCATTGGTATTAGACAATGAGTTTAAAAATTACAAGTTTAAATTATTAAAGCAAAGCTTAATCATGTACGACACATAAAGTTGTTTACAATGACATACAAACGCTAATTCATAAAATAGAATACACATAGTTTAGTCGTAAACACAATTTTTATATTTTTAAAACTATGAAATATAAAATGAATTCTAATGATGAACAAAAATATTTGCAGATTTAATCAATTTTATTTATAAAACTGAAAAACAACGAGTATGTTACATCATTGGATATTTTTTAATGTACATATTCTAGTAGTAATGAACAAACTGGTTGAAAATATTCAAAATTTCTATTGATTGGAACATTTCTTTAATTTATTAGAACAGTTGTGGTTTATCCAGATTTCAGATTTTTTTAAGAACAACCTTCAAAACACACAATCATAATATGTAGGTATCATTAAGAGAGAGCAATAAAATAAAATGTATTATTTTTAATCATAACACCAGTCCACTAAAGTAGTCTGATTTTCTGATTTAATTTATATTTGAACACTACGTGCCAAAATGTCAGGTCTGGAAGTGTCCTTAAGTCCCTCGAGAACAGTGCACTCTAACAACAATTTACTTTTAGCGAATAACACAAACTCGTTAAATTTGAATATCATTATCCGCAAAAACAGTTTTTTTGTATTACTTGAAACAAAATACATTGACTTCTTAGAAAATGTCTATAATCAACACCCTAGAATCAGTTTAAAAGCAGTATTTTTGAAAATTATTTGTTTACACTTTTTCCTATTAAAATCGTTACAAATTTTGCCTCATAAAATCTTAGGGAAAGTAATCAAAAACAGTATTTGCCACACAGTAAGATTATTTTATATATTTAAAATATTTTGGTAACACCTGTGAGTTATTTATAGTGTTTACCTTAACCTATTTACCTATTCACTCAAATGGAGGCCAACCCTTCCAAGATGGATTAGTGAGCTGCAATACTGTCCCATTAGATTACAATTGCCAGACTACTATCGTTACGTCACAATACAGCTGTCTCTTAGGAGGTCTGCTGGCAGATGATAAGATACAAGCCAGTGCTGCCATCTGGCTCATATTCAACCGTCTTCCGCTGGGTTGAGTAACTATTGTTCCTAAATAATATACTCTGTGTTTGTACGAAGGAATTTAGTAACGTTATGTCATTGAAATATGAAATATATAAACAGATGTGTTACAAGATTATGACACAGTTTTAGTTATGACTTATTGAGATGTAAATTGATTTAAAATTTCTGGAGCTGAAAAGCTACACTCACCTCTTAATTCAAGGTTCACCGGTTTGTTTCCGAACCCAAATTTCATGACATTATAATTGCGTTATTAACAATTAATTTTTATCTACATGGTCAGTTACCAAAAAAATACAAATAAAAGTGTTCTCTTCAGAGCAACTATACAAGTTCGTAAATTTTAAGTTATTTTACACGATTAAATATGAACAAGGTCTAATACTAAAATGATTAGGCATTAAAAAGTTAAATTTTAATAATAACTAGCCAAAGTACGGGTTAAAAAGGCTGAAAGGTGTAGGCTCTACTGATACATTTAAGTTATTGTTAATTAATTCTTCATTGTTTACAAAATGACTAAACACGAGTGTCTACTACATTTTAAAGTAACATCTGTCAAATATTGGGAGAGGATAAGGATTAATGTAATAGAGACAGTCGTCGAAAAAAACTTAAAATCTACCATTCCACTATTTTAAATAATTCACTAATTTCGATCCAGCAGTTTATCTGAAAATCAACTTTATTTCTTCTTCTTCACGAACTGTCAAAATATAATGCAAACGGATGTTGTCATTAGAAAATGTAAACATTGAAACCTAGGACGGTCACGGCAGCTCTTTCTTTTTCTTCTTCCCGAACTGTCAAATTTTAGTGTTCGCAGCTGTTGACATTCAAGTAATTTTATGTTTTCATTCTTTGAAAATGTAAACATTGAAATTTAGGACGTTCATGGGGCGTAGCCCGAGGGGATTTTAAGGGAACTAATATGCCTATGTGTTGCATGAGTTAAAGATCTACCTTTCTGTAAAATTTCAAACCGGTCGGTTCAGTATTTTTAGCATTTACTTGCCACAACAAACCCACAAACATACAGAAACCACCTCTTCTTTATAATATTATAGATTTATTCTTCTAATTAAGCTAGTTCTTTTAAAATCACTAACAAGCAAAGCCTTATATCTATATTACTTATATACTACTATAGACCAAACGAGGCCCAAATGAATGATTTTAGTCTAAAATTCTACCAATTTAAGTTAAAGTTTGAGCTAAACCAGATATGTAGGGGCACCATGAAAGCAATAAGAAACTACAACACTGTTGATCTTACAATGCAAAGCAAACTCAAGTGTAGGGTCGGACATTCGAACCTGCTATTTACTTGGGACTTCCATGAACAAGAGGTTGACAGTAACTTCCCAGGAGGGTTTACTAAGGAGATTAAACTATATATTTGCTGTTTGATGTTAACCGTATTATATTTCAAGGAATATAAATGTTTCGTTGGTATTTTTAACATCTTGATTTGGCGTGTAGACATATTGACAAATTCAACACGCTCGGCGCTACCCGCGTCTTGGCAACCATATCACTAACATATTTGCCTTCTTAACTATCTTATAAACTGTTTAACGAACAAATGTTTGTTTTAGGTAACCTAGATACCCAATTTTATAGACGTTTTACTCTATCTCGCTTGTCAATAAAATTTTGAGATAAATAAAAATTATGTCGAAAACATTTTCATAATTTTATTTATACAAGTTCAAATTTAAAATTTCTTTGAATGTAACATTGAAATTAGGAAGTTCAGGGGTATATTTGGGATTTTAAGGGAAAAATATGTCTAGTGTTGCATGAGTTTAAGATCTACCTTTAAGTAAAATTTCAAACCGGTCGGTTCAGTATTTTTAGCATTTACTTGCCACAACAAACCCAGAAACAATACAGAAACCACCTCTTCTTTATAATATTATAGATTTATTCTTCTAATTAAGCGAGTTATTTTAAAATCACTAACAAGCAAAGTTTATAATACCATATATACTATATAAACTATATACTGTAAAAATGGTCCGATCGAGACCAAATTTGGTAGAGACGTGTGTTCCTACAAATGCTCGGACGAGTTCGTAAACCAGACATATCGGTCAATGGGAACGGGTAGTTTGGGGGGGTTTTGTACCCCAAAATGGGGTTTTTTTGTGTTTTTCACATGTAATTTTAAAAAATTTCTAATTTTTTATTTCACCATTGGAATCAGCTTAAAAACTACACAATTAAGTTCCTTAAAGTTTTTCTCTATCTTCAACGGTTACCGAGATATAAAAAAATCTAAACACAGTACGTTGTATTTTGAGGCTCCAATGTTAATCTTATGGAGGATTAGGAAAAATTAATTTTTCACTTATTATCTAATATTTTTGGATGAAACTTGATATTTAGCTTCATATGGTTGAGATCCAAACATTTGTGCTAAAAAACCATAGTTTATGTGTTTATCATGGCAGCAAACCTGCATACTCTTTTCCCATGTTAATCATATGGAGATTAGGCAAACTCCTTTATTTATGGACAGATGTTGATGAAAGTTGGTATAAATGTTAAAAATAAAAATTTTTGATGGTATAAATGGCTACTTTCAGTGTTCCTCACAGCAGCAAACCTACTCACTCTTTCCCATTTTAATCTTATGGAGAATAGGAAAATAATTCTCATGTTTATTGACAGATTTTGACCAAACTTGTCATATACTATTATAATAAAAACTATAGCCTGAATTTACAAAATGTTTTCCTTTTTCGTCCTTGTTCAACCATAAATCAATTTTTGGCTTGTAAAATATGATAAAAATATCAAAATAAGTGAAGCGATTAAGCTCACCGGAAAAGTCTCGTGGTCCTTAATAACATACTAATGAAGTCCTACTTATAAATATATTTCTATATATTCCTTAGAGTTGTATAAAATCAAAATTACACTTGTAGAATGTTGAATTGTTAAATACATGATATCTATGATTTCATTTAGGTATTTACATTTTCACTGTTAAGTTTAGTATTTTAGTCTATAATGGTGCAATATGCGTATGCAATATCTTAACACTGAATCAAATAATAACTAATGTCATAAAAAATATCATATTTACTTGAAAAATTCAAAAACATAAGGAAATAATTATGTTTGTATATATTTGTTGATTGACGGCGTTTTATGATTCTCATAACATAAACGTAATAATATGTTTGTTAGTGAATTTTATCGTGAATTTGAAGTTTTTTGCTTATTTTTAATATTTTTTTATTCGTGAGGTTTTATTTGAACAGTTTTCAATGGCGAACGATTTAATCTGAAATTGAAAATAAATACTTTAACATTCATTTAATTTTTCATTCGTTCTGAAAAATCAGACCTTTTTAATGTAAGTCTAGTTTTTAAAACGGTTATAAGTAATCTATTAAACTAGACTAGCTTTTATTTATAAAACAGCTAGGCTTGCAACTAATATAATTGTGATAGAATATTACTAGGCAGCAGAGTACAATTCGTAAAATGACCTTCAGTCAAAATGTCACAAGATAAATGCCAGTGTAGGTCAAAGTTTTACTTGATGGCCTTTCTGTTAGAAATGTTTTTAACTAATATCTTGCTCATTTGCAGAAAAAATGTTATCTAAACTATTTTTTCAATTAAGAAGTAAAATATGGAAAACCGATTACTTTGTGTTGATAAAATAGGTGCTGTAATAGAATAAGTAATTTTAAACATATACTCTGAATAACTTCTTGATTAGCATTTTATGTGTTGGTTTTACTATAGGATAAAGTAAAAACTCACGTCTTCAAACACTCAAGCACTCAAAACAATTTTAATACTAATATATTTATGTTTTCGGACAGTTGAGACAAGTTAAGTTTCCGAACTTTTGATCAAAACATTATTGTAAATGAGTAACTCTATTTATCGAAAAATCGATCAAACGTTTCAGATACTTATTCAATCTTTCTACCCAAGCGGATGATTATCTTACTGTATTAGAAGATTTTTGTAATAGTGTAGCGAAAAAACTGTAAATTACTCATAGGAGAACTACTTAGTTAAACTAGATTCTAGCTTGTATTGAATGTTTTTAAATAAATTTAATTTCACAAAATTAGTCTCAAAGCTCCCAAATATCGTATCTGTATGCTGGTGTACGAGACCAAATTAAATACGTAGAGAATTTTCACCGATAACAATGTCATTAACATTGTTATACAGCATTTATTATAAACGTTCTATTTAACCGTCATCAAAGATTGGGTTACTAATATTTTGCATTTTAAGTAGTTGTAATGTATATTCATACAGCCGTGTATTAAGTATCTATATTTGTACGCTATCTTAAACCGACCTGTCACCGAGGAATTCCAATTTGATTATTATTAGCAGTTTGGATTCGTTCTGTATATTTCTTGATTATTAAATCAAGGTTATTAAGGAAACAAATGTTATTTATCAACAGCGGTTGGTATATTTTTTATACACTTTAATCTCTATAAGCCCGATGTTATTATTTTATTTTCAAACAAGCTATACAAAACCCCAAATGTTTTTTGGACACAGGACCAGTTTACTACATATATTTGATTCAAAAATAAGTTATTTCTAAAATGTAATTCAGTAAAGCTAATTTTAAGATGTTTGTTTATTATAAAGGCATTCCTCCAATTATAACATGAGTCTTGCTTGACATAGGAGAACTGACACAGTTAACCTCCATAAGTAAATTTAATATGTAGTCTATTAAACAAATCTTTACCAGTTCAAAACAATCATAAAATTCCCCTTTAATCATCCCCTACTACAAATTTAAAAAAAGACATAGCAAAACACCTTCCCCCTAAATTGGTCAAAGGATTGATAATACAATTTGTTTAGTTTTTGACCTGATTTAATGGCCATTGTCAAGTTAAATTTATTATTGTGCTATACAATTATAAAAGGCTGTTTTCCATTTTAGCCACAAAAACCATACAATTTGAACTGTAATTTTTACAGATTTGTGGGTTTTGTGATTCTTTTGTAATTTTATGAACCATCTTTAACAATTAAATTTTCATAAAAATATCAATTAAAGTCTGTTTCGACATTCGTAGTTTAGGGAGTTATAGGGGTACGCTAAGATTAAAAATAAAAATTCATAAAAGGAAAAAATACTCAGATGTAGCTAAAGTGTTCTTTTTACCGGATTTCATAAAACTCGAACATCGGTGTGGTTTTGGGGTCGTTATACAGAAGTCCGACAAACATTGTTACGAAAACCACTTTGGAATAAGGAACTCTCAGAACGGATACTTACACTCTCAGCGCAAATTCAAAAATATTGATAGAAAACAAAACTTTATTCTTATAATATGTATACTTAGACAAAATAATTTTAATTTAAATTACATATGAAAAACGCAAAAAACCCAATTTTTGAGTAAAATACCCCCAAACTACACGTTTCGATTGACCGATATGTCTGGATTACTAGATGAACGAACTCATCCGAGCAAATGTAAGAAAAATATACGTCTCTAGTCTAGATCGGATCATTTTTACAAGAGTTATCGTGTTCACAAACACACTTATGACATTTTTAACGACTATTGTTTTTGGCCTTTGTGCACCTAAAGATGAAAAAATAACATGGTCCTGGGCTTAAATCTTCCCATGAGATCACGGTAATAGCTTCATCCTTATGGGAAATTTTCTAAAAACAATAACTTTAAGAATACATGCAAGGAAACAAACTGTTTATTAAATAGGTGCTTGATAGGCTGCGATTGATTTAATTAAATTAATCCGGATTTATTTAAAATAAATACATAAATTAATAATTTATTTTAATGAATAATTGGAAGCGGAGAGTGCTGTAGATATAAGCAACTAGTAAATAATCCGTATTGGAATAAACTTATTTTTTATTTGGGGATACAAGTGTGATGTTTTTCCTTTTAAGTATTTACTATGTTACATGTCATAATAAAAAGCCTTAAATATTGCTAGAAATATTAAATACGGAAAGTTGTGTTATAACGGCGATGTGATTGTATTACAAGTATACATCTTGAATTATTCAACAACCTCACCATGTCTAATATGAGGAAACAAGTTTACACTTTATATAAAGTTGTGATAGGAATAACTTTGTACTAACTTACTTTAGTTCTGTAACTTTGCTTCAAAATTAATTTTTATCCAGGATAAAATAATTCTGAAGAAACAAACAAATATCAAATTTATATTTTAACTCCATAATAATTACGCCTAATTTTATACTCTATTTTCAGTTGGGGTAGTTTCTCAATTCAAGTTAAAACTACCAGATGGGATTCGACTTTTATGAATGCGTGTAATATAATTTTTAGTTTTATATAACTCCAAATAATATAGAATTATATTTCCAATGATAATATTTACAGTGGGTGTGTTTTTAACTGTGCCACGATTGGGTTTTTATAAACTAAATATGTGACGGTAAACTTTATACTAATGAATAATATTCTTTTTATTTTGGTGGAGACAAAAGGCTGATAGAGAAAATATAATAGCTATAATTGCTCAAACTGCTATTAAGGTTAGCAATTTGTTAGACCTACTACAACAATGCTATGCGGGTATAATAAGCATTGAAATATATTCATTAGATTAAAGTTTCTCTTCCTACCATTTTACTATAATTTGATCGTTTTAGCTAAACCGGAGATGGTTATGAATTTACCTAGTTTCAGATAATTAAATATATCATTCTTAGGAATGTTCTGAAAAAAAACTATTTGGCTATGGTACAGATCAGGTTCAATGTTATGACATAAAATTTATATCAATGTTTTAATAAAGTTATTTGATCATTGTTTCACCAATATGATCTCGTAGTTGAGTTTGAAAGCAAGTAATAATATAACGGTATCGGTTTTTATTGATTAGCCTATTTTTAATTAATATGTGAAAAATTCAAAGAAGTTTAAAACTAACCAAACAATTTGTACAGGGACCCTTTTTAATTGTTATTCAAATTACAATATTTCTATTTAAAAACGTCCAAAATTTTAATATATATAAACAAATATACCAATGATTAACTGTCCCTTACATGGATACATTAATTTTATTATTTGACTTATTCGTTCAAAAAACATTTATGGTTTATTCATATATTACTTTATATTTCCCAAAAACCCAACTAAACCATTAGTTGTCTTATAATATAGTTCATTATATGAAATAAAGCGTGTAAAATACCAGATTACTTTATTAGTATAAAATAAATGGATGTATAGGAGAAAGCGTAAAGACATGTATGAAACGAGAAATTTATTTTTCTTCATCGTTCATTAGGATGGCAAATGACTTAGTTTTCACTATAAATGATGAAATGATGTTGATTCTGTTCCTAGTGTTCACTTAGTACTGGTTGTTGTTGTCGTTGTTGTTGTTGTTCTTGTTGTAGACGGTGACAGTCTGGAAGAAGACGTTCTTGGCCTGCTGGAAGTTGTTGGCCTGGACCTGACGGTCGAAGGGGAAGCCCTGGGGACGGTTGTCGTTGGGCTGGTTCTGGTTGTTGTCCTGGTTCTGGTTCTGGTTGGGCTGGTACTGGTTCACGGCGACGGCGAACACGTACTGCTGGCCGTTCTGGGAGCCCTTGGGCAGGATCAGGTTCTGGGGCAGGGTGTACTGCTGCTGTTGTTGCTGGGTCTGGTTGTAGTAGAAGTTGCCCTGCTGGGCCTGGTTGAAGATGGCGCGGGTGCTGGGCTGTTGCTGGACGAACCTGGTGGACTGCTGGGAGTTGCGCTGGATCTTGTTCTGGCCGTTCTGAACTGTTGTGCAACATGCAAACAAGAATTTCTTAGTGATATAGTAGACAATACACATTGAACTAATCCATGAAGCATAAGCCTTCTAATGTGGTAATGCTATCTTGAATATACAAAAGTATTTCAATAATCTAATCTAATCTATGTAATGACGGAGAAGCTTCTCTTAAATGTTGATGACATATATCAAGAGGTATACTTTAGGAGATTTCCTTAATCGAAATTAAATTACTCACACATTATATTCATATTTCTAATCAATGCCCTTCTCAGTTCAGAGTAAATGTACAAGTTAAATATTAAGTGTAGAAACACTCACGCTTGGTGACGAATCGGTCGATCTCGACAAAGTTCTGCCTGGCCTGCTCCAGAGTGTACTGGTTGCCCTGCACGTCGTACTGGGGTCCGATGAAGACACGCACGACAGCGTCAGTCTCCTGCTGGCTGTTGACCTGGATCTGGTAGTTGAAGGGCTTGTTGTTGAGCTGTTGCTGCTGAGCCTTGTACTGGTAGTTCTCGGCTTGCTCTCCCTGCTGGTAGTTGATGGCGTTGTACAGGTCGACCTCGTTGTTGTCGAAGTAGGTGACAAGCTTGTCCACGTTGACGGACTGAACCTTGACACCGTCAAAGTTGATCTGCTCCTGGTTGTAGGGCTTCAGTTGGTTCTTGAAGTTCTGGAAGTAGTTGACGATGCGGGCAATGACCTGGTAGAAGACGGGGTCCCTCAGGGCAGCAGAGTTGGTCTCGATGGCGCCGGGAGCAGCCTGCAATTGTCAGTCGTGTTCAATTTTGTTTAACCAAATACTCAATAAAATAATATATTACGTCTAAGAGGTTTTAATTTTTTATAGTTATTAATAGATATTGATTGTTTTAATACTTTCCTACTTAGGAAAGAGATTTATGGTATTGTAATTGCAAATTTTACATGACTGGTAATTTGTGAAAAGATATCTATGAAAGTACCTGGTACTGGTTGTTAGGGTCAACGATGCTGCCGACAACCTTCCTGAAGACGTCGAAGTATCCGTAGAAGCCGTTGTTGGCGGCGTAGTACTGGTTGTTGACGGAGTTCTCGTTGGCCTGCACCAAGTTGCCGAGGACAGCAACTCCGTTCTCAGCGTTCAGAGCCTGCTTGGTTCCCTGGTTCTGAAAATAAAATTAATTGCTTTATAGTTCAAATCTTATTTGGATTAGACATTATACTAGGACATAAGTTTATTGATTTTTAGCTATATCGATCAGTTGACACTTAAGAAATAATATAAAATGTTTAGATGGAAATGACAATGGTTGAATTTTCAGTTAATGATTTCTGTCAATTTCATATTTATATCGGCACCCATTGATTTAGTTAATTTTTTACTTATTTGTAGTTTAATAAAATTAAAATTGGTAAAATTGGGCTAGTTACTTACGTTCTTGACCTGTTGGCTGTCGACGGCATCAGCGATGCGCCTGTCCAGGTTCTGCAGCTGCTGCAGGTAGTTGTTGTTGGCGTTGTTGATGTTGACGTTGTTGGGACGGGCGGGCACGGCCTGGCCGTTGTGGTACTGCAGCTGAGGGTTGTAGCCGGGCTGGACGTTCTGGTTGAACTGGAACGGCTGAACGTTGGGCAAGTTGTTGGCGTACCTCTCCAGGTTGTAACGAGCCAGAACCTGCTGCAGGTAGTAGTAGAAGTTCTCGCCTT
Organism: Nephotettix cincticeps; assembly: GCA_023375725.1. NCBI lineage: Eukaryota > Metazoa > Arthropoda > Insecta > Hemiptera > Cicadellidae > Nephotettix > Nephotettix cincticeps. The sequence goes on from CM041788.1 coordinate 62,933,345, forward strand.
GGTTGGCGTTCTGGTTCTTCTGGTTGTACTTCTGCTGGTTGAACCAGGTAGGGTTGAAGATCTGCTGGTTGGCGAACTGCTGGTTCAGGTTGATGTCCTCGCTGAAGTAAGCGACGCGAGCCTCCTGGTTCTGTTGCTGCTGGTTCTGGTACTGGTTGGCCTGGTTCTCGTTGTCATTGTTCTGGTTGTTCTGGTTCTGGTTCTGGTTGTTGAACAGCTGCTGGTACTGGTTCTGGTTGCCTTGCTGCTGCTGCTGTTGCTGTTGCTGCTGCTGCTGTTGCTTCTGCTGCTGGTTCTGAACGTAGTTGTTGGTGTTGTTGGACTGGACAGTGGCTTGCTTCTGGCCCTGCTGCTTGTTGTTCTGAGCCTGCTGGACGGCCTGAGCATTGACGTACAGGTTGGGGTAGACCTCGGACTGGGGAGGCAGAGGAATGTTCTGGGTGTCTTGGCGCTTGACGATGGCGACGCTCAGAGCGTAGACGAACTGACCCTCGTTGACGCGGTCACGGGCCCAGCAAGCGGCCTGGTAGAAGGTGTCAAAGTCCTTGGCGAAGTAGAAGACGTCGAACAGCTGGATGGCCTGTTGCAGCTGGTTGGGGCGCCACCGGTAGTATGTTGAACACTTGTCCACGGGGCAGCAGACGCCCTGCTGGTAATGCGTTCTGGAACTGCTGGTACACTGGCGTTGGGCGTTCTGGTAAAAAAATAACATAAAGAACGTCCTGGTTTCTGGTTAACCTATACAGGTTACGAGTTACGCTCAGCTGGTTACTGGTTCTGGTTTGCCTTGAGCTAGTAACAGATAAAGTTTGATTAATTGCTGCAAGAAGTAGTTATATGTAACTGTTCTTCAATTACCGTTACGTACACCTAAGCGAGTCTGCATCATGCTTGTAGATCTGTGCGTTTGGGTTTTAGTCCGTAAGAGCAATGTTGGTTTCTGGAATGTTTCCTTGATGTATTGGTTTTGCTGAGTGAACGCAAAAAATACTGAACCAAAAAGTTTGAAATTTTACACAAAGACAGATCTTAAACTCATGCAACACATAGGCATACTCATTTCCTTAAAATCCTCTCGGGCTACGCCCTGTGAACGTCCTAAGTTTCAATGTTTACATTTTTAGAAAATGAAAACATAAAATAACTTGTCAACAGCTGTGAACACTAAAATTTGACAGTTCGAGAAGCAGAAGACATGGTTGCTGTAAATACCCTGGGATTCAATGTTTACAGTTTTTTAATGTCAACATCCGTTTACTTTACATTTTGACAGTTCGGTAAGAAAAAGAAATAAAGTTAATTTTTACACATAAACTGCTGGATCGAAATTAGTGAATTATTAGTTCGAAATAGTGGAATGGTAGATTTTTAATTTTTCTCCCGAGCCTGCCTCTATTACGTTAATGCTTATCCTCTCCCAATATTTGACATATGCTACTTTTTCATGTTTAGATATATACATGATGAACAATATTAAAAAAATGTCCCTTTTGAAACTAACAGTTCATGCACTTGAACATCTCATCAATGTATTCCAAAGTTTTAATGGCAAAAACTTGATAATTACGCCCATACAGTACGCCAAAGTGAACGTACTGTTCACCAGAATTTACACCTCTCGTTACGGGTACAAAATTTATTTACCACTGTGCAGACATAACGGATTTTTCATTAATACTTAATAATTTACTAGTCATAGGTCATATATTAATCCTTTTTCTAGTAAGACATGTTAAGAGGGGTATTCGTGTTGTATTTACTTTGTAACTGAAATTGGATGATCATACTTATTTGATTGTTCAAATTTAAGCATTTTAAATTACCTACAGTGAATTACCTTAAACCTTAACGTATGGGTACTTATATATACTAGTATTCTATACTTACGTTGAAGTTCTGGGCGTTGAAGTTGAAGTTGTTGCCGATCTGCTGTTGCTCCTGGTTGTAGTTGGGCTGCTGCACGTTGACGAACAGCTTCAGCAAGTTTTGTTGCTTCTCGCCAAAGTTTTGGCTTCCTGCAAGGAAATAAATGAACTTTTACGTTATAAATCAACTTAAGTCGCTTTTACATTAATTCGAGGTCACATTTATGCTATTGGTTACTGCGAGTTCTGGCTTTAGTAACATTAGGTCGAACTTGCATTTAAGTGCCGCTCGCATTCGGGCTCGAATTAATGTAAACGCCCCTTTAGATACATGTTTACTCATACAATTAATTTTAATCCAATTTTTTCTAGTATTGGAATAGTAAACTTATTTATAAATAGCAAATAAATATAAAGCTAACTTTATTAGCTATTTGCTAACTTTATTTTGCCATTTACACTTCAAGGCTTTAAAAAGTTAAACCTTTGAGATAAATACGATACAAATTTAAATACTAGAAACCAATTTCCTGTTACTGAACAAATTAATTTTATTTCAGTTGAAATTATTTTCTTAATGAAATAGTTTGTAAAAATAACTGGATTAATTCGTTTAAAATAATTGTCTAATAAAATATTTTAAAATGCATTTACAGTGTGCAATGCAGACTGTGTACTGGGTTATGCAGAATATCCAATGCTAATTACGAGAAAATGTATCTTCATATAGCTTTCAATAATAGTTATACATTAAACAATATAAATTTCTTTAAAAAGGAGTTTATAATGTAACATATCTACTTATTAAAATCTAACACAGAGTCTGATCTACAAAGAGCCCTCCCTGTTTGAGCGGTGGTTTTTACCTTGTTGGCCGCTGGGGCCAGCGTAGGCGAGTGCCAATCCACACAGAAGCAGGGCTGTGACCTTCATGGTGAACAGTAACTCCTCAGTCCACCGCCGCAGTATATATTGGCGCTGCTATCGCCCTATCGCTCGACCCACGACATTGTACACCAAAAAACACCCTCGGTTTGACTTTGTCCTGTTTCTTTATGATGAAAATGTGTATTCGTTTTCTTAATTTGAATTGAATATATAATAGAAACATTTTTACTGGTAATACGTAATTCAGTTTAATTAACCAAGTTGGTATACGTTGCCTATACAACGTTTTTGTACATATTTTATAGTTTTAATTTTAATATTGAAAATTTATGAGAAACATTGTTAGAATTTTAGGAATAACTGAAAGATAGTCCTTTGTTTAGGAAAAGCTCTGTCAGCTTTTATGTGATTCGAAAAAATAAAATAATTGTAATTGGGCTTAAAGAGATACTAATATTACCTAGTAAAAATCCAATATTAAAAAAACAGTTTATTGCTTCGAAAACAATAGCTATTTATGCAACATGTGCGTAAAGTACCACATTCTTGCACTCGAGAACAACTTTTCTAAATAGTTTCTTCCGAGTGTAGTAGTGGTAGGCAAACTTGCTAGGCAGTGTAAGGTCACATCACCCCAAAAAATCATTAAAAGAAGCTAGGAAGTACGGGGAGGGGCGTTTGTCCCCCACATGGAATTCTAACAATTACTTTAATTTTGTTCCTCTTGTACGATATGTTTAATTATGTCTATCGGGAAACACACAACAATAATTGGTTAAATTTCTTCATCCATGGTTGCCAACCGTATTCCTGCTTAAACAACATTTACCCCTCTAGTAACTGCTGACGGTTTTGTTAGTATTTTTTGTTCTTGAAACGCGGATATAAGTATATTAAATCAACAGAGCGAAGTAAATTAAAATCCAAAAATCAAAACTAAAATTACGGAAATAACCTGTTTCGCTATGTGCATCAATGCAAAAACAACCGCTTTCTGGGGCTGACATAGGAAAAATATAAAAAAAATCTACGGTAACGGTTGATGATCAAATATCATACAATATGATTCTGTAGTTTGAGAATATAAGTTTTGAATTTACATGCATATACTGTTATAGAAACAACAGAACATGGGTAACCAAACTTAACAAAATTGTTTAGGGATGTTTACATTAGATAGCGTTAAGCAGAAGAAAAGTAATGCTTTTTATTTTTTTTCTATTGTACACCATCTTAATCTTTGTAAATAACACTCGAAGGATCGGCAGAATCACTTGAAATTCTTGAAACTTAATAATAATAGCAGTTTATGTTTCTATATTATAGTGCTTACGCCCTATGAGTCTTTGAACTGGGCCGGTCATGAAACAAACGAAGTTTTTATAATACTGTCATGCTTTAGAGGGTTAAAACCATAGGTTCCAGCTACATATGCAGTCAACAGGTCATGTCAGAGTTACTAGTGTGGCCTGAAAAATCTTATATCAAACCTTGGACAGAAGGCCGAACACGAATACTTTAACATAAAGTTTTTTATTTAGAAATATCTTATTCAACAAGAGAGTCTTAACTTAACAGTACTTTTCCTAGATCCGTAAATACAATACATTTAGTGTTAACTATTGATTATAGAGAACCGCAAGGTCGTTCAAACTCTCATTTTATAAAGCCAAAGAGTAGATGTATGTACCAGTGTAAATTGTATAGCCCATATTTTTCTAAACAATTTGTAGTTGACACAAACATATGATATGATATGATGATACAAACATAACAATATTAGTATATCAGTGTGGTATACAACATTTTTTGTATTCAGGAAAACTATTAAAATAGATTCAGTATATATATTTTATTTCCTTTATTGATATGTTTGTATACAGCGATGGGGAGATATTTATTAGTAAATTTTCTCAGTTACTCAGTAAGTTAGAGCTTACTGTTTTATTAACGTTGTGTTATATCCAGCGAGAAATCTATACGATACATAAAGGATATATTCAGTAATAAGAAATATATAAATTTGTTTTATTTCGTAAAAATAAAACAAATAAACATTCGTGTCACACTAAAAAAACCTGATTGAAACCCCCATTCAAAGTATAATCCTAACTTTGAACCACATTACAAGCAATTCATCTAAAATACAAAAGATATATTCTAAATAGAAAAAAATGTTTCGTGATATTTTCATAGAAAGTTAAATGTATTTTTAAAGCAATGTTACTTATATTTATCATCAATTAGTTTAGTAGTAAAGGGTTGTTACAAATGATGTTCTTGATTTAGATTATTAATATTACGGGATTAATTTGTTTTAAGACTATTTCAGTTGGTAAAATTGAAAAGTAAAACTCACAACATTTTATTTACATTTGTTTGGGTATGTATCAGCTGTATGTGAATGAAGATCCCCGTTAGATGGAGAACTTCCACTTTAGCAGTTGCATGATATGGCCGAACTTAACAATCAGCTGGCTTAGAGTTGAATCTGACGCGCTGACCCAATGGTACACTATTGAACTGGCCTTTCCGGATATCAATCTCTGTGATCTGTGTTTCTTGTGGAGATACATTGAAGTCCATGTAGACACATCACCATTACCGGAAAGTATCCTGAGACCATCAAAGGATTACTAATTCCATAGAAACAATCGATAAAGACAGTTTTATCAAAGTATGGCAAGAGCTTGGATACAAGCTCATCTTGTTGACATCTGTCGACATGGGGTTCTTATATAGAACATTAATAATTTTGAGTATCTGTGATATATAATTTCTTACACTGTGTCTAATTGGTATTTTTGTAAGATATAATAAATAAAACTAGGTTTATGTTTACTTATGAAATCGGGAACAACATCTGTGATAACCTTGAATTACGAACAGGTTTATATTATCGCTTACAAAATCAGGATCTCAAAAATCATAAAAATTATTTTATAAAACTAAAAAATAATTATTTGACGTATTTTCTTTAGATAACGCTGAAACATTTTTATGGTGTAGGATAAGAATATACATATTTTTCATTTAGAATTATACAAATGTTTTGGAGCTCAAGCAACGAGTTTTTATTTAATCTTTGTATTCAATTATCAATAATTTCCCCACTTGTAAATACATATTGAATCGTTGTCAATAATGAAGTAATATGTGAAACTGTCAATACTAATTTAAGTTCTTTCAATGATTTTTCCTCAATATCGTTTTGTATAAAACGCCATTGTGAAAGTTTCACGTATTTCGAGAAACTCTTCAAACAAATTTGTAATTAACTGTAAACCCTTGGAAACCCATTATAGATTACTAACAGACTCAAATTTAGTTTGGGATAGGAATTTGGACAATTAGGCTTCCTAATCATTTATAGATTAGGCTTCCAAAAAGGCCTTGTAATACTCGAAAACCTGTCAGAAGCTCTGAAGCTTGCCTAGATGTGATGCAAACGTATTTGGAGCCTAGAGAAGACGACTAAGTGTCAGAAGAGATGAAATGAAAATTTGTAATGTACAAGAAAAGGTATTCGTGAGGATGAAAAAATATTGACATTATTCCCAGTATTTAGAGATGTACAAAACCCCAGACCAGTGAAGACTTGGTTCTTTCTGAACCTAACATTCTTTCACAGGTGACACAATATTTACGTGTAGTCCTGCGAGCTTGCAGGGGGTTGGATGTTTACTTCGTATGACTCAAAAGTCTGCTCCATTGTAGGGGCCTACCGCTGCTCGTTGGCAGGAAACATTTAGACGAAACATTCAGAGTTTCCTTAATTAGTCACAGGCTCTTGTTTGGTTGTAGTGATAACTGTCAGGACGAAGCCAACTAAAACCAAACGTAATTCGGATTTTTATTGATTTAAGGGAGAAGTTTTTTGTCTTTTTTTAAATATTTTATTCTTTTAATGAGATTGACCACCAAACCAACAATCAATAATGACTGTTTTTAAAGGACATTTAAATCATGTTCATTAGGCTAATTATGTACTTTAAGTAAGTCTTTAATGTCTCTAAAGACATGTATTATCTCTCGGGAGGGGGGAAGGTGTTGGCAATTTGAAATGTTATAGTCGTTTGGTTAGTAACACCATTTGGTTATACAACAGCTCTTCATATGAACTGAAAAATTATATTTTTAAACATCCATGATCTAACCTATTTCCCACAGGGAAGTGAATACAATATTTTTAAATTATATATTTTGCGGCTTTAATGAATGTTTATAAAGTTACTTTAAGTTCAAACCTTATTTAAGTTCATAAAATTTATCAGATTCCAATAAACTGTACATATAAAATGAATGTATATATGTCCTTTGTTCGTTGCCAAACCACTCATCCTATAACCATGACATTTTAGGAAGTTCCTCTATTATGTGTCCGGGAAGGTTTTAGTGAATAAAACATTTCGAAAACTATATACGTTTCCATTTTATAGCGTTTTAAATTTCTAATATTAGTCTTATGGGGACTAATTTTGTTTTCAAATTTTCTATAATCTAAACATTTGATTACTAAAGCTACAGATGTTGGTTTACTTTTCATTAGCAAATGTTTTACCATACAATCATCTGTATCATTCATTGATGCCAAACTATGAAGTGAATAAGTGCTGTACAACATGAACAGCTTTATTCGCCACGTTAATAGTTTACGTTTTTGGGGGCTTATCTGTATATTTAAAATTCAAAGCCCTCACTCACTCACTCATCACTAATTCTCCCACTTCCTGATTACCTAGGAGGCTGTAATTCGGTATACTGGTTCTTTAGGCCTAAAATAGGAAAGTCTAATATTTTTTGTAACGATTTACTCATAAATCTCTACCCTATACGCCTTTGAAGTTCCCATATTAATCTTATGGGGAAATAATTTTGTTTTGGATTCCAACATATGTATCTTACCTTTTAAGATATAAACAGCAGCTGTTTTTATTTCAACCATTTAGCAAGCCAAAGAAGCAAGCATAAAATAGTAAGTACTCAATGGTATCTGATTACTATATACATATAATATTTCTCAGAACGAATTTTTGTGATTATGTTTTATGATTAAAATCAAATGTTTCCTTATTATCGGTACGAAGTTCGCCGGTTCAGCTAGTGTATTTATATTTTTATTTTCTGTCCGATTAAAATTCACGTGTTATATGTTGGCCAAATAAAAACTAATTATAATGTTTGACAATTTACGTTTATTATAATAATCAGCTGTTGTATATCTTTTCTATAAAAACCTTATTACAGTTAGAATTGGTTTGTGCGGTGACACGCGTAAAAGTTTGTGTTTGTGTTGGTATTGGTTGGATTAGAACATTGTGAATCAATCCACTCACATTCATTTGTTTTGTGGGAATATAATTAATATGTGTTATCGTTTCAGTACTTTTATTCACTATGCCGCGGCCCAGAATATCTACACAACGAAGCCGTAATACTATTCGAATTCAGAACATGGCCAATCTTAAAGTTAACATGTATTTACTGTTAGGCTTTACAAAATTTTCTGGGTCAGCTAGTATTAAATAATAGTAATATTTTATCAATTTTACAGTTTTTATGGGTTATACATGTAAGCATAACATTTACTAGAAATATTTGACCAGAAAAGGTAATCTTTTCTTCCAGTTTCATGGTTTTGGTAAAAAGTCCCAACAACTATTTTAGAAGTGTGATGCAATCATAGTGGATAGAGATGTTATCTAAAAGTATAATATTAATTGGTTGCATCAACTTTAACCTTAGATTGTCTTTGTTCGATTGCCAGGTCTCGGGTCACAGAAGCGGATAGCATTTGATCTGTACTACTATATTTGTTGAACATGATGAATTATTTTAGAAAACTGCAAGATGAAATTTCTACTTTAGTCTGATAATAACTGTCTAGACTTGTTTCTAATCTCAAAATAACGTTTATCTTTATTAATTGAAATTTGAAGTTTTTGGAGTAATTACAAGTTCTACAGACAAAAACACTGTTTTTTAAAAGAAAAATACTGTTTTTTAGTGTCATTGAACTTTCATTTTCTTCAAATTATAACAGTAGTAAACAATGAACAACAATTAATTGTGAGGTACATTGTAATGGTCCCTTTATATCATACGAATCTATACCAACTTGGCAAAAAAGGATAACATTGAACATTACCTTTGTATATTTTCTTCTCTGTGGTGAACGGTTATTTTAAATAAAACTGTTATATGTACACACCATTTTAAGTAAATACCGATTATTCTAAAACATGTCACACATTTATTAGCTCCCTATTCATCTATCGAGTCGATGACAAATGAAACGAATGCCAGCTGATACAGCTTATTACATTTTGTTTAGTCCCAAAGTGCTCATTTTTGGTTTTACAATTAGTGCAAATGTGCTCAGGATATAGTTTGGACCTTTCTTGGATCTTTCTATAGTTTTGAATTTTTCTTTTTGAAATTCAAATCCTTTTAGATATGACGATATATTCCACACATCTAGTTGTAAATAACAGTTTCGTTCATATTTGGGAAACAAAAAACCTTAAAAAATAAAACTTCAACAAAATCCTCCATTGGTCAATCTTTGGTCAATTCTATCAAGACATGCTGGAGCTCTTTCATAAATTGAGGTTGAACAATTTATTTTTGAACAAAACGTAGACAGCATATCACAATTTGTAGGAGATGGTCCAAGTTTATGGATGAAAAGCTACTCATTGGTGTATAGGTTTTGATTGTTGTAAGACCTGGCTGAACCATTCAAGTTTAGATTATTAGATGTGGGGTTATGTTAAAACAAGAATGTACATTGAAAAAAGTTTGGGTATCAATCCATTGAACCACCTAAAATTAAACTGAAATCAATGTATTTACGCCAGATTTTCACAAAGTTTGGGTGGAAGTGGAATTCGTTTTGGAAATCTCTGTAGGACAACTACTGGAGTAGTGTGCTCAAGTACAGCTCCGATGAACCTATACAAAACTATTTTAGTGATCTTTAATTCTTAATATCTCTCGCTCATATAAGGCATATCATTTTGTAAATGCAGCAGTTTTGAAATGTGACTTTTTGGGACACTTGGTATTTTATTTTACCTCACTTACCGCCCAAAACAGATCAATTTTTATCAACATAAAATCGAAGTCTTTGATAACTTTTTTATAAAGAAATTATTTTTACAGAGTAAAAATTACTTCAGAAGTATTATTTTTAACACTACCTTTCGCTGTATTTAAAATTGTATAACGTTCAAGCCCCACTGTATAAAGTTGCTTTTTTGTAAAGAATATTGTGAAAAATCCTTCTTCACCTATAAAAATATTTTCACTAATTTACTCACCATATAACATGATATTACTCAAGATTATTATGATTGAGAATCATTGCGTTGTTATTGCATGAATACATAATAAATGTTTTATCAGCACAATTTATTTCAATAAATTAAGAAACAATTGTATTTTTTTGATTTTTTAATATACTGGACTGAACTAGACGAAATTTCATCGGATAGAATAAAATTTTATTAATTAGGTTAATTAGCTAAATAAATTATCAAATTCTCAAAGTAAACACAGTTAATATATTTTAAATGAAACCCTTTTAATAAACCTTTATAAATAGATATGTTTTATAATTATTTAAACTTCTATGTCAACTAAATTATTGTGTAAAAAATAAATCAAACTATACCCAACTATTCTTCATAGCGCTTTTTATAGAATTAAACCAAACTGATTAAAATGGTTCTTTAACAAGTTATTTCATATTAATAAAAAAAACTAAATTAAATTAAATTAAAATAAAACCATCAATCATTGCTACGAACTTTATTATGAAAAATAAAGACAACTTGTATTAACTGTTTTGGTTGACTGCAGATACAAAAAGGTCCTTAACGACTAAAAATTGACACTGAGGGGTTGTAGAAGAAAGACCGGATTTTATTTACTTTGAGAAGTGCTCAAATTAATTTATCACGGCCAAATATCCTATAATACAGAACAAATACATAAATTCTTAAACAGACAATAATTGTCCGTACAGTTCTTGTTTTAAAGTATATATTAGATAGTGAAATGATGAAGTGATAAATTTAAAAGATATTGACTTTAAAAGTTTACTGTTATTGTAAGGAAGAATAAAAAGCGTAACGGCATGTCGTAAGCAAACAAGCTGCCGAAGTAATTTTCATTTATAGAAGTCTAACTCAAGACACATTTATTCAAACCTTTCTCTCTTTTTTGCTGAAGTACTTTTGAAGTTAAAGGATACTTTTCAATTAGATTTTATTTATTACTCGCTGTAAGCCCTTCCTAAGTGCGGATTATATGATTCATTGTCAAGGAAGCAAGGTACTTTCTCATTTTAACAATATAATATAAAAATAAAAACTGAAATTAATTTATTCTACATACAGCTTAAGTTTGTATCCTGTAAAAACAATATTTTTAACATTTTCTCATTGACGTATTTCTAAAAGTATTAGTTCTTTCGGTGACTGTAACAGAAATATATGTTTTCATTACAACATTTGTTACCTGAAAAAATTTCGCTGAGTCAAAACACTATTGCTCTTCAAAATTGTTAAACAGTACTAAAATCACATATTACTACTTTTGTAGTTCTATTAGTAAAGCATGTGTATAAGCAACAATTGACGTCCATTTCGTATGAAAAAAGACTAATAAAATTTTTTTCTACATTTTACTTTTAACAAAAACTAACCTCAAATAAGAGAAGTTAATGAACGCGATACGTCAATCACAAATTTATCAGCTGCGAGAAGTATCTATATGATTCATTGTCAAATACTGTTTATTTAACGTATTTAACCTGAATCCAAAAATTAGCTAGATTACGAACTACTCCCAATAGCTAATTAATTAAGTATTGAATTTCATATATTTTAATTAAATATTTTTTCATTCATGAATTAGATTACTTTTACTAATCACGTTAGTGTGAAAATTTAATATGGTATAATTTTGAAACAAGTTAAAAACAGTGACCCAAATAACCGCATATTAAGTTCCATAGAGAGCGATTGAGAAATTAGAAGGAAATTAATTTTTTAACATCAAATTTAAAAATAAACAACAAAAATAAACTGACAGAGAGATAGACACCAGAATATCATCGGGCGCTATCAGACAATGTACTACGTTTACAACAGACATTAAATTTAAATTATTCGTGGAACCGTTAGTAATAGACTATTAATTTAAAATACTAATTAGTTAGTTTTTTAAAGCTGGTTTTAATGATGTAGTCAAATTATTCTATACAAATATGGTTCTACCAAAAAAATCAAATTTCTTTTTACATTTGAAACCCTTAACCTTTGAACCATTGCAGACGTACGTGTTGTGTCATGTTATTTGGAACCGCAATAAGTATAAACCATGGAATTTCAAAATAGTTAGAGCAGATTTTGACATTTGTATTTTTCACATTTTAAAATGGAAACTACCCTTAAACATTGAAAATAAAAAAAGGTCTTGAGATATAGCAAACATCCACCAGTGTACCTAACCTATAACATCGGTCAATCAGTTTGGCCTCGGGGTTTGAACACAGTCAGACAGAATGACAGACAGGCAGACGGAAAAACATCCGAAACACCCTTTTTTGATGCAGAGAACCTGAAATATATCCACTTTCAACTTAAATTCGAATATTTGGACGAAAATACTTTGTCCAGACACAATGAAAATATTATTCCCATCATAGTAATCATATGGAACTGTACTGAGTATGTAGGTTTGCTGCAATAAGAGTTGTTTTCCATGGTGTGTATAAAGGTGGTTAACTAAAGAAAAACGCATCCCAAATTTTAGAAATTATATCAATAACCAAGCGAGTTATACCAGTTTATCTATTCTCCATAAGAACTACACGAGAAAGAGTGCGTAGGTTTGCTGTAATGAGAAGCATTATATTTTGGTGTTTCATGGTCTTAATGTTAAAACTTAACTAGATTGACCTGCATACCAAATTTTGGAAGAATATTAAAGTAAATAAGTGAGTTATTGATTTTTAGCTATTCTCCATAAGATTAACATTAGACAACATACTGTGTTTACCATTTTGAATATATCGGTAACCAAATGACCTAGTGTCATAATTAAAAATACAAAATTTTGTATTTTTTCGAGCTAAATCCTATGGTAAAATAAAAATCAAAATTATACATAAATAAATTGAAAACCCCATTTTGGAGGTACAAACCCCCTCCCAAAAGTGTAGTTAATGTAGACCGATTGCGTTGCCCAACGAACTCGTCCAAGAGATTACAGAAAGAAACAATTCCACCAAATGTTATAAACTTTTTTGGACTTATAAACTTTTATTTGAACTTATATCACTATCCGGGCTTAACTGTCACCATGCATGTCATGTGAATAGCTCACTTTTCCACAGGAAATTCGCTGAAAGGTTCATTCTATTAGGTGCCGTTTAAAAATGGTTAAACAATCCAAGCATGATAAAAATGTTTAACTCAGGTGTTCTGAGCTCATGGAAAATGTTATTGCGTTATCCTTTCAGTCTATGTAGTTTGAACTGTTAAGGTGTTTTTTTGGCGTACGATGTCGTGGGTCGAGCGATAGGGCGATAGCAGCGCCAATATATACTGCGGCGGTGGACTGAGGAGTTACTGTTCACCATGAAGGTCACAGCCCTGCTTCTGTGTGGATTGGCACTCGCCTACGCTGGCCCCAGCGGCCAACAAGGTAAAAACCATAACACCATAGATCGTCAAACAGGCAAATTTATAATAGTAGTGTCAGCTATAGTAACAATTTGTAATTTGTTTTATAAAGTTGTACGTAAGATAAACCTTTAAGCTAAAAAGTTTTACCAAAAAACGTTTAAAATTTGGAAGTCAATAAGTGTATTTTATTCATTAACAAAATAAATAGTGATAGTTTTGTTCTTAACGTCATCAGGATTTTATAAAATTATTTAGGGTATCTCAAAATATTCCATAACACATACATTTATATGAGTAATACAGTGTATGAGTATATATGAAAATATCTAGCCAATGAAATATCTATTATAATATTCGTTACTAGGTTTAAAAATCATTAAATATATTTATATTTACAACAAGTTAAAAAAATACTTATGTCAAAAATAAGAAATCTACATAATCCACTAACTTAAGTCACTTAAGCATTAACTTAAGTCAAGGTATTCCAAAAGTAACAACAGATTTAAAAAAAAAATTGCGGTGGTAGAACTACCCCAAATATTTATACGCATGATGTTTTTAACAGTTGCTGAAACATTTTGCTCGTTGTTGATCCTATACAACCAAAAAAATTACAAAAAAGATTTTTTATCCTGGGAAATTGAAATTGTATTGTTTACATACAGGACATTATAGTTAAGGAAAATATAATACTCATAATAACATGTCGGAAATATATTTAGTATATATACTAATAAATATATAGCTATCTATTGTGTAACCCTATTATTTATGCTGTCAAACGTAAATAAACTAAATCAGGCAACAGAATATAATTTTAACTTCTTAAATTATTTTTTATATTTTCCGTTTGTTAAAAAATTACACGCACCATAATGTATATATTATATAAATATCTAATATCAATAATAATTATAAATGAATTATAAGTGCAATAACAAACATAAAGAAGTTTTTACGATGCCAGAGGAAAAACATAAAAATGTAGTTTTAAAGTTTTTGAACACAAATTGTATTATTCGTAACTTATTGATCGTAAACAAACTGAACAAACGGTTTTGAAATACATTTCCAAATTATCTGGACCAATAAAAACGCCCTAATGATATAAATATACTTAAATTTAAATTAAACTGTATTAGGGAGTTTTTTTGTCCCGCTTCTCATTCCAAGACTTTAGGAACTAGATTATCGCCCGGATCCGTTTTGCACATCACTTCAGAGTAGACCCAGCTGTTCTAAAATTATATTTAATTTATATCCGGAAAGTAAAATTTTGTAAAAGGTCCTATTTGTATTTATGTATTATTTTTTTATAAAAGGTAACCAAAACTTTGGTGAGAAGCAACAAAACTTGCTGAAGCTGTTCGTCAACGTGCAGCAGCCCAACTACAACCAGGAGCAACAGCAGATCGGCAACAACTTCAACTTCAACGCCCAGAACTTCAACGTAAGTATAGAATACTAGTATATATAAGTACCCATACGTTAAGGTTTAAGGTAATTCACTGTAGGTAATTTAAAAGGTTAAATTTTAACAATCAAATAATTTCGATCATCCAATTTCAGTTACAAACAAAATACAACACGAATACCCCTCTTAACATGTATAAGGATTATAACCTATAACTGTATGATTATTAAGTATTATAAAATGGTTATGGTGACGTAACGGTAAATTGAAGAACAGTTACATGATAAATTCTTGCCATTAATCAAACTTTATCTGTTACTTCTGTTAGTTTATCTAAGGAGTATTAACGTAATAAGTTTAACATTCTTTATGTTAATTTTTTACCAGAACGCCAACGCCGTGAAGCAGTTCCAGAACGCATACCAGCAGGGTCTGCTGCCCCGTGGACAAGTGTTCAACTACAACAACCCCAACCAGCTGCAACAGGCCATCCAGCTGTTCGACGTCTTCTACTTCGCCAAGGACTTTGACACCTTCTACCAGGCCGCTTGCTGGGCCCGTGACCGCGTCAACGAGGGTCAGTTCGTCTACGCTCTGAGCGTCGCCATCGTCAAGCGCCAAGACACCCAGAACATTCCTCTGCCTCCCCAGTCCGAGGTCTACCCCAACCTGTACGTCAATGCTCAGGCCGTCCAGCAGGCTCAGAACAACAAGCAGCAGGGCCAGAAGCAAGCCACTGTCCAGTCCAACAACACCAACAACTACGTTCAGAACCAGCAGCAGAAGCAACAGCAGCAGCAGCAACAGCAACAGCAGCAGCAGCAAGGCAACCAGAACCAGTACCAGCAGCTGTTCAACAACCAGAACCAGAACCAGAACAACCAGAACAATGACAACGAGAACCAGGCCAACCAGTACCAGAACCAGCAACAGCAGAACCAGGAGGCTCGCGTCGCTTACTTCAGCGAGGACATCAACCTGAACCAGCAGTTCGCCAACCAGCAGATCTTCAACCCTACCTGGTTCAACCAGCAGAAGTACAACCAGAAGAACCAGAACGCCAACCAAGGCGAGAACTTCTACTACTACCTGCAGCAGGTTCTGGCTCGTTACAACCTGGAGAGGTACGCCAACAACTTGCCCAACGTTCAGCCGTTCCAGTTCAACCAGAACGTCCAGCCCGGCTACAACCCTCAGCTGCA
The DNA here is from genome assembly GCA_023375725.1 of Nephotettix cincticeps. Classification (NCBI taxonomy): domain Eukaryota; kingdom Metazoa; phylum Arthropoda; class Insecta; order Hemiptera; family Cicadellidae; genus Nephotettix; species Nephotettix cincticeps. The sequence goes on from CM041788.1 coordinate 62,949,414, forward strand.
GTACCACAACGGCCAGGCCGTGCCCGCCCGTCCCAACAACGTCAACATCAACAACGCCAACAACAACTACCTGCAGCAGCTGCAGAACCTGGACAGGCGCATCGCTGATGCCGTCGACAGCCAACAGGTCAAGAACGTAAGTAACTAGACCAACTTTATTTTTATTGAAATATAAATAGGTGACAAATTCAAATCAATGGGTGCCGATGTAAATATGAAATTAACAGAAATCCTTAACTAAAAATTCCACCATTGTCATTTCCATCTAAACATTTTATATTATTTCTTAAGTGTCAACTGATCGATATAGCAAAAATTCAATAAACTCGTGTCTTAGTAAAATGTCTGATCCAAATAAAATGTGAACTATAAAGCAATTAATTTTATTTTCAGAACCAGGGAACCAAGCAGGCTCTGAACGCTGAGAACGGAGTTGCTGTCCTCGGCAACTTGGTGCAGGCCAACGAGAACTCCGTCAACAACCAGTACTACGCCGCCAACAACGGCTTCTACGGATACTTCGACGTCTTCAGGAAGGTTGTCGGCAGCATCGTTGACCCTAACAACCAGTACCAGGTACTTTCATGGGTATTTTTTCACAAATTACCAGTCATGTAAATTTTGCAACTACAATACCGTAATTCTCTTTCCTAAGTAGGAAAGTATTAAAACAATATATATATCTAGTAATAACTATAACAAAATGAAACATCGAAGACAAAACATATTATTTTATTGAGTATTTGGTTAAACAAAATTGAACACGACTGACAATTGCAGGCTGCTCCCGGCGCCATCGAGACCAACTCTGCTGCCCTGAGGGACCCCGTCTTCTACCAGGTCATTGCCCGCATCGTCAACTACTTCCAGAACTTCAAGAACCAACTGAAGCCCTACAACCAGGAGCAGATCAACTTTGACGGTGTCAAGGTTCAGTCCGTCAACGTGGACAAGCTTGTCACCTACTTCGACAACAACGAGGTCGACCTGTACAACGCCATCAACTACCAGCAGGGAGAGCAAGCCGAGAACTACCAGTACAAGGCTCAGCAGCAACAGCTCAACAACAAGCCCTTCAACTACCAGATCCAGGTCAACAGCCAGCAGGAGACTGACGCTGTCGTGCGTGTCTTCATCGGACCCCAGTACGACGTGCAGGGCAACCAGTACACTCTGGAGCAGGCCAGGCAGAACTTTGTCGAGATCGACCGATTCGTCACCAAGCGTGAGTGTTACTACACTTAATATTTAACTTGTACATTTACTCTGAACTGAGAGGGGCATTGATGAGAATATGAATATAATATGTGTGTAATTTATTTTCAATTAAGGAAATCTCCTAAAGTATACCTCTTGTTATATGTCATCAACATTTAAGAGAAGCTTCTCCGTCATTACATAGATTAGATTAGATTATTGAAATACTTTTGTATATTCAAGATAGCTTCATGGATTAGTTCAATGTGTATTGTCTACTATATCACTAAGAAATTCTTGTTTGCATGTTGCACAACAGTTCAGAACGGCCAGAACAAGATCCAGCGCAACTCCCAGCAGTCCACCAGGTTCGTCCAGCAACAGCCCAGCACCCGCGCCATCTTCAACCAGGCCCAGCAGGGCAACTTCTACTACAACCAGACCCAGCAACAACAGCAGCAGTACACCCTGCCCCAGAACCTGATCCTGCCCAAGGGCTCCCAGAACGGCCAGCAGTACGTGTTCGCCGTCGCCGTGAACCAGTACCAGCCCAACCAGAACCAGAACCAGGACAACAACCAGAACCAGCCCAACGACAACCGTCCCCAGGGCTTCCCCTTCGACCGTCAGGTCCAGGCCAACAACTTCCAGCAGGCCAAGAACGTCTTCTTCCAGACTGTCACCGTCTACAACCAGAACAACAACAACAACGACAACAACAACCAGTACTAAGTGAACACTAGGAACAGAATCAACATCATTTCATCATTTATAGTGAAAACTAAGTCATTTGCCATCCTAATGAACGATGAAGAAAAATAAATTTCTCGTTTCATAAATTAATTTGAGTTTTAATGCATCCTTCATATTTTTAATTAAAAAAATATTTATAGTTATAACAAACCTACAAGTAAACATATGTATTTGGAACAATTTGCCTTTCAATACTTTATTTTCTTAATTTAGAAATTGATAAAGGCCTTAATCTTTCCTTTAATGAAAATATGTTTAGTAACATATTATTTAATTTTTTAACACATATAGTTTCTTTGATTCCCAAAAAGATGGCTGTATACCAAAATAATACGCAGAGAAGTTTGTAGTTGTATGTATTTTGTTATCTAGAGCCAGTTACCACTGTTTTACATTGAAAATATTGATTCACAGGAATCACGGTAGGTTAAATGTTGATGAACTTAAAATTGTGCTCTGATACAAAATTAATGTGAGAATATCCCACTTTAAAGATAATAAATAAAAATACAAAACTTGTTGAATTTAGCGGATTATAACGTATTTGGTTCCTAAGAGTTCAATTGTAGGACATAACATTTCTTTTGCTATTTTGAAGGTCCTACCAGAGTGGTTTTTTTAAAAGATAGATCAGTTTGTTATTTTTAAATATATATAATACTAATTTGGTCATTTCTGGTAATAACAATGAATAAACAAATTTATATTCTATTATTCAAACAATTTTTTTAGAACAAAATTCTTTTGATAAATCAAAGAAAACAAGTTACAGTTTTATACATTTATAAAATTATTTGAAACTAAAATTGCTGCAATATAAAATATTGCAATAATTAATAAATTATTGGTCCAATTTCGGACTACAGATTTAAACTATGCGTTAAGAACGCGTAGCTTTTAAAGAAACAGTTTTTACAGAAATAGTAGCCTACTTTGTAAATAATTTGGGTTAAAATTGGAAGGTACACTTGATTTAAAAAATGTCAGGAGGTGATATTTACATTTATTTTTTTGGGAAAGTGGAAGTGTGCGCGATATGAAACAAAGAAGACCCGCGTAAAAATCAATACACAGTCGGTGCCGTTCAGAGGTCACCTGGAAGATACTCAGGCCACACATATAGGGTTTTGACTTTGTTTATAGTTAATACAAACCTTACAAGTCACTTTTTGTGACTGTAAATAATTATTACTACTATTTCGCTTTCGTACTATTCGTTTTCCGGTCATGACCTTGTGAACATCTGGCAGGTAGGTGTTAGCGTCGTGAAGATTGGCTTTTTTGGCAGGTGGTAACTCTTTATGAGTACCCCCGCTCCTGCGAGGGTTATGTGGTGACTCCACCGTTAAGCGGTGTATACCCAAACTAAACCCACCTTCCCCCATCCGTCCAGACGTGTATGAGCAACTTCCATACGGGCGAAAGGACTTCATTTGAGCGAACCACAGCATTAGCGTTTACCGCTGTAGCTGCTGGATTACCTCTCGGAGTGGCTAAAACAATCAAATCAGAACAGCAAATCGGAAATGCAAGTGAAATATAAGATGTTAATCAAAATATAAAAAACACAAACTTAAATTAAGAAGATTCAACGCATTGCTGTGTCAGGATTTGGCTGGGCAGATCATAGATTGGCTAGCAGTTCATTTTTCATCGTATTGTCACTTTATAATCAATTGTGTACCTATAAACTTATCAGTAGCCAATGGAAGTGTTATTTATCTTGATAAGTAATATGTTAATATTCTAGAGTCGTGAAAAATTAGTTTAAACCATTATTTTATTTAGTATTGTTGTAAGAAATTTTTGGGCCGGCTTTAAAGCGCCACCAACAAAAACAATTTTGGAAAAAATCTAATTTTTAATACTAATATTGGATTTTATCAATAAATCTATAAGCCCCAAATAATGCTATGTTATTAATGTTTCTTACGGAAGCAAACCTACTTTTCATTGTCTAAGAAATTCTTATGGAGAATATATAAATTGGTATAAACGCTTAAAAATCGAAATTCTTTAAAAATATTTGTTACGTGTTTTCCTTAATTAACAGCCTTTATATACACCATGTAAAACAACTCTCATTGCAGCAAACCTGCATACTCAGTGCTATTTAAACACTAAGATGTGAATAATATATATTATATGAAATATTAAAACGATAAAGGAAGAGTTTTTTGCATCTCATTTGAAAAAATAATATTCCGAATAAAGTTCATACTATACTGTAATTCAATATTTATTCTACCTTGTAGGGTAAAAGGAAACATTTAATGATTAAATAGAAGATGAGGACACTAGAGAGTACAAGTATGTTTGAGTTGCTGCCACTGGGCTGTGGATAATGGAGAGCATATTGAATGTATCAATATCGGTAAAAGTCCCTTCTTTTCACTTTTCAAGGTCATATATAAACATTTTGATGGAAAAGCTATACATTATCTATCAATGGTATGAACACCACTGCTATGATCTATACTCGTACATATACTCGCATAAAAAAACAAACAACACAGTATTGTGTCAATATGTCAGCATGTGTGTGTGGATATACGATAGCATCCCCCCATTGGTTTCCAGTTGGGAAATTTTACCTTTTCTGCAGTAATTTATACAAATTTGCCATGTTCAAACATATATTTATTAATCGACCTAATTTATCTTTCAGATTTATTTAGTGTATATAAAAACAATAATAGATCTAGTTCCTCCACATGTATAAAAGACGAAAGAATCATTATAAAACAATCAATTTCTAGTTTTATTGCTACTGTAGTTTTATATTTTATTAATCATATTAAGACTTTATTAAAACTAGGTTAACCGTAATAACTGAACCAACATAAATTCTTTTGTGTTTTCCGAAAGACATTCAATGTTTGTATTATGTCAAACACATTTCAACATGAAAACATGATATCTAAAATATGATTGTATTTTATTCCCCCTTTCCCGAAAGTAGAACAAGAAGGAAGTATTGTTGACGATAAGATGACAAGTGATTGAATGATGTCATACATTTTTATTTAATTTAGAGAGAGTTAAGTCTAAATCAATTATACTGTTTATATTGGGATATTTCAATATTTATGATTTAGGTTAGAATAAAGTAAAATAAAGTTTCGTGTACCCTTCTGGCCAAGGTCTTATGTTAGTTTTCAGGTCGCACTACTGCCTCTAACGTGACCTAACGACTACTTATGTAGCCGGGACCAACGGCTTAACGTGCCTTCCGAAGCACGGTGACAGTCTGAGAAATTAAATCACATGTGTCATTAAATTCATTAAATTAAATTTTGATTAGGATAATGGCTTATAATGTTTAGGGTCCTAAGTAGAATGACCCCTCTGTCTGTCTGTCTGTAAACCGACTCTGAGACCACGCTGATGGCCTATTTTTTATAAAACTTTCTACGAGGGTGTATTTTGGCAAATTTACCAGAATTGTTTACACTATTATGACTGTAAAAGGGGCTTGAAAGCTCTAAATTTGTTATTTAAATGTCATAATTTTTAGATTCTACAGTCCCTCATAATATAATACAAACCGAATGTCTAGATATTAAATATGACAGTACAAAAGTTATGAACATTTGAATGTAATTTATATTTCACGTCAAACGTAAAAGTAAAAATTGTCGTAAAAATATAGCGTTGGGTGTTATCACCTAATAAAGTCTACCTAAAATTATTTATTAAATCGGGAGGTGATGAGTGAAACCTACTGATAGTTTTCGACACATAAATTAATAGATTTTCTTTATTGTTAAAGACACAATATTTTACTACATATGTAATACTTTAGGGAAATAAAGTATCATTTCCCAATTACTTAAGTCCAGGAAAGCTCAACGTGAAGGAGTATTACATTCTGTACCAAGGACTCAAACAACGAAATATTTTTTACATGTTAATCAATATAGATTGAGTTGTAACTCCGCTTCTCATACGAGCAGAAAATCTGTTTTCAGGATGACGCAATAAAGCAAAAGTGTTTAGAGGATATCACAGTGTGGGGGGGAGATAACGCTGTAAACCTCTATTAATTAATTAACTCCGCTTTCACAGATAACCGCACAGGTTCGTAAATTAATTTTCTCTTGAATTTGTCGTTTTGCCAATAGGGCTTCAACCAAACCAACTTATAAGTATATTACCGTGTTTTAGTTAGAATTAATATTTTTATTTTATTATTTTAGCAAGCTTTATATCTTAATGAGTGAAAAATTGTCCAAGCTGTCCTTAATTGGGATTCAAATAATATTTTTTTAGTAATAGATTTTTTTAATTTGTAAAATTTGGAAAAGTCTTGAGTATAACACTGATTAAAATAAAACAATAGTAACGATACATTTAAAGGTTACCAGTCAACGAAAAAACAAAGTTTAAGTTATAAATTTTGTTATGGAAGTATTTTTTTAATTAAATAAAACTTCTAATATATAGTTGTACAAAATTTATTATTACTAGTTTTGTATATACATGATGATAACCAATTTGGCTACCATTATGATGTTCAAACCTACTGGTAAAAATATATGCTTCAAGCATTCCCTTATAATATGACGTACGAAGATATACAAACATTACAATTAAAATACAATCCATCCTAATTTAGCCAATTTCATTTGCCTCTATTCGCAAAATATATTCCACCCACTTGGACTTCTGATAAGTGTGTGGGAAGTATAAAACAAATATAGGGGTGATATTACACAATAGAAATCAGATTAAGTTTGTTGATTAAATTTGTTCAAATTTAAATAATTTGATCAGCTCAAACAGCAATTTTTGTAACTTTTTATCGAGTCAAATTAAAAGCTGTTTATCTTTCTGAACCAATTTGACCCAGGGTTTATCCGCTTATCCTAATCTCAGAGAGACTTTCTTGGAGTGAAAGTTATCTTAAAAAATTATATCTTTTAACATTAGATAGCTTCGTACTCATTAAAAGCTTTTGCAAAATACATTTTAACTTTTTTATTTTGAGTTTATAAAGTGTATGATAAACTGTATAAAGTGTATATAAAGCGATTTTAACTTACAAAAGTGAACTATTAATTTTGTAATTATCTTGCTTTGGTACCAGTGTGATGCTTTGTGTGTCGTAATATTTTTTACAATGGTTTATTGTTTTATTATTTGTTTTATTATTTTTTTTAGTTTTCAAAATGTTACCCCGATCATAAAGCCAAATTTTTACAAAACTACAAGGGAGTTTATTCATATTTATTATTTTTTTAAACAATTAAATTAGCCTCCATGTACAGTTAATGAAGATTAACGCAGTGATGAAATTGAAAGTAAATATTATCTATGTATTATGGTTGCAGCTATTAAGTGATTCATAACATCCAGAAAATAAGACTGGCTTTAAATTATTGGTTTTAATGAAAGAAAAAAATCAATAATTTATTAAATAAATTAGAAAGTAGTGAATTAAAAATTGCAAAATATTTATGAAAAAATAACAAAAATTAAACCATCGATGCTCTTCGATCAGACATCACTATATTAAGTACCTAAATATTATTTAGCTGTATGGAAACTAAAAACGGATATTTACGCTCTCAACTCGAAATAAATATTTTTGTCACAAAATAGTCTTTCAATACAAATATACTATGCTTAGGGTTGCCATTTCTATGGTCATTCCTATTTCTATACTTGAGTCACAAACCCAAACTTGTTGAGAATTTTAAGGTATATACTTGTATAAGTGAAGGATGATTGTGATGAATTTAATAAATTTTACGACATTTAGCTTTGTTACTGAAAAAGATCTTATCTATTTTATTTTTATAATAGTTGATAAGTCTATAAGTTTATTATTCTCAAAGTTTGTATAATCATTCACTGGTAGATAACAATTTCGTAGTAAAAAACGTATGTGCTCTGTAAAGTTTTATTCGTGGAACAATGTCTTATCAAGAAGTGTGTTGCGCTGAAGCTAATTGCAATATAAACACAACCCTTGGGTATCGTTAATTTCCCTTATCTTTATCCCGTTAAACCCCTCTGAGATATTGAAACAATCAGCTGGTTTAATATCCCTACTTACAATCATTCTACGCTTTTATGGGCTTATATGGGGACTGTCGTTAATTTTAACTTACAGTGGGTAAAGTAAGATAACACATTTAGAACATTTTTCGGAAAAAGGTTTCATTAACGAGTAGTTTTTTTAGATGGATAAAATTTGTTTAATGTCAAAATTTTTTCATAACTTCATTCCAGCTATGGGCCGCTATTCCCCACATCACCACGAATGTCACAAGGAAGCCAATACTGTTATATTTTGTTAAACATTTATATTTATTTATTTATATATGAATATATTTATGCATTATTAATATTATTTCAATAGACTCGTATATTCTGAAACAAAACTATTACGTAACATATTTATATGCTGTTGAGTCTGCGATTTAGTTACAGTTAATATGTGTAGCGACTGAAGGTGTTAAACAGAGTATTATATCAACTTTAAACCAGTTTTATTTTATAGTTCTCTTTAACTTACTGAAAATTACATATTTTAAAACACAGAAAACCAAAAAAAATATTGTCTTTTTGGTGTATTTTCAATGGGATCATGACAATAATCAAATTTTGTAGACACAACAAAGTAAACGGGTATCTACCTGAATACGTACCTTTATTTAAGAAATTTGTTTTCCCCCTAAAATAATCCTGAAAATTTCCTTCCACATTACGTAATGAATTCAATTGTATTGTCTTCATCAAATCAAAATCAAGTTTCAAAAATTAAATTTGATTGAACGTCTTAAATTACCTATAAACTGTCAAAATTATACTACGGTATATTAACTTGCCTCCTATATTTTAATAGTTCATTTTTCAAAATGTTAAAGGCAACGAGAATATAACTAGACATACATCATAATAGTCTAAACAATGCTTTTTTATAATTTTAAGTCTTTTGGGATTAGAGCTGATATCAAATTCTTGGTTCATTATTTTACATTATATAAAAGTATGGTATAATTAAGTTATTGCAAAATTTAATAGCCCCTACATGGAATATTTTTGAGGAAAAATAAATTGAGATCCACCATAAAGGTGTAATTTTAATTTTCCTTTTTTAGTTTGAGTCGAGTTGTAGACAATAGTAAGAGTATTGGAACGGGTATTTATACATCGAATGACGTTGCATGCTGTAGCGAAGCCATAAGTTGAAACTTCTGGAATGAAATTCAGTAACCTACTTACAAACGACTCAAGTTCCAGACATGAAGGGGTTCAACTTGTACAAGATATTGAGTAACATTATATTTCAGTATTTTCATGACAACAACTCTCTCTGAGTGAAATGTATAGGCAATCTGTTTTTAATTATGTACCTGGTCCGTAAATTTGTCGCCTTTAGCTGACTTAAAGTCCAAATTCATGTAAATCTCTCTCGATGTAAGCAAAATATGGAGATGGAAACATGGAAAATATGTACATAATATAGTATTGTTAGTAGACCAACGTAGTTCTAAGCTCAGAAAAAGTGATAGTTGTCAAGAAAAGTAGAGAACAGAACTCAAATTCGAATTTTGTATAAGTGAGCTGGCATATAAATTTTGTCTTAAAAAGAAAAATGGATAATACACACTTTGAGATAGACCATTGCATTATTTAATGTTAAAAGTAAAATCAAATTTTACAAATCATATGTTTAAAAGGTTATAAAACATCTTTTAGCTACTGAAGTAGAAACTTTGGGTGGGAGAAATTCCCCCTCTCAAGGAAATAACTAAGTTTTTTATTGAGTTCAATTGAGTAATGTAGACTATGCTGCAAACAAGTTTTCTTAAAAACTGCTGAAAATTTTGGATAATATTGATTTTTGTAGTTATCTCCATAATATTATCATTAGGTGCTCTAAGACTATGTTTCCTGTGGATGGTAAATTTAATTTTTAGATGGATCCGTTGGCAATAGACTGATAATTTAAAACGCTTCTTTCTTTAGATTTTTGACCTGGTTAATTTAATGTGGTGGTTAAATTATTTTATAATTATTTTCCAGAAAAAATAAGATATATTTTTACATTTAGAAGCTCACAAATTTTGAACCACAATGTTAAAGATATGCGCGATATGTCATATTGTTTTAGGACTCAAGACGCTATAAATTGTTTATAAATTCTTTATAAATAATAACTTTAAAGGGCACAGAGGTAAAATACCCGTAACAATTTAAACATGAGTTAAGAAGGGTCAGGATATTGGAAAATCACCCTTGTACCAAATTTTATTAAAATCGGTACATTTCTGTGGTTTTCGGTTTGTTACACATAGATAGAGATCAGCCCAAAAACACTTTATTTTGGATACATGTAGCCTCAAAACGGAGTGTTTGAAAATTTTGACTAATACATATACTTTCTTTATATATTTTGTATAGAGATGGAAAGTAAAAAACTATAAATTTTATAGATTAATTAAAAAAAGATAAACCCTTTATAGTAAACTGTTTGATCATCGATCACAGTAAAATAAAAAAAAACATTTTTAGCTGGAAAATTTAATTTTATTAAACTGCCGTGTTAACTATTCTATAAATAATCAAACTTGTTCCCTACGTTAATCGTTTGGGAGAAAAGACCTTGAAATGTTAATCTCTGAGTTTAGATTCATAAGTAACCAATACTAATTTTGTAAACAAAAGATAACGTTAAGATAAATGTGTTTAAAGTTCAATAATAATTTAAAATAATCTTCTAATATATTCGTCCCTTATGTTTGAGGTATATTGAATACATTATGTTTTCTAGTAATTAATAATATTTTTAAACATTAATTGGGTAATCCATAATATTTTATTTACAAATTATACAAAAAAATATTGTAAAATGCAGATAAAATCCTTTTTCAGTTTTCAAATATAGAAATATCAAATGCGACGTATAAATATGACAAATAAAGCGTGTCATCCGGAAATGAAACTACTACATTCAATTAAATTCATTCGAATGACTTTTAAGTAATTTCGAACAGATTGAACGAAAAACTATTTATCTGTAAAACTTGTTCTAAATACGATAAATTTGTATTGAGGGCTAGCAGATGATAGTAATCACGATGCAGTGCTGCCAACTGCGACTACATTGAGCATTCAAGCGGGTTAAATTCATCCTGCATTTAATTATCCACCCAGTGCTGCCACACCGCACACCACGAATGCTAAACATCAAATTAATTAAATTCTATTATATCTAGTACATCTATATTTTAAACCATCATAATATTCCCATATCTAATAAAACGTATTGGTCGTTTTATTTTAAAGTTATTTTGAATAACATTACACTAATTAAACCTGTTAGTTCCATCATAACGTGGTATTTTATCAATGATTGAATATTCACGTGCTTTGAGCTTTATTATAATGTAATGATGATTTAGGTTAACCTTGAAATATCAATATCTCTATATTTATTTTAAGCAAACTACATTTCGATTGTAAGAAAATAGCTGTGTCAATGTTAAGACTATTTATAGCTATTTAGACTATTTAATCAGCTGATTAGTATTTGTAAGTTATGATTAATTATTGTAACAGAAGTCATCAGCTGGCTTATAAAATTGCTCAATGATTTACAAATTATATATGGTTAGCTTAGATAGAATAAAGTGAAACATTAGATTATAGTAAAACTTTCAATAGTTGACTCTAATTTTATTTTAAACTCATACCAAATCAAACCACAATGTATTTTTGTATGTATTTCTAGAATAATTTCAAGTTTACTTTAAAGTAAGTGTCTGAAAGAATAAACCTATAACTTAAAAAAAATTAATCTCTGATTTGGTTACAGTTTAATATTTTTGATTTTAGTGACGGTAGAATAAATGTTAATGACTTTTGATGTTTTTTTTAATTCATTAGTGTATTTGTTATGATTAATTATTTCAAATGATGACATAAAATAAATTTGATTAAGATTATATAAAACTGATAGGCCCTCTCTCAGGGCTGTCTATTAAATATTGTGGACTATGGTGTCGTTCAGGTAGGTAATCTTGGGCCAGTTTTATTTTTGAACGTCAGATTTACTGTGGTGTTTTGAAAGCGGGGTTTAAGAAATCTAGAAGGTATCCCTCTGATCTGTTGTTTCATGAAACAAAACCTTTTTCAATTCGAAAAGTTTTTTTAAGGATCAGTTTCATTTTCAATTATCCTGGTTCATTATTTTCCCCTATTTTACATCACCACAACACAAGATATGCAACCAGTGTTGGAATTGTTGCTATCCAACAACAAAAATCCTTTTGAAAAACAAATAGCTTTTACATTCCACGTATAATATTTCGAAATTATTTATCTCATTATAGTAACATTAGGATATTTAATTCTCACGTTTTCATAATTAAGCTAAAGGATTAGTTATCGACAATCAGCGATGAGGAGGCCGTGTCTCTTAACTCCACTGACTGCAGCAGACCCTCCAACAACTGACAAACGTTTGACTTGGACTGACTGATCCTGTCCGTCTCCCAATCAGCTCAGAACGATATTGGTTTGTTGGTATCATCTCACTGTACTCTTATACTCGAATCATATACATTTATTAAGCTATTTTCTATCTTTTGCTTTTTCTTTATCTACATATATTTTACTGTGGAAGAATAGTTTTATTAGGGGGCTTTCTCTACTTAATTCATAATTTATATACATTATGTCAACTTTTTAAAAAATATAAATATTTTTAATAAAAACAACTTGGACCTACGCACAGACCATTCTAGGTCCATGTAGGAGATTCCTTACTTTTTAGGTTATTTTTATTATTCACTTATAATGTCTACGTTTAGATTTTTTCTGTTTTTTTTTATTTATTCCTGATATCAAACATTTGGAAAATGTGCTCAATATATTTTGTTTAGTTTTTAGAATATATTTTATTTTGGCTTTGACTATAGTATTTACAATAAGAAAATTTATTTGAGCCCTGTGTTTTGGATGCGTAGTAGACTACGACGCAAATATTGTGGTGGTGAAGAACGGCTGATGTGTTGTTTACTTACCGGCTGACAAAAAAATAAAATAAATATAAATATAAACAATATGTAAATTATAAAATATGTAAAATCTCGCGCATCTCAGGGCTCAGATGACACTTGACGAACTGGACATATTTTCACTTGAAAAATTATTAAATGCTGCCAAATGATGTAGCTTTCAAATTAATATATAGATTAGTGTTATACAATAAATAATTAACAATAAATCTTCTAACAATTCGTTGGGGGGGTTGCGAAACAACCCCCTTTCATTGAACGATTTATCTAGATTTCGAACTAAAACTCATATAAAACACATATAAAATTATTATTTATATATATGTATCCAATTCCATATAGATTGGACCATTTTTACGACAGTTGTCCAGTAAATTTGTATACGTATATGTGTATATATAATAAACGGTGATGGAAACCTTTGAACGGGAAAACTTAGTTTCGGGTCTGAGTTTTGTTATAACGAGGATGGTAAAAACTTCATTTCATATAAAGAATTTGCTCAACTCAAAAATTTTCCTTTAAAAAATCATGGGTAGATCAACGTTTTCAGAGTCTAATTTACATTCTTTACATTCGGAAGCAGCGCCAGATGTGGATGTATTATTCAGCAGACCAATCGCGTTATCCTCAGGAATTGGAACTTACTCATTCGATTACTACCGACAAATGTGAGATTTTTAAATAAACTTTTCTTATTACTCTTTGGACAGTGTTTTTTTAATTTAATTTACGTGAACTTTTTTAATTTTTTGCCGTAAGAATGATCATCTGACAGAAAAAGATACAGTTTATTTTACCCTCAGACATTTCTGAAGGTGGCCAATGTTATTGTAATGGAGAATATTAAATAATGAATAGCTTCCATATTTCTCAACCGTTTTCTATGAAACTTTGTATGCAGTGTAGAGTGACATCACCCAAAAAACCCACTCAGTTTTGGTATGATCTGAAGGGGACGTCCCCCAAAAGTTCTAACAATTATTTTAACATGTTGTTAATTTAAGAAGTTGTATAATTTGGATGATTATTTTTGAAAAAAAAGAATCTACAAAGCGTATTTACAAATTGCAATAAACAACAAAGAATATGTAGTTTACGAAATATATCAAGGACAAAGCACACCCAGAAGTATCTGGATGATGACCAAATTGATGATGATGCTTATCTGTACTTATCCGGATGTTAATTAATTGTTTAAATATATGTTTTTTCTTCTGAACATATGTTGACATCATCATTCCCACTATGCGGGCATCAGATGAAGACATAGGTATAAGGTATACTTTCTTCGCTGCTCTCTCCATGTTTTACTTTATCCTATTTTTTATCAGTTTTTCTGACATAATATCAAACCAAAATAAACATGAAATGATGAATAAATAATGTTAAACAACTTTATATTTATAAAAATTATATATTTAGATTTAGAAAACAAACTCTGTGTAGGTATGACTAAGTATAAAATATAATTTAAACGATTTTACCTAATTGTTTTTACTTGGATTATTTCTTCCCTCTTCCCTATATGTTACTATATAGGTACATATAAACTATAAATTATCAAACTTAAGGAGAATAATTATTCCAAATGATTGAGTAATTTTAATAATATATTTAACGAAAGAACGGGCAACTGTATGATTCCCCTTTTACTAGCTAGAAAACGTGTAGTGGCCTGTACTCAAAAACGTTCCCCGTCGCCATTAAACAAAATTCAAACCGATCTAACAGCATCTTAACAGTAATCGAAACCTAACAGTATCTCTGTCTGTGACCTATATAATCAGATGGAGTAGAACATAAAAATATAACAATAATGTTCTGTCATTCTGAAGAAAAACATGTCTTATTTTACTTTTGAAGGTAACACAAAGGTTTACTCACTTGTTCACGAAACGACGCATTTCATTGTAGCTCCAAAATCGTGTGTACCCTTCCTCGCGAAACTCAAAAAACTACCCCATCGGGTTGTAGGCGTCGACTGACTCAGACTTGGGCTCTCACCACTGGTTTACGAGATAAAGCCAATTTTAAAAAGTGCTCCGGTCTCCCTATACATATAATTTCTACTCCACATTTATTTCTTTTTCATCTCGATATTCCTTGTCCACTTTTAACAATAATTTATTTCTCTTAAAAATGCATCTTTTTTAATCTCAAAGAAATTTAAATTGTAATGTTTTTGATCATTTAACAAAAAATGACAAAGTTAAAACGTTTACAGAAATTCCATTGTTTTCACCTGAATTTTATTTGTCAATAAGAATGTTCATGTACAGTAATCTTATAACTCTGTGATAAAAATACGGTTTAAAATGGAATTTCTCTGATTTTGTAAGCTACTATGTTCCCTGTCAACATTCGTCAGTTTATCGGGTTAATATGATGATTTGTGTTAGTTCACCAGTGAAATTGTATTTTCCGTCAATATTTTACCATAATTTAGAATTATTACTAGTATCTTATTATTTTAAATCTCTAATTTTAATAATTAATTTCTAATCTCCAAATATATTATTTTCAAATTTGATCCCATTTAAAATCCTATTAAATCTCGCTTAGATTTCAAACATTAAATCACTATGAAATTTGTAAATAATAAGTAGAACTTAGAACAATCGTATAAGCCATTAATTAAGGACCTAGACTTCAAAAATGTTATTGTATTTCATCTAGTTTTTGCAATATCCATGCAATTTGGCTAGACAAATCAATACTCTAGTTGTTACGAACTGAAATACTCTCACATTAAGTTTACACATTACAGTTTTTAGTTTTTTACCTTTCAGTGCGTCTATTACTCCCTAAAAGTAACGAACCAATTCAATAACAATAATATTTAACATTTTAATCAAACTCCAAATAAATGGTTTATTAGCCATAAATGTAATTTGGCTCTTGATAGCCTGATAGGCTTTGTTACTCTAGAAATGATAGACTGAGATGGTGGCGTCATCCTGTAATCCAGCTAATTGGAGGTCACGAATTGTGGATAGTTGTGGATAGGTGGATGTAGTGTTCTCTTGTGTGAAATAACGTCCGCATTATTGAATACTACGTTAATCCACAAAGACCATGCTTACAATTAGACTAATTCGTAATTCAGAGGCGGTGGTTCGGATTCCACGTTAAACTGTAGGTCCCTTAGTTGCCATCGGCTGTTGGGCTATTAATTAACAGTCCTGTCTAAGGAACATGTCAGCCTTAGTCAGTAACAAGACAACAAGATCGCGCCACAATCATCTTACACTCATACTTGGCTTAAAATACCTACCTTGGTCGCCATTTCAATAATCTAATCTAATCTTGAAAAATATTGTGTTGGCAAAATACATAGGGTAGTTGCATATTGTAACAGAGCGAGTTATAGCCTTCATGCATCTCATATTAACTGTGTTCTTTAACTTTAAGAAAGGTCCTATAAATCTTTAAAGAGAGTTCTGAGGCGCCGGCCGCTGATTTCTACCCAGCAACCATTGAATTACTGGGCTAATACTACTCCTGAGATACCGTGCCGGTATTTAGATTTTTAAAGCGGACATTTTCCATCACAATCAGTAAAATTAAAGTTTCACTCCATTTTTACATGTGTAAAATGATACCACTGTCAGAAGAACAAGAAACTTAAACATAACAAGACTACATAATCTGAACTAAGACGGTACAAATCTAAAAACCAAAATGTTTAAAGCACTCAACAAACTTACAAAAATTACCAAATTAAGGACACTGGAAACGAATTCTAATTGTATGCCAACTCATAGTAAGGCTTTTAAAAGGCATTATGTAATATAGAAGTCAAAAATGGATGAAAGTCCATCGTTTGTTGCAGGTTTTTTCCGCGGCCATTTTGTTTCCGGCACTATTGTCGCTGAGCTCCGGGGACACGCCCACTAGTAGTCTCCAATCAGGTTTTTATTGGACCCTTGTTACATGTGGAGGTGTTTCGTTTCTTGTGTGCGTTACTTTTTGGCTGCTTTAAACATTTTGATTTTCAGCTTTGTACCAGCTCACCTGAGAGCCGAATCAGATTCCAGATCCCAAAACGTCGTTAAACCTGATTTTACTAGTCGTGATGTTAAATGTCTGCAATAAGTTCTTCTTATGAAAAATTATGTTACTAGGTCCTATGTGAGCAACGGTGGCGTAGTTGCTAGTGTAACGGACTCCGAACAAGAATCAGAGAATATTGGTTTACATCCCCAAATAGATTGCGAGACAAATTTTTAAATAGTGACGTCATATGACTATAACGACAGCTGTTTAGAGGAGCTGAAAACATTCCCTTTGACATATCCATGATGTAACCTATATACCCGAGGGAAGTGAATAAAATAATTTTTTATCAGCACTGACCACCAAGGACAGAGTCTGTTCACCCCAACTTTTGCATGATTCGTTCCCGCGCAATGATCTGTAGTCATGTGTGCTGGAAAAATAGATAGAAGAGGCTGCCACTCTCTTTAAGAAACTCAAATAAATAAATCGTGTTACAAGTAGTGGCTTACTAGAAAAGTTTAGAATTAGTCTTAAGTCTTTTCAGGATAAAATATTTCAAATTTATATTAATACTTTCGTTTGAACAATCGGTGGAAGTCGTGGAAACTCGTATTTTCACGAATGTCGAAGCAAACAACCATTACAATGTTTGTTGAACAACTCGGTGAGACAAAACCTGCCGAACCTCTTCGCTCTTGATTTTATTTGAACAAAACCTCTCATGGGAATGCATTCTCAAATAGTGTGTTTTATTTGTTCTTTTACAAATTTCCACGATGTTATAAAGCACCATTTTAATTTCAGCTTAGTATTTCCATATAGTATATGAATTCAGATCCATAAAAATTAAACCTAAAATTGAAAATAAAGATTGAGGATTAAAGATGTTCCGTCCTTCCAGTTTTATACAACTAAATATGTGTCTGTAATTTAAATAAATCGCCATTTACTTTCTTCCTCCATAGTAAAACTATTTGAATTTAATTTGACGTCTCCATTTTGAGGATCCAAAATAGTTGTTTTCAGACTGATGAATTCTCTCTGTGTAACCAGGTCTTATGTAAAGCGGGGCTGTCGGTGCGATTTTGAATAAAGTTTGGTACTGAAAGGTGGACTTTGGAAATAACTTAATCCCACGTACGTTTAAAAGAGACTGTGTTCTTAGTGAAAATAAATTAATAAAATATTTTGATTATTCCGAGTAAAATCAGTTCTAAAATCTAAATATCGTTTTATTTTAAAGTTTACAACAAAATGTGTACAAAGAGTTTGTACATAAAATTAAATTTAAGGTAAACTACGTAGAATAATGTACTCGTATAAGAGCGTTTAAAAATATTATTAACTGAAAGATATTAATTCTTGACCTATTTCTTTTTCATTCAACTTAAGATACGGTATGAATATGAGGTCTCATTAGCCAAAAAATCCCTTAAAAAAGTTTTTCATCTCTTACAATTTTATAGAAAATTGTTTAATAATTTTCTTAATATGCATTTTTGAATGCAACACCTTTATCAAACTGGTAATTTGCAAATTTGTAAGTGTTAATTCATTTAAACCTTTTATTTGGTTCGGATAACACTGCCATAGCTTGAAACCGGATTCCGTTCGACCAGTGAGATAGATATTCTAGCAACAAAGTAGAATTCGCTCAAAATAAGAGTTCAGTACAGTGTTTTAAAATAACAACATAAAATATGTTCTAACAAAATAAAAAATATATCACAAAACCTAGAACGAGAGACCAAGCTACCTAAAAGGTTATACAAATAAAAACGCTGTAGTACGTCAGAGGTAAGATGGCATGTTCTTATTTATGAAATTTCCGTGAATAACTTAATTTTCTCGTTCTAGATTCACAGATTTTAACGATCATTCTGAATGTTTTACCTGATATAGTAACATCCTGAATTACTTACATTTAGCTAGACTTGTACCAAACATTTCCCCTTATTTTTATACGGATATCATGTTACGGCTAAGGCGCCATGTTCATGTAGAAACTGTGAAAATCAAAATGTTGGTATTTACGTGAAGTTGTAAACGGCGTTCAACCGAATGGTTGTAGTACGAAACCAAAGTATAAACTACTGTATGATTTTTTTACTGTAAGTTTTTAACTATTAAGTAAAATTGGTTCAATGAGTTTGAGCCTATTTTATATTATTAAGCCTAATTGTTAACTGTACGTCTGTTGTTTAAAGTAAAGTTTTCTGTATGTTATTGCATTTCATTTTAATTTAATCCATTTTCTATACTTGGGGTGTAATCATCTTTGAATACATATAGTGACACCAATCTCAACACACCTTTACCAGCTGCAGGTGTATATTCCGTTAAAAACCACTCCCCTACAAACTGCATTTACTTAGAGTCCATTACTGAATCGCCACACCGTATGTCACGGATCGTCTCAGCTCCCAGGGGTAGTTTTATATAGTTTTACTTATAATTAGGTCAGATGAGGCTCAGGTAGTGATGACTGGGTCGGTACCGGTAAATGTATTCCACTATCGACCTCGTGGTTGTCTAGGGAATCAGCAAACACTGTCGCGATGCCAACTTGAACACAGCGCTACTGTACGTTCAAAACAAACTTATATTTCACCACGTTTTTGCTCTGTGTCCAAAACTAATGTCTGGGGGAGTTTTTACCTTACAAACATAAATTTAACTCAAACTTGTCCGATTAATATTACGTATTCCATATTTTTTCAGTTTATGACTACAGTTTTAGGTCATAAACTGGGTGAGTGATCAAACGGTACAATTTAAAAGCACGCCCATCATAATTTGAAGGTTACCCAATTTGATATGTCATATCATTCACCTGACTCACATTTCTCCTTTACCCTCTAGAAGGTCTGTGTCTTAGACACAGCGAAACTTTGATTTATGTAAACCGTACAATCACTTATCAATAAGTAATAGTAAAAATGACCTTGGGAATTAGTCCAGATAGGATTAGACCTTAATAATGCATTACCAATAATGTTTAAAAGTATAAACTATAGAAATAAAATTATAGTTTTATGCGTTTTGTCTGTAATCACGTAAAATCGCTAATCCCAAATAAACTTCGTATATGTAAGTAAATGTGCAGTTGATTATTCAATCGAGTTCAAAATCTTGTCAAAACTGCTTATAGGAAGAGGTGTCTAGGGGAGATTTTTATGTCAACAAAAGGGTTTTCGAAGGGATGTTTTCTTCTTAAAATCATATTGCCATTAGCACCAATGTAATCAGATCGAAAACAAACAATTTCGTAATTTGAATCTTTTCTCTATTTCAGGCTGATACAGAGTTATAAAAACTAGTAAACACAGTACAATAATTCGAAAATATTAGGTACTGTGCATGTATTATGCTCCAATGCAGTGCTTTAATATGAGAGAGGATTATATATCTATACATAAACACGTACAAGGATCTTGAAAACTGAATGACAACTGAAGAAAACTAATCTCATCTATGAATAAAAAATCAGATCTAGTTAGGTATTATGTCCAGAAAATCCATTGGGCTTTAAAGAGGGAAATTAAAAAAAACTAAATCCAAACGGCTGTTTATAAACACTGTTGACAGTCTTTGTGACATTTATTGTAGATTGAAGAACTGTCACCAACAATAACAGTTCAGATATATTGTATACGATGTGTTCCTGTGTAAGATGCAAATAAATGTTACAGATTTTAGGTATCTACTAATAAAATAATAAATAAAATATTAAAAATCAAGCATATTTTAGAAACTAAATGACGTAAAACAACTGTATAACAGATTGTTTCGCGTGAATATGTTGACTTCAGTTAGAATAAACTTGACAAGCTAATTAATCAAGTAGACATCATTTGATCGGTTTTGAGGATTAGTGTTAAGCCAAATAAATGTTCCACGTTCAAACCGCAGGCGGAGTACGATATTAATGATAGACCTACAAGCCTAGGAAAATTAGCAAAAAACTGCTAATGTTTAACTAGTCAATTTAGAGTATTCTCTTTTGATATGGCTACGTCTTAGTTCTAGTGCGTGTTGGCAATTCGTAAAACCAAAATTAGAAACAGCAATATAATTTGGTTGGTGACGTCATAGTTTGATTTTAAGAACAGATGTTTGGATTAAGTATAAACGTTCCTTCTAGACTTATCCATAATGGAACCTATTCCCCACAGGGAGTAAATTTTGAATTTTCAATTTAACCAAATATTTTTAAATCTATATCTATAAAAGAGGATGTTTGTATATATGTATGTATATATATTTGTATGTTTGAAGTTTATGCGCTCGGACACCGTTGGACGATCAATTTATGGACCGATTATGGATCATCAATTTTGTTGTAGCTCAATTGGGTTTCACCCTAGAAACCCAAAAAGGATCCCATACTGTGGTACCAGAACTTTTTTTACATTATAACTATTTTATTTTCAACAGCTGATTAATTCTATATCGGTTAGTTGAAGATATACTCCACAAATCGAAGCACTTGTATTTGTTTATGTTTTCTATTTTGTTTACATTTTTGTTTTAAGGTTATGCGATTGGCTAAACAGTTTACATTTTAACTGTGACTTCTTCTTGCACATTTCGATACTGTGTTACATTATTTTAGTTTATAATGGTATTTACTTATTTATTTAGGTTATGTATTTAGTTTATAATGGAATTTCACACGCACATTCTCTAACCGCCATTAAATGTATTATAATTACTAAGGACTGCCGACAACAACCACGGGGGCCTGGGGGCCGATCAACCAGCTAGCGAAGCTAGTAAATCATATAATTCATTTGTCGTTGGACGTATTTGCGAAAATACACCTTTTTGATAGACGAACGAATTAAGACTCCCTACATATCACGTTGGTTTTGATAGCGGAGTCAACGATTCCGGTTTTAATAATGTTCGATGGATCATTGGCTCCAAATTGTTAACCTACTATGTGCTGCTAAGATGTCGTGGTGCGCGCCCATTGGAGACTTAATGAAACGATGAGATATGTCTCTTCTTGGATGGAGGATCACCACCTGAGCTTGGCAACCGAGAAAACTGAGATTGTCATGATGACAGGACGTCAGATTCCGACTTTGGTAAACTTTCGTGTCAACACGGAATATATTCGGTCCAAGCCAGCCGTGAAGTACCTGGGGGTTAGACTTGACACCAAGCTTTCCTTCAGAGAACAAATCAAGTATGTGTCAGAAAAGGCGGCAAGGTCGGAAGGCGGAAACTCCTTCTGTCCGTCACAAACTCAATCCTTCTTTACGGAAGTGAGATTTGGGCGGACGCTCTCAAGAGGGAGTGCTACCGCAAACAGGTGGGAGCGGTGCAAAGAAGAGCCGCGTTGAGGATCTCCTCAGCTTACCGGACGGTGTCGGAGCCGGCTGCACTGGTGGTAGCTGGTGTTGTCCCAATCGACCTGTTGGCCCAGGAAAGGAGAAGTGTGTATATCACCAAGTCCGAACTTGGCGCCGGGGAAGCGACATGGGTGGCCAGGGAAGGCTCCATGCACCAGTGGCAAGAGAGGTGGCGAAATGAGTCTAGAGCGGCTTGGACGCGGAGACTCATTCCGGACCTGTCTGTGTGGGTTGATCGTGGGTTTGGGGAAGTAAATTTCCTCATCACGCAGTTCCTCACCGGACATGGGTTGTTCCGAGCCTATTTTCACAAGATTGCTAAAGTGGATAGTCCGGCTTGTATTTACGGGGACGGTGTCCACGATGACGCGTTTCACACGTTCTTACAGTGTGACCGGTGGGCAGTTCTAAGGAGGCAGCTTCTGCTGGAGATCGGAGAATTTTCGCCGGACACCGCAGTAAAAAAAATGGTGACATCTCTTGAGAACTGGACTCTCATCACGTCCTTCGTGGAGAAAGTTCTCAAGAGAAAGAAACTTGAAGATCCGTAACATCCTGGATCTTCCCTCAGAAGGCTAAATTGGAGTTGAAGTTCGTTGAGCTTTAAATACGAGGCTCCACTTTGAGGTTCATGCCTTAATAGGTTATTACGAAGTGGTCAACAGCCTGAGGCGAGGAGTTTTAGTTGGGTGCGAATCCCACACACCGGGGAGTGCACCGTTCTCCTCCCTGATGATGCGTGAGAGCATTTCCCCTCGAGAAAAAAAAGAGAAAAAAAGATGCCGTGGTGTAATGCTCAACGACCAACACGCAGACCCGGCTTCAAATCCACACTGAGCATTATGATTTTTTTTCAAAATACAGCACAATAACCTACTGATTACGAACGGGGTGCTCTGAGTTCGTCCATTAATTTATAATACTCTTTTAATATTTGATTGTACTCGTAGCATATTTCATCGAGCAACAAAGTACCGTTATTTGTTTTTGGAAAAGATCAAAATTTACACCACATTTATTAATAAAAATTGATACAAAACTTCGTATACTACTTATCGTGGTTACAATCTTCAACTTTCTTTTTGTTAATATTTTGGCAAAACTAGTTATACACCTTGATATACGCGTTGTTAAGGTATACTAATGTATAGAAATATTTAAGTTTTGGTATTTCATAAGGAATTACTCATATACAGGGTGTTTCAGAATTCCCTACCAATACTCTAGGGTAAGAAACAGTTCCTGTTCCAGTAAGAAAAGTTCCTGGGTAAGAAACATATCTAAATATCATGTTTAAATTGTCCGGAAGTCAGTTATTCACACAGCCTCCATTTTGTTTTTTCACTTATATGGTAGCTTTAGTGATAGGTGACCACTAGAGCTTAGTTGCAGTGCATTTCAAGGCATGCGACTAAAGTCTGCCACAACAATTCATATAACATACAAACAACATACAAAGCAGGCGGAGACTGTTGCATTGTTGTGGCAGACTTTAGTCGCATGCCTTGAAATGCACTGTAACTAAGCTCTAGCGGTCACCTATCACTAAAGCTACCATATCTCAGTTAATATTTGTCTAATTTAAAACAATTTGGTGTAAATCGATTTGTAATTACATTACCTAAAAAAAGTTATTCTTGTAAATTTTCTGTTAAATAAACGGTTCATGAGTTATTTGAGAAACAAACAATTTTAAAATGGCCGCCATTTTGTTTTATGAATTTGAGAAATTGTCATAATTTTTGTAGCTTTGTCTATTTGCCATAAATGTTTGTAAAAAGTTTCAATTCCGTACGTTCAACCATTATTCAGAAAAAATTATAAGTGAAAAAAATGGAGGCTGTGTGAGTAACTAAGGACTTCGGACAATTTAAATATGATATTTAGATATGTTTCTTACCCAGGAACAATGCCCTAGAGTATTGGTAGGGAATTCTGAAACACCCTGTATATCCCTACTCATTCGACATGGTTTTTCAAGCACAGAAAGCAAATGATTTAACTTGTAATATTGTGACACGACTGGTCATAGAGGTTCATTTAGTTAAGGACTACTGAACTATATAAACAAATTCTAACTTTAGTATTTCTCAAGGTAGCAAACCTACTTAGGGGTTTCCTATACTTTTCTCATAAAGATCAAGTAATTAATGTAACTGTATTTAACTCATTATTATGGGCTATATTATATTAGGCTTATTGCTTACTTTAAATCTTCATAATTAATTCTTCAATATATAAATATGCCCTTAGTATGTAGATGTGATATTAAGAGCTTACTTTATAATGTTGATAATTTGTTTGGCAATTTTAAAATATTATACAAAACTGTCTATTTATGAAAATATTAAACAATTAAAATAATTCCAAAACTAAAAAAAATCAAATATTTTAATACTTTTCTAAACTTTATGATTCAGTATATATACGTTTTTATCTAGGTTGTGATAACATGACATGAAAAAGGGAGATAAAACCTAGAGTATGATAAAGGTTATCGATAGCGGTTTTGCATGTTGGATGCCAACGACTTGCACGATATGGCTTTGACATCACAAAATAAAGCAATCAATGGTTCTTACAGTTATTTTAAAATAAAACATAATGTACAGTTTAGTAGATTTGTTATGGACTTAAAATCTCTTATAGATTTACAGATACTTTGTAAGAACGTTTTTAGTCAACAAAAGTATTTCATTTTAGTGATTTTTAAATGAAAATGATTATAAAATGATAAAACACAATAGAAGATATGCTTCTATTTGAGTTCTATTTTTGATTTTTGAGGTTAAATTTATGATGGTAGATCCATTATGACTTTAACAAAACAGTTTATAAGCAGCATCACACCCAAATGAATCTAAGGTGCCTTTTTTCGTCAACTATGAGGGATAACGAAATGGGATTAATTACGTATATTAAATAAAAATAGTTTTATTCAAATTTTCTAAATTAATACCGTAGGTATTTTTAAACCCCTGGATTTAAATATTCAGTTGATAAAAAGTATTAATAAATAACAATTCTTCATGAAGTTAGGCTAGGTTTATGGCTTATAAATTGTACAAGAGTTTTGTTTCCTTTTCTAATTTTTCTAACTACAGAATAAGAAGTTATTCTAGTTTGGTTTTTGTAATATTTTCTTAACCCTAAACATAATTAGTTAGTTAATCAAACACACTCTTAGCAACACAGAAATCTTTGAATTTCGCGATTATATTTGGTATATACTCCATTATTGTGATATTGTATATATATTAGTTGTATTTCAATGGGTTTCTAATAAATGAGTTCCCCTAGTAATGACCTAAATATCTTGCTAAGTTCTATCTACTGAAGTTAATAAAACTGTTTTTAGCAAATTTCCCTCAGCAAAGATGCTATTGCTGTAGGTTGAAGGCAGGGCCAAAGTTTGAGACTATGATAACTTATCATTTTATGGAGTGGCCACAAAAAGAAGACTACGAAACCCATAGTTAGTTAATTTTCATACTTATTTCAATATTAAATTATTAAAATAATAAATCACATACCAATAATAGTCTGATCGTAAACAAGTTTAGCAGATAATAATCATGGTGAAAATATAATTTTTTATGTTTTTTATGTAGTGGCAGCGAACCTGCTTACTCATCATATATGTTTTTCTTAGGGAGGGGAACCAAATTGTTATAGATTCCATGTTATTTTAAAATATTTTTGTTAAACTTACAGACTCATCTAATTATTGATAAATCTAAATGTTTTTGTTCCTCGTAACAACAAACTTACTTATTCTTTTCAAATGTTTTCTTCAAAACCCTGAACAATCGTAAAACGATAAGAAAAACCAACGGTAATTGTAAACCCTATTGTAACCATTCTAATTCCTTAAGGTTCAATTTCCACTCGTGGTTGAATTAATTTTACTAGAATGCAATTAATAGGTTTAACAACGATACCTTTTGTCTGACGTTCGATTCATAATCCTATATTGTGAACATTTAGCAACGATATATTAAAACTACACAGACCAAGTTTGTAGCTCAGTGATAATGAGATAACCAAGTATTTAAAACAAAATTGGATTCAATAAAGAGCTAACCGACTCATATCAGATTATGAACAGTCACCTCTGGCTAACATTTATGCAGCAGCAAACTACTTACTCTTTCATTTTATATCTTATAAAATTAAATATAATTGTTTAAAATTCTAAAACTTATTTTTAATTATTTTATTATTGATTTTCAACGCTGAAGATTCGTAGTATTGAAGCTATGGTAGGTCTCATGGTAATCTTTTTTATATTTAAGCTCGGGAATGTTATTTTTTCGTCTTTAGGTGCCATCCAAAAACAATAGTCGTTAAAAATTTTTATATACATATGTGTTTATATGTAGGCTATATGTATATATGTATATATCTATATATGTATATATGTGTGTCTGTGAACACGATAACTCTCGTAAAAATGGTCTGATTGAGACCAAATTTGGTAGAGACGTGTATTTCTACAAATGTCACAAGTTCGAAACCAGAATATCGTCAAAGGGAACTAGTTTTTGTACCCCGATTTTGGGGCTTTTTGCGTTTTTCACATGTAATTTTTATAAATTTCTAATTTTATATTTCACCATTGGAATCAGCTTAAAAAACTACACAATTAAGTGCCTTAAAGCTTTTCTCTATCTCCAACGGTTACCGAGATATGAAAAAATCTAAACACAGTACATTGTATTGTAGGGCTCCAATGTTAATCTTATGGAGGATAGGGAAAAATTAATATTTCCCATATTAATCAATATTTTTTGATAAAACTTGATATTTAGCTTCATGTGGTTGATATCTATCCATATATGTTTAAAATCATAGTTATGCTTTTATCATGGCAGCAAACCTGCATACTCTTTTCCCATATTAATCATATAGGGAATAGGCAAACTCCTTTATTTATGGACAGATGTTGATGAAAGTTGGTATGAATGTTAAGATAAAAATTATTTATGGTAGAAATGACTCCTTTCAGTGTACCTCACAGCAGCAACCTGCGCACTCTTTCCCATATCAATCTTATGGAGAATAGGCAAATAATTCTCATGTTTATGGACAGATTTTGATAAAACTTGTCATATATTATTATTATTATTATATTATTGATTTGGAAATTCGCTGAGTACGCAGGTCTGCTGCGACGGGGGTATTTATTTTATTGAAAGATTATCTGTCAAAGACTGGCCTTATTTAGAATAGAAATAAAAAATAGGTTAGGTGAAAATAGGTTAAAGCAATAACTAAAATTTTACCGAGAAAATTTCTTTAAAATCTTTACTTTCGGTAACGGTTTAATTTTTAACTATGATTGTGATTATGCTTTGATGCGTAAATATTTTTACCAAACCAAAAATACAATTTTAAATCTTCCATACGATTATCAACTAAGTAAAAAGTATTAATTGGTGGTGTAACTTTTCTTTAAAACCCTGAACAATCGTAAAACGGTAAGAAACCCAACGGTAATTGTAAACCCTATTGTAACCATTCTAATTCCGGTTCATTTTCATCGTGTTAATTATTTTACTAGATTCATTGGTTTACCACCGAGCTTCTGTGGCGTTTCCTAATATTAAGTGATTATTGATATATTAAAACTACACAGACCAAGTTTGTAGTTCAGTGATAATGAGATAACCAAGTATTTAAAACAAAATTGGATTCAATCCAGAGCTAACCGACTCATGTCAGATTATGAACAGTCACCTCTGGCTAACATTTATGACTTTACTCTATTACGATACCTCACTGTCTTTTAACTAGTTTAGGTTCACTCGACTCGTAGTCATATGGTGGAGGTAGTTATTAGTATTATTTGGAAATAAAGAAAAAAATCAACTCAATGATTTACACTTACGAGGATAAATATTATATACATTTTTTAATTTATTAATCATTACTAAACTTATTGAGTTTGAGATTGTTAACTAAAACTAATTTTCAATATTTCAATGATTTATCCTGATTAAGTTAGCATTCTGTTATTATTACTCATTAATTAAACTATTAAAAGTGAATATACAAGAGTGCATTAAGGTCATTGATGAACGGTGGTCATATTCCACAATCATGATCTAAGTATATAAAACAAAGTCGTGTTAGTTACACGCATTATAACTCGAGAACGGCTGGACCGATTTTAATGATCTTTGATTTTTTGGATTCGTCTCTGCTCCGGTCATGCTTTAGAGTTTTCATTTTATAGCGTTTTAAATTTCTAATGTTAACCTTATGGGGAATAAGTTTGTTTATGCTTGTTATGCAATATGCTTTACTATCCAATGCCATATGAATCATTCATTAATGTAAAACTATGAAGTAAATATGTGCTGTACAAAATGAACAGCATTATTCACCACGTTAATAGTTTACGGGTTTTGGGAATTATGTACTATTTATATATTTTTTTATTTTCTGTATGATTAAAAGTCACGTATTTATATGTTTGCCAAATAAAATAATTACAATGTTTATATATGTTAGGTTTATTATAATAATCGGCTGTTGAATATTTAAAGCTTTCACAACGAAGCCGCAATGCTATTTGACTTCAGGACATGGCCAATCTTAAAGTTAACATGTATTTTCTGTTAGGCGTTACGAAGCTCGCCGGGTCAGCTAGTATTTAATAAATTCATATTTAATTAGCTATCGGAATTAATTTAAATAAGATATTTCATGGATGCAAATTTAACTAGAGGATTATCAAAGTCAATAAATTAAATCAAGAAGGCTCAATTAGTTAAGTCTATAATTAAAATGTCAGATCAGCCTGGATATTCTTTTGAGAATATATATTTAGTTAAATATAATAATATAAACTAATACCTACTCAAAAGACCACAAAAATATTATATATTTGCTATTATATCCCTATAATATTTGAATGATTTAAACGTTTAATACATATAAAAGACATTTTTGGAATTTAAACCATTAATCGAATTGAATGTACAATGAAATATATAGTAATGAATAAACCATCTAATGCAAAGCTACAATTATTATCCAATGAATATTCCTTAAATGGAATTAATATCAAGATTTAAGTTACCTAAATATACTACTTATAGAATGTCTCTATTATTTCCAATGAATGAATATGTATCCAATCAAAATCACAACGTTAGTGTAATGTTTTTTACGCATATGTTTTTTTCCTGATAAACAGTTAGGAAGAGGTAAAAAGTTTAAGATAGTTGCGGAAAAGAAAATAGAAAGAAGAAAATTATTTACCATCAGTGTAGCAAGCGTACACATTAGCACATTAGCAAAGATCTGCGCACTGAAGTGATATACTCCAATGAATTCTAAATCAACTATGTAAGAAGCAAGAAAGTACAAAGATAACGTTCTAACAGGAAACACCTACGTAGAACAGAAGTCTAATGTAAGCAAAACATTCCAGAGATACTCTCCCACGCCGAGACGAGTAAATGAGAATTCCCTCACGTTCAACACTTTTCAACACTTTCCGGTGATCTGAAGCATGAATAACTTTTATAATTCAGTATGAGCTTAAGTAAATAATTACTGACTATTAGTGAATATTCTATAATACAGAATGAATCGATAAACATTCTTTTATGAATTGAGTGAACCAAAGTTTGGGACAAAGTCAGAATATGATCAATTGTTTCTGATCGTCTCTATGCTACTTAATATACCTCTTAAATATACCTATAAATATAAATCCTAGTTCAGTCCAATGTTATTTTGAACAAAATTTTATGATTACATTAGGCAGTTAAATGGATAAATCAATTAGTATTGTTTGTTGTACATCAAATGCAGGTCACAATACGAATAAGTTGTGATTGGAACTCGTCAAAAGATCACTGGCACAAAACGTAAAAAGGGATGATTAATTTATTCCTTTCACACAAGCAGGTTGATAATTTAATTATGACACAAGCAAAGCAAAACGTTGTAGTATGGTTGGAACTAATTGGTTTGTGTTTGTAATGCGTCAGTGTGTTTCATGACAGGTTTTAGTGATAGTTTAGGTAAGTTGTGCTCATTACGAGAGTAAACCTTTCCTGTTGAGAGGGCACGATAATGTAAGGTATAGAATTACTCACTGTCACTGTAGTAATGAGAGCGAGGAAAAGTTTGCAGTAAAAAATATATGCAACTATATGGGTTTGAATCATGATATTGTAGGAACAGCGGCTACTCAAAAGGTTATCAAACATTAGGCTTAGGAATACACTTTATAGATATAAGTTACATGGACAATATTAACTACAGTATGTGTGAAGCTACTTTCTGAAATTTCATTCTTCATTCTACAATTTTCACTCTTATTGAGTGGAGCCAAGTTATATTCATTACTCTGATCACTGGATACAACAACTTTAGGAAGAGTTTACCCATGTATATGTTTGTAGATATGCAATTTCCCCGGTCACCGCCAAGTACATCATCCTGGATTGCGAGATACTTGTGACAAGCAGTGTTGCAGTGCAAGTGCTGCAGAGGGACAATCTCTGAGCTCCACAGCTGAGCACAATGGGTGGAATAAGGTCAGATCCATATCCTTTGAAAGAGTCAAGTCCATCAAGAGCCTTCTTGACTTTGGTGTAGGTTAATACACAATTGGGCAAACAGTTACTGTTCTCGTAAGTATGGTTGAGAGGAAGATCCAAGGGTGGTTCGAGAAGTGAAGAGAAGTCAGTGACGGGTCAGAGTGGACGTACCCATCTAGTCGTACGTACTCAAATAAGTACGTAACTGTACGTAATAAGTACGTAATTGGACTTACCTCAAATAAGTCAGTGGTCTTTACGCCACCTTCCAGAAGTGTGTCGGGTAAAACATAGAAACGCATTCTTCTAACCTAGTACCAATCTCTATAATGATTTCCTATTCAACTAAAACCAAAAGTTTTGCTGACAATTTTATTTGGTTTATCTCATGTAAGGAAATAACGACACGTAAAGCTTCATGTTTAGCTTGAACTCAAGATAGTTCGAAGCCCATAGTTGCTATAATAACTATAGGATCTCCTGATTTATTATAGTATTAATATTTTGATTTATAAAGACACAAATACACCTAAAAAACCTTTACAACTTCATTTAAATCCTTTGTTCCTTTGTTACTTGTACGTTAGGAAGGATTTGCATTTGAATAAAAATAATAATAAATAAATCTGTTAGACATTTTTCACCTGGATTTCAGGTTTTTGCGGCGGCCATTTTGTTTCCGGTTCCGGTGGGACACGCCCACTCCTTTCAGTTTGGTCCGGTCCATATGTTAATTATGCTAAGTTTTAGATATTAGTTCACCTGAGGACGGGATCAGATTCCAGATCCCGAAACGTCGTGAAACTTTGAAAATCGTGATGGAAAATGTCCGCAAAAAATGTAAATAACTTCATTTAAATGTTTTTTATTGTTGTTTAAAATCTTTAATCGTTATTTGTTGCCTGTAATATTTTGTAAAGCACTTTGTTATATTGAGCAATGATCGAAAGGTGCACTATTTTATTAATTCATTCATGAATCAGCTTTTCTTCCATATCAAGTAGCAAACTACCCAGAAGCAAATCGATAACTTGGTGTTTTGACAAGATCCGTTGGGTCATGGAGGAAAGCAACAGATGTTGACGATGCGTAAACATTTACTTGAAACCAATATTACCTGATTCAAGAGAACTTTCAACTAAAACTCACGACAAGTCGTTTAAAGCTGAAAGGTTTTTATTGACAGTTTAAGCTCCACTGGAAACACTATTACTATGAATTTTTTAATCAAACATTCTGAAATATTGACCCTGATAAACTATTTGATTTTAATGCTTTTTTATATTAATGTTATATTTTTTTCGTTGATACAGCATTTGCATTTACAAGTTTTTAAACGACAATAGCATAATTTCATTTAAATGTTAGGTAACATTAGTTAATGATCACTTTTGGAAACGAACTATCACTTGTATATTGTTACTCGCTTCGCTCGCTGGCTCCCTTATAGTTGGCAGAATCGATTGTCGTAATCACTATTTGTCGAAATCATCGACCACAACGGAAACTCAAACACGTATAAGCTTCAGATACATACGTCATACAAAATATAACGTACAAACTGTAAAAATGAGTCCTACACACCGAGAGTGTATCGATATTTCCTCCCTGAATGTGCATCAGCATTTACCCTCGTAATCGTAAAAAACTGAATTTAGTAAGTTTTTAAATTTGTATTTAAAAATTTATTGAACTATACATACATAATAGCAACTGCCTAATGCACAAAACAGCCATTTTGTATATAAACTATATGTAAAATGTAAAACAAAGTAAAACTATGTAAAACATATAAACTAAAACTAAATAATAACAATAATAATAGTACTAGAATAACATATAGCTAACTATAATAGACAAACACAAAAGAAAGGTTAACGTGTGTGTTCTACAAAAATAAATAAATTTAAAAATTAAAATAATATGTTTATAACACTATTAATGATGAAGTAATATAAACAAGTAATATAAAAAAAGTAATATGAATAATATAACCTAACCTTTTAGGTTATTATTTTTGATTATTTTTTCAGTTTAAAAATTACGAATTTAACCTCAAAGAGTGTGGAAATGAGGAACAGAAAACAGTGTTGTGAGTCACAGATTATTCCTAGGAATATAAATATTAATCCTACGCAATGAAACAGAGCTGTAAACTAAGTTATGAAGTAATTAAAACAAAAAAGAGCTAATTTATTTCTTCTTGTTGAAGGAGAATCAAAATAAAACTAATGTTTCAAGACATTAGTTGATAGATCTCTATTGCATAGAACATTAAATCTTTTAAAATATAGATAATTTAATATAAATTTTGGATTCTTTCCAGAGATGACATGGTACTATAATAGAAAAAGGACCCCAAACAAACGAAAAATATTCTAGCATACTTCTGACGTTTTATATTTGACAACGGTTTTCAGGCATTCGATAAAAGAATCAGGATTAGGAAAATTTACTAGGCCTCTGTGACGCTGTCAGTTGTGTCATTTGTCATTAGTGTCATTTGCGACACTAGCGCTATCTGAGGATGGCAGTACCTACTACGTCAATTGGCGGTACGATGTACCGTCTTCATCCTTAGCCTGGGCGTGCGCTATCTACTTTACTATCCGTTCATCATGGTTTTATGTTGTATAATGTCGTTTTCTGGATATAACAGCCTTTCTTATGGTATATTTTGTTTTGTTTTCCCCCAAATGGGAACACTGCAAAACGTCATCTGTTTACTGACGTTCTGCAGACGACGACGCCGGGTCGTGGTCGCTTATACGCGATTTACGTCTTAATTTTCTTTTTGTAGTCTCAGTTTCCATAGACTAATAAACAATATACAGTACTATAGGTCATACGTATCATCCTGTATAAATTATTGTTTTGTAGGTTTTATTACAGATTTTTAAGCAGGTGACAAACTTTCCGAAAATCATGAAAAACCCGGGCGTGGAGAGTATATGAAATACTCGGACTTTAACGGGTTTTAATACTCCGTGAAATATGTTGCAAACTATATTTTTAATATATACTTACTTAAATATATTTTTACTTTTGTTCTAGTTGTATCACATTTATCCCAAGACAAAATGGTGATCCGAAATGGAATATAAGGAGAAAACCAAGAATTACACAAATTCATACCTATTTTTATCATAATTTTATTTTTATTATAATACAACTTTAGAACCTTTTTCAATAAATACATCTTAAACATATTTAAATCATTTTATTTTACAAACTTAACGAAAATATAAATGTGCATGTACTCGATATATACATATATTAACAGAACGACAAACATGTGTTCTGTACACACAGGGTACACCAAGCAATTATACAAGTTCTGTACCACACTCGAGTTTGAGTTGTTTATTTGGTTAAAGCCTCTGACCAATGTCATTCAAAATTTACAAACAATAAAACGTCAGTATTAGAGTAGACGAAACATACGAGTGAACACGAGGTTATATATGTAAGAAACACATGTTGAGAGATGTACAGGCTGGTTAATATGAGATATGTATGTACTTCTTAAAGAGAAATCTACATGTGATCATCAAGCGTGATGTATGCGGTTTGTATATTGAATTGGACTTTTAAAATAATTAAAAAATACCATAGTTTATTTTGTATCTTTTAAAAAGACATTTTAATGTGTCCTATGAAATAGTAAATGGGTTTTTAGTCAATTCGATACAGGACAATACTCCAATTAAAAAAACTATAATTCAGTGAAGTTATGAGTAGATCTTTTGCTATATGTTTTAAAATGCTGTTTTATATAGCCTGTTATACAAGTATAATACACTAGAACAAAATATTTAGTTTTGTGAAGTTTTTAATACCATAAATACCTTTCTATAATTATCGTTTAGAACAACAAAATTCTTACGAAGTGAATACTTTTCTACAAAAATGAAGCTGAATGACAGCAACAACTAGTATTGTATTAATGTGACACTGAAATGTGTTAAAAAAATTTTATTGAACAAGTATTTATTCTATCTTACTAATTTTTTATTACAACTTATACGCGATAATATTTTCTAATATTTAAATGACTACTGAATTTAGTTAGGAATGAGAAACGTATAATGGTATCTTAGTATACAGGGTGTTTCAGAATTCCCTACCAATACTTTAGGGCATTGTTCCTGGGTAATAAAACATATCTAAATATCATATTTAAATCGTCCGGAAGTCCTTAGTTACTCACACAGCCTCCATTTTGTTTTTTCACTTATGATTTTTCTGAATAATGGTTAAACGTACGGAATTGAAACTTTGCACAAACATTTATTGCAGATAGACAAAGTTAAAAAAAATTATGACAATTTCTCAAAATCATAAAACAAAATGGCGGCCATTTAAAATTTTGTTTCTCAAATAACTCGTGAACCGTAGATTTAAAAGAAAATTTACAAGAATAACTTTTTTTAGGAATGCACTTAAAGGAACTTTTTTAGGAACTTAAAGGAATGCGACTAAAGTCTGCCACAACATTTTAATGACAGTAAGCAGGCGGAGACTGTTGCATTGTTGTGGCAGACTTTAGTCGCATTGATTGACATGCACTGCAACTAAGCTCTAGCGGTCACCTATCACTAAAGCTACCATAATATCTCAGTTAATATTTGTCTAATTTAAAACCATCTGGTGTCAATAGATTTGTAATTACATTACCTAAAAAAAGTTATTCTTGTAAATTTTCTTTTAAATCAACGGTTCACGAGTTATTTGAGAAGCAAAATTTTAAATGGCCGCCATTTTGTTTTATGAATTTGAGAAATTGTCATAATTTTTTTAGCTTTGTCTATTTGCCATAAATGTTTGTGCAAAGTTTCAATTCCGTACGTTTAACCATTATTCAGAAAAAATATTACAAGTGAACAAAATAAAATGGAGGCTGTGTGAGTAACTAAGGACTTCCGGACAATTTAAATAAGATATTTAGATATGTTTCTTACCCAGGAACAATGGCCTAAAGTATTGGTAGGGAATTCTGAAACACCCTGTATAATTAATTGAAATATTTTTTTAAATATAAAATTATTGCCCCGCACGAGAATTAGTACAAAGTAAACACCTCATCGAAACAACACGATACAAAAACTACGTTCATTTTCTCTAACATACAACCCAACTAAGAAAACGTACTTACTCTAACACAGCTAAAAATTAATAATTGACAACATATACAGCAAAATTAATAAAATATAAATAACATCTGTGTATAAATACAAATTGGTGTTTACTAAGCGTCCATATATTACGTGCAATATATATATTATATATAACAAAACTTATATTTACATTGGTTGTATTTACACATTCAGACTATGAAATTACCATCTCTAATGCATCTTGTCTATGTTATCACTTCAAACTGTATTAAATATATTTAATGCTATTTTTTATTTCTTTTTATGACAAAATAGACCAATAATTATCATTTAAGTTGAGAATTTTAATAAATATGTTTAGTAAAAGATGAAATCAAAACTCCTACAATTAGATAACAAAAAAGTTAATTTTTATAAATACTTTACATTATAATTTGAAAAATAAACAATTATTAAAGAAAACATTTCTGACATGTAATTAAGAAACTAGAGATCACGTCACATAGATATGAGGTCGAAAACCCCTCAAACATAAAATTTGATGAGTTCAAATCCAAGTATCATAAAATATACTATTATATTAGGTTTTGAATAAATTTATCACCTATAACCGATTCTCTGTAGTTGAACTTATATTTACTTAAAACAGGAAATATTGTTTAACAAAATATAACATCATTTTTGTTATATTAAATAATTTATCATTTTCTTATATTTATTTTACTTAAAACTCTTGTTTTGATTTACGTTCACTTACTCTACAATAAAGTCACTTTTAAACATCTTATATGCTTAAATCACCATTCAACTTTTAACTGTACACAGAATATGATAAAATATGTTTAGTTTTATTAAATATACACGAAAAATTCTTTGTAAATTTCAATGTGTGTGCTCGTTCATAAGTAAGGATCGACATCCATAAATTTTTAAACGATTATGTAAAAACAATGTGGCAAGAAATACAATTCTCTCAAAGAATTTAATTGAGTTATTTAGTTTCCAAGTGATATCGTTTTTACAACGATTGGTAATAAAATATTACCATATATAAGAATCATAACTTAGTTAATTGTACGGCGTAAAAGTCTCAGAATTATGTCTTTGTAAATATACATATTTATTCTTATTCGAAATCTTACAAAATACTAACTCTATATTTCGGAACGAGAGATGAAATTGGCGTTTCTAGACTCAAGCTCGTGATTCAAGAATGAGACGAAGTCAAGAGCTTGAAACCACCACGAGTAGGAAAAATACGTTCGAACGAGCTATAAGCGTTATTTTTCATCACACTACACCTCGCAATAAATATTATACAAATGCCAAAAATATTTTTCCTACACCTACTTTGTAAGGCCCTCCTTTACTCTCTGGAATGCGTAGAGTGCTAAAGTTACGTTTACTCCTAAGGGAGAATGTTTTTTTCAGTCCCAAGGGAGAAAATGTAATCCCAAAATAATAACATGGAAAACCCCGGAAACATCCAATGAACTATCAGAAATAATAGCAGCTTAAAGTAATAATTCATTAATTCTTGAACGGTCAGCAGACAGTTTGCATCGATTGCTTTGAGGTTATGTAAGACAACTTGGAAAATTTTAGTGCTTCAGGTTAGTTAATAGTAGGTAATTTGTATTAAAACATTGTTGCCCTTGGCTATGACCTAGGTGACAACAGTTTCTTTCATGGACAAAAAGGTTTATCCCCTTGTTGTACAAATAATAATTTTCGTACTGCAAAGAAACCCACCAATATAGAATAGCTAATATTTAATATATGCTTTGAGGGTCAAAAGTTTTATTTTTCCACACTAGGGAGGAAAAAATCAGGCTGACGTCAAAGTCATCAGCTGTTTGTT
The DNA here is from genome assembly GCA_023375725.1 of Nephotettix cincticeps. NCBI lineage: Eukaryota > Metazoa > Arthropoda > Insecta > Hemiptera > Cicadellidae > Nephotettix > Nephotettix cincticeps. The sequence continues at coordinate 62,987,298 of CM041788.1, forward strand.
ATTACAATGTAGAGCAGTTGAAAACAGCTGCTTGTCAATGGTACGCTAGGTTATTGATAGTATCAGATGTGATAATCGATTATTAGTATTGTCAGAAAATCAACTGATGGTTTAGAATAATTGCAAGGACAAGATGAAAGCAGGTCTTTCGTCTGAAAACTATTTGATATGTACAGTATTGTATGCAGTCTTGTGAAAACGTATAGTTCGTAACACGGTATAAAGTATTTTTTCGTTTGATTGGAATATACTAATATTTGCCCTTTAACAAACATAACATTCACTAACGGCAACAATGTGTTTCCGGTTGCTAGGCAACCACTTAACCGGTTTTTGGTGGCTTCCGATTGTTACACTAACCTTTTAAGTACTGTCGTACATTATTGTAAATCCATGAGTTGTACATGTCTTAGGTTTTGGTCTCAGACCCACGAATGATGTAAACAGCTGATTACATTGTAGTGTGATGAAAAATTAAGCAATGAAATGTTAGGTTTAGAGATAATGAGTCACAATTAACTGTACAGAATCCCAGTCAGGTACACTCTTCATCTTACCCGTTTAACCATTCATTCATTTTTAATACATATCGTTGTATAATCCATTCAAATATATATAAGAAATACATTTCCATTGTACAGTTATAACATTTTGACAAATTTAACTTATGACACATTTTCGCATGTAAAAACATGAGAAACTAATCTACTTGTAAATTAATATGATATATTTCGTATGTAATTTAAACAAGTAAACTGACTTTACTGAGTATAAAACATTTTATTAACTTCAATATCTCACGAATTATAGATACAAATAGTACAAAGATCTTATTCTTAGATCGAAGGACGTTTTGGAAATTATTTACAGGAGAGATAGTTTTAAAAAGTTTCATATTGGATCCACTTGGTCCAAATTTGGTCCTAAAAATGTGATGTAAGGCTATTTTGTGTGAAAGTCACCAAGAACGATGAATATAGTATTATATTTGGATAGTAATGAGAAAGTGTGTATTGGTCAAGTGTTTCATTAGTTGTAGTAGTTTTATTTAAACTTAAAGCTTGTTACGAAATATATAGAATAGAAGTAAAATATGTTTACGGTATTTTATTTAGTTTTAAACAATTGTGCGATTATTTCACTTTATTTTTTCTAGATAGCCTACATTATTGTTAAAGTGTTCATGTAGTGCTTTCATGTATATGAAAGCACTACAATCTTCATTTATAAGTACCTGCACGTTAAGAGAAAGCGGAAAAATGTTGGTTTTTGTGGCATCAAGCTTTTGCCATCCTGTAGCAAGGAAGTCTATCGAAGCAAGATAATATATGAATTAGGACAAAAACATTTTTAAAGATCTTCATATAAAATACAGGTTAAAAATCCAATGCTTACATAGATTTTTTCATTTATAATATTAAAAATTGTTTCGTCATATATAAATTGAAGCAACTAAATAATAATAGTATAAATATGTAGGGTTAAAACATTAAATGAAAATTGTCAGTTATCGAGAAAAATTATTATTTATATAATTTAAAGGTTTGATTAAGAATGTAGTTCCCTCTTTACATTCTCTTTTTACACCCAAAGATTACACGTCACTTCACCTGTCTTTAAAAGTCATTTAAAATTTTTAACCGATCAATTAAGTTAAATATCCTTAAAATTATAAGAGTCATAATATTCTTCCTATTAATTCATATAGTATATGAAACGCATCGTTTCATTTTTTAGCGAATAAATATATAAAGTAAAATTAAAATCAAGTAATTTAATATTTTGTAAGGATAAAGGTAACCCCCAAAGTTTTTCTTCTTAATTTTAACTCTCTTTTTTGCAATTCGACTACAACTGTTGGTTAAACTTTTATATGCTTTTATAAACCGTAAACATATTCTCACAAAACTCTAAACTCTAACACATACAAAGTATAAAACAATACAAAAGCCGACCTAGGACTAGTTAGAATATCGACGGTAGATATGTATTACTTGCAGCTGATGAGGAGGGGACAGATGCAGAGCTGACAGGCGATCATGACTACAACAGTGAGGACGACGACGCCGAGCAAGGAGTAGACGATCACCAGGTGGACCAGGGAGAAGACGTAGAGGGTCTTGTGGCACCATCGGTTGGGGTCACGTAGGGTAGGCTCAAACGCCGGCCAGTAGATGCCCAGGATCCACAGGTTGCCTAGTATGAACCTGCGGAAACAGTTATGAGTTAGCCTAACAGACTGTGTACGAGTATCTTTGAAATTCATTATGGCGTCGGTTACTCTAATATTACCGGGTTAGGCTTTTCAACGTAACCGTTTTTTAGCCACCCAACATTTAACCCTCCAGGTGCTACCATCTCACTGTGAGATGTCTGCGAGTTGCAATTGTATAGCGCTATCGAAGTCAACAATTACCATCACGGTGCTGCCATCTGCAAACTAATAGATGCAACTACTCGTGTAGTTCCCTGCTCTGACGCTTGAGTTCGTTATTTTGCCGCTAGAGTATGCTTTTATAGCCAAATAAGTGCTTTCTTAGACGGTGGTCCTTTGTAGTGTAGTGGTTAGACTGCTGTGCTGACGAGTACAACAGTTGAAGCCATTCGGAGGGACGAGGGTTCGAATCCCGACCATGAGCAGTCCTAATTTGGCTTGCAAATGTATGGTATAGTGGAGTGGAGGGCCCACCTTAAATAAACGGTGACCGGCTTGGGTGGAAGTTGACGGCATTTGTAGGCTTAATTGGGATTGCAGTGGACACCTATTTTGCTTTTATGGTTAGTGATTATAAGGGGGGGAATGTTTTGTGTTCTTTTGTGTATACTTGGTATTTTAAGATTATTTACATAAAATTGAAATATTTTAAAGTCATACTACTTGGAGAGTTAAATAAAAAGGGGGTAATTGACTTCTAGAAAATACTTAAAGAAATTCCTACCAATACATTACATAACATTAAGAAAAACAAAATAAACTTAAATAATAATAATTGAAATTAGTTGCTACCATTTTAGGACGGCAGTATTGTCCTGACTTTTCTTCCGTGCTCACGCTGGCCGAAGTGTCATAGTTTCATTTATCTTGTGTGTGCAATATATGTATATCTTATTAATTGAAATGTATTGAGGGATTTCCTTGGTCTTAAATAAATTCCCTTGATATTTAAAGTACATTCTTGAAGAAGAAATTACTTTAAAACAAGAGTTTCACCGACTTCGGAAACATTAAGTAGTCAAGATACCGGACCTTTGGAAACGTTCAAAAATATGGTATTAAAAGGTTTATAAATATTGGCTGAAACTGTATAAATTGGACGGTTACAGTCCAACTTGGATACACGGACTATTTGGTTTTAAAGAAAAAACACCAGCATACTCACTATAAAACTCAAATCTTATCTAAAGCTATTGTCTAGAAATACATCGGCAATGAATTTCCCAGACGAGTATGGTTCCGAAACACTAGCCTCAGTAATCACTCACTATAAGTATGTTTTTGATTTGAATATATCAACTACCAAAACCTATACTTCACCCCACTTGACCATAACGGGAGAAAACAAAATTACTGAACACAATATATTGTACAGTGTAGTTATGTAGTGTGTTTGTGTAGTGTATGTTGTAGTCAGAACATACAAGTGTATTCCCTCACTACAACATTACGAGAGAGAAACAATTTAAAAATTATAGAATCACATAGGTGAAATCAATCCTAAACAGTGAATACATAAAATTTAAAATAAAATGAACAGATACCTGGCAGCAATAGGCAGACAAACCATAAAACTTAAACTAAAATCAAACAAAAAGATTACTAAACAATGAGACTGCTTTTACTACGTCTTTCATTGGTGATGAAGAACCACCTTTTGGGGGTTTTACCACTTTCCGAATCACCTTACTCTGTAAATTCCTTTGTTCATAGAAATGACCACAAACGATGATTAAAATGGACTACTTGTTGAAATGGCGATCTACCCAGGTAGGTATTTCAAGCCAAGTATGCATGAAAAATGAGTGTAAGATGATTGTGGTGCGATCTTTTAGTCTTTTTACTGCCTAAGACTGACATGTTACTTAGACAGGACTGATAATAGTACACCAGCCAACATCTAAGTAACCTAAAGTTTACGTAGAATAGGAATCACTTTTGCCTCTAAATGGCGAACTGGTCTCTGCGGATTAATGTAGAACTCAATTGTGCGGACATTAATCCTCAAGGAAAAAAACGAATCAGCCAGGTGATTGTTAGCTGGTTAGTTGTAGGCAGTGATCAGTGCTTACCAGATGATGAGGAAGGAGGTGAGCAGGAAGTTGGTGATGCGGGAGCCGGCGGAGGTGGAGATGCCGTCTTCGGCAGGCCTCGACGTCCTGTTGCGGGCGTCCAGACGCTCGTAGCGTCGAGACTTGACCTGCCGCCATAGCATCCACAGCATCTTGATGGTGCCGAAGCTGCCGCCCACGATCATGTAAACAGGGATGTTTGGCTCCTTGGGACAGTCTCTCACGAATTGGATACCTTCAAAACACACATTTTTGTTAATTTTTGCGATAACAAAACGAGTAATGTTAACCCAACAGGTGACTCCGGAGATGAGTGTTATATATTCTAAAATATTACTTAAGATCCGTTATTTTTATATTAGTCAAAAAAGTTTATTCTTTTAGTCTACTAAGTATAGATAAGTAGCTTGAAAAGAATTATTTTTTAACATCTAGGTTTATGATGTCTAAAATTATCAAATTTGTTGTTTTTTTATAATTAAACTATTATAAATTATCAAAAACAAAATTTATTTTTATAGTCACAAATTTTATAATAGAAATTACATTCAGACAAAAACAATTATTGAAACAAAAGATGAGATTACCATACGTAACATAATCAAAATACCAACGGAAAACACACTAAAAATCGAAAAATACAACAAAACAAAGAAAAAGACAAAAAGAAATCAACATATAAAGTTTTGTTTTGTACCAAAATATTGTTCAATAGTTGTACGTTATTTTAGATATCGTTTAATAAAAAAATCATGAAAGTATAAAAACAGATATGTAAACATTGATGACGACTTTATATAACCTCAAATTATATCTAATTTTGCAAAGATTAGAAAGTTGTTTACACAGTTTGATAACGTTTTTGATCAAACGGAGCGATCAAGCTATTTGTATTTTTGGTACTTAATCGTATTTTCAAGCTCAGCTGTACCTTGCATTTAAAATTAGTGGTTTAAATTCTTTTATAATATATAATATAAAAACATTTTTTTAATTATTCTAAAAAATAATATACAAGTGTTTATATCTTAGAATTATTTTATCAATTTATATTGATCACCATGTACAAAATAATTTAAAGTCTGTTTATCAAAAATTATGGGGAAAATCAATCGGAACACGTTTTTTAGATCGTTTAAATAAAAAACAAATTTACCAGTAAATATTGTTCTTTCTTTTTTGTTTATGTAAGATAACATCATACACTATAAAAACAGTTTTATTTATAATAAAACCCAAACATCAAAATTAATTGTATAAAATCTAAATTATTTCACATAGTTATTTTTGGACACATTTTTTAACACGATACGTGGTATTTTTAATGATTATTTCCTTCGAAATGAGTAGAAAACAGTTGTTTCCATATACGAGTATGCGACGAAGTTAATATACTTGGTTTTGCCCCAGGACGAAAAATAAATCAGCTGACGTTTAAGTAAATAGAGATGAAATAAATCTCAATCAGCTGTTCGTTTGAAACAGCAAGAAAAGCGAAAGGCCATTTTATAGCAAAAGGTTCAAAGTAAATACATAGGAAAATTTTGGGTTTTTAGATTGTTTAGCTTTTTATAGAGCTTAATAAAATAGGGAGCACTAAGACGAAAAATATAGTTTGTAACTCGGATAAAAGTGTCTTCTTTATCTTCACTCATCCTAACCTCACTAACCTCGGCTGTTAAACTTAATCTCGGATAAAAACGTGACACTTTAAGTCTTAGTGACAAAATATACTATTAAACGTTGAGTTTTCCAGTTTTTGTCAGTAAATATTTAAGTAAATAATAAAAATTAGTGGTCTATGACCACTAATATTTACTTGAATGATATACTAGAATTTATGTTGGGGAAAGACGATGAATTACACTCCTAGTCTGAATCCAGATTCACTGCTTTAATTGGAAACTACATATAAAAACTATGACCTATATTAGTCCGAGGGACAATTTTCTCGCCTTCTTGCAAGTCGTATTAAGCTCAATACTACAAAAAATGTAGTTTATACCTTAAAATCTTCCTTAAAATTTTCTCATAAAATGGATTTGCCATTTAATTTACTTATATTCTCTTTTATATATTTTACCTAAGTTCATCTACTGTAATGATATATGTTGCAGCATAGCAGTCTTTTCCACACTATTTTTTAAATTATTTCAGTGATAATTTTATTGCAAAAAATAACAGCTTACAGTCTATTTTTCCTTTATAAATTCATGTAATAATAAACCACGGGCATAGCCACACAACCCAGTTATTCAAAAATGAAAACAAATAATCGCTATTAGTTTATTAGTTGTATAACATAGTTGGTATATTTGTAATGAAATTAGATATGTGAATTTCATAGATATATTGTAGTATTGTATTATATACAGTGAATGAGAATTATTATTATTATTTCTATTTCAATAGACTGATATAATTTTCTTCATTGTAGAGATGTAACCAAGTCCTGAATCGTCATTGGGAAATCACCGAACTATTGTAGCATTTTCATTGTAATAATTTTGTCAAATATGGTCGATAAATGTCATAATCCAATTTAAGTATACGGTATATTACTCACCCATAATAAACATGACGACGAGCGGTAAGGCAGACAAGAACCACTGTGACGATCACTGTAACAACATCAAGACAGCGTTAGTTTAATATAAATACTACAATCATGATTATATGCAGTAGGGCATTCTCCTCTGTTGTATTTCTCAATGTTAGGAAGCAAAATACTCATTATTATAACAAATTATTAATCTGATATCGTAACCAAATAATTTAAAAGAAAGCTAGCTCAACTATTTAGTTCCTTTAACAGTAAAGTTCGTCACATTATGATAATAAGTTATATAGTATACCTTTTATAGGAAAACAATTATCAATCACTCATAATAAATTAATTCAAACTTTAGTCCATACTATTTTCAGTAAAACATAAAAATGTGCTCAATATTGTTCAATGAATTGGTACTGTATATTTTAGAGTTCGTTGAATTATTTTAATAGGACGTGTGTCAGTTTAACGTATACAATCTAAGTACACATGACGGAAATATTTTGTTATAATGGGGGCTTTCGTTTTCATTGAAACACACACACACAAATCGCTTGTGCTCACTTGAGATAAGACTCATTCCGTATTACCTGATCTAAAAATTACAAAAAACCTATAAATTCTGTAATTTAACGTAGCGTGCAGCAAAACCATAATTTTATTTATTGAATCGTCACCTACCTAAATAAAGCGGTCGATAAAAACATTTACTAATGAAACATGTGAGAAATTGAGTCCATTACATTTTTCATTATATGAGTCAACTAAGAGTGGTTTGATTCACTCAAATGAAATTTACCCAACTCCAGGGTGTTTCAGAACTCCTTACCAACCTTCCTATTTAAGGTATTGTTTTGCATGTATAAAATATGACAATTTAAATCGTCCTAAAATCCCTAACCAGTCACTTACAAAGCTGTAATTTAGTTTTTATCGATAAAATTTATTTTCTCTCAACAACTATTCAACGTGGGACGTGGGAAATTTAGTGAATACTAACAATTTAGCTTAAGAAAATGTTTATTTTTTCGATGTATAAACTCAAATTAAAAATCACTTTAAAATGTTAAATAAATATAACTTAAAGACTAGAATTCTCAAAAACATTAAAAGTTAGATAATTTTCAAATAATTAATACACTCGAAAATACTATTTTACAAATATTTTTATGTTTTTGTCTAAATATGTGTATATTTTATTTCAGTTAGCTATTTATTGTTTTCATTTCAAAATAGCTATTTATAAAAAACTTATAGTTTAAAAAAATTAAAGAAATAATTCTGTAAATACGTATTGATTTTTAAGTAATGTGTTTATTAGTAAAATTCAAGAACAAAAGAAAGCAAAACATTTTACTACTAGATACTTCGCGATGATTTATTATATAATCTTTAAACACACAATATGGGTCAGCAGTATACGATTTTATAGTTTATAAAATTTTATATTCTAAAACTTTACCTCTACGGTACCGTGTTATTTCTTTTAATTAGGAGTTGATTACTTGATTATGAACCTTGCTAGTGATCCATCAACCCTAATTAATTGTTAAGCACAATAAGGGGAATTTAATTTCAGCTGCAAACTCACCCATAACAAGCCCTATTGTTGTGTTGATATTGAAACATCTAACTAACCACAACAGTAAGTAAAGAACACCTTCATCAGGTGAGTAACTAAGTAATAATTGATCAAAATCTTAAATGAGCATTTTGGATGGAGAAACTATCAATTTTTAATTATTAGACTCCTAGTATGAGTCAAGTTTTGCGTTTGTATGTGTGTGTGTCTGTTATCAGCTTTCTATCAGAAGGTACATTACAATCTGATTAAATATTTTATATTAAAAATTTCGTGTATTTTTATTTAGATTTTCAAACTTTATTTATTTAAGCAAGAAAAATGTTGTCACATAATTTCTCCTGAATACGTTCCAATTTTTCATCGAACAGTTTATACATAAACTAACGCCGCAGTATTTTACTTTAAGTGTGTTTAAAGAGTTTTTAAGCATGGATTTTACAGATACATCATTGCAAGGGGGTTTCCATTGATTCAATTCTCAAAAATTAAGACGAAATAGTGTCAAATCCTCACTATAGATTTGAGGTATAAACGTTTTATATTAACTATCACTTCACTAACTACAGTTCACCATTTAATGGAAATTTCTTATAAACTATTATCGAAAAGGGTAGAAATATTTGTATCATTAGCAATTACTGACTTGATTAGAATTCATACTTTCATAGTAAAATATACACTTCAAAATAATCCTTCACAACTGAATCCAGAGTTGAGTCCGTATACACAAATACAATTACAATAGTTTTTTGGTGGTTAAAATTGTAGTTTGGGCAGTATATCCCAATATGTTAAATGAAAGAGGTTATCTTTTTAAAAATTTTACAATATTTGAATACAATATTACGTTCTTCCAGTTTATTTCTATGAAGTTGGGTCGGCAGCTCAATCATAAAGAGTAAAATTATAGATTAAATATATTTAAACATTTTGTATTTAATTAATTGTTGATAGCATTTCTTTCATTAATCTCAACTTATATTGTGTATATATCATTAGTTAAAATATTGTGACTTTAATAATTTTTGAATGAGATTAACTTAACATCAGAATAAGTACGCAGATATAGATTTATACATGAATACAGTCCCTTTTCTGTGTCCTTTCGCCATCAAACTCTAAAATGTTACGTTTCCTCATTCTTTTCTTCCTGTTTCTGTTTCTATTGAAGGGTTTATATATTTACTTATATCCTTAGCTTATAATTTTGTCCTGCACATTTATAGGTTTTTTAAGTTTTAGTTTTTTAGAATTGAAAATTAACATCATTAATTCCTACGTCCTACCATTAATTTATACTTTTCCATCGTTCAGTTTATTTCTTCATCTACTACGTACATGATAAGGTACAAACTCAATCTTATTCCTCCATTTTTCTTCTAACTTTTCTCCATCTCCTTAAACACCAGCCAGTAGTAGTGCTAGTATCACCGACTTTGCGCTGACAAAAACCTCAAAAGGGGTCAATTTAACTTTAATTACTTTTCTCTAACTTTTAATTCCCAATAATTTTTTCTACAAATAAGTTTTAAACTTTATTAATCAAAAATATAACTAGGACTTCGTCTGCCTGTGGCTGTCCACTAAGGTGCTCCAACGAACCAGTTAAAAAGCATTATGAGGAATTTGAAAACTTTATCTTTAAAATTTATTTCATACACTTTTAAATTTAGACAATATTTTTGTTCCAACTCAACCCCCCGTCTTTTTCCAACGAAAAATGGTTTAAATTTAAATTTAGAAACAAAATATTTTTAGGAGCTTCCCTTTCTTCCCATCCTGAAATCCCAAAAGAAGGTTTCACAACCTGATTTTCTAATATTTGTTTGACATTCATTATTGGTGTAGGTGCAAGTATGCTATTCAGATTTTGACATGGATATGTATTAGCTTTAGGGGGGTTGTTGGCGGTAATTTGTAAAATACAAATTTTAAACATGTTCCCAGAGAAACTACTAGAGTTATTGTATCGAGTTTTTAATATATAAGAATAAGACAGCTGTTTAGAAGAACTTAAAAAATTCCCTTTAGACGTATCCATGACCTAAACATTTTTATTTCGATAGTTTTTGGCATGGATATGTCTTAGCTCTGGGGGGTATTGGCGTTTTTTAAGATGGAAAACATGTAACAGGTTACCATAGAAACTTCCAGAGCTATTGTATTGAATTTTTAATACAAAAGAATAAGAACAGCTGTTTAGAATAAACCAGATCATTCCCTTTAAAATATCCATTATCTAATCTACTTCCCTTCTTGTAAGTAAATAAAAACATTTTAGAGTGAAAGTTTCCATGGGTCTCTCAACAGCTACTCCCTACGTGCAACTGATAAAGCGGAACGTCAATTTTCCATATTTTCTGATTATCCTGAACAATATTTATAGCTTCCTAGTTAGTACTTCTGAAAGATCCAAATGTTTTAAAATCCTTTCTTTCCATTACCATTTCCAGCACGTTCCGAATAACTTGACCCTCCCTCTATTCACACTCGGCCTTTAAGAGTCTGCATCAGTGGTAGCCATCTTGGATTTTAGTTTCGTAAAAGCAGTGTTAAATTCTGGTGCCTACATCTCCTTGACCTATTGTCATAAATTACAGGAAGAGGTGTCAAATTAAAGGTATTACAGTCCTCCAAGGCACCACCTTACAGAACTTCTTATTTTCGCTCTCAATAAAAAAATAATAATGATTTATTTTGTAAAATATTCCTGGATTTTTGTTTTTATATCAAGTGAAATTTTTGAACACATTAAAAGGTCATGCCCTTGAGCCACATCTCATCAATGTACTTCCAAAGTTTTACATTGATACTTTGATAATTAACGCTATTACAGACGCCAAAGTGAAGGTATGTTCCGCAAGATGGCTACTACTGATGCAGACTCTTAACCTTTATAGGTACCTGTGCGGTAGACAATGCCTACGGCGCGACAGACGAAGTCGCAGAGGCCGGAAGACTCCATGTTGGCGTGGTTGAGCTGGTAGACAACAGACCCGTAGGCGCTCAGTCCCAGACCGGTGTCAGCTGTTAGCTTGGTGTGCTCGCACAGGTGTTTCCTGTCGTCTGCAGACACCTGCGGCACAACCGGCTGGTCCATCATCCTCTCAGACCATTCTAACATCCATGCGCTGCTATGCTAACATGCTGCTAAGTGGCAGAGCTACAGGTCAAGGGTCAATAATATGTACTGTACAGTTTGGGTGCTATTGATCAGAAATTCAACGGAGACTATATCCTAAAAATCACGAATTCTCGTGTTAAGTTCTCCCTTAAGTATTCGATTAGTTGTATATATTTATATTAACTAAACACATATTTGTACCCTTTCTATTGATAGTTATTAACAATAAACTTGGGTAACTAAAGTAATTTCTTCTAGATCTAAATTTAAAAAAGTCAAACTAAATACAGAAATTTTGAAATACTAAAGCTCAGAGATAGAAAAAAACGCAGACCGTTTAAAAACTACTTTATTGATCATCATTCATAGTTTGCCATTTATCTATAATATTATAAAGAAGAGGTGGTGTCTGTATGTTTGTTTGTGGGTTTGTGGGTTTGTGGGTTTGTTGTGGCAAGTGAATGCGAAAAATACTGAACCGACCGGTTTGAAATTTTAGGCAAAGGTAGATCTTAAACTCATGCAACACATAGGCATACTCATTTCCTTAAAATCCTCTCGGGCTACGCCCTGTGAACGTCCTAAGTTTCAATGTTTACATTTTTAGAGAATGAAAACATAAAATTACTTGAATGTCAACAGCTGTGAATACTAAAATTTGACAGTTCGAGAAGAAGGAGAAGAAGAAGAAAGAGCTGCCGTGACCGTCCTAGGTTTCAATGTTTACATTTTCTAATGACAACATCCGTTTGCACTATATTTTGACAGTTCAGGAAGAAGAAGAAATAAAGTTGATTTTCACATAAACTGCTGGATCGAAATTAGTGAATTATTTGAAATAGCGGAATGGTAGATTTTAAGTTTTTTTCCGACGACTGTCTCTATTACATTAATCCTTATCCTCTCCCAATATTTGACATATGTTACTTTGAAATGTTGTAGACTCCTGTTTTGTCATTTTGTAAACAATGAAGAATTAATTAACAATACCTTAAATGTATCGGTAGAGCCTACACCTTTCAGCCTTTTTAGCCCGTGCGAAGAACGGGTACTTTGGCTAGTCATTGATATTATCTTATTTATGAGTCTAATTAAGCTTCCCCGACTGTAAAACTCTTTGTTGACCAAATGTAATGCAGTGCAAAAGCTTGGGTGCTAATGCTTACCTGGGATACACTGCTGCTTGCCCGCCTGGAGCCTCCCGCGTCGGTGGAGTTTAGGGCTCCTTGGGCTCCCCTGGCGGTCATCCGGTATGGCGAGGGACTCCTGTTGGAACCTGCTGCTCTAGATGTCCCTGTAACCATCCTGGTTTAAGCGTTTTATAGACGGACAGTTTAGTCAAAACGTTTATCAATTGTTCAACAATCAAGTTTTTTCCACTTCTAACGTTTCTTAGGGTGATGAAAATTCTCCCGTTTTCAAGTCAATTTACGTATCAACGTCAAAAAATATTACTGATAAAATTACTGTTCTAAATCTAAATTATAATTTTTGCAATAAATAACAAAACCCTGAATAATAATCTAAATTACAGTGAATACAATTTGGCCTAATTTATTATGAGGATAAAAATATGCAAAATTCTTAGAATTATAGTGATATTAGTAGAAATTCTAAGGTCAGACAACCATCCTTCCTACCCCATTCGTACAGTTAAATACTTTCTCCAGGGGAAAACTAGTATTAGCATTAGTAGTTTTATTACTATGTTTATGCACACTTTCTTCCGCTGCCCCCGTTGGGAAAGGCCCCGCCTGGAGGCTGCACGAAAACTTGGTGTTTTCACGGTGGACACGGTGTGCCACAAAATAATTGAGGATGGAGGAAACTGGTATTGTTTGTCACGGTTTCTAGAGAAGAAAAGCGATCTGGACCACGAAGTTGCCCAGATCACCTAAAATGAGTGCCTAAACATGGAGTGAGCCCCAAGGGCGTAAGCCAAATTTAGGCCTAGCCTGTTGTAATGTGACAAACAGTTCCAGGTTAGAAACCTAAAGAGTAGAGGAGGTTTTTTTAGTGGGTAACCCCGCTTCATAGGGGAGTCCCACACTACAGGCTGGCCACCTGTGTGCATAAAGCATTTCTTCCACCTCTCCCCCACCAAAAAAGCGATGTTTATGTTGTCTCATTCTTCTCATAGTTATGAGAAAGATATGGCAATAACTAGGTATAGGCCCAGTTTTAGTCTAGACTCTCCCACTTTATGGATACAACCAATGAGGTGCCAAAACATAAATTACCGTTTGAATAAATATTCACCATAAAATCTGTACAATACTCAGATCAAACCCAAAGAATCTTTCAACCCAAAGAAGTATATTTAATTAAATCACTCTTCCACAATGCAAAAGCAAAGACATCTACTCTTACCGTGGTATTTGGGAGGTCAAACCCATATAAAACTCTCAAGACAAATGGATAACTATAGAAGAAAAAATAGCCCTTTAAGATGATACTTCTGTAAAAATTGTTGATTACGAGGTCCGAACCTTCAATTCGGATTATTTGGAATAGTAGAGTTATTTAATGCGGAAGTGTTACTAGGATTTGAATTCAAGCATCAGCACAAAATTACAAAAGGAGAATATTATGAAGAAACTTCTTGGATAAAAGACTTCAGCCAAATTATTTTTCGGTTCAATGATTGCACTAAAGGGAAAACTTCAAATTAGTTTGAAACATACAAGACAAATACATACGATTATTCAATCTGGCCTTAAGGAATGCTTTGTATATTGACCAGGATGAATAATTCGGGCAAATCTCTCGTTCATAGCTGACTACAGTTGCATTTCAGCTAGGGAGTCAATGATATAAGTATAGACCAAAGAATGTGTGATGAGGAAGTTGTCCATGATTCAAATGTACCGGTGGGACAATCGTCTTGAGAAATAGCACTTCAGATTCTTACTTATTGATTATTTCAAATATGTATACCTTAAACCAGAGAGGAACGGATTATAAGGAGAAATGCACCTTATAGGACTTAGTGAAGACGATAAAATCTCAGGACAAGTGTTGCCATCTGTCGTATTTAGCGGTGAACTAGGCCTCTGTGACGAGCGTGCGACACTAGCGCTATCTGAGGATGGCAGTACCTACTACGTCAATTGGCAGTACGATGTACCGTCTTCATCCTAACATGGGCGTGCACTATCTACTTTACTATCCGTTCTATCCGTTAATCTATGCTTAAACTTAACAAGTTAAATAATACGTCCCCCCTTGAAGAGACACCGATATTACTGTCATGTGTGCCATATTTATAATAGTATTTCACGGCATAAAGATCAAGATGAATATAAATATCAATATGCGAATATATGCACTAGTTTAACATAAAGCTGTTTTCATGTTTTAGTTCATAAAGTCAAACTATTGCGTGACGTTAAAACTAAGCAAAGATATCAAAGAGCACTTAGTGCACTTTGGATTTGGATGAAGTTTATGGAATGATTTTTGTTGAAAGCTTTCATAATATCTTTCTTTATTTGAGTTTAACTGACAAACTTGAACTGTTTTGATATTTTCTGTAAATTCTATACCGGTTGATAAAAATAAATTTTGGCTGAAAAAAATGGTTTATAACTTTGTATTGATTTAAAGTTTTCATTTTAATTGTTACGACATAGGATTTTAAGTGTTGTGAAAAATTATTTTAACTAAGCTAATACTAATAGTGGCCAAATATTTTTAAAGTATTATTCTATTAAACCACTTTTTAGGTGTAATTATAAGTTATTTGTAACATAAATAATTAATCAAATCGCCAATTTATTCAGAAAAATCACACACGGCTGAAAAATAGTAATTTAAAACAACAACAATCACAGTAATTAGTTTATGCATTGAATATCCAGCATAGGCCTGTAATGCATTTCCCTATTGAAATGCGAACGTTCTACCTTGACAAGTTAATCTATTTTATCAATGCAACCAACTCAATCCCATTTGATATATCATGTTAATCCCCATGTTTGCCATTAGTGGATTGGCCAATATTTGGTTGTCCGTTATTTTAATGGATCTATAAAAATGTATGGGGAAAAATATTTTGCAATAACTGTTGTTTTAAATTTGTGGCTTTAACGTGTAAAATTAAAGTGAATATTTGGGCCTACCAGGTGCGTTCATATCGATGCTTCCCCTTGGACTTCTTGTCGAGTCGAACAGTCCGACGCCTGTGGCGGAGGTTATGCTCCCCCGTGGACTTCTACCTATGGAGAGACCGTCTTGTAGCGGGAGACTGTTCCTGGGACTGCGGTTGAAGGAGGCCTCCGATGCGATGCTGCCCCTGGGGCTCCTTGTGACGCCCAGGTCCGGGCCGATGCTGCCTCTAGGACTGCGACTGGCCAGGTCACCGACAATACTGCCGCGGGGACTCCTCGAGGAGGCTGGCTCAGGTACAAGACTTCCTCTTGGACTCCTCGTGGTGTCGGGCACCAGACTGTTCCTCTGAGACCTACTAGGACTCACATCCGGCACTAAACTGTTCCTGGCACTCCTCGAGTACGCACTATCGGGCACTAGATTGTTCCTAGAGTTTCTTCCGTACTCGCCTTCCGGCACTAAACTGTTCCGTGCACTTCTACTAAACTGTTCCACGTCGGGGAGTAAACTTCCTCGAGGGCTTCTGGAGTAGTCAGGAACCAAACTGTTTCTAGGGCTCCGCCCCTGGTCTGGCACTAGGCTGTTCCTGGGGGAGCGGTTGAAGTTGTCAACGGCGAGGTTGTTCCTACTACGGTTGAACTGTCCGGACTCCGGGACTAGGCTGTTGCGACTCCTGCTGTTGCCCTCGGGCACCAAGCTGGACCTCGGGCTGCGGTTGAAGTTGTCCGGCATCAGGTTCGTCTCGTTGAGGTTGTCATCGCTGTCGTGGCCGTAGTCGCTGGCGTCGTCCTCCGCTGCTGTAACAGTCACCCCTCGTACCCCCGCCACGGCCAGCTCCTCCGACGGCGTGACACTTGCGATGCTCGCCCTCCTTGCCCTCGGCGCCGCGGACTCCATGCTGGGCGCCGATCCCGTGGGAGTCGTCGCCCCCACCGCCACGCTCGGCCGCCGCAGCGTCTGACTCCTGTGGGGGGACGACGCCGCGCTCCGAGACGCCCTGCGACGTCGCGACGACGCTGACCGGTGGATCATCATCTTACAGGCTGCACAAAGAGGAAAAATATCAGTTACCTTTGTTATAAAGTATTTATGATACTATGGTCTTTTAGTCCTCCTCAATATTAGGGTATATGCATATTTTTTTCGATTTTAAGGACTGAATTATGGATATTATTATTTTTAAATGGTTTTTTATACTTCTAGCACATTTCATGACATGTCTTAGCTCTGGCGGGGGGGGTTTGAAACGGACGTCACGTCATATAAAGACAGCTATTTAAAGGAACTGGAATCATTCCTTATTAGACATATCCCATAATATAAGCTATTTTTCAAAGGGTAGTCTACATTTTTGTATGTGTTTATCAAGGTAAACGGGATTTTAAACGTTTTAGTTGGAAACGGCATCGTGTTCCTGCTACTACCTTTTATTAAGGCATATGTAATTAATAATAAGCCAATTACAAATGGTGTCTAGGTCAGGAGTACTTTTGATAGAACATGTATATAAATATATATGCAATGTCATCTGAGCTTAACTTTGTGGAAAATACATGTAATAAGTACTATAACAAATGTCATGTATTATATAACTGTAGAGATTGTCAAAGATTACTACAATTATACCACCTAACGAGTAAACAATTGCTCTTACATTTTTTGTAACCAATATATTTGCACGTATTTGTAGCCTCAAGGGAAAATGGGAAGTATTGATTAAAGATAGTGAAATAAATTTTACAATACGCGCTTAAAATGGCGTGTGACTTTGGCGTTTTCCGCAATTTATGCCGTCCTGTGGGACGGGTTTCGACTCAATTAAGGCTTAACTGACTGATGACATATTGATGAAACTGTCACTTTTGACCCGCTGCGTGGAATATTTAAGTTCTGAAAACGTATACACCACTAACAAATCTATGATATTTTCTTTTCTTTACAAGTCATAAAATACGTTTTTCATAAAATTTAATTTCAACTATATCAGACGGGTAGCTATTAATTTTTACCAACAATAAAAATGTACAAAGGTAAATTAAGCTCTTGAACGGTGTTCAAATTGTATAAACAGATTTATTTTGGTTTGTATTTTTTAAACTGTAAATTTAATAATAAATAAATTTAAACTATATCGTATTAAAAACTTCTAAAAAAACTCCATTTTTTTAAGTATTAATGGCAGGTACAAATAATATGTGTTTTGTTAAGTTAAGAATATTTTTGTTGTTGTTGGTAACACTGGAAATCACGCCCTGACAAATTACTACAATTTCTGCAATTATTTCTATTGTTGTTGGACATAGAACACAGTTCTAATTGAATTGATTACTTAATCCAACCTTAAATCCACTTAAATGTCAAATAAAATTAATCGTTTGTTTTGGTTATTTGTTTTTGTTTTTCTGGTGAATTTCACTTGTTATTTTTAAAATAGAGTCAAGTAACCCCGCTTTACCCCTAAATAAAAACTATAAAAATATATGTAATAACTATTTAAAATCGTTTTTACCTATTTTTAATTTATTAGGTAATTGGATTTTATTACAATTTTATATTACTTACATATTAACAGTTCTTTAAAAAGCAGAAACTAGAAAAAGCAACCCCGGTTAGTTGGTATATAATTGTGCAGTAACTCAAATATTTAAAAGAATCTGTCACAACTAAAGCAATGAAGTTTGACTAGCTCAGAAAGCAATTATTTTAAAATGTATAAAAAAAGACATTCACTTGAAATGCTTTACATATAGGAAAGTGACACGAGCTAAGGTTTGTAAGTTTTAAATATTAATAATATAATATATATTCTGTTATAAATACCTTTAGAATAACATTCCTACGGATACTTGGACCGGTCATCATGATTGGCAGGCACCATCTGAAAATTTAAATATTACAATTTCTAAATTTTGAAAATGGAACAACCAAGAACATAAAAATATGTGATTAGTTCATAAATTAAATTATTCTGGGTTGATACATATCCTTAAGTAATGCATCACTACCTCTTTATTAAATTCATAATATTATTTTAATTTAGTCAACACAGGGCTATAATATAGGCTCAAATGTGACATTCATTATTATAATTATTAAGCTAAGGTATGTTTAGTAATTTTTACTGTTCAGTACTCTACATATATTTTGTATTATATTTATTTAATGAGTCATATATCCTTCTATGAGTTTATTTTGTGTACATTTAAACGAAACAAAATACAAAAAATAAGGTAAAAGATTTTGGAAAATTGTGTAACATGCGAACATTTAATTCGATCATAATATATGAACATAGATGATATTATTAAACTAAAGGCCTTTTACAACAATAGCGACGAACTGCTGTGAACGACAACAGGGAAACACTCAAACGAAAACGTTCAGTTAGAAGGCTTTAGTGTAGTAATTGTATCTAATATCATACAGTGTAGGAGATATTGTCAAAGTATTTTACCAAAACCAAACTTTGCCATATGACTAGGAGTACTATCACTATACGAAAAGTTTCTCTATTTCAAATGAACTTTATTTGAAATATTTTTAATGCTATTTGAAATTAAGTGAATGTAATGTGTATACAAAATATTGTATTATGTGGAATATGTTGGTACAGGGGACAATTTTTACTTTTTGAAGTAATTTAATTCGTTTCTTGAATGTATGAACAACGTTTAAGTTTGTTTAGGATTATACCTGTCATTGAACGGCCGTTATCATTTTCATCATAGTTACCTAATGAAAGTTAATGATAAGATTATAAGAAAATTAAGATGATATAGATAAGAAATTATGTATGTACATAATTTCTTCTTAGTGTGATAGTGTTTCTCTGTTACTGTTTATATTTGTACCAACAAACATCAGCGTTGTATTTCATCAGGATAATAAATGAATGGTTCCGTGAGCAAAGACAACTGCATCCTGGCCGGTATTGCTCTAGCGACCCTCAGACTCAACAAGCGGTCTCTATGACTCTCAACTACCCAAGCAATTCTTTCTTTATTAAAATGAGATAATTATCTAGTTTTTTAAAGATTTCGCAATGTTAAATTCATTAGTCTTCATTAGAAATAGAGCAATCTAAGAATCTACTTACTTATTACTTTTTAAATTTACTGGAAAATTCAACGTCTAACATTTTGTCAAATATAACACGAAAAGTAAAGTTTTAATTCCCCTAAATTATTTTCATCAACACAAGAGTCTATTTAGTAAAGATTTAGAATTATTGCATTACGAAAACCACTTACATATACAAATCGTATTATATAGGGTGGTTTATGTTACAATTCACATTTAAATTTATTTTCAATGATGAGATCCATTGTAATAGGTACATTATTCTAAACATTGTAGTAATTAAATTTGTTGGGAGGTACTTAAGGTCGAAGATAAAGGAGTCAACCCAAATTCCTTATTCCTAGAAAAAACAAGAGGAAGGTATTTTATAACCATTCAGGGTTTTTTCAAAATGCCGCCATTTTTTACTCGGTTGATGTAAAAGGAGTTTTTTCGACAATTTTTGATAAAAGTGTTTAAACTTCAAGATCTTTAAAGTGTCATCTATATTTACATCTCGAAAATTTTGATTTGCCCCCAAAATCCCCCATTTTGGGGGGAATCAAATTTTTCGAAGGCTTCAAAAGATACTTTGGGTTAAGTTTGTATGGTTTTACAAAGGTTATATTTTTTCATTCTAACAAAATATAGTGTGAGGAAGGGACTTTATAAACAACCTGTATGGTTAAATTATTATTTATAGAAATACAAATGCATATAAATTGTTTGTCACATATGATTTTAAGTATATGGTATTAGGATATACTTATAATTTTCATCGGCTGTTAGGCTACTAATTAATAGTCCTGTCTAAGTGGCATGTTAGCCTTATCCAAAATCAAGACTACAAGATCGCACCACAAATCATCTTACACTCATTCATACTTGGTCATTAGGCCAAGTATGCCCAGGTAGGTATTAACCTACCTGGGTAGATCACCATTTCAAATAGTGATAATGATAACATATTTGAGATGAAGTTCGTAAAAACTTTAACTTAAACACGATCTCAAACATTTATAAACACGAGTGTTTACAGTATAACCAACAACCACCTCTTAAGTCATATTGGGAAAGGTAAAAATAAACTTTCTTTCTTGTCCTTCCTGGACTGTAAAAAGTAATGCAAACAGATGGTGAGATTAGAAACTGAAAACATTGAAACCTAGGACATTTACAGCAACTGTGTCTTCTGCTTCCCGAACGGTCAAATTTTAGTGTTTAGCTGTTGACATCCAAGTAGTTTTATGTTTTTATTTTAAGAAAATGTAAACATTAAAACCTAGAACTTTCATGGGAGCCCGAGGGTATGTTAAGGAAATAAATATATGCCAATGAGTTACGTGAGTTTATGATCTACTTTTGTGTAAAATTTCAAACCGGTTATTTCAGTATTTTTCGCGTTTACTTGCCACAACGAACCCATTAAACACAAACCTACAAACAAACAAACATACAGAAACCAGCTCTTCTTTATAATATTATAGATATAAAATGTTTTAGAATAAAGTTTAAAATTAACTACGTAAACTATAATATTATATAGAAGAGGTGGTTTCTGTACTTGTTTGTGGGTTTGTGTGGCAAGTAAACGCGAAAAATACTGAACCGACCAGTTTGAAATTTTACACAAAGGAAGATCTTAAACTCATGTAACATATGGGCATATTTATTTCCTTAAAATCCCCTCAAGCTACGCCCCGTGAACGTCCAAAGTTTCAATGTTAACATTTCAAAGAATGGAAACATAAAATTAGTTAAATGTCACCAGCTGTGAACACTAAAATTTGACAGTTCGGAAGGAAGAATAAGTAAGAGCTGCAGTGACCGTCCTAGGTTTCAATGTTTACATTTTCTATTGTTAACATCCGTATACGCATTTTGATAGTTCAGGGAAAAGAAGAAATAAATTTCAACTTTACAGATAAACAAAATAGTGAAATGGTGGATTTTATGTTTTCTCCCGATGCGTGCCTCTATTACATTAATCCTTATCCTTTACCAATATTTTACAGGTGTTTAATCCTTATCCTTTACCAATATTTGACAGGTGCTACTCTGCCATGCTGTTGACACTCGTATTTTTTAAACAATAAAGAATTAGTTAAGAATTGATTTTTTATCCGTGCGAAGAAGGGGTGCTTTGGCTAGTAATTATAAATTTTCCTCTTCTGAATATCTCCATAAAAATAAAATTGTAATCTTTGAAGGAACTATTATTTATGTATATACAGATTATCCATGGGAGGACTCAACTTTATGAATTCATGTATTCTGAACTCGAAATGATAATTTACTGATCATGATTCAAGCACTGATAAATATGTGGCTCCGATTAGGTATATGGATTTGAAAAAATCAATGTGATTATAACTAATATTAATTCTAACTTGACAGCTGATGGTTATTTTTTTCTCTATATATCACATGTTCTGTAAAGCTTGGGAATATATGCTTAATAATTCTCAAATCTGGGCTCATGAGTATTCAGTTTTTAGTTTTAAATTGAACCCCCTCTCAAAAAGGTATAAAGATGAAAATAGCTTCCCTTACTGTAGGTGGTGTTCTCTTTCACGTTGAAGTGTAACAAAAAGACGTTGTTTAGCGTCACAGAAAGTCAGACAGAAATTAAAATTATACCCATTCCGAAGTTTCTGTGGTACGTAAAATAACCAAAACTATTATAATTCTACGCAATATATGGACAAAGCTCTAATTTCATTTTTAAAGGTGAAATTTCAATAATGCTGACAGTTTGCCACTTGATGAAAGTCTAGGTAGTCTCGTGCAGCAGCTTTTAATAAAGCCCCGCCGCCGACAAAAGTACAATCACCATCTCCATTGTCAGCACTCAAATGCGACAGAAATTGTGTGTCGTTTTATTTTTCCAAATTACAAAATGAAACTTCTATGATTTCATTTGTTGAAACGATTGTAATAATATTTTGCAAATATTCTGTATTCAAACTCAAAACTCAAACTATTGTAGTTCCACCGTTCCATTGGTTTAGGTTAACTAAAACTTTAAACCTCAAAATCATTTAGTCCTCGCAACAAATTTCTCGTTGTTTACTGATATTGTTCGAAGTCAAAAACATTCGGTGACAGTTAAATTGTGATATTTTAATACATGTTTTGCTTCCGCTGCTGGAATTGGATGAAAGATAAAAAATTATTTTTTAAACAACTTTTTAGCAATAAAAATGTTTTTATTAGTCAAATCAATACTACTATGAATCTTCACCACGTAAAAATAAAATCTCACACCAGAACTGTTCCATATTGTTGCTTATGATGAAAACTAGAATTGAATCGGGAGGAGATCCTAAATCCTATATAGCTATGTAAACTTTACTAATAGCTTAATTTCATAATATATAGTGAAAAAGCTACGCAATGATTTAATATAATTTATTTTAATGATTTTCCATTCCAAAAAAAAATGGTATTGAATTATATTTTTATTTATTAAGATTATTGCCAATTACTTATTTTGTTACCATAGATACCAGATCTCAACACGTGTCAGCTCAATTTCAAAAGCAAATTAAAAACAAATTATTTATTTGTTTAAAAATATATTATAAATACTATAATTTATGTATAGTAAATATTGTAAAATTCACAAGTATAGAAATAATATCAAAGAACCGAAAATAAAGTTCAAATACAGTACATAACTCTTATATGCTTCGTTAAAATAAATGATTTCGGCGTTAACAATAAAACTAAATTGCATGATAAAAAATGTTTGTATATATACTTCCTTATGGGAAATAGGTTAGATCATGGATATGTCTAAAGGGAATTTTTTCACTTCATCTAAACAGCTGTTCTTATTATTTTATATTTAAAATTAAATACAATATCCTTGGTAGTTTCTATGGCAACCTGTTACATGTTTTCCATCTTAAAAATCACTAACACTCCCAGAGCTAAGACATATTCATGTCAAAATAATTCACGAATAGCAATAGTACAATTTTGAAATACTTAACTAATACGTACCTTACAATAGTTTTGATATTTATTATTTGAATCGGGAACAGATTTTTCGCTCTAGAGCGGTAGCTATTGTAACAGATCATCATCAATCAAAAGCCAATGATAAATGATGGCGCAGTTCAATACTCGAACAACCGCTAATTTTTTCAAACTTCCGTGTACAACGTTCGTCAAACTTGATCAATCGTGACGTATCCGGTATTTGGAACATATTTCCTCAGTCTAAAAATAATATATTAATATTAAACTGTATACACTACTATGATTGATAAGCCAGCTTTTTATTCGAAAATTATAAGAATATCCAAAATCTTAAATTGTAACTCGAAATTTTTGTTTAAGGCTGCAAAATTATATTTGATATATTAAAATGTATTAAGAAATGCATAAACCTAACCGTATAATATAAAAGTTGTAAAATGTCGTAATTCGATCATATTGTTTACAAAATAAAATATTAAAAAAAATTGTAACTAATTGGATTTTTTTATATTTAAAAAATACTGCCATTTTTATTAACACAAAATTTTTATAAAATGTTAATTTAAAATTATCTAATTTACCATGGTACTAAATTTAAAGACAGGTCAATTAGTTTAGTAGAAAATGTTTAATGACATTTTTATTAGGCTCATTTTGAAACTTTAGCTTACTTATAGTTTTATTTTTTTAATATTAATTCTAAAAAAATTTTTTATCAAATTCCAAGACTTTTTGTTAAAATCCTTTTACATTTATTTTTATTACTAAAAATAAAAATTGTTATGCGTTGTATACCATTTATGTATTTACTACGTATACTCACCGATGAAATTTTGAAGTTGCTATGATACCTAAAAAATATTTTCGAAAATATTGAAAAAAAATGTGTACATTGTTTATACTAAATCTTAATTGTTTACCTCATGTTTGTTCCATTAGCATAATTCATACTAAATATATATTTTAATGTTATAAAAAAAGTATGATAAAAAATTTATTTTTAACGTTAAAAATTAGGTTTTAGTATTTATTTTTTTTAAAATGATTTTGTGTTATTAATTTAATTTAATGTTAATTTAATAATAAATATGTTTATGACGTATATTTATTAATGCTCATTTTGTTAATTAAATTAATTACTGAGTTTTGGAAATTTTATAAATTTTAATCTTGTTTCAGTATAACACAGACACTCAGATTGTCCCATTGACCAAAATCCTTTTCTATTTACATGGCCTTTACCAAGATACTAAATGGACTAATTGAATTATAATAAATAAAACCTTGTAACATTATAATTGTTCTACTCATTATAAAAGTTTATATGAAATCATAATCAATAAACTTATTATAAACTCTTGTTTGCATGATCAAAAGCATATAGCAACAGGTACATAAAACCACTTAGATGAATATATAAAAACAAATAAGTAATTTACAAAAATAAAGACACAGAATAATCATTTTTATTGGTGAATTTTGTAAAAATCAATGTACAAAACTAAAACTGAATATAAAACTAAGTTGTTTCAGTTAGAGTAAGATAACAATGTCTGCAACTGCTATTGTTAATGACTTGGATTGTTGGAGTTAATTATCGTTTATGGAAACAGCTACAGTGTTGTTTTTGATCAAAATATTTTAGTACTGTTTGTTTATTGAGTGATCCTGCATCTTTTGACTCGTTGTCTTGATGCGATGGTTTTCAAAACATTTTATTTACTACAGCTCAAGGTCTAATATATGTATACTTTACTAAAGAATCATACTTTACATACTTTAATTATGAAGCAAGATGAATAATTTCTGGTTAATACTTGTTTTGTCGTACATCAGTATGTAATTAAATACAAATTCATTTTCTTAAATGGATTTAATCATAGACAACTAAAAGAATTTAAATTATTTTACTTAACGCAATTTATTTTCATCTAATAGAATCAAGGCATCTTGTTCCCTATTGGTCAAAAATAGTTTTTGCTAACCGATTGGAGTTTAAATTAGGTTGTAAATATTTAATAGAATGATATAGCCCTTTCACAGATATTAAGTTCCATACAAGAATATTAAGTAAAATAAAAAATTTTTAAATTTTAAACAACAAAAAGTGGACAGTTAAAATGGTAGATAGTAAATTATAAAGATCTAAAACTTTATTTTATTGAAATATTAAACTATTATTTATTTATTAATGTTTGGTCAACACTACATAGATATATAATGTTGTTTATAATAATGTTGGTGAATCTTTTTCTATATTCCTCATTAGTATTTTTATTTGTGTCATTCACTTTTAATAAATTGACGAAAGTTATAAATGACAGTTATAAATTTAAAAACAAAATTCATTTAAATTTAATTAAAAAACTGAATAGCTTAAATTCAATAGCCATTCAATTGAAACTGTTAAAACGTAGATAATTCCGTGTATTGTTTTAATGAACTCTAAAACATTTTGTAAAAATATTTGTATATTCTGAAATAGCAGAGATGAGTATGTGCTTCAGGGAAGAAGCTAGGAATCTGTTTATACACTCATGCATTTTGTATGTCCATGCCCCCAAGATCACGGAGCCAACACCGCTGGCTTAGTTATAACCAGGTTACTAGTCCTTGTAAACATGTTGGCTGCAGCGTTTACATCGGGAAATACATTAAATTATATAGATATTATTATAATATAATTTTAAAAAGTATAAATAAAACTCCTGTTTCATTTTCGGGCTAAGCACGTTGACATTCAGGTGTAATTTAGTTAAGGTAAATATAATTAACATATCTGTATTAAATAAGCTAAGTATATGTAGTTTGATATACTATTGGAAGCTGTTTGGAGAACTGGTAATTTAAGGTATGCAATGATGCAACTCTAGATCATATACGATTTTCATGACTAGTCTTAATCCAAAACAGACAACCAACATTAAGAAATAATGGTAATTAATTTAAGGTTTTCTCACAAAATAATTTGCTAGTAAATTTGAAGAAAACAAATTTCATATCATTTAGCACAAAGCAGGAAAGGAAGAAGATCAATACATTAATTCTTTTGGGCAGCTATGAAATTAAGCAAATCGGTATATCTGAATTTCTCTAAATATTGATAGTGGCAAAATCATATTGATTATGTTCGTGGGAAAATAAATTCTGGCCTCTGTCTAAGCTGTAAGAAAAATGTTCTACTTATGCAACACAAAAACTTGAATTACAATATATGATTCCTTTATTAACTCTCGTGTTTCATACGGAGTTTATATATACGGAGGAGCAACAAGTAAGAAAAACATGAATAGAATTCTAGTTTTACAAAAAAAACTTTGAGAAGAATAATAAAGCTTCGTAGTCTTGATTCCGTGAAAATATTTTTTAAACAATTGAAAATCTTAACAGTATATGACCTTTTTATATTTTATACAGTTTTACACTCTAGGCAGGCCATAAATCATAACGCTCCACACCTTTACAAGACTCTAGGACGTGCCCTGATCCAAAGCAGTCACAACTATCTTCATTTTTCCAACGAAATTTTTGAAAATGCTGCCTGACAGCATAAAAAATATAAAATCACCTACTGTCAATTACTCCTTTTTCCATACAGTATGTATTTCCAACAATAGTATAAGTGTTAGAGACTTATGAATTTATATTTAATGTACATAAATTAACTGACGCTTTTACTGTATATACATTGTACATTAGTGAATTAAAAAGATAATGATGAATTTTTACAAGGAAATATTTCTGTAGGAATTAAATACGATTTGTTAAAATAGCTTTATCATACGAAGGTTATCTATAATATTATAAAGAAGAGGTGGTGTCTGTATGTTTGTTTGTGGGTTTGTTGTGGCAAGTAAATGCGAAAAATACTGAACCGACCGGTTTGAAATTTTACACAAAGGTAGATCTTAAACTCATGCAACACATAGGCATACTCATTTCCATAAAATCCTCTCGGGCTACGCCCTGTAAACGTCCTAAGTTTCAATGTTTACATTTTTAGAGAATGAAAACATAAAATTACTTGAATGTCAACAGCTGTGAACACTAAAATTTGACAGTTCGAGAAGAAGAAGAAGAAGAAAGAGCTGCCGTGACCGTCCTAGGTTTCAATGTTTACATTTTCTAATGACAACATCCGTTTGCACTATATTTTGACAGTTCGGGAAGAAGAAGAAATAAAGTTGATTTTTCAGATAAACTGCTGGATCGAAATTAGTGAATTATTTGAAATAGCGGAATGGTAGATTTTAAGTTTTTTCCGACGACTGTCTCTATTACATTAATCCTTATCCTCTCCCAATATTTGACATATGTTACTTTGAAGTGTTGTAGACACTCCTGTTTTGTCATTTTGTAAACAATGAAGAATTAATTAACAATACCTTAAATGTATCAGTAGAGCATACACCTTTCAGCCTTTTTAGCCCGTGCGAAGAACGGGTACTTTGGCTAGTTATATATAAAACCACAAAAACCCCATCACCATAAAGGTTTGTGTGGGAATTAATACAATAGTTATAGAGTTAATGCAGAGTTGGTCATAGAGCCTAGTTAGAGGTGATATATAGCTCATGAATTTACAAAAGTCGTCCGCTATTGGTTTCAAATCAGGTACACCGAACTGGGCCATCTTGCTCAGAGCCACCACGTAAGTAATATAATTTTTTTTAATAGCCTAGTAATATTTTATTACGATGCTTATATTTTAATATGCTAATAGGACAATGCTTACATATTTCACGTAACCTAGTGCAAAAAACCAGATCTTTTAGTTTTAAGCTAAATTTGTTTGTATAAGCAAGGTTCTCTGAAATATCACTATTATCACTATTATTATTAATAAAACCTATTATCACTAAACTTTATTTTTATTAGATTTAACCTACAAATAGGTTTTGTACTGTGACTTATAATAATTATGATATATCTACTTTATAGTGGTTTTCATTGTGGTTTGTGGTTGTCCAACCCTTTTAAACCCAGTATATTTAAATTAACCTACACATTTCACGTAACCTAGTGTAAAAATCGGAGTTTTTTTAGTTTTAAGCTAAATTTGTTAAAAAGTAAAGTTTCTCTAAAATATTAATTATAATTCAAAAATAAAATAAAGATAACAATCAAAACTTGATGTATTTAATAATACTATTGAAATCCTTGTTGTAATCTCATCTTAAATAACAAATAAATTGTTCGAAATACAACAGGGTAAATAATAGTAATATCTTTAAAAGTTAAAAATATTTAACTTATAAATTAAAATGAACTAAACTTTAGATATTCGAGATGTTGGGTGAGGAAATTAGACGAAAAAGTTAAATTGTCTTCCGGTTATGGAGAGTGGGGCTTATCGACCCACATGCTGAAGAAGTGGATGTTGGGGGCTCATGCATCTTGCATGCCCTAGACCCTCGGGCTTGATACTGACACTTCCTTCATAACAGGCACGTTATGAGGCAAGTTCGCGCCAACTTTGATAAGATCTCATTAAACCATACTCGATAACTTTTAGCTTGTTGCTAGAGTCATGATAGTTGCCGGCATATACTTAGCATCACGAATGATATTACACGTTTCAAACTCTCTAGTAAGTTAATCAATTGCAAAACTCATTCATCAACCCTTCTAAGCTATGACTGTTTATAGTGTTAACTAATCTTAAAATACCCAATATAAAATAAATAAGTATAAACAAAGAAACACAAAACATGCCCCCCTTATAACCACTAACCATAAAAGCAAAATAGGTGTCCACTGCAATCTCAATTAAGCCTACAAATGCTTGCAAGCCAAATTAGGATTGCTCATGGACGGGATTCGAACCCTCGTCCCAACTGTTGTACTCGTCAGCACAACGGTCTAACCACTACCCTACAAAGGACCACTTATTTGGCTATAAAAGCATACTCTAGCGGCAAAATAACGAACTCAAGCGTCAGAGCAGGGAACTAGATGAGTAGTTACATGTATTAGCTAGGAGATGGCAGCACTGTGACGGTAATTGTTGACTTCGATAGCGCTATAAAATTGCCACACGCAGACATGTAACAGTGAGATGTTAGCCATGGAGGGTTAAAAATCAAACTGAATACAAATTGTAATATCTGCAATTTTCTAACTTTCCACGACGGATAGTATGTTTAAAAATAATACATCAAAAATAATCATCGAATTCATTATAATCAACCATTTACGATTTTTATTCTATCTATACGTCTAATTTACCCTCCTCCCCCTCCTAGGTAATATAAAAGTTTTTTCTTGTTTTTTATAGGATAATGAAATCCTTTGCAGATTACTAAGTTTCGTGGAAATTGGAATTAAATTTGGAAGCAGTTAATTTTTAGTAATCTACAAATTTAATCTTTCTCTGGTTTTCTCATTTACTGTAATTAATAAACTGTTTATTGTTCCGTTATTAATAATTATTAATTATATTAAGTTTATTTTGTTGCCTTTAATGGTTATTGTAAAACTATTTTATAAACTTACTGGCAGTAAGCCCAACCTTCGAACAGGTTGAATGGCCAACGTAAGAAAGCAAAATACTTGCAATCATGACTATTGCACTCATATTATATTATATAAATATGAAATTGGTGTAAAATCTATTATCAATGTAACAAAATTAGTATTTATTTTAACTTGACAGCTGGCTATTTATGTGTTTTGTATCACTTAAATAGATCACATGTTTAGTAAAACCTAAAAAAAATTGATAATATTGTGCACAACTGGGGTTTTGATACGAGATTACTATATTTTTATAGGTTTTAGGTCAGTTTATAAGAAACAAAAACCATCTCTATAAAGTGTAGAGTAATGAAAATAAGTTTAATCCTATTGTGTGATCCCATTTTCACGGGAAAAAGTTACAAAAATATTTTTTTAACGTTACAGTAAAACAGACGGACAGACAGAAATTTACCGTCTGCCTGTAAGATAAGACCCATTTTTATGATGTACTAGCTGACCCGACGAACTTCGTAACGCCTCACAGTAAACACATGTTAACTTTAAGATTGGCCATGTTCTGAAGTCGAATAGCAATGCGGCTTCATTGTGAAAGGTTATATATTCTGGGTCGCTACATAGTGAATAACAATACTGAAACGATAAAACATATTAATAACATTCCCATAAAACAAATAAATCTGAGTGGATTAATTCACAATTTTCAAATCCAATCCAAACCCAAACGAAACCTAACTGTAATACGGCTTTTAGGAAATATATACAACAGCTGATTATTATAATAAACGTAATAATATAAACATTGTAATTATCATATAAACACGTGACTTTAATCAGACAGAAAATAAAAATATAAATACATAATCCCCCAAAACCGAAACTATTAACGTGGTGAATAAAGCTGTTCATTTTTTACAGTACACATTTACTTCATAGTTTAACATTAATGAATGATTCAGATGGCATTGGATAGTAAAGCTAATGGAAAGTAAACCAATCAGCTGTAGCTAAGAAATCAAATGTTTTCATTGTAGACATTTTGTAAACAAACTTACTCTCCATAAGGTTAACATTAGAAATTTAAAACGTCATAAAATGGAAACTTATGGGGTTTTCGAAAATATTTTTTCACTAAAACCTTCCCGGACACATGTAGAGCAACTTCCTAAAATTCCATGGCGATCGGATGAGTAGTTTGGCAACGCATAAAGGACATACATACATACATACATACTTACATACATACATACAGACAGACAGACATACATTCAATTTTATATATAGAGATCAAATTGTAAAATTCCAAAAAATATCATAATTTTTAAGCAATATTCAGGCGAAACCCAGCAAAGGATCAACACAACTATTTTTCATTTTTATTTTTTTTTAATTAAAAATAAATAAAACATTTTTAAAAAACCTAAATGTTATGTACTAATCTTTACAATAAATATTAAATAATTTTACTTTGCTTCACTTTTATCTATTTACAAGAACCAAATAATCTTTTAATTCACATTTTTTATTATTAAAAATAGACGTTTTTGGTGATAACAAAAAAAATAAAGTGTTTTTAAACAGATTGTTTAGTATTAATAAAATGTCGTTTTATTCTCATAATAGAGTTTTAGGAAGTATACCGGCCTACGTAATATTTTTAGCGTGTAAAATATCACATAAGCTCTAGAATAATTATTTTTAACTCCCTGCAAAGATTACAATTTTGTCTAACAAATTGCCAAACGTGGAAACGATGGAATATAATCAGAGAAGATAAAACTCAAGGAAAGCAATTTAGGGTTCAATAGAAATCCAAGGCTGGAAGGCATTAGTGGAAACCACCCTTATATTGTGTTTTCACAGAAGCATCGAGGACAAAGGGAAAT
This sequence comes from Nephotettix cincticeps, assembly GCA_023375725.1. NCBI lineage: Eukaryota > Metazoa > Arthropoda > Insecta > Hemiptera > Cicadellidae > Nephotettix > Nephotettix cincticeps. The sequence continues at coordinate 63,019,364 of CM041788.1, forward strand.
GTAATGCAGTGCTTAACATCTGACCGAAATATTGTTTCCTTTGGTGAGAAAGCCTTTGCTATTTTTATCTATTTTAATCAAACAATTTTAGTTTTGTAAAATTACTAAACTAATTGTTAAATCACTGTAAAATAAACTGTACATCGAGCAATAAAAAAAATTAATTTTTACTTTGAAGTAATTTTTTAAGATTAAGAACATTTTTTGTGATCTGTTAAAAAATAGGTACCTATATTGTTACACGTTGTAATTTTTTCTATAAATTGAATAATTTTGTTACCTCTTTGCCCACATTATCAACCATTTAAATACATGAGAAGGAGGTATTTTACGCTGAATTTCTTACTAAATTTTATTATTATTAAAATACTTATATGTTGAGACGAACGTTAGGACCTCGTGGCCCTTTGTTATAGTTCGCCCCTTAAAATTAAATAATAATAACAATTTTTTACCTTCTTGGATATACATAGTTGTGACGTCAGTCTTAGAGAGGAACAAAGAAAACAAAGAAAACGTTATAGGTAAATCCTTGCCTTTTATTAGATTTAACCTACAAATAGGTTTTGTACAGTGACTTATCATAATTATGATATATCTACTTTAAGATAGTGTTTTTCATTGTGGTCTGTGGCTGTCCAACCTTTTTAAACCCATTATATTTAAATTAGCCTTCTATGTATATTATCACTTGAAACAGTAACAAATTATATAACTAATTCTAATTAACTATTTACACTTTTTTACCTACACATTTCTACAAATTTAAGTTATGAGCAAATATTTATTGGGCACTAAACATACATTGGACTAATTTAAAATGCTCGGTTCGCTTCTTGGCCTATCTTTCATATATGATTTGGCTATTAATTAGTTTCCTATTAAACCTAGAATTGACAAAGTCGTAATTCACGACTTATTTACATATTCAATAAGAAGTGGCAGGTGGAGGCATCTGTCGTCAGTTTAGTGAACTTGTTAGACACCAGCGCTTACGTGACCGTGTTGCCCTCTGGGGGCAAGCAACCGAACCTGCTCTCGTAGTGCACTAGACTGCCACCGGGCATGTCTATAACCAAGTAAGTGTTTTCTACTCCTATGCACTGAGTGGCTGAACCGGCTAACGCGCTACGCTGACGAGCGTAACGTTCTAGCCATGTTTTATGTTTTTTGTTTAAACTTTGATATTTCAAGAAGATATTAGTAATTATTTTTATGTTACAGTTAAGAGTAAAAAGCCTGCCACTTCTAGGGTTAAACAACAGGATAAAATTAGATGGTGACAAGACAATGGTTTCGTCCGTTTGCTAAAAAAATGCTCTGTTGTCGATTAACACAAAACATAGATCTACAACATTCCACAATGCACTATTATTCCCGTATAATTATACATATCAGATGAATTGTTAACATCAATAACTTTGAATGAGCAGTTAATTTTTGACTGAGTTTAATTTCCTAGGAAAATAAACTCATAAAGCTATCTATAGAAACTAAATTTTTTGAGAACGCTTACATTATGCAAATAATAAAATGAACTTTTGCATTATTACATTTTAAGGGATATAATATTTAATATCACCATCGAGTTTTTATTTTGGCCATACTGTTGGAAAAGATAAAAAACAAGCAGCCAGATTTACTTAAAGTTGGCATAACCTCAAAATAACTTAAATACAAATACTGCATACATTTATTTAGCAAACATCATTTATCGATGTTTTGTTCCAATAAAAAACTCTGGCATGCAGCCAGCCTCGTCCTTGCTCGACCTTCTCGAAACATTTACTATTTCCTCGTTTCTGAACTTCTATATTACATGTAATATTACTGATGTTCGTATCATTCGCTGTGACCATTAATGATATTAATGATTTAGTGATCAATAACTATCTAAAGTTTAACTATTGATCAGTTTTCACATTTATTTTGAAATTTCGTGAAACTGATTATAAATTGATATAGTTATATTACTTAAAAATATCAATATAATTTTATCAAGCGTCCTGATATAGTCTCTAATAGTTTTTACAGAAAGAATCGTTAGAACTATTAAAATATTAAGTGTTAATCATTCATTCATTCGAAGGGTTGGATTTCTCCCAAAGCACTTTGGGGTGGATTTCTCTATTAAATGCTATTAAAGTAACATTATTTAATTCCCCTACATATATGAACGGCATTACGAGTATATTATCACTATTTTCTGAAAACTAAACAGGATAAAGCTTTAAACATTTATTAAATTTTCATACTTTCCTGGTTTAATTAAAGTTATGCAACCCCCCGAAACTATGTATGTACCGAAAAAGAGTTTTTGTCGCCATCACGCTATATTTTATATGAAATCACTTTTTTATTAATATTCTATAGCCAAAGATTGATGTCAAACGCACGTCCACTAATTGACCAGCTTATGATATGATATTCAATAATATTAAAATTGTAGGATTAATTAAAAACTCATGTCTTCCAACACTACTTAATATATTTACACTTATATTGTAATCAAATACAAACGGTAAATATATACAAAAGAAACTGAGATTGAATTCAGTCTCTAATTGAGCCTGATGATGATCAATCACCAATTTAACACCTTTTGCATATAATTAAAATATAAGAATAATTATAGTAAGTAGTGTTTGAAGACATGAGTTTTTCGTAAACCCAACACGTATAATGCTAATCAAGAAGTTATTCATTAAAATTGTACAAATGTTCACTAAAATGCATCTATAATAATTGTTAGATTATTCAAAAGTAGTTTTAATGTATTATTTGTGATATATGAAAGGGTCTGGATCATAATATCAATAAATATTAGTTCAACAGAATCTATATACTTACTGGTTTTTTAGCCTTATACCATTGGTTGAAGAAATAACAGGTCCAAAATAGCCATAAAAACTAGATCAATTTGTTAACAAGGCCTGATTAAAATGTTTGGTTATCCTTGTAAATTGGTTTGGTTCAACATATCACAGTTTGAATACTAAAATGACCTATTTAAGTTAGATCAATTTATTAGCTAGGCTCAATAAATATGTTTTGTTATTCACATGGTCTTGCTTTTGATCAAGGGTTCCCGCACTCCAATAACGAAATAAGTAGGCGAAGGTGAAATCGGAGGCGGAGTGTTAGTGTCGTTGGATTTCAATTTTACGAATGTACAAAATAGGCTAAGTAGAGTGTTTTGTTTACTATTTAATTCTATAGTTATATATTTTTGTGTTTTTTACTGGTTTCTTTTATATATAGAAATAACCCTTTTTTGTACAAATGTAAATATCGTTAGGCACTTGAAAACGGGAGTAGTTTAACCAACTCTCGAAACGTTGTGTAGATTTTAAACACAAGACGCGTTGGAAAAATCCAACTAATTGTTAATTTAATAATTAATAGCCAACGCTATCATGAATTTTCAAAACTCTGAAATAAGAAGATTTGATAGCTAGGCTCAATATGTATAACTCTAGTTATTATGGTAGTTTATCTTTGGCTCTTATGTACAGTGCCAAATTAAAATTATCACTGAAGACTTGCTAATCCCAGAAAATCTTGAACCTGAATATCAAGCGATTTATATAATTTTAAATTTAATCAGAGCACACATAATAAACCACGGTTAAAAATCTGCTCAGTAAAAATACTAATGACAATTTGCAAAACGTTTTACAAAACGTTAAATCCCGTATACACAAAATTAACTTTAAAATAATTATATTCTAATTCCATTCTAATACGATGTGTCTTAATGTGTGGTTTCTCGTTTAAGATAATAGAGCGTTTTTACATTTCTCTTTTGAAAAAAATATTTCCCCAAATATAAAGTCCAATGTGGTGGTGGGAAATATAGAATAATTTCCCAAATCTTAAAAATATATTTTAAAGATAAGAATTTATTTTACCTTTTGATTTTTCATGATGATTAATGTGTTGAATCTTAGTTGATAAAAATAGCATCTAAACATAAAATAATTGAAAACGTCTTGATATTACTCTATTGCTAAATTGATCACTAAAGCCACCAAAACTAATTATGATCTTTTAATGGTAATACAAGGAGATATCTCATGAAAGATCCGTTCCATTCGCAGGTTCCACGTGTAGTTATTTAAGTGGTTTTCCAACGTTTAGACGTTTAGAGACGGTCTGAATTGACACACTGTGCGGATTCCATTAGCTGCATGTCAACGTCAGTCCTCCATTAAACGTGATAGAACCTTATAAAACATTTCACATTTCAACAAAACACTAATATTTAATTTATACGCCAGTTTTACAGCTCTACCTCGTCCGTTTTGTGGATGATTCGGAAGATTAATATTTGCATTGCATTTATCCAATACTATAATACGAGCAAGGTTTGTATATATATTTGCACACGGATCTCGAAAACGGCACTAAGGATTTTCTTTAAATTTTGGAAATAACTAATTTCTGAGTAGAAAATAAGTTCTAGATAGGTCTAATGTCCACGAAAATTCGTGTTTTCTTGTAATATTAAGTTTAAAATCTAAAAATTTAACATTACGCTTATGGAGAATAAAATGTAAACAATACAAACCAAAACAGCTGTTTATAACCGTTTGACAGTTCTTGATTGAAGACGGCAAAGAACAATATGTGAATAGAGGTTTTTCATAAATATTTATTTTATGTATGTAATAAATGTAAAATTATCAGGCTACTAAACAATGTGTAAAAACTTAAGGGTAACATAGCTGTTCGAAATAAAAGCAGAAAAAAGTATTTCCAAAATCTTCCGTGTTTTGATAGAAAACGTATTCGTTGTATTGCTTGAAGCCCCTGTAACAAACCAATTAATAATTGATGTAAATTAAATTTCCCTTTTGCTTTTCAATCCTCATTTCGTTTCTAACAAAATCAGTTGATCACGGGCTAATAATAACTGTATGGATAATTAAACAGTAAATAATCGGCTAAAACAATTGAGGTTGGCTAAAAGACGTTAAACGGCGTCGCTCAATTGACTGACGCCGTAGCCGAGTGGTAGCGTGTCGGCCTCTAGAACTAGAGGTCTCGACTCGCGAGTTCCATCCCCACCAGGTCCGAAACTTTTTGTTCAGTGGTATATTAATTATGGTGTATTAAATCGGTTTTATTTAAACCACATAAATGTTTTCATTGAGTAATAAATGTGTTTTTCTAATTATTTTTATAATACATACCTTATTCTATCCGAGCAAAGCTCGGTCACCAGGTACTATTTCATAAAACAATACAGCATTTAATTAATAATTGCTCTTTATTGATTTCGTAATTCGTAACAATTTAAATTAATATGAGTTTCTATGAGAGCAAGGCATTTTTTACGTGTTTGATGACAAAATGGGTAGACAGTCAAGTTCGAAGATTAACCTCAGATAAAATAAGTTTTATAAAGCAGGGATTTATTGGAATAACGAAAAACTACGTTTATTGTTCACAATGGAAGCTAACGTCATTATGTTATTTACATTTTACACATGGATATGTGTTAGCTCTTGGGGGGTGATAGTGATTTTTAAGATGGAAAATATGTAACAGGTTTCCATAGAAACTACCAGAGCTATTGTATTGAATTTTCAATATAAAAAATAAGAACAGCTGTTTAGATGAATTACAAATATTCCCTTTAGACATATCCATGATCTAACCTATTTCCCGCAGGGAAATAAATACAAACATTTTTATCACGGACATTTTCCGTCATGGTTTTAAGTAAAACAAAGTTTCACGACATTTTGGGACCTGGAATCTGACTCCGTTCTAATAATGAATTTATAACAAAGAAATAATACCATTAATTTTATTATGAAAGCTAGTTAAATTGTTAATATTCAAGGGTTAAATTGTGTTACACAGCCAACAATCCACCACAAAATTTATTTTATTTATAATATTATTATTCATTTCAATACCAAACCAAAGTTTCATAACCTAGTTCACTAATTCTAGAACCATAACGTAGTTGAGGCTTAAATGCGTTGCATAATGTAGATTGATTGGGTATTTTTAATCCCTCCTATTTTTACTACAACAGTGTAGCTTTAGATTATATACCTTTTTCAGTTAGACTTTAACGATCCGTTAAAATAAGACACCAAATATACGTAGATAGAACCTAATATAGGATATATAGGGTGACACAAAATCCATTACTGCCCATACAGCTATATTTTACAATTAAAATTAACCGAAAATGTTCAGTAAAATTTTATTGGTTTTGGCTTTGTTTTTCCAGTTTCCATAATTTTCTTTAAAAAATTTAAAGTTTTAGTTCTATATGAGATTGATGTACTGACTTAAAATGTGGAGTTAAGCTTGATCACAAAAGTTCTTAATTCCGTAAAAAGTTAAATTGTAATTGATAATGTTTAAAATAACAGTCATATCTATGTTTATAGTAGATTTTAATTTTAAATCAATCCGTTATATGATTAAAAATGCACAAGTATTAAATAGGCAGATATCTACTAAAATAACCCGAAATCATAAAAAATGCTGGACATTTAATCTATTTGTACTTGTGGAAAACGGTTAAACGTATATGCCAGTCACCCCCTGTATATGCGGGCCTGTTCACTGGGGGATTAACTAAGCCAAGTAAATAATTTCGTTAAAAACCAATCACATCAGTTAGTGGTGCATGACACCATAATTGGCTCGCAAGTTTAGTAGATTGTACAATCAATCTTGTCAGTGCAGTAAGGTAGGAACATGCATGCTGAAACATACATGCCAATGATTTATTTATTGTGGCTCTTTAAGGTTTTTTATTTTTCGCCATGAGATACAGTATGTATTTTATAGAAGTAGCTATGTTTTATTTTTTTTAACATTGAATTGTAGTAACTAAAACTTTTAATTCCTTCCTAAGTTCAGTTAGTCTAATTTATTGGATTGTTTGCACTTTTAGTTTTGTGAGGTTGGTATTACCTAGAGGAAGCGGGATCGTGGCTTCATTTACCTCATAAGGCCTACCAACTGAATTTTAGCTCTGCCATCGCATATGACTACTATTAAAATTAAGTATGGGTAATAAAATAGTATTTTGATTGTTTTCAACGTCGCAAGTTTGGACCTGCAATCTGACATACATCAAACAAAGAAATAATACCATTAGCTTTATTATGCTAGCTATTCCGTTAACTGTAGGATAATTAATTGAAGATAATCGACCGAATCTTTGAGTATAAACGATGTTTGTTGGTATACAATTAAAAAAAATACATCATACCGTGGTAAATTGCACTATCTTGATAATCCTATTAATTGAGATAGATGATATATCTTGATTCAATTTACCAGTCATGTTATATACTGTACAGTTTCATGCTACATGGAACATCGCCAGGACTGCCTAGACCCAGAGTTTATATCGGGACCTCATCGATCCATGATGTCGAGTCAGACACGCAAATATTCTGCATCGAACAACACTATTTTATTCAAAAGGGATAGCTAGGAGGAATTTATAATTTATAAAATATTACTTAGCAATTTTTAAAAAACTATATATTTTTCAAAATCGTTGAAAGTATTTTAAATATACTGTATCAGGGAACTGACCCATATTTAAAACCTTAAAATTATAAGTAAAATGAATAATATATATAAAATATGCCTTTATTAAAAGTATTACAATATTGAGTGCTTATTAAAATAATATTTAACAGCTATACTTGTAATATTTCAAATATAGTAATCAAGTTTCTTTCAGATACCGTTATATACTGGGACGTCCTGTAATCCAGCTACTTGGAGGTCACGAATTGTGGATATTTGTGAGCGATGGTCGGTGGATGTAGTCTTCTCTTGAGTGGATTAACGTCCGCACTATTTAATACTGCGTTTATCCGCAAATAATATCCTCATAATTAGACCAATTAGTAATTCAGAGGCTGTGGTTCGGATTCTACGTTAACCTGTAGGTCCAATAGTTGCCATCGGCTGTTGGGCTATTAATTAAAAGTCCTGTCTAAGGAACATGTCAGTTTTAGTCAGTAACAAGACCACAAGATCGCGCCACAATCATTTTACATTCATACTTGGCTCAAAATACCTACATTGTAGTAAGGTAGCCATTTCAATTATCTAATCTAATCTATACAGGAAGAAGGAATATTTTGGGGATTTACTACCATCCCCTTCCCTTTGGAAGGTAAAAAAACCTTTTGAGTAGAGTTTATTCGGTAATGTAGGCTTACACTGCTTGACAAATTTCGTGTAATACTGTTTATACATAAGAATGATATTGATTAGTTATAATCTTCAATAGAATAACATTGGGTGCTCATATACAATGTGCTTTGTTTACCGCGGGCAGTTCATTTTTATCCGAAACCGTTATTTGTAAACTAAGAAATCAAAATACAATTTTTACTTTCAGCAGGGTTTGATAGTGATAGTTTTCGTAGCCTATCCCCTTAAAAGTTACAGTTCAAAATGATGGTATTTTAGGTTTCCAGTGATTAAGTAAGTAATTAATACGTTTTCCTGGAAAAATAATCTATGTAATAATTTAACAATTATATTACTACTAACACCACCTTAAAAACTAAAATAAATCGTATTTATTGTACCATTAGTCTACGACTAATGGTACTGTACTTATGAGACATCCTTTCTCCCTTTAGCCTTTTAATCTTTAAGATGAGAAAGTATGTGTCAGTTCATGATACTGTTTATTTGTACTTTCATTTATTTTTTAAAGATGGTTCTATGAAAGCACAAAGAAGTATTACACGATGTCAATGATTATTGTTACAGAAATACTTAATAATGTGATACAAACATTTGTTTAAGGATAAAGAAACTGTATGATAATACTAACTTCGCGGAAGACTGATTTTTGGGGGTTTGAACTGAAAAGTACATTCTTTTAGTGACTTAAGATATACAAAAAATATGCACCTCATGCATACACTTCACCAAATATTATTACATTTAATTATTTATTGATTAAACTTTGGAGATGATTGATTTATTTTGATTTAACATTGTTTAAATCATATTTTGAGTATTTTGTATGCACTCCAAATGCTTACTCCAAAGAAATAAGCCCGCTTCCACGGGAAACTGCCGAAAAGGGGGAAATTGACGATTCTTCGGTCCCAGGATAAGGAGAAGATACATTATGTAAGATGCAAGCTGTAATAATTTACCAAACAAGTACAACACTAGAGGTGATGACTTTACTTTGTTTAAAGTGTTTTGGTATTAAAAATACCTGATTTAAAAAATATATTACAGTTCGTATGCATTAGGTGAGTACAGTTTATGATAATTTTAAATTAAAATAAGATTTCACACCCGATATAATTACATTGAGAATAAATTAAATGGTTTAAATATCTCTATCTGTATCAATCCAAAGTTGTTGAAGTTGAAACTATAGTCTGGGCCATCATCTGCCAAAACTACAGTTGCAACTTCAACTACTTTGGATTGCTACAGATAGATATTTAAACCATTTAATTCTCAGCAAACCGGAGGCTTCATAATAGCATAATGAAATATAAATTTTTATCCTGCGTGTATCTTGATGACAAATCTAAAAATACTGTTTTTATAAATTCTTCGTGTATGTTGACTGTCGTTACCATTTTTACGTATTGACATTATTACATGAAATCATACCTTCGATTATAACGGCATTAAATTTTTACAACCCATAACGTTACAAACTCATACAATAGTTTCACATTCGTAGTCAAACAGGTCATAATTTGCGTACAATATATGTACGGTGAAAAGGTCAAATTAACCTTTGCAGGAAGGAACACAACAATGAAGCCGGTATAAAAACAAAAGCCTCGGCAGACACTAATTATACGCAGCTCCAAACATCTTTAGGGTCTCCTACAAGTGGACTCGCTGCAGCATAACAGTTTCCTGCTTATTCTAAACATTTCAACCAAATAAACTCTAACTATGCACTTGTATTAAGTGTTACGTTTACTTAAATTGAGCTTATGTGTTCTTCAATAAAGTTTACATTTCGGTCATGATCGGTAATTTAAATACACTCAGCATTAACTTTCTTTTCCTGTAAGGATTTTTCAACATTTGATTTGAAAACCCACCAGAAGAAGAGAATAAATTAATTTCATCCCATGTAGCTTAAAAGTAAATAAACTTTTGAACTCTATTGTTTTATTTATAGCCTTGGAAAGTAAAAGAAATGATAAAAATATACTTTTAGTTGTTGCTAATACTTTGTATTTTACATTGAAACACAATATAACATAGAGTGGTTATTTTTGAGTGGGTTTACCTATAAAATTAATTAAATCCTGTACAAATATCTGACATACGTTTACCTCATAACTATGGAAATCCCCATTAGTACAGTAAATGACGGTAAAAATGTGCAAACTATATTTAACCCATTCAACAACGATTTTCATAAACATTTGGATTTAGGTTCTAGTTAAACCCTTTTTTAAATTTACCCAGTGATAGGAGTTGTTTTTTCAGAGGGTGGATGCCCTTCTTGGGGGTGAAAATCTTTAATTGATCGTAAGTGGAGAAATCGATAAATTAAATAATTTTTAAGAACTTTTGTTAGGGTAAGTTTTTTCTGAGACTCAATATTTTTCGACTTATTCATGGTAAAAAACACGTATTAGATATTTTTTTGCAAATAACTTGAAAAATATGTACTTAATCAAAAAATATGTTAAGACCAAAATTGTAGGTCATAACAAAAAGAAATGGTATATATTTAATATATAAGCAGACCCAATTAAAAACAAATTATTTATTGTCTTAATATTAATATCATGGTCTACAAAAATGATTCACGTTTTTCCCCAGAGCTTACTTGGTTTTTACAGTAAGTTATAACATCCCTTAAAACATCATTTTTAGGACATTTCGATGAATCAACTTAAGTTTTAATTTTTTATTTTACTCTCTGTTCTTATTCGCAGTATATGAAGGAAGTATTATTATCGTCAACATTTTAAATTTGAGTTGAGGGTGGAAATATCCGTTTTGATGTTCTCTGAATCCAAAAATTGGTTTTCGGACTGATGTCTGATATCAGTCAGTCTATGTATAAACTCCGAGACCACAACACTGACCGTCCGATTTTAGTGAAATTCGGTACAATGGTGTACATTGGCTATATCTCCAAACAATTTCCCTAACCATTTTCCATGTAACTTGGTCTGCAGTGTAAGGTCACATCACAGCAAAACCCAAAATCTTTCAAAATTCAAAATAGTTTGGTATTATTATTTACACCTCCAAAAAATATCTAGCAATTAATAAATTAACTGGTTTTATTTCGTTGTTAGTTTCAGGAAGTAAACGATTATTTTTGAAACGAAAAATGTTTATACTATATTTAGATAAACTATAAAGAATGTGATAGTTTTATTAAAGGTTTTATTTTTAAATTTACTTAGGGGAATTAATTAATAAATTAACTGGTTTTATTTCGTTGTTAGTTTCAGAAAGTAAACGATTATTTTTGAAACGAAAAATTGTTATACTATATTTAGATAAACTATAAAGAATGTGATATTAAGTTTTATTAAAGGTTTTATTTTTAAAATTTACATAGGGGAATTAAGAATGTGTCGGTCTACTGATACTATTTATTTAGTTACATTTTACCGGTAAGTTGAGTTATTTTCTCCATGTTCAGTAGATTTACATTATCACTTTTACATCAAACCAGTCATTTATTTTTGTAAAGACGGATTGAGGGCTAACCGGACAGAAACTGTCAAGTGAATTCTCAGTCTCATTATTAATTCAGAAAACTGTCAACCTGACCCAGTTGCATAGCATTTACATTGACTTCTGTTAGTTTCTAGCTTAGAATTATCCACAATAAGGTGTTTTAAATTAATCCATCCTTAATGTATTTACATTCAAAGTAAAAATAGAGTCTTTCCCTATTACCTAACTACATTACATGCTGTATCTCCTCTATATACCATCAATGAATTCACTATTTCAATGATATTTTGTTTAAGACTTTTACAATAGGTTCTACTATGAAAATGTTGGTAATAGCAAACTATCTGACACGGCGAACTTCGTAACGCCTAACAGAAAATGCATGTTAACTTTAAGATTGGCAATTTTCTGAAGTCAAATAGCATTGCGGCTTCGTTATGAAAGCTTTAAATATTCAACAGCTGATTATTACAATAAACCTAATATATATAAACATTGTAATTATTTTATTTGGCAAACATATAAACACGTGACTTTTAATCGGACAGAAAATAAAAAATATAAATACATAATCCCCAAAAACCTTAAACTATTAACGTGGTGAATAAATCTGTTCATTTTGTACAGTACACATTTACTCCATAGTTTTACATTAATGAATGATTCAGATGACATTGGATAGTAAAGCATATTGCTAATGGAAAACAACAGAGGTAGCTTAAGAAATCAACTGGTTTTACTGTAGAACATTTGTAAACAAACTCATTCCCCATTAGGTTAACATTAGAAATTTAAAACGCTATAAAATGGAAACTAATTGAATTTATGGAAGCATGACCGTAGCAGAGACGAATCCAAAAAATCAAAGATCATTAAAATCGGTCCAGCCGTTCTCGAGTTATAATGCATGTAACTAACACGACTTTCTTTTATATATTTAGATGACACTTAATACAATTTCTTTTATTAATTACTCTAGCATGGTACAAGATGATCATAATGGATGATGGTAGCAGTTTTTATGGACGCTTTCAAATTTGATACAATTATTTGATATCGCTTATATTCAAACGGTCCATCAAAACAATTAATATCTATAGAAGCAGACATAAATTGTATGGATATAATTATTCCATTTAAGTTGAAGTTATGTATTATTTTTATTATATTTTGTTAATTTTAAAATGTATACTTATAAAGATTCCTTTTCTAAAAAAGTGCTATTGTTTAAAATACTTAACTTTATAAAAATTTTTGGGCAGTGTTATAATGTTTACACTTTACTCTTCATCAATATAATACGTATATTTCTGGTTAGAAATGAAATTATAGTTTTGAATTTAAGTTGAAATTCAGTTAAAAAAACATCTGGCCTTGAGGAATTTATTGATAAAAATAAACCAGCACCAATCTACTTACTTGAAAGCTTTCAAAAGAGAGAAATGTCCAAGTTTTTAAAACTTCTCAACGATTGTAAAGTTACTTTTGTACTTTAGAAGACGGGTTCTTCAATTAAATATGGACCGGGTTTTCTGTTTTTCTTTTTGAAATCATTATCTAAATTCAAAATTCCACTTAAGCATAAATAAGTAATTCTTTATCATGTTAGTAAAAAGGTTTAATATATATATTAACTGTTATTTGACATTACTTGACAGTTCTGTCTAAGGAACATGTCAGCCTTAGCCAGTAACAAGACCACAATATCACGTCACAATCATCTTACTTCATACTTGGGTTAAAATTACCTACCTTGGTAGGTCACTATTTCAAATGGAAATATAATCTAATCTATGATTGGTAATTTTAAAACTCATTTAAATAGCTAATGTTCAACAAATTACCATTTAAGACGTACCAGAAAAGATAAGGATTTTTAAATTAAAATCTTTAATTCTTATTTAGCTATATTTGTTGAAGTTCGTCCAGGAAAGCCTGAATATCCATCAGATGCCAGCCCCCTTCTGAGATGTATAATGAACTTCCTCTCCTCCGTAAGCCTTTCTGTAAAATTAATGTAGACTTTATTCTTGCGTCAGAATAATAGTTTACTTTCACGTTCACCAGTAGTCTGACCCCGGTTTGAAAGTAATATATTTAATTGTATTTATTCGTAAGGTATTGTGAGTCCGTGCCTATCTGGTGTACAATGCCTCTTTGACGATATTATCGTTCAAGGTAAGACGGCTGAAGAATTATTGGCTAGATTACGCAATGTTCTGGAACGACTAAAGTACAATAACTTAAAGTTGAACCGGGATAATTGTAAATAGTTTCAAACTAGTATCTAATATCTTGGGCATGCCATCAAAGCTCAGGGACTTCACAAAACAAAAGACAAATTTTCATCCATCATGAACCGCAAAAACCAGAAAACATTAATAAACTTAAAACATTTCTCGGTATAGCAAACTATTACAATGAATTAATCAAAGATTTAGCTACAATGCTACACCCACTCAATGCTTTACCGAAGAAAGGCAACCATTACATCTGGGCTTCCAAATGTGAAGAAAGCTTCCAAAAATTTAAGTCGGAAATAGTAAGTAACAAAGTTCTTGTTTACTACAACCCTGATCTCCCATTCGTGCTTTAGACCGATGCGTCTCCGGTGGGACTTGGAGCCTGCCTTTCACATCAATACAGTGATGAATCATTTTTTCCTCCCGCACTTTGACCAAATGTGACCAAAATACAGCCAAATCGACAAAGAAGCAACTGGTATTTACTGGGGACTAAAGAAGTTCTCTCTTACTCTTACGGACGAAAGTTCTTTTTAGTTAGTGATCACAAGCCGTTAGCATCAATATTCAATCCCACCTAAACACTTACAACAATATCTGCTTCGAGACTGTTCAACTATTCAACCTTTTTGTCGGGGTTTGACTACTCAATTGAATATAGAAGAACTCTAGTTTTCCTACTGAACAATGGCTCTACAAATTTTGTGGACGACTGCAGTTTTTTCAACTTAACCAACTTGATTCATTGCAGATTGGTAGTCAGGTTTTCACGACAAGGAACTAGCACTTCAAAATGGTTGCATATTCAAGGGCTACAAGATAACCATCCCAGAAGTTTTACAAAATTCTGTACTAAAGAGCTGAATTTTGGATGTTGAAGATGAAAATCCTTGCTAGAAGCTTTTGCACGTTGAAAAGTATTGACAGAGATATTGAGCAAATGGTGCGCACGTGAAAAATGTCGGTTGAACAAAACCAACCTGCAAAAGAACCGAATCATCCATAACTGACCCCTCAAAGAGCATGAAAGAGATGACACATAGCTTTTGCGGGGCCGATGCAACGTCAGTGGTATTTCATTGTAGTGGACACCTTTATCTCAGTGGATACCTACTAATAACACGTCAGCAGAAAGGTGTATGAAGGAGCTGAGGAATGTTTTTTCTAAATTCAGCCTTCATTTTGTTTTAGTTTTAGACGGTTGAAGCCAATTTGTCTGCAGTATTCCACCAATTCGTATCTTCCAATGATGTTGTACAACACCACAGCTCCCTATCATCCATCGAGCAATGGACAAGCGTAGCGATATGTACAAACAGTAAAGAAATAACTAAAAACAATGGAAGCTGAGAGGGCAAGGCTTCAGGTTGAACTCTTCCGGCTTCTGATACAACTTTGTCAATCCCCAAACGCAAGTGGATCCAACTGGAACAAATTAATGTTTGGAAGAAGTGTTCGAACTCACTTAAGCCTACTACTATCGGATGGTAAAAATGGTTAAAATGTCACAAAGGATGTGCGAAGGAAACTTATCGTTGGAGACAGAGTACACCAACCCAAGATGTAAGTGGAGCTTTGGAACAGTTATTGAAAAAGAAAGTTTGTTACTGTACAAAGTTAAAATGGACGATGGAAGTGTTTGGAGAAGACATGTTGACCAGCTATTGAAATGTGAAGTTTAAAGAGGCGAATTGATACATATGATTTATTTAGTTTTGCCAAAGTCCTGTGTTAATCTTGTATATTTGTTGTATTTACTATGTTATCTGTCAAATTCTTAATGAGTTGATCAGCTGTGTTTTTTATGTTATTCAATACTTCTTTAAATAAAGTGAAATTAATACACGATGAAAATTGTAATTATTTTATTAATTCAGTAAGCTAAATTTAGGAAAACATGTTATTTTAAAAGTTTATTTTGCAATATTGTTTTACTTATAGTTAATGTTTATATAGTTTTGATACACTGTTGTCATAAACGAGGTGGACCCTTAAGTTTGCAAATATACAAAACTTCATTACACAATAGGTATTTTCACTGACCGAACGGAAACCAATTATAAACGGCGCTGTAATTATAACACATTTTATGATATCACAGCCTATATTAAAGAGTGGAATATTAATTAACATTTGCATAATTAATGATATGGTGCTGGATGGAATTATTTTATATATTAACATAGCTTTATTTTAGCAGGATAAATACGTTTGAGCTTATTGAGTATGCCTAAAACTTAGTTTATGCAAATTAATACAAATTTATTATCATATTTTAATAAAAGCAGCTCGATGTTATATTTATTAACATTTAGTATTACGAGCTGAAAAACATAAATATATTTCTTATTTAAAAACACCACCCGTATGTCTGTAAAACGGCTTGTAGAGGCATTAGAACATCTATAAGTACAGTATAACAATCTGTTAGAAACTTTTCACCTGATCTTCAGGTTTTTTCGGCGGCCATTTTGTCTCCAATACCTGGGGATCGGTCGATTCAGTTGTCTGAGTCTTTGTAACGAGTTGACGTGTTTTGTCTTTTGTGTGCTTATTTACTTACTTACTTGAATACTTAAATTCTTTTTCTTTGACCGATGATTATCGGATTGATTGCGTCAATTTTTAAAACTAACTCAAACTATTTTTCAATGGTGGCAGGACTTAAGAGTCTGCATCAGTGGTAGCCATCTTGAATTTTAGTCCCGTAAGAGCAATGTTAAATTCTGGCGGAACATACCTTCATTTTGGCGTCTGTAGTGGCGTTAATTATCAAAGTATCAATGTAAAACTTTGGAAGTACATTGATGAGATGTGCCTCAAGGTCATGATCTTTTAATATGTTCAAATATTAACTTGTCATAAAAACAAAAATCCAGGAATATTTTACAAAAATCATAATTTTTTTTTATTGTGAGTGAAAATAAGAAGTTCTGTAAGGTGGTGCCCTGGAGGACTGTAATACCTTTAATTTGACACCTCTTCCGTTAATTTATGACAACAGGTCAATGAGATATAGGTGCCAGAATTCAACATTGCTCTTACGGAACTAAAATCCAAGATGGCTACCATTGATGCAGACTATTAACCAAAGAGTGACCTTTTGTTGAGCGCAGTGAATGAGTACAACAGCCTACTCAGCAGGTACCTCTTTAGTGCGTCTCTAAAGTGCGTGACTAAAATGGTGCAAGGTATTGTTCGTAATTTTTTGTATTGATTAAAACTTTTTAAAGTAGTAAAAAATGTATTTACAGCTAGTCTGGGCTATGTACTAATCGTGTTATTTTTTAGGTTCTAGCTCGTCTGAGGATGGAATCAGATTCTAGATCCAAAAACGTCACAACTTGGTTTACTTAAAATCGTGATAAAGAATATCCGTAATAAAAATTTAAATGATATAAATCCACTATTAATAATAATTAATTAAAAAAAGAATTGCTCTTACAATGATAAAAATCCAATATGGTGGAGATGCTAAACTCTTAATTTGATTTTTGTAGTACAGTATGGACTAATTTTTATACTGTTACTAGCAGTAAGCCCGTCCTTTGTAGAGGTTGTAGGATTCAGTTTAAAGAAGAAAGATTATCATACCAAAATGTAAACCTGAAATCCTAAACAAATTGAAAAAAATAAATAAATACCCAGCTTTATTACTTAGCATTACTTTACAATTAAATAGATTAGAACATTTATACCACTATTATAATTAGTTATACGTTAAAATAACTTTAATATAGTACGATTTCGAAATGGGTTTAAAATCAATGACCAATATAAACTAACTAATATTGATTTAAACAGCTGATTATTACCAGTGGGTTATTCATTGAAAACTGGATCAAAATGCGAGTAATATCGCGTAAAAGTAGGGTTTTAAATGCTCGTTATTTATTTTTCAAGGGGCGGCTGACAATTTCAAGCATTTACAAACCTTCTCTGGAATGTAGAGAATACATGAAATAAGTTTCATTGTAATCAGTTCTCCCGTTTTTTCGGAGAAGACGGCGTAAAATGCTTCCTGGAGCGTCAAAGACAAACAGACAAAAATTGAGAAAAGACCGGTTTCGGCTTCTCTAACGCAAGAAAAGTAAAAATAACTCAAAAATGAATAATTCTGAGCAATTTACAGACAAAACTCTAATTTTATTTATATAGATTAACACCAGGTAAATTACAATATATAACGCGGATGGCTTCAGTGGGTTTCCAGCTACACTCTCCAAGCTGACGCAGATTGGACGTTTAAAACCGTCAACGTCCATTAGATAGCGTTACTGCCGGAGCTGTTTTATTGGTGAACAGAGATTTCAGAATAGTGGATCTGATGGCATTCCATCCGTAAACGTGACTGGAATTCAATAAATAACTTGATTAACTTTCCATATCCTGATTTTTGCTTATGAACTCTATTTTTTCATGACGATGAAAAATGTATTATCTCAAGATGTATAATATACAGGGTGTTCATTAAAGTCGGGGACAAACTTCGAGGGGTGATAGTATTCATTAAAATAAACAAAAAATTTCCTATAAACGTATGTCAAAAAATCCTTCGTTTAGCCGCTAGCCGTCATTTTGTATTTTTACAAAAAACTTTATATATCATGAACTATTTAAGATACAGAAACCTAACTTTGCACACATATTTATTGACCAAAGAGGAAAATATTCTCAAAGTATCATTTAGTTTGCTTTAATATTTTCAAAATGGTGGTGGTTAAAAATCTTTTAATTAAAATAACAAAAAACCATTAACTTTATAAATTCTACGCGAGATAAAAATATAAAAGCTAACTAAATGATACTTTGAGAATATTTCTCTTTGGCAAATAAGTATGTGAGCAATGTTTGGTTACTGTATCTTAAATGGTTCTTGATATAAAACGTTTTTTGTATAAAAAACAAAATGGCGGCTAGCGGCTAAACAAAAGATTTTTCGACATATGGTTATGGGAAGTTTTTTGTTTATTTTGATGAGTACTACCACCCCTCGAAGTTTGTCCCCGACTTTAATAAACACCCCGTATAGAGTATTTTTCAAACCATTTTCTGTAATATAGCTCCAATACCTCTTAAAGGTACACTGTATAAAAAGTTTCTACCCTGGTGGCCAGTCATAACACTTTTTGTCCACAGATATTAATAAATAAAAGCCAGTACAACAGAAATATTTTGTATTCATAGCCAAGTAGATCAACGATAAGGTGTACTTAGCTTGGTAGGGCTAATGTAATGCACTCGTAAGCTAGTAATAAATAAATAAAACATAAAATGAAACTACTAAAATAAAGTAAATATACCTGTTAAATAAATTTTTATTTCGCAATTTTTCTAACTAAATCACCTGTTTATCTGGTTTGAAGTGTTGGAGTGTTTGACTCACAAATTAACTAATTAATCATTTATGTTTGTCGGTTCGTGGTGTAAAACCCAACGTAGTGAATAATTTCGTTAACTGCCAATTAGGACAGTTGGCAGCAGTTAGAGTGCTCAGCTGAGAGTGATATGGTTGACTGATCAGCTGATTGGGTTAAACATTTACGCCAGATTCAATCTAGCAGAAAACCACACTTCAGAATCTGTATGGATCAAATAAAATTTAAAAGTAATTCATTTAAAGAGAATTCCTGTTTATTTTATCTTTTTTAAACTGGTATTGATATTTTTCTTACGGCCCTTTCAAGGTCATTTAGCTGTGGTACAAACCATCAATCAACTAAAATATGCAATCTACCTAACCAAAGAGAGTTGGTTTTACAATTGTTATTATCAACTTTGTAATCAGCTTTAGATGGCAAAAAAATTATTTTTTCAATCTTTGATCCATGCCGATCATCTCAATCAATCATTAATCATCTTGTGCTGAAAAAATGATTACTCACTTTTAATCAAATATTTGGATAAAACTTGGTATACCTTTACGTCATTAAATTCTATTATCATATATTGAAAAACTAAAAGTTTTTTTCCTTGTGGTGACAAATATATGACTGATTTCCCATGTTAATTTTATATAGAGTAGGCCCTACGTATGCTTTAAAACTTCTTATGTTGCTAAGCCTATGATTAAATTTAGTTTGTATAATCACATGTTATTTCTAAATCAATTTGAACTTAATACGCAGATATGCTGTTACTGGATTTAACGTGAATTTTATTTATTCACGTTAAATATATTTTTAAATATTAAAAAATATACCAGAGGGAATAGATTTTAGTTTTAAATTAATTTTAATTAAAGAATACCACGGTTAGTATACGATGCAAAACATATTGGGATTCCAAAAAATAATAAAAAATATTTTGCATTAAACTATCAAAAGTGTCTTAACTGTATGCATAAATATTGTCCTAATTTTCAGCCACGTGTCAAATTATGAACTTAAATATTCCCTATTCAAATGCTCGGAACTATACCCCATACACTGAGGTATTATAAAATTGTTAAACTTCTTTAAATATGTTTTAAATATTCACTTACATTAAACTACGTTAATCCAGGGGTACACTGTTTATTTACATTATTTTATCTTTTCTCTGCGTTGAAATCAAGTAAGCACTATCAAGTAGGGCCTTCAAGGCTGTCCGTTACAAAATGCATGAAGCACTAGAATAGTTGCCCCCAGCGCTTGTACAGACGGGCACATCCCTTCGCCTTCTCACGAAGAAAACTATTATTTTTAAGAATATTTTCCCCGAACTAAGAGGATTTCATATAAAAAATTTGACTAGGAAAAATGCCCCGTAGTAACAGACCTTCTCAAACAGTGAATGTTTGAAAACTCAGTGAATATTTGTTCATTTATGAATTATTTTAGATGATACGAACTGAGCTTTATGGAAGGTTTAATAACATAAAATAAAATGAATAATAATTTAGATAGATTTATATCCATAACACTAAAATGGTAATTCAGTAAATTGGATTGAGTAGGATTTTCTACATATTGTATGAGTGGATGATAAATAGATTAAGCTATAATTACTATAATCAAATCAAATATACTTTATGGCAATAAAGAACATAATATACACGAATCGGCTTGTGACAAAACAACTTAAAATTAATTACAAATCTTCTTTGCAGCATTATGAATATGGGAAATTTGTACTTTTTGATCGGAATAGATTTCAACATTACTAACAAATATTCTAAAGCTATCACAGCACCTTGGTGCAATTAGGAAGTTAAGCTACGTAGTTCTTTTGGCGTTGACAGAATGAACGTTTTCTTGAAACCACCGGACTATTGAGTTGGACTCTATTATAGTTCCTATTTCTATGTCTTCTCGAATTGAGGTATCGTCAGCAAATAATCACAAATGAGGAATACCTAGACAACTATATCATGGATAAATAATGATTCACATTACAAAATTAACATTACAAAATAAGGAAGTTATATCACATTTACTGTTATTCGTACAACTAAAATAGGAAATGGGTAAATAGATTTGCTGCTAAAAAAGATATTTCATCAAAAATTAATTTATATACTAAACTATAATACCAAATTTACTACAATATTTAAGTTAATCAAACTATATATAAATTTTACTTATCTCCATAAGTTTAACAGGGAGTATACGTAAACTCATAATGTTGAAGAGTAAATTCATGTTTTGCTCTTTATCTGTACTTATCTGTTACTATTTTCAACCATGATATATTTGCAAATTTCATTGGGTGATTTCACAAAAATTTCGTATCGAGATTCATTATTTACACTAAACACGTCTCTTTTACAAAACAATCTAGCAAATTACAAGGTTCTTCCAAGTGAATTCAAATTGATAAAAGAAAACTGGTTTTATGAATTACTGTCTTAGTAGCTTCTTGATTGCTAAGATGAAATTATTTGCTTAAATGGCTCCATTAGCCTAATAGATTCTAATATAAGCGTAACTAAGCTTAATCTAAACTATCACTCCAGACTCCTCAGTGTATATCTTCAATTAATTATTCTATTTAAAATTACTGTCTATTTTTCCTAGGTATATTGTCTCAATGTAAAACATGTAAACTACATAAGAAATCAATTAAGGATGAGAATACAGATAATGTCTTTTGCGTATTCTTGTAACAAATTTCCTTTTCATATCTACAGTATATTACTTTTATACATATACTAGCTGACCCGGCGAACTTCGTAACGCCTAACAGAAAATACATGTTAACTTTAAGATTGTCCATTTTCTGAAGTCAAATAGCATTGCGGCTTCGTTGTGAAAGCTTTAAATATTCAACAGCTGATTATTATAACAAACCTAATATGCATAAACATTGTAATTATTTTATTTGGCAAACATATAAACACGTTACTTTTAATCATACAGAAAATAAAAAATATAAACACAGTACATAATTCCCAAAAAAAGTAAACTATTAACGTGGCGAATAATGCTGTTCATTTTGTACAGCACATATTTACTTCATAGTTTTACATTAATGAATGATTCATATGGCATTGGATAGTAAAGCATATTGCTAACTGAGAGTAAACCAACAGCTGTTTTAAGAAATCAAATGTTCAAATGAAATTAAATGTGTGTGACTGCATAAAATATTAAGGTGATTGCTGCACAAACAAAAAATTTCACTGACTAAAGAGTTGTTTCTATCTTCTTGTAGTTGTAAATAATCAGCTGATTCTCTGTCATAAATTTCAATCGATAAAAATAAATCGATCATCACTTCAGTTCACTGAGCTGACTTTCCCTCCCTAGTTTGGGAAAGGATTCCTTCCTATCTGCAAAGCATACATTACAAACTGTTGTATATGCAGCATTATGAGGAACATTTTATGGACTGCCATTTATGTGTTAGTTATTATATAGATTAACATTTTATGTGATTTTATGGACGTGACCATATTATGATTTTGAACGCGTTTTAAATACTTATTACTAATCATTACAAAAAATCTAGATGGAAACTCAACCCTATTAAAGCTTCACATCGTAAAACTATGAACAGGAAAAAAGCTGTACTCATTTCTGAACGAAGCTTTTAAAAGTATAACGGAAGATAAATGGAAAGCAATTTAGGGAGTTCAATAGCGAATCAGAGTGAGGGATTAGTGGAGAGCGTTCTTGGACCAATATTGCATGTCTTCCAAACTTTGAAATCCTAAAGTTTCGAAACGAGAACTGTTTGTGCTGTTTTGTTGCATACTTGTACATAACGGGATATGGATATGGTTCTACGTTTTGATTAAATGTTATGTAACATTTTGGGTAAAATCTAAGATGGTTTGAATGATATGCATATTAATAGTTTGATTCGGTTAAAGACAAAACACTTAAAATAATATATTGACTACACAGAGGCTGAATCCATCAATTTATTAGTACATATTCTATCTAATTAGTCGATCTTTAAAACTATGAATGAGTCCTAAACCTAAATTTATAAATTCATTTATCTGTTAACTGTTACATGATTACTAAACTAATCATTACGTCATAATATTGATACTTAACTTTGTTAGCAGTATTGGATAAATTGAAATGGATTTAACCGATATGAAAAAAGGCAAAAAACACTCATTTTTAGTAACAAACTACTACTTAACTATTACCTACATTATACGAAATACATTTTTTCTGACCTAAATTTTTTAAAGGTCGCCGGACTCTGCTACGTTAGCTATTTACGGGAGTCCTAGCTCCTGTTGGGCGAAGTCCACTTCCTCATCCTCATTCTCATCTGATAATAATCCTACATCATCTAGGTCAACATATCTGGGCCACATCATGAGGCTACTCCAGGTACCTTTTACTCTAGACAATCGTCCAAGGAAAAATCGATGGAAGAAGAGGTCCCGGCAGGAGAAAATTATCTTGGCTGCATAACCTCAGGAAGTGGACCGGGAAAACGTCCATTGAACTCTTTCGCATGGCTGTGGACAAAAGTAGGCTTGCCAAGCTGGTTTCCAACATCCGTAACGGATAGGAACTTCAAGAAGAAGAAGAATATAGGTCTACCCATAGATGAACGGATAGTAAAGTAGTTAGTACACGCCCATGTTAAGGATGAAGACGGTACATCGTACCGCCAATTGACGTAGTAGGTACCGCCATCCTCAGATAGCGCTAGTGTCGCAAATGACACACCTGACGGCGTCACAGAGGCCTAGTTCACCGCTAGATCCGACAGATGGCAACACTTGTCCTGAGATTTTATCGTCTTCACTAAGTCTCATAAGGTGCCTCTTCTCCTTATAATCCGTTCCTCTCTGGTCTAACCAACAGTCTATCTCACTAGATCTAGATATCATAAAAACTACTGAAGTAAAAAAGTAATAGTCACCCAATTTTCAGTTACAATAAACCGGCTCACTAATGTTACACTTCAACATGAATGCATTTCTCATGAACACAACACTAATTTACATTTTCAGACAAAAAGAAAGACACAAAAACACATAATTATATAGGTAACAGCGTATAATTTTAATACAATTTGATATCAGTTTACATCGTAAAGATTATAAATATACCCAAAAAAACTACAGTAAACAGGACAAATGAACACCAACTCGACGCAATGAAAAAAGACAAAACAGCTGTACTTGTAAACAACTTATCTCTATCTCTGTTGCGTCTCAAGTCAAACCGCGGCAGTGCATTTTGTGTGTGACGTAGAACTGTCGTCAAACCGCTTTGAAGGGTTAAATGTTATTAAATTACTAACATTTAGTGACTTTGTAGCCTTATTTAACAAAAAATACAAAAATAGAATGAAAATTAATACAATTAGTACATAATAATCTAATTTACTCGTAATCTTTTGGAAAATAATATTAGTTATTTCATGGATACTTTATATTAATAATGAGGTTACCAATATTCCATTTTCTCAGTTAGACATGTTTATTATGTTATGAAAAAACAAGATTATCTTTCAAAATTTCTAGCACCAAAAACGGACTAGTTTTTAATAATGAAAAGAGTAAAATTATTAGTATTAGATTAATGAGTAGCTTTACAAGTAAGAAGTTATACATATAATATACTTCAAAAAATATTTCGAACGGCCGTTTTACTATTCAAGATAATAACGATTTAAACGTACAAATTGGAGAGAAAAGAACTAAGTTTTGTTTACGTAGCATTAGAGGAGCGTTGACCTCATTACGTCGGGAAGTGCGCGACAATTAACAAACAGGTTTCCAAATGTTGATCACGTGACGCCTATTCCTGGCCTCCCAGGAGTCCTGATTTGACCCCTTGGATTTTTTTTTGTATACGTAAAGAACATTGTCTATCGTGAAAATTCGTGATTTGCAACATCTTCGTTCGCGAATTTCATGCGATGAACTAAAATGACACCAGAGATGCTTCACAACACTTAAAATCGAATATCGTTCGATGTATGCAGAGCAAAAATGGAGACACATCGAAACATATTAAAGGTATGAAAAAACTTAGTTCTTTTTTTTTATTTTTTTAAATCGTTTAGTTATCTTGAATAGTTTTTAGGTTTTGAATTTATCTTTTATGAAAATTTACTTCAATTATTGTAATAAATATTTCTTAAAATAGCTCATTTTAATATTTAAATAATAGACCCTACAACGTACAGTATTTTTTACTGAAATGAATCCATACCGTAGCTCCTGGAGCAATTACTACAGCATTAGACTCAGGTAACGTTCAATTAGAAACAGCTGATCATGTGACTTGATCACGTGATTAGGCCTAAGAGCCAATCCGGAGTCCCAGCTAGACTTCTTGTAATTAGGAAATATCCCCATTGGTAGTTGAACTTTACTCCTAATCACTTAAAACATGGTGAAGATATTGTTTTCGTCAACAAATTCTGATTCAAATAAAGAGTAAAACTATCCGATTTCATGATTTCTGAATAAAAAAAGTTTTCAAGCTGCTATTGGTCTGAGTTACTGATGTTAATATTTACTACAACCACAAAATGGCACTGATCATGGCACAGTTGTTCTAATCTTTTTGAAAAGTTATAGTGTTTTAATATCTTCAGGTTTTATTTTTAAAATTTGAGACATTTTAAGGTAATTTTGTTCGAAAGCCTAGTTATGAAAAACGGTAATAATTTTTTTATTTTTTTACCCTCTCGAGTTTTTTTTTGCTTTATCTGCTATGTTGACCGCTGTATAAGGTGAACTTATTTCTCCTTTCTCAGAAGTTATGTCTTCAGGTCCACATTGCTGGTTTTATGAAGGGCATTGCTACCTATTGGTTGCTAAGACCGTTTATAATAATTTAAGTAGAGGCTGATTAGCTTTAATAGTAAGTAGGTTTATTTATGTACAGGTGTACATACGAATTTTTGTGTACATAAAATTTCCTCTTGTAATCCTGAAAATTTCGAATCATACTGTAAACTAGTGGCTGTGTGTTATAGCGTAAAGTTTTAACAACGTAAATCAATCCTCACTCCTTTGAAATTCCTCCTTAATATTTAACAAAAGTCTATTACAACAAAAGGGGTGTCAAAGGCACTAATTTGAATGATCAAAAGCTGTTTAATGAACACGTAACAATAAAATTGGACTATATAAATCTTCACGTAGATTGGGCAAAATTAGGTTTAGTAGATTTTCAAGTATCAATTAAAGGTCAATATTCAATTAGATTGGACAAAAAGGAATCAAGTGAATATTCTATTAGATTTGGCAAAAATTGATCAAGTAATTATTCAATTAGATCGGGTAAAAATGGTTTTAGTTAATATTCAATATTTTGCAAAAAGGATTAAGAGATTCTACTAGAAATAGGCAAAACTATTTTATGCATTTTACTATAATCAAATGACGTCGCTAACCAGATGACGTCACTGTTTCAAATTACGGTCACTTGAATTGGAAACCCCCCCTAAAGCTAAGACATATTCAAGTCAAAAATTTAAGACGTGCGAGATAAAAACGATTGGTTTTTTAACCGTCCATACGAAAGCTCAAGCATAAATTTGAATTGTAGTTTTTTAGCTCAGTGAAAACTCCTTTAGCGTAAATTCCAAATAGTAAATAAAAACAAGTCAACAACGGTCTGTAACTGAAGTTCAGAACATGATTAGTTTTAAACTCATTTGAATTCCCTAGAGCAGCTTCTCTCGTAGCGGTAAATATTTTTCAATCCATAAACTTCACAACCTCGATACAACTACAACGTTAATTTTGTTTCTTTTTATAGGTTTTATGTTCTTAAGCAAAAAATACATGAACAAATTAATATTCAAATACATTCTCA
The DNA here is from genome assembly GCA_023375725.1 of Nephotettix cincticeps. Classification (NCBI taxonomy): domain Eukaryota; kingdom Metazoa; phylum Arthropoda; class Insecta; order Hemiptera; family Cicadellidae; genus Nephotettix; species Nephotettix cincticeps. Next base: position 63,046,542 of record CM041788.1, read on the forward strand.
ATATACAGGTTAGTTCAAAAGGATTTTTAAATAAATCATCAGCTAATTTTGTATAAAAAAGTAAATAAAAATAGTTCTATACATACCTTTTAAAATGGACCTATCCAGTTAGCTTTTTAAGCCACGTATAAATAGCAAATGCGTGTTAGATGATTGTGGCGTGATCTTGTAGTCTTGTTACTGACTAACGATGTCATGTTCATTAGACAGAACAGACTGTTAATTAATAGCCAGCCCAACAGCCGATGGAATCTAAAGGAACCATAGCTTAACTAGGGATACGAACCAGGTTTGCCTCTGACTTATGAACTGGTATAATTTATGAGAATAGGCATTGCGGATGAACTTAGTATTCAATAGCACGGACTTTAATCCATACCAGAGACATCACATCCACAAACATCGACCGCTTATAACTATCCAAAATTCGTGACCTCCAAGTAGCTGGTTTACAGGACACGCCACCGTCCCAGTCATCACGGAATCACGAAAAGCAAAGGATTTTGCTTAAAATTCAAGTCTTTCCCTGGTTAAAAGTAGATGTTTTATAATTCTAGTATAGCATAGGATCTCTTGTGATTTTTGCTCTTAAAAACGAATAAAACCTCTTAAAGAACTGTATTTAATACATTTTCTTTCGATTAAACGAATGATAACAATCTAAAAAGAGGGGTCAATGAATTATTTGTTAATTTTAATTTAATCTGAGCTGCTCATGAATATGTTTTAACAACATATGATTCGCCATTTCAGTGACATCAACAAGGTCCTTCCACTATGTTGTTGTTTTATAATCATAAAACGAGTCGTAAAAAGTAAAAAAAATTACACTTAAACAATATCCCATCAAGGTTAATAAAAATTTAATAATTTTAATGGAAAATAACCGCAATAAAAATCTAAATTAGATGAACCCGACATCACCAACAATGTATTTCAAACAAAGAACTTCCATGTTAATTAAAAACACGCATCACAGCTCTTCCGGTAACTCCACTACACTTTGTCGCCGTAACCGCCGGGTCATGGCACACTCCCAGAAGGCCGGAGGGGCTGTTGGTCTTTAGGCCATACTTTTTAATTTGAAAATCAATCCACAATAATGTTAATCTTTGCGTGTGATATCGGCTTTGCCTACACATGAGGGAAAATGTGTGCGGGCATGAATGTGTTTGTTTTCTCTTTCTGTGTACGAATGTGTACGTTTGTTCACGAAAGTGAGTGTAAGATTGAATTCATTCAATCTAGTGTGCTCAAGTGCATGCGTAGTAGCCTATGAGAAAGAATCAACTTCACTTTTTAAGCAGGGATATGAATTGTATGAATCAATTTCAAGGAAAGTGTAATAATGTGGAAAGGTGCAGGGTGTTATATTCCTGGTGAAACGTTATAGCTATTGACTATCCAGCGCTCCTTTATAAGGTCAACTTCCACATTCCTGTAGAAAGAACAATATCAAGAGAGTTTTTCACCAGTCTGCACTAGTACACTACATATAAACGGAACAGTCCAATGAGCCACATCTAACTACGTGCTAATCTTGTGCCGCCTGACGTGGACCTGATAAGCATAGTATCCCAGAGTATAAGGAGAAACATTCGGGGTGTTAGTGTGAATTGAGACACTTGTCATTGTTGGTTATGTAATAGATTTTTTATCTAATAAAAAATCCTACTTTCACGTAGTAAAAGACTATAGACTACGCAAAAGGGTACGCCAAAGTGCAACCACCTCTTTTAATCACCTCCTGAATATACCCAACACATGATGGAAGAAACATCGACGACCACTGCGTAACATTCCAAAAAAAGAAGTAAGTAATAGTGCTGTGATGCTTTGTTCATTGCTTTTTAAGGAATTAAAACATTATTATTATTACTTTTTTATATTATTATTTGACGTATAACACTAACCCTTTACTAAAGTTTACCTTAAAATATCCACTGGAGTGATTTTGGTTGTTGTGGTCGATGATTTTAGACAAAGTTCAATTTTCATGTGAAAAACTGTACTGAGATAAGTTTGGATTATTTGGGCATTAGTAGTGGTTGAAAATTGCTTGCTAATCATGTGATTGGGTTATACCTTTAATTGGGTGAAGGCTCGAGTTTGGATTGGTTTATGAGCAACAACGCGGTAATTATGGTGAGAACACCGTGGCATTTTGTGGTAGTGAGAAAATGAGTACAATTAGTTGAAGTATTAAGGATTTTATGTGTGTGTTTTTGTTCGGTTTCAATTTAAATATGCAGTGAAATTTGTATTGTACATTTTATATTGTTTATCATACGTTTAAAAATTACAATTATAATATATTAAACGTCATAAGTACATAACCACCTTAATTGTTTGGTGTTCTGAAAACATATAACATAACAACTTTTTTTAATTTTAGTAAATCTCGTTGGTACAATTACAAATTAGTTTCACAGCTGGAAGGTTGAATATCACACTTAGTTACATTCATATTTTATTAATTTATTTAACATAGCTAAAAAGTATAATATACAGATTTCGTATGTTTAGATAACAATAGTAAATAATAGACTATCCCTATAATACATATAACATCCCTATATTAGATTTTATATTTAAAAAATGTTACAATCCTGTTTACATTTTAATCGTAAATAAATTTTAATTAATGAATTCGTATGGTCAGTAACTAATTTGGCTGTTCTGTTCACTCTAGTGATTCAGATTTATGTCTAGATGGAAATGCCACAAAATTAACTATTTGCGTCATAATCACCTTTTCCAATAGTAAACCGTAATTATTGATATTGGGTCAGGAACAAAATTTATCGTAATTTTAAAGTAAATAGTAAATTGTTAATAATTTAATATATATTAAGAATACATAAGATTTGTTTGTGTAATAACGTAAAACAATTATGTATGCGTTTAGTTGTATACAGGGTGTTCATTAAAGTTGGGGAAAAACTTTAATGAACACTCTTCATGATCTAACCTATTTCCCACATTTTACGGAAGTAAAAACAATAATTTTTTATCCGAAATTTGCTCATTTACAAAATATCTTTCAAAATATTAAATAAAATGGTAAAACATTCGGTAAAACATTACATACAGTTTTGTTTAATTACAGATTGAATTATTTATTTATATGCTACGAATTATTATTATGGGTATTGTGTGGTAAGTACAGTCCTACTTTCTTAAAACGTGTCTTTAAAAAAAGCTCAAAATTTGAAACGCTTTGCGGCTGAATCTTCCTTTTACGATACATATGTTTGTGGGAAAGTACTACTGTAACTACCTTCTTGCAAAATGTTTCGTAGTCAATTATTTTTGTCTATGCGATAAAATGGCATCTAGAGAGTTTCTAATATTTGACAAATATCATAGCAGATAAACAATAAAGTTTAATTAAGTGCCCAACGTTTTTTCTTTCAAAGCAAAGATATATTATACACTGACACTAAAATATGTTTTCATAAGAATAAAATATATTGGGTAGTGGCTACGATAAAGTAATTATCTACCAGTATATGTCTGTAATATTATGGAGAGGTGATTTCTGTATGTCCGTTTGTTTGTATGTCTTTTGTGGAAACTAAACGCGAAAAATACTTAACCGACCGGTTTTTAAATTTTGCACAAAGGTAGACCAAACTCATGCAACTCATAGGCATATTCATTTCTCACCATGAACGTAAAATGTTTACATTTACTTATGTTAACATCTGTTTACTCTACGTATTGATAGATCGGTAAGAGAAAAGTTTAATTTTTACTGGTAAACAGCTGGATCAAAATTAGTTTTGCCGAAAATGGTAGATTTTGAGTTTTCTTCCTATATCTGTATCTATTACGTTTTTAATTATTATTGTAAAGGTTGTTTATTCAAACGTAGTGGAAAACTAAATAAGACGTTCTATTACCAAAACTTTTTGTTGTAATTATTTAGCTAATTACTCTAATATTATATTATGTTGCAAATAATAACACAAAATTACGATCAGTTCACCTCTCGGCATTTTATACCAGTGCGAAAAACGGATACTTTAGCTAGGTCGGCAATATAAAAAGGTTATTTTAGTTTATTGTTAAATATTATAACCTTAACCATTTTAAAACGGAAAAGGTTTCGGTTATCATGTAGCTTGTATAATACAAACCTCGACCACAAGGATGTCAACAAAACATGTGTAGGACTGACGTCACAATAATGAGTTCGTCACAGCGGTGACGTTTAATAACGTCCTTTGAGAGAGGATATGCACGGTGTAGCAAAATGGCGGAGAGAGGTTACGTAGCTCTGACCACGAGTTGTGTTGAGGATGACCTCGTAGAAGTTGTGAGGCGTGAGGCGTGAGGGAAGTGTTGGAGACGACCTCGTCAGTGAACAAGATTAAAGATTAATAGAGAGGGAGGCTCTACCAGAGTTATCCGGTAGTTGCAATTGCCAGAATCACTGATTGGACACAAATAATTACATATTCACCAGTACTATCCATATATTACATATAGACTGGAATGGTGGCGTCATCCTATAATCTAGCTACTTGGAGGTCACGAATTGTGGATAGTTGTAAGAGATGGTCGGTGAGGGTGGTGTTCTCTTGTGTGGATTAACCTCCATGCTATTGAATACTACGTTAATCCGCAAAGGCCATCCTCATAATTAGACCAGTTTGTAATTCAGAGGCCGTGGTTCGGATTCAACGTTAAACTGTAGGTTCTTTAGTTGCCATCGGAGGTTGGGCTATTAATTAACAGTCCTGTCTAAGGAACATGTCAGCCTTAGTCAGTAACAAGACTACAATCGCGCCACAATCATCCTACACTCATTTCTCATTCATACTTGGCTTAAAATACCTACCTGGGTAGGTTGTCATTTCAATAATCTAAATCTAAATATAAAAAATCTAAAAATGTGAGAAATAATAGAGACTAAGTGTGTATGTCAATACTCACAGGTAAATTATTGGCAAAGATAACCCTGACAGGACAAGAAGAGAATAACATTTATTCTCTTACGCAATGTCATAGTGATCTTTAAGTGTGGATTATAAAATAAACATAAACTAACCAAAATTAAAATATAAAAAAAAATAAATCAAGTATTTGTATGAATAAAAAAAACACAAACAGTAAAAAAGGTGTATGTGTTATACAAAAAAACGCCAGAAAATAAAGAAACTCAAATTAAAGATTAGATACTGTGAAAGTAGGAAGGTTTTTTTAATAACTGAAAAGTATCCCATCACCGTTTTACAAACGATGAATCTCTACTGATGGATACTAGAAAATACGGCGTTTTCGAGATAATTGACGTAATAGGGAAGGTGCATATCGACGTGCGAACTGCACTCTTTATGTATTTTTCTCTGAAAATTACAAGTGAATATCACGTGGAAGGATTTTTGAATAATTATTAAATTGAGAAATGTTGGATAAGGAAAATAATGAACATAGGACGTCATAATTAATTACTTTAAACTAAAATAATTTCATCATTTTTTGACAAATTGATGGATATTTATTTCGGTGGGTATACTTTGTGTGATACGTAATTGAAACAAATAAAACATCCTCAAAGACAAATCGTTTTCAGATCGTGTTATCCACGTAATCCAGTTGAGGCTGTTGGGTATTAAAAACAGTCTGTCTGGAACTGTCAATAGTGTAACAAGACTAGAAGAGAAAACTTATATCAAGGCTAAGGGCTTAAAATATATTGTGGATGGTTCGCCATTTCAATAATTAACTAGACTGAATGGTATGAAAAATTTAAACTTTTTTATAATTAAGTGCAAAATAGGAATTTCAAATTGCCCCATTCCACTGTTAATGGAGCCAATAATATTTTTTCACGATTAGGCATGCACAGTGATCAGGCTCATGAAACCTTTTTGACAAACTTCTTGATTCCTTATAGATCAAATTTAATCTAATAATAAAAAATCGATTATTTAAATTACACCGAAATAACTTTTTTAAACATGAAAAAGTCTTAAGTTTAGCACATTACTCATTATTTATAGCCTAATTGTAATATTTTACCTGATAGTTTGGTTAAACAGTTATGAATATGTATTTATATAAATGAATTAAATAATACGAAAATAGAAACTAAATAAAAATATGATACATAAAATCTTGTGTCTTATAAGAGTATAAATGTTATTGGTAAGTTTGTTCATTTCACACAAACTAAAATAGTTCATATTTTAAAATATTTTCATAGGCTTAATAAAAGACATTTTATATTACCATTTATAGGGATTGACGTAAATTGTAGCTAGGCCGGTAAAAATAAATCTTATAAGAGGAAATTGCTAAACAAAAATCAAGCTTTTTCCACTGACCGATATATATTTATAAAACCTTTCATCTCTTGTAACCATAAACCTCACTTTTGTCACTGAAGCGTTGGAACTTTTTGATAATCAAGACTTTCATACTAATAACTTTAAACAATTTTGTATTTAATACAAGTTTTATTTTTATGATTAAATACTGAATATTTTATAGAATTATTTATCATTGATATCAAAATAGTATAAGTTCATATAGTTTTAACTATTGTAATCTAAAAGTAAACAGCTCATAGGTGACGTGAGATTGGTTAATTCATACATTTTAACTAGGCAGAGTGTTTAATGAAATTTGACACAAAATTTATAATCTAAATTTATGAAACAAAGTCGTGTTAGCTGCGCGCAATAAAACTCGAGAACGGCTGGACCGATTTTAATGATCTTTGATTTTTCGGTTTCGTCTCTGCTCCGGTCATGCTTTAGGCATATTCAGTTTCCATAAAATCAATTAGTTTCCATATTATAGGCTTTTAAAATTCTAATGTTAACCTTATGGGGAACAAGTTTGTTTACAAATTTTCTAAAATGAAAACATTTGATTTCTTAAAACAGCTGTTGGTTTACTCTCCGTTGGCAATATGCTTTACTATCCAATGCCATATGAATCATATAATGTAAAACTATTAAGTAAATACGTGCTGTACAAATGAACAGCATTATTCGCCACGTTAATAGTTTACGGTTTTTGGTAATTAAGTACTGTATTTATTTATTTTTTATTTTCTGTAAGATTAAAAGTAACATGTTTATATATTTGCCAAATAAAATAGTTACAATGTTTATACATATTAGGGTTATTATAATAATCAGCTGTTGAATATTTAAAGCTTTCACAACAAAGCCGCAATGCTATTTGACTGCACAAAATGGCCAATCTTAAAGTCAACATGTATTTTCTGTTAGGCGTTACGAAGTTCACCGGGTCAGCTAGTATTAAATATTGATTCCCTTAGATTTAGCGTAGTATATTTATTTTCTATTAACCACGTTTATCTGCTTCTTTCGTAGCTACTTACTTAGAAATACGTTACGTTTCAAGTCATTACTTTCGTCTTGTTCATGAGTTTTATTTGAGCAAATAATATGATTTATTTTATCCGTTCTTATCACCATGAAATCTAGACTGAGTAGGATGAGTGAGATGCATGTGAAGCTTTGTTACTGAAAGGTCAGCTGATTCATTTATCAGGATTATTCATTAACAGTCGAACGATCAAAAACAGCTGAGACCGGTTTCAGCCATTCGTTTTCATTTATTCTCTCCACAAAACGACAAACACTTTATTGACATGCATATGTTTTATCTCTGTGGAGGAGGTGTTAGTATTGTTGTGTAACGCAACTAAAAGTGCAGATGAAGTGTTTGTTTGGCTCCCGTCTCCTTATAAACTACTATTGATATTGTATTGAATTTTTGATATAAGGATAAGAACAGCTGTTTAGATGAACTGAAAACATTCCCCAACAGGTCATAGGAAATGGAAAGGGTACTAGAGTCCTAGTAGAGTACTAGAGCCCCAGAAGTGAAAAGAATGAGTCATGGCGACGAAAAAGCCATTATACGGACTTACCGGATACTAGACTGCATATTTTTATGCACCCAGTTTTATTTTGAGCTTTTATGAACAAGATAGAAAGAGATCATTGAGAAAACATCAAGACTAGGCCATAAAAATCTGTTGCATCCCCGTAACTCCTAGGAAAAAAGTTTTTAACATGTACTTTACGGATCTAAAGTAATCCTTTCCCACCCTAGCGAGGGAAATACCTAGTTAATATCGATGTCATCAACTGGTCTTCGTTATAATCCAGATAAGAAATAAATACGTGTATGTTAAAGGTAAATTATTATTGCCTATGAATCGGTTAAGTGATAATCGATTCATAGGCAATCAGATGATACACAATTACAATAATTACGGAAACAGCTCTTTCGTCTTTTCTTTGGTTTGTAAAGTACTGATCTAATATTTATTTAATGCAATCTGAAGAAACATAAAGTTAGTTACTGAAATGACGATCTGCTCAGGTAGGTATTTTAAGCCAAGTATGAATAAGAAATGAGTGTAAGATGATTACTAAGGCTGACATGTTCCTTAGACAGAACTTTTAATCAATGGCCCAACTGTCAGTGGCATATGTAAGGGGCCTACAGTTTAACGTGGAGTCCGAACCACAGCCTCTGAATCACGAGCTGGTCTAGTTATGAGGATGGTCTTTGTGGATTAACGCAGTATTCAATATTGCGGACGTTAATCCACACTAAATCCACCAAACATCACTCATAAGTTTCCACAATTCGTGACCTCCAATTAGATGTATTTCAGGACACGCCACTGTCCCATTCCAATACTGTATACAGTTAGGTGATAACATGGGTTGAGCTCGTACGAAAAGCATTACCTTAGACCCTTGTAAAGGAATGTACTATTTTTGCGTAGACTTTCGTTACAGTGTCATGATAATTTGATTTGATTTTGTTTTTTACCTAATTTATCAAATTCACCTAAGAAGCCACACATTATTCATATTTCCATTCATTCACATTATTCAGCCCCATCTGTACCAGAGTGTTCAGAGTTTATCGTTGTGTGAATATCTCCCTGGGTGACCATTAAACACCCGTCCGCTTGTAGGGTGCAAACAATCTCGGTACAATCCACTGTTAAACCTTTCGATTGAATCGATTATAATATACATAGATGAATACCGTTTGCCTACTTTCAATTTTGACCTTGTAATTTAATTTAATTTTCAGTTATATCCTACCGAAATAATCTATCTATAATATTATAAAGAAGAGATGGTTTCTGTATGTTTGTTTGTGGGTTTGTGTGTTTGTGGGTTTGTTGTGGCAAGTAAATGCGAAAAATACTGAACCGACCGGTTTGAAATTTTACACAAAAGGTAGATTTTAAACTCATGCAACACATAGGCATACTCATTTCCTTAAAATCCTCTCGGGCTACTCCCTGTGAACGTCCTAAGTTTCAATGTTTACATTTTTAGAGAATGAAAACATAAAATTACTTGAATGTCAACAGCTGTGAACACTAAAATTTGACAGTTCGAGAAGAAGAAGAAGAAGAAGAAAGAGCTGCCGTGACCGTCCTAGGTTTCAATGTTTACATTTTCTAATGACAACATCCGTTTGCACTATATTTTGACAGTTCGGGAAGAAGAAGAAATAAAGTTGATTTTTCAGATAAACTGCTGGATCGAAATTAGTGAATTATTTAAAATAGCGGAATGGTAGATTTTAAGTTTTTTTCCGACGACTGTCTCTATTACATTAATCCTTATCCTCTCCCAATATTTGACAGATGTTACTTTGAAATGTTGTAGACACTCGTGTTTTGTCATTTTGTAAACAATGAAGAATTAATTAACAATAACTTAAATGTATCAGTAGAGCCTACACCTTTCAGCCTTTTTAACCCGTGCGAAGAACGGGTACTTTGGCTAGTACATAATAAACGTGAAGATGAAATTCGGTATGTTTAATGTTATAGTTATGTTTCGGCAAGTTTTTATAGTTTAAGCTATATTTGGCCAATTTTCAAAGTAAAAAGGTTTGATTGTTGATTTTATAATAAAAATGGAAATATTCTAAAACCATGGATACTTTTACTTCCACGTACCAGACTAAATGTTATCTACTGTTAAGTATCGCAATATGTTGAGTTTTGTTATATTAAAGTACATTATTTCAAACTCTACTTTATCAGTGGTCTGATATACTTTCAATCTAAACTAAATTTAAAAAAACTTTATAGCTATGATGGAAACAATCATATTCTTCAATGCTTGTTTGAATACCATTTAATAATGTATTGTTTTAAAAATAATAATCTCATTTCTGAAACTAACATCAGAAAACAAGTTCAAGTGATTGTTACAGTTTTTGAGGACGCAAGCCATCCGGTAATACCATCCCAACGATAATACTCACTTTTGAAATGGATATGTCTTAGCTTTGGGGGTGGTGTTGGCGATTTTTAAGATGGAAAATATGTATGAAACCTGTATGAAACAGGTTTCCATAGAAACCGCCAGAGCTATTGGACTGAATCTATATAAATAACATTAAGGTTTTGTCTGTACATTGCTCAGAAATATTCTTTTTTAGTTATTTTTACGTTTCGTGTGTTAGAGAAGCCGAAACAAGTCTTATCTCAATTTGTGTCTCTTTGTCTGTGACGCTCCAGGAGGCATATTACGCCGTCTTCTCCGAAAAAACGAGAGAACTGATAATAATGAAACTTATTTAATGCATTCTCTACATTCCAGAGAAGGGTTTTCAATGCTTGAAATTGTCCGCCGAGCCTTGAAAAGTAAATAACGAGCATTTAAAACCCACTTTTTACGCGATATTAGTCGCATTTTGCTTTAGCTTTCAATAAATAACCTACTGGTAATAATCAACTGTCAAGTTAATATTAGTTAGTTTATATTGGTCATTTATTTTAAACCCATTTCCAAATCATACTATATTTAAAAGTTGTTTTAACTATATTTTTAAGTTAACCAAATTAATATTTGGTTAGAATTTCAGGTTTACATTTTGGTATGATGATCTTTCTTCCTTAAACTGAATCCTACAACCCGTACAAAGGACGGACTTAATGCTAGTTTTTAATACAAAAGATTAAGAACAGCTGTTTAGATGAAGTGAAAACCTTAGACATATCCATGATCTAAACCTATTTCACATAGGGAAGTAAATACATAAATTTTGAGCGGGTTTTGCTAGGTGATATTTTGCTGCGTACTAAGTTTTAAATTAAACGGTTGCGAAATATGGAATAAATTGATTTTCTTCCTTAATAAATATTCTTCATGAAAATAGCACTGGGGGGGGCTCTCAGGAAAAGCAATATACAGTGTTTACCATGGAAAGTAAATTTACATTTTCTCTGAAACCTTTAGCCGTAAACTAATAATTCAAATAATATTTTCTTGAGCTGGTTTTAATGAAGATAGTCAAACTATTTTACACTTTATTCGTTTTTTTCATAAAATTTAAAAAGGGTTTTTTTAGATTTAAAAGTCCTTAACTTTTGAACCATTAGTTTAACAAACTTATGGGTGGTGTCATATTATTTGGGACCCTAATAACTTAAAAAGGATTTTGAGAAATGTTTATTTTTCACTTTTAAAGGGTTTTAGGAGAGAACTACCATTAAAAATCAAGATAAATTTCTTTAAATAAATAGGTCTGGATATATATTCAAAGTGCCCCAGTATCCCTAATTACATAAAAAATGGTCTCGGGGTTTATACACAGATATACAATCAGAATTCATCAGTCCAAAAATCACTTTTTGGATACTGGAAACCTCAAAACAGATATATCCACTCTCAACTCAAATTATAACAGTTTGACGAAAACAATACTTTTTCTATATACTTTTTATAGGGGGAGGAAGTAAGAAGTACAAGTTTTTCTCGTACAAAACAACCAGTGTTCTTGATTATTAGAATTGAAAAATTGTTCCTAAGGAAAGAGGTTAAAAATGCACATGTTCCTCAACCTCTTTATATAGAACACTAACTAATGTGACAAAAAGTAAAGCCTTCCCACTGCAAATTTTGTAAGCAAAACTTTTGTTCAAAGGCTTTTAAACATACAATACAACTGAAACTTTACTAGCCTTTGAACATTCAACATCACATGTAATGTAACTGAAACAGTTATAATTATTTAGTTCAACTTGTATTTCTCGTTTAAGAGTTGTATTGTGTTGAAACTATCTTTAGTTCAAATGTAATAATTATTTTCATATATTAACGTTACATGAAAACTTTCCACGAAAACATTTGGAAATACACCTTTGTAGGTTGATTCTGAGTTGAGGTTACCATTTTGTACTTATATATTTCAAAATTCATGCTCTTTGCATTGCTAAAATAAATCTTAAAAATTAATAAGTTCCCTGATTCCAACACTAAATTTATTTTGCAAATATATTTCTACTTTAAGTGTAAATGAACAATTTAACTTGACAGCTACTACGGTTATTCATAAATAGAATAAATATGCTACTGAAATTAATTGTTATTACGGATGGTTTACATGACAATTAGTAAAACGAAGTTTCGGGATTTGGAATCTGATCCTTTCCTCAGTTGAGCTGGAACCTACATATGACTAGATTAGTACATAGATCAGACTGAGCCGGTAGAAATCTGGAAACAGAAATGTACAAGAAGTAAAAAAACTTACAAAAATGCCAAGCAACAGAGGTTTTATACGTGTTGACTTATGTTTCTTTGTTGCTTCCACAGATCCCGAAACGTCGTAAAACTTTTTTATTAATTGTGATGGAAAATGTCAACAGTAACAGTTAAATTTTTATTCTTATCACCAACAATGAATTTCAATCAAAGAAGAAAATAAATAATCATTGTATTCTTAAATATAATATTGTTTTTGTAACATTCACTTAACACTTTTCTTGTGTACTCAAAACATTTTTTATTGGGGGATTCGGCAAACTGTAACAATTCCTCAAGAATAAAATCTACGTATATTCAATGCATTTTATCCGATTAACGATCATATGCTAAAAACCAAATATAAATAAATCCTTTGCAAAAAGGTTATCTTAGTTAAACTGCTCTTAAAGTTGTAAAAAACAAATAAAATTTAAATAAAAACCAACAGAACTTTGGGTAAACCAACATAAAACCTGTTATGTGTTTTTGAAGTCCACAAAGGGTTTTTATTATCCTAGAGAAGACTAATAATATTTGACAAAAGCAGCTGACACTGTATAGATGTACTGCATATTCGTGTCTTTCAAATAGGACTGCGTCAGATTCAAAGATACGGAGCGTGATGAAAGCTTCACTGACACGCAATCAATCTACTGAGAAAGCTGTTTTATTCACACTCTAAACTAGTAAACCTTATAAATGCATTCAAAAACATTGAAAAATTGAAAAACGTAAAATCAGAAAACATAGTACTGATTAAATCAGCAAATACACATGATTGTGTAACTTTTTATTGCATACTAAGTCATCGTTTTTTCACAATCTTTGAATACATCTTTGGTCAAAATGATATATTTTATTATAGGTAAAGTACTTTTATACTTTTTATACTTTTAACTGAAATGGCGACCTACCCAGGTAGGTATTTTAAGCCAAGTATGAATAAGGAATGAATGTAGGATGATTGTGGCGCGATCTTGTAGTCTTGTTACTGACTAAGGCTGACATGTTCCTTAGACAGGACTGTTAGTTAATAGCCCAACAGCCAATGGCAACTAATGGACCTACAGTTTAACGTGGAATCCGAACCACGGTCTCTGAATTACGAATTGGTCTAATTATGAGGATGGTCTTTGTGGATTAACGTAGTATTCAATAGTGCGGACGTTAATCCACACAAGAGAACACTAATAACTTAGAGAGTAATAGAAAACTTAGAGATCATTGATTTTAGGAAAATAAAAGACTGTTATGGTATAAGAGTATATTTAAATGTAAAGGGGCAATTTATGGGGAGATAACATCCCAAAAACAATGGGACACCTTGGAATCTATAAGGAAATGCTAAATAAAAATACGAGTTGATAGCCTGTAGATTTAGACTGAATTTTTCTATTTTATGTACACCTGGTATTTTATATCTTTTTGATAGGAAACGGTTTAACCCTTAGTAATATTTTACTATTTAACGTTGCAACTTTGTTAGATATGTTTTGACTAATATTAGCAAAATTACAAATGGCTACTAGGTTCGGAACAGAACCTGCAACCCTTATTTCATCATAAAGACACGTTACCTTTGAGTCATATTGAGTTGGAAGCTAGTAATTTTTTGGAGAATTTTCAACTTATGCAGAAACAGTTTTTTTCTGTTTTTAAATTAAAACACAAAAATGTATTGAATCCCAAACGGATTGAGAGTGCTGTTGAACCGAAAACAACAGTAAAACGGCTAATACTAGCAAACCTTGGCAAAATATTGACTCGACGAGCTGTGAGCCACACAAACATGGACGTTACACTTGTCAAAAGAGGATCGACAAACTTCATTCAGATTCAGCGGGTTTAAATGCATTAGTTTAACAGGTCATCTTCTTTTTTTCGCTGAGTTAATTGCATCTTTAGCTATCATGTAGTTCCATTCACTATATTTGACAAAACCTAGTTTGATTAATTTATACTATATAGTAAACAAAATCAATTGTTTTGCAAATAGGTAATTTTTTAATAAAACGAAAGTTATTGTGTTAACCTTTTAGCTTAACCATTCATTACCAATAAGCTGTAGAAGCCAGTCTAGAATGTTTTAAAGGCCAGCTTTGAGTCATAGTAAAACATATTTATTCTTCTTTCATATTTTTTAAAGTACTTCCATTTTTATTCATAATTTTACAATAGGTAAAATAATTTTTTATTTGGTATTTTAACAACCACAATTTGTGATGGACGGAAGGAAAATCTTAACGTGCTTTTCATTATTTTATAAATTACAAAGAAAATGAGAGTTTACTATAGATATCCTATAATTTATGTTACAATCATAATTCACAAGTCAGTTATAACAATTTATTCACCCAAATATTCTTTAAGTTCACCAAAAATTCAACTATAAATAAATGAGCCAACAAACATTGTTTCATTGATATAAAGTTTTATTTTAAAAATACCAATTTACCTAAATTATTAATAATTTTGCACTCTTACCTTTTGGTTTAGTCAAAATGTTGAGCACATACGAAACATGTCCATTGGTAAACCTGAAAAAATAAAAATTGGTTTATTAGAAACTTTTGCGTTTGGATGCAAAATTCAACATTGTGACATAGGCCAAAATTATGTGAAGTGTCCTTAATTTCATCTGTAAAAATTTTCCATTGTGTAAGGTATTAATATTTCATGGACCAACCAACAGTAACCACCTTAAATATCTCAAATAACCACCACAACTAACCATTTCCAGTTTTTATGCCTCAAGAAAGTTCGTTTTGTTAAAAAAAAAACAAGACGCGTCGGAAAAATTCAGATTAGTTAATAATAAATTATTAACCTACGAAACATTGGTTGTCGAAAACTTTGAAATGTTGATGGCTTCCTTTGTCTCTGAGTGAACATACTATCGGGTTTATCCGTTTAACTAAATTTATTCTTTCATTTAGTATAAAATGTGCTATGAGCTATACCTCCTTAGTACCGAATTTTAAGAGAATAATTAAATAGTTGAAAGAAGAAAAAACAGGTTTAATTTGATTAAAAGAATTTAAAGTATAAACTACACAAAGATACATGAAAGGATTCACTAGCTTTGTAGTCATGGATGTATAAAATGCATAAGGGCATCTCTCGTAGCATCTCTCCCACTTTCGTTTCAAATGTGTATATTCACTTTGAATACGTGGAAACATTTATGTCAAAACTAAAGTCAGATGACTTGACTTTGTATATTTATCACGATAAGCGCAAAAATCTATGCAAATAAGAAAAATGAATCATTTATCTAAAAGCTGAAACATTTGTTGCTTTATTATAAATAGGTGTTGAAGTAATAAAAGTAATTTATTAAATTAATTTAACAGCCTAGTGTAATAATTACTTTTAGACTACATGGAAAAACACAACTGTGAATATTTTTGTGACTATACTGAGTGGAGTATATTTACCATAACAATGCAGCAAAACAAGGTTTGTTTGTGTTACGTTGTTAGGGGAGGTGTTTTATTATCAATGGCGGTTATAGTAAAACCTTAATATTTAAGGTTAGACAAGTCTTTGGACATTGTTATCCAAAAAAGCATAGGAAAACTTGAATGAAAAGGTTTTAACATTCTTCTTACGGTGTGTTAAAATTTACATTTGACATAATGAATATCAAATAACTTTTTTACGTAATTTACGTACAAATTTACAATTAAAAAAACAAACTGGTCGTCATTTTGAGTTTTAGCATTTTCTAACCCTTTACATGACTTAGTTTATATTTTACTTCGATGGTTTTAGAATAAAGTTTAAGAAAAATTCAAAAGGGTAACAAAGCAAGATGAAAATATTACATAAGTTATAAAACGTGTTAAACTAAAATCAAGTATATTTAAAATAAGACATTTACGAAAAAAAATTACATGTTCAAGGTTTTGTGGAAACCAAAGAGAGTCAATGGTATTTTTTGATTACACAAAAATCTTTTCAATTTCCATTTTGTCAACCTATAAAATCCCCCAGAGTTTCATTAAACGTTAACATCTTAGGCAGGAAACTTAATGAGTACATAGTGGAAAAAACTATGAAATGAAAGTAGGAAAAGTAAAGGATGAATAGACAGAATGGTATAAACATTTCTTTACTGAATTCTTCACATACGTCTTTATTTATTCAAATTGTTTTATAACAAATAATAATATCTTAATAAAAAATAACTAATGCAGTAATTTTCTCCTAAGCTACTCGATTAGTCATAGTTAAATTCTCGAAAAATCTGTGTATTTATTTAGGTTCATACTTCCTTTTAAATTTGACTATTTATTATTAATCAATCACCTACCTGATATACAGTTTATTTCGTAAAAGTAAGGACTAAAATTATTCTCTATAAAACCAAAAAAATAATAATACGAAAATACAAACGTTAGCTCGGGCCATATTTTATTTGCTAGAGTGTCCAATACTATTTCACATTGCCAGCACTTGTTTAGGTAAATATTGGCAGGGTTCTTGCTGAAATCAAGTTATTTGAGATATTCGTCCAACTGGGTGGAAACCTGTTGTAGTATGTGAACAGGTCAATTCAATATTCAAATCAAAATATAGGCTACTGTAGTTGGATGAGGTAGTTTTTTTCTTCAAGTATCAATAACAGCATTTAAAATTATTAAAACTGGACTAAAATTAATTTGAAAGCTAAAAACTAGTTGTCATCATTATTGAAACTTAAAAAAATTTAAATAATTGAGAGTGTACATAATATTATAAACCATAAATATATGTCTAATGCTTATGTACCTTTTTGATATCTAAATATAACAATTTAGACTTTTAATGCGTTAGTTAAATTAAAAACTTAAATAATTTAGCCCAAATGTGAACTGCTATCATATCAGTGATATATATTTGATCATCAGAATTTATTTCAATATAAAAATAGTTTAGTATTTTTTTCAGTTATTTCTCTACTATTTAACACTCAAATTGTAGGATTTTTTATAGGTATACCAATGATTGGTAGTGAAAGACGGTCCGATACCTTGAAACTACACATTTTATAAATTTAAATTCTTCATATAAATAAGCTTTACGATGGATGAAAAAACAACGAATAGAAAATTACGAAGATAATATGTTTTAAAGAAGTGAAAATTTGAAATCCAATATATGGTTGAAAATAGAACTCGGTTAGGGTGAAGAGGTAAGGCGTGCCAACGAAGGTAATAGGCTAGCAGGCTTGGGGTTGACGTTTACTTATGGTAAACATTTACACCCACAACGTAAATATTGTATTTATGTCACCATCCCCACCCCTAAGAAGCTGAGGCATCTATAAACCAATATATAACTATTTAAAGAGTCATATACACTATTTAAAGACTAATTTAACCCAAAATTCTGTATTCATCTCTGAAATAGTTTAATGTTTTTTTTTATTTAAAAACTCCTCTAAATTAAGACTTTTACTTAGGAACAAACAAGCTACAAATAAAACAATGACGTAATAGTTTAGTTTTTCTAATCTAAACCAATCGAGGAAACAAGAAAGAACTGCTACAACGTAACAAAACAGCTGATTAGTCTAAAGTGACAAAATGGTATAAAACTATTACTGAATTAGATAATAATTCATATTTTACGTGTTTGTTTCATTTAATTATTGCAATGTGACGAAAAAATATACTTTATCTCACGGCTCAAGATTGGCTTCTTGATATATACACGCACATTCCAACTTTTGCTCCCAGTTTGTCCTAGTGATGAAATATACTAATTTGTCAACGCCAATAGCATTGTTATATAATTGTTATCAATAACAATAATATTGTTATTGACTGGGATGGTGGCGATATCCTGTAATCCAGCTACTTGGAGGTCACGAATTGTGGTGAGCGATGGTCGGTGGGTGTAGTGTTCTCTTGTGTGGATTAACGTCCGCACTATTGAATACTACGTTAATCCACAAAAGACTATCCTCATAATTAGACCAATTCGTAATTCAGAGGTCGTGGTTCGGATTCCACGTTAAACTGTAGGTCCATTAGTTGCCATCGGCTGTTGGGCTATTAATTAACAGTCCTGTCTAAGGAACATGTCAGCCTTAGTCAGTAAAGATCGCGCCACAATCATCTTACATTCAATCCTCATTCATACTTGGCTTAAAATACCTACCTTGTGGTATGGTCGCCATTTCAAATAATCTAATCTAATCTAATTAAAAAAGATTTTTAGGGTAAAATGGTCCATCTTCTCTAGTATTTCTAGATAACGCTAGAATCGAAGCCGTAACCTCTTCCTCTTGCACCGAATCGAAGACCCTAACAGATGCAAATTATTATTTTGCTATTACCTTTAGATAAGTAAGTGAGATGGGTAAGTAAAAATATATGACAGATACTTCCAAATGAGATCTTGAATTGAACAATTGGAGCACATGCGGTAAAGAAGTTGAAGATTACAACAGTAAAACGACGTCTCCGGTGACACGTACAGCGTTAGTGTTTAATCCCAACGCCGCGAGGGAGCAAAACGACATTGTCACAGCGACAAAGATGTCGCTGCACGTCGTCCCACTAGAGTGGGACTGTTAATCCCACCACGGGGCACGAATGTAGTTAAGGCTCCGGTCTACCCCTGCCGCGCGACCGAAATGCAAGGGTTTACAAAAAGCCGTTTTTCTCTTTTAATACTGAGGGTAGAATCAAAGTTAATGTGTCATATGAAAGAGAAAGAAATTTTGTAGTCTGGAAGGTGAATTTCATTTTGATATTATTGACACAACACTTAGAAATAGTTGATTGTAATGTATCAAAAACAGGTTATTTTGAATAACTATAAAAATTGACAGGAAATTTTGATTGAAACGAGCCTTAGCTCCAAGACTAGAACCTTTTTTCGTCTATTAGGCCTCATTTACTTACTACAATTACTTCAAAAACGGCTCGTAGGAAACCTCTGCAAATGAAAATACGCAGTAAGGAAGTGGCGCTGCCTTTTGGCAGTGAGAGAAAACACGCAGCCTCAACCCCACCGCTTTCGTCTTTTTTTCTTCTAAGTGTTATGTCAATAATATCAAAATGAAATACACCTTTCAGACTAAAAGATTTCTTTCTATTTCATATGACATATTAACTTTGATTCTACCCTCAGTATTAAAAGAGAAAAACGGCTTTTTGTAAACCCTTGCATTTCGGTCGCGTGGCAGGGGTAGACCGGAGTCTTAATTATGTTAGGTGAGTCTTTTTACGAGAAACTATCTACAATTTTTTTCAAACTCACACGTCTATCACCCAAGGACATCGAACTACAATTACACTGGAATTCACCCCTTGTTGATGTTGAGAGGTATTTGAAGAATTTGATTCCTATATAATATAGGAAAATATCCTTAAAGTACAAGTCAACTGAGACTTATACTGCTAGCAACCGGAAAGAAAAACCGGGCACTCCACTTATCACCATTCCTCCAGTATGCATACGATAGAGAGGGAAAACCTCCAGAGGTACCCCCCCCCGCCATGCCAAGACCTTGATTTCTTTTTTACTTTTAAAAGCCCCTTTACTCCGATGTTTTGAGAAATACGGGGTTATTTGGTTGATCTGATAAAGAGCAATAAACCATATAATTGAATAACTTTTTGATTAGCATTATACGTGTTGGTTTCAATATAGGATGAAGTAAAAACTCACGTCTTACAACACTACTTAATATATTTACACTTATATTGTAATTATATACAACTGTAAATATATACAAAAGTTGTTAAATTGGTGATCGATTTCGTCCAGTTACACCGAACATCATGAGGCCCAAAGAGAGACTGACAGGCGCAGTCTCAACTTCATGAAAATCTAACCAATAGTCTTGTTTCTAGGCTTCAGCGCATCCACCCACCCCCTACACACCCACACATACACAGACACACGCACGGACATCACGCTAAAACCACTGTTTTATTGAGGGGGAACTATAGTTGATATATCCACCAAAAACACAAATTCAATAATGCTGACTAAAACAATAATTTCTCTTTATACCATCGTATAGGGGGAGAAAGTAAAAAAGATTTCATTTGAATAAAGTCTACGGTTTTTTATTTTATGAACATTTTTAAACACCTTAAATAAGAAGGTTTTACGTTTAGCCAAGCAAGTAAAATAGTAAGTATGAACACGGAAGTTTTTTATTTATTCGTATATCTTTAATTTAATCGTGCGAGTTTAAAAGTAACAAATAAGCTGTTATGATGCGGAATACAACAAAATTGTAGTATAAATCTGTAAAATATACTCTCTATGTTAATTATACTTCTGGACTAACGTCCTCTTGTAAAGAACAGGTTATATTCCCTCTGATTACAGCTATATAAATGTCTCCGATTGTTACAAAAATTCTTTATTGCCTCCCGTATTGGTATCTAACAAGGTCAGCCATATCTCACTTGTGGTCATAAACTTCAACTTTTCATTTTATTTTACCACCCAATTAATGGTGGCATGTTGGTTATGACTGGTTGGTTTATTTTCTGTAATATGAATGTAAATTGTTATATATGCGTCATGTCTTTATATTGTTTGACGTATTCATCTGTTAATTGAAACAGCTGATTTATTTTCAATGTTACTGTTTAGAGCTATGTGATAGTACTTGGTTTTATTTGTGGTTTAGGAGGGTTTTTTATGGATGTAAACAGTTCTTTTAATAATTATCTCTTAACATGTTTTTAAAGAAACCCAGTCAACTGTGACACAATGAATTTTTCCAATTGTGAATTCATTGCAGTGATATTACAGATACCTCGGATATTCTAATCAAGAGTTCACACTCAAACTAAGGAATGATCAAAGGAATCAATAACACTTTCATAGATAAATATTTAAGATGTTCGTTCATGTCTTAATTTTGTTTCCTATGATAGACAATTTTACATTTGGCTTGAGCTTAAATTCGAATGAATAACTATTTCGCATTAAGAAATAAAGACTTCATAAAATCCTTTTATTTAGTACTTGTGTATCTTCAACTTCCTAGAAACCTCAATCTTAATGTATAGCCACATCCACACCACAATCCTGTATAGTAATTTAATGGTTTTCGTCGTTGGTTGAAAGGAACTATTCCAAACTCTAACTCAAACGAGATTTGAATAGTTATCATCCGAAACCAGATCAGAAGCAGGGTACCCTGAGGTCTGAAACCACCCACATAGTTTATGACTATACTCTGAACGCATTCCGCGAAATATAGGCTAGCCTACATTTCTCAGCAGAGCTAGAGTAAGCTATAGAGAGCTATAGAGCTAGATTAGATTAGATTAGATTAGATTAGATTAGATTAGATTAGATTATTGAAATGGCAACCTACCCAGGTATTTTAAGCTAAATATGAGTGAGAAATGAGTGTAGGATGATTGTGGCGCGATCTTGTAGTCTTGTTACTGACTAAGGCTGGCATGTTCCTTAGACAGGACTGTTAATTAATAGCCCAACAGCCGATGGTAACTAAGGGATCTATAGTTTAACATGGAATCCGAACCACGGCCTCTGAATTACGAATTGGTCTAATTATGAGGATGGTCTTTGTGGATTAACGCAGTATTCAATAGTGCGGACGTTACACCAGAGAACACTACACCCACCGACCATCTTTCAACACTATCCATAATTCGTGACCTCCAAGTAGCTGGATTACAGGACGTCGCCACCGTCCCATAGAGTAAGCTAGAGTAAGAGATAGAGTAAGCAGGCTAGAGATTTGAATGTTTTTGTGAATGAATTTTAAAAGTTTCTGATCAATAAAAAATATGTTATTACCTAATTTACTTAAAGACTTTTTATTTACCTTATTTACTTAATTAGGTGATTTCTCTAAAAGCTTTACAAGATAAAAAACGTATATGTTAAAAACTGTTACTGGCAGTTGAAACCACTAATCTCTCCTAAAATGGTACAAAACCCAACTAATCCGGCTATTCATTGCACTAATGTACCTTTTGTTTTCATATTCTGTTAACACTACTTTTGATTGACCGCTATTGGTCACATGGCGACACCCTGTTATAGCTTTCCGTCGTTGGTTTTAAGTGGATATTTGTTAGGTACAAGTTTTTGCTTGTGGTTAGAATCCCGCCAATGGATGTAACCCTTTCACTTATATTTGTAGTTTGCCCATACAAATTTACTACATATATAGCTACAGAAGTAACCACATAGATTATAGATATGATTGATCAGTGTGAGATGAACAGTAAAATAAAACCCATTAGAAATTCAAGATCTGTACCATTTTTGTCTCTGAATAAGGGTCTAGTCTGCCACGTTACCGGCTCACGTATTAATTTGTCATTTTTATTTATATTTTATGCCTTGAATTTATATTCTAGCATTTTCTTTTTCTTGAAATGAAAGATGCGTTACAACATATTTAATATTGTTTCACTCTTCCGGCAACGTCTACAATCTACTACAGTAGAACCTCGGTTAACCGAAATCGGATTAACCGAAATCCGGGTTAATCGAAACGGTTCCGTAAATAATAATAAGTATGCAATATGTGAACAGCGATCTTGCATCTCCAGAAAGAATTCGTACGCGACTTTTTGGTGATGCGCGGCCGACGTAGAGTAACGGCCGACATAGAGTAACGACCGACATAGAGTAACGGCCGACATTTAGTATTCCATAATTTAATAATCATTTCCGATTGTTTTAATTATTGAAAAAGCATTGTATTTGATTTTAGATGTCTTCCTGTATTTAGAAAAAAAATATTCATATCAATTATTATTTAGATGGCTGTGGAAACTGTGTCGTCCTGGTTACATTACGAAGTCGTCTGCGTCTACTCGTTTCGTATGTTACAGCTGACAATCTTTGTGTACGTTTGTGTTTTGATTTATAGTTATTATTAAAATGTTTACTAGTGAAATTTTGAGATGAAATGAGAATCTGCAGGGGCGGTTGAGGTCTAAAAAACGTCAAAACGTTATGAAAAAGGGTTAACGTGTTGCAGTAGTGTACCGTTTGCGATTAGCAAGTTTGTGTTTTCGGATGTTTTTAAATTAAGTTGTTAAGTTTATTCTATTTTTAAGCCCATTATAACATTATCTAGCTGAAATAAAACACTGTATTGTAAATCATTTTTTCCTACACACCATGTTAATAGGAAATTTTAAGCATATAACAGTTTAACCGAAAAATTGGTCATCCGAAACGGCTCTCCCCCTTTATTTCAGTTAACCGGGGTTTTACTGTATGCGAGTTTTCAGGTCACACTAAAGCCTTTTTCGTGACTTAGTACAGCTATAATTTAATCACTATCATTTTTTACTTTTCGGCTAGTCACTAACACTAATGAAAAAAGGGACGTGTAATAGAATTAGAATTTCTACACCTTATTAATGCCGGCATCTGTTATGTCTGACAATCTTTCGTTATTGTATATTTTAATATTTTATTTCAAACTGCCGAAATTTGCATATTCTAAAGGAAAGTTACCAATGCAAGGACCGTATTTACCGTAGCCCGCGCTCCGATTTGTAAATATTTTAGCAGCTAACATCCGTTGATTTCCAAGCCTGGATATCGTATAGATTCTTTGAAAATATCTCTTGTATGGCACTCAAGTGCTTTTTTAAAGGTTATTTACTTTGTAAAAATATTCACAGCAAAATTTAAAAAGGTAGAGGATATTTTCATTAACTATAATTATATTTAAATAAGGATATTATTTTTTAACCTTAGGATTTTTTGTTCTTGACTCGTTTCATTTTAACGCTACCTATTTCCAAATATTTAACATTTTTTTAAATAAAAATTTCATTTCATAAAAATGATTTTTGCAATCCGTGACTTTGAATAGTTGAACTATTGACGATTAAAAGGAATACAATTTTCCTACTGATTGTTGTACACTTTTTTGTCTGCTATCTATACTTTTCCTACGATGGTTAACTATATGTGCATGGGAGTGTTATAATCTTGTTATAAGGTGTTATAACACCTTATAAGTGTTATAAGGTGTTATATGTGTTATAAGGTGTATTAGTTTATCCCGCTACCGATTACGCGCTAATGTCACCGACTGAGGTAAAATGAGGAAAAAATCTCAGTTGCCTTTTTTTTACTTGAGGGAATAATAGTCACAACAATTAATTTGTGACTATAAATATTTAAAGTCCCAAATACTTAAAATCAGTTTGAAAACCTTGGCTTTAAGGTGCTAAACCACACTACCTCTTAATAATCAATTTTTTTCACTTCAAAACATTTTAAACCGAAATTGGTTCTTAGACAATAACAAAACTTAAGTTTTTTTTAGACAAAATAGGTTTTCAGATGAATAAATATTAAAAGTATTAAATACCAAGGAAGGTTTTTTAATATGAACGTTTAGGTTCAAAGTAATGGACGTGGAAGGGAGCAAAGGGACAATTAAATCCCAAGACCCTCCTTGGAGACCCAACCCCTTTCCAATAACTTCACTTCTAGAGGAAACTGAACATTACAACTTTTATGTCGTAGATTTCTCCCAAAATTAAATTATATAATTAACTGTGGTGGTCCATGTTGCATATTTAACTAAACATGGTCCAAAGTTTTTCTATAAGATCAAAAAGAAAGTGTGTACGTTTTTAGGTTTTCCGTTTCACATACTTGGTTATTTTTATTTTAAGTCAGTACTATCATTGGTTCTTCATAGATTAACATCATGATATTAATTTTTTCATTGATGTATTTTAAACATTTTTTCACGGTTTTTTATTTGTTTAATCTAATGTAGTTGATTGTTGTTTTTTTAGATGAGTTTGAGAATCTCAACCTTAGTTTAATATGTATAATGCTATTTATAATAAAATCATGAATCCACTCAAAGTGAATATCCTGTCAAGCCTAGTTTATACTTGTACCTTTTACAAGAAGACAGTGAAAAGTTTATGTTAATATTTGTGATTTGTTATTTTAAAGTACTGAAGTATATTAAGGAAACTCTATTATATGTTTATACTTTCATAAAATGTTAATATTTATAAATCCCTATAGACTAACCTATTAGTTAATTTAAGCGAAAAGTTCATTTTGGGCTATTTTAAAGTAAAAAAAAAGTAAATAACCTAAACTACTATTATTTTTTTTTATTTTTTCATAAATGGTGACTAAATTCTTTTATATGTATTGTTATATACTATTGATTTTTTATATAAAAATTTGATAAAATATTACACAACTATCAAAAACATATAAATTTTTATTTTATATCGTTTGAGTTGTATGGTAACGACTATTAAATAACTATAAATGACTACGTATGAAATTGATAATAATTGAATCGTATAAAAAATAAATTAAAAAATACAAAATTAAAAAACAAAAAACAACTATACTCTATATATCAGGTAATATTACGAGTTTCTTTGATTTTATTTGCAGTATGACGAAAAATATAGTTCATCACACGGCCCGTTTACAAAAACGCACGTTTTGGGTCCTAGTGATGAAAAATACTATTATTTGATATATCAAACACAGAGTTTAAAAAATTACTATTTTTGTCCTACATGTTTTATTGGCTGATATTATAATCCATCTATCTATAATATTATAAAGAAGAGGTGGTTTCTGTATGTTTGTTTGTGGGTTTGTTTGTGGGTTTTTTGTGGCAAGTAAATGGGAAAAATACTGAACCGACCGGTTTGAAATTTTACAGAAAGGTAGATCTTAAACTCATGCAACATATAGGCATATTAGTTCCCTTAATATTCCCTCGGGCTACGCCCCATGAACGTCCTAAATTTCAATGTTTACATTTTCCAATGACAACATCCGTTTGCACTATATTTTGACAGTTCGGGAAGAAGAAGAAATAAAGTTGATTTTTCAGATAAACTGCTGGATCGAAATTAGTGAATTATTTGAAATAGTGGAATGGTAGATTTTAAATTTTTTCCTGATGAATGCCTCTATTACGTTAATCCTTATCCTCTCCCAATATTTGACAGATGTTACTTTGAAATGTTGTAGATACTCGTGTTTTGTCCTTTTGTAAACAATGAAGAATTAATTAACAATAACTTAAATGTATCAGAAGAGCCAACACCCCTCAGCCTTTTTAACCTGTGCGAAGAACGGGTACTTTGGCTAGTATTTGATAAGTTTTTTTCGCACTGAATCCTGAATTCAGAGTATACTTGAAGTAGGGTGTTCAAATATTCCGCATAGTGACGTAGTTAAGGTCCTTTGTGTTTCCATAAAAAGATTTTACCAATATCTTTGAAACGTACTCAGACTCGCTCTTCAAAGACAGAGAGGTTTCTTAGGAATGTATCGTTCTTTATCGTCTCTTATTTGGGGGCCTGCAAAAATGTTCTCTTTTATTTTTGCATCGGCCTAAATATGTTTTCATTATATCTAAATATAACAGTTATCAATTATGACATTTTTTTTAGCTACATACGAGTTTTAGAAAACCATTGAAATTTTTAGTATAAAAACTCTTTTGTTTAAAAAATTTTCCAGTCTTTAAAACTTTTCCTTAGTCATGCTTTTTTGTGGTTTTAGCGGTCTCGGCTGTTCCAACTTAGCAATTACATTTTCCATTTGTATATTACACTGAATCATTTATAAAACTAGTTTCAAGCTTTCATATGTTTCTTTAATAGTTCTTGCATGAGCCAAAGGAACTGATGGAAATTTGTTACCTTTATGCAAAAGTACAGCGACTAACGTTGTAGTCTTAACGTTAGTAAGAGTGCAACGGTAAATAGATAAATAAACGCCATTCTTCAGAACTATATTATTGTCGTAGTGTATCCAACACAGCTGAAACATTATTTCAAAATAAAAAATCTCCTTTTTGGGATAAATAATTTTCAAACTCTTCTTTTTTGATTCTAAAGTAGCGTAATTTAATAACTAATATCTTTACTAATTAAATTCCAACATTTAAGACGAAGTCCCAAAGTGCGTGTTTCTTTGATTAATTGAACTCCCGAATCAATAAAATCTCATTATTTTTGTAAACGAGGACTGAATGATATCTCAAAGTAGGGTCTTATACATCGGAATTTTCTCCTTGACCTTCATCAGAGGCTACATTTGTCACGACTAGAAGTTCTTACTGTTAGAGATTAGGTAAATAACTCAGGGAAAGTTATGATATTTGAAAGTACATTGAGTCTCTCTTTTTATCCACGTTGAGATTTACAAACAGTAATAGCAACCTAGTATGATCCGATTGTACACTCCACACCTTTGGTGCACTGGAAACAGCCAAGAACATGTAACGCAACATGTGCGGCGTGCGGTGTCAAAGCTTTTTTCTCATCATCAATTTTACATCCGAAATAAAATTACATTGTTTTTTTTAAGTAGTAAGATTTTGTCTCTGATATTTAAACGTGTAGGATTGTGTCTAATTTATTTATGGGAAAACTTGTGTTATTACACTAAAACAAACGTAGCATACCGTTCGCACGAAATACGGATCTTCTCTATATATAAAATTGAATGTATGTATGTATGTCCTTTATGCGTTGCCAAACTACTCATCCGATCGCCATGAAATTTTAGGAAGTTGTTCTACATGTGTCCGGGAAGGTTTTAGTGAAAAAATATTTTCGAAAACCCCATAAGTTTCCATTTTATGGCGTTTTAAATTTCTAATGTTAACCTTATGGAGAGTAAGTTTGTTTACAAATTGTCTACAATGAAAACATTTGATTTCTTAACTACAGCTACAGCTGATTGGTTTACTATCCATTAGCAATACCGTATGCTTTACTATCCAATGCCATCTGAATCATTCATTAATGTTAAACTATGAAGTAAATGTGTACTGTAAAAAATGAACAGCTTTATTCACCACGTTAATAGTTTACGGTTTTGGGGGATTATGTATTTATATTTTTATTTTCTGTCTGATTAAAGTCACGTGTTTATATGATAATTATAATGTTTATATTATTACGTTTATTATAATAATCAGCTGTTGTATATCTTTCCTATAAAAGCCGTATTACAGTTAGGTTTCGTTTGGGTTTTTATTGGATTTGAAAATTGTGAATTAATCCACTCAGATTTATTTGTTTTATGGGAATGATATTAATATGTTTTATCGTTTCAGTATTGTTATTCACTATGCAGCGACCCAGAATATATAATCTTTCACAATGAAGCCGTATTGCTATTCGACTTCAGAACATGGCCAATCTTAAAGTTAACATGTGTTTACTGTGAGGCGTTACGAAGTTCGCCGGGTCAGCTAGTTATATTATATTTTCCTGCGATTAAAACTGAAGGTTAGGTTAAATTGCGGCTTTATAGAAGCTTAGTTCTTTTAATGCATTGATTATCGTTTGGTGGTTTAAATGTAAGAGAAAGGTTTGATAGGAGAACTCTAAATAAATTTCGTTATATTTTAATCGTTTTAAAATACTTAGTTTCAAACTATGATAAGTAAATTATAGTTAACAGGATTTAGCAGTTCAATGAGAGCATTTAATTTGTCACCCGGAAACTGTTTCCTCCTGCCACCTGGCTCACTTCCGCTCTGTCAATTTTCTTTGTTTTTGATTTCTCAGTTTATAATATATAATTTAAAGTAAAGGTTACATAAAATAAACCCATTTGTAAGTAATTAATTACTAGGACCCCATACTTCCACCCTTTATGTTTATATTTATAAGAGAGTATTGAGAAAATGTATTTTTTTCGTCCAAATTATCGTTTTTGTTTTCAGTGCATATATTCGTTTTTGAGTCACCTGAACTGTAAAAAATGATTTCAGAAATTATGTCTGTCTTTGTGTACGCATTTGTGTATAATGAGTACAGAGGGTTATTTTACAATACGCTACCTAAAACTATACGACTGGGACAGTGGCGACGTCCTGTAATCCAGCTACTTGGAGGTCACGAATTGTGGATAGTTGTGAGAGATGGTTGGTGGATGTAGTGTTCTCTTGTGTGGATAAACGTCCGCACTATTGAATACTACGTTAATCCACAAAGACCATCCTCATAATTAGACCAATTCGTAGTTCAGAGGCCGTGGTTCGGATTCCACGATAAACTGTAGGTCCATTAGTTGCCATCGGCTGTTGGGCTTTTAATTAACAGTCCTGTCTAAGGAACATGTCAGCCTTAGTCAGTAACAAGACTACAAGATCGCGCCACAATCATCCTACATTCATTCCTCATTCATACTTGGCTTAAAATACCTACCTGTAGGTCGCCATTTCAGTTAAAAGTATAAAGTAAACTAAAAGACCATCAGGCTACCAGAGATGAAAAGAAATGTCCCGAAGGAAGACTTAGGAAAAGCGCTTCATGTTCTTGATTCGGTATTTCCAAATAACATTAAAGTACATCAAAGAAGTATCTTACATTCAAAATGAAGGGGGCAGAGAATTTCATCTTTGTTGCCATGAGGAAACTCAATTTCCTTTAACACGATTCACAAAGATAAATATTAATCTTATTACTACAAATATAACGTTTGTTTAGTAATCGATTGCTTTAAAGCACTGAATAAAATATTAAATAAATTATTGAATATATCATTGAATCAATTGTGTCGTACCCACTAATACTTATTGATAGTTTCCTGAAAGCTTATATAAGGAGTAATATCAACAGCCACTGGCTATTTATATTTCTGCGTTGGAATTTTATATATGGTCGTGAACGATTTGAAATTGAAAAAAAATTCTCGATTTTGGAATGAGCAATTTTCCAATAGTTTTGATAAGATTTATAAAATCTTACTAGATCAGCTACAACTAGTAAAAATTATAAAATAATTTGTACAGCTTCATTGTTCTAAATAAATTTTTAACGCACAAAACAAATATGACACCAAAACTTGAAAATATTAAGTTGAAATTCACAAATTCGGAAATTTCAAGTTGAATTTAAAGTTAACTTTAACAAATAAACTTTAATATTTCTCAAAGGTATTACAGGCATTTTTTAATTTAAAAAAAGACAAATTAAATGGAATTTTTGCCAATTTGATCACATCAGCGCGAAAAGCACAGCACGATGACGTCATAGAGGGGTGCTTTTTATCTTACTCCCAGTTACGGTTAAGGGTTGTTTTTGTTTCCAATTTACCGGACTTCACGCAAGGATAAGTCCTGGTTAATCGAAAACTATATTGTGGTTCTGTACCTCTGACAGTATCATGTGCGGTTGTGTGAGCATTAGAGTTCTTCATCCAACACAATATAATAGTATTATACATTTTATACACATTAGTGATAGTACGAAATGAGTCAAAATTAATGGTGTGAATATATACTTACAATATGTTTCATTCTCGCTTATTGGGTCTGATATATTGAAAAGGTAGACCAGTAGTTTGTCATCGATTTGTATTTTGCAGAGTAATCTTTTTATATAATTTAGTTTGAATTGTATTGGGTTATTTTCTAAATTAAATACTGCAGTAATGGAAAAGTTACACTAGTATTTTCAACATAAATGCGTCAACCTAAAAAGTTGAGGAAGTGATGGAAGTCTCAAAGTCTATTTATTTTCTATTTCAAATGTGTGTAAGTGCCCCACATTATCGTTATATTCTGTGCCACTACGGAGAAGTACTCATATTAAAAAAATATTTTATTTTCTGTGGCACTAAAGTAGTTGGAATTGTCATGTTATCCCGTACTTTTTAATCTGTGTCACCTTAGTGGAAGTGTCATATAACTTTGCAATCTGTATCACTGTAGTTATAAGTGTCATGCATTTACTTTCTAATCTGTGTCACCTTGGTGGAAGTGTCATATAACTTTGCAATGTGTGTCACTGTAGTTATAAGTGTCATGCATTTACTTTCTAATCTGTGTCACCTTGGTGGAAGTGTCATATAACTTTGCAATCTGTGTCACTGTAGTTATAAGTGTCATGCATTTACTTTCTAATCTGTGTCACCTTGGTGGAAGTGTCATATAACTTTGCAATCTGTGTCACTGTAGTTATAAGTGTCATGCATTTACTTTCTAATCTGTGTCACCTTGGTGGAAGTGTCATATAACTTTACAATCTGTGTCACTGTAGTTATAAGTGTCATGCATTTACTTTCTAATCTGTGTCACCTTGGTGGAAGTGTCATATAACTTTACAATCTGTGTCACTGTAGTTATAAGTGTCATGCATTTACTTTCTAATCTGTGTCACCTTGGTGGAAGTGTCATATAACTTTACAATCTGTGTCACTGTAGTTATAAGTGTCATGCATTTACTTTCTAATCTGTGTCACCTTGGTGGAAGTGTCATATAACTATACAATCTGTATCACTGTAGTTATAAGTGTCATGCATTTACTTTCTAATCTGTGTCACCTTGGTGGAAGTGTCATATAACTTGAATCTGTGTCACTGTAGTGCCATGCATTTACTTTCTTTTCTCTGTCACTGTAGTGGTAGCTATATACAATTACTACACACTCGTTGTCACAGTGATACAAGTTTGATACAATTACTTTTACATCCCAATAACATTTACTTTGCATTCTTTGACATTGCAGGGCACAATACACAACGCCATGTCATATTCTGTAGTCATTGTAGTGCAAGTGTCACACATTTCTGTTCTCAGAGGCTTGATACGGATTGGATCGATCCAGACCCACGACCACTATTGTCACGCAACCCAAATCAGTAGGGAAAGGTTTTTCTTATTTATATGTTCACTGACGGTTCCTATATTTTTCCAAATCATACCTTTCATTTTCGACTGAAAACTAGTTTAATTTTTAGTATATGTGCATTGATCAACTTTTAGCGAACGTTTATTTGTTATGAGATAATATTTTACTTGTGAGATAATACGTGTTTTAATGTATGTTGTTCATATATTACAATCTTGTTTAAGATCAAGATTTGACTTTTTTAAATGTACTTCTGTCGCTTTAAATTCTTTAGTAAAAGCCCCTATTTTAGTAACAGATAAAAATCCTTTTTCGTAGTATTTCGAATAAAAAGTAATCAGTTAAATTGTAATACTTCATTAGTTTGTATTTGGATTTACCTTGCAAACTGAAAAATACATCTAGTTAATTTAGTTAAGAGGAGGTTACATATTTAAATAATTTCTTCAAATAAAATTTTAAATAAATAAAAAATAATTTCAATAACGTTAATCTCTACGTTATTAAATACTATTCTCCTTATGACCGTATTAAAAATAATACAATTACCTCATTACTGATATTAATGGTATATGTTTTAGGCCCAATTGCCTCCAAAAACACAAGTAACCTATGTAGTTTATCGTCTAAAATTTTCTGTAAAGTCCAGAAACAAAAATAAAATATTTTTTCAATGAAAAAGCTTTTATACATGTTTTCCCTTATTCAACT
Source organism: Nephotettix cincticeps (assembly GCA_023375725.1). Classification (NCBI taxonomy): domain Eukaryota; kingdom Metazoa; phylum Arthropoda; class Insecta; order Hemiptera; family Cicadellidae; genus Nephotettix; species Nephotettix cincticeps. Next base: position 63,079,442 of record CM041788.1, read on the forward strand.
AAAAAAAACTTTTAAACTTATTAAATTTAAAAAGATGGTGTACGATTACTAAAGTATAACTTGTTGGGGAAAGATAGCGGTTGTAGTGTTTTAAACAAGCCGCCCCGGATGTTCGGTATTGTCCCTCTAATTACCATTTCCCTGATAAACTCCAGGAACGTCGCAGACTCTGACGGCGTGTTATCTTGCTTGAGATCGTTACATCGTTAATATACAAGTCAAAACACCCAAAGTATCGCTGAAATACTTTATACTAACTGAAATGGCGACCTACCCAGGTAGGTATTTTAAGCCAAGTATGAATGAGAATTGATTGTAAGATGATTGTGGCGCGATCTTGTAGTCTTGTTACTGACTAAGGCTGACATGTTCCTTAGACAGGACTGTTAATTAATAGCCCAACAGCCGATGGCAACTATTGGACCTACAGTTTAACGTGGAATCCGAACCACGGCCTCTGAATTACGAATTGGTCTAATTATGAGGATAGTCTTTGCGGATTAACGCAGTATTCAATAGTGCGGACGTTAATCCACACAAAAGAACACTACATCCACCGACCAACTCTCACAACTATCCACAATTCGTGACCTCCAAGTAGCTGGATTACAGGACTATGTAAACACTATTCTCAGATAACAGTTATGCGTAGTGTGTGCTCACATTCTCCCATTAAATATTCTTATTGCAATATTTTTTTGGTTTAAATGAAACAAGTTTTGCCCAATACTTAAATTAACGGTATCAGTGGACTAAAACAAATTTTCTCGCTTACTTTAATTAAAAACGCAAACCTTTTTCAAAGTTGATCTAAATGTTATTTAAAATGTATTGTTTCAAAAATAATCATCCAGTTTCTTAAACTATCAAGAGAAAATGAGTTAGATTAAATGTTAGAAATTTTTCGGATATAAACTTCCCCCGTCCACCACAGGTAATACCAAACTTTTTTGAGTGATTTTTTAGAGTAATGTACTGTAATGTAATGTATTTATGGTAAACGGTTGAGAAACAAAGAAGAAATTTATTTGTTAATATTCTCCTTACATTGACATTGGGCGCCTTCAGAAAACGTACTGCGTTTGCCATGGATATTAAATTGAACATTTCTCTGGAACTGTTACTTCAAAACACTAATTTGTTTATTTTCAAATCCTAATTTTATAAAATCATTTTTTGCAAGAAAATTTGAAAAATGTTTTTTTACATTTAAAAGCCCCTAACAAAATCTAACAACATGCGTGTGGTATTATTTAGGACTTTAAATTAATATAAAAATATATTTAAATTTTTAATCAATATCGTTAGAGCAGATTATGATAATTATGAGAATTAAATGTGGCAAATTTGCATTTTTTACATTTATAAAGGTTTTTAGAGGTTAACTACTGGTACGGTACCCTTAAAAATCAAAAATTCAAAAAGATTTCTGAATAGTCAGGTTTTATAAATTTGATGTTTAAAATATTAACAGCTGTGATTTAAAAGTTTCTTTAAACTGTAACTTGTTTAAATTTAAACAAACCAATTTATCGTAGTGTAATGTTGATTTGATAGTTGATTTAGGCTACTAGAATTGAATTTAAATTAATACACCAAAGGGCTACGACCCAGAAGGCATAAAAGATTGAAGTGTCAGGTTTTATAAATTTATTGTTTACAAAATATTTAGTATTTTAGAATTTTTGGCTCATCTAACATATTTAAAAGTTGGAGTTATCTGAATCTAATATGTGAATTTCTATGTGTAATATATGAATATTTATAAAGATTTGAATTTGTATTTTATCCAATTACTTATAATCGGACGAAATCCTTAATAAAACTTGCATTAACTGGTAAGCTTATCTAAAATTGTTTATTGAATCATGATATGAAAAATTTTTGTTTCTACAATTTTATTTTATCCATCAAATCTTATTAATTAACTTTCATGCGTTGGAAAACAAAATTATTTTAAATCTTGGAAACGCTAATTTACCTTAGCAATAATATTTCGTAGCATCGAGCTGGATTTTCCATGGGGAATCCTCCTAGCTTAGCCTATATTAAAAATTACTTACTTCTAATTAACTCAATTAACTAATTACTTAAAATCATTTTTTTAAGAATCATTTCCCCTTACGATAAACATTACATCCATTATTGCGAAAACGGAGAAGTATAGTAAACACATGAAAAAGACTTTACTTAACTTTAACTTTACTTAAGTATCACACGGCAAGAAACGTTGGACTCTTAACAACAGCAATCACGGGGTAGAACTCAACTCCCGCCTTACCTTCTCCTCCCACATCCTAGACGCCAAAAAGCGTGCCACTTCCAGTCTCCGTGCCCTCCGGATCCTCAACAACTGTGCCGTCCCTGCTCCACTTCCACCCTAGCACCCCTATACTCATCCATAATCCGCCCAGTCATCACCTACGCCCATCCTCTACTACTTACCGCCCCAGACCAACTCCTTTCCAGTCTCGAAGCCACCGAGAGAAGAGCACTACGCCTGGTTTCTCATCTCCCTCCCTGGGCCCGTAATGCCTCGGTATACGACGCCCACTCCATCCCACCCCTCCGTGACTTCCTTCACCACCTCAACACCAAGTACCTCGACCAAGCCCGAACCTCTGACATCCTACAACCCTTCTTCGATCCTTATTTCACTGACCGTCCTAGTCTCACTATCCACCACCTAATCAACCTCCCACCATAGCTTAATGTGCCCTTCTTGTAGCAATTTTTAATTACACCAGCCCAAGGTTTTTATTTTATTTTACTTATTTATTTATTTTATTTTATTTTATCTCATTTTAAATTTCACGCTGTCAAGAGTTTTTTCATAGATTGTAAACCCCATATTCTAGCCCAATGTCTCAGTTTTATAGTAAAGTTAAATCTCGCTGGCCCAAGGTTTTGTTTTATTTTATTTTATTTTAAATTTCACACCGCTAAGAGTTTTTAATATATCTTAAACACCATAGCCTGGCCCACAGCACACCAATGTTACCAACCTCACATTACCCAAAACCGACCATAGACCGGACGCTCGTTCGGGCTAGGGCAAATGCGCCCGGCCTAGTCCATAGCTATGGTTTCCCCACTTCCCGATACAGCTTTCATTTACTGAGATGAACTAAGAAGTTAATGCTACTTCCATAAGGCTATAATAATTAGTGTCAGCTAAATGGACAGAATAACTTCTTGATTAGGATTATACGTGTTGATTTTACTATAGGGTGAAGTAAAAACTCACGTCTTCCAACACTACTTAATATATTTACACTTATATTGTAATTATGTCTCTATTTGGGCCTAATGATGTAAGGTGTGACTGGACGAAATCGATCGCCAAATTAACAACTTTTGTATACAGAGTGTTCATTAAAGTTGGGGACAAACTTCGAAGGGTGAGAGTACTTATCAAAATAAACAAAAAATTTCTAATAAACATATGTCAAAAAATCCTTCGTTTAGCCGGCGGTGGTTCGTATATAATTACAATATAAGTGTAAATATATTAATTAGTGTTGGAAAACGTGAGTTTTTACTTCATCCTATGCTAAATGGATTCTAAATGACACGTTGCACTGCTGGATACCACAGGTAAATTACAGGACATAAACTCTATTAGTGGATTTGCCAGGTGGATTACCTTCTTGTCCAAGCTCTGAGTTGGGTTTTGACCTTATTAGGTTGTGAGCTTAAATTTTGCTTCCGGTAAACCTCAGAGGTGTTTGTCTCCAAAGCATTATAGTAAATATGTTTTTACGTCAAAATTACACAGTAAAGACGTTTTCATTTTTCAACAGGGAATTTCAAACAAAATGGAATTAAGTTGAAACATCTCTTACTGTACAATTTATTATCATACAATTTTTAAGTTTACGAAATTTAATGATGATTTCACTGTCACAAAAACCACTTCATTATGGAAGAGTACTCGTTGAGGTCTGACAATTAAATTACTATCGAACGATGTAAAACTTGATTGTTCATCCATCTAAATTGTAAATTGTTATTACATAGTTGATATTTTTCGTTTGATGTTGTAAATTTATTAACCATTCGAGTTGTACCATTCTTGCAATTCTTGGTGATCTTTTAAGTTCATTTATACTTTACAGATTATTGTGAGACAAATAAAAACGTGTTTTGCATCATTTAAAATTTCTAAATTGTTGTTGTGGATTCCCTTTGGGTGATTTAAACTCCCCTGCCATTCCCCATACGATCTATATATATTTCACAGTTTTCGTGTTTAATCGTAATTGAAAATATCTTTGATAAGTTTTCTGGTTTTAAGAAAATATAACGTTCTTCATTAGATAAGAAGCAAGTATTCTGTACAGTTAATAGAAAATAATTAAGCTAGAAACAATATTTCAGTAAAGGGTTTATATTGCAGAACAGTTTGAAACGTTAGGTATGCTTTATGTAGCGGTGGTGAATTTATTTTTGAAACTCCGTTGGCATATCGTTGAAGAACTTATTTAATTTGGAAGACATTGAAAGACTGGCGAAAGCAGTAAACATCGACGACCGAATCTAGCAGAGAGCATCATAAAGTGACCATTTCCTAATTGCTTGTTTCGCCATCAGGGACTCTACACGAATTTTCTCACTGTTAGTTTTTTTATCTTTGATGCAATTTAGAGTTGTACATTATGTTCTTTTAAACTTTTAAGAAATAGATTTTTGTCGGTGAATTACGTTTTGGAATATTTCAAATACATATTTAAAATATAATTATTAAAATATTTTATAAATAAATGCATGCTTATATTCTTAATATACATTAACGTCCTGTTTAAATCATAAAGCCTTATTAGGAGGGACCAAAATAGATATATGAAATACATATCAATCAAAAATACATTAGGTACTAGCTGACCCGGCGAACTTCGTAACGCCTGACAGTAAATACATGTTAACTTTAAGATTGGCCATGCTCTGAAGTTGAATAGCAATACGGCTTCATTGTGAAAGGTTATATATTCTAGTTCGCGGCATAGTGAATAACAATACTGAAACGATAAGACATATTAATAACATTCCCATAAAACAAATAAATCTGAGTGGATTAATTCTTAATTTTCAAATCCAATCCTAACCCGAACCAAACCTAACTGTAATACGGTTTTGATAGGAAAGATATACAACAGCTGATTATTATAATAAACGTAATATATATATATATATATTATAATTATTTTATGATTGGCCAACATATAAACACGTGACTTTTAATCAGACAGAAAATATAAATATAAATACATAATCCCCCAAAACCGTAAACTATTTATGTAGCGAATAAAGCTGTTCAGCTTTATACAGTTTTGTACAGCACATATTTACTTCATAGTTTTACATTAACTAATGATTCAGATGGCATTTGATAGTAAAGCATATTACTAATGGAGTATTGTTAAGTAAACCAATCAGCTGTAGCTAAGAAATCAAATGTTTTCATGTTTCATTTTTTTTTCAAACCCAAACGAAACCTAACTGTAATACGGCTTTTATAGGAAAGATATACAACAGCTGATTATTATAATATACGTAATAATATAAACATTTTAATTATTATATAAACACGTGACTTTAATCAGACAGAAAATAAAAATATAAATACATAATCCCCCAAAACCGAAACTATTAACGTGGTGAATAAAGCTGTTTATTTTTTACAGTACACATTTACTTCATAGTTTAACATTAATGAATGATTCAGATGGCATTGGATAGTAAAGCATACGGTATTGCTAATGGATAGTAAACCAATCAGCTGTAGCTAAGAAATCAAATGTTTTCATTGTAGACATTTTGTAAACAAACTTACTCTCCATAAGGTTAACATTAGAAATTTAAAACGCCATAAAATGGAAACTTACGGGGTTTTCGAAAATATTTTTTCACTAAAACCTTCCCGGACACATGTAGAGCAACTTCCTAAAATTTCATGGCGATCGGATGAGTAGTTTGGCAACGCATAAAGGACATACAGACATACGTACATTTAATTTTATATATAGAAATATAGTGGCTGTAGGAATGGGCGTTACATGCAACAAAATTGCTATCGCTATCAGAGTTTTGGAAATTCATGATAGCGTGGGTTATTTATTGTTAAATTAATATTTTAGTTGGACTTTTCCATCACGTCTTGTGTTTAGCTGCACAACGTTTCTACACTCGACACAATGGTCGAAAGATAAGAAAAAAAGGCAAAGGCAAGATACGTCGGAAAAGTCAAATGAATATTAATTTAAAAATTGCTATGTCTGAAATTTAGAAGCTATTTGAAATAAAATCACTTAAGCTCTATTTTTAAAAGGCAAAAGAAAAACATAAGTGGTGATTTTTAACCTTAACTGCCCATCATCATGGACCTAGGGCCTGAGAGGTTAATTAAAAGACAGCTCGGTGCCTTAGCAGCGCGAGCCACACAGACTAGCTGGAGGTTGTCACTTGTCAGCTCGTGATCTGACAGGAGTCACCGGATTTGATCCAGCAACCTTTGACTTACTGAGTCAGCGTGTTTCCACTGAACTACCGTGCCGGTGACGGGAGCCACACACAATGGGACAGGCTACAGGTTCACAGTTTACAGTGTTTGGAATAAATTTCTTGTTATCTATACGAATAAGAATATTTAAAAAAATTACTCACTGACTGACAGATCGAAGTTTCTACATATTTATAGTGATCCAGACCATGAAACTTCTCACAAACATTCTCTTCACAGGTTCTAGATATTAGTAAGAGTTTTAAATTATTCCAACCACAAAACGCTAAAATGCGTAGTTAATAAATACCCCTTCTGACCAATCAGACTCACTGCTACCATACGTGGTACAAATGCCTAAGTGAACGTTAACGTACAGTATCTAATTATGTTTCAAGCACGTATATTTTGAAAACAAACTAGTTGGACCCTCTTTCAAAGTTTTAAACTACTAGACCCATGACTATAGGACAAAATATATGAGATAATATTTATGAGCAATTAAAAAAAACTATGTTGGAATTTTTTTGGAAAATTAAAAATTACTTAATAACATTGATAGTAGATTTTATCATTAAAATTACTTTGAGATATTTTAAATTGTTCACCTATACACTACATTATAAATGTGTGAAGATTTGTAGATTTTCTTTCTTTCCAAAACACAACACTTAATACTATATAAGGGAAGTAGTTCTTAGCGTGAGTGAGTCAGAAAATATTATTTCGTAAAACCATTATAGTTTGACAGGACAGTATTCGTTTTCAGACTCCGTGAATCCAAAAAATTATGATACTTTCGTATTTATTTACTGCACATATATGTCTGGGATATGTATTCCGACATATTGGTTTGCTCTTTGAAGCTTAATTAGTTTGGTTTCTGATATTAATCGATGATTAATACGTTTATACCATCAATCAATAGCTGATACGTTGATAGGTAGAACCAGTCTACAAGACTACCCTGGTATTCAATATATTATACTTTGCATTTGAAATGGTTATTATTTAAAGGTATGTCACTAAAACAGCTGTATAACATTTTATTCAGAATTTTTTAAGATTCTATATTAATTAAAACGTTTGTATTTACTTCCCTGTGAGAAATCATAACAGATCATCAAGATACATCATACCGATACATCACGATACATCATACATCAGATACATCACGATACATCATACATCATACATCGATACATCACGATACATCACGATATATCACGATACATCACGATACATCACGATACATCACGATACATCACGATACATCACGATACATCAGATACATCACGATACATCAGATACATCACGATACATCAGATACATCACGATACATCACGATACATCACGATACATCAGATACATCATGGATATGTCTGAAGGAAGCGTTTTCAGTTCATCTAAACAGCTGTTCTTATTCTTTTATATTAAAAATTCAATACAATAGCTCTGGTAGTTTCTATGGAAACCTGTTACATATTTTCTATCTTACAAATCGCCAACACCCCTCCCCAGAGCTAAGACATATCCATGTCAAAAACATCACATCTTAATAGTTATAACATTAAAAGCGCTGATAGTATTTTATAAATTTTCTAAAATCTTGAATTTCACTGATGTAAAACCAATAAGCGTTTATATCCTGTGATATTACCATTTTGTACTAATCTAAATAACTATTAAAATAAAATTTCATTTCGTATTTTATAAAATGACACAAAAGTTTATTTTTAACCTTAAGACGCTGGCACACTTTTTTTTATAAAAATATATTTCACATGGACCATTAAAAAACAGAGTTATCGTCATGTTCAGAGTTTATTTTACTAATCAGATGAATTTAAATTAACTAGATTAGTGGTTCATATTCTAGAGCTCTCAATTTACATCCAAATCGAACTCGTCATTGAAAAGCGCTTGGACCAGTTTACTAGAGTGTTTTGATCTCATTGCCCACACACGAGTTGAATTCAATCCGATGTAAATTGATCCGATTGTCGAGATAACGATTATAGGACAAGTTTAATTCTCAATATTAACTTAATTTTATATAAATATTTATCTATTCATAATCTCATGTTTACCACGTATTTTTATACATATTATTTGTGTCCATAAACAATTTTATAAACATATAAATTAATAATTACTTTTTCATTGTAAAATAATTTATTTATAATTGTTTTTGTATTTGTATCCACACTTTTCTTCGTGTTGTTATGTTAATAAGCATTTAAATTACAATTATAACGTGTATTCTTAAGTATTCATTCATTAGTATTAATTTCTAGTCTGCAGATCAATCGCCATCTTGAGCTTTATCCCCATGAGAACAACGTTTAAAGCTATCAACCATGCCTATTTTCAAACACGCATTTCAAAACTAAGAAAGTTTCGATTAGCATAAAATATGTTTCGTACAGTTCACATCGAGAGACGTGATTAAAATGGCAATACTCATTTTTGAAATGTTTTAAAGTACATTTTGTGGTGCTGGTTGCTTTAGCAGTAGTTTATAACATAGGCCCTGTCCTCTGAGGAAGTGAATACAAATTTCGCTGGTCCTGCAAGACCTAAGAGACTCGTTAACACAAAGGGCTTTTAGGTTGGTTTAACATATTCCCTATGGGAAAATAGTATCACGACAAGGCAGACCAATTTTTTTTGTTTTGAAGTCAGTAGGTGGTTACAAATTCTCCATTTTTGGCACTCTACGCCTGCATAGTTGTCCGTAAATAATATTGTATTCTGAACAATGTGGTTTGGGCATGTAAAGTGAAATTTATTCTATTGAATTAAAAACAGGTCCGTCGATCTAAAAATAAATTAAGGGGATATTATCATACAATTGGGATTTTGAGAATTTGTAAATGTCTTGTTGAAAGGTTTTTAAACCTTTACAATCAGCTGAAAATAACTAAATATTTTGCATTTTGAACATTCACTCTATGTCAATTGGTCGTGGTGATACAAACATTGTCCAGGCCTAATGCATGGCGAAAACAGTACGTATGTTGGTTTTAAGATTCCTATGTTACCCTTTTGGGGAATACAAATTTATAGTTTGAAATATTCTGATTCAAACTTCATCAAGTTATAATAATATTTGGTTGATAGCTAAAATTGCATCGTTTCTCATGGCAGTAAACCTTAAACTAATGCTCTATTTTAATGCAAAGATATGTAAATTTACATAACTAAACACTTAACTGTGATAAAGGTTGTTACGGGACTTAACTTGTAATTTTCACGTATAATAAAGCTTCGTTTACATGAATGTAACGAAGTTATGAAGTTATTCCTAAATCAACTTAGATTATTATATGAGGATATGGTGGTACTTTTATGGGGTTTTATTGAATGCTCTGGTCCTAAAAATATTATATTATTAGTACATGTAGGATATTTCCTTTGAGTTTTTAGCACAGCTGTAAAATACGATACGTGATTTAGTGGGCACTTCTATGAAAATTTTTATTTCATTTATTTTATTTAAGATAAACAAAACAAATAAATACAGATATCAACATTATACAGTTATATGATTAAGTATTTGGAAGATGGACTAAGCTGGTGGGATTCTTCAAGCTCGAAGGTTCAAAATAGTACAAAAGGAAGACAGTTTCCGGTTCACATGTCATCCCAACACTGCCACACAAAATGTCAGTGTTCACTGCTCCCACGTTGGCACCACTGCCATTAAGGTGATTTGACAGGTGATCCATATCTACACCATTCCTCACTTACTGTATTGGCGGCCATTAAAAAATGGCATCACTTTGGTAGTTTTTCCTATAAAATGACTTTAAAGTCTAGATTTATTATTTATAGACTATTACAAATAAACAGTTGTTCTAAATTATGATGAAAATTTTGCGATAATCTTAAATATAAATCCTTGATTATTATTTTAATTATAATCGTGAAAAATAAACTGTTACCGGTAGTAATTTCGGGTCAACCAAATTTTTTATTTAATACCAAATATTTATTTTTTTTATTAAGTAATAAAGTAAGTATATAAAGCTTTAACCCTCCAAGTGCTATGACTATTTAAATGTTTTATTTTTATGCAACTCTTCTCAAAATACCAATTATACACAGAACATGCTCCCCTTATAACCACTAACCACTAAAGCAAAACAGGTGTTCACTGGTAACGATCGTACGTCCTTCCATACCTACGTTCTTACGCTAACGTGCTTACACCCAAGCCGGTCATAGTTTATTTAAGGTAGGCCCTCCACTCCACTATATCACACATTTGCAAGCCAAATTGGGATTGCTCATGGTCGCGATTTGAATCTTCACTTCCGAAGGCTAGAACGCAACACTCGTCAGCGCAGCGCTCTAACCGGTCCAACCACCAGTGCATAAGAGTAGAAAGTGCTTACTTGGCTAAAAAAGCAAACTCTAGCGGAAAAATAACGAACTCAAGCGTCAGAACAGGTAACTACACGTGTAGTTGCATGTATTAGCTCGCAGATGGCAGCACCGTGACGGTAATTTTTGACTTCGATATCCCTATACAATTGCACCTTGCTGACATCTCACAGTGACATGTTAGCACTTGGAGGGTTAAAAAATCTTGCATTTAAGGAATATGGTGAATTTTTTACGTGTTTTTTGCGTTCTCGATTAAGGACTGGAGTAAATTTTAACAAAATATTTCTATACAAAGTACAATGTAGATATAAAAATTATTGAATATTTTAATGGAGTAGGAAGGCGTGAGGTATGGATTTTGGAAAGTGCTGAGGAAAATGCAAATTGAAAACGGAATCGTAGATTTTGACAGATAATGATCGTTCTTACAACAGATGAGAGTTTCATGTTAGAAATGTGTTTCTGGTTAAGTAGGTGAGTTTTAATGAGCGGTTGCAGGACCTTTGAGCCTTCAAGTGGATCTCAGCCGCACTGCGAACGCTTCTCCCTACCAAGCCCCTAAATTATGTACAGGGTGTTTCGAAACTCTTTGCAAACAATTTTAAATTTCATTTCCTGAGTTAAGGTAAAATTTAAATAGCACATTTAAATCGTGCGAAGGTTACTCAAAGAGGTGCAATTTTTCCATAAAAATGAAAAGAATTTTGTTATTTGACGTAAATATTAATAATATCAACAACAGAAAAAGAATAACATTTTTTATCTCAAATAAACTCATTTTTTAATCCAATAAAAAATACAAGATTTATTTTTGGGGCTTTTGTGATGCATGTCTTTTCGAGAAGATCGATGTAAGTTCTAAAATCTTCTGCAACTCAACTAGTAATGCAATTTTTTCTTTTAGTTTAAATAGATCGTCATGTAAAGCACTTTTTGAAAAATATGCACTAATTATAATGCCTATTTCCTATATTTATAAAACGTTACTACTTTAAAAAAACAACTACCAATCTTATAGATTAAATCAGTTTTACCATCAATACCCTACCCTTTTAAAATATAATTTCAAATACATAAAATATCGTCTTTATTTGTTGGAAAATTCTCCTATATGAGCCTAAGACTTTACAACAATTTTCGAGCCATCCATAAAGAAATACAAGATTTAGCTAAATTTACACTTCTGTAAAAGCATTCCTCATTACAAAAATATATAACTATGTAAATGATTATTTAAAAGGTTGCTCCCTTTTTAAGTAGCTTGTTTTGTGTTTAATGTTTAAAAATACTGTATTTGATTATGTTAGTTTTTATAACTATGTCAATGTCACCTGTTTTCATAACCCTGTTGTAATTTTGAAAATGTAATGCGAAATTAAAGTAATTTTTCATTTCAATGTTAAGTTAGCACATCGAAAAAATTAACAGATACTTTAATAATTTGAAATAACAGGGACCAAAAATCGTCAACTGTACAAACCAATAACATACTAAAGAACAGTCTTTTCCGTGCCCAAGCTAATGCTTTGACGTTAAGTTTCGGTTGTAAGGACGACCAAAGGACGGTTGTAACGTATACTGCATTGGTTTGGAGGACCAAGATGGACTCAGGTTAGTGGGGACGAGGCTAGCGACCGTGCAAGGGTAGGATGTCTTCGATCACCAGTACTATTAGTAGCACTCCTGAGGCCACTTTTGACTGTTTACTTAATCTTCTGCCCAGAAACATACATATCAGAATGACTGCTAGAATGGGAGCCTACCGTCTCTAAGGAGACCTTTGGCTAAAAACATGTGAACCACGTGGCCACACCAGAGTAGTACAGGAGATGAGGAGTGATATCTTGGACATGCCCTCTGACTAATGTCCAAAAACATTCTTCTTTGGTAAATCGTTCGGGGTTCACTTCCACCTTGCGACTTAGGATGGTTCAAGGATGTGTCAAAGGGAAGTTGTGGTACTGGAGCAAGTATGTTTGGGGTACAGGACAATATTTGGTTCGATGTTGCAATGGGATCTTTCCCCATTATCTTCCAGGCTGAAATCGTGAAAATTTCAGAGTGTGCCACGGTTCACAAGAGCCGTTCTATTATGATCTCAGATAGTGAAGTGGCACTGTAAACACTAGATTCATTTAAAGATCATAAAGAATCATAAAGAAAGAGATCATAAAGAAGATCATAAAGGGCAGTCGGACTGCTTTACATATGTGTTACTTAGGTAGACGAAATGATGTCACTCTTTGTTGGGTTCACGGTCATTATTGAGTTGGGAGAACGAATTGATGGCAAACAGAGCTAAATTGTCAGTTAAGTTGTCCTAGAGTCTATTGTGAGATCTAGCGTGCTACTTCCTTCCAGGAGATCACCTCATAGACACAGAGTTGCCACAAGGAGAGATAAGTGGCTATGGCCCTACACAGAGTCAGTAAGCTGAATCTCTATCACCATCGAAACATGTCGTACCAGCACGGTAGCTCAGGGGTAACGCTCTCCCAGTAAGTCAAAGGTTGCTGGATCGAAACCAGTGGCCGGCGACTCCTGTCAAATCATGAGCCGCTGCGGTACCTCGCTGTCTTTAATTCACCGCATGTGAGCAGAAAAGTCGCAGAGCGTTTTCTGAGACTTGGGAGAAACTTATCACAATTACAGAATCGTCACTAATTAATTACAATAACCTGAGAATGCACCAGCTGCGCGGGTTTTCAAAAGCGACCATATGTGCAGAAAACAATGTCATCAGCATGAGAAAACTGATGATCATCTGCTCTTTGATTGTCCAGGACATGTTGAGGTAAGATCCTCCACTCTGGGCAGTATGGAGAGAGGCTGCTATCTACCTCCTGACGACCTTGTCGATAGGATATTGCATTTCTTCACACACATTGAGGATTTCTTAGTCAAGTATACTACGAGTATTTTCGGTATTGGGATGCGCAATAAGCCAAACATGGCTAAAGTGACGTAACCTTCCACCCATATAATAGAATAGAATACGCTTTCTTTACGTTCTACAAGACACGAAATTCTGGCTCTAAGTTTAGAAATATTAGAGGGCAGATTTTGTATTGTTTTACAGAATACACTATCTTATTCTTATTATTTCATTTTATAAAATATTATTTAAACGAGTTAATAATGTGAATAACATTGGCAAAGTATTTTTTATACTACTGTAGTTAAATTTATTAAAAGTAGATTATTTAAACCTTAAACACATTTGCAGAGCACCGGAGTGGTTGTGTCATTTATTTACGTATAACTCGTCTAGAAGGCGTTGAAATCCACTTCTCCTTCGTGGTTTTCAATTTAAATGTAAATTACAACCCCTTGAAAACCTTTTTCCTAGTTTAACATTCAATGCACCGGTTACTTTTTTAGATTTCACCTTTTTAGTCGTTCTTATTTATTAATACCAAGCGAATGAAAATACTCGATTAACTTGACTGAATCTAGAAAACGAACGGTTTTTGTATAGTTTATTTTGGTTCTAATTGAGATTTCTAATGAATATAGCGATGTTCATTTGTTTTTACAATGACATTATCATTTTGTAGAATAACTTGTCGGAAATCATGTTTGTACACAACGGGTTCAATTATACAATTTTTAAATTAACAAATCGTAGTTTTTGTAACATATTATTATTCCGTTTGCTAAAAATTCTTGTCAACTAACTGAAATAAACAACTATCATATTTCTTCATTAAAAATAATTGTATTACAAAAAAATACTTCAAATCTCAATATTACAGTATTTAATTATGTATAACAGACTGTAAATTACAATCACCTATGGTTTTACAGACTTTATTTTAATGAATTTCAGTTTACATCTCTCCGACATACCTTAGGTATCGGTTAATCAATTATAGTAAGAGTAGTTTTAAGAAACTAGAATATTATTATACACTTACTTTATGGTTACACGAAATATTTTAGATTTAAAAAGATAAAAAGTTTGAATTATAATTTATATATTAATTAGTTTTATGTTTATATCAATATGTTGATTGTTTTTAAATAAAACAATAAAAAACATTATAAAATAGGATATTTTGTTACTAGCTTTGAAATTGACATTTTTCGTACGATCTCAAGCCTCACAACGGAGTAGCCAAGCGAGCGTGTAATTTCAGTGAGTAACGAAAGACCCGTGTTATGAACTATATTTCTCGTCAGACTCATAAAATATTGAGCCAACCATAGTGCAAACCAAACATTTTACAGACAAAAAATTTGCTTCCACTTTTCTTTTAATTGTTAAAAATCAGCTGATATCCTTATGAAGGGAAATAATCAGCTGTTTTCAAGGTCAGCTGACTTTTTTTCCCCTGAGGTGGAAAAGGATTACGTTCTACCTGCAATACATTTTATATTAAAAAGGTTATTATAGCATTATGACGAAAAAATAATGAACTTTTCACAATAACTTTGTACTTACTAGTTTCGAAAGATTAGCTGGACTGTTCCAAAATTGTATTTAATTAAAGCTTTCACTTCTCCATATAATGTTCTCATAGTTACAAAAAATATGTGAAAAAATTTAATGTAAGAGTTTATTTAATGTATGTAACATTTAGGCTGTTTTCTGATCAAAACATTAGCGTCATTAAGGGAAAATCTAATTTGAAAATTAAGTAATACATAGCCTCTAATCCATGCTTGGATAATATAATGAATAATAAATAAAAACTTATTTTAATTAAAACATAAAATTAAAAGAAACTGGGTAAAAACAGCACTATAGGATCAGCCTTTATTGAACACGCCGATCATTTTCCCTTTGATTAACCAGAGATGGCTGGTTTCCCAGATATTTTCTTTGTACCTTTACAATATCATGGGATGAAAATTTATCTTTAAATACCTTTTACTGGTTATATTTTTAAAATTGTTTAATTTAGTTCTTCTCTATTATATTAATCTAATTAAAAATATATTATAAACCTCTATTCACTAAACATATTAGTTTTAGGTAAAAGGATGTGTGTAATGAGAAAGGAAATCGTCGGACGTGACGTCAGCCCTCGTATAGGCCCGACTTCCGCTTTCCGGTGACACTTATTAGGCTTATACACCCGTATCCTGTTTACCTCTCACACCAGCTGGTCACTTAAGTGCCGCAATAAACGTCAGACCCAATGTAGTAAGAGGCCGTCCAGTATAAATGATCAGAGCTTGGCATCAGAGATGATTCCGACCGTAATATATTCAAACTTAAAAACTAATAATTTGACATAATAGCCTCTTAACTATAAACCAACGCTTCAACAATAATTGTAATATAATAGTTTGAATCTTTGAATAAGTAAACGTAAAATATTAACTGTTTACTTAACTGGAACCTCAAGTATTACTAATGACTTATACATGTTCTTTTGAATCCGGTGTTGATCCTATTGGACTGTAAATAAAATGTTTTGAATAAACGTGAAGCGTAAACTTCAAGATCAAGAACGTTCCTTCGCCTTCTGACTCATCAATATGCAAGTGTACATTTTGAGGCCACCAGTCATACTATAGCTGGTGAATTGTATATAAGTCCTGTAAATGTATTAAGTACATAAAAGTAAAGTATTTAAAATGTTAATTTAGAACGAACAAAAAGTGCCAAAATAAAATAGGACTTGTCAGACATGAACATTTTCCACAAGTTTAAATAAGTCAAAAATGTTCAATATTTTCATTCGACTTTGTTTGGCCGTTGTCTACCATTTTGTTTTTCACTTAGGCCCCTACAACTTTTTATTCCGTAAAGGATCTATTGACAGATTTGTATGGAGGTTTAGATAGCTTTAGCTCCTAGGTGGAGACTTAGATGAGTTTTTTTTTATTTCGGCCATTTAAGATTTCCAAATATAAAATTATTAAAGCATATACTTATACTAATTTTGAGATATCTAAGTATGATGATAGGAACATACTACATGTATAAATAAACGGTATAAGTGGACTGACATATACTTTCTGCCTTAAGTAAATTTCAAAACGACAATCTGTAATAAAATTATCATATTCTCTAAATTTTATCTCAATTGCACTTAATAATTTATTGTTTCAAAAATAATCATCCAATTTCTGAAAATAACAACAAGAGAAACTAAGGTAAATTAATTGTTAGAATTTCAGGAGGGAATCCGGGGGGGGGCTTCTCCTCATTAAATTAACCCGGGGGTTATACCGAGCTTTTTTGAATGGGTATTGTTGGGTGATCTGACCTTACGCTGTATACCAAGTTTCATGGAAAACGCTTGGGAAATAAAGAAAAAATTGATTTTTTAATATTCTCCGTAAGAATAACATTGTGCGCTCTCAGACTACGTACTCCGTTTACCATGGACAGTAAATTAAACTTTTCTCTGTAACCGTTAGTCGTAGACAAATAATTCAAAATACTAATTTGTTTAGTTTTGTAGGCTGGTTTCAATGGGGATAGTCAAATTATTATACTTTACCTTTATTGTCTTCGCTGAAAATTTAAAATTTGTTTGCATTTAAAAGCCCATAACTTTTGAACCGTCATATTTACAGACATGCGGGTGGTGTCATATCATTTAGTACTCTATGCACTATAAACTTATAAACTTGAGAAATTTGGATTTTTACGTTTTTAGGATCTTATAGGGTGAACTACCCATAAAATTAAAAAATGGAAAAAACCCTGGAGATACGATGAGTATATACATACATGCTAAATGTCATCTAAATCGGACCAACGGAGTAAGCTGTGGCTCTGTACACATCCAGACACACACACACGGACGAACAGACATCACGTCGAAACCCACTTTTTGAAATCAGGGGACCCCAAAACGGATATATGCACTCTCAACTCAAATTCGAAAATTGTTACGAAAACAATACTTTCTCCATATACTATGTACTATGTAAAAAGCTAAATTTAACATTATTCATGAGTCATGTTGGACAAATCTAACAAGATCTCAAATGTATACTTATACGTTGTTCAATTCATTATGAACAATGTAATTAAGGTTTTAAGGACCGTCTTAGTATACAAACTATTATTATTATAGCAGTAAATTGGTAGGGTTCTGGCAATTCTACAACAAAACATTTTTTAATGGTCGTCACTTAGTGTGAAAAAATCTGTTCTCTACTTCAACCAGTCCTTGTCTAATTTAATGGTTAGTTCCTAATCAGCTACTACCATTCTTAATGTATGAACAAGCTGAAGAGGAAATTGAGATTCACCTTTTCTTGGTAGGTAACCAAACAAACATTTGAGGTAAACATCCTTCAAAATGCCAGAAGAGGTTTCAAATGTCGATTTCAATGAAAAAACATGACCTGATTCTTGAATATTAGTGATCGAAATAGACCACTAAACTAAAAAAGTTTTTTAATTCAATTAATGAAATAACAAATATCAGAAAAAAAGTTATTAATTTTCATAATATAATCTTAATCTATATATGACGTTTCAATTTGGTTTAAAAAATACACCTACCGCATCGTAACCACTAAGATATGTTAAGCATGATGCAAAATAAGAATTAATCAATCTCTTAGTCAAACGCCAATGCACAACACATAGTCGGTGTCCGAGCAATTAATTTCCGATTGCAAATCCGATTTGACAACTGTGGTCTGATTAAGTAGGTTAACCCCCGCCAACTGCCAACAGGTAAACGCAATACTGCCAACCGTTACTATAGACATAGTACACTAGAAAAGAATAATAACATAAGTGTGTTAGAAAAGTCCTGGAACGGTGAAATGTATTTTTAACCATTATACATTAAAACAAAATTGATTTGCTTATCATGAATTAGCCTTATATAACTTTTTAAGCAACAACCAATTTTACGTCATAAAATGGACGTAAACGAGGAGTAAGCTTAGAGTTTTAACTTATTTGAATTTTTATTTTTATCTAACCTCAACCGCCCATAACCACAAGGTAGATATTTTAAGTCAAGTATGAATGAGGATTGAGTGTAATATGATTGTGGCGCGATCTTGTAGTCTTGTTAATGACTAAGACTGACATGTTCCTTAGACAGGACTGTTAATATTAATAGCCCAACAACTGATCTAGAGTTTAACGTTAGAGTTTAATTAACCTATACGGACGTTAATCCACACAAGATAACACTACTTCCACCGACCATCTCTCACAACTATCCACAATTCGTGACCTCTAAGTAGTTGGATTACAGGACGACGCCACCATCCCAGTCTGGTTTCTGAGAAAGACCTGACAGTCAGTTACCGGCCGCTGGTTTCGATCCAGCAACCTTTGACTTCCTACTATGCCGTGCAAACGTTTGGAAAATTTACATTTTGTAAATCGGCCAACAATCGTATTCCATTCAATTAGTGCTTATGATCATTTGTGTTCTATTTTGTGAATACATCTTTTCAGGAACAAATTACTGGAAAGTCTCAGTTAGTTTATAAATATTTATTTGAAAAGTGTCCCGTCACGGTTTCAGTAGGTAGGATAATGAGCAGTTCAAGACTCGCAGCCAAGACAATCAAGACAGGAGTGGATCCCTCTGGCCCTGTAACGCGCCCATCTAATTAACTAGATCACTAAAATTTTTATTTGTTACCTTGAAAATAAGAAGCATAATCCCCCGATAAAACTTTAATCTAAAAATTTAAAAGTGTAATAATTGTGAGCATTACAGCTTACACTCTGAATCAGTCGACCAGAATTGTGCAAGATGTATATAAAAATGTGTTGGAAAATATTGTTTGTGCATTTTTAACGCAGGTGTAAATGTTAAACGTTCTATTAGGGTACTCTATATACCCTGGTCTAATTAACACCTCACGTTTACTTATAGTTGGCTAGTTGGTCGTACACTTCAAAATACTCATCGGAAATAATAACAATTTTGTTGAGGTTGTTTGATGAGTTAAGTTCAATGGGTTAATAGGGTTCAATAAGTCAATAGTTCTTCAATACTTTATACTTTATACTTTTAACTGAAATGGCGACCATACCACAAGGTAGGTATTTTAAGCCAAGTATGAATGAGAAATAAATGTAGGATGATTGTGGCGCGATCTTGTAGTCTTGTTACTGACTAAGGCTGACATCTTCCTTAGACAGGACTGTTAATTAATAGCCCAACAGCCGATGGCAACTAATGGACCTACAATTTAACGTGGAATCCGAACCACGGCCTCTGAATTACGAATTGGTCTAATTATGAGGATGGTCTTTGTGGATAAACGTAGTATTCAATAGTGCGGACGTTAATCCACACAAGAGAGCACTACATCCACCGACCATCTCTCACAACTATCCACAGTTCGTGACCTCCAAGTAGCTGGATTACAGGACGACGCCACCGTCCCAGTCCCAAACCAATGTTGGTTTAATTCCCGGACTGGCCAAAAACCTGCAGTGGCTCGAACCTCTCTATCTTAAAACCAATTTTATCATACCTAAAAAACTTTTTATTCGTTGGAGCTAAAACGTAGAAAATTTCTAACTAAATAGATCTTCCTAATTATTTCTAGTATTTTCCGCGATATTTCTTAACACATTTGATAATAGAATAAAATAATTACTGGACCAAAAAGCATACTGGTATATTTTGCAATTTCATTGATAGTTTTCTAATATTGATAATTGTTAAAAAAATTAATGATGTATGAAGACATTATAATTAATCATTTTAAATGCATTGTGTAGGAAATTTAGTATTTTCACTATCAACATCACTGAACACAGCTGTCCAAGCTGGGGTCTGAATTTAAAGTGAACGTTATTACTTTTAAACATTGATTAACTGGTCAAGCTTTATTGATTGGATACAGAGTATGTTTTAGAGGTCTTTGTTTATAATTTTAATAAATAATTTTGCATTTAATTAAAATAATTTGAATGAAATGTACGTCAATTTTGGTTAATTAAATTGACCTAATCTCTATATATAAAAATGTATGTATGTATGTCCTTTATGCGTTGCCAAACTATTCATCCGATTGCCATGTAATTTTAGGAAATTGCTCTATATGTGTCTGGGAAGGTTTTAGCGAAAAAATATTTTCGAAAACTCCATAAGTTTCCATTTTATGGTGTTTTAAATGTCTAATGTTAACCTTATGGGGAGTAAGTTTGTTTACAAATTCTCTACAATCAAAACATTTCTTAAGCAACAGCTGTTTGGTTTACTTCCCATTAGCAATATGCTTTACTATCCAATGCCATCTGAATCATTCATTAATTTAAAACTATTAAGTAAATATGTGCTGTACAAAATGAACAGCTTTATTCACCACGTAAATAGTTTACGGTTTTGGGGAATTATGTATTTATATTTTTTTCTGTTCATAACATATTACGTTTATTATAATAATCAGCTGTATTATAATAAAAGCCATACTACAGTAAGGTTTTGCTTGGGTTTAGATTGGATTAGAAAATTGTAGATTAATCCACTCATATTTACTTGTTGTGCGAGAATATTAAAATATATGTCTTATCGTTTTAGTACTGTTATTAACTAGCCAGCGGCCCAGAATATCTAATCTTTCACAACGAAGCTGTAATGCTATTTGATTTCAGAACATAACCAATTTAAAAATTAACGTGTATTAACATGTATTTACTGTAGGGTGTTACGAAGTTCGCCGGGTCAACTAGTAGTTTATAATTTCTGATTAATCAAATAATTTTAATTAAATTAATATTAACATTTATCGCTATAATTTGAACAGGTTAAAATTTGACAGGTAATAAGTAAACCAATTAAGTATTTATTTTAAGATATTGGGAATCAGTTCATTTCATCTTGTGTATTTTTTAATATTTTAAGCCATTTCTAACCACGGGTATTTTTTGTTACATATTACTAACCATTAGGTTAGTATAGAAACACTACAATTTACTCTTTTAGATTACATAAAATCATAAAAATTAGTCAAATGTTAACTGACTTTCACGGACCACTCCGCATTACCCAAATCAGTCTATCCATTAACCTTAAATGTATATTTTATTTCATATTTACATGCCTTATAGTATTTTTATGTTTTCCAAAAGAACACGTATTGTTAAAAATTTTAATTCACTCTAGATAAATGAACAAAAACTAACATTATACAGAGAAAAAAACTTTAAAAAATATTTGTGTTTTTGTTGAATTTCAGCTGATCTAGTCACCTTAAATTGATAAAAAAATTCAAAATCATTTCCTCTCTTCATATTAGTGTATTACTATAGTTATAGTTAGCCAATTCTTTTTTCTAATCCATGAAATGATTTTCAAAAGTGATTATAGCCTTCAGCACCATTAAATATTCATTTTTCTTACTAAGACTAAAAGAGAATTCTAAAATACTAAAAAAAACTTCCAATTCAAAACTTGAATCATGTTTTGACGAAATTTGCACATTGCAAAATGCAAATTACTTGTATAACTGAATACGAAAATTGTGGTGTATAAATTCAGATTAAGTAATTTGTTATAATTTCCAATTTGAGGTAACGAAGAGCCCTGTTTTCTTAATTGTTCCTTAGTGAAAAGGCGGTTATACAAATTGAAACATTCAAGAGGGATGGAATGTTCCTCACAGCGAGGATGCCGATTTGAATGCAAATTACCAACAGCCACGATCACCTCCTTTGTTCAACAGCCAATACGCAAATTTTAAATAAATTCCAATATACATTTTTAACAAATCGTATAGCCTTAAACGAACCCAATATTTATTAAATTATTCTGATAAAATAGTAAGACTAATTCATATTTATACTAAGACACGGGTCATCTCTGGTGGATATTTTAAGGTAAGTATAAGTGAAATATGACGAATTTCATGATATATGTAGTTTTCAATGGCAAGACCAGGATTATTGGAATGGAAGAATTCTGAGGCCAAACAAGATATTTATAAACACCAAAGTATAAGGATTTCACTCAGGATCGAACCTGCAACCTTCAGATTATGAAGCAAATATTGTAAAACATAAAAAATATTTGCTTTCATGGCGAATATGAAGTATGAAAAAATTAAGTGTACTTGTTTACTTACGCGGATCTATGCGCTGAAAAAATTAATAGAAGATTTGATTGAAATCCAAAATATTTTCTAAAATAAAAAAACTATAATTTTCATTATTTCACATAAATGAAAGCTTAACATTCAATAATGTGCTGTTATCTGTGAAAACTGTACTACCCCACTTTAAACATAATATACTACCTAGTGGTCACAATAATAAATGACAAATACGTTCATTAGACACATGTTTCTTTGGCGATTGCCTCTGTTTACTTGCAGGACTCTTCCCAAAGTTAATCCTTGGGGTGTACTTTAAGAACTTCCCATGTCTTTTAGAATAAAGCTGAGATTACAACTAGGTTAAAACTGAGTATAGCTGAAGAGCTAGGTTGCTCAGCTATATAGCAGAGCTAAATATAAAATGGACTTATATGGCTATGCTACAAAGCGTAAACCTAGCATATGAGTAAGAATATCGAAAATCGTTGTGCCATGAAATGTGCCATTCTTTTGACGTCTAAATCACAAAAATTGTGTCCAGTGATTACAGAGGAGTTTCGATCACCAGAAACAGCCTTCACATATTATTGAGATGTTTTTTCCTTAATAAAATACCCAAATTATGGTCTTAACTAAATAGTTTTCGTTACAGCAACAGCAATACATTTGTACAGTGAGTACAACGTAAATCATTAGTTTCTTTGTTAGTCTTCATACATGTTTTAGAATTTAGTTAGTAAAATAAAAGGTGCTTAACCATTTTTCATTAAATATTTATTTTCGGAAAGGTGTAGATTTGGAATAGTATAGTTCATTGTTTACGTAGTATAATTTGTTAAACAAGGAGAATTACGAGTGAACATTGTATTAAAAATTTTAAAAACTGTATTCAACTTCACCTATTCATTTTTTAATTACCTTAGTTATGCTTTTGATTTTTTGTTCAACAAAAAAGGTACTTAAAGTTTTTCAACTAAATGAAACTTTAAAAAACCTTTATAAACTTCTAATTACGTTAAAAGTTAATCACCTATTATTTGCGTGAAAAGTAAGAATACAACCTTATGTGGTAAGTGAGAAATCACTTTTTCGAAAAACTATTAAAACGTTGAGATTTTTCTCACTGTTGAAGTTCCAAAATAAATTAGTTTTATATGATGAAAGCAATGATCCTCTTGGATTAAAATAGATAATGAACGCATCCAAAACACACTGTGATATTGGAAACACAGAGACTTTTTTCCTTCTGCCACCGGAGATTGTGCTTGGCGTCGATGTTTACTTTGAGTTTTTTCTAATCTGATTGGATTCCCTGTTATTGAACCGAATATTCAGTTCTGAAACAACAAGCTGTTTTATTTTACTTTTCCTGTATTCACCGAAATGCTCAGGCTTATAAACTTTTATTGGTATTTCCTATTTTAGTGACGACTTAGATCATTTATTAAATTAATTGATAAATATGAAAACAATTAATTTGAGATAAACCTCTGCATAGCTCTAAGGTAACGTGTTCGTTTGTATCCCAAAGACGTCGATTTTATTCGGACACTTTTGACATTTTTAACCCAAGTTAAAGATGGTTTTGAAGTGTTGTTGTTGTTCACTTTAAAATCTAACAAATATTTTAAAGTTAAGAAACAGTTATACCTGGGTTTCAACCTTTAATAAACGCCTAAAAACCCACTGACGTTAATAACACAGAATAAAATAAAACTCAAACCTAAAATATTAAGGTTAGGGAATAATGTAGAACTAGTAATTACTATTTGACCTGATAGTAAAATAATTTTCTAGGTGAACCTTTTATGAGTACGTTATTTGTAACTAATTCCACGTCAGCCCACATTAGTCTACTAATACTAATCATTAAGATAATAAAAAACCCGAAACCCAAGAAAGATTTTGTATTTTTAATACAGCAACAGTAAGAACAAAGTTATTATAGAAGCCATTTTGATACGAGTGATTTTAGCAACGTATCCAAAATTAAAGATTAAAATTACGTACATTTTGTTTTTAATCATTATTATGTCAATTATAAAATCGTACGATTTCTATACCCCCTTGTTGCACTAGAATGAAAAAATTTACTATATACTTCAAAAAATTTCGTTTTCCTATTTTTGGTATTAACCCAGGCAAGTATTCAAACTCATTATTCCCCGTGTCTTTTATACAACATACACTCCAGTGCCTTCACATAGTCCAATGCAATTTTAGTACTGCATCGATATTGCCTACTCAGAGCCTTCTTGAAACTTAACCCGTTCAGAAACGAAATTTTAATTTTCAATTGAAATTTAAAAATCTGTATTTAAACATTTTTGAACAAGAGTCAATCTTAATACACTTTAATTTGAAACTAATTTCTTTGTAAAACAATTTCTTAATCAATATGGTTACGACAATTAAAAAACTTTAAATTTATACAAAAAATTAGGGGTTTTTTAGATGAGTTTCGTTTAAAAATATTTTATTCCCTTTAAAACTTTATGAGAAAATTGGGTTTCAGGCTACACGCTTGACTTTTTTGAATTAAGCGATTCATCATTTTAGTTGGGTTAATTTAGTTTTAATTTTTGATACTAGGGCTAACCTCCTAACCACAGTTTCAGAGTCGTTTCTATATCCAATTGACCCATTTAATACTTATCTCATAATTTCATAAAAAGAAACAAGTATACCAAGTCTTCGTACTTCATTTATAATTTTATAGGTGAACCTTTTATGAGTACGTTATTTGTAACTAATTCCACGTCAGCCCACATTAGTCTACTAATACTAATCATTAAGATAATAAAAAACCCGTAACCCAAGAAAGATTTTGTATTTTTAATACAGCAACAGTAAGAACAAAGTTATTATAGAAGCCATTTTGATACGAGTGATTTTAGCAACGTATCCAAAATTAAAGATTAAAATTACGTACATTTTGTTTTTAATCATTATTATGTCATAAAATTGTACTTAACGAATATAATAACGATTTCCATACCCCCTTGTTGCACTAGAATGGAAAAATGTATTATATACTTCAAAAAAATTCGTTTTCCTATTTTTGTATTAACCCAGGCAATTCCACTATTCAAATTATTCATTCTTCCCCATGTCTTTTATACGCTCCAGTGCCTTCACATAGCTCAATGCAATTTTAGTACTGCATCGATATTGCCTACTCAGAGCCTTCTTGAAACTTAACCCGTTCAGAAACGAAATTTTAATTTTCAATTGAAATTTAAAAATCTGTATTTAAACATTTTTTAACAAGAGTCAATCTTAATACACTTTAATTTGAAACTAATTTCTTTGTAAAACAATTTCTTATTCAATATGGTCAAGACAATTAAAACAGTTTAAATTTATACAAAGAAATTTAGGGTTTTTTAGATGAGTTTCGTTTAAAAATATTTTATTCTCTTCAAACCGTTATGAGAACAGTGGGTTTAAGGCTATAAGCTTGGCTTTTTGCATTAAGCGATTCATCGTTTTAGTTGAACTAATTTAGTTTAACTTGTTGATACTAGGGCTATCCTAACCACAGTTTCAGAGTCGTTTCTATATCCAATTGACCCATTTAATACTTATCTCATAATTTCATAAACAGAAAATAGTATACCACGTCTTCGTACTTCATTTAAAAGGTGTTAAGTTTTTATTTAGTCATTTCATATATTCAAGATAAATTTGTAACAGTGAGTAAAATTTTCAAGATTTTTGTTATTGTGTAAATAGAGTTAGTCAGTAGCAGGTATATTTTGTATTTTACCATTTTGATTGATTTTTTAAATCTCTAAATGACTACTCCAAGAGAAATTCGTTTAAAATATCATTTACAACACTCAATGCACCATGGTGATTTGTCTGATTTTCTGATACATCTCTTTTTTATATTTGATGTACAATGTCTAAGATTTCCAACATAAAGATATATTTATAGAATAGGTTATGTAGCATAATGAGGGACTTGACCTGTTAGCTATTTTCATTTCATGCATATCTATTTTTTAAGTACTTTTTGCTTTAATTTTATTTATTTTTTAATGAAATGTTACTCCAGGTTTAAATATTAGTGAACAGAAAATTATTTGTCCTGAAATCTTATTTATGAAATTTTATTATAGTTTGAAAATTTAATTATTTAATGTATTGAATTGAAATTCTATGAGAGTTCTTTTATAGTGTGATTTAAAAAATGTAATATATTACTTCTTAGAGTACTTCAATATGTATGGAGCTGTATAGTGCTCCATCTGTTTGTAACAAGACACGATTCCTTTGTCACCTTATACAAGTAAAACATCCCAAAAAGATATTAAATTCACCGTACGCGGTAAAGAATTTCAATCTGTTTAAACTTACAAAATTGAATTTGTCAAGAACAGCTATGAAACATTTATTATGGACACTGATAACTGGACAGCTTATAGATAAATTTAGTTTGCTTTTAGACACATGGTAATATAAAATAATAATAAATAATAATTTAATGAATAATATATTATATTATTATACTTTTATTAGTAAATTAAATGAACTTGAGCACCCTTTGAACAATTTATTTTTTTACATAATATACGTCACGTGTTTCTAATCTATTTCCACAGTATACCTATAACCTTGTATATATCAATTATGAGGCTTATATAAACGACTTCACATTCCACTTCATATAACATATTTTCAGTAAAAATAGTTTACTATCAATTCGGTTGTATAAAGTTTAAATTGCATTGAATTAACTATTTTCCGAAGGTGTAAAGAAATAAAATAATGTGAAACTACTTTTTGTTCAATTTTTTAAAATTAAGTTTTGAACATGAATATTTAATAGAATCAGTATTAAATAAATATATATACTGTAATAAAATTGTTAGACTTTAATTCAATTTCGTTGTTTCTCCGAGTTATATTGGGTAACATTTTAATGATATTATACTTCTTTCACTAGCTGGTGATATTCAATTGTATGGTCATCATTTTTTTCCTTTAAATTTGTCATAGTTTTTTAACCACACAGTTTTTTAGCACATTACAGCTGTTTCACCCTTCCGTTACGAAGTCTAAAACGAAACTTTAAGTACAAGCAACAAATAAAATGCCTCCCAAATTTACATTCCGCTCCACTTTATCTTTATAGACCAGTATTTAAGACAACAGCTGGTTACCTCAAATGATTGTTGGCATCCCTGGCACTCGCGTGTTTCCTTACCGCGCGCGGGAACCATACTGAGCGCGAGGGAAGCGTCGACCAATCGTAGGGCAGCGTCGCGCGCCGCGTCAGCTGATCGATCCAATCAATGGTAACCTACGCTATTAGGCGTACCTCAAGGTCGTGCCATTAACACCTTCTTCTTCCTTTATTGTTGTCTGACGGGTGAGCCAGACAAACACAAAACTCGGACAAAACATGACCCGACCTGTGATAAGGGTTGTTGAATAATTCAACTCGTGGTTGATTGCTATTGTGCTCCGCTCTAGAGGTATATTCCGGCGAAGAAGTAATCCATTAGGTGTTGGTGAATTATTTATCTCCTTGTCTAGCTAATGGGCCTAAACAGTGGAGTGTTCTATTGAAATTCCTTTGATTTTGAAGTGTTTGTGTAATTGATGGTTGAAGGTGGTCTATGTAGCACTCTTGTACGACATTCTATCAAATATTTATTTCAAGAGCCTAATCAATATTAAATGGAAGTGCCAGGCATTAGCTCCACACTTCTTACGAAGATATATTCTTTCTTATTTGTGTTTGGTAGGATTAAATACTTCATGTGATTTTAATATAGTAGACCTACCTTTGCGTTAAGAATTAAAAAGTGTCACTATTATGTGTAAATAAATAGTGATTATATAAATAAACATTCCGTTCTTTTATCTGATAGGAGTCAAAACATTAAAGAAATATTTTACACATTCAAGAAAATACGCAAACCAAACTAGTATACTGAATAGTTTCCTAACGATAAATGAGTAACGAACAAGTGAAGTCAATCCTTCCTGAACAAGGCAAAA
Organism: Nephotettix cincticeps; assembly: GCA_023375725.1. Taxonomy (NCBI): domain Eukaryota; kingdom Metazoa; phylum Arthropoda; class Insecta; order Hemiptera; family Cicadellidae; genus Nephotettix; species Nephotettix cincticeps. The sequence continues at coordinate 63,108,336 of CM041788.1, forward strand.
GAATCCATTCAGATAAAAGTAAACCATTATTTTAATCAACCCCGATTGTTTGAACATGAATATTCGTCTTTCAAGTTGTAAATTGATTAAAACATCGAATTTTATGTGATTTTTGGTCTCTGGTAGCCTTTTAGGTATATTTTGAAAAACAGGATTACTTATAATCCAATTTCAATTTCACAATTAAGCCCAGAGCCGTAGCGCTGCAGTAAATTCATAAACAACACAATATTGCATGCAAATCACTAAACTTGATTGGCTGCTTAGGATTATCTGTGCACAAACACATGCATAAAACCAATTATAACCTCACAATAGGCTTTTATCTCTGTATGTATAAGACTAGAAATGTACTCTGGTGTTTTGATCATTCCAAAGATATATGTAATATACTTTTACCCCAGTGTTGGTTTTTAGGTAGGTACTTAGTGAGTAGATTTTTAGAACTTTTGATTCCAATTGTTTATAAAACCATGATTTAATAGGTATTAATGTAACTGCACAAAACAGAAATTCTCAAGCAAATTAAATGTTTAAAAAATCAAAATTTAAATCTAAAGCTAGGAAGAAACGTTTTTGAAACGTTATTTATAGTCAGTACTAGCACTAAAATATGAAAATTTATACTTTTTAACTGATTCATAGTATGAATAGATTTATTTAAACATGAATGTAGTGATTTAAACATGGTTATATAGCAATCAAATATTGATGTAGTCACAAATAGTTTAAACCTAAATAAATGAGTCAATCATGAGACATACAAATATTTTATATTTATTTAAATACTTTTTTTAATATTTTTATTTTATAGCTGCATTATTGGTAAAAACGATTCCAAAGTAGGTTAAATCACAAATTTCTAAAAAAAACTTAGATTTTAATCATTGTAATTGCAGATAAATTTCTCCAAATAACTTGGATGTAATAACACAAGTTTTCTAAACAGCAGTTTGGAGAAGGTATTAGCAATAAAAGAAGTGTCTTAACTGAGATTGGTCAATGATATATAGCTAATAGGCCTTGATTCCTTTCCTAATATCTACTTGAAGTAGACTGTGATTCTCCTCACGTACTGTCGATAGTAGGACTAGAACACTTCCATCCACCGATGTTGGTGTGAAGTTACTAGTTATCAATAACTAATTAATTAATACTAGGCTTTTTAGTTTCATTATTTTATGTAGATATGTATTACGTATTTCATGTTTCCATAAGAAATAAACACATAATCACAGATCTGGAGTTGGTTCAATTGGTATCCTTGGTAGTGAAAAAGACTTTGCAAGACATATCCATGATCTATTTCCCACAGGGAAGTAAATACAAACATTTTTTCTTCACATGATGGCCACGATAATGTTCCTGTAGTGAGTATTTTCACTAAAACGTGTTGTAGATCATTTAAGAAAACCTAAAATGGTTTATGAAGTAGTTCTTCCTTGAATGTCCAACGACTTCCTCATTTTCATCAAAGGTCAGCCACTGAGCTCCAATATTAAGGCCAGTCGAGTTAATGTGTTCATCACTTTACAGCTCTAACCTCACTAATGAGCTGTAAAACATCAACGTAACACATTTCGCATTTAATGACGTATTCATCCTAAAATGTAGAGAATAAAAAGTCATTATCTCACTTAATCATTTTTATCATTTCATCGACGTAGGCGTAACTAAATATTTAAGTTATATTATGCGAATAAATTATGTTTTTAACTTACTATAAAGTAATAATTTGTTTTCACTTTTTTGTGACTTAAACGTTCAGCATCGCTTCTTTAAGGTAAAGAATTTACATCACAAAGCTAATTTTTTCTTACACATCATCTATGCAAAAAATATACTTGATTCGAGCTCATGTGATTGAATGCAACACTAAAGAAATATTGTAATGGAGGACAGATGAGTTCTAGTTAAAGAAACAAAATAACATTAACATACTTTCAGAGTTTTTAAAATTCATGATAGCGTTGGTTATTAATTATTAAATTAACATTTACAGCAGTTGGACTTTTCCGTGACATAATTACCTGGCTTCATTACGGTATACATACACAATATAAAGTAATAACTAATATTACTGATGTTTTTTCTTCTGTTTTTTTCATTTAGTATAAAAATATCTGTTTTTAATAAATTACAATAGTTATATCTCACACTTATTTCTCAGAGTTTTGAAAATTCATGATAGCGTTGGTTATTAATTACTAAATTCACAATTAGTTTAACTTTTCCAACGCGTCTTGTGTTTAAAATCTACACAACGTTTCGAGAGTTGGTTAAACTACTCCCGTTTTCAAGTGCCTAACGATATTTACATTTATACAAACAAAGGGTTATTTCTGTATATAAAAGAAACCGGTCAAAAAGCACAACAAAAAATATAACTATAGAATTAAATAGTGAACAAAACACTCTACTTAGCCTGTACATTCGGAAAATTGCAATCCAACGACACTAACACTCCGCCTCCCTTTGTTTGTATAAATGTAAATGTTAGGCACTTGAAAACGGCAGTAGTTTAACCAACTCTCGAAACGTTGTGTAGATTTTAAACACAAGACGCGTTGGAAAAGTCCAACTAATTGTTAATTTAATAAAGTTCTTTCATTTGTAAACAGTTCTCTATCCTTCATAACATAGTATGTGAACTATAAATCACAATGTCGTTCAACAGATAAATCCAGTAAACATGAGCTTTTTCTGAATTAGTGTGTTTACACCTAACTATATGAAAATAATTAACAAATCCTTTCCCAGTTGGAGCTTGTGGGATGAAATTTGAACAATATTTATTCCCAATGACCACATAATTTAGAAATCTAGTTGAAAACTACACACCGAAACTATTTTGTTGACATATCAATCTTTAAATTCAGTTTGGATATAAGTAAGAAGTATTGTTAAGAAAACAATATTTTACACAGTTAAATTAAAAATATCTATTAATATGTGTGAATCAATGTCGCAACCAAACAAGCATTATTTTTTAAAGTCTGGCCTGAGGTCTGATAAAATGCTCAAAACCTACTCACGTAGTATATTATTCATTCCAGAGGATTCCACTTATTGAAATAAATCTAATATCGATCCACTATTTCATTATTACTTAAGAAGTTTTCTCAAACAATGGTTGCTAAAATCAATAAATTTGCTTATAAACAAGTTTTACCCCCAACAATACGTTGTATCCCAAAAGTAATAACACCTTTTAAACATCTGTATTTACAAAACGTTATACATAAATGACGTTATAAATGATGGTTAAATAGGCTTAAAGAGCACAAAAAACTGCTTTGTTTATGTTTATCAAATGTACATGATCTACAAGAGTCGACCTGCAGAGATGCTAAGAAAAATGAACTTCTTCCTAGATTTTGTGAAAAACACTGGGTAAGTTCATTAATCTTAGATCTGATCCTTTACTTCAAGTAATTGTTATCTCAAGTTCTATCAATGTAAACCCTTGTTTTAACATAGTCCTGCAAATAGAATTCAAAGTCCCATTATGACCAACGAGACTTTAAACCGGAGAAATTAAAGACAACACTATAAAGACAACAATTTATAAAGTGACTGCAACACACACAAGTTTAACAGCCGCGGCACGCCTCGGCTGTTAAACTTGCGTTCGTATCAAAAACGCCCGTTTTTTGGTCCTAGTGAAGAAATATACTATTGTTTTACCGTCGATATTCTATAGTGCATTCGATCGATTTCTTTATTTATTACCATATTTTATCAGATACTAGGAACGAAAAATGCAATTACTTATTAATTTATTGTATATTTATGCAGTAAATACCATTGTTAGCGGTTAACTGCATGCACAGTGTGTGTGACAGACTTATCAATATCCCTACTAGTTTACATAGCATGCTACGCCTGTACACGCCATCAAGTTATCAAGAATAGCTCTCTCTTTATAAATTCAGACATTAACTCTTTCGTAAAGAATATGACATTTCACATCCAATGTATTTTATGGCCTCAATATTAAATGTTGACGTTATAATGTCATAAAAATATAATTAATTATAAGATAGTGATAAAAAATCAATAATTGTAGGGCCTCTTCACATTCTGTGTGGATTAAATCATTTACTTCGTAAGTATAAGTTTATGGCTAAATCTAAGAAAATTCATTACTTATTTGATCCTTCCGTTGAGGATCTAGTTGTGCTGTATTAGCCCAAACTATTTTGAGCAATTTTTATAAATTCTACTCTTTGTCTTTAATATATCAGCCGTCTCGGTTAGTCTGTTAGTGTATTTCGGTTAGTCTCTGTTCGTTGATGTGCTATACACTATAAAACTAATAACCCTAATAACGCTGCTTAACCTGCTAAGAACGTGTGATAACGCTTATTTACTTTATAGTTGAAAATGCTACTTCACGTAACAAGGACACGTGGGAGCACATTTTTACTTACGTACAGTTGATGCCAAGAACGTGTGATAACGCTGCTTCACTTGATAAGTACGTGTGATAACGCTACTTTACTTGATAAGGACGTGTGATAACGCTACTTCGCTTGATAAGGACGTGTGATAACGCTGCTTCGCTTGATAAGGACAGGTGATAACGCTACCTCACTTGATAAGTACGTGTGATAACGCTACTACACTTCATAAGGACGTGTGATAACGCTGCTTCAGTTGATAAGGACGTGTGATAACGCTGCTTCGCTTGATAAGGACGTGTGATAACGCTGCTTCGCTTGATAAGGACGTGTGATAACGCTGCTTCGCTTGATAAGGACGTGTGATAACGCTGCTTCGCTTGATAAGGACGTGTGATAACGCTGCTTCGCTTGATAAGGAAGTGTGATAACGCTGCTTCGCTTGATAAGGACGTGTGATAACGCTGCTTCGCTTGATAAGGACGTGTGATAACGCTGCTTCGCTTGATAAGGACGTGTGATAACGCTGCTTCGCTTGATAAGGACGTGTGATAACGCTGCTTCGCTTGATAAGGACGTGTGATAACGCTGCTTCACTTAATAAGGACGTGTGACAACGCGGCTTCACTTGATAAGGACTTGTGATGACGCTGCATCAGTTGATAAGGGCGTGTGGTAACGCTGCTTCACTTGATAAGGACGTATGATAACGCTGCTTCACATTTGTAACGTGTGTTAACGCTGCTTCATTTGATAAGGACGTGTGATAACGCAGCTTCTTGGACTCTTATCGATCCCAGTCTGGCCTCAAAATCTTTACACTGATTAAACCCTTTCATCTTTCAATGTCCTTTGGTGAGACTTTTTTAACAACATTATTTCCTATATTAGAACTTGAGATAGTATATAATATGTTGTCCAAATACAAAGTACATTATTGACAAGGTGTAAATAACATTTCTATGATGATTATTACCTAGAGGAATTCTTGATATAATTCAATATTTTCTAAAATTTTGAATAGTTAATTTTTTTAATTTGATTTGAAATTCATTCAACTTTTGCATATAAAGTAGGTCTGCATAGATGTATTAACTTTTTTAATATTTACCAAAACATAAATCTACACAAGGTTCCATAAGCTTGCCTCATCAATGAAATAGAGCCATTTCACAAAGAGAAAATTAAGCATGATATGAATATAATGAAATAATTTGGTATTGAACCTTTAATGAATGCTTTCTTAAAAATACCCTGCGTCTATTTATTATTTGACTGCATTCTTTACAAAGTTTTTTTGTACTTTAGAATAATATCTGAATTCTCGAATATAAAGCTTTCTCACCTCGTATAAAATAGTTCGAGGTTTTAGATAATATAATAGGTAGATGGATAATAGACTGGCGAAACATCCGAGAACGTGTGAAAACATGATTCATCATTCCACAATATGCTAACTCCTGTGTCAAACATAACTATCTCTTATCAGGGGCAGACGTTTATAACAACCTAGTCTGTTTACTCACCCAATGGATCATTCTTGAACTAAATATAAGCTTGCCAGAGTCCAACATATGGTAGATATGTTGAAGGAAATCGGTCTTTCTGAATTTCTGAAGTTTGACAAAAACTATAATGGTAGAAAGCTTAGGGACGAGTGTCTAGCTAGGCTAGGGTTAACAAAATTTTGTTTTAACAAAACAAAATTTTATAACGCAGTAATTGTAAGAGCGATGCGTTGTAAATAAAATAAAACATTCTTGCCTCATGAATTTATATATAGAGTAATAATAGGAGTTACATTTACGTCCTCAAACAATTCAATATATTATTATTCGTCAGACAAATAGTTTTGGGATTTAAAATCCCATTTTCAAGTGAAAATTAACAAAATACTTCACATCATTGATATTAATTTGTGTACCAATTTTCTATTCATATTTTTTATTGATGTCAGAGGTTTGGCGTTAATTTTAACTTGGAAATGGAAATGAATTGTTTCATGAAGGTTACTGTAGAATATTTTTAATAAATAAAATTTGATAGAGGATAGAATATTAGTGCTCTTGTGATGCTCTTATTAAATGCTTCTGGTACGTTCTAAAATTTATGGACGAAAAGTTTACAAATAGTTGGTAGGTTTTAATTTACAAAATAATGTTCATTTTATTATTTAACTTCTACATAATTCCTAACGTGCACTACTTTATTGGGTTTTAAACCACGTCTGTTTCAGTCAACACTAATTGCCTGATGTGTATTTTAAAATTTTAAAACGACATAAAAAAGAGGTTTGAAATTGAGCTTGAAATATTTTGAAGTCATTAAGATAAAGATCTACTGACGAAGGAAAAATATACACGGTCGACCCCGACTTTTTAATGTGGGAATATCCCTGTGTTATGAGTAGGGTTTTGTTTCTAGGGAATCGTAAATTATTTGCATACTTTTTGTAACAATAGAAAAACAAATAAAATTGTTAGTTTTGTTTGCTTACCCGATGCTTCTTTATTAAAGGTAAATATTTTCTAATTATTCTCTAAGATTGAACACTTAGAATACTTAGTACCTGGTGACCGAGCTTTGTTCGTTTAGAATAATACATGTATTATAAAAATTAATTAGAAAAACACATTTATTACTCAATGAAAACATTTATGTGGTTTAAATAAAACCGATTTAATACACCATAATTAATATAGCACTGAACAAAAAGTATCGCCCCTGGTGGGGATGGAACTCGTGGCCTTGTTCTTGAGGCCGACACGCTACAACTCGGCTACGACGTTAGTCAATTGAGCGATGCCGTTTAGCGTCTTTTAGCCAAAGCCGATCATTTACTGTTTAATTATCCATACCGTTATTATTAGCCTGTGATCAACTGATTTTGTTATAAACGGAATGAGGATTGAAAAGCAAAAGGGAAATTTAATTTACATCAATTAATTGGTTTGTTACAGTGGCTTCAAGCAATACAACGAATACGTTTTCTATCAAAACACGGAAGATTTTGGAAATACTTTTTTCTGCTTTTATTTCGCACAGTTATGTTATCCTTAAGTTTTTACAAATTGTTTAGTAACCTGATAATTTTGCATTTATTACATACATAAAATAAATATTAATGCATAACCTCTATATTGTTCCCCGCCGTCTTCAATCAAGAACTGTCAAACGGTTATAAACAGCTGTTTTGGTTTGTATTGTTTACATTTGATTCTCCATAAGCGTAATGTTAAATTTTTAGATTTTAAACTTAATATTACACGAAAACACGAATTTTCCTGGACATTAGACCTATCTAGAACTTATTTTCTACTCGGAAATTAGTTATTTCCAAAATTTAAAGAAAATCCTTAGTGCCGTTTTCGAGATCCGTGTGCAAATATATATATATATATATATATATATATATATATATATACAAACCTTGCTCGTATTATAGTATTGGATTGGATAGTAATATTCATTTTTCTACAACTTAGAACTTGCAGTAATTGGAGAATGTATATTGTGTATAGATCTGCGGCGACCAGCTGACACGTTGCTAGGCAACGTCTAAATTGTTATTTAGAAATGTTTTTGTTTGGTACGAGAGGTTATGTCATTAAAATACATTCACTTAACCTATTTATGTGTTATTATTACGCCTCAGATCATTTTTTGAATAAGTAAATACAATCAGAGGAACTACATCTATAACTGAGCTAATCCTAGTGTTTTGATTATAACCTATTCAATTTTAGGTATATCCTGAGTAAAGAACGCTAAGTATGTGGAATTCTTCAGAAGTTCAGCATCAAAACAAGCTGATTGAACAAAATGTGTTGGAAAAAGTTTAAAATTATTTTTTCGGACCCTTGTCGAATGGATGGGCGAAACGAGAAGATATTAGAGGGTAGAAATGCTGTGATCAGCGATAACTGAGTGTCCTTAGAAGGTATGGATCAATGACAGAATGCCCACGCGGTGCGTGCTCAATCACGATGCTCGAATCACGGAGACACTCAACAATATGTTCTGTCCATATACTACCTCCTTACATGTTACCGACTTCATCTGTATGAATAAAATTAGAGTTTTGTCTGTACATTGCTCAGAATTATTTATTTTTTAGTTAATTTTACTTTTCGTGCGTTAGAGAAGCCGAAACCGGTCTTATCTCAATTTTTGTCTGTTTGTCGGTTTGTCTGTGACGCTCCAGGAGGCACTTTACGCCGTCTTCTCCGAAAAAAACGGGAAAACTGATTAGAATGAAACTTATTTCTTGTATTCTCTATATTCCGGAGAAGGTTTGTAAGTACTTAAAACCACCGCCCCTTGAAAAGTAAATAACAAGCATTTAAAAACCCACTTTTACGTGCTATTATTACTCGCATTTTGATTCAGTTCTCAATGAATAACCTACTGCTAATAACCAGCTGTCTTTGTAGTTTCACGATTTAATAGAAATAAAAACAAACAGCTGTCAAATCAATATTAGTTTACATTGGTAATTGATTTTAAAACCATTTCGAAATCATACTATATTAAAAAGTTATTTTAACGTATAACTAATTAAAATAATGGTACTAATGTTCTAATCTATTTAACTGTAAAGTAATGCCAATTAATAAAGCAGGGTATTGATTTATTTTCTATGTGGTGGTTTGTTTAGGATTTCAGGTTTACATTAATGATCAATCTTTCTTCTATAAACTGAATCCTACAACCCGTACAAAGGACGGGCTTACTGCTAGTATTACACTATTAGTTTAACTTAACGTTGAGGAGAAAAGCTTTTTCGCCATACCGCATCAAAAACAGCTGTTTTAGATACTTGTGTTGAAGAGTAAAAGTTTTTCTATTAGTCTTCTTAGGGCTAAACCTATTATGATGATTTTTTTAGTCCTATGCCACAAAAGATCATTGTTGATGATATTTTTGATTCGAGGTCATCATTCGATTGTAAATAATCGATAAAACAACTGCAACAATCGCTAAGACGCTAACCAATAGACTAACAAGACAATCCTATCACACGTATTCACCTTGAGGATGTTAAACATCCGGATAACTCATTGTTAAAATCCCTCGACACGGTCTGTTCTGGCGTTCTTTTTCGAAGTTCGATTAATTAAAAAAGACTTCCTTTCCAGATTTATTAATTTAAATGAACCAATTGAATTAATAAAAAATCTTACTTCACTAACGGTTCCAAATTGTATGAAACAGATTTTGGTTTTGAACATTTTCAGCCGTTTTAATATCAACACTGTAAGATAATAATTGATAGAATATAAATCGACTAAAAATAAATAGTTTTAACTCAAAATAATACCGCTATCACAGCAAACCTCCGTGCTTAATTAATTTTGAATCCAAAAAATATGGCCACCATTGTCCAATATGGCCAACAACTATTGTTTCACTTCAGGTGAGACACCCTGTATATGATACGTTTTATCAATATCTGTTGATAAAGAAAAGAGTTTGACTATTCTCCTTAAGATTAACATGGGAAAGAGTATGCAGGTTTACTGATGTGAGGAACACTGAAAGTAGGAATTTTTATCATAAACAATTTTAATTTAGACCATGTATCAAGTTTTTTCAACATCTGTCCATAAACAAAGGAGAGTTTGCTTTTTCCCTATATGTTTAACAAAGGAAAGAGTATTCAGGTTAGCGGCCATGATAAACACGTAAATCATGATTTTTTTAAGTTTAAATAGATGTAGCTCACATTAATCTAAATACAAAGTTTCATCCACAAGTATAGGATGATTAGTGAAATATTCATTTTTCTTTTCCTCCATAAGATCAACATTTTAGCTCCAAAGTACAATGTACTGTGTTTAGACTTTATAATATCTCGGTAACCGTTGGAGATAGAGCAAACTTTAAAAGATTTTAATTGATGGATGGAACCTTAAATTTGTAAAAAGATTACTTAGTTTGGTAAAACCTTTGACTATACATCATTAATAGACGTGCCATTCTTATGCGCAAGCTGTAGTGGCTTGAGTGGTTCCCGAATCGGCGTGGGGAGTTAGTGCGTGGTTCCCGGTACAGGAGCGCTGTCGTCTGCTACCCCCCTCCCCCCCTTCGGACAACCTCCAACCAATCATAAGAGCGAGAGAGAGATGTGCGCCGTGCGCGCGCACTCCTGAGGGCGGGGCCAAGTGAGCTTACAGCCTTCGCCACTAGGAAGCGGCACTACACTCTCGGGCCTTTCGAAATTTTGTTGGCGACAACTTTTAACCATGAATGACACGTCTATTAATGATGTATAGTCAAAGGTAAAACGTCTGGTATAGCAACTTTATAAAACGTTGGGGCTTTTTTATGGGCTTATAAAAATAATTGTAGATATACTCGTAAATCGTTTCAATAATAAATATACAGCAAGGACTAAATATTTATAAAATAAATTGTAGATATAAATATTTTTAATAACAGAAAAGGACTAAATATCTTAGTAGTGCTAAAGTGTGATTAAGCGGATCGTGAAGGGTGTTTGATATTTTATTAATAATGAGTAATTTCTTTGTAAATAACCTGGGGTGAAGTGGCAGGTCTCTAATTTCTTCCCTTTTATACTTTCAAATGTCCTTTTCAAGAATGCTTTACCAAAGGATTTTACTGAGACGTGTTTAATTCTTTGAATAGTTTGGTTCTTATTTATTACTTGAATGAACATTTTTATACGTGACTGATTTTATAGAGTTATTCTGTGGTAAGTTTAAAGATTGTGAAAAGCTTTTCGCATAAAGTATACATTGGTTTATGAATTTCCAATTTATGTCCAAAACTGGACAAAGAAAATATTTTTAAATGTAAACGAATTTCTTACCGTTATTTTCATTACATTAAGAACTTCTAAGGTAGATGGTGTTACTGGGAAAATAAAACTGAATATCTTAAATTATTTATGATTACTTTATTTGCTTTTTCTTCGGTAACACTCAAATTCGGTTTTTTTATAATTTTGTCACATCCGCAGCCAAAAGTATAATCAGTATGACATCACATTAGTGTAGTGCAATATGGTAACGAAAAATATTGAACTTTAACGTAAAATAAAATTGTTCCATAACTATGGGACTTATTTTGTTTTTTTTATTATTTGGAACAACAATTAATTACTGGATTAAAAATAAGTATATCTTTGTACACATGACACCTTGTAAAATTTCAACAACTGTTTTAATGGTTGAAGACCTATGAAGCACTATGGGTTAAAATCAAATAAAGTTTAATAAAGACTTTAAGAAAAGTATAATTATAAAATTACTTGGATATTTTTATTTGTACCAATTTTAAATTCTAAGCAATGTCTGTCAGTGACCTCTCATTATCCATATTGACAATGGAAACCAAGTGATGTAGAGTAGATCTAAAGCTGCAAAACACAGCACAAGACGACCGTAGTGTTCAGCCTCATACTTCACATAATCTCACAGGAATCTGCGGTCTTGTTTTATTTTGTAGCTGACCGACCTACACAAGGTATGAATCTCAAAATAAAATGAATGACTACATCAAAAGGATTCGGATATTATATTTTAAATATATTTGTAAGTTTTACATAAAAATAACAGACGTGCGGAATTACGTACGTACTATTAACCTAATACGTCCAGCCACAAAGAACATCTTGGTTTAATTATGATTAAAGCAGTTCCTAAATCAGAGGCAGGGGCTAAAATTCTAAAATACTAAGATATTGTGGTCCTGTTACTTAGTCAGTAACAAGACTACAAGATAACGCCACAATCATCTTACACTCATTTCTCATTCACACTGTACTTGTAAAATATCACAACCTACCTGGATGGTGGCCATTTTACTGCTGAAAATAACTACTGTACTCTGAACTCAGAAAAAGGTTATAATGGACTCCATAGCTTATTCGTTATAAAAGGTTCTAACTTTATTTTATTTTTAACTCTTACATTTTTCTTTTGAAAGTTCAAATCATAAACTATGTTTTAATCTCCATACATAATCTCATATTATGTATTTTTCTAAAACGTTAATACCCCCGTCACAGCAGACCTGCGTACTCAGCGAATTTCCAAATCAATACAATAATAATAATTTATGGCAAGTTTTATCAATATCTGTCGATAAATATGAGAGTTATTTGCCAGACCAGACTAGTAGAATTCAAATTTACACAGGGACAGGGGAGACCCCCGTCTTCAACTTTGAGATTAAATATTTCAACTATTAGAATCACAACATAAAAATGTTTAATCTTTCCATTAAACCACTTCAACCACACTGTAAATATGAAGCTCATTATTTTGTTGTTAAATAAACATTTACTCACAAAGGACGCTGGTGTTATGTACTAAAGCCGTTTAGCTGAGCAGTGGTCTCATGAGACAAACAATGCTACCACGTTTCAGCCACTACCTGCCGGCCTTTCCCTCAGTTAGCCTTAACCATTCCATTATTTTACTTTTGGAAAATATCCGTTTTGACAAATTTTGATTGGTTATGTAAATATTTATCACGTATATTTTCACAACCGATTGTTCATTCAAAGCTTTTTTATAGTACCACGGGACCAAGCATTGTTTGTTGATAATATAAACGTGTGAAAATATTTTGATGGACAATGTAGTATTTTGATAGACAGTAAAAGTGATATTTTTTGTGAATAATGTTTTAATTTTCTTTTAAATTATGGTGATTTTATGCTTTATTAATTCTTTTGGTTTCTCATTAATTGGTTTTATCTCTGCTTGGGATGAAACGTTTGCAAAACATCGTCCCGGGCTTAAGTCTCGCCATGAGACCTACGGTAATAGCTTCTTTCCTAAGGGAAATTCGCTAAAATGTTTGTATTTACTTCTCTGTGGGAAACAGTTTAGATCATGGATATGTCTAAAGGCAATGTTATCAATTTATCTAAACAGCTGTTCTTATTCTTTTATATTAAACATTCAATACAATAGCCCTGGTATTTTCTATGGAAAACTGTTACATATTTTCCATCTTAAAAATCACCAACACCCCCTCCAGACCTAAGACATATCCATGTCAAATATTAAGTGCGTGGTGTTTAGCAATCTATCGCTTGTATTTTTATTATATTGATGAACACACGCCCTCCACTCATCGATTCACTTTTAAAAATGCAATACATTATCGTTTCTAAAATCTAAATACATGGGAGGGTGAGTAAATGCAAACTTTTGGAAGCTTCTTTACATAATTTCCTAGCATTTAGTTCACTTATATGTAAATTAAATGTTAGGAAGAATTATACTATAATTCTTACTAATGTTTTTATAAAACAATCTTTAAAACTCTTTTTTATTGTTGCTTTTTACTATACGATGAATGTAAGTAAATCAATTCTTAATATGCAATAAAAGAACATATTTGAAATATTTGAATGTGTGTCATAGTACACAAATATTTGAAGATAGTTTTGAACTAATATGTGACAGTTCCAGGTCAATTTTTGTCTGAAAATTTAATGTTACTGTCTTCTTGTATTTCAAAATTATTAGTAGTTGATTATATGGGCTGAATTTATTTATTGGTTTAGTACGTGTTAGTTTTGATTTATGTACACAAATTCAAACTGAATTGTAAAGAGTATTTTCACAACATTTTATAACGGAGAATGCTGATCGATAGTCTATGGCTTAACACTCACTAGGTTCCAAGTCCGTGCGACTTTAACAACAACATATGGGTAAATTTGCTGGGTTTAATAATCCGTGGGACTTTTGACAACAGTGGAGTATGAATTTAATCGAAGGATAGGAAATTTTTAATTTTTAATTTTGATCGAGAGAGGCATTCTAAGGATAACAATCAAGGATTAACAACAAGGCTTCCGTCTTTCATTTTAAGTCAGCGGTTTATCTTTTTAAGACGGTCATCTTCACTCAACGACCCGCCATTCGTGTAAAGCTGGGGAATAATCCCAAGACAAGGAGTTCTCACCGCTGAAATTCACCAGCTCCCACAGTAATTCAACATCCTACCTTTAAAACCACCTCGAAGTCACAGATAATTTTCAGCTTATCGTAAATAATTTTAGTATTTCAATTTTTTAAAGACAGTAATGAAAATATAAATACCCCCGTCGCAGCAGCCCTGCGTACTTATTGAATTTCCAAATCAATAACATAATGATAATATATGACAAGATTTATCATTATCTGTCAATAAATATGAGTATTATTTGCCTACTATCCATAAGATTAACATGGGTAAGAGTATGCAGGTTTGCTGCTGTGAGGAATGCTGAAAGTAGGTGTTTCTAGCGTAAACAATTTATATTTTGACCATTTATATCAAGTTTCATCAACATCTGTCCACAAATAAAGGAGTTTACCTAAACTCTATATGATTAACATAGGAAAAGAGTATGCAGGTTAGCTGCCATGATAAACACATAAACTATGATTTTTAAGCATAAATGTATGGAAATCAACCACATGAAGCTAAATATCAAGTTTCATCCAAAAAGATTAGATAATAAGTGAACCATTGATTTTTCCTTATCCTCCATAAGATTAACATTGGAGCCCCAAAATACAACGTACTGTGTTTAGATTTTTAAACATCTCGGTAACCGAGATAGAGAAAAACTTTAAGGAACTAAATTATCTAGTACATACAACATTGACAACATTGTCTAATACAACTCGATTAAATATAATATCGAAAGTAGTCTAATAACATTGTTGCAATAGCTTTATACGTGGTTTTTATCGAACAAGTTTATTCATCATCATCCTAGTTTGTCAGTGCCAGTGCGTATTGTAATTTAATTATTTCTCATCAATTATTGTATTTACTCATTGTTCAATATAACTTAACAGATTTTGAAAAAATTGCAAAAAAGTTTATTCATAAGGCTTTTAACCCTCCAAGTGCTAACATCTCACTGTTAGATGTCAGCGAGTTGCAATTGTATAGCGCTATCGAAGTCAACAATTACCGTAGTGTAGTGGTTAGACCGTTGTGCTGACGAGTACAACAGTTGAAGCCATTCGGAGGGACGAGGGATCGAATCCCGACCATGAGAAATCCCAATTTGGCTTGCAAATGTGTGGTATAGTGGAGTGGAGGGCCCACCTTAAATTAACGGTGACCGGCTTGGGTGGAAGTTGACGGCATTTGTAGGCTTAATTGGGATTGCAGTGGACACCTATTTTGCTTTTAAGGTTAGTGGTTATAAGGGGGGGCATGTTTTGTGTTTTTTGTGTATACTTGGTATTTTATGAACAGTTTCGTAAAAATATAAAAAATAAAATAGTCATAGCACTTGGAGGGTTAATGATGGCGTAATTATTATGACATTTAACTATTCACATTGACATTAACGAGCATGATATCTTATAATTGATCATTATAGAAATCTATACAATCGTAACTTAAAGTAATTATCTTGTAACCTGAACAGATATGACTTTTGACTTACTGGGCCACGAACGTTACCTTGAGCTACCGTTAATAATTATTGATATTTTACTCTTGTTTCCATTAGCTATATCAAATTTCAAATTATACAACCATTATCTATGCACAACTTCGTCCATGCATAATACTAGAGACGAACTCAGCAACGCGGACGATTTTAATTGAAACATAAAAAATGTTTCAACTAGCTGACCCGGCGAACTTCGTAACGCCTAACAGAAAATACATGTTAACTTTAAGATTGGTCATTTTCTGAAGTCAAATAGCATTGCGGCTTCGTTGTGAAAGCTTTAAATATCCAACAGCTGATTATTATAACAAACCTAATATGTATAAACATTGTAATTATTTTATTTGGCAAACATATAAACACGTTACTTTTAATCATACAGAAAATAAAAAAATATAAATACAGTACATGATTCCCAAAAACCGTAAACTATTAACGTGGCGAATAATGCTGTTCATTTTGTACAGTACACATTCACTCCATAGTTTTACATTAATGAATGATTCAGATGACATTGGATAGTAAAGCATATTGCTAATGGAAAGTAAAACAACAGCTGTAGCTTAAGAAATCAAATGTTTTTATTGTAGAACATGTGTAAACAAACTTAGTCCCCATAAGGTTAACATTAGAAATTTAAAACGCTATAAAATGGAAATTAATTGAATTTATGGAAACTGAATATGCCTAAAGCATGACCGGAGCAGAGACGAATCCAAAAAATCAAAGATCATTAAAATCGGTCCAGCCGTTCTCGAGTTATAATGCGTGTAACTAACACGACTTTGTTTTATATATTTAGATTTACGACGAGTCATTTAAAGGATAGAAGGTTCCTGCATCGTCACTTGAATTCCGTCCAGGCGAAACATGTAGTGGGCAAATATCTATGTGAACTGTGATAGACGTAAGTTCTTAATATATGTCATAACTCACAGTTCAGGCCTAATAAAATTAATTTGAATTTAAATACAGTCGACGACAAGAGATTTCTATTCAATTAAGAAGTATGACTGTAAAATGTCCTTCTCAATAAATTCTGACCTTTATTGCACAATAACAAAGCCAAATGAATCTTCTGCGATGCGTGTCGATATCTGAGGCATCTTCGTTCCGCTAGAGGGCGTTTATTGAATACCTGACCTGGGTCTCGTCGTCCCGGCAGGAATTGTGGGGTTGTTTTATTCAAGCTATTACTTGTAATATGTTCTTTCAAGGAGGGTTTTAAGAAGCACCATTTTTTTCTCAATAAGCATAGGGCTTTTGAGCTCACCAGAATTCTTTTGATAGTAAAACGTTTTATTCATTTCAGTTTTCGACAACTCAGAAATCAAGTTTGAATTCACGATGTTTAGTGTGAGACATCATTGTTCCTACATGTAAAACAAGTTATTATAAAATAGTTATTAAATTAGCGAAATCAGTTTAGCCTGGACTGATATGAAACAAAAGTTATAATTTTGTCACTTTATATTTTGTTACATTCAAAATCGTAACTTGATAATATTATTTATAAAAAATTGCCGCACGATTTGAGTTTCTTTTAATATCCCAGAACTTATTTCGTTGAGGCTTTTTTTATTGGAAGGGGCGGATTACTCCCAAGGCACTTTGCGCACCCCTGTGTGGGTTGCGGCATTATCACATAGCGAAAAGCCATTGGTGATTGGCGGGATTTGAACCCGGGACCTTGGGCACCAAAGCCCCTTGCTCTACCCCTAGACCAGCGCGCTCCCCTTTCGTTGGGGCTTCCACATCTAAGTGGAAATAGTTCATAAGTTATGGGTTTTTAAATGTCAAAAAACGTTTTTTTTAATTTTCTGGTTAAACAGCAATGTTATTAAATAACCTAACCATCACCATTGAAACCGGCTTCACAACGAAATAAATTATTATTTTGAATCATTAGTCTACGTCTAACGGTCCCACAGCAAAATTTAATTTTAGAGTAGAGTTGAGTAATTTAAGTCTCATCGTCCCCATGAAAAATGATTTTATTTACTTCCCTGTGCGAAATAGGTCAGATCATGGATAAGTCTAAATGGAATGTTTTCAGTTCATCTTAACAGCTGTTCTTATTCTTTTATAACAATAATTCAATGCAATAGCTCTTGTAGTTTTTATGGAATTTGGTACATATTTTCCATCTTAAAAATTACTAACACTCCCCCCCCCAGAGCTTATTCATTTCAAAAATACAGTATCACTAACAATAAAGACTACTAACCCCTAACTGATCTTTGTCAGTCTATATACTTGTGGCTGTGTCTAACAACTGTCATACAGTTTGTTTATATTTTAAAATCATATGTTTTTTATCTTTGTTGACTTTGTTTAAGTTTTTGAACTATTCATTCTTTTTGGTCATTAATAAACCTTCCGATCTTCCGCATTTAGTTATTATTATTAGTTATCATTACACGCACCACATACTAATTACATTTGAGAAGGTTGACACAATCGTAGACTATCACAAGTCTACTCCAAGTGATCATGACTTGGTCATGACAAAAACAATTTATATAGAAACGAATCCAACAATTATCCAACCAATTTACTTTCTCCCCCAATACATAAGTATTGTGTTTTTAATTTGCGAATTTTGGCTTAGAGTGGAAATAACGTTTTGAGGCTCTGAACCAAAAAAGGTATTTTGAATTATATCTGTAAATCGGTCTATCTGTGTATCTACACCAAGTTGACACCAATTTTCCGTTTTTCATGAAATTAGGAAACAGATTACACTTTGAAAATATCTCAGGACTTTTTAGATTTTTATTTTCTGTTTTAATGGTAGTTTACCCTAAGACCCTTAAATTGATTTTTGTTTAAACTTCAATAATATAATAACATGTAATGGTTTATAATGTGATGGCTCTCAAATAATATGACACCACCCGCTATTTTGCAATAAGTTCAAAACAAGAAATGTATAAATCAAATTAATTACCACTAATAAAATAAGCTTAAAATTAAACAATTACAGTAGTACAGCATTTTGAACAAGTCTGTGATTCGTGGTTCTCGTAACAAAGTTAAATTTACTTTTGGTGGTTAACACAGTACGTTGCCTCAAAGTACCCTATATTTTATACGGAGACTATTAAAAAATCTATTAGCTATTTTTAACCGTTTTCATTAACATTTTTATTCTGCGTAAGGCCAAACTGACCCGTAAACCCAGTCCAAAATCGTTTGTTGATACCTCAGGCAGAGATAAAACCTCCAAAGTATTTCAACTTATATAAATAAAAATCTGATAGAAAATTGATAAATATTTTTGAACATTCGTTTTTTGAAATTTTGTTTTCGTCATCACTAAATAACACGACAGTTTTATTTAACGTACCAATACGTATTATTTCATTTACTTTTAAAGGGAGAAAGTATGAATACTGACTCATGCTTCAATATGATCGGTGAACTGAAATTAATACCGTTTTTTTTAATTACAGGTTGAATAATCAACAGTACAACCCCACAATTCCTGCCGGGACAGCGAGACCCAGGTCAGGTATTCAATAAACGCCCTCTAGCGGAACGAAGATGCCTCAGATATCGACACGCCTCGCAGAAGATTCATTTAGCTTTGTTATTGTGCAATAAAGATCTGAAATAAGACAATTTTACGATCAAATAATTCCTATAGAATTTAATCCTTATCTGTAGTCTTCATTCATGTAATACTTTTACGAGGTATTCTGATATGGATATGTCTTAGGTCTGGGGGGGTTGGTGATTTTTAAGATGGAAAACATGTAACAGGTTTCCATAGAAACTACCAGAATTATAGTATTGAATTTCAAATTTAAAAGAATAAGAACAGCTGTTTAGATTAAATGAAAACATTCCCTTTAGACATATCCATGATCAAACCTATTTCCCACAGGGAAGTAAATACAGAATTTTTTGTATGGATATGTCTAAGCTCTATCGGTATTGGTATTTGCGAGAAGCCAAAAGTGTAACGGAAGTGACGGAATGTGGATGATCTACGCTGTTTCTTAAAGGGAAGTAATTACAATTTTTAACACGGTGATATCCGTGTTATTATTCCAATGTTATTACAGCTCAAAGTTCACCACACTCATTTCTGTCTGAAAATACGTATGTCAGCCTTAGTCAATAACAGGATCGCGCTTCAGTAATTACACTCATTTTTCATTCATACTTGGCTTAAAATACCTACCTGAATAGGAGAGTAGGTCACCATTTCAGAGAGGCATAATAATAACAAAATAATTTTCACCCTCTCAATTTATTATTACATGAGGATTTTTACAAACACGTAAAGGCTTTTGAGAACTTAAATGCATAAATCAGTTCTTAAAGTAAATTTCCAAACAAGGATGAACGGAGATTTAACTATCTCCGAAGAAACCCCAATTTTATTTCCATCCGGAAAAGAAAGAAGGTTTATCTGCAAATCTGGGAAGCTAAACTCGGAGAAAATCTCATTCGGAGATTATTTCTCGGGTTTAAGAGAATGGTCGGCCATTGAGTAAAGATGAAGAATTTCCTGACTGAAAACTACAGGCTTAAAAATAAAAGTCGGAAATCTGTGCGAGGTTTCCTAACACCGTTTCTCACTCACAGAAATAAAGTGAAATGCTTTTTCACTTTTATTGTTCCTGTAAGTTGTATTTTACTCAACAATACTAACATTATTTTAACCCAAAAGATATCGATTGCAGCCTATTACATAATGTCTTGATCATAGGAAGTGCAATCTACTGTTCAACTTTAAAAATACTCGTAATAATTAAATATAACTGATATTAAATTTGGTGTCAAAATGTTGACCTATTCCTATTGCTATTTTGGTTTTAAGGGAAGAGTCTTAATAGTGCTCCCAAGTATTTTAAATGGGAAAACGTGGTTTTTATATACCTGTTTAAAAACCCACTTGGTCTATTGTACTGAATTTTACACATTTATTCATACATTTTGCAGAAGTTAGAGAACCATTAAGTTGTAGTTAACAATAATTAACATATTTTTTTAAACAATTTAAAACTGTTGTGGAAACCTTAATAAAAAATCCAAAATCAATGAAAAAATAACTTTTTGGTTCAGTGGATAGTAGGCTAGTAATTCTAATAAATTGGCACAAAAAGTTTTAAAGCTAAAAGTTAGCCAAACCCAAGATTTAGATATGTAAATATACTTTAAAATACAAGTTTCGGAAAATGATTTTTAACAATTGAAACAATGAAAAATATTGAGAAAAAGAACGTTTAAAATATGAGAGCCATATAAGTTGGAGGCCTTCTTTTCTTTTAAGGTTTGTTTAGTTTCAATTAATTTTGTTTGCAAGCAATCTCATTGTTGGTATTCACTTAGGTGGTCTTCTAATCTGCTCTAATGTTTGAGTCTCAACTCAAATTAATTCATATCGGCATTCACTTAGCCAGTTAAAGACATAGTATAATACTATTTAATTCTAAATGAAACTGTTTTATTTATATCGAAAATATTTTCAAACATTTCATGAAAACTACTGAATATTTTACTGAAGCTTCATAAGAGAAAAATGCATACGAAATTAACTGTAAGGAGAAACACTATACGTAAAACATCTGAGGTCATTATACTTGGAGGTCACGAATTGTGGATAGTTGTGAGAGATGGTCGATGGATGTGGTGTTCTCTTGTGTGGATTAACGTCCGCACTATTGAATACTACGTTAATCCGCAAAGCCTATCCTCATAATTAGACCAATTCGTAATTCAGAGGCCGTGGTTCGGATTCCACGTTAAACTGTAGGTCCCTTTGATATGCCATTGACTGTTGGGCTATTAATTAACAGTCCTGTCTAAGGAACATGTCAGCCTTAGTCAGTAACAAGACTACAAGATCGCGCCATAATCATCCTACATTCAATCCTCATTCATACTTGGCTTAAAATACATACATTGTAGTATGGTTGCCATTTCAATGATCTAATCTAATCTCTATAGAGTTGTATTGAATAAGGTAAAGCTTTCTACATGTCAGCAAAATAAGTGATAGTTTAACAAACTATTTCAGTCTATTCGTACGAAATCCACAAATATTTCCTCCTTACTTGGTCCAAAACTAGTTTCTTAATTCCATAATAAATTGGTGACTACCCAATAATCATAAAAATATCCTTACATAATCTCTTTGCATTAGGTAACTAAAGCATTAAAAATCATTCTACAATGTGCGGTTCACACAAATGTCAACGTGTTTGAAACCTATATGAAACAAAATATATTCCTCATCAAAGTTTTTGAATGATTAGTTTTATTTACAAAGACCTCTAGACCTCAGCTCGACATGAGGGCATGATATCAAGTGGTCATATAGCAGAAGTGTCTTTGGCAGAAGTGTCTTTGGCAGAAGTCTCCTTGGCAGAAGTCTCCTTGGCAGAAGTCTCCTTGGCAGCAGCTACCTTGGCAGCAGCCACCTTGGCAGCAGCCACCTTGGCAGTGGAAGAGCTGCTGCGATGCTTCTTCACATTCGTCTCCACCCTCTCCATGTTGGAACCCACCAAGGTCTCTACCAACTTGCCATGCTTAAAGTACAGGAAGGTTGGTAGTGTCGACACGTCGTACTTTAGGGCCAGCGCCTCGCTCTCATCCACGTTCACCTTGTAGAAGCTCACGTCCTTGTATTCCTCCGCCATCTTGTCTAGCTGGGGTGCGGCCATTTTGCAGGGCATGCACCATGTCGCGTAAAAGTCTACGATCACCAGACTATCTCCTGCAGATTTAAATTTCATTTCTAGTTCTTTCTCGTTCTTTAATTCTTTGATCAACGATTTTCCCGGACTCTCCACTTTTGGAGCATGTTCTTTTTCTTCGTCCTTCTCCTTTCTCTTGTCCTTTTCCTTATTTTTCTCCTGCTCTTTATCTTTCTGCATTTCTTTCATTTTCTCCTTTTCCCTATCTTTTTCTTTGATCTCCTTTTCTCTCTCCTTTTCTTTGATTACCTTAATTTCAGATTTCTCTTTTTCTTTTACCACTCCTTGTTTTCCCTGTTCTTTCAGGATTTCTAATTCCTTGACATCTTGCAGCGTGTCCTTCTCTTTCGAGTCCTTTTGTTTATCTTTATCCGTCAAATCCTTTTTCTCTTTTAATGTCGAAGACATTTCTTCAATATCCTCGAAATTCGGCATGTGAAGTGTAAGTGTTAACAATTTAATGAACCTAGTTTAAATGTACGGTTAATATAAATGCTTTCAATCGCGATATTTTATTCGCTGGTTTTACAAAAATTTTGTGAATTGCGTGCCTAGATAACCTATGTAATAGTGTTTGAGTATTTACGACAACGTAGGACAACAAAATAATGCCACCTGTTTCATATTAGTCTTTCATAACAGCTTGTTTTCAACCCATAAATTGGTAATGGGTAGTTGTGATGAGAGATAAATATAAATATTTGCATTTCAAAATTTATTTACCGTTATCGCGTAACGGGGCGATGTCTTAATATGAACTATCAGTATTCCTAACAAATATACCAACTCTTAGTAACTCACTAGGAAATAGCATTTATATAGGGGTGTTGGGGAGGTGGAATGTCCGAGAAACAGATGAACGCAATCGTGAATTCCAACAGCGCTCTTTAACAGATCGTAATCTTGTCTCTGTCTCAATATATCTAAATGGAATTTGTATTCCTCTCTCGCGATTCTCACTCAGCCGATTTTCAAACAATAATAGTTTTGTAGTGACCAACCTGAAATATGGATAAGGTTTCTTCTTGTCATGAGACCTCTACGGTAATAGCTTCTTCCCTATGGGAAATTCGCTAATAACGAAATAAAACAAATCATTTATAGATTATTAACAACACTGTAGGAAACGTAGTCGACTCGAACTTGGAGGGTATTTTGGTGAACTACGTAAATATGGAGATCACCCTTAACATGCAAATCCAACCTACCTTTTGTGGGTACACAACAAAACTCGTTCCTTGTTATAAAAGCCAGCTAAAATTAATCCAAACAATAATGAAACAATAGAAGAGGGTTCTTCTAAACAAAACAGTTTTTGTTGGTGAAGTTGTGAATGTTGGCATCGTTTGGCCGTAGTTTTAAAACAAAGTTAAAAAGCTTTGATTGTTTCCGGGTAGTATTTGAAACCGAAAGTATAGAGTGTGTTTCGAACGAGTCGTTGAAAATTTAGAAGCATTTTTTATTCACATTCGTTCACCAATATTTCACTTATCTATTGTGTTTTACGGTAAAAAATAAAACGAAAATACTATTTTTGGGAGAGATTACGAAGAAAACATCATAGAAGGTTTTTACAGGCCTACAATTTCTAGCCACAGTTAATTTACAAAGAGTGTTACTAAGGGTTTTTTTAAAAGTTCAATGTTTAGGAATATGTTTTTTAATTAAGAGAAGAAGTAAATGCACTTTTCGCGTCTTAGTAGAAAACACAAATGTGATCGGTGGGCACAAATTATGTCAAACCAAGGGTTAAAACTAATTCCAGCTCAAATCGGACGCCTTTGATCTTCCTCATGATTGAGCCTGCAGGCTTCGTGAATCAGCTGCTGGGATAGGCACGGTTATCACCAGATGGAACAGCTACTCACAACAATAATAACTGTAGGTATAGCTAATTAACCTTTCCTCTCAATTTTTCATTCAATTTCACCATAGATCTAAAAACTTTTGTTTATATCTTTATTATGGAGAGCACCGTATAATTTTACCTAAAGTAGACTGGGACGGTGGCGACGTCCTGTAATCCAGCTACTTGGAGGTCACGAATTGTCGATAGTTGTGAGAGATGGTCGGTGGATGAAGTGTTCTCTTGTGTGGATTAACGTCCGCACTATTGAATACTACGTTAATCCACAAAGACCATCCTCATAATTAGACCAATTCGTAATTCAGAGGCTGTGGTTCGGATTCCACGTTAAACTGTAGGTCCATTAGTTGCCATCGACTGTTGGGCTATTAATTAACAGTCCTGTCTAAGAAACATGTTAGCCTTAGTCAGTAACAAGACTACAAGATCGCGCCACAATCATCCTACATTCATTCCTCATTCATACTTGGCTTAAAATACCTACCTGGGTAGGTCGCCATTTCAGTTAAAAGTATAAAGTATAAAAGTAAGTATAAAAGTATTCCATTTCCATGATTGCAATTTTCATTTAGAAGGTGATATTTACTAATGAAATAATGCCACCATGTGACATTATGCATTTTGAATGGAAAACATTGTTTTGTATGTATCTATACAACAAACACGCTGGGCATATTGCACTAAAACTTTTACTCTGTGTTTTATGCACGTTAAAGAAGACACTGAACTATTAAATTGTAGTAAATAAAGTTTTTTTTTCATTTATTATTCTAATAAAATGAGATGCTACGGTAACCATGGTTGAAGATATTCAAAGTAAATGGGACAAACATTTACAATAAGTAATAGTACTTATGATAAAACAACCTAAAAAGGTTAAGTTTTAAATAAATGTTTAGTTTTGTAGAAAACACTAGTTCCCAACAATCACGATCATTCATTTTACTTAACTCCAGAGTGAGAAAATTGGTCAATTGTTACAAAAGAACCAATACCTCGTTGGTAATAGCATTTGCTGTGGTAACAAAGGGGGTTGATACCTCATTGGTAATTCTGATGGCTGAGGTAATAAGGAACAAGTATCTTTTTGATAATCTAAATATATAAAACCAAGTCGTGTTAGTTACACGCATTATAACTCGAGAACGGCTGGACCGATTTTAATGATCTTTGATTTTTCGGATTCGTCTCTGCTCCGGTCATGCTTTAGGCATATTCAATTTCGATAAATTCAATTAGTTTCCATTTTATAGCGTTTTAAATTTCTAATGTTAACCTTATGGGTTTGTTTACAAATTATCTACAATAAAAAACCATTTGATTTCTAAAGCTACAGCTGTTGTTTTACTATCCATTAGCAATATGCTTTACTATCCAATGCCATCTGAATCATTCATTAATGTAAAACTATGTAGTAAATGTGTACTGTACAAAATTAACAAGTTTATTCACCACGATAATAGTTTACGGGGATTACGTATTTATATTTTTTATTTTCTGTCTGATTAAAAGTCACGTGTTTATAATTATGATGGCCAACTAAAAAAATAATTACGTTTGTTATAATAATCAGCTGTTGTATATCTTTCTTATAAAAGCCGTATTACAGGTAGGTTTTGTTTGGTTTTAGGTTGGATTAGAAAAATTGTGAATCAATCCACTCATATTTATTTATTTTGTGGTAATGTTATTAATATGTCTTATCGTTTCAGTATTGTTATTAACTATGCCGCAACCCAGAATATCAAATGTTTCACAACGAAGCCGTAATGCTATTCGACTTCAGCACATGGCCAATCTGAAAGTTAACACGTATTTACTGTTAGGCGTTACGAAGTTCGCCGGGTCAGCTAGTACTAAGTATTGACCTCTTTGGCCTAGCGTGGCCAAAGGCTGACCAAAGCATTTGGTAGTAAGGGGATGGGGATGGGATGTAAGAGTCTGATTCCGAAAATCGAATGATCGCAGTTAAATTAAAGTTAACCTGTTAATGAGTTTTGAGATAGACCGAAACGTTCAACAGTCTAAGTCTAATCGTTTCTAAAATAGACCAATATAGTTGTCAAGAGTATTTTTAAACAGCTTTGTTTATTCAACGAGTAACAATCACCGTCACCTGATTTAGCTCTTGATACGTAGGTCTAATGAATATTTCATACGGTAATCCATTAACTCCTTCTATTACTAACGAACGCCTCTCTAAACGGACAAGCTATCAATACTAATTAGATTAGATTATTTAAATGGCGACCATACCACAAGGTAGGTATTTTAAGCCAAGTATAAATGAGAGTTGATTGTAAGATGATTGTGGCGCGATCTTGTAGTCTTGTTACTGACTAAGGCTAACATGTTCCTTAGACAGGACTGTTAATTAATAGCCCAACAGCCGTTGGCAACTAAGGGACCTACAGTTTAACGTGGAATCCGAACCACGACCACTGAATTACGAATTGGTCTAATTATGAGGATGGTCTTTGCGGATTAACGTAGTATTCAATAGTGCGGACGTTAATCCACACAAGAGAACACCACACCCACCGACCATCTCTCACAACTATCCACAATTCGTGACCTCCAAGTAGCTGGATTACAGGATGACGCCACCATCCCAATAAATAATTATTTATTCGGAAACAAACCAACTACAGCGGTTGTAAATGTACAAGATCTTGACTGTTAATCAATTAAAACGTACACTATGGAATTGTATAAGTAAACAGTTTTCATTAACATCGTACACAAAAACCTACAATTTGCTCAGGAACGGAGAACTAAAGTGAAGCCATGTCTCAATATTTAAAACTGTTGATCAAGTCTATCTATAGGAATAACGTTACAGTTGTGTTGGAATTATGATATTTTTTAGTTATTTTAACGTTTTACGCCCTAGAAAAGCCGAAATGGTCTTATCTTAATTTTTTTAATACAAATTTGAAATTAAAATAAAATTAGTATTCTGCAACAAAGTATTTTTTCCAATTGACAGAAAATTAGGAGTTTTAGGATTGTTATCTCTGAGACCGAAGTTATAGTTGCACCACTGATTAATTGCGGTAAACACTTAAAATCCCAAACTTATAAAAAATATGATCCAACATTAAAATCTTCTATCTAGTAAAAATTCATGTCAGACCTTTTAAATTTCTGCTCTTATTCTTACACTTAACACGACGCGGGTATTATGTATTCATTATGAATGTGAGTAAAGGGTGCATGAATGGTAGTGAAAATAATGGATTTTTTCGGTACACTAGAGTAAACCGCACGAAAATGGACCGATGAGGTTTTGGACAGCTGGTCCTCCCTCACCCCTCTTGCCCAGCAGTGTTGCCATTTTTCATTTAGCATATCAGCTGACGTAACCACATGCTATAATAGAATAAGGTGATTTGGCAACACCGCACTGACTCATCGGACCATGTTCACGCGGTTTACTCTAATGTGAAATCACCTGTTATCGTTTTATGGTATACCACCTGCGAAAAATCATCATGTTTGTTATGTAATAAGAATGTATATTACCGAAATTGAGAATGTTTAAGAGTACTACTAAAACCTAACTTGTTACAAATTGTTTTTACATATATGTTTGTGTTGGCTAACATTTTTTTTATTTTACCAGTACTGTGTATACAAACAAATATTTGTTATTGTTTCAAAAGGCATAACCTAATTTGGTATGTTTTTGTAACTGTAAAAAAGGTGTATTACTTACTTATTGTTTTGTATTTTTTAACAGATTGTAAATACAATATCAAGTTTAAATAATATTTTAATGTCTGTTTTTATTAAAACGTAATGAACTAGTATTTGTAGTGCAGCGAAAATTATTTTTCGAAATAAGAGCAAAAATGGTTTGCGTATTATTCTCTACCGTACTTAAAGTGCTTGATAAATCTCGCATTAAAGACATCTAGTTTCGAATATTAAATAACCACTTTTCGACTCTTGTTATGAAATCTATATGAATAAAATTAGAGTTTTGTCAGTACAATGCTCAGAATTATTCATTTTTTAGTTATTTTTACTTTTCGTGCGTTAGAAAAGCCAAAACCGGTCTTCTCTCAATTTTTGTCGTTTTGTCTGTGACGCTCCAAGAGGCATTTTACGCCGTCTTCTCCGAAAGAACGGGAGAACTGATTACAATGAAACTTATTTCATGTGTTCTCTACATTCCAGAGAAGGTTTGTAAATCGTTTAAATCGCCCGCTGCCCCTTGAAAAGTAAATAACGAGCATTTAAAACCCCACTTTTACGCGATATTACTCTCATTTTGATTCAGTTTTCAATGAATAACCAACTGGTAATAATCAGCTGTCTTTTTAGTTTAAAGATTTAATATAAATAAAAACAAACAGCTGTCAAATCAATATTAGTTAGTTTATATTGGTCATTGATTTTAAACCCATTTCGAAATCATACTATATTAAAAAGCTATTTTAACGTATAACTAATTATAATAATTGTATAAATGTTATAATCTACTTAATTGTAAAGTAATGCTAAATAATTAACCGGGTATTGATTAATTTTCTTTTTATTGATTTGTTTAGGATTTCAGGTTGACATTTTGGTATGATGATCTTTCTTTTTTAAACTGAATCCTACAACCCGTACAACGGGCTTACTGCTATTATATACTATTAGTATGACTTAACGTTGAGGAGAAAAGTTCACAAAAAACACAGGCAAAAACGATCGACTGGCAAAGATCGGCTGATTCATTTGCCAGGATCATTTACAACTTTGGGTCTAATTAGAACAATCACAAAATGTGATGAAGGTTTTTCTTAGGATCAGCGATCCTCAGATTATAAACCAATGAATCACCAAGCCAGTTGGAGAGAAGTTCCCTGAAAAAAGAAGAAAGAAGTAAGCTGTTTATGCAACCATCTAACAAAAGGGATGATTTAACTTCATTTAAATGAAACATCAATCAGTCACAGTCTTTGTCAAACAATTGAAACCTCCCGACAAAAGATGTTTTTGTTCTCTGGGATTCACAATTGTTTTTGCTTTTGTCCTATTTGCTCAATACACAGTAAATTTTTCCGAGGAATATTTTTGTTCCAGGAAATCTATTTTTCAAACTGTTTGTAACGGTGCAGAAAGATTATCAACTTGCAAGTTGTTAGGCTAGTTACCAACACAATTAAAGAAATATGAATAACTATTAGAATTATTCACAGGATAATAGTCTACATAAAACGACTGGACTATTAATATTTATACGGTGTTTTTATGACTTTAATTTTTTAAATCTGATATTGCAATTTCTCAAATTCACAAGTATTAGATTTGAAATATAATAACAATCAAAATGTGAAATTCTCATTCTGTACACAAAACAACAGGGTTAAACAATTTTTCAATCCTGGGATTGGGAATATTGGAATAGGAATAATCAAGTCGATAAGTCAATGATAAAATAAACCATATTCTATAATGGCAACTTGGATTAGGCCACCAGGTTTTACCTAGGTTTTCCCTTTGTGTAAATGTTTTATATAGTTTTTTTACCTTTACTGCCTGTAAATCTAAAATATATTTACTCTCCCGATGTACATTTCGCTACTTTGTGTAGCATCATCACAGCGTAAAATTTTTGAGTGTGAATAAATAATATTTCTATCTATTGTTCAAATTTCATATGTTTAATATTTTCATGAATGTTGTGTAGTTGTGTTTTAAATTGTGTTAGTAATTTTTAATAGTATTGAATTTAAATAGACTTCTTTCTTGTTTAATAAATTGATGTTACTAAAATTCTGGATGTGTTTGTATATTTTGTAGCTCTCTTGAACTTTTGCAATTGATTTTGATTTTATTTTGTGGGTGTCATTGTCTTTAAGGCGTTTCGCTACTATTGAGGTGGGATTTTGTGGTGGCTGGTGTTGTGTTCTTTGAATCTTTGAAAGAAGGATCGATTAGTGTACCCTATATATTGTTTGCTGCATGTAGATTTTCAAGTGATTTTGTAGACACCTTTCTTATTTCCAGGATTTTGGTTGTGATTGATGATTTTGTAGTTGGGTATTTTGTTAGTTTTCACTCTGTATGCCGGGGTATATCCTTTTACTTTCTCCCCTTATACATAGTATATGGAGAAAGTATTGTTTTCGTCAAAATTTTCGAATTTGAGTTGAGGGTGGATATATCCGTTTTGGGGTCCCCTGAATCCAAAAAAGTGGGTTTTGGCGTGATGTCTGTCCGTCCGTGTGTCTGTCTGTGTGTGTGTGTGTGTGTGTGTGTGTGTGTGTGTGTGTGTGTGTGTGTGTGTGTCTGGATGTGTACAGTGCCACAGCCTACCCCGTTTGTCCGATTTAGATGAAATTTGGCATGTATATATATAGTCACCGTATCTCCAGGCGTTTTTTTTCATTTTTTTTTAATTTTTGATTTTTAAGGGTAGTTCACCCCTAAAAACCCTTAAAAACGCGAAAAATCCAATTTTCTCAAAAATGGCTCTAACGATTTTGATTAAAATTTGATAGTTTATAGTGCACAGAGCACTAAATAATTTGACACCACCCGCATGTTTGTAAAAATGACGGTTCAAAAGTTATGGGCTTTTAAATGTCAAATAAATCAAATTTTTAAATTTTCAGCGAAAACAATAAAAGTAAAGTATAACTTGACTGGTACCATTGAAACCAGCTTAAAAAACTAAACAAATTAGTATTTTGAATTATTTGTCTACGACTAACGGTTCCAGAGAAAAGTTAGATTTACTGTCCACGATAAACGCAGTACGTTGTCTGAAAGCGCCCAATGTTATTCTTATGGAAAATATAAAAAAATCAATTTCTTCCTTACTTTCCACCCGTTTTCCATGAAACTTGGTATGAAGAGTAAGGTCAAATCACTGAACAAAACCAGCTCAAAAAAGCTTGGTATTACCGTAGGGGGGGTTCCCCCCATACAATTTGAACAATCAATTATTAAATGATATTTAGAATTACTTTGTAGAACATGATAGTTTTATTACAGATTGTCTTTTTTAAATTTACTTAAGGGAGAAAGTATGTGTCAGTTCACTGGTACCGTTTATTTTTTATATTTTCCCAATGTTCTCTGTGGTTTTGTCTGTATAGTTTAAGGTGATATATTTAGGTTTGGTATCGGTGGAAGAGTTTTCAAGGTCGTGGGATTCTTTTCTAGTTATTATACTGGGTTTGTTCTTGTTTTTTATCACTAAATCTATGATTGATGAGTTGTATCAATTTTTATGAGCTATTGTTTTTATTATTTGTTATTCTTTGTTGTACAACTTGAATTTAACAAATAATTCATTTTACTTAACCTTAAAATATTTTTACATGTAAAAATTTAATGCGTGTACCTTATGTTGCTATAGCTATTTAAAACGATCTAAATTATACTAAAAAAGCAAAATTAGTACAGAGCTGTATTTAGATTTCAATTATAATATTTTATTATAAAAGGTCTCATTATCCGGAAGAAAACAGAAGTCAAGATGCTAGAAAGGCAATTAGTTTTACAAAGCCAGCCAAACGTAAACTAATTCCATCTCTTGGTCCTCGTCAAAAAATTAATAAGGAAAAAATCATTTGCATTCGTAAAGTATTGTCAACAAAATCATAAAGACTTTGTGTTGACCCATGACTTCCTTTTACAATCACAGGCCGTTTCACTATTAACATTATACTATCCAATTACTCACGACATGGCATATTAAACACTAGCTGACCCGGCGAACTTCGTAACGCCTGACAGTGACAGTAAATACATGTTAATTTTAAGATTGGCCATGTTCTGAAGTCGAAGAGCATTACAGCTTCATTGTGCAAGGTTATATATTCTGGGTCGCGGCATAGTGAATAACACGAATAAAACGATAAGACATATTAATAACACTCCCATTAAAACGAATAAATGTGAGTAGATTTATTCACAATTTTAAAATCCAATCCAAACCCAAACCAAATCTAACTGCAATACGGCTTTTATAAGGAAAGATATACAACAGCTGATTATTATAATAAACGTAATACATAAACATTGCAATTATTTTTTATTTGGCCAACATACAAACAAGTGACTTTTAATCAGACAGAAAATAAAAAATATATAAATACATAATCCCCCAAAACCGTAAACTACGAACGTGACAAATAAAGCTGTTCATTTTGTACAGCACATATTTACTTCATAGTTTTACATTAATGAATGATTCAGATGGCATTGGATAGTAAAGCATATTGCTAATGGAAAGTAAACCAGTCAGCTGTAGCTAAGAAATCAGATGTTTCAATGGTAGAAAATTTGTAAACAAACTTACTCTCCATAAGGTTAAAATTAGATATTTAAAACGCAATAAAATGGAAAGTTACGGGGTTTTCGAAAATATTTTTTTACTAAAACCTTCCGGGACACATATAGAGCAACTTCCTAAAATTTCATGGTGATCGGATGAGTAGTTTGGCAACGCATAAAGGACATACAGACAGACATACATACATACATTCAATTTTATATATAGAGACTAGCTTCTGTTCAATAATCAAATCCAACTATTTGAAGATATTTTTATCAACTGACTCATAATCTTCATAATTGCTAAAACGTCTTTCATATTAAATTTATTACACAACATGAAAAATGGCAAAGGAACGCGAAAACGAGCATCATCAATCAAAACATTATGAAGGACGTTCGTGGCAATCTGTCTTGCGCTTTGTTAAATTGGACAAGGGATAATGATATGCAATCTGCTTACGTTAATCCGGCTTCAGATTTGCTAGCGTCTTTCTCGAATACATAACACAACTTGGTAATCTACACAAAAATGTCCACATAGCAGCAGTCCTGCGTAATCATCGGATATCGTTGATTGTGAAATTGCTTGTAACGATACAAACATAAGACATTGTAAGATGCATCATTATATTTATTCTCCATCAAAATTACATGGAAAATGAATTGAAGTCATGAGGAATTTGAAAATTAAGATTTTTTTTACAAAGAGCTTAGTAGAGCATAGCTAAATTAAACTGTAACTTATACCAAATGTACTGTATGGTGAAAGCTATTACCATGGCCTTTGTGGCAACACCTAGTCCCGAGGCAAAATTTTATTTTATCTGTAGCTCCAATATTAATCTTATGGAAAAAAGTAAATATTTATAAGTGGCCTATTACTTTAAATATTGTGATACTACGTGGTATACAGCTTTGTTAACCACGGGTTGTAGTGTTAACTATAATTGTCTAATAATTTTAAATCTGAATATATAAAAAAAACTTCTGTACTTTTGTTTATAATTGAACTCCTTCAACTGGACCAATTCTGATGAAATCTTTTGTATGTATTCAAGGGGTGTTTGGGAATGGTTTAGATTCACAATTGGTTCAAATTGGCTCCACAGTAGAGGGCATAAAAGGGCGCAGTGTCAATTTATATAAATTTAGTGTTTAGAAAATTGACAGCTGTGAGTAAATCGTTTTTAAAGTTGCTTCAAACTGTCATTTGTTCAAATGTCAACAATTATAAATGTGCTTTATAATTGTTAACATTTTTGTGATTGTTAATTTTGTAAATACTAAATTTATAGAACCTAACACTGAACCCTTTTTGCCCTCCACTATGTCGAAGCCCTCAGGACAGATTTGGTCCAAACCAACAGAAACCATCCCGGAATCATATCTAATAATGCCTGAAAGTTTCATTAATCTCTCAAATCGATTTTGGAGTCTATAGGCAACATAAAAAATTGCATACATACTTCTCTTTTATATATTGAGATTTAATACCCCTGTCGCAGCAGACCTGCATACTCAGCGAATTTCCAAATCAATAATATAATAATAATAATGATGATATATGACAAGCTTGATCAAACAACTGTTGATAAATATGAGTTATTTGCCTATTCTCCATAAGAGTATTCAAGTTTGCTGCTGTGAGGAACATTGAAATTAGACATTTCTAGCATAAAAAAAATTATTTTGATAATTTATACCAAGTTTCATAAACATCTGTCCATAAATAAAGGAGTTTGCCTATTCTCTAAATGATTAACATGGGAAAAGAGTATGCAGATTAGCTGCCATGATTTTTTTCTGAGGGGAAATGCCCTAATGCACCATTAGGGCAAGGGAAGGAGAATGGTACACTCCCCGGTGTATGGGACTCGCACCCAACTAAAACCTCAGGCTGTTGACCACTTCGGAATGACCTATTGAGGCATGAACCTCAAAAAGGAGCCTCTTATTTAAAGCTCAATGAGCAACCACTCCGATTTAGCCTTCTCAGGGAAGATCCAGGATGTTACGGAAGTTTCTTTTTCTTGAGGACTTTCTCCACAAAGGACATCTCAAGAGATGTCACCATTTTTTCTACTCCGGCGAAAATTCTCTGATCTCCAGCTGCCTTCTTAGAACTGCCCACTGATCACACCGGAAGAACATGTGGAAAGCGTCATCGTGGGCTCTATTTTCACTGTTCAATCAGGTGTTCCTCAGGGTTCGAATCTGGGTCCAGGTCTTTTTACTGTCTTGATCAATGACATGTGCAATTACATTAATTCAGCAAGAGCCCTTATGTTTGGGGATGATTTAAAGATATTTAAGCATATTAGGGCACAGTCCGATGTCGCTCATTTACAGTCTGACCTGAGCAGTGTTTTCCGTTGGAGTGAAGTGAATAAAATGCAATTTAATATTTCGAAATGTCAGCTAATGACGTTTTCTCGATCACAGGCTTTCATAAATAACAATTATTTCCTAAATGGGAAGTCTATTTCTAGAGTTGATAGAGTCAAAGATCTAGGTATTATAATTGATTTTCGTTTAATTTCCAAGTAAATTCATGCATATCTTCAGCAACTAAAATAATGGGATTTATAATCAGGCAAAGTTTTGATTTTACACATCCAGAATTGTTAGTTAAATTATACAAAGCCTTTGTGAGGTTGAGATTGGAGAGCGGAGCTGTTATATGGAATCCTGTTGACATAACTGAACGCAATGCGTTGGAAAGGGTGCAAAAGGGATTTTTACGATTTATCTATTTTAAATGTTTCAACATCTATACGTACACTGTTCCATATGATAGTCTGCTCAAGGTGTTTGAGTTCCTGAGTCTGGCTTCTAGGAGAACTCTATTGTGTTTGGCGTTCCTGTATAAAGTGGTGCATGGCGCGGCGGATGACCCTGCTAGCCGGGCGGACCTGTCATTCCGTGTTCCCAACTTTAATAGTAGGAGCAGACTTCTCTTTTCGCTTCCTCGATCCCGAACAAATGTGCATGCCTCGTCTCCCCTCTACCGTGTGATGAGGGATTATAATATTATTGTTGAAAAGGGCTGTGATTTAGACATATTTGGCAACACTCTAAATTGTTACAAGTCAAAATGTCAACATTTTCTACACAATTGATGCAACTGCAATTTAATTTTTTATTATGTTAAGTATTTATATCTTGTTATTTATTGTTATTGTTATTTGATATTTATTTATTATGTATAATTGATTGTTGTTCTTTAATTATTCATGATTGCGTTATTTATTGTTGTTATATTATTTATTATTGTGCATAGGCTATTTCTCAGAAAAAGAAATATTTCTATTTTATTTTATTATTATTTATGTATTACGAGCTATTATTTTTTATTTCTATTTCTATTTTTTTTAAAAGGATGCTCTTTGTAAAATGGTTATCACCTTGTATAATAAATAAATTCCTTAATTCGTGGTTAAATTCTCTCATTTATTGAAGGTTTTTTTATAAAAACAACGAGTGCAAGACAACCAATGCTGGAGGACGTGGCTTTATGTCAACCGAATATGAGTAGATTTCATTTTTCAAAAGATTACCAGGACTTGTATCCACATATCTGTGTTGAGCAGTAATCATTCCTAGTTGTTGCTAGTTTTCACACTTTCACATTTGAAGTTCCTTTTTTGAGATACAATAAACAAGAAAAATTTAATTAACTGAAATTATTAGTTATATAACATAACTCGTAAATTTGACTGTTTAGTGAGGTTATTGATGTATTCAGGGGGGGTCTATGACGCAGACTGCGTCATTGAAATTCTTGGGGGGGGGGTTCCAAACAATTTTTTTGAAGGGGGGTAAAACGGATTTTAACGGTGTTTAACGTAAAAAATATGAAAAATATAGGATATTGAAAAATATATTACATCACTAGATAGAACGTAAATAATAAGAACGTAGTATTAATTTAAACATAGTTTGTTTTTCTATCTCAAAATAAATAAATGGCAATGACAGTGCTCGAATATTGTCCGTGATAAGGCGGCAGCGGAAGGTCCGGCGAGTTTCGGAAGTACTCGATTATCTTTGGGAGTCGTGATGGTGGTCATACGACAGACACAAGCTGCGCGTTTAGGTTATGTGATCGCTGCCCTTGCGTCTCTGTATTTTTTACCCTTTCCATCTCAAAACTAATATTACCACTGAGTTGTGATGAAAAGTTTGTTAAATTTTGTAATGTTTTTACACTATTAAAATGCCCAAAAAGAGAAACTTTTTAAGTACCTATGAATGTTTAGAGTTTTTTTGCAATGGAACACTGTAAAAAGAAGGTCAAACAACAGTTGGAAGTGAAATATAAAGTTATTGAGTTTAAATGCAGCGACAAAGCAAGATGGAACCCTATTTAAAAAATCTTCTTTTAGTTTTAGATCAAATAAGTGGTGCTTACGAGTATTATTTACACCTTTTTTATGGTATGAGGTACCAACTTACAAGGGGGGGGCTGGTTCTAAGTTTGGGGGGGTGCTTCATGAAGCTTGGGGTGGTGGGCACCCCTGATGTATTCCTCATTGCAAAAGCTAGATTTAATTAGACCTTAAGCCCTAATAATTTTGTTTCATGATAGTTTAGTAACAAATATTTATTTATTATATACGAGTATATTTGGATTGTTTATTGGGAATAAAACATTACAGTTACAACTGACTCATATTAACCAAGAGAAATTTTTTTAATCAAAACATGTTTTCCAAATTAGCTATAAAGTACGGGTAGTGACAGCACATACAACTTCAGTTACTTTTTTTGTGAAGGAAATACCTTTATTTAATTTATTTATTTTTTTCCTGACGGTAGGTTGCCAGGGTGGCAGAAACGAGATGGGCCCATTGGTGGCAAATTTGTAAAGCCTTCCCTGCCTGTTATGGCTGTCCCTCTTAGATTAGATTAGATCATTGAAATGTCAACCATACTACAATGTAGGTATTTTAAGCCAAGTATGAATGAGGATTGAGTATAGGATGATTGTGGCGCGATCTTGTAGTCTTGTTACTGTCTAAGGCTGACATGTTCCTTAGACAGGACTGTTAATTAATAGCCCAACAGTCAATGGCATATCAAAGGGACCTACAGTTTAACGTGGAATCCAAACCACAGCCTCTGAATTACGAATTGGTCTAATTATGAGGATAGTCTATGCGGATTAACGTAGTATTCAATAGTGCGGACGTTAATCCACACAAGAGAACAATACATCCACCGACCATCTCTCACAACTATCCACAATTCGTGACCTCCAAGTAGCTGGATTACAGGACGTCGCCACCGTCTTCTGAAAGTCTCAGTTGACATCACTGTCAATTCAAGTATTGTTTATGAGTAGCTCTTTCTATAGTTTATACAGAGCTGGTTAAAAAGAGATGTAGAGATTATTAGTATAATAAAATGCTGCAAACCTTTGTAAAAGATATTTCACTAATAATATTTATTAGGAACTTAATTACACATAACTTTTAACATGGTAAAAATGTATCAGAAACATGTTTTAAAAAACACAGTTAAATGTGTTTTTTGTTTGTTTTAGAAATATAATAATAGGACTCATTCTATAAATGCCACCAATCTCATGGAATAACAATGAATATTAAAATAATTGATGTAGGCCTAATGCAATTTACAAATTATAGGTACTAACTAACTGCTGCTACACTGAGACCACACTAGCAGGCCTATGAATAACAACACAGTAAAAAAGTAAAAATTATAATACAATTTAAATTTACAGAGAGTGTTGTAACAGTCTAGATGCTGTTGTCAACCGGTGGTGCCATCTGGCGGTTGTCTGAGACCTCGTAGCTCAGCTCCATTTCGACGTCCTCGTCCTCCTCATCATGAGTGTCGCTCTCATCATCATCGTTGTCGTCTTCCTCCTCATCCTCTTCCTCCTCGTCTTGACACTGTATGGAAAAAAATATCCTTCAGAGTTCTCACAAAAGAATTAATATGTAAATTAAACATTTACATTAGAAAAACTTTTTTGGCCAACAAACTGATTAAATAAAGGAACACTAACTGCTCCACTTGGGGAAACCTTTATTGCATACAGTTTCTTTATTTTCAATACATCGTTAGCCTACGGTTTTTTTACCCTTGATGTAGAAATTTTCACTCTTCAAATGCTACAAAATTTTGGGAAATTCGCCTCTACAAAATCTTTGTACGCTAAGCAATTCACTACTTACATTAACAAAGCATGTTTATGACGTATATAGCACAAATACGAATATGTGACAAAATAAGACAGGAGTGGAGTGTCCACTCTTGATGGCAGAATAGCAGAATGGCATTGGCTTTAGCTGTTGACACTTTCAAGGTGATGTGATGGATTCACTGATTACATAGGTCTTGCATATAGCCTAGACCCAGTTTGGGATCGGAAAAAATAGTTATTGCCAGTTCCATGGGTTGAAGACCCAACAGGATTGCTGTTGTTAATTAGGTACAATGTTGATAACAAGTTAAAGTTTTCTTTAATCATTTTAATTTTATAAGATTTTTAATAATCGAGTTTTGAATGATCACTATTGCAACTATAGTGGTAACTAAGGGTTGAATTTAGCCAGCTTATTTAATACTAAAGGCGAAATTTCTCAGACCTGTGCTATGATTAAACATTAAGCAAAAATGTTCTATTCTTTCCCCAGCCAAATTATTTAGTTCTTTTCAGCTAGGAACAATACGTAAATGGTTGAAACAATATATCCAGCTGCCCAATACAAAGATGAATCAAAATAATTATTATATTTCATGGGAAAATATTTACTCCATGTGATATAAACTTTACTTCCTGTGTACCCAATCAATCCGACCTTGATGAAATCAATACAATGGAACCAAGTCTTGCCAATAGAAAGAACCAGCATTATGTAGTTTCCCTAGGAAATTTTTACAATATTGTAATTATTGATCTAAATACATTATAATCAGCTTGCACAGTCGACTATATTAGCATTTAATGTATATTCCAATTAACACTGTTCAACCAAGAACAGTAATTATTTTCGGGCAAAACTTGGAGCCTAATTTTAAAACAAGAACCTGGGGATCACTATATATGAAAAAGTTTTAAAGATCAATATAATTAATGATACACTGGAATTCTGATTATCCAAATCAAATCCAAATCACTTTTAGGAGAGTGAAAGGATGAAAATTCAAGAAACTGTGATACATGCAACTAGACGCCTTAGCGTTGCGAAGCAACTAGGTTGACACTACAATAAGGTGCAGCTGTGTCTTTGCTACTATTATGTATTGCACATGATTTTATCCATGAAATGCTAACATTTTTAGTTTACAACCAATGTATATTCAATCATTCTAATTTGTGACAGTCAAAATTTTTAAATCTTTCCTAATTAAATAGTATAATCGGGGTTCTACTATGGTTACAATGTTACAACAAGTATGGCATAATATTGGCTAAAAGAAAAAGTTAACTATTCCTCAAGTTATACTTGATTTTATGCCACATATGAACGAATAGTTGCAAGTAAATCGTGAAGCTAAATTTGATTTATTATAGTTACCTCAGAGGCAGTTTTCCCAATTGGCGCCAAATCACAATCACGCTGGCTGATGCTGTTAAGCTGAAACAATTAAACACTTAAATATTTACAGCTTTACTGTCTCCATTGCAAGGTAAATTCTAAATTGAGATTAAATTATGATAATAGGTAGGGGGCCTAGTAGAAACTGCAACTAACTAGTATTTGACTAGTAGTAGGCCTCATTCATATCCATATCCACCGACCATCGCTCACAACTATCCACAATTCGTGACATCCTAGTAGCTGGATTACAGGACGTGCCACCGTCCCAGTCAAATATTTCATTCTCTTTAATTTTTACTGAAACACTGAAATTTAGAGGGAAACTTGTCTCTCCACTAGTTGACAACTGGAATTAGTCTCTGCTTTTTGTAGGAAAATCAATTGATTGCTACAACTTCTGCAAAACTTTGGTGTAAATGTGGCTTAATGGTTGAGCTTCCTGAGATGCATGTTAGTGTTTCCTTGGCTCCTAATATTTGATGCCTTATCACCATTCTCACTGGTAACTGCCGAAATCTATACGGTAGTTTTCAACAAGGTTTTATTTTCATCCAGTTAAGAATTAAACATAGGCCTAACATAAAAAATAAACAAATTCAAATTAGTAACTGGATGCCTCAAAGGCTTGCCTTTTAATATGCCAAACTAGAGCCATTTGTTATTGGGCTATTAATTAATTAGTGCCTACCTATCTAACAATATGTATCAAGTAACATACATAGTACATTAGGTACATGTACCTGACACACAGATACATAGTACATTAGGTATATAGTAAATTACATAGTATCAAGCCCAAATTATCGTATGTCCCCTTTCAATAAAAAATGCACCAGTCTTCCATAAACAAAAAACACACCATAACATATCCTTACCCATGCCTGATGTTCTTGTTCCAACTGAACTAATTCACTTTCATCATTCCTTGGTTTGTCAATACTAAACCACAGTGGATCTACAATTTTCGGAGATAAAGTTGGAAATAATGGTATTGACATTTTGAAGTACCACAATCTTACTCAATAAGCATCCACATAACACTTCAAGAACACTGAATGAAAATTTCAGAAGTAAATATGCATAAGTCCACTCCACTGTACAATTTACACTAATTTAGAATTGTAAATTATGTATTTAATGTAAACATTTAATTACTGATGAATATTATTAAAATAAGAATCTAATCTAAGAGGAATTAAAATATTGAATATACTAATAATAGGTAATTGGAATTTACTGACACTTTGAGTTTGACAGAAAATTAATGTATTTTTTTCGCATACAGCATTCAGGCAAAGAGGATGAGTAAACATCGATAATATAATTTGAAAGGTTATAAACATAGTTATAACAGGGACGAACGGATTATAAACATAAAATTAATATTACATAATTATATCGGCTATGATATCAAATGAAATATTTCCTTATTGCATCGTGGAGGATGCGTGTATGATGTTAGAATACTAATCATATATAGTTATTGATAATTTAATGAATACTTATTTGTCGTTAAAAAATTATTTGCCATTATAGTCAATAGGCATTGTCAATAATATAATACAGTTGCAAAAAAAATTGCATTTCACAATCAATTAAAATATACTAAGGCTGCAAAATAAATAAGATTGCCAACTATCACAACATGCAGTAACTAGTAAACTACATCCTAAGGCAATAGCGGACTAAATAAATATTTTCATTATAAATATAGGCTATATCACACCATGCACTAACAATAATCAAGAATCTTTATTTCCACACAGACATACAGTGTATGCATTTGGACACGTCAAAGATTTGGAAAAATTTTGTGGAACTAAAATAAGTCAAATGCAACGAGTTACAGCATTAAAAATAGCGAAAAATTTTAATTTTGGATTGGGGTGGAAAAATCACTTTGTGTTGTAAAAAAGGTTGTCGAACAGCCATTACAAAATCTTTAGTTTTAAAGTATTAAATGGGGACTTAAGAATGTTTTGAGCAGTTTGTTAAGACATTTTAACCCTAAACTCTCATAGCATTCTTTAAACTTAGTTTCCCCTAAAAGTATATAAGGTTTATGAATTCTAAAATTGTTCCTTTTGTTTAAATTATGCATATAATTTCTTCTAGGAATATGAGATTTATATTTTTTAAACTAAGTGAACAAAATATTAAAAATATATAAATTAATGGTGGTTATAATTAATTCTTAAAGTAATAAAAATAGTGCGGCGGTGATTTTGTGGAGTATCCTTAACCATAATTTTCATAACCTTTTTCGTATTAACAGCACATCCTTAATGTGAACTTCTGAACACGAAATGTTAAACTTTCTTTTAGTGTGTTGTATGATTATTTGTGTGTTTATATTTTTGTTGTATAATTGCATACATTACCATAGGCTTTACAATTGTCAATAAAAGATCAAAAATATAACAAAAGTTTACCTAGTCATTTGTCTTATTCATTGCCTTTGTTGTCGTGTGAATGCTGTAACTGTAATATTTCTCTATGTGGTTTAAGAGTGAAGCAAGTATTTTCGCCTGGGAGACTGG
Source organism: Nephotettix cincticeps (assembly GCA_023375725.1). Classification (NCBI taxonomy): domain Eukaryota; kingdom Metazoa; phylum Arthropoda; class Insecta; order Hemiptera; family Cicadellidae; genus Nephotettix; species Nephotettix cincticeps. The sequence continues at coordinate 63,151,159 of CM041788.1, forward strand.
AACATGGAACTGTAGAGTTTTAGAGTTTTAAGTTTTGTGCATTTGGCACTTTTCTTTAGAGTCGGTTACTACTGTATAACACTTTAATATGTTACATGGTGTGGTTATAGTTCATTCGTTGTCATGTTGAGTTCATTTCACCGATAATACTCTTATATTTAAATGAAAGAATGTGATTATCCTTACATTTGTATTTTTAACTACTTCTGTTTTTTTTCTATTGAAGTCCATAAGTTAAGAGATTATTTGACTGGTGATTTTTAAGTTTCTTTTGTCAACATTCAGTACGTAGGCTACATGGCATCAATAAATGATTCACGAATTTTAGTTATTATCCTAAATCACATTCAATAATATCGGTTAATTTTATTCGTGATAGATTCTAATATTTTGAGGTTGTACTGATAAGTTGATATTTACAATTGGAAAAATCTCCTTAATAACTTGAGGTTCTAAGCATTTTTCAATTAAGTCTTGGTCACTGTGAGTGTTTTAATACATACAGTGCAGACATATAAACATCAGAATAGATTTTTAAAATGATGCACCAAGTGTTAAAAGCTTTTCCAGACGATAAACCCATCACAGGGATTTGTATGGTGGAAGATTCTTCTAAATGTCCTCCTGGCTTTAGTGTTGTAAGTAGAAATATCCAGGTCTTTCTTTATTCTATAGCCTCTCTAACTTAAAATGCTTACCTAAGCCTAGGCTATTTGATATAAATATTGATTTCTTTAGAGTAGTAGTAGTAGTAAATGCTAACTTTAGTTTGCATTGTAAGTTGGTATTTTCACTACCGGTAAACTATTTGTAAAAATTTAAATTTTATTGTGATTTACAATCTTAACCTGCCATCGGTAGCGTTGTTAGGCGGCACCTAACAAAATAAGTTGTCCTACAGAAATTTTTGTTATTTTTAATTCTAGGTATTCTCAAGTGAGTATATAAGACGCCATTTCAGCCCTTCAAAATAATGAGTACTGTGCATGCGCCGCCTATTCAGGAGAGGAGGAAGGGCACAGTGTCACGGTCGTTAGACGGCACCTTGCTACGATACCGACCGTGTCGTTGCTAGTGTTAGGTGCCATCTAGCCTCAATACCTTTTGTGTAACTGTTTTCGCTTAGGCCTATTCCAAAAAATTGTAAGTTTTAGTTTATGTGAGTTAGTGACTCAAAATGGCTAGAAAGCCAAGTGATTGTGTTGTTTTGAGTTGGTTAGAAGAAGACAAAGAGTCTGATGTGGTTACTGATGACGCCCAAGGGTTCGCTTCTGGCTGCGGTAGCGATGCTCCTTGATACTCATTTTGTAATCCCGTCATTGTTTTTAGACGTTTCTGGGAGAAAACCTAGATGTGAGTATTGCCCAGTAAGGAAAAATAGATTTACTCCAGCCCACTGTGATAACTGCAGAAAACCAATTTGTAAAGAACATACTGGACTTACTAAATTCGTATGCAGTGAATGTGTAAACCAAGAAAATAATGAGTAAAATGACAGGAATGTAAATGTAATAAAAAGCAGATTTTCCTTCCACTTTGAATTATTTGTAAAGTTTATTCCTAAACTTGGTATTACAATAGGCTTACTTATTATGTAATATGTACATACATATTACGCTATTATAATGTGTATGTACACATACTAAACAGACACTAGAAACACCAGAATATTAAAACAGTTATTCATTAATACATTTAAAAGTGTTTACTGTTCATATGTGCTAAAATCATCAGTCAGATGTTAGGCAGTGCCTATACACGCTACCCCTCGCGGAACCAGACGATACTGTACCGACGGTGGGTCAAATTAAAAATGATTCACTTAAAATTGTTTTTCATCTATAAAAAGGATATAAGTTACCGAGTTGTAATATTTGGTATATTTGTTTATATATGGTGTGCTATCATAATTTTACATTGAATGTAACAAAGATGGCTCTGAACAATATAGCCATAAGTAAGAACCTTTACATGCACATGTAGGTCTCCTTGTATTCTCCATGCTTAAAAACCTGACTAAATTTTACATAGCGATAGGTGATAGATCTTGGTTAACTAAACATTTTCAATGTAAGACTTCTGGTTGTTTATTCAGGTCTCTCGTACTCATGACCAAGACTCTGATGCTGATCTATGGAAGGAAACAAATTTCTTCGGTCGTAAAGTAACCCGCTACATATGCTTTAGTAAAACTGAGGGAATTGCTGATTATGTTGTTGAAAATGTTGGAGTTATAAATGAAAAAGAAACACCACCTGATGGTTACTGTCTCATTCCCAGGACTATTGATTCTGGTGAGTCTTATTCACCAAATAAAGGTTTTTTTATGTTATGAATTTCTTGTTATTTTGGTCTTTTAACTGCAGGGGTTTTTTTAATAAGCCCTATACTTTTTGCAACCTATTGCTGTTTTTTGGTTTTATAAGAACTGTCTTTTCAACTTCAACATCTTATCAATTTACAATTGAGTCTTCTTTTTACGATTGAGGATAGGCCTATATAAACATGTCAAAACATTCTTTTTAATATTAAGTTTGTGTGTGTGTTAATTAATTCAATAATGTTGTCAGGATATTTTCAGATAACTATGATAAGTTTTTAAAAGTTTGTGGAGTCCTAAATTATCAATCACAGAAACTCAAAGAAACATCACTTTATGCAGTTAGTTTGCACAACAACCTAACATGGACTATGTTTGTTTGTTAAGTTTACCTACATGTTGTGCCTGTAAGCTGTGGGCGAATAAATTTTTATACTGACTTTCATTAAATGGGACTGTGATACCGAGGTGGGAAATGAGAATCTAAATTTGGTTTATCCCTGCTAATATCTCTGACAATTGATCAAAAACAGCTTTTCAAATTATATAATGAGGTTGTGGGAGGTACCAAATTATATGTCAGTGAATTATTCAATCGACCTTTAGGCCTTTTACTTATGCAAGTAAAAGAAAGCCCCTACTGCATGTAATAATAGGTAAATGATGATCATTAGATGCAAATTATGAGCCTGCACATATATTTTATGTCTAATAAAAAATCAAATAAATTGCAGAACAAAGAGCCTGGCGGAAAAGACAAATTTGTTATAGACTAACTAGGCGAAATCTCGCGCTCTCAGCTATCACAGACATCATCTTGCTCGGCCGAGCAAAGAAAGCGCCAGAGGGTTTCTCACTCGCAGGGTATGTAGAAAATATGTTGGCAAGGATTACTTTTAAGAATATCTATTATGTGTAGGAGTTATCATTGAAAACTGGTCATGTCCACTGAATAACACCTCTGCCATGGCTTTAAACTTATCAACTGAAAAATTAATTATGACCTATGTATTTCTTTGGTTTTTCCACTTGTATCTACACTCTAGTGACATGAAAATATTGGACATATGGTGACAGCATCTTTTGTCTTTTGCCCGCCAATGTAAACTTCAGATCTGTGCATGATTTAAACTGGGATTAAAACTGATTAGCAACACTAGAGACCAACTTGGCACATCGCTGCCTAAAGCTCAAAATCTGTCATGCCACCAGCTGAGCCTAAGACTCACCAGTGAACACCATGTGGTGTAAGTTGATGTTTTTTAATGGTCAATAAATAATTTTAAAATAATCAACAAAACTAGTTATTACAAATTAATGGGACCTTAAATGAATAACATAGCTGTTTAATTGGAATAGTGGCATCTGTAGTTTAAAAGGATTTTCAAATAATCTACTATAAAATTCATAAAAGATTTATTATTGTCAGCCTATTTTTAACTGTTTCAACTGTTTCAGAGATGTCAACGGAGTAGCCGTTTGCTTCAAGACTGGTCCAGTTAAGCAGGAACCCCCCTCCACTGCCCCACTCCTTGGATACAGGTACAGTGGAACTTGGATAATTCGAACTTCTGTAATTCGAAAACTTCTTTATTTCGAAGTTTTGTCTTGGTCCCTAGAATTTTATATAAAAACAATGTTAAAATATCTTGGTTAATTCGAATAATATTTTGGATAGTTCGAAGTTTTTATAGGGAAATCTATAGTGTGTGTATAAGTGAACCAGTCATTGTGTGCGATTTTTTCAGGAAACTACGTTCGGGCTTCCTGTCCTCAGACTATTTTTAGCTAGATCAACGCGCCCACCCCACTCACTAGTCCACTACTGCTCATAAATCACAACATTGACATCTGTGGGTATCATCGGTGGTGGTTTGTTCCGATATTCGTTGTCTGCTTTCATGTTAACACGTCGTGTGTATGATGACTTCGTCAAAGCGAACCTACAAATCTCTGACGTTGCAAGAATAAATAGCGGCGATCAAGAAGGTAGAGAAGGGATTTGAAAAAGTTTGTAATAGCTAGTTCCGGGATCCCTCCCGAAACTAGCTATTACACATATTATTGACATTTAACAAAAATTAGGATTTTTAATCAATAATATCTTCATTAACCTAACTTTTTTAATATACAACGTTAAAACATGATGTTTGATTGTTTATTTCAACCACTTGCATAAACTTTTCTAATTCAAATTTTTGGATAATTCAAATTTTTTTCTGGTCCCTTGAGGTTCGAATTATCCAAGTTCTACTGTATTTTATTGGGCATATTTAACCCTCAAGGTACTACCCATAGGGGAGCGCGCTGGTCTAGGGGTTAGAGCGCGGGGCTTTGGTGCCCAAGGTCCCGGGTTCAAATCCCGTCAATCACCAATGGCTTTTCGCTATGTGATAATGCCGCAACCCACACAGGGGTGCGCAAAAAGCCGCTACGGCTGAAGTGCCTTGGGAGAAATCCGCCCCTTTCAGTAAAAAAAAAAAAAAAAAAAAAAAAAAAAAAGGTACTACCCGCCAAAATCTGGCAGCCTTTATTTGCATACGAGTGCCACTCACCCGAATTCACTGCCGCCCATTTAACTGGAAAAAATAACATGAGATCGATCAAAACCCACTTAAATTGTAGGTAGGCTATATCAAAATACTCATATTTTATTGGGCTACATGATTCAAAACCAAAACAGCCCCATATGGTCTGAATTGCCAATGGTCTGCATTGTATTTTGTCTGGTGTTGTTCGCCTGCGCTATCAATAGCACAGGATATCTTGGATTCAAACCCCTGTAAGAAATCCTGTAAATGTGATAAGATCAAAAATATTTATTTTTGTACATCAAATTTAATACTCTTCATGAAAATTATAACTTTATATAAGTAAGTATTCAAAACTAAATGTTTTGTGATCAATTTAATAAACTAGGCCTACTCCAAAATCTCTAAGTCATGTGGCACTGATCAAATTTTACAGGGCACCTAGAGGGTTAAACTCTTGTTATGACTAAATAAGCGAATTTATATCGAAAATTACCAAATGTTTTGAAATTAGAGTTAAACGTATTTCCAGTTTCAATAGGAGACAGCAGAATATACAGTACAACTTGGTTATTGCGGCCTCGGCTTTAACGTCAACTCGGATATAACGTCATTTATTTTTAGGTCCCGCCAAACTATAGGTATTTACATAGGTAAATCCTCGGATATATCGTCAGTAAATTCTAAAACCTCGTATATAACGTCAAGAAAATCGGGCCGAGATGAAGGCAACATATAGCTAAATAGAGAAAGTTCGGTCGGTGGTGCTACGTGAGGGCTGCGGCTATTGTTTAGTACATTCTATTTTTAGAAACGACATTTTATTGCTGTCTTAAACCACCCCAACCCCCTCCCCTATCCTATCCTATCCATCCCTCCCTATCTATCCGCTGTCGCCGTCATCAAGGTCAGTGTCAGTGACTCACGTCGCGTCAAAGCACTGTGATGCCGTTCGTACGTACCTACATTTCGTGTAGCTATCGTTAGTTCAGTGTACGTCTTTTACAGTTTGTTTTTCGTTATTTTAATTTACGAATACAGTCTTGAAAAATAATGGCAAGTGTTAAGAGAAAGGTATTGCCGAAGAAAAGGTGTGAGTTATAAGAGCGTGTGAGAAGGGACGTATCATAGCAGACGTGTGTTAGGGCTTGTTTTTTAAAATCGAACCAACAGTTGAATTCACCATGCCGAACTTCATTGCAATATTTTCAAATTCGATTTTTTATGTACTACAGAGTAGTTCAGTCAGCCATAAACATAAACTTTTATGTGTATTTCATTTACCAATTATTCAAATTACCTTCATTAAATGTCTTAATTTCACGTAAAAAATATGTTTCTTTATTTTTCCTCGGTTTTAAATTAAAATTATTATTAACTCTTTTATAACGTCACTCTGATATAGCGTCATTAATTGTGTGGTCCCTTCATTAACGTTATAACCAAGTTCCATTGTATATCTAGCACATCTTATGATAAATCTTTATGTGGGCAGGGATATCTATATGGGCAGATGAGTGGGTGTGATTACCTTATCTTCCCCTCACTACTCCTTTACATGACCCTAAGAGGGAGAATCAGTTAGCTGCATTCTGGTGTTAATGTTAACCATTTTTGCGAGCCTTGTCTATTGTACGCCGTCCGTCTTACTGTAGCCTATCAGTAGTCTAATTGTCTGGACACTTATACGCTGCGCGCCTTAAGCAGGTAATGTTATAAAACATTTTTTAGGTATTAGGCCTACAGTAACTACTCTCTTATCCGGATCCTCTAACATCATGAATGTGATTTTTAAAGAATGCAAAAATGTAAAACACCCTAGGAGGCCAATGTTTGTTATCCCAGTAGTAGCGAACGTGGTTTGTATGCCAGTTAATAACGCGCCTTAATCAAGAATCAATAGACCTCCCCACTACACCAGTCCCCTGAGGTCAACGCATTATTTTATTTAATATTTAATGGTGAATTTTGTGGATGCAATGCCAAAAAAGTGGTCCATTATATTGATATACAATAGCTAAATCACAATCGTTAGAATTTGTAAATTATTTTGCTATTGAAATTTTTTTCACAAAATGAGATATTACGGCAAAATCAATGTTTTTCTCTTGAATTGCAGATCTTAGTTTTAGAGCTATAGGCCTAATTACCGAAACAAAAACATAGTTCACGCAGAACAATAATATCAACTGTTTCCCGAAATTACGTAATGCTTTGTATTTTTAAATCTTATATTGTGATGAATTTTATCGATGCCTGAAATAATTTCAAAATTATACCGCAACTTCGGACCAGTGAATGCCTTCTTTCATTTTACAAGGAAAGAAGGTTCGCTACATTAGAATATAAAATGAAACCCAATGTAGGGACCTTAAGAAGACGTCTGGTAGTAATGAAGACGTAAGTGGAAATAGTGAACGTACTCAAGAAGATGCCTTTAAACGAAAAGAGTCATATCAGTCTGCAGATGAATTGCAGCAGATTGATGTTGCTTGTTATAAAGCCATTGTACATTTTACATACTAAAAAAATAATTTTATACTGAAAAGTCAAAGTAAACATTTTATTAGAGGTCAAATTAGTGAATGTGGAACTAGTGGAATGTGGAATTAGTGAATATTTTTTTTGAAATAGCCACGACACTTTAGTAATACCTTGTATACATTGTTTGAAAGTATACTTTATAAACAGTTTTCCTATTTCAGTTTAAACCCTTTGATAAATGGAGATGTCACACCAAGACCAGCTCCGCGAATTCCTACTTCGCTACACGATGAATCTCCTACTCACGACTACGAGAATCTGATTCGACCGACTCCGAAACGACCAGCTCCTCCTCCCCCTCCATCCCACCAGACCAACTACAGCACCATCGCCTCCTATCATGGTATTTCATATTTAAATAATTCCTGTTTTATATTGTTAAAACCTAAGCTAAAATACTTGTATAAGGTTTTTGACCACTGAAGGAAAAAGAGAGGTTTTCTTTTACCCAGTTTTATAACTGAAAGCCAGGGATAATTGAGTTTTATTATATGACCATGTATGCTTGAAAAGCTTAGGGTTAATTCTTCTCATACAACAGCTTTCACAAACAATCAACAATATGTGAAAATGAAATTTTGTTTTTACGATAATACTTTTATGTGTAAATTAACATGGCTCAAACGTTTAAGGTCAAAGGTTTAATACCGCTCATTGTAATGAGTGGAATTCCACTCATCACTATCACCCATTTAACACTTCACGGACTACGCCCTAATTGGGCGTAGTCCTCATATAAGAAATTTAAAAAATAAACTTTTTTTGTTACTGTGTTTATCACACTTGGATATTTGTAAATAGTTTAAATGAACTGTATTTATGCCATAAGTTATTAAAAAAAATACAACTTGAAAAAGTACCAAAAATAAAAATCTACATTAATAATCTGATGTTAATCTATAGTTTGAGTTCCTACTGTTCCGGCCTGCAGTCCGGGAAGGGTTGAATTCACACGTTTTCTTAGTTAATAATATTGATTTTTTCAGGTTTAGAAGGAATACCGTTCATATTGAATCCGAAACTTGTCAACAATCCAGCTTCAGTTAATGTGAGTAACTACCACATTTAAGTAGCATAGTATCAAGTTCTTCCTTGTTTTATTTGATTTTAGTACTAAAATTTTATTTGATTGATGTTTTCAACAGTAAAAAATACTCAAATCATCTATCAGTACAATTACAGTGTAAACACGTAAAAGACTCCTGTTGTGAATTTTCAAGACTTATTTAAGAATAGGTAGATGTGGTAACAATGACCTTGATAATTCGTTTGGCCCTTCTTTTAAGGTATTTGTAGGCTTCCTCATCATTCACATTCTAATACAGTGGAACTTGGATAATTCGAACTTCTGTGATTCTTTATTTCGAAGTTTTGACCTGGTCCCTAGAATTTTATATAAAAACAATTTTAAAATATCCTGTTTAGTTCGAATAATTATTTGAATAATTCGAATTTTTTTCAGCGTAAATCTATAAACAGAACAAGTCATTGTGTGCGATTTTTCGGGAAACGTCGTTCGGGCTTCCCGTCCGTAGACTATTATTTAGGTAGATCAATACGCGCGCCCCCGCCAACCCCTCACCAGCCCACTACTGCTCATAAATCACATCATTGATGGTGGTTTGTACTGATATTTGTCGTCTTTGTTTCGTGTTGGCATTTGTGATTTCGTCTGCGTTCATGTTAGCACGTCGTGTGTATGATGGCTTCGTCAAAGCGAACTTACAAATCTATGACGTTGCAAGAATAAATAGCGGCAATCAAGGAAGTAGGGAAGGGATTTAAGAAAAAGTTTGAAATAGCTCAAGTTTCGGGATCCCTCTAAACACATTATCGACATTTAACAAAAATTAGGATTTCTAATCAATAATGTCTTCATTAACCTAACTTTTTTTAATATACAATGTTAAAACATGATGTTTTATTTCAACCACTTGCAAAAACTTTTCTAATTCGAATTTTTGGATAATTCAATTTTTTTTCTGGTCCCTTGGGGTTCGAATTATCCAAGTTCTATTGTATTACAGAAAAAAACCTATACATAAGGGCTGACTTGGATGAAGAAACACCATGCTGATTGTGACAGTGTGGCCAGTCTGGGTGACATTACAGCAACTCACAGTGTTTGTACAGTTGTGGGTTATAACCAAAATTGTTTTTTTCAGATTGGAATACCGGCAGTAAAAGCAAGAACTCAGTTTGAATTAGATAATGAAGTAAGTTATTTTCTCTATTTTAATCGTAAAAGGATGCTTACAGTCTTTAGCTTATTTGTTATTAGTTATTGTTTGTTATTAGTCAATGTAAAAACATTGACTCCAGAACATTCCACAAAAAACTTTCTTACAACGTGTACTTTAGTTCAGCCTTCGTGCTTTTACTGTATAAAGTGCCCTCAACTCTTTTTTTCTTATTTTCCACTCTTCATCCTCTTGGATTGGATTGGTATTATAATGGAACGATAACATGTATTGTTCAAATGTGAAAAAACTACTCAGTTCATATAGTACGGTCTGTAGTAAAGGAATTCCAACTTGCCAGCCAACATGTAGAGTAACAAATATTTGGGGAAATTAAACCAGCTCGCATTGCTGGTTTCATGATGAAATCATTAGTCCAATGTATTCTTAACAAGCAGGTCTTTATCCTAGTTTTAAATTGTCAAATTATAATTGAAATTTCTTCCTGATTTTTTTAAGGCAAGTTCCCCACATCAGCAGCAATTTGGATGACTTGTGAACTCAACACATTGACTAGACTTCTCACTTTACTCAAATAATCATAATACTTTTGAATTATCAGTACAATCTTCAATAACTGTGCTAAACAAACTGTTAAAAAATGTATTTATCTGCCGTTGTAAGAAACCGGACAGTTAGATAAATAAATAAATCCAAACCCAGAGTTGAGTGATCAAGATTTTTATAATTAACTAGTATACATAAAACTAAAGGCCGGTTACAAGTGATAGTAATGTTTGGTTTGTTAGGGAGTCACTAAAGAAACCAAGGACTATTTTCCTAATTTATAAGAATAAACTAGTGATTTCAAAATAAAGACTTAACCCATTGGGGTAGGGTAGACACATGAGTTGGACTCGAGAAGCTGAGTGCGGACTGAATGCCAGACCACGAGTCTTTCATGCATGTGATCGGTAACTACACAGTATTTCTCCACGTAGTTTAACTTTTCCTGTCCTTTAAAAAACATGTACAAATTTTTGCTCAGTTGGCCAACCTATTGAGTAGTTTTAGCATTGTTTTGGTTTTTCAGCTGATGGATGTAAAAAATACTTTGAAGTATAGTAAAATGTATAATTTAGTTGCTTTCAAAGAATATTTTAATCAAAATATAGCCCCTGCTTTGAAAATAAAAAAATTTCTTACTTTACTTTAAACATTTTTTACTTTTGATAAAAATTATTTTTCAAAAATAAACATCAAATAAGTTAATATTATGCCCGAATACAATACCAGTAAATAAAAAAATATCCAATTATCTCATACACAAGCAATTTAAAGCAACCTTTCTCAAAACTCTACAAAAGGAACAGCTTTGAGCTGGCTGCAGTCTTTCCTGACAGGTAGAGAAGGTGATGGTGAATTCAGGAGCACAAAGTGGCTTTAGTAAAGTGGTTTCGGGAGTCCCTCAAGGCTCCATCCTGGGTCCCCTTCTTTTTCTTGTATATTGCAATGAACTTCCAAACCTAACATCCAATGCACAGATCTTGATGTATGCAGATGACACCTCCGTTGTCTCATCCAGCTCAAACAAATTTGAGCTATCCCAGAATCTGATTAATACTCTAGACAAAATAGACTCTTGGTGTGATGCAAATGACTTCAAATTGAATCAAACCAAAACTCAATTTATTAACTTCCACATCAATCACAGTAGAAATCCTCAATCAGACGATTCTTATCTTCCTGCTCACTTCAATGTGGTTGTCTCTACCAGATTTCTGGGCCTTGAAATTGACTCTACTTTTTCATGGCATCATCACGTTGAGTCTCTTCTTCCTCGGCTAAGTAAAGCCTACTATGCTCTGCTTTCCATTTCTCAATCTGTGGATTTCAAGGTCCAAAGGCAGGTATATTTTGCTTATTTCCATTCTCTAATTTCTTATGGTCTATTGTTCTGGGGAAATTCAGCCGAGGCAATCAAAGTTTTTAAGATGCAGAAAAGAGCCATCAGACTGCTTTCCGGTTCAGGTCCTAGAGATTCTTGTAGGCAAAAATTTAGGGATCTTCATATTCTTCCACTTCCATCTCTCTTTATTCTTCAGTGTCTACTATTTGTTAAATCAAACCTTCACAGATTTTTTTTCTAATAACCATCATCATCAATATTCCACTAGAAATGCAGCAGTTTTGCAATACCCTATCCACAAAACAACTTTCTTCGAAAACTCACCATCATATTTCTGTTTAAAAATTTACAATAATTGCCCCACTCACATTAAGGATCGGCCCTGTCTCAGCAGGTTCAAAAAGCTAGCTCCGGAGTACCTTCTTCGGAAGTGTTGTTACAGCCTCAATGAGTACTAGAATACAGATTGAATGGCTCCGAGTACACAAATAGACGGTAACAGACTTGAACTGCCTTTTTTCATCTTCAGTTAGAGCAGTTATGTATCTCTTAGCTTAAGGAAATGTATTATTGTATCAATTGACAAATCTAATGCCCAGGCAATTTTATTTGCATGTAAGGGCGAAAACAGATGATTGTAAATAAATAAATAAAAAAAATGGGTAATTTTAATAGCTACTTAACACTTATAATGAAACATAATTTTTTAAACGCTAAGAGAAACGTAAGGTCAATTTGACCGTCACTGTGTTATTAGTGTTCAGTGTGTTTATTATTGATTTTATGTAACACTTAGCAATCACATGAGTAACAAATGATGTTTTACAACATTTTATGACGAATCATATTTACTACGCAAAAATCATGTGACAGAAAAGAATTAAACTCCACGCTCCAAGACGACCAGCTCTGGCCTCGGGAAAAAATCTGTATAGGATTGTTGCCCAAGGCCAGAGATGGTGGTCTCATAGTGGGCAATATAGCTGTTATTTTATTTCTAGCAGGTGTTCTTTTGTTTGTTGCGTTTTACCACAGCCTTTTACTGATTATACAAGGTTTATACAGGTATAATACAAGGTATATTTGACTGACGATTGCCAGCTGGTAAGCGAAGACCGCGGTAAATCTGACCGACCGTATTCACACAATTCGTCTAATACGTACGACAACGTCGTACCAACTATTTGGAAATGGCCAAATGTTATGGAGAGGGGTTTGTGGGGGAAGGTACTGGGGGTGACAGCCATCAAGGTCAAGCAGTTTAGCCACTATTACGTAGTAAAATTACCGATCGGTCAATTTGACCGATGTTTCGTTTTAAGTGTTAAAGGTCTCTCCAAGTTCTATTTAACTACTACTTCAATGGGTTAAGTGTAATGTGGTTTTCCACATCACCAGCTTGGTTTCTCGCCATGCTCATTTCCTTCTTGGTGAGTGAATGTTTGACCTGAATTTTGATATAAATTGAATAAGGTTAATTTGAAATATAATTATACGTTAAGTTAAAATAGCAGTAGCTTACTTCATCACTTTAAAAAGAACAATTGTAATGTTCATAGTTAAAGTCATCAATTTTTAATTATCTGGAAAATTATAATTTGTTTCAGTACAACTACGATTTTCGATTGGAGCGTCAGACGTAATCTCAACCTTTTCTAGAAGCCATTGTGTTTTAGAAACATTTGATAAAAAATGCACCTGATACTGTTCGTTGCATGTAAATAAGATCAACCCTATTTATATTGTACATAGTTTGTAAGTATGCACAGATTAGAGTTGCTTGAGGTTTTAACTAAAAGTAGTCAGATTTATAGAGAATATTTTATTTTATACGATTATAAGCTGTTTATATATTTTATATCACCGATTCAGTATATATCCCTCTTGTTACCACATGACTGAATAAATGTTGTAAATTAGCTTGTAAGTGAAATTCTGTAGAAGTTGCTAATCTTTCAGCTTTAAAATCTCCCGGTCTAATACACACGAAAAACATTTAACAATAGGGCAGTGTGCCATTTTTTTCGGTCTTTTACCTAGCTTTCATATTACATATTTGTATTCTTTGTTTTTCTGCCATATTTATATATTATTATAGGATGAATAATAAGTTAGAACATATATGTTGTGTTTAAACGTGCTCCAAGCCAATGTTATCTATCTACATGGGTGTGATAGCAATAGGCCCCTACCTTTTTTCTTCTAAATCTTCATTGATTTACTTTTATGTTTCTACTATCTACCCAATGACGACATGGTAGCCCAGGGGTAACATGCTGGCCTAGTATATCAGTTTAATGGATTTTAACCAGAGCCCGGCAACTCACATGATAATGTGCGGTCACCTCTGGCTAATTCACTGCACAGGCCATGGTCAATGGTGATGGGCAGTTGAGGTTAAAAAAATGTTACAGTACTTTACAAATATTTCTTTAAAAATAAGTTCCCAGTTAGGATTTTTACTCAAGTATAATTAGAGCACAATCTTAACTAATTTATTTTCTAAATTTTTAACTTTTCTAATATGGAAAATATTAATACAGATATGGTATATCTTTGATTTAAGACCCTTATTAGACTAAGAGGCCAGGCCACGTCGCCAGAAATTATTTTGGTTAATATGGATGTTATTACACGAGTGTGGCCAGCGACACAGCCACACTTTGGCGATCGACTGACCACCAAACCCCATTGTTACTGTCGATGCTACACGTAGTATTTGTAGCTTATTACACTAAGACGCCAGGCCACCTTATCTAATAAGGGCCTCGCACTGAAAAAATTATTGTTATCTTGTTTAAACTCATTTTAATTCAAACAGTTCAATAACTCTGTTTAGTTTGAAAAGTATTTGGTGCTACAGTTCAAACTCTTTTCTTTTTTCTGTCGCTCTACTAAAATGTAGGATTAGGGAGAGTTTAATGGGCAGTTAGGTATTATTTGTTTTTGGTAGCATTTGAATAATTTAGGGACTATATTTTAAGGGATTTATACATGGTTTAAATCTTTTTATACCTTTGGGTCTTAATGTAGTTTGCTGATGTTATGTTTATGTCAAATTAGGTTTTAGATAGTGTATTTTACTAGATCAATTTTTTAAATTAAAATCTTGTTCAAATATCATCATTGATCAATACTGTATACCCGCTCAACAAATTTTTTCAGCTTTTGTGGATCTTATACTTTACATTTACACATCATTTCATGCCCCTATAAATAGTGTGTAGGTTATGTTTTACTTGTATTAGTTACAGATGTTATAACATCACTAAAGCTTTTTATTTGTATATGGTTTTTATTTTATTTGAGACAATTTACTGTGTATTTATATCTTTATTGTTGATATTTAAAATTACTCTAGTCCATATTGTTAGTATTAAAAATCAGGTTCTACCTTATGACTTTGATTATAAGTGAAAAAGCTCAGCAATACAAGTCATGATGTGATCATGTTTGAATACTATTCCCTACCTCTAAGGATATATTTTTTTAAATTTTTTATATACTTTTCTGTATACATGTAAATTCAGTTGATTGTTATGTTTAGCATAAATCTATCATTGCATTTGCTTTTAGGGTTACTATATGAAAATTTCACTTAATGTGATTGTACTCTTCCATTGATCTTTTAGTTTCATAATATTGGCTTCCTGCAGTTATATCTAAGGAAGTTATAAAAATGAGTATCTTGGCAAGTAGGATTTTAATAAGTCTTTCTATATTTTATAAACTTTTATTGATTTTTTATAAAAGTCTGGGGTTTGGCAATGATTAGTAAGTAAATCAGTTATAATATTAATGAATGAGGTTCAAATTTGATTCTATGATTTGTTTACTCTTGTGAACAAAGATTTTGGGGAATTAAATGATCAGCTTTATTGCTATTGGATTTGAAAGTTATATAACCATGGATATTTCTTCTCTGAAGCTAGGATAATCCAAAAGGATGGATGTGAGGAATACCAGATGAGCTTCATGTACCCAAACACTAATTTGGTGTTAGTAAACCATTTTAGAAACTACTTTCACAGATCCATATTTCAGAAAGTGGTTAATTGCCACTAGTGGAACCCTGGACACCCTGTTGTAGGATTTTCACCTCCTAACCAATGACAGATTATTATCATCTCTGCGAATCTCTCGAGCGGCCAAGTATGCCCAGGCCCTTGAAGACATCTGAGTCATAGTAAAATTTAATTGGCGGTGACTTCCCTCTCAATATATGTTAATATCGACATTTGTAACAGATCAATCATTTTTTCCAGTAGGATAAAACTTTGCAACACTCACCGCATTCTTTGTATATTATATAAATGAGGAAACTTCAATATACGAGGCATGTTTTTTAAGTAAGTACCGTTTTGGAATTAAAAAAAGACGTGCAAAGATATCGCAATAATTTTATTTTTACATGAAAGCCTGTACCTTAATCTACTTTTCTACATAATTTCCGTGAATATTGAGACACTTGTCATAACGTGGCACCAGTTTTTGGATACCCTCCTCATAAAATTCTGCCGCCTGACTTGTTAACCACTGTATCACAAATGCTTTGACTTCGTTATCGTCTTGAAGACGCTGACCGCCCAGGTGTTTCTTCAAGTGCAGGAACAAATGGTAGTCGCTGGGCGCCAGATCAGGGCTGTATGGAGGATGATCTAGAGTTTCCCATTGAAAAGATTTGATGAGATCTTTAGTGCGATTAGCCACATGAGGACGGGCATTGTCATGCAGCAAAACGATACCCTTACTCAACTTGCCACGTCTTTTGTTCTGGATTGCACGACGCAGATTTTTCAATGTCTCACAATAAGACGCTGCATTGATTGTCTCATTACGTCGCAGAAACTCCACTAGCAATACTCCTTTTCTGTCCCAAAAAAAACTGTGCACATGATTTTCCGGGCAGAAATTGTTTGCTTAAACTTCACTTTTTTGGGTGATGATGAATGTCGCCATTCCATGGATTGTTGTTTCGATTCTGGTGTAACGTAGGCCACCCATGTTTCGTCACCAGTAACAATTTGGTCTAAAAAATCTTCACCTTCCTTGTGGTACCGCTCAAGGAACGTCAATGCACTGCCTAAACGTTGGGTTTTGTGCAAATCCGTCAACATTTTTGGAACCCAACGTGAACACAATTTCCGGTAATTCAAGTTCTCGGTCACAATGCGATACAAAACACTACGAGAATATTGAGGAAAGCAGTCGCACAATGATGAAATTGTAAAGCGTCTGTTTTCTCTAACCTTTTCGTCCACTTTCTGCACCAAATCTTCATTAACGACCGAAGGACGCCCACTCCGTTCTTCATCATGCACATTTGTGCGGCCATCTTTAAATGCTCTCACCCATTTCCTTACCATTCCATCACTCATAATGTTTTGTCCGTAAACTTCGCAGATCTCACGATGAATATCGATCGGTTTTACGCCTTTAGCACTGAGAAATCGTATAACAGCCCGTACTTCACAAGCGGCGGGACTCACGATTGTCGGAGGCATCTTAAACACTCAGTAAACAACGTATAAAATGAAGAATCAGACTGTAATGGCGTCAGTGCGTAGACAAGAGATGTAGGTAACTAGCGCGCATGCGCGGAACGCCGACCGTAGCGCTGCGGCGGCGGAATCGCAAAACGGTACTTACTTAAAAAACATGCCTCGTACCTGTTACTGTCTTCCACAGAAGTAAAATATGAAATATGCAATAGAAAATGCATGTAACATTAATAGATCTAAATAGTTATTTTGTTGCTATCATGTAAGATTAATTATTTTCCAGTTTTAAAAAGTATGAATATTGACATGAGATTGTCTTATCGTTCTCAGTTCATACTTAAACATGCAGTTTGATAGTTTTGTTCCTTAAAAACTGAAGTTGTATTGATGTTGCAAGTGTTAATGAATTAAATATTTACTTATGTATCTCACCTGTAATTTAAAAATATCAAAGCATCCTAGACCTAGGCAACATCAAATTAAAGAGATAAAAAAAAACAAATATTTGTTGAAAATAGATACAGAATTGAATGACACACTGATCTAAGTATGGATGTATAACTAGTATAGTTATTTGTTTATATCATTGGTTAAATCATGCAACATGAATTTCGCTACCTTAATTTACAAACCTCGTAACTCCAAAATGATAAACTTTTCAGGAGATAAAAAAACAGTTTAATATTTTTCCTGTAAGAAAAATAGTGTTGGGGTTTTGATGAAACATTAATTATGTTTCTTAATTTTTTTTTAAACGAGGGAATTTTTCTTTCGATGTTGGTATCAAAACCTTAATTTTATAAAAAATGGAGTTACGAGGTTTGAAAATTAAGGTAGCGATTTATGAATCATAACATGTTTTATGAGTTTTCCCCCATTAATTTTATTCTATTTTATATTTTACTTTTTGAATATTATATGTCATAAAAGTACATTGTTATTTCAAAAATAACATTTTTTGTTTAGCTGGGTACAGAATTAACTGTTTGGCAATGTTTAATTGTTTATTATTAATAATTCCTTAAAAGTTAGTATGTTTTTTGCATACTTAATTAATGTGTGTTTAAGAATAAAAAAAATAGTGTCAATTCACTGTGTAAAAATAACTTCATATTAACAGCATAAAACAAGTTCTATATATAAAAATTCCCTTTATGACTAATGAATTTCCATTAAGAATAGGCCTAAATAAAAACAATTTAAGTCTAATGACTTGTGTAAATTAAATTGATAATATTGAATGTTTTCTTTTTTAGTAAAATGATTTGAAAATTTAGTTGTACTTATATTTTGCTTTTCTCTCGCCAATTAAATAAAAATATGGGTCATAATAAAGTATTAGATTAAACACATCCCCCACACTCCAGTAGGTTATTTTTACAGTTTTTAGATGCATTTTAATTTTTTAATAACAGCTTTTGTTATTGATTTATCATTATTTCTAAGATAGCATGTGATATTTTTACCATAATGTCTCATTTATTTTTTATTGTATCATTCTAATCTATACTCTTGGTTCTATGATTTTGTATGATTTGTGCTTATATATTTTGTATTCATCGTTTTTCTGCCATATTTTTATGTATTACTATAGTTCAATGTATGAATTGATAAGTTAGAATTTTAGTGATATCATTTGCATAATTATGATTACTATTTGAAGAGCTAATGCATGAGAGAAAATTCTAAAGTTATAAATAAAAATCAATTTGAGTAAGATTTTAATTTTCTACCCTAATTCCTCCAGAACCTATTGACTTATAAAATAAAAGGTTACATACTTTGCATTCAAGCATAGCATTCAGTTCTAAAAAAATTGAATGACAAGATCGTGGCCAAAAGTATTAACTTTAATACAACTTTAAATATTTAACATTTTAAACACAGACATTTTTACATTTAAATATTTTGTAATACAGTATATCAGATAGTTTTATTGTAATGGAGTTTTTTCATTATTGACCATTGCCAAAAACATTGTCAAAAACTATTACCTACCAGTGGAGTTCCACAACACATACAAAATTGTTGATTTGAGACTTTAATACAATATAAATTACCAAAATAATTAAATTTGAGTTTATACTGTATTTGACTAAAAATGTAACAATATAAAAACTTGGCTAACTTTAAAGCTTAAAAATGAGGATAGAAGTCCTTATGGAGGAAATGGATATTGGATTTTGACATAAATGAAGATATACCATATCCATAACCTCTTCCTCTGTTTATTTCTTAAAGTTATTTATCAAATATTAATAACATATTGTTTGCAGTTCACATTGTATGGTTGGATGTTTATTGGAAGCTATGGATTTATATGAAAACAGGATGGCAGCTGGCAGTGATGATACATAAGAGAATTAATATTAAAATACCAAATGAAAATCAACAGTTGGATTTTTTTATACTGTTTCTTGGTGTTGTTTCAAATTATTCTTCTTATACAATGTGCTATATCGCAATCCCTAAGTGCAAATCGATTATAGAAAAATCATTGTCAACTTTATTCGGATCAGCTAAATGTTTGTTTTATAGCTTTGCTTTTAAAGTAAAATAAAACCATTCCATGGTTTTGGATTGGCCATGTTCTATCCAATTTTTTTAAAGACTGACAAATCTAGGCTTACCAGATGTCCGCTATTTCCGCAGAGAGTCCTCTTTCCACAAAAATATTCGCTGCTATAAAATACCCGCAGTTTTAATAAGTCGTAATTTTAAACTTTTAACTAGAAAGGGTTAGACTTGATGTGACCACAGCAAAACAATTTTTTATGAGTTTTATGATCATATCAAAAGGAACAAAGTTGTTTTTAATAAGTGTATTTTAAGTGAAAAATACAATAATTGTAACAAAGATGACGGAAAATATTAAAACTTTGCTGGTTCAAACTCAAAGAATTGATGTAAGTAAATGTAACAACAAACTCTTGTTTTCAAACGTAATTTGTTTAATTTTTATTAGGCCTTTTGTAGTAATTTATATAAAATAACAGTTTTTTAGCGAATTTACCATAGGGAAGAAGCTATTACCGTAGGTCTCACGGCAAGACTTAAGGCCGGGACCATGTTATTTTTTTGTCTTTAGGTGCCCAGAGACCAAAAACAATAGTCGTTAAAATTTATATATATATATATTTGATTAAACTGTTTACAAGTAAGGGCTGCTAATAATATAGTTATTAGTAAATTAAATGAACTTTAGCTCCCTTTAAACATTTTATTTTTTACATGATACACGACACGTGTTTCGAAACTTAGTTCATTTTCACAGTGTACTTTTAACTTAAATTTATGTAAATAAATCCAAACACAGTACATTGTATTTAGGGGCTCCAATGCTAATCTTATGGAGGATAAGGAAAAATTAATATTTCACTACCAATCGATAGTTTTGGATGAAACTTTGTATTAAGCTTCATGTGGTTGGGCTCTGCACAATCTGTCCTCATTTTTTTAAGCTTATCCTTATTTTTTTGGGGGGTTGTCCCGTTGTCGCACTATCGATGAAAAATATATGGTAAGCCTAGACACATCAGAATATGCTTATAAACTAAATTAATTTTGAATACTGATGAAATATATATTTTTTACCATATGACATAACAACTACTGTGTAAACTAAGAGGACGAATCAATTATGTGTAGGCTATAAGATCCGCCACCCTCTTCATTCACAACTTTCTCTTGCCCGTCCCAGGATCTCTTGATGTTTTTCCACAGACGAAGTGTCACGAAGTACAACATCTCAATTACAGCCAGGAATGTGAAGCCTGTGAACACACCCAGTACTCCTCCACTGTCCGCTACAACACAGACATAGCTGTATCAGTTGAAATTAAGTTGGGGCTACAGTCAGCTGTGTAGAGGTAACTGCACCAGTTGATTTTTTTAGGGTGAGTCAGGAAAATGCATTACACACACAGGTGGCCAACCTGTAGTTAGATAGTTACTGAAATTGCAACCAGTCCAAGGATAAAATTAAATTTTATTAATTATTTTATTTTATTAATTATTAATTTTATCCTGGGGGGTATTCCCCCCAGGATAAAATTAAAAATAGCCCTGTCGCAGCAGACTTACGTGGAAGATGGAAGAGACAATTGATCAGCTACTGAGCTGTCTGCCAACAATCAAGTTAAAACAATAATTGTTAACACAATAAGAATGCCATTACCTTGTCGTGGAAGCATGACATTCAATTTTGAAAATAAACAATGATCCTTAAAAAGGTTGAATACAACTTATTGGAATAAACTATTAAGACCTAATTGTTGAATCTTTTGAAATTAAAATTTTAGTAGCCAATAAATAGATTTTGAGAATAATCATAATAGTTATTACCTTATTCTGTGATTTGTGGCAATAGTAAATAGTTGTTATCACCAAAATTTAGGTAAAATTTTTCCGGATATCCAAAAACTGTCATTAGTTTTCTAATATCAGTTTCCAAGACATGTTAACGTTGACCATAAGGAAATCAAACTGGTCAGTGCTACGTATGACTATTCCAACTTGTCTTTCTTTGTATTTTTATAATTGAACATGTCATTTTATGATTTTATTTCCATGTTTTCTTTAAAAACACATTTTATATTATTTTCAATTAATGCATGGTACACTTTGGATCATATATCGACAGATTTTATCACCACTATGGATATTATTCACATTTTATTAATCATTTGATTATCTTTTTATTTCACTTCATCATTTATCATATTTTACCTTTTATTGAAATAACCAGACCCCTGGCACCTCAAAGAACGGATTTCAAACCTAAGATCTAAAAACGGATGATCAAATTTTTGAAGAAACTTATGGAGATGATAGAGACCTCAGTAGATAGCATCCTCCATTAAGGGAATTTAAGCTAATTTCAAGTTAAGTCATTGAATTTGTACGCGATGGAGATAAGCGAGAAATGGGCGGAATTCAAGAGGACATTAGAAACTGCAATAATGTTTGGAAACAATACCGCGTTGTTAGATGCCGAAGTGGAAGCAGACCAAAACGACATTGAGGACACATTTATAACCATCTTGTCAACAATCCAGATGCTTCAAACAACATCGGAAATAGTACCCGATCTGGCAGTAAGCATGGAAGCTACAGGTATGTCAACAGTTAGTGTGCGTTTACCAAAATTCGAATTGCAAAAATTCAATGGCAATCTTGCAAATTGGACAACTTATATAAACTTATTCAATTCAACAATTAACTCAAACGATGTATTGTCCAATGTAATAAAATTTCTGTATCTTAAGTGGCTCGTAGGATGAGCCATTAAATCTCATTCACAACTTAAACTTGTCTGATGACAATTACCTCATTGTCTACAGCTTGCTTCGCGATCGGTATCAAAATGATTGCAGATTGCAGTTCTTGGACCTCTCACATCACATTCTTAATCTCCCAGAGATAACTCTAATTTTTTTCTGGAATCCGAGAGTTTGTCAATATCTTCATTGAAACCAGTTGCAAACAGTTGTTTGCAAGCGTTAAACCCAATAAACTGTGAAATGCCAAAGTCAAATTCTTTATTGGTAGCAGTCCTGTTACGCAAAATGGATGTTAAGTTGCGTAAACATCTTGAATTGTCACAACACTACTGCTGCAGTAAATCGTGCTTTGCCAACAATGAAGGAGATCTTATATTTTCTAAATCTTATATATGTACAGTATGAAGACGTTAGCTTTTTACTGGGTGCCTTTGGGGATCATACACTTAGCAAAGCCAGTCATATGTCAAAGCATTTAGCTACATTTAATAATAAAGCCAACTTCCAATAAGCTTTTAACACCAGGTAATATATTTGAAAAACTCATGTCTTGTGCTGTTTGTAAACAGTCCAGTCACAAAATCCACATGTATCTTATATTCTTATCTAAAACTCCTCAAGAACGATTTCAGCTTGTAAAGGTAAGTCACAATTGCATTTCATGTTCAGGGTTTCATGGTTTAAAAGCATGTAAATCCCAATCTACAAGTAAGATATGTCACAATAAGCGTAATACCTTGTTATATTTTTCCCCTGAAAAATCAAATAATCATGTGCAAGTTTCAAAACCCACTATTACACATCATGTATCTAGTGAATCAAAAACACTAATAGGGTTGAGTTTGGTTCATAACATCAATCTGCTAAAGCGATGGTTTTATTAGGCACAGTATTGCTTAACATAAACTCAGCTAATGGTTCAACTCACACGTTCAGGGTACTGTTAGACTCAGGTAGCATATGTACTTTAATTTCTGAACATGCAGTTCACTTAACAAACCTCGTCATTATTGTGACACTTAGATAGCAGGGATCAATCCAACAGTTAGGTAGAAAAAGTAGAGGAAAAATGTTCGCTACTCTGGAAACTTTATCAGGAGATCAAATTGTGGACAACCATTTTTGTTTCACGAGACATTGTTCAAATGACTCAACTGTACAAACTTGCTGCCCCTACTTAACATGAACCCGGTAGGGTGGATGTTCTTTTGGGAGCTGCACTGTTTCCATTCATATTCACTGGACGACACCTCTAGGACCTAACATGCCACATATCGATTCTCCTCTAGGTTGTATTATAATGGGCACCATTCCTTGTTCTCTGTCATCATCAACTACTTCTGAACGCACTAGCACTCTTAATTTATCCTTTCATTCATCTAGTGATACTGACATGCATTCTTATATCCAACGGTTCTGGGTACAAGGCATATAATCTAATCCAGTACATTGGCATATAATTTAGCCTCATCAAATTCGGTAAACAGGTCGTTGGGCTGAATTGTTTTGGTTATTGGGCGAGTAAGCAGGTAAGTATGGATAGATTTTTTTTACATTCTAATGATGTGTTATCTATTGAAGAAGAATTCCAAATATTATTGGTTCTTTCCTAAAAGGCGTGTGTCTGATTAATCTTGTCAAAAAAGTACAGCAATAGAAATTGAAATAGTTCTCTTAGCTTAGGTCACAGATGGAAAACAGGATGAAATGTGGCATCTGTCAATTCAGTTGCCACAACAGGCGCCTAAATCTGATTGTACGGTTAAAACTTGGTACTGGATTAAAGCAGGACAACAACATAATAATCCCAACAATATAATTTTTATTTTTCCTGTACTTGCAGAGTAGTATAATAAATTGTTCAGAATGTATTTAATATCATTTTTTCAAATTTGCTTGAGACATAAATATTAAGTTTCTTAGAACTTTAATTAATTTTAAAAGTTTTGATTTTGAACATAGCCTAACCAGTGTTTCTTCTCACCAGAATGTCAAGTAAAGAAATTGTACGAAAAGTTACCATTATTAACCTTAATAAGTTAAGTATTTTTTTTAATTTTTCACTAATAGTTATATACATAATGTTTTTGCAATGCAGTTAATAAATATATAATCCAAAACATATTTACCAATAAAATCGGTTAGGCCAATCAGCTCCTTCCTGACTATTGAAGTAAACTCTAATTCCTTGAATGAAACAGCTAATCTCGTTCCCCAAAATGGTTCTCGACGATATATTGTCACCCGTCTGTAATGTACCAGTACAACATCAACAAATAAACATACTATAACGTACCTATACAGTATATTATTATACAAGATGTCTAATAATTTCATAGTACAAAAGTAATAGAAGTTTTAGTTTATAAAAATATAGTGAATATCATGTTATCTCAATCACACACACATATGTAATCTATCGATCACAATCCCATGTAACAAATTCATTCAGCAGAAACATGCTTGTGTTTACTGACTGTATTACTCTTGGTCACCTATTTTGTGTATTTCTACGCCAGAGGCATTTTTTACCGTTTTGATGAGGAGCAGTCCAAACCCCGGTCTTGTTACTACCTAACGCTGATCTGTTGTTAGGAAGCATCAATAACTAATAGCCCAATGACATGGCGACTGGGTCCAGATTCGACCCTTACGGGATTTGATTCGGCAACCTTCAGTTTTGAAGGCGGGTATTATTACCACTACACCATTCAGCCAGTTAATATTAATAAAACAGCTACTTTATTTCCGAAGTAAATTTAATGAGGAAAATGAATTTCATCCAGTTTTGCGGACACTATAAAAATAGTTTTGAAAATCTAAATCCTATAAACTACTATTCGTGATTATTTTTTAACACCTGAAACAATAACATCTGTTAAAATAATAAGGAGGTGCTTAAAAAATAATCTTTACGTATTTATGTAACACAACTCAGGCAGACAAAAAATTAATATATTTTATTAAAACAGAGTTATAGATTATAAATGTATCCATGAAGTATTAATTATCTAAAGATCTGACGACTCAAATTGTTTTCTTAATGTACACTACATACCCGCCATGTTTTTGAGCACCCGGTACTATTTCCACATTGTACCCAAGAGATGAACAGGCAGTAGGACAGTTACAGCGACAGTCGGGATATGTCTCTTGAATGATATCTTCTGTAATATTCAGAGGTCCTTTGAGCGTTTCATACCTTGCCAGACACAAAAAAAAGTCTTAAGAGAGCTTGCTTACGGACTAAATAATGTCCAGCAATCAAGGATTTATTGCCAAGGATTATGATTGATTGGCTTGCTAAGGAATAGTTGAATCTGTAAATCAAGATTTTCATTTTTGATCCCAATGAACTTGTAGCTTTTGTAGGCTCACTACATTCCCAAGTGACCAACTAAAGAGCCTCTAGTTTGAAAGATTTACACCAAATTTAATGTCAAAGCAAACTTAATCATGTTACGTTCTAAGTTACGTTTTTACTGAGTACGGTAAAACGGGGGCGTTTCACAATTTCAAGTTTTCACAACCCCGAGTATGGTTATAAATCCTATACATATAATAATCCATAACCCCGATGTTTCACAATCCCGAGTACGATATAAAAAAATACAACATTCTCTAAATCCGCTCTAACGATTTTGATTAAAGCTTCATGGTTTATTGTTATCAAGATCCCAAATAAAACTAATGATTCAAAAGCTAGGGGCTTTCAAATGTAAAAAAATTAATTTTTTTTTAAATTTTCAAGTAATAATTCGCCATAATAAACAATAATTAACAATAATTTTATAAAATAATTTAACTACCAGCTTAAACAAATAAATAAAATGGTAGGGACTAATGGATTTGATGGATCCGGAGGAAAGTTAAATTTACTGTCCTTGGTAAACCCAACACATTGTTTAAGAGTGCCCATGCCCAATGTTATTCATTTGGAGATTATTAAAAGTTCAATTTCTTAACCGTTTGATCAATTTCTTCCTTATTTTCCAAACGTTTACAATGAAACTCCGTATGCAGTGTGAGGTCAAATCACTCAACAAAATCACTCATAAAGTTTAATTCTCTGTGGGGGAGGGTTATTTTATTTTCACAAAGGTCTAACAGTTATTTTAACTTGTTTTCTCTTGTTGTTACTTTAAGAAATTGGATGAATATTTTTGAAACAATAATTTTTTAAATGAAGTATAAATAAACAAACATTAAAGAATATGATACATTTATATAGTTGTTTAATTTACTTAAGGGAGTAAGTATGTGAAAGTCCACTGATACTGTTTATTTATCCACACGCCAACTCACTATTTAACATCTTGTGAAATGCATCATACCTATAATTTTGGAACAAGTTCTGTATCCTGTCTCCCAGGTCTTTCCAAGACTTTTCCACAATTTCTTTCCATGTATACCGACCACCAAGCAATGCTAGAGAAAAGTAGAGTATTATGACAGAAAAAATATACTTAAAAGTACTAGATCCTTCCTACTAATAAATAGATACTAATTATTTATTAATTTATCCCCCTGAAACATAAGTATTTACACTAGTTTACTTTTTTATAATCTTGAAGCATAAAAACTCTCTCTCTCTCTTTTTATTATGAGTAGAAGAGTATATATTATTAAAATAAAAGATTTCCTCCGAGGTTTTGAGGTTTATGTAATTTAACAGATATATATTTAGTCACAGTACTGGATGTTTCAATCACTTATGGATGCAAACTAAAATATATGAATATGATTACCGTCTTTTTTACTAAAGTGCTCTCTGAAGTACAGAGACTACTTTTGATTGTGGAGCCTGATTTTTAAGACTTTGATGTTTAACATAATATAAGAATTACGTTTAGTTCTAACCTCAAAATAGGGGTTTATAATAGTGCAAAACAATAACTGTTGATTCCATGTGAGTTGAACTTGTATCAACAACTGTTTATTTTGTGTAAAAATTAACTGAAAATTCACACTAAAAGATTTGACTAAAAAACTGCCAAGACAAATTATTGGTAAGAAATGATAAAATTGATCCATTTAAACTTTCAGGTCATACATTTGACAACATTATGATTATCGGATCAGCTGTTCATTAATATATTTTAAATAACTTAGTTAATATGACAAGTCCGTAAGGTTTAATTTACTGTGACTTTAATGAAGGCCAAAAAACTATAAACAGCTGTTTCTACAGTGCCA
Source organism: Nephotettix cincticeps (assembly GCA_023375725.1). NCBI lineage: Eukaryota > Metazoa > Arthropoda > Insecta > Hemiptera > Cicadellidae > Nephotettix > Nephotettix cincticeps. The sequence continues at coordinate 63,178,622 of CM041788.1, forward strand.
TACTATAATAGAAGCTAAGACCTTTCATACGAAATAAACAAATTAACACTTGTGGTTTCTTGACTGAATGCATGTATTTGCTTCATGAAAATTCCCATTCACTTAATACACAGCTGACGAGAGAAAAACTCTACAAAGTGGGTTGGGAAGTTCTTCTACTTCCCCTCACAGCCCAGGCCACACTTCATCAACCCTCCATGTGCTTGGACCCCTGAAAGAGGGTCTTTGTGGGAAACATTTTCAATCCAAATAAGAGGTGAAAATTGGCTATAAGATCAAACCAAAGGATTATTTGCCAAGAGCATTTAAAAACTAAACGGAAGATTGGACAGGTGTAAAAAGTTTTTTAGTGGTCTATATTAGAAAGTAACCAATCCTTTGTACTGATTGAATAAACGGTTTGAGTAATAATTTGTCTTGTTATGCTTGCTCTACCATATTATTGATAGATAATTTCCTGTTTCTTTTTCAGATTTTTATAAAGGAACTATCACGATAATTAAGACCCTCCTTCCTCATCTGTGTTTGAAGTATCCTACCTATCTTTCCTAAAATATTTTTTAGTGATTTTTGTATTACCTGGGATTATATATTCAGCACATTTTTTAGTATGTTGAATTCCGCAGATCTTAGAGTCATTGAATCCTGAAAAATATTTCACAAACATTTTAGAAAAGTATTATGTCTTCAAATGGTTGTCTTTTCATTGATCAAGCCAGAGGATATGAACAGTTGATTTTGATTTAACATTGCATGCTCTGACATTGTAGGTGGCGTAATGGTAGCAAAAATAAGTTTATAGAGTGTTTATAGAGTCTCAGAAGATCTGGATTCTGGTTTTGCCAACCAGTTTGTATCATCCAACTAACGCTGTGTCAGTTCACTTCTGAATTTTCTCTATACATTCCATGTTAAAATACTGAATTATCTTAAATATGACAGGTCTTGGCAGTCTTAGTTGAAAATATAATTTCTATAATCATTTACTATTAGATATGTATGTGCCTTGGACACCACAGTGGCCAAGTTACCTTACACATACTAAGATCCTAAGTTTAAGTAGGTGTGCAAAGTATATATAGCTAAAAGAGGCTGTTAATGAGTAATGATACCGAGGAAACTGATCTAATATTAATAAGAAGAGGTTATTTTTTTAATTGTTTCAACTCACTTGGAAAGTAGAACGGCACACAGTCACACACCCTTAGTGTGCAGTTGATACGACACTCCAGTCGACAGTTTTGCTGTGAGTAAGAACGGAAAAATGACAGTTTTATCTCATCAGAGTAGAAGCATTTTCGATCCTCCGGAGCATATCCTAAAAGCTCCTGGCTGAATGTTACCAGTTGGGGAGTCAGTTTGTAGAACACATCTTCAGCTTCAGGAATATTATAGAACTTGTGTGTCTCATCAATTGGAATCTCCCCAGGATGATGAAATACAATCTGAAAATGCAGTTGAAGTTTTCACATGGATATGTCTTAGTCCTGGGGGGTATTTGCAATCCGTCAGACCAAAATTTGAAACGGTGACATAATATGATTATAAGGAAAGCTGTTTGGTTGAACTCAAAACATTCCCTTTACGTATCCATGTACTAATGTATCTCCCACAGGGAAGTAAATACAATATATTCTTATTAAGATTTAAAGGCCAGATCTAATCCCAGCTCATAGGAATATTACCTGTTAAGTAAAGTAATCTACAAAGATTATATTGTGCTGGCCAGTGGAAGGTAAGTAAGTCTATTATTGTCATGCTTCCATTGTGTGTTTGATTGTAGGAGTGCAAGAGGAGAATTAGTTGGGAACAGGCTGAGTCTGGTTGGAATATGAAACATGGATTACCTAGTGGATATGGTAAAGTAAGGATTGAAGACAGGTTTTTTCCATCTCCACTTGGCCGGTGTAGATGTAAAATGTACCAGGGACTGTCATATCATTGTAATTCCATGTCGTTGTATCCTTTCTATACAAACACCATCTATGTTGGGGGTAGGTCTACATATTACCAGAAATAAATAATAGAAAAATCCAATAGGTTATGGACATTACATCCATAATGGTCAAATGAAGGTAAAAGAAGTCGTTCTCAGTTCTTATTATGGCAATGGGCTGTCTACATGTACTATGGTTAGTCTTTGATATAAAGTTGACCCCCAACCTTCTAGAACCCACGGCTTGACCTCTAGGGTGTCTCGCATCCACAACTACTTCCTGAGCTTGAACCACTCACACTTATCCTCCCCTAGTGGATAACTATTGATATCCATTTAGCGTACAGCTATATAAAGTAACTGTCTCCAATTGTGACATTGATCTTAAATGTACTCAGTAGTGACTGACAAAATACGAGCTAAAATTCCTCTGGGATCGTAGATGAAGTTAGTCATAATGGAAACAAACTAGAAGTATGAAAGATTGATCAGTGTGAATGAAGCTTGTAGGGAAGTAGTAGAATATCTTACCAAGTGCATATACAAGACACATATATGACATTATACTTTTTAGGTACCATAGAAAAAAAATTTAAGTTTAAAACTACTGTAAGGGCTTTTGTTATAGGTCCGATTAAATTTACCACACTAAATAAAAGCTCACCGGATAATTATCTTATAACCTTACCTGGGGTGTCATATTTAATTGCCTACAAAGGTCATCCTTGGTTACATTCTTCTGAAACGAAAAGTAGAGCCCTTCCCATGGACCGTTTGAAGAAATGTATTGGGGCACAGTTTGTGAGAGGTCCGCCAGTTGCAACATATTGTCTAATGTCCAGTTAGGCTTGGTTTCTAACTCAGTTTCGTCCACCATTGGAGGTATACTAAAAATACAAATAGGGTATCAGATAAATCACTTTTTTCTATAAGAGTCCAGTTTATTGGGATTAAGCTATAGAATTTTTTATGCTCGGCAAAAATTTATATGCATGCAGAAATATCTTTATTACTGAATGAATGACTGAATAAATCGGTTTATTTCCTAACCTAACCATCTACCTTTATGTTGATCTGAAGCCGATTTTAGTGTTATTGTAGGGTATGTTATATTGTAGTGTTTTTTATTAGATTTAAATAATTACATCTGTAAATGAGTACATTTAATAGAAGTTATGTGTTTTAACAAGAAGTATATCTCTTGGACATCTAATTTATATGAGTGTGCTATCTGAGATATTATTATTTTTCATTTTGATAAAAGTTTTCAAACCAACATACACATTTTCATGGAACAATGTCCGAGCAGGGAGCATATTGAACGTGTAGCATACTCTTCCACACAAGAATAATGTTTGGAAATGACTTTTACAAGCTTCAAAATGTCTGTAATCATCTCCATTCCATTTGAACCATGTTGTATCATCCACACATGTCGAGGAATACTAGAACAGAAAGTTGCAATAAACTCCAAATAAGAGGGATTTTGACATATACACTTTATTTTTTTATTAAAGGGGGGATCACTCAATCCCGTCCTCAGACAGTATGGAATCTAGCAAATATAAAAAACCTAGATGTGAATTCTTTTGGTGTTAAAATGCAGAGGAAGTTCTACAGATTAATTTCAACTTGACTTAACTTGATTTCAATATTTCCTAAAAACTATACTTTAACAAGTCTTACCTGTCTAATTAATTTGTCAATTGTTCCATTCATGTATTTGTCTTCTCTTTGAAACATGGCAAATTCAGGACACAGGAGGCCGCCAACAGCAATTGTGTCTGAAGTCAGAGGCCTAAATTCTTTTAATTTAAACAGTTTAGTAACGTCCAAATTTGTATTTAGTACTAAATCTTCCATTTCAAAACCTTTTTCATTTGGTTTTATTCTTACTGGATTAATACAGCAATGCACATATTACAAAATAATAAAGTTTTTTGTAATTTTTTACCTTCAATTAATTATGTGTTTTGCACAACACTGTTTACATGTTTACAAATCAGGTTATAGGATGACTTATATGAGTTAAGAGTAAGACTCCAAACTAACAAAATATATATGAATACATAAAAACTTTCCATATTTATATTTTTTTCATCAAGTTTTACTTGATATTGGATTGAATTTCGATTCCATATGATCAAAGTATCTCTACCACTTTTTGGATGTATAACCACAGAGAATAAATAGACAGATATAATTCAGTATACAGAATTGCAATGATTGTATGTCAAATGATGCCATACAATAGACAGGTTTAAGGGTTGAGTCAAATATCAATAGTTTAATATTTTTGATACTCAATATTCAAATATCTCTTGTTCATCAACAGTAAAAAAGATAAAGAAATCTGTGAAATATTTTTTGTGGTTAAATAATTGCTTTTTTCAAGAATTCCAGGCGACACCAATGCCATAAGAAAGCAATCTCTGATTATTATATACTTGCAAACAACAAATTCTTTAACTCACAAGTCAACGCTGCAGTCTCTCGCAGAACACTCAATGCCAGTTAGCTCATCGGATATGAAGGTTTTGCTGAGCTGACGACCAGGACACACGGTGACTGCAGGGAAGGGGACGGCTTTAATGTGAGTCATGGAGTCATTGAAGCTCAGCAGCACAGGGGAGGAACGCCACTTGAGGTATGAGCTGTGGATGCAGTGGAAACTAATGGCCACACTGAATAGCAGAACCATGAGCCACAAAAACCTGGAAAACAGAAACTGGAGTGATACTTGGATGGCCACATCAAGCCAGGAAACAAGAATTATTAAAGATAAATTTCAAAGACACATGTACCCAATCTCCACTGTTCCCAACTATCTAAACATTCAAGTCTAATTACAGACCATGACCATCACACATGATGTTTATAGAATCGGTTGGATGCAATTATGTGTAAAATTATGAGCTTCATATTGGTTATTATTATTGTAGACCTCTTAGAATTTTCCATCGAATTTTTAACAGATTTGAGAATGAGGTTTTAAATCCCAAAACTAATTTACCATTGGATAAAGAAGACATAATTATTACTGTGACGACTGACACAAGGTAATGTAACATTATCATTTAAAGTGTTGTAAGAAGAAGAAACATAATATGTAATTTATTCGTTGAAAATATTTAACTTAGACTCAAAACTACTGCAAACAACAGATTCAGGTAGATTTAGATAATTTTTATGACAGAAATGGATTTTTTAATGCTTTACCTATATTATACAAAGTTTAAATTTTGTACTCGATTTATTTACCGATCTACTAAGTGAAATCCATTATTCCCAATGTATTTGAGACCTGGCATGGTGAAATGGGACCAAAACTCTGAAATATGCCCCCTCATAACACCAGATCCTGTGAAATAATTCCTGCAAAATACAAAAAATAAGTGATACAAAACCAATTATAAATTTGTAAATAAATATTTAAACGATCCTTAGTAGCAAGGGGTATCAAGAATCAAAGAGGCATGGACAGTTAGTTTTATTAAAAATAAATCAAAATTACTTCTGTATTGTCAAGGAAATATAACACAAGTAACTGATTACTGGTTCTTGTATTAATAGTTATTGCTTGTCATCAGGTATTAACCTGTCTCAACTACAACATATCACTCATCTATTGATGTACTTACCTATTGGTTATTGCTTGTCATCAGGTATTAACCTGTCACAACTACAACACATGCACTCATCTATTGATGTACTTACCTAATGGTTATTGCTTGTCATCAGATATTAATCTGTCACAAATACAACACATGCACTCATCTATTAACATACTTAGGCCTACCATTAAGATTAGTAGAATTTAACAATTCTAGTATATTTATAACTCTTAAAACTAACTGTATTTGACAAAAATGCTTTTAAATTTAAAGAAAAATTCAGATAATTACACAATAAAACATAGAAAACCTAATGAAACTCACTTAAATATGTTTTCTTTTCCATATTTCTCAAAACCATCCTTAACCTTTAATTGGGTTATTTCTGAGCAAAATTCTTTTTCCAATTTTTTTAGATACTTGTCTTTGTACTTTTGTAAATGTTTTTCAAAATACATTTCTTGATATTTTTCTAGATATCCATTGAGGTACTTTTTTAGATACTTTTCAAGGTGTCTTTCCAAATGGTTTTCTAAGAGCTTTTCTAGATCTTTATCTAAACACTTTTCTTGATAGTTTTCAGTAATCTTTTCTAGATGTTTTTCTGCAAAATTTTCTAGATACTTCATCTGATGTTTTTCTATGTACTCTTCCACTAATCTGTAATGAAGCATTCAAACATAGAACATAAAAATTAAAATATTAGTTATCATTTTAGAATTTACATAATGGTTATTTAATGGTTGGTTATTAATGGATTTATAACATTCACTGTTTTACTGATATGAATTATGGTTTTCTTTTTTACAATATTATCTAAAGTTTAACTTCATGGTATATAGAGTGGTAATTTATACAAGTAAATTTTTTCTATCTGTGTGTTTTTCTACCGTTGGCTTTGATTTTACGACTTTGGACTTTAACTGAATGTTTGATCTTTGAACATTATAAAAAAATTAACAATTCTAGTATATTTATAACTCTTTGACAGTAACTGTATTTGACAAAAATGCTTTTAAATTTGAAGTAAAATCCAGAAAATAGCAAAATAAAACATAGAAAACCTAATGAAACTCACTTAAATATGTTTCCTTTCCCATATTTCTCAAAACCATCCTTAACCTTTAATTGGGTTATTTCTGAGCAAAATTCTTTTTCCAATTTTTTTAGATACTTGTCTTTGTACTTTTGTAAATGTTTTTCAAAATACATTTCTTGATATTTTTCTAGATATCCATTGAGGTACTTTTTTAGATACTTTTCAAGGTGTCTTTCCAAATGGTTTTCTAAGAGCTTTTCTAGATCTTTATCTAAACATTTTTCTTGATAGTTTTCAGTAATCTTTTCTAGATGTTTTTCTGCAAAATTTTCTAGATACTTCATCTGATGTTTTTCTATGTACTCTTCCACTAATCTGTAATGAAGCATTCAAACATAGAACATAAAAATTAAAATATTAGTTATTATTTTAGAATTTACATAATGGTTATTTAATGTAACCAACCATTAAATAACCATTATGTAAATTCTAAAATAATAACTAATATTTTAATGGATTTATAACATTCGCTGTTTTACTGATATGAATTATGGTTTTCTTTTTTACAATATTATCTAAAGTTTAACTTCATGGTATGTAGAGTGGTTATTTATACAAGTAATTTTTTTCTATCTGTGTGTTTTTCTACGTTGGCTTTGATTTTACGACTTTGGACTTTAAATGAATGTTTGATCTTTGAACATTATAAAAAAACAAATACTAAACTGTCTTTGTAAGTTTCATGTAAAATTGAACTTAATATTTCTTACATTAATCAGATGAAACAATGTGTTTAATTAATTTAAACATATTAAAAAATTACTATTCTATACATTATGAATACAGGATTAATTAGATAACATTTCCTAATAATAGAGTGGAACTAATTTTCTGATGTTTAATATACATAATAGGTCAGTTTTACTAAATTATAATCTTTTTTCTTTTAAATTTTTTGTAATAAGAAGTACTGTATTATACTTTACACAGCTAGACAGAAATACACTGCATGTAATATTATAGTACCTTTCAATGGTCATCAGATCACATTTTTTGTCAGTGGATTTTATGTTCAAGTAGGATCCTTGTTCTTGAGAAACTGTAGCCATTGTTGTTTAGTATTGATTGTTTCTATTTTTATTACATTGATAACTAATGTTCTAGTATGAGTCAAATATAATTCAAAGAATGAATACGGTAAGTGATGCAATGTATCTTATACATTTTTCATGATCGAGTTGAATCACCTTATTATAACTATGTTTGATTTATTTAACAAATTAAGTTTTCAGCCAGAAACATTTATAATACTTTTATTATTTTAAACTTAACAACGAAGATTGAAAATTATAAAATTAAACATGGAACGTATTACTCAGAGATAGCAAAATGTAATACAAGCCATGTTACATGCAACATCAAAGCATATTATTAAGTCAGGTATAATTAAGTTGATTATTTCTTACATATTTAACATTGGGCGTGCGACAAGGTACAACTTACTTTTTTAAAGAGTTCATAATTAATTTAGTTAATAAAGAATAATTTGAATAATTGTAAAGGTTTTTGACAATGCCAACATAATAAATTGAATTTATGACAAAAAATGTTTGCTGAAACACTTTAGAATATAAAATGAGTATGGAATATCTCTAAATAAAACCCTTATAAAGAGTATAAAAATTATTTATTCATTTTAATATTATGAAGCTATGTTAAAAATCCTACCTGGATTTAAACAAAGCAAAGACACTAGATACCTTTTTAGCTGTGAATAAAGTAAACAAATATATACATAATATTATATATTTTGATATAAGTTATATTATGCATAAATAACTATGATATTATATGTAATTAATCTGACAAATTTAACCTAAATTACACATAAAACATAAAACTGTGTGGATGTGATATTCTGGTATATTGATTAAAATTATAAGTAGGATTGTAAAACACTTACTTTTTTATACTTAATTTTTTCCCATTTTCATCACAATATGTATTTTGTTTCTGTTCTTGTACTCCAAAATCAGTTTTTACAGATTTAAAGAATATGGATTTTGAAATTATACAAAATAATAGTTTTATTCCAGTCATACAGTAAATACAGTGACATTAATGATAATAAATAATAATAATAGTAACAACTACAATAAAAAATCCCTTTCACCACAATTTAGCGAAGAAGTTCTACACACAGATGTCTGTCCTTGCAGATGAGCATAGTATACAATAGTAAGGATATTACTCCAAACCAGGGAGTATCACATTCATCAACTACAGCTAATAGCTAAACAATTCATGACCTCTAAGTAGCTGGATTACAGGATATGCCCCTGGACCAAACACGGAATACTGTAAAGTAATGAAAACAGACTTTTCGGAATGTATCACTGTTTTGTACCAGCTCCCAAAATGAGGAATTTTCGGGTCAATTCATGTGATTGATAGCCGGATGACAAAACTATTATCAAACTTGATGATTTGCAACTAGATAAGAACCTCTCTGTATCTTTTGTTCTAACACCAAACTTTTGATTTTACTGACTTGGCGATGTCTGTTCTTTCTCAAGGTTCGAGAGTTTTTTCTCTAGCATTGAAAATCTTACCCCATAGCCCAAGACTAAAAAGGGTTCTTCTCCTTACTCCCAGTATTGTGCCATTCTGGATGATGACTTTACTCTCTCCAAGGAGCTATTGCACTCCTTTGCATCCCTTATCATCAGTGAGTATATTTTTCCTAAAGTGGCCACTTCAAAGCAATGACTTGCCTAATCTGATCTAGGGGTTTTCTGAGTGTACAAATAAAGGTCTAATAAAAATACTGTCTTTTACTTAGATAATTTGTTCAATTTATTTCACCACACATTATTATGAAATAATATACTTAAATATTCTGAACAAATTAACACAACAGAACTTTCCTATTGTTTTGTGTAAATAAATGTGTTAGTGCTAGTTTTACTGTTAAAAGTTGCTCTTAGGAATATTACTTGGGAGAAAAGCTTAATTTTACTGTGAACACATTTAGCTAACTGTTAATAGCTTTATGCACATTTTTATGGAAAGCCATAACATAAAAGTTTTCAAAACTTGAACTAATAGTGTAAACAACTATATGCTTAAGCTATTAAATCTGCCACCATCTACATTCATGACTTCCCATTGCCTGTCCCAGGATCTCTTGATGTTTTTCCACAGACGAAGTGTCACGAAGTACAACATCTCAATTACAGCCAGAAATGTGAAGCCTGTGAACACACCCAGTACTCCTCCACTGTCCGCTACAATACAGAAACAGCTATGTCAGGTGAAATGAAGTTGGAGTTACAGTCAGCTGTGTAGAGGTAATTGCACCAGTTTTTTAATATTTTCTAACATAAGCTTTATTTACAACTTTTTTTTAACAATACGTATATGATATATATTTATAAACACATGACTCACATGAGTTAGAAATTGTTTACTTACAACTCTAACATTAAACAGGAAACATAATAACTAGTTTTGGGAATAACGAGAAAGAATTTGACATGGATATGTCTTAGCTCTGGGGGGTGTTGGTGATTTTTAAGATGGAAAATATGTAACAGGTTTCCATAGAAACTACCAGAGCTTTGTATTGAATTTTTAATTACAAAAATAAGAACAGCTGTTTATACAAACTGAAAATATATACCTTTTAGACATATTCATGAACTAACCTATTGCCCATAGGGAAGTAAATACAAACATTTTTTGTTGAGGAGCCTATCATAGGTTAGATTTAATTGGATTAGATTATTGAAATGGCAACATACCCAGGTAGGTATTTTAAGCCAAAAGTATGAATGAGAAATGAGTGTAGGATGATTGTGGTGCGATCTTGTAGTCTTATTACTGACTAAGCTGATATGTTCCTTAGACAGGACTGTTAATTAATAGCCCAGCAGCCGATGGCAACTAAGGGACCTACAGTTTAAAGTGGAATCTGAACCACAGCCTCTGAATTACGAATAAGTCTAATTATGAGGATGGTCTTTGTGGATTAACGTGGTATTCAATAGTGAACATTAATCCATACAATAGAACACTACACCCGTCAATCATCACTTACTATTATCCATAATTTGTGACCTTCAAGTAGCTGGATTAAAGGACATCGTCACCATTAAAACATATCATACAAGATTTCATTACAGGGGTCAAAAGTGGTGCTTTACGTAAGAGTGAAAATTAAGACTTAATTTTCTAATTATTATTATAATTAGAAAATCAAGACTGGGATAATTTTCTGTAGGTGTAGATTCAGCCACTTATTCCAGAAGTGAGATTTCCATTTAAGATTATTATTCAAGTGCGTACCTAGATATTTCACTTCATTTACTTGCGGAAGATGAACATTGTTCAAGGAAATAAGAGAGCACATATTGGGTAAATGTAACATGGGCTGACGCACTTTCCTCATTTACTTTTATACTTAATCGTTTCAGCCAATCCGATAAACAATTTAAGGTTCTTTGGAGGATTGCAGAGGCAGCCACATTGTCATGATGGGAAACCATTCAAGCAGTGTCATCTGCAAAGGTAGCCATTTCAGACTCAGCGTTTGTTGGTATGACTGCTGTATATAATATATAAAGGACTGGTCCCAAAACACTACCTTGAGGTACTCCCGGTTGTATGCTGTGGAAACCCGAGAGAAAGTCTTCAAGCTTGATTTGAAAGACACTATCACTCAGGTAAGACCAGGAAAAAATGTAGAACGTGTGTAGTAGAGTTTTTTTAATTTTATACAGTAGCCCTTTGTGCCAAATCTTATCGAAGGCTTGACTTAGGTCTAAAAATGGCAGTTGATTTTTTTTAGGATGAGGCAGGAAATATGCATTACAGACACAGGTGGTCATCCCGTAGTTAATAATTATTAGTTTGTTGCTGAAATGGCAACCTGTCCAAGGCAGTGTATTTTAGTGTTGTACTCCTCAGGATAAAATTTAAAATACCCCTGTCGCAGCAAATCTGCGTCCTAAGCAAATTTCCAAATCAATAATATGTCAATAACAATACATACTTTTTAATACTTAAAAGTACCAAAGTAAAATAATAATACAGTACGGTATATAAGTTTGATCAATTTAGGTCGATAACTAAGAGAGTTCTCCAGGTTTTCTACTGTGAGGAACACTGAAAGTAGGCCTAGGCATTTTTACCATAAAAATTTTTTATTTTGACCATATACCAAAGTTTTATCAACATCTGCCCATAAATAAATAGGTTTGCCTATTCTCTATAATAATTATAACATGGGAATAGAGTATGCAGGTTAGCTGCCATGATACACACGTAAACTATGATTATTAAGCATAAATGAATGGATCTCAACCGCATGAAGCTAAATGTCAAGTTTCATCCAAAAATATTGGTTGATAAGTGAAATATTCATTTTTTCTTATCCTTCATAAGATTAACATTGGAGCCCCAAAATACAACATACTATGTTTATAATGGTTGGAGATAGAGCAAAGTTGTTTCGTTTTAGCAAATTTTCCAAGAAGAATTTAGGCAAGAAGTTATTAGCATAGGTCTCATGGTAATACTTGAGCCCGGGACCATGTTATTTTTTCGTTTTTAGGTGCACAGAGGCCAAAAACAATAGTCGTTAAAAATGTTATATATATTTTATAAAATTACACTTATAATATTGCATATATATATATACAAGCAGGGTTGATAGAGACGTGTATTTTAAAATTTACTTGGACGAGTTTGTAATCCAGACATATCAGACAATCAGAACGGGTAGTTTGGGGGGGGTTTGAACCCCAAAAATGGGTTTTTTGTGTTTATATGTAATTTTGATTTTTTTTTATTGTATCTTTTACCATTAGAATCTGCTTAAACTACACAACGTATTTGTTAAAGTTTTGCTCTATCTCCAACGGTTACCAAGATATTAAAAGTTTAAACACAGTAGGGCATGTATTTGATAAGGAAAAATTAATACTTTATTAATATTAATAAAGTATACCTTTATACTTAATAATAATTAATATTTCACTTATTAACCAATATTTTTGGATGAAACTTTGTATTTAGCTTCGTGTGGTTAGGATCCATCCATTTATGCTTAAAAATCATAGTTTATGAGTTTCTCACAGCAGCAAACCTGCATTCTCTTTCCCATGTTAGTCTTGTGGAGAAGAGGCAAACTTATTTACTTGACAGGGATAACATGGTATATGGTAGAAATGAAAATAGTTTATTCTAAAAATGCCTATGTTCAGTGTTCCTCACAGCAGAAAACCTGCATACTCTTTCCTATGTTATTCTTATGGAGAATAGGAAAAATCACATATTTATTATGGATGTTGATCAAACATGTAAAAAATTATTATTGATTTGTAAATTCGCTGAGTATGCAGGTCGTCTACAATGGGGGTATTTCTTTTCATTTCCCAGATGAATTGTGATAAACAATTTCAGTTGCAATCATCCTCCATCATTTTGTAACATATCGGATCCATTGAAATAAGTCGAGTTCTTGAGTAGCCTCCGGGAGGGGCCTTTCCCAACGGGGAAAGCGGAAGTAAGAAGAAGAAGAACCAGTTGATGTTTTTTTTAGTAACAATAACGGTTCTTCTAATAATTATTTTTCTTACCCTAATTATATTAGATAGTTTTAAATATTTACCAATGAAATCTGTCAACCCAACCAACTCTTTCCGCACTATTGAAGTAAACTCGAGTTCCTTGAATGAAATGGCCAACCTTGTAACTTTATATTCTTCACTGAAATAAACCAATACACATTTCTTTATTAACTGATGTCTTAAAAGACATATTTTATAATAAGGGATTTTGGTTAAGCAAACATAGCTGAAAATTTTACAAAACCGATTGGGAAAAGATTAGGAAATCAAAACCAAAGTTGTAAAGCTTTTTTTTGTCATTATTGGTTATTACCACTTTGGCAGTTGAAGAAGAATTGTTTCACCGAATGTGTTGGTTAACTTTTTATTTTAATTTATTTGATATCCAATTTTGCCTAAATATGTTAATGAAATTCACAGACCTACATGATAACATATTACAGAGCAACCATAAAACCTTATAAAGGGTTCTCTGCTGCAAGAACATATTTCCAGCACAGGAAGAGAATCTTTGTTTTATGCATGTGATTATCTTTGTAATAAAAATTTATTTATAAACTTGGAAATAATTAGTGTTTAATCTGATAAGCTATTACGATGGGAAGTGTCTGAATGTACATGTTTTTTAACAGACACATAAGTATAATACCAGTTTTTGAACACAGTAGTATAAAATTACAACTTACATAGTTTACTTTGAAAATTACATAATTATATCTAATTTGAGTTGTAGTTGAGTAAATGAAATCAATTTTTTCTGAAAATTAAAGTGTCCAAAATTATGAACAATGATAACAGTAATAAAAAAATAAATAAACAATTATAAAAAAATCCTCAGACTCACCTGGTCTCATCATCTTGTTTCTTATTGACTACTTCTGCATCATACTCAAGAGATGAACAGGCAGTAGGGCAATTGCAACGGCAATTGGAATGTGTCTGTTGAAGAATCTCTTCTGTAAAATCCAGAGACCCTCCAATATTGTAGGGGCCTTCATACCTAGAAAAAAATCCAAATATGGTGGTGATTCTGGGAGGCAAACAAATATTAATGGTGTGATAGGACCTAAAAGAAGGTACAATAAAACGTCGTTTATCCAGTTTTGATGGGACCAGGGACTTTTTGGATAAGCAAATTTTTGTATAAATCGTTTTATCGATTTTTGGAAGAAAAAGATAAAAAACAAACCTAATGAGCTAAATAAAGAAAGCTAAATAAGAATGGTTTGTGTTTCTTTGATTACAGTGTTTATACACAGTGTGGCCTGAAACCTATGTATAGGTTACACCTAGATAACATCAGCTTTTCTTGCAGGCTCCTAGGCTCAATGCAGCGGACTATTGCAGCCGCACCAACAGAGGAACAGAGAACATCGCCAAAATTACCTTTGCTCTTTGTCCAAGAATATGTGGATCCTCGGCAGGTTTGATGAGGTTGGCTTCTAGACGGAGCTTCCATTGGGGTCGGGACTTCTTTCCCCCTTTTGCCTGTTTTTCTTTTTCTTGATTCTTGGCTTTAACCCGCGCCTCTTTTTGTCCTTTGATTGAACAGGCACGAAGTCCTAGTTTGCCATTTCTTCAGTGTCCTTCTCCTCCCTTTTGGTGGTTGGAGGGCTGGTTTTCTGCCTCTTACCCGACTCAGTTACTCGGTATGTAGCATTGGAGTAGAAGGAGCCTGTGTACTTATAGACACAGTTTGTTTGGAGTCAGTCTCTCCTGGACGCTGGAGACAGACTTCCCCAAAGACTCTCCCTGTATTTGATAATATCAACGAAGGACTCCAGTGATGACAATCCATTTTTTTATCCATGGAGATATTCTTTTGCCGCAAAGACGCTGCGCGCAAATCAAGGAGTCTCTTTATTTCTCCTTCCATTTCAATGGCGTCTTTTGCTGTTTCAACATTCTTTTTGTCAGAAAAGAAAGTCACAAGAAAGACAGAAAAGAAACATCCCTCTGCATTAGCTTCGGCGTCCCTTCTCTTTCCTCCAGGGCTGGTTCAAAACCCTGACAGGTCCAGGTGGTCGTGACCTGCAAAGGAGAGAGCTTCTCCTGAAGGTCTCTGCAGGAGAATCTTCAGTAAAGGACAGGGGAGGGAAATCCTGCCAGCTCTTTGAGTTAGGAACTGTGTTGTTGATGTTCGAACAAGCCTTACTATAGTTAGATCAGTGCATCATGTAGCAGGGCATGGCCCGTAAAAATCAAGAATGGGTATATCCTCAGGGGCATAAGCCCCTATCCCTGCACCTGACATGCCGGGGGTCGTCCATTGCAGTGCAGAGCCCGACCCCTACACTCTGTACACCTGTACATCTCTGACCTCTACACTCAATCCTCACTTCCTGACCAAGGCTCAAAGTGGCTGGCTCCTGGCGACACACCAAAGACACCCATCGGCACTGCCAGCACACATCAGCCCCTTTAACACAACATGGGCACTTCCAGGATTCCCCAGTCAGAAGAAGAAAAAAGAAAAAGATGAAAATACACCAGGAATTGGCAGAAGAAAACAAGAGGTAGGCAAGGAAAGCCTATAAATAAATAGGAGACTGAGAGATAAGGCTCAAGAAAAGTAGGAAGACCTTTCACTAGGAAGGTCTGTGAGTAGTCTCACAGTTTGACTAGGGCACCTCGGAGTTGCCAGTCCTTGGCAAGAGCAACGGGGACCTCCCGTGAAGTCGAAAGCCGACTACCACTGAGGGAGTATTTTGCATACTAAAGTTTATTTGAATCTTGTTAATAAATTTTTCTTTATGTCTGCTATTAGTTCTTGAGTCACGCAGGAGCTTTGAACTTTTATCCATCCCTGTCTATTGTAAATCTCTACTTTACTAAATCTTTTAAATGTCAGATTTAAATTGTTGAATTTTCTGCATGGCAAGGTAAAAGATGAAGAGGGACTTGCTCAATGTGGGATGGAACATTAAAAGATATCACTACAGTGATCACACTAGATGTGTGATTAACAATGGTCTATTGTTAATCACACATCTAGTAGCAATATATTCATTGCTGCAGAAATAGTGTGCGAACTGTAGTATAAACTTACCTCAACACGACATAACAACTTCTTTTTGCTGTACACATTATTCATACCTAAAGTGACTTCTTCTAGAATAAAAATACTTCTAGGTGTCAACCAGTTTGTTAATCTAGCAAGGAGATGCACCTGCTCTCTTCACCGACTGGTTAATACGGCTAAACAGATTGAAGTTAGGCAGGACATTGCTCACTAACACGGCCATCCTAGGAAACACTGTACCTACTAGTGATCATCTGTAATAAGCAAGAGTGCAGGCTCTGTAACAGCTCCTTGGAGACAGCAGAGCACATCATTTTGGGTTGAGAGAGACTGTAGGGGTAGAGAAAAGGACACTTGTCGACTTTTGGAACCAACGTGAGGTGTTGATTGCCACCATTGCAAAAAGCTTGTGATTGTTTCCTCACTTTCAGTTTATTTTTTATAATATAAAATTTTAATTTATCTTTATATACTAGCAGAGACATCAAAGAGTTGTAATACCTGTATTCCAAGAAGAGTTCCTGTAGTCTGTCTCCAAGTTTGTCCCGTGATTTCAGCAATATTTCTTTTAATGTGTATCGCCCACCAAGTAGCCCTAGAGGAATGTTTAGTTTTAAAAATGCAGTAAATAGAACTTAATACTAATTAAATTATGCTTAAAATCCAAAATAATTTTGGCAACCTTTGAGCTACCAGATCATCAAAGCGGCTCTGAAGACTTGAGTGGCTCTTAAATCACTTGACTACAATGAGAATCAACCTTGTATGTTAGTGCTTTACCCTCTGCAATTTTGGGATTGGGACAATAAGAGTGCAAAGAAATTGGAAACAGGTTACATCATGCCATTCTATAGTCCTTCATTCTGCGATTCTTGTCACCTTGACAAGAATTAGGCACAAGGCTGCTTCCCAAATCATCTACTCTTTGATATCTGGTTACTGAGAATAATAGAGGTTAGGCAGGCCATTATTTTCAAAACTCTGGATTGCAGGAAACATAATAACATCATCCTTCTAGGGATCATAAGGAGGAGGATCAATAAGGAGGTATGTATGCTCAGTAACAGATCTTTGGAGAATTTCTTGAAGGAAATTAGAGCCTTACCTTAGGTAAGACTAAAAGTGGAATATTTTTAACAAAGTCTTGAGTTGTTGACATAGGTTACTATTTAAAATGAAGAAATCTGCTGGGGATGCTGCAACAGGGAAATTTCCTCTAATGTTTACCTTGTTCAGTTAAATGTTTTTTTAGACATTTTCACATTGCTATTAAATGTCCTAAAAAGTCCTAAAGTGGCTATGTTACCTGGTATCAGCCTTTCAGCACATTCGTCAGTATGATTTATTCCACAGATTTTTGTACCATTAAGTCCTGAAAAATATTGTTTTGTTTTTTATACAATTATAAAGAACAAAATGTTTATTAGCTATACCAATTTCTTTACTCATTCAGGGATTGTCAAAATACCTATTTTTTTAATTTTGAGTTAGTCACTTCATGTTAAGTAAACTTAGTTTCTCTGCAATTAAAAAGTTAAGGACTACCTTAGGAGAAGTGAAAGGAGAAATGTTGAAAGATTTTGTATGTACTCAAATTTTACCTCTCTTGGGAAACTAAACTCCCTCTTCTTGTGAACTTAAAACTCTTATTCAAACCCAAATCAAGTTATAACTCATTGGAAAGACTTAAAGAAAAAGGAATGGAGGTAGCTTAATGAATTTAATTCAGTACAAAATAGCCATCAAATGAAAGTGGAACAGTTTACTTAAAATATTGAAACAGATTATTCTGTTCTCAAAATGGGTGAATTTTTTCAAAATTCTTTGAGCATTTCATGGTTTTAAATATCAAAATGTTAATTGAAACATCCACAAAAAACATATTTAAACGTTACAGGTAACAAATGGCTGGACATCAAATAATATGGAAACTCTGCGTAATTTGTGCAGTGTTTGTTTATATATTTGAAATAAACAGTATCAGAAACACATACCAAAAAAATAACTACATTGTTTCATAAAACTATCATATTCTTTTACATCTTATTTCTATCATAATTTGTTTACTATTTATTTATTTTTTTAAATATAATTTAAAAAGTTTTTAATCA
Organism: Nephotettix cincticeps; assembly: GCA_023375725.1. NCBI lineage: Eukaryota > Metazoa > Arthropoda > Insecta > Hemiptera > Cicadellidae > Nephotettix > Nephotettix cincticeps. The sequence continues at coordinate 63,196,976 of CM041788.1, forward strand.
CAAATGTAATCGTCTAATTTCTCAAACTAAGTAACTAACTAAGTATATTAAATAATTAAAGGCATTCTGATGTTTGAGTTAATTTTTAATACATATCTATATTTTTCACATCCCGGTTCCTAGGTACCAAACTTTGAAAACCAAAACTGAAGAAAGAATAATAAAAATATCTTAAAAGAAAAAAGCTCACTTGGAAAGTAAAACGGCACACAGTCACACAAACTTAGTGTGCAGTTGACGAGACACTCCAGTCTGCAGTTTTGCTGTGTGTAAGAACGGAACAACGACAGTTTTATATCTTGAGAGTAGTAACACTTGCGAACCTCAGGATTATAACTATCCAGGTCTGGACTGGAGGTTATCAGCCTGGGAGTCAACTGAAAGAATGTGTCTTTGGTTTCAGGAATGTCATGGAACTTTTGAGTCTCTTTACGTGGAATTACTCCAGGATGATGAAACACAATCTGAAAATTATTTTAAATTAGACAATATTTTTGATTTTGAAATTGAATTGGAGTTTAGAATATTAGAATATTGTAATTACCAAACACAACCCACCATCATTGATTTAATGGATATAAATTATTAAACAACAAGTTTTTCACTGCTTGTGTAGTTTTCATAATTCTGCAAACAAGTCCAGACTTAGGCTTGGGCCTAGTAATGTACTTAGAAGCTTTAAGCAATGCTAGAGCATGCCAAATAAGCATCCATTGTGGGGTACCCCTTGCAGGTGGACTCTAAACCTCAAGAATTGGAGTGTATTGTTGGTTGTTTAGGTTGAGCTCCCAAGGGAACAAATGCATGATGATGACGATAAATATGTTATTATTATTATTAAGAGGCGATTAGTGAAGTACACTGCATAGATTCTTTTTAATACACCACCCTATGTCAATCCCAGAACTATCAAAATCAGTCAAGAAATATCCTTTACACTGTAATAACTTATATATCCCCTCAATCATTTGGGATTTATATTTGATTTTAGGAATGTGATGGTTCAAACTAAACTGAAGGAAATTATATCAATTTACTTTTGTTGCATATGAATGACTTAGGGGAAATGTAACTAGCTTAGCTTCTACAAAATAAAAAATAAAATGGGTATTTCAACATGCAGTAGTAAACGTTAACTAGATGATGCTGAATCCCAAATTTAATAAGAATATTTCAAATAATAAGGAAGATTAATTCAATTTCCTTCTTCTCCTTAAGAATAACATGGGAACGGAGTAAATAAGTTTTCTGCTACGAGGAACAAAAATTTACATTCTTCAGCATACATTATTACATACCCCATAAGATTAACATTGAAGCTCCAAAAGACAACATACTGTGTTTACCAGTTTCTATATCTCAGTAACTGCTTGACCTAGAGGAAAGATACTTAATTGTTTGTTTTTGAGCTGTCTCCAATGATGCTAATAATAATTAAATTTTATAATAAATGATTTTTAAAAACCCATAGAATAGATTTGTCTGGTTTTTTTAACTTATCCGTTTAAATGTATGATTACACATCCCTGCCAAATTTGCTATCAATCAGACTGTTTTTACAAAAGTTATTGTGTTTACAGACCCAAAAAAATATTTATCTACCGTATATATATACATTTTTAACAATTGATTTTTGTCTCAAGGAACCTTAAAACAATTATCATAGTGCCTGACAAAAGTCCGGCCATGCCACCACCTAAGGTAATAGCTTCTTCCCTATGCGAAATTCGCTCTCAAAAAACTCTCTTTGATATCTTCACCTTAGGTTTCTTATCTGATTCGTGACAAAGATTATCTTCCGTTTCATTTTTTTGAAATGCAAAGTAGAGTCCTTCCCACAGACCGCTGGAGTTAATATATCGAGGTACAGTCTCATTGACATCAGCCAGTTCAAACATTTTTTCCAGCGTCCAGTTAGGCTTAATTTTCACATCTGTCTTGTCAACCATTGGATAAACTCTGAAAATGTATATAAATAAGGTTCTTTGTGATATTCAATAGCTACTGATATTCTTCATTTAATTATGGTACAGGAATTAAGTATTACTAGATGTCCCCTAGATGTTAGATACGGAAGGATCTGGAGGCCCCAGCAAAAGCAACTATAGGCACGTCTTCCTGTGGAATATTGTGTGGAATACCAATATTCATAAAAAATAATTGGAAATAAGGAATTCACGAGGATAGAAAAGGTAGGAAATGGTTAATCTACCTAATTCTCAGAGAAGTAAATACCCCCGTCGCAGCAGATCTGTGTACTCAGCGAATTTCCAAATCAACAATATAATAATAATAATATTTGACAAGTTTTATAAAAATCTGTCCATAAACATGAGAATTATTTGCCTATTCTCGATAAGATTAACATGGGAAAGAGTGTGCAGGTTTGCTGCTGTGAGGAACACTGAGAGTAGGCATTTATACCATCAAAAATTTTTATTTGTAACATTTATACAAACTTTCATCAACATCTGTTCATAAATAAAGAGGTTTGCCTATTCTCCATATGATTAACATGGGAAAAGAGTATGCAGGTTTGCTGCCATGATAAACACATAAACTATAATTTTTTAGCACAAATGTATGGATCTCAACCACATGAAGCTAAATATCAAGTTTCATCCAAAAATATTGGTTAATAAGTGAAATATTAATTTTTCCTTATCCTCCATAAGATTAACATTGGAGCCCCAAAATACAACGTACTGTGTTTAGATTTTTTAATATCTCGGTAACCGTTGGAGATAGAGAAAAACTTTAAGGAACTTAACTGTGCAGTTTTTTAAGCTGATTCTAATGGTGAAAGATAAAATTTGAAATTTTAAAAAATTACATGTGAAAAACGCAAAAAACCCCATTTTGGGGTACAAAACCCCCCCAAACTACCCGTTCCCATTGACCGATATGTCTGGTTTACGAACTCGTCCGAGCATTTATAGGAATACACGTCTCTACCAAATTTGGTCTCGATCGGACCATTTTTACGAGAGTTATCGTGTTCACAGACACATATATATATATAACAATTTTAACGACTATTGTTTTTGGTCTCTGGGCACCTAAAGAAGAAAAAATAACATGGTCCCGGGCTTAAGTCTCGCCATGAGACCTACGGTAATAGCTTCTTCCCTATGGGAAATTCGCTAAAAGAGTCTCCAATCCAGACTCGGCCCACAAAATACCCTAAGAGGATTCACACTGCAATCAACAACTCTCAAATTCCCCAGTCAAGGAAAGGGTCTACCGAGAAAGCCCTAAACTTTTCATTTGAAGCTACACCCCCTAGGACAGTATATCCTTCAGCCTGGTAAATCACAAAGAGCATGCCAAGTAAGCATCCATCTTCTTGGGTACTCCTTCCAGGTAGACAGTAAGGAAACACCAATCCCTATGAATTCTAGTTAGACTGGGTGTTGAGACTCTGCAGAGAGTCAATTAACACCCCCAGGAACCAAGGTAATAGATAAACCTGTCCCACTGGAAAGCCAAAAGACTTACCAGTAATTGGGCAGTTTTTTAAATTTACCCAATTTCGATCCTTGAACTAGTAAAGCCCAGTCAAAGACCCATTCCCCCTTTTATCCCCCATCATTTTACTGCCAATATGCATAGAATTATTACAATTATGTAGTACTCAACAATCTATTAGCATGAGAATGAAAGATTCTCCCTTAATCTATTAAGTACTCAGTCACTACTGGGGTGATGAGCAATGGTCGGTGAATGTGATATTCTCTGGAGTGGATTAACTTCCGCACTTTTGAGTACTATGTTCATCAGCAAAGATCATCATAATAATTAGACCAATTCTTAATTCAGAGAATAAAGTGGTTTGGATCCCACCTTGAATTGCAGTTTCCTCAGATGCCATTGGCCGCGACACGACCGCGACCGCTGTCGCACACCTGTAACCAGGCCAGCGGCGCGACCGCGGCCAGGACTACATCTCAAGATATTCTTGATAACTCTGTTTGAATAATCTTCGGATGTTAAATCCTACAAAGAGGGCCTTTCTTTTACCGCTTCTATGAAGCTCTGTGTATCGAATATCTAACATTATTAACTCGAATCTAGTAAAATTCGCCACAAAAAATAACAGATGTACACAGATCGCTCTCTCAACCATTTACAAGGTGATCTTGTCACAATCATCTAACACTCATTTCTCATTCATATTTGGCTTAAAATACCTGAGTAGGTCGCCATTTATACTTTCTATACTTTCCAGCGTTGGACAGTAGGATCAGTATACTGATATAGATATTTTATATGATCAAAACTCATTAATTTGTAGTTGGGCATAAACCAATTAACTAATAGGTATAATTAGTAAAGGCAACTGAAACTTAAGCTACAACCATAAATTCAGGATATACCGGTATTGTATTAGTTTACAATTTAAACTTTTCTTAGTTTCCGTACGAACTTACACATTCTCATGAAATAATTGGTGAGCAGGGAGCATGTTGAAGGTGAAGCAAACCTGTCCATCCGATAAGAAGATCGTTTGGAAACGTTTTCTGCACTCGTAGGAATATTCGTCTCCATTCAGCTTGAACCATATTGTGTCATCAGAGCAGTGTGAGGCATACTGCAAACAAACACATTAGAAACATTTATTCTAATGCTTCTATCCAGTGGCAATCATAGGAACTTAAAAACATACTAATGTACCTATTTTTTAATATCATGTCTTGAGTTTTGAGTCCTCCATGAATTAGGGACAAACGGGGTGATAGCGTAAGACCCAGCAATACTGTACTCCATGTTTTCAGATCCGTTAGGGTGCTATAAGTGATTATAAGTATTGCTGTGTAGCAGAAGGAAAATAAAACAGATAAAGACAGTCAGCAAGTTCTTACTCTAATAAATGTTTTTGAGACAACTTTTATTCAAACTTTTGTAACCAAATCAAATTTAGGCAGGTGAACAAAAATGTTCACTTAAAACTACTGATAGTGAATATCCTATATCGTATTTAAATTTTTAAATACCAAACATAATTCATCAAGTGTTCTTGTTTTAGAATAGGATTGAAAATGTTGTGCCTTGTTTTTTTGGAGCAATATGATACAGAGTGAATGGGTCAAGACCGTGCAAGGTGCATGATGTTTGGTGTTGGCCTGTGCTGAGCGAGATTTGTCTCATGGGAGGGTGACAATGTCCTGTAATCCAGCTACTTGGAGGTCATGAATTGTGGATAGATGTAGTGTTCTCTTGTGTGGATTAATGTCAGCACTATTGAATACTGTGTTAATCCGCAAAGATCATCCTCATAATTTGACCAGTTCGTAATTCAGAGGCAGTGGTTCGGAATCCACGTAAACTGTAGGCTGCTTAGTTGCCATCGGCTGTTGGGCTATTAATTAACAGTCCTGTCTAAGTAACATGTCGGCCTTAGTCAGTAACAAGACTACAATATCTAATCTAAATACATCATTCCGCACTGAGGGCCTAATAACATAATAACTATTAATATATACACTAAAGGCTGACCTTTCCAAATTAATAATATAATAATAATAATAATAGATGAAAAGTTTTATCAATATCTGTCGATAAATATGAGAGTTATTTGCCCATTCTCCATAGGATTAACATGGCAAAGAGTGTACAGGTGCTGCTGTGAGGAACAATGAAAGAAGGCGTTCTAACATTAACAACTTTTATTTTGACCATTTATACTAAGTTTCATCAACATCTGTCCATAAATAAAGGAGTTTACCTATTCTCTATATAACTAACATGGGAAAAGAGTATGCAGGTTAGCTACTATGATAAACACATAACTATGATTTTTCAGAATAAATGGATGAATCTCAACTACATGAAGCTAAATATCAAGTTTCATCCAAAAAAATAGATTCATAAGTGAAATATTATTTTCCTTATCCTTCATAAAATTAACATTGGAGCCCCGAAATACAGTGTACGGTGTTGAAATTTTTTTAAATCTCGGTAACCGTTGGAGGTAGTGCAAAATTTAAGGAACTAAATTGTGTAGTTTTTAAAGCTGATTCTAATGGTGGGTGATAAAATTTAAAAAATTTAAATTACATATGAAAACAGCAAAAACTCCAATTTTTGAGTACAAACCCCCCCTCCCCCAAACTACACTTTTCCATTGACCGATATTGTCTGGATCACAAACTCATGCAAGCAAATGTAAGATTACATGTCTCTGGTCTCCATCGGACCATTTTTACACGAGTTATCGTGTTCACAAACAAATACACACACACACACACACACACACACACACACACACACACACACACACACACACACACACAGATACAGATACAGATAAAGAGCCCACATCAGTCAATAAACTGGTGGAACATTTCAGTACTGCCAGATGTGCAAGTCCAATTTAATTAGATTTAATTAATTACCTAATTGAAATAATTAGTTAGTCAAGTTTATAATGTTTTACCCCTTTTATCTTTTTGTCAATCGTTTCACTTAGGTATTTGTCTGGTGGGGTCTCCAACTTGAAAAAATCAGGACATAAAAGGCCGCCTGCAGTCATTATGTCCCAACTGAAACAATAATCACCTATCAGATCGGTGGACAATGAAAATTTTTGATTTTATAAATATACTACTTTTACTGCAAATAAATCTATAACATCTAAAATACCCCCGTCGCAGCAGACCTGCGTACTCAGCAAATTTCCAAATCAATAATATAATAATAATAATATATGACAAGTTTGGTCAAAATCTGTCGATAAACATGAGAATTTTTGCGTATTCTCCATAAGATTAACATGGGAAAGAGTATGCAGGTTTGCTGCTGTGAGGAACACTGAAAGTAGCCATTTATACCATCAAAAATTTTATTTTTAACATTTATACCAACTTTCATCAACATCTGTCCATAAATATAGGAGTTTGCCTAATCTCCATATGATTAACATGGGAAAAGAGTATGCAGGTTTGCTGCCATGATAAACACATAAACTATAATGTTGTAGCACAAATGTATGGATCACAAACCACATGAAGCTAAATATCAAGTTTCATCCAAAAATATTAGATAATAAGTGAAAAATTAATTTTTTTTAATCCTCCATAAGATTAACATTGGAGCCTCAAAAATACAACGTACTGTGTTTAGATTTTTTTATATCTCGGTAACCGTTGAAGATAGAGAAAAACTTTAAGGAACTTAATTGTGTACTTTTTTAAGCTGATTCCAATGGTGAAATACAAAATTAGAAATTTTTAGAAATTACATGTGAAAAACGCAAAAAAACCCATTTTGGGGTACAAAACCCCCCCAAACTACCCGTTCCCATTGACCGATATGTCTGGTTTACGAACTCTTCCGAGCATTTGTAGGAATACACATCTCTACCAAATTTGGTCTCGATCGGACCTTTTTTACGAGAGTTATCGTGTTCACAGACACACATATATATATATATATATATATATATATATATATATATATATATATATATATATATATATATATATATAAAAATTTTAACGACTATTGTTTTTGGTCTCTGGGCACCTAAAGAAGAAAAAATAACATGGTCCCGGGCTTAAGTCTCGCCATGAGACCTACGGTAATAGCTTTGACTATACATATTAATATGTATAGTCAAAGGTAATAGCTTCTTCCCTATGGGAAATTCGCTAAAAGAGTAGAAAATGAAGGAAGGTGTTTCTGGAAAGCATAAACAAACAAGAGATTGAGAATCACATATTTTCAAAAATCACTACCTTCCTGACCGATTCTTTATGGTTACATAATTTTTATTTCTTTTCAATTTTAGAAAGTGCTTGATTTATTACACACACTGAACAAATTATATCATTATTTTCATTTTGGCTTGTTGCATTTTCTGAATAATTTGGAACAGGATATTTTACCTCAGGTCCGCATCATGATTCTTGAAGTCATTTATTATGGCAATGCTTTACGGCGACGCCAAGTAAAGTATACAGCAACAGAATATATTGTTTGAAACTAGAACTTGATAAAAACCGACAAGTTGATAAAGGTAGAAAGAAGTCAGAGTCCAATGAAAAAGTTGCTGTCACCTCGAGACTCGGCACATGACACAAACTCATTTAAAACAGCTGATTGTTGCGTAATGAAGGCCTTCTTTGTTACGTATATGTTTTTAGTGAAATTCCCATAGGGAAGAAGCTATTACCGTAGGTCTCATGACAAGACTTAAGCACAGGACGATGATATTTTTTCTTCTTTAGATGCCCAGAGACAAAAAACAATAGTCGTTAAAATTTATATATATATATATATATATGTGTGTGTGTGTGTGTGTGTGTGTGTGTGTGTGTGTGTGTGTGTGTGTGCGTGCGTGTGTGTGTGTGTGTGTGTGTGTGTGTGTGTCTGTGAATACGATAACTCTCGTAAAATGGTCCGATCGAGACCAAATTTAGTAGAAACGTGTATTCCTACATTTCCTCGGACTAGTTCGTAATTCAGACATATCGGTCAATCGGAATAGCTAGTTTGGAGAGGTTTTGTATCCCAAAAATGGTTTTTTTGCGTTTTTTCCATGTAATTTTTAAAACTTTCAAATTTTATCTTTTACCATTAGAATTAGCTCAAAAACTATACAATTTAGTTCCTTAAAGTTTTTCTCTATCTCTAATGGTTACCGAGATATTAAAAAAATTAAACACAGTTCGTTGTATTTTGGGGATCCAATGTTAATCTTATGGAGGATAAGGCAAAATTAATGTTTCACTTATTACGAATATTTTTAGATGAAACTTCATATTTAGCTTCATGTCGTTGAGATCCAACCATTTATGCATAAAAATCATAGTTTATGTGTTTATCATGGCAGCTAACCTGCATACTCTTTTCCCATGTTAATCACATAGAGATTAGGTAATATCCTTTATTTGTGGACAGATGTTGATGAAACTTGATATAAATGGTCAAAATATAAATACAGTAGAACTCCAATTATCCGAACTCCGACTATCCGAATCGCCGATTATCCGAATCACTTTCAGAAAAAAAATTGTCCAAAAAAAGTCTAAGTCTAGTGCCCCTGGACATAAGGTCAGTAAAGAACGTGTTACAGTGCTTAACTGTGCCAACTCCACTGGAAATCATAAACTACCACTTCTTTTGATAGGAAAATCAAAAAATCCAAGAGCATTTAAAAACGTAAAAAAACTTCCACTCTTCTACAAAAGTCAACCCAAGGCCTTTTTGAGATGTTTAAAAAACAATGATTTTTATTTCTAAACTTGTAAGTACATTTTATTTATATTTGAAACATGTGAAAATATCATGTTTCTTACATTTAATTCAATAAAAAATAGTGCAATATCAAAACGTAGCTTTTTTCTCTCTAATGGCAATTTAAAAAAACTCCGATTATCCGAATATTTGATTATCCGAATGGGTCCCGGTCCCCATTAATTCGGATAATTGGAGTTATACTGTAGTTTACTCTAGAAACACCTACTTTCAGCATTCCTCAAAGCAGCAAACCTGCATACTCTTTCCCATGTTAATATTAAGGAGAATAGCCAAATAACTCTTATATTTATTGACAGATAATGATAAAACTTGTCATATATAATTATCATTATGTTATTGATTTGGAAATTCGCTGAGTACGCAGGTCTGCTGCGACGGGAGTATTGCGTTTATAAAGCAAAAATATAAAATATTAATTGAAGTGCATTATGTACTCCTTACGAATTCACAACATTATTTTTGCAGTAGCTATGGTTATTGGCAGAACAGTAGTTGAAATGTTGTTTCATGTTGGAACCATAAAATTTATTGATCTGACGACCAGGACACACAGTGACTGCAGGGAAGGGGACGGCATTAATGTGAGTCATGGAGTCATTGAAGCTCAGCAGCACAGGGGAGGAACGCCACTTGAGGTAAGAGTTGTGGATGCAGTGGAAACTAATGGCCACACTGAATAGCAGGACCACAATCCATAAGTACCTGAAGGCAGAAAGAGTGAGAGGTATCAGTAGAAAATATGTACAAGGAGAGCAACATTATAGAGAAATATTGAAAAGTTACAAAAAGTGAAACCTCTATAACCTTAGAGAAAAGAATACCCATTCTTACTCTTTCCTTTATGCTATAACAGTACGGTGTTCTACAGGGTATTAGTCTAGGCCTTTTTCCTTTTACAGTTTACATCAATATTTATCAAACATTAAGTATAAAACAAATGTTTTTCCTGATGTCACAGCTGACCTTTGGCTCTTTGTGGAGGGATTCGAACACTTTACCTCTAACTACTGTACATCAAAAACGAATTGCCTTACAGTACATAATATAACTCAGTCATATTCTTTATTTTCTCTAAATGTGACTGTGATGTTCAGTACTGCATTCCTTAGTGACCAGCACATCTATACTGTATGGAGTTTTTGACAATTATTCTCATGGTATTTTCATGAAACCATCCATTGATAAATGGTTTCTTTATAAGGATGTTTAATTTTATGGAGATATAGTGAGCAGCCATAATCAAATTGATGAATGAATAATGATAAATATGAATGTGTACATAAAAATATAAATTAATTTACTGACTGCAATTATTATTAATTAGAAATCTAAAACATGAACATTGTTACACAAATAAGAATTGTTATGTAGTAATTTCTATGATTCCATCAGAGCATTATGGGTGTGTTCAGAGCTAAGAACTTACCTATCTACTGTGTGATATCCGTTAGTCCCAACATATTTGATTCCTGGAATGCTAATGTTGGACCAAAACTCTGAAACATGACTATTCATAATAACAGTTCCTGTGACATTCCCCCTGTAACAGATGGAAGAAACTGTTATGAGGAAAATGTATTCATTAGTCTTATCAAGTCTGCATTACCTGCGGCTTTTCTCACTCACTTCCCCAAAAAAACAATATTAAATTCTAACGATCGTTAAAACATTTTTTTGTACCAGAAAAATCTTGAGATAGTTATCATTTCAAAAGGCATTATAATGTTTAGCAATTTATCTGAGTTTTCGGAAACATTAACCTGTAAGGGGTCACGTCAAGAAAGTTACGTCAGGGGTTGCGCTTGATGGATTCCACCGGGCTATGAAAAAGCTTACAAAAGTATTATAAACATATGTTTTCATTAAAGAAATGTTGCATATTTAAATATTATAGGATTGTAGGTAGTGTAGTATCTCTAGCCTGCTATTTTTCTAAATCTAAAAACATATGAGTTTTTATTGGAATAGTCAACATTATTTAAACACAATTGTAGGTAAATGCAAGCTAATAAATAACAAGTCTGAGTCCAGACTTCCGACAACGGGCAACGCAGGTTCGTCAACAAAACGTTCTCGTCTAATCGCTCCTAGATTTCTTAGGTTTGCTTCCTCATGGTTAATTTCTTTGTCAAAACCTTATAATAAATTGTGAAGTATTTTCTCCTCTCTGAGATCTATATTAGCACGTAAGAGTCACTAAATCACTTGAATATCACTGGATAAAACAACGAAATCACACTATCGCAATGAATTGTGCTTCGTGGAATCCACAGGTATATGCCGTAAACAGATTCCAGACGAATACTGACGCACAGGAAAGAGATGATGTACAGTCAAGTGGCCAGTTTACAAGTCAATTTGAAGGTATACGAACGGAGGAAGCTCACAACCTTACATTCCAAAGATTTACGACCAGACAAGTAACCTTGAAACCAAGAGAGAAACCAACGTAAGTCTCCGTTGCCATCATTTCTAATTTTTGCAAAAGTAAATTCCTATATCTATTGAAGGCTTTAGGACCAATTTTATCCTTAATTTATATAAACAACATTTCAAATTTGAATCTGTTGGGAAAAATGCATCTTTTTGTTGTTAACACTTTAATAGTAGACAAAGGTGTCTTGCTAGTCCAGTGGTTAACGTTTTGGACTTCGGTACAAGAGGTCACGGGTTCAAATCCCGGGATGACCATTTAGCTATGGACCGCTTTCTCAAAAAGCGTTAGTGTACAATCTCTCCTCTGACTTGATTACAAAATGCCTCAAGCGTAGAAATAACAAAAAAAAAAAGGAAAGACGTGGTTGGATGTAAAGACTAAAGCTGTTAGTGATGTTTAAAAAAAAATGGCTGGATCAAAACTTTCTTTCCTTAAATTTTAGTAAAACAAAATTTCTTCCAATTTCACTTCATTGCAATACTATTGAAATATGAGGAATCTCCAGATACATTGCTATGATAACTTTCAGAATGATAACTGCAATAGCTGTGATTATGTTGAACAGGTACCTAGCTATAAATACCCAGGGGTTTACTTTGACTCATGTTTGTCATGGAAAGACCATATTTCATTTCACAAAAAAATGAGGAAATATATATGCATTTAGACAGTTGGGATGGATTTTGGATGAGAGAAAAGTTAAACTAGCATATTTTGCTTATGTACACTCTTTGCTTTCTTTTGGCACTTTAAGTTGAGGAGTGTGCTATCCCTCAAACATTGATATAGTACAGTATCCTTCTTAATATAGTACAAAAAGCAATTTCGAAAGCAGGTTTCCATAAAAACCGTAGGTAATCCACTGAAGCTTTATATAGTGAGACTGGTTTGCTAACAATAAGATATCTTTATGTCAAATTGTTGTTAATCCACATGTTTAAAAATTTCAATTCAATAATCATAGCAATTGATCACCAACATATGACCAGATATTCACAAAATATTGGAATTTATGTCTTGCAACTCTTTCACTCTACATAATTAACTATTTCTTTCTGCATGTGTATCACATTATGTTTTTCGTAATTTAAGCCAAAAATTGGATTTAGTAAATTATTTAACTCATCTTCACTTGCAGATTTTTAAAAACATATCAATACACTTTTGCAAACTATTGGAATGGAGGAGGTCGAGGCTCTTATCAGACCCAACTACAACGGGCACAACCATTGACCCTAACTTTCTCTATCTCAACAATTTAGATTTGTTTCTTTTGAATTTAAATGGTTGTTGCCATCAAAGAATAGAGATGGTATCGAAATACAATATGCACTCTCTTGCACCATATTATAATCAAATAGTACATAAATACAACATTTTTTTTTTAATTCATTAAAACAAAAATCAAGTATATATTATTTCACTCAATAAAGTCAATCCCAATCAAAGTTGAATTATTGAAATTATTACCTAGTCAACTGTTTTATCTTATTTTTTACCTAAATTCACAATTATAATTAGATAACAACTGCGGTCTACGCACATGCAGACCTTTCCTTGCGAAGTTGTGTCAAAAGGGAGAATTTATTTGTAATTATTATAATTACTACTATCATTAATGTCACTGTGTTTGCTGATGTTTGACTGCGGGAATAAACTATTATTTCATTTCATGTTAAACAAAAATAGATGACCTGGTAGAAAAAAAAGACAGCGACGCGACCCCTCTCATGTTAACTTCCTCATTTTTAATCCGTGCAGACATGATGAACTATGTCTGAAAATTATCTATATAAAAATATTATTAACTTATTACAAATAAGCTTTCTAAAAAGCTTTCTTAAAACTTTGGTCACATAAATAGCGAATAAAAATATCTTTAAGATAACACATATTGTTGTTTTTTTAACTACTGTTTAAAATGAGGCATTTTTCAGAGCTTTAAACATTGCTCTTATAGGAATAATTTTAATAAAATAAGATTTCTGAGGTGCTGCAGACTCTTAAGAACCTTAGTAATCATCAGAAATTTTGGTTTGTGCTACCCACTTAGAAAAATGGAATAAAATCAGTTAAGTTCAGTGTTACGTTCACAAACTGTACAATATACATGAGACTTTATTTATTTTTAACATTTTTATGGTAGGTCTTTTATAATAAGAAACAATAAATATAATAATTTGACAATTTTTACTATCATTGAAGTCCAGATGATGTGTTAACAAATAAATTGCATGGACAGCCAGAGCATTTGTGTAAACACTAACAGTATAGCAATGATGTACCTACTTATTCATGTTTTCTTCCACATATATCTGACTTCCTTTCTCCTTTACGATTGGTTTGGATCCTCTGACTCCATATTGTGATCTATGCTTCTTTTCTAGATGTTTTTCTATGTATTTTTCTAGATGTTTATCTAAGTGTTTTTCTATATGCTTTTCTACGTGTGTTTCTAGATGATTTTGTATCTGTTTTTCTAAGCATCTCTCTAGATATGCATCTACTAATCTGAAATAATATACTCAAATATACACTCTGATATGTAGATAATTTATGGAAATAATTATCATTCTCATTAAAGTCCACAAAGTATTGAAGACTGTAGCACAGGCAACATGAACTATAGGCCTATAGTACAGAAGATGCCATTAGTCTATGCTCGCGGTTTTTATAACTTTATAACTTTTAAGGAATATAAATAAATTACATTAATAATAATAATAAAATTGATTAAATTAATATTTACATTTTCAGGAAGGTGACTTAATTTGTTTATTTCTGCTGAAAATCTTCACACACGAGCATAATGGAGTGAGCAGGCCCAGCTTTAATAGAACAGCTAGTAGCGTTGGAGTCGCACACAGACTAATGACACTGTCTGTCATTTATATTGTCTATTATTATAATTAAAATTTTAAAATAAAATATCAATAAATACTGTAGTATCAGTTAACTAAGATGTTTCTCTATCTAACAGTAGCAAATCAAATGATTTATTATATTTCTATTTAAAATCTCTAAAATAGATATTAGATGTTTTGAAAGTATGGTACTCAACTTCATGAGCTCACTTTATGAAGTGAGGGAGATACCCAGTACCTATTTGACCCTCAAAGGTGATTGTATTTGAGAGGGTTCCAAATTGGGTGACCAAGTTTAATGTTAATAAAGAGTTAAGGAACTAAGTTAGAAGGAAAGAGAAATATGTACCATACTTTTTGTACAATTAATACCAATCATGATTTTGATGCCATGTTTTTTAACATGGCATGGGCACCATCAGACAAAAAACTGTGTTACATACAGACATTAAATATATTTTACTACTCTAGTTTCAAAAATATAAAAAAATATTATTTTCTTTTTAAAACGAGTGCAGTATAATGTGGTCACAAAATTATATTTTATTGTTATTTTACACAGTTTGGACACAGAAGAATCAAGAGTCTTTATTTTCATACAGACATACAGTGTAGGCATTTGGACACGTCAAAGATCTATAAATCATAGAAGTAACAAAATAACAAGCAAAAAGCTGTGATGATAATATAGTATAAGCAACAGAAGGACATTATTTTTACCTTTCAACAGTTTTCTTTGTTTTGTCTTCAGGTGATATTACGCTTGATTTTGATTCATTCTTTTGTGAAACTGATGTCATTGTTGTTAAACACCAATCCTCAAATCAACTAATAATGAACTAGTTACTCATTAGTTAGTTACTCTTCTCAATCAATCAATCAGGGAAGCTGTAAAATTTATTTTTTATTCGAGTGTTACTGATAGTGACTGAATTTGAAGATATCAACAGCTCATCAGGCAAAGTTATAATAACAACCTTACACCTCTAAAAAGACATTCAAGGTCAAAACAAATGGTTTTTCATTTACTAAAGTGAATTTGTTCATGTTTTACTTAGGGTGTGGCTTGAATGTCATTGACAGAATGATTATTTAAATGACCTCTAAAGGCACTATACACTGTAAATATTTAAACCCTTCAATTATCACTATTTTTAACAGTACCTAAATTGATTACCAGTATTGTTTCATCCTTATGAAAATCTTTCCTCTGCAGTTCCCAAACAAAACTATCAGAATTTACGAAACTTATACACAATTTGAGAAATATAACATTGCCTAATTAAGTGATTCCTAAGAAAATATAAATAAATAAAATAAAATGTATTATTAGTGAAAATATAATAAATCCCAAGTGAAAACTAAAATATAGCTCAGTAGCAGCAGCAGAGTACTAAGCAAATTTACCATGATTTAGGAATTATGGTACTTGTCATTACACTAACTATTCTTAGCCATAGGTAAAACCAAATAAGGAAGTGGTATATCTATTTACTAATAATTAAAGTACTTCTATGCTAAAGAGTTTGATAGGGAAGTAGGAATGGTTATAAAGTGTAGTAAGTAGATTATCTATGGCTTGTTTTTGCAAGAAATAGTAAATAATAGCCAAATAAAAATAATCAAACAGTATTAATAAATAAATGAATTATTATTGAAATAAATAATAATTTAGTACAAAATAATTTTCAAAACAATATCAATTTTCTGATTGGCCTTTACACGTCAAATGCAGTAATATCATTAACGAGTATAAATAAACGGTATCAGTGGACTGACACATACTTTCTCCCTTAAGTATATTTAAAAACGATAATCTGTAATAAAACTATCATGTTTTTCAAAGATTATCTAAAGAATTGTATGGGTGAACCCCCTCCCCTTGGTAATTCCAAGCTTTTTTGAGTTGGTTTTGTTTGTTGATTTGAACTTACGCTTCATACCAAGTTTCATGGAAAACGGTTGGAAAATAAGGAAGATATTGATTTTTTAATATTCTCCATAAGAAGGGCTCTTTCAGACAACATACTGCGTTTATCATGGACAGTAAATATAACTTTTCTCTGGATCCGTTAGTCGTAGACAAATAATTCAAAATACTTATTTGTTTAGTTTTTTAAGCTGGTTTCAATGGTGCCAGTCAAGGTATATTTTACTTTTATTGTTTTTCCTGAAAATTAAAAAAAATCGACTTTTTGACATTTAAAAGCTTATAACTTTTGAACTGTCATTTTTACAGACATGAGGGTGGTGTCGAATTATTTAGTACTCTGTGCACTATAAACTATAACATTTTGATCAAAATCGTTGGAGCCATGTGTGAGAAATTTGGATTTTTCACGTTTTTGAGGGGTTTAGGGTGACCCTTAAAAATAAAAAAATTTTAAAAGATTAAAAAAACACCTGGAGATACGGTGAATATATACACATGCCAAATTTCATAAAAAACTGTCCAACGGGGTAGGCTGTGGCTCTGTACACATCCAGATACACACACACACAGACAGACACACGGACGCAGACATCACGTCGAAGCCCACTTTTTTGGATTCAGGGGACCTCAAAACGGATATCCACTCTCACCTCAAATTCGAAAATTTTGACAAAATCAATACTTTCTCCATATAATATGAATAAGGGGAGAAGGTAAAATATATCCATGCCATAAGACACTGATCGACCTATTCCGTTGGGTATTTTAGGTGAATATGATATGAGTTAGCAGCGAGTGAGTGGGGTGAGAATGAAATATTTAATGACATATTTTTAGGTTTTTCACAGTCAAATAGAAACAGATTCCAGAATAATAGCCTAATATGATGTAGCTTGGTCCAGTATCAAACCATTGTAAAACATTGTTAGGATTTCGCTCAGGATCCATCTGGTGACGTTAAACTTAAGCGCAGATAGTACTTAGCCACCGAGCCAGATAGCGCTATCAGTAAGTTACTCCATAATGAACGGATAGTAAATCCGTTCGTTTAAAATTAAATTATGTCGCTCATAATCCGTTCCTCTCTGGTTACTCTTAGACTTTAGCCTTTGTATATAAACTTTTTAAACAAACACAGAATCATGAATACAAAAATCCATCGACATGTTATTATTGGACAATGATTGGCCGTTCACATCGACTATCGAGCACTGATGCGATTATATCGGATCGAATATGTCGTTTCGTTATCCACCGGCTGTCTCGGATTGTCGTCTGCTATGAAATATTGATTGAATCAGCTGAGAGAGCTCAGAGAGGGATGCTGTCTGCTGTATCCACCCTAGTCATGCGCGAGATGATATTGATGATAAGGGGTGACAGCCATGGTAATAGCAGTGGAGGCTGAGCACATATGTTTGATTATAATTTCAGTATTTTATGTTTTGTTGATTAAATTCCATCCCATAATTACCAGTGTCCTCTCCGACATTATTCTTTGGATTCTCTAATTTTACAGGGTAAAACGTGTATTTATCAACATGAATACCAAAGCTGCAGCATGTAAGTTACAGATTGTAAAATTTGTAGTCTAAATATTTTGATTCAGTATATTTTTACTTGTAATAATACTGGAATCTTGAACTTGAAAATTATGAAATCGAAATTTTGAGACATTTCCTCTAATTTCATATGGGTTTTTTACCTAACACAATTCTTAGTAACAGCTATAATACATCTGTGAAAACAAATAAACTTAAGGAAACCACTGGGCAAAAATATTTGAAAAATATTTGTTTAAATTACGAAAATACATCCTTCATTTAATGCCATTTAATAAAATATATAAAAATGTATATTGTACAAGTAATATTCGTTAGTAAAAAATGTATTAATGCAATTTTGTCAATGTATTTTCATAAATTATCAACAACTGTAATTATTATTAACAACACAACACCCTTCATATCCTGAGATGTAATGTAAATACAACAAAACCTTTAAAAATCTGAACCCTAGATCCATAAGAATGCATTTCCTCCATCAGTTATGTATGAAATTAGGCCTATTTTGGCCTAAGGTGTTGTGTGACACTGTAAGGTTTTTTTTAGTTTAAATGTGATTTTCCGAAAGTTAGGGTTTTTGTGTGTTTAGGCATCATCATAAAGAAAACTAAGAGACATAACAAGTTAAAATTATGGCACAATTCTATATGTTACCATGGTGAGCAACTTAATGCCTTTTTGGGATGTTATCGTTGCGTTCAATAAAAAATAATAATTTCATATTTTGTAAATTTGCAGTAAAAATTTATTAGTTTTATTTTATACTCTTGTATAATTTTTTTCAGATTTTACCCTAAAATTGTGTGAGGTCATGCAGAGCAAAATGAAAATAAATATTTCAAGTTAATATCTCAGATAGTTTTATGTTATGGGTACCATGTATTCTCTCAAGAGAATATTATGAACCTCAATTAAAAATTACTATGCGGTTAGATAGATTTTTCACAAAACTTGTTTTCTTTTATAGTTGTAGCCAAGATTCGTAATCTGAATGACTACCACCTTCGTTTACAACATGGTGTTCTGCCAACACCATCAGGAGTTGATATTGCAAATGCGATAAATTATTTCTCTCAAACTTTAACAAGTAAGTTTGTAGACATTACTGCAATTTTTGAAAACCCTCTATGTAGATTTTTTTTACGGTTTGTCTTCATATATAAGATAATATATAGTTAAAGGTGTTATATAACTAAGAATAAGTATTTAAGCTTTACAGTGAACTCCCCATTATCTGCGGAACTGAGTAGCGTGGCTCTGCATATAGTAAAAATCGGGGATACTCCGCAAACATACTGGAAACAGCTAACATGAACCAAAAGATAACCTAACTGTAAAAAAAAATCATTTATTTACTAAAAAATGTAATTTAACCAGTGATGTAATCAGTACAAAGCTAAATGTTTTATTGTAATTTAAATTTTACTTAACAATTAACCTACAAATTATTTTTTTGTCTTCTTTCGATTTCGGCAATAAAACTCCAAACCAGCTAACAAAAGCGCAGGTAACAAAATGCCAGAGACAAAACAAACATCGAATAGTCAACTATCACTCTCAGCAACTAGACCGAGTTTTATGATCGGTGAAAATAAAGAAGAGTTTCAGGTGTCATTGTACATTAGATTGCTCGCTATCCTAGTGTGTGAATTCTGAGAAAGTTTTAAGGCGTTTTATATTCAAAATCTTACCTTTACACCTTATACACCTTTTTTCTTGTTTTTTGAGGCGTGTACAGAACCGCCTTGCAAACTATCTGCCACATTTAATCGGGAGTTTATCTTATAAGTATTTAGGTTTAACAAAAGAAACAAACATTAAAACTAATTCCTATCATAATAATAATTTTAGTTACTCATTTCAAACATGCTCTCTAAAACCTAGTTCTTGTTACAACTGTTAAAACATATGTACCAATTAATTATGAACAATATTGGAAATACTTTTGACCATTAGAAATATTTCACATATGATAAAAAATTATTTTATTTTTGAATACTCTGAATGTTTCTTGGGCATAAAACTTCCAGGCCTCCTTAAGATTTCAAAATCATGCCCTTCAACTGAAAATGAATATCACTGTACAGTTTGATCTTGTTCATTCACTAATGTTCATGCACTATTTTGGAGTTTTTATTAAAACCCTCTAAGAGTAAATTTATGTTTAAACCTAATTTAGATTTTTCTTCTACACTACCATTTATTATAATTACCATTATTATAATTCATTTACCCATTTGTAAAAAATTGCTTTTAATGGTCTATAATTTTCCAGTAGATTAAACTAAAGGCAAGATATAAATAAATGTCTGTATTATTAGAATTATTTATTTATTTCATTGTATGCAGATGTTCTGAAGGACGTTCCAAACTCCCCGCTGGAGCTGCTGAAGTGTGCCGACAAGGACAGTGTCCGTATGGCGTTGTATCCAAGCCTGGACTACCGAGGACTGTACATCGCATTGCAGCAATTGGTGGATATTGCACCTCTCATGCAGTTTGGCTTACACGGTTAGTTCGTCTTGAAAATTCTTACTTTTCTTCCATTGTCTCGAAAAAGATTGTGAGACTAGTTTGATACCGGAACCAGCTACCTTTGATCTTTGAATAATCATTCATAAGCTATTTAAGCTGTAAAATTCATTAAAGACAATTCTCATCAACTAATGTGTTAATAAATACCCCCGTCGTAGCAGACCTGCATACTCAGCGAATTTCCAAATCAATAATATAATAATAATATATGACAAGTTTGGTCAAAATCTGTTGATAAACATGAGAATTATTTGCCTATTTTCCATAAGATTAACATAGGAAAGAGTGTGCTGGTTTGCTGCTGTGAGAAACACTGAGAGTAGTCATTTAAACCATCAAAATTTTTAATTTTTAACATTTATCCCTCCAACGGTTTTACCGTCGATTCATCGACGCCACCGCCGGTCGTCGAAGGTTCACCGTCGATCAATCGACGGTAGGTAAGCTTTTACAAAAAGCAATGGTGTGAATACATTTTCGATTAAAACTACATTGAATATAGTATCGTTGTTTTCTACAGATCATACGCTTTCCGCCGAGATATGTTTCGTTTTGCTTACTCTATGCGTCAGAATTCTATGTTAGTTAAAACATCGGTCTTCAGTTGCGCGGTTATGTCGCTTTGTTTACCATGGTGGCGTTACACGTTCTCGTCGCGTTTGTATGGTGTTCTGATGACAATTTCACCATTTTAAAATTAATAGCAGTGACTTAAGTGTATAAAACTATATATTTTTATTTTACTTATTAAATTTTTAAAAACTTGGCTATCTTCAATTTTTGACTGGTATTTATTTGCTGTGTTTTGTGGGGGAGCAAACTTTTTGAAAATTTTTTTTTATCAATTTCATTTGGATACTCCCATCAAAACCAAGATAAAAATAAACCATGTTGCTATTATCTTATAGATAATTTAATGTAGATTAAAATGGTGTATAATATGTTATAGTTACTATATTTGTACTATTTTATGTGAAATTTTTAGTAAAAGCCTGCAAAAGCGCCAAAATGAGGTGAACCTCAAGGGGTCAAATAGTGAACCGTTGGAGGGTTATACCAACTTTCATAAACATCTGTCCATAAATAAAGGAGTTTGCCTATTCTCCATATGATTAACATGGGAAAAGAGTATGCAGGTTTGCTGCCATGATAAACACATAAACTATGATTTTTAAGCATAAATGGATGAACCTCAACCACATGAAGCTAAATATAAAGTTTTATCCAAAAATATTGGTTAATAAGTTAAATATTAATTTTTCCTTATCCTCCATAAGATTAATATTGGAGCCTCAAAATACAACGTACTGTGTTTAGATTTTTTAATATCTCGGTAACCGTTAGAGATAGAGGAAAACTTTAAGGTACTAAATTGTGTAGTTTATCAAGCTAAAAAGATAAAATTGAAATTTTTTTAAAATTACATATGAAAAACGCAAAAAACCCAATTTTTGAGTATGGAACCCCCCCCCAAAATACCAGTTTCCATTGACCAATATGTCTGGTTTACGAACTCGTCCGAGCAATTGTAGGAATACACATCTCTACCAAATTTGGCCGTTTTCCGTCCACTAGGCCCAAAAATTTAGGGGATGTATCCACCTGCAGTCCGGGAAGGGTTAACATATTAATGTGCTCAGAAATTTATTATAAATTAATAGGGTTTCATCTCAGCTGCAGGGTTTTTTAATAGTTGATAATCTAATTTTTTATTCACTAAGTCACTCTATTAAAGCTAAACTAATCAAGGTTTTGGATATTCATGTTCCAGCTTTTGGTCAATCGCTGCTGCAGTGTTTGGGTTGCATTCTGCCATTCCTAGAACACGACTTGATAGACACTCTGCCGTATTTGACGGCTTCGTCCATGTCCGCTCTGCCAGCCTCGCTTCATCAGGATATCGTTAACTCTCTCTGCTATTACATTCTTCCTTTCACCATCAGTAAGTCTGGTTTTTCTTAGTTACCCTCTAGTATTGTTGCATTTAGGTTACTTTACAATTGAACTTTTTGTTTTGAGAGAATGACCTATTTATCTTATTTTCCAGCCCGAAACGCAGACGATGACCAGACTAACTACGCAAGTCAGTCTGTGTCAGCTGTTGTCATGATGGTCTTCCAATACTCTGATGACATGGGTAGGTCAAACACGTGATATTTCTTCCAATGAAAACTGCCTCTAGCAGTTAGGTGCCTCCCAGTCACCCAGTTTAAATTAAGAGCGGGGTCTTGGCTCAAGCAAATTTGTTTATACTTAATTGATACAAGATATCTGTAAATATTTGAGAGTCTCTTGTGACAAAAAGGTTTTAGTTTCCTAAGTACAGTAAAGTGCGGTTTATCCAGATCCGAATCCCGGATCAGGTTTTAAAAAAATTGTATAAATAATAACAGTTAGGATGTGAATTTCAACTTAAACGTCTTCAAAATTTTTTTGCACCCACAGTAACTTGCAGTAAATGTGGCATGTGTTACTAACGATTAATGTGAAACATGATTAACGTACACTCTGTATATTGGGGTGTTTCAAAGCAGAGTGCTACATACACTTAGAGCATATGGGAGAAGTCACCGTTTGACATTTCAATACTAAACTGTCAAAGCGTAACTGTTTGATTTTGAGGTTAGATGTACAAGACCAAGGTCACTATTTGACTTGTTAATACTGAACTGCCAAAGAGTAGGAGTTTATGGCCCCCTTCATGGTCATTTGGTAATGGTATGTTTCTCAGTCAACCTCAATAAAATATGTGAATTTGTTTTTTGGAAACACTATTCTTCCTTTGAATTCATGCCGAGCTTAATGATTCAGATACCAACAAAACCATCTGGGATTCTTAGGTTAGGTTTGGATTAGTTAGGAATCAGTAACGTTTAGATATTCAAAATTATTTTAGTTTTGGTGTAAGTCTTCCTCAAGGTTGCTTTCCCAAAAAATTAACATTAAAATGGTGGTCTTAAACATTATCCATTAACATTTGCGTTGGTTGAGGTATTAACTTGAAGGAATTCAATATTATGGACTCATTTCAATCTCATTTGTCTAAAATTAAAAAAAAATATTAGTTTATGTCACTGAAGCAACTGCAAGAACAATTCTTAAAATGATTAGCACAAAGGTAATAAATTGTGGTTTATTATACTTAAACTCTAATATAAACTCTCAAGAACTTTGTTTTTAAATTTGGCTGTAACAAATTAGGTTATTTGAGATCATATTTAGAATTATTCAGGATTCATTGTACTTGAAACTTATAAAACTTTATTTTCCATATCTGTTTATTCTATAAAAGGTAAAAAATAGAATAATTGTACTCTGAGAAAACTCATTTTGTCCAAAATAGTTGAAAAAGTCCAAAATAGTATTATCAGGTCAATGTATTGAATAAATTTCAGACCTAATGCCATCTGATATCTTAAGATTTTAAAATAATTAATTTTACCACCATGTTTATGAATAAAACTTTGTTCATTCAAATTCCCATATTTTTCTTTAGTTCAACCCATATCTTTAATATATACTGTACCTGGAACATTAATATATAAAATTCCCCTATTCACAAACTAACTTCTTTTGAAAAAGTCTACCTTATAGAAAAACAATATACTACAAAAAACGAAAATTAAAAACTAAAATAAATTAAAAGGAGGAATTTTAAGATTCCACATTTAATTTAATCTTTTAATGCCATAAACTTTACCAGTCACATTATATACAACAAAAGCCTATTATTGAATTAATGACACTTTTAATAACAAAATAGATGTTTGATTTATAGCTTAGTTATTGACTTTTAGCTTATTAATTTTAATTTTCCTGTCATACAATAAAAATTTACTTTAACTTTTAACCTGTGAGCTCAAATCAAAATAATTAGTTTACCTTTTGACCTTTCCATCTTGATGCGTACATTAATATAATTGAAACATATTATTTTAATAAAATAAAAATATTGTTAAAACAAAACTTTCCTTTGCCTCTAAAAAGTAAAAACTTTCCTTGAAGGAATATTTGTTCGTTAACATACTCACTCGCAGCAGGATGCAGCTACACTCTTGACCTTTGAACTCTGTTTCCCTCAGCCCATCATTGTCAGCTGTTAGAGTGTCTGATGACCTTGAAGCTACACCTGGTCAAGGATCTTCTCTGTGTGATTGCGTACGGAACGTCTGGAGCCAGGATGTCTGCTGCCAAGCTCCT
Organism: Nephotettix cincticeps; assembly: GCA_023375725.1. Classification (NCBI taxonomy): domain Eukaryota; kingdom Metazoa; phylum Arthropoda; class Insecta; order Hemiptera; family Cicadellidae; genus Nephotettix; species Nephotettix cincticeps. The sequence continues at coordinate 63,221,771 of CM041788.1, forward strand.
CTTCTACTATTGGCCAACCTTCAATTCCCGTCTCTTTGAACGCAGGGGAACACCCCCCACTCTTTATAGTGAGTATTTTACATTGTTGCAAATATATTGTTGAAGAAAAATATGCTTTTATATATATTCAATATTTTTAAAAATATATTTTATCACTTGTTCAACGGTATGAGTAAATTAACAAACAGTACACTTTCTCCAAAGTTTCTAGAAGTTTGTAAAAATGCCAAACTTGCTCCAATCCGCCTCTCCCATCAGGTAGTAGCAACTTATTTTGAGTGTTTTTTTGTATTCGGCATTAGCCATAATAAAGAAAATGATTGATTAAAACAGTTGAGAAATAAGGAATAAATTTATTTCCTTAGCACACTTAGACATTGTACTATTTAACTTACTTCTGAACTTACATTATTTCAGTTTTATTCACAACCGCTTGTCATGGACTAATAATCTAAAATAATAAATTTTTGAGACTTTTATATTCTTTTAAAAGGAAGCATTATAAATGTTGTTACCGTTTTTGCTAGTTTTTGTATTGTTAATAACTAATTTATGTTATATCCAACATAAATAATTAATAACTACCTCCCATATCCAACCATGACGAGACCCCTATTTTTCAATGGTCGGAACGGCCAAAAAGTCGGATATTAGGATAGCAAATTAAACTCATTCCCTAGGAAGAACAATAGCTATGCATCGTTTGTAATAAACATCAACGTACCTATATTATATCAATTAAAACAGAAAGACATGTAAAATAATTGAAAATTAATAATATTTATACGTAATAGAAGAATATAAGTCTTTCATGTTTTGTCACTCCCGGAAACAATGGGAGTGTGGGAAACATAGATGAACGGACGGACGGAAAAGTCAGTTATCAGGAGGATTCAAATATCGGGAGGTCAGATGTGGGAGATTCTACAGTAGTAGTCATTCATGTGTCTGTTCTATAAATTGTTTAAAGGTCTATTAATGTTAATATTTTATTCAAAATTGTTTAAGCATTTTTGAAAAATTTATATTTTTAATCTTTTTTCACATTTTTATGAAGATGATGTACAGTCATATAAAAATCTAAAATCTTAAATTAGAAGTCTAATGAATGTGTGAATCATAGAATTATATTAATACAACTGGAATGCTTGCTTGTGCAACCAACTGCATCTCTATCACATTTGCTACCAAGTGACCTCTCCCTTTCTACCTCTATTTAATATTGCAGATAGAAAACCGTTCCCGTGTCAGCGGGACATGTGTCCCAACGCAGGAGCTGCGGAGGCGGCCAAGGTATGCTACGACCACTGCATCTCCATCACATTTGCCACCAAGTCCCCGCCCCCTCTCTACCTCTGTATCGAGTGTGCCAACGAGATCCACCGGGAACACCCGGAGCAGATGTTCTATGATATTCTCCATCCAATGCTTCAAGGCTCTGTGTCCTGTGAGAATAAGGTGAATCCTTAAATCTTTTACTTTCCTAACTCGTGTCTAGCTGTCAACGATGAGGGTCTATTAGTACTTTACCATTACACACACACACCTCATTAGGTTACATATACAATTTTAAAGGTCATCAAAACTTCTGTGACTTCCATCATGACTGTGTATTTCTGTGTATCCATTTTCTGGGATATTACCCTTAACTGGTATTTTATCACTTGTTTAACAGTATGAGTAAATTAACAAACAGTACACTTTCTCCAAAGTTTCTAGAAGTTTGTAAAAATGCCAAACTTGCTCCAATCCACCTCTCCCATCAGGTAATAGTAACTTATTTTGAGTGTTTTTTTGTATTTGGCATTAGCCATAATAAAGAAAATGATTGATTAAAACAGTTGAGAAATAAGGAATAAATTTATTTCCTTAGCACACTTAGACGTTGTACTATTTAACTTACTTCTGAACTTACATTATTTCAGTTTTATTCACAACCACTTGTCATGAACTAATAATCTAAAATAATAAATTTTTGAGACTTTTATATTCTTTTAAAAGGAGGTATATAAATTTTGTTACCCTTTTTGCTAGTTGTTGTATTGTTAATAACTAATTTATGTTATATCCAACATAAATAATTAATAACTACCTCCCATATCCAACCATAACGAGACCCCTATTTTTCAATGGTCGGAACAGCCAAAAAGTCAGATATTAGGATAGCAAATTAAACTCATTCCCTAGGAAGAACAATAGCTATGCATCGTTTGTAATAAACATCAACGTTCCTATATTATATCAATTAAAACAGAAAGACATGTAAAATAATTGAAAATTAATAATATTTATACGTAATAGAAGAATATAAGTCTTTCATGTTTTGTCACTCCCGGAAACAATGGGAGTGTGGGAAACATAGATGAACGGACGGACGGAAAAGTCAGTTATCAGGAGGATTCAAATATCGGGAGGTCAGATGTGGGAGATTCTACAGTAGTAGTCATTCATGTGTCTGTTCTATAAATTGTTTAAAGGTCTATTAATGTTAATATTTTATTCAAAAGTGTTTAAGCATTTTTGAATAAAATTTATATTTTTAATCTTTTTTCACATTTTTATGAAGATGATGTACAGTCATATAAAAATCTAAAATCTAAAATTAGAAGTCTAATGAATGTGTGAATCATAGAATTATATTAATACAACTGGAATGCTTGCTTGTGCAACCAACTGCATCTCTATCACATTTGCTACCAAGTGACCTCTCCCTTTCTACCTCTATTTAATATTGCAGATAGAAAACCGTTCCCGTGTCAGCGGGACATGTGTCCCAACGCAGGAGCTGCGGAGGCGGCCAAGGTATGCTACGACCACTGCATCTCCATCACATTTGCCACCAAGTCCCCGCCCCCTCTCTACCTCTGTATCGAGTGTGCCAACGAGATCCACCGGGAACACCCGGAGCAGATGTTCTATGATATTCTCCATCCAATGCTTCAAGGCTCTGTGTCCTGTGAGAATAAGGTGAATCCTTAAATCTTTTACTTTCCTAACTCGTGTCTAGCTGTCAACGATGAGGGTCTATTAGTACTTTACCATTACACACACACCTCATTAGGTTACATATACAATTTTAAAGGTCATCAAAACTTCTGTGACTTCCATCATGACTGTGTATTTCTGTGTATCCATTTTCTGGGATATTACCCTTAACTGGATAAACTTACGATAAGTGGTTTTGAATTTCCTTAGTCGTCTCCAGTTCATACAGATCAAACATTTTCTACGACCTTGGTTTCAAAACTTGTATCATTATCATTATTTTTTTGTCTTTAGGTGCCCAGAGACCAAAAACAATAGTCGTTAAAATTTATATATATATATATATATATATATATATATATATGTATATTTGATCTATATAGTTCACCTTTAAGGATTACTGTTATGTAAAGTAAAGTTAAAATAATTAACTGAGTATCCTTGACAAACATTATTTTATTTTAACAACATGTTTCAACCTTTAAAGGCCATTTTCAATATATATATGTATATAATATAAATATATACATATACAATAAATTATATATATTATATATGTGTGTTAAATTATTTAAAAATTCACAATCTAGGGCTACTTTTAATATTATACGAGGGAAAATAGCTCATATATTGGGAAAATTACAAGATTTTAGATTTACAGGCAATGAAGGTTAATAAATTTTACTATATATATAAAGATCTAATTAATATGAAAATTGACTTGTCTACCACTGTGATTATCCAGTGATTTATTGTTTTTCTTTTACTCAGAACTGTCGTTCATCAGACAAAAGTGTGGTTTCTATCTGCTTCACAACTGAGTGTGTCAGTTATAATAGCAACCATCCAATCCGCTATTGCCAGCAGTGCCACAGCATTCGACATAACAACAGGTCAGAAAATGGAATTTTTTACTTGGACTTTGGACTAAACGTTTTAATCCAAGAATATACTAAATACTTTCTGGAAAAATAGATAGGCTACATGTCAAACTTGTTTTGAACTTTTTACAGTATAGGTTAAAAGGTTTTAAAGGCAAACCTTGATGTAACAAACCTCAATATTACAGATTCCAAAATCCTCTTGAACTTCGTAAAACAAACAATGTAGGCCTATATTTTACTGCTATATTCATGCCACAGTTCATTCGTAATATAGCAGTACCTTGATATTACAAAGTTTTAATAGTACTGGTAAACTTAAATTAACCTCTATATAACAAATTTTATAGTGTAACGAATTTCACCTCTACATAACATATGGTCTATGACTTAACCTCGATAAAACGTACGATCAAGACTTGTCCCTACCTGAATAATCTGTCAGGCAGTCTACATCCTGTTTTGGTGGGCTATTAATTAACAGTCCTGTCTAAGGAACATGTCAGCCTTAGTCAGAAACAAGACTACAAGATCGCGCCGCAATCATCTTACACACAATCCTCACTCATACTTGGCTTAAAATACCTACATTATGGTATGGTTCCCATTTCATTGTGCTTTAGACATGATAAGTATAACTTCAGTAATCACCACCACTACCACTATTACCACTATTACTAATTTTTTCTTAAAAACGCAGGCTGAAAATACTGAAGTTAATAATTCAGGGGAAAAGTTTGCCAATTAATGTAACTTAATGTATTGTACAACTTAATGTGTATTATACTTAACTTAATTTAATAGTATTAATCAACTGTACTTTTATATCTTTAATTGAGGTGTTTTTTTTTTAATCGAGTTATTTACTTAACCTGTTAGGGATCACGCATAGTAGTTTCCAGCGGGCTATAAAAAGTTTACAAAAATATTATAAACAAATGTTTACATTAACCCGCGAGAGTCGCGTTATTGACAGCTACTTGCGTCTTTGGATCTTTTTAGTATATGTTTCACCAGTTGTGTTACGAATTACTTCTTTCAAGGACAGTGAAAAAGTTAGCAAATTGGACCTCATTTGACAAAAAGCATAATTAGGGACATCACTAAATTGAAGAGTTTGATGAATATTCTTCTAGGAATTTTCTTTTGAGTATTAAAATTATAAATAATTTGAGCATTCACTGTGGCTAGGTTTAGTAAACCATAAAAAATCCACTAACAGGGTCAGTCATGAGGAGAGAAAAATCTTAGTCGTTGTCGTCCACATTAGTGCGAGATTGGTCTTCAGCACAGTTCATGACAGTGACAATTGTAAGCTCTTTGCATGTCAGGGGAGTTGCACGTTTCCTCTCTCTTTCCCAACAAAAAAGTCTGTGTCCTAACTCCCATCAATGGACGACAAAAGATTATTTTTATCCATTTATTGAAGTAATAAAATAAATATATTCAAAGAAATCCATAATTTTTTCTCATTCCCGGGGGTACTTTTTATGGCAATACACCCACTCTACATAGCCCTGATATTAGCCACGTCTCATGATGGGCGTAATCAACAGGTTAAATTCACTTCAATTAATTATCAAGGAGTTTATTAGTAGATCTGTGAACTTCTATACAGTAACATCTTAGCTGACCTAACCTCAATTTAATAAACCTAAATATAACATATTTCTTGATATAATGAATTTTTTATTCAGTCCTTTCAGAATCGTTGTATCAAGGTTTGACTGTATTGGGAAAGTGCCTTTGCGATGAGGTAGTTTCCAATTGTTTGATTTTTACTGTGATTCTGTTTGATACTGTCAAAGAAGTAGCCTCATTTTCATCATGTCATTAATACATTACATAAGTGGCTAATATAAATAACTAAAAATCTTGCAAATAATAATCATTTTAGAATTATTTGAGCAAAATATATGGTTAATTTATATAGGTTTTTGTGATAATGCACCAATAAAAGTCAGTAATCTAACTGTGAAAAAAATGTTTTTAGTCCAAAACTCTTGTTTACAGGAGGGGTGGAGACCACATCGTCCACACATGCCTGCCCAGAGCGTGGGACATGGATTCAGAGATGCTTAGTTACCTCGTAGAAGCCATTGTCAGGTCAGACACTATCTCACGTTAACTGATACTATTGTCTGATATAATGTGGGAAGGCAATGTTTTTGTGTTAGTTTGACAGTGTTTTGAACTAAAATATAATTAGTTATTATGTCTATGAGTGTTTTTTATGTTTTGTTAGCGAAGTGTAGTGTCGTAGTAGTAAATATGAAATGGAAAATTTGTTTCAAGAAGACATTTTATGGTAAACTGACATTGTGAGTACTGCGTAGAACTGTGTTATTTTTGGGTGTTTTCAATAAAATATGAGGGGGTACCCAAAAGTAACCGGAATTACGCTGCTGAAGCCGGGCCCTGTGTAGTTCATATGTCTGCTGCTACGTGCGTGTAGCGCAGCTCATCCGGAGTTCATTGCCGCTAGTGCCGTCGCCGTGGGTGGAAGTGTTCGTCTGCAGTGAGTTTTTTAGCAAACACTTTTTCGCCATTTCCTCGTTTATTTCGTTTTGGCGGACGTAAATGAACCCAGCATGCTCTGAAATTTTGTTTCTTGTTAGGGAAAGGTGCTGCAGATGCCATTGTGATGTTTAAAACTACTTACAAAGAAAAAGCTTTGGGTAAAACTCAAGTACGAGTTGTTTTCACGTTTTAAAAATGGTGATATGTCAATTGTTGAAAAACCCCGTGAAGGACGTCCGTCGACTGCCGAAACTGACAAAAATGTTGAGAAGATTTGTGAGCTTGTGCATGAAGACCGATGACGGACCATTAACGAGCTATCAGAGATATCTGGACTAAGTTGGAGCTCTGTCCAGCGAATTTTGAGTAAAGATTTAAAAATGACAAGAGTGGCTACCAAGTTTGTTCTGTCGAGTTTTGACTGACCATCAAAAGGAACGCCGAGTGGAATCTTGTCGAGAAATGAAAGAACACTTGCAAATTGATCCAGATTTTTTTCTAAGATCATTACTGGTCACGAATTATGGTATTATGGTTATGATCCTGGAACCAAGCAACAGTCCAGCCAATGGAAAACGTCATCCAAAAAATAGTTTTTCGGCCAAAAAAGTTTTTGTCAGTTTTGGCAGTCGATGGACGTCCTTCACGGCGGTTTTCAACAATTGACATTTCGCCATTTTTAAAACGTGAAAACAACTCGTACTTGAGTTTTACCCAAAGCTTTATCTTTGTAAGCAGTGTTTAACATCACAATGGCATCTGCAGCACCTTTCCCTAACAAGAAACACAACTTGAGAGCACGCTGTTCATTTACGTCGGCCAAAACGAAAAAACGAGGAAATGGCGAAACAGTGTTCACTAAACTACTCACTGCAGACGAACACGTCCACCCACGGCAACGGCACTAGCGGCAATGAACTCCGAATGATTGGTTTTACTATAGGATGAAGTAAAAACTCACGTCTTCCAACAGCACTTAATATATTTACACTTATATCGTAATTATATACAAACGGTAAATATATACAAAAGTTGTTAAATTGGCGATCGATTTCGTCTAGTCACACCGGACATCATCAGGCCCAAACAGAGACTCTGTTTGGGCCTGATGATGTCCGGTGTGTTAATTGAAACTTATCACTTGGCAGTCTACTGAAGGAGGCACGTACCACTACAGCAGAAATTCCGAAGGATATGAATGACATTCAGACAAAGGCGGCCTTGCTGAATGTGCTGAGCCCCAGCTATCCATTGTCGACGGAAGAACGCCAGCTGATGGGACGTTTCGGTGTGTGGCTACTCGTCGGGCTCTGCACACCCAAGGAGAATACCTCCAGTGACATCCTTGGGAGACTGTTGTCCATGCTGTTCCACTGGTTCCATGTCACTGCTTACTCCTTTGATGGTAAGTGTGAAGTGGGTTAAATTAAAACTAATAAAGTCTTCTACTGTTTAAAGAATTTGGAAATATGACTCCTTCTCCCTACAGAAAGATGAAGATAGTTTGATGTGTTAGAACTTGAAAATTAATCTCCTCTGAGGTTTACAACCAAGGAGCGATGAAAGGAAGATTCATAATTTCTAATAGATTAGAAAAGTAGGGAATTGGAGTTTTTCCCTAACATTATAAGTTAGATACCTACTGATAATTGAAGACCATCTATGACTGGATTTTACAGTTTGATAGTGTCAAGATTTGTTCACGTTTATTTTGTTATAATCATGACTTGAGACTGCGAGCCAATCTTTTAGGGTGCTTCAACCTGCATATATGTGAAGGATGAATATGATGATTAAAACTAAATTTGTTCTCTGTCATGGACCATGAAATGTAAAACCAATTCTCTCTCAACCTTGGATTATTGAAGGAAGTTCAAGACAACTTTATCACCTTTAATACTTTCCTACAACCACACGATAACAGGCACATTTTGCACTGTTGGCAAAACGTATAAGTAGTACATTCCCACAGTAGGGTGTATATGATCTCATTACCACCCTAGTCTGGCAAAGTAACCGGCCAATCATATATGCGTAATGCTCCAAATCTAGATGAAACTAACCAATGGCATGCTCTAAGGGCTCAGTCAGCTGATAGAAGGCTGCCATTCCTACAACACTAACTTCTGGTTCTGCGCAATGAAACTGAGGTTACCGGAAACCTAAAAGTTACGTTTACATTCATCCCAGCGGGAAAATCAAAGATACCCTCAATGACTTTATTATTGTAGGAAAAATCTTGTGTGTAATACTGTGCAAACTGTCAGGGCCGCCCTCGAAGTTCTGGCAGCACTCAGCACACGTGCTGTCATATGAACCTCTCGTGCGATATGCATCATTTGTGCTCTTTTTACACAAATAGCTATACCATACACGGATACATTTCCCATCTCCCCTTAATTATTTAATTTTAAATTCTATAGATGCAGATACACCCCTTTCAAGGATACTCCCCCTAGCTCAATGTCCAGAGGCCATTAAGATACTCATCCTCTTCAGATTTTACCGATTTGACAGGATATAAAATTTCTTTGAAGCTCAATGCTCCTAAAGAGCTTTTGGAGAAACCTATTTGGAGGGATAACCTTTAGACCTACCAATTTTGTGAGAGACCTAATTTTAACTTTTTTATCCACCTATCTTATCCATCTGATGAGGGATACAAATTTTACTGGAGAAGTAATAATGTTAGAACTATTCCTGTTGCAGACCAAGCCGAGTGTACATTAGAGCAGCTGAAGACAGATTATGTGTGTCAGTGGCTCAACGAGGTGTGTCAGTCACACTTTAACATCTTTGTGTCATGTTTGTTACCTCACCCTCCGGACTACGCAAGGGTAGGCGGCCACTGGTGAGTAGTGTTCTGAGCACAGACAAATAGAGGAAACAGAGAAATAGACAGAAATATAACAGTATATCTTAATAATCCGAGCCTATATTGGGTTTAGTAAGGCTTCTTGTTATTACTTCTAGAAACTGTGGTGATAACTGTTTTAGGCTCAGTTTTATAAAATCACAGTCTGCATCATGATGCAAGTAGCAGATACCGACGTATTAGTGTTGTGATTTTATTGTTCCACAAGTCTAGATATGACAGTTTACTGACTCATCCGCGGTAATTATCAAGTAGTTAAGTTAACCCTCTCACTGTCATGTTAGTGTGTGCCACTTACGGCATTTTCGTATCTATTAAATTTGCGAATGGCCAGAATACATGCTTAAGTGATGTTTTTGTAAAATTGTTTAGTATATATTTTACCTAATAACAACAATAGTAATAACAGTAACAATGTGTTCCTCCATGATTGTTGATTAACTAACCACTTGTAAACAAGTGCAAAAAAAATAATCCAAGCAATGATGTGATTGCAATTACCAATGGGTGATTGCTATTAAAAGTCAACATTGTTCCCAAGAAACACACTAGATCAAGTTTTGGTAGTTCCTAAAACAACCACTATAGTATGTCCCGGATTGATATCCGAGTCAATGCAAGATGATTGGCCTCCGGTGGTAATTGGCACCAAAGTCTTGCTTGTGAGGGAGACGAATTAATAAGTAATAAATAATTTCCAGATTAGTTTATTGAATTAACAAATTCATATACATTGTGATAGAAATAAATATGTATTAACCATATAAAACACAAAGCCAACAAGATTTATTTTCACCTTTATTACACTCTCAGCAATTCATGACGTTTATGTCTAGATGAGTCGTAAAATGTCGTAAAATTTGGGAGGGTCAGGAAGGTACGGTTTGCTGCAGAAGGGGCAACAGCCCTGGCCCAAACTGACAAGAGAGGCAAGACACTGGGGGTGAAGGGGGAAGTTGCAGGCGCAGGGACGCACAAAGCTCATATACTCAGCTGGGCTCCCACAGACATGGCAGATAGGAGTCTGCGGAATGACTTGGTTCTCGTCGTCTGCCATTGTCTGAAAAAATTAATTCTTTCCAAAATCTTAGTTAAATAGCAAAACAAATTATTATTGGTTGTACTAAAGTAAGGTATAAAATTACATGGTACTTCAAAGAGGGTACCTACCTAAACGACCATGATTTTGTATCCAATATACAGGGTGTTTCAGAATTCCCTACCAATACTCTAGGGCATTGTTCCTGGATAAGAAACCTCGCACCTGGCTGTGTGAGTAACTAAGGACTTCCGGACAATTTAAATATGATATTTAGATATGTTTCTTACCCAGGAACAATGCCCTAGAGTATTGGTAGGGAATTCTGAAACACCCTGTATATATCAACTTGTATATTCATATTCGTAAGACACAAACCCAACCACTATAAAATGAATGTATTTATTTGATAACCTCAAGCTTTGTTACTAATAAAGACCAGCTGATCCATGAGCCACACCATTAATTAATGGCTGCTAGGTGCTAGGGATATCATATGTGTGTAGGGTGAACATGATGAGTAAATTATACTCAAATGATTGGCATGTCGTGAAGTAGTACCTAAATGACTTTCTCTTCTCTTCTTGTTTTATCACACTTCAGAAGTCATAATTGGATACAACAAAATAAAGCAAAGTGAGCAGCTTCCCTTGCATCGTCTCCTTGCCTCTTTGGGGCATGCCACTCTTTGAACTAGGTTGCCCAGTCTGAATTCAGTAGTGGTTGGGTCCAGTCCAGAATGGGTTGGTGGCTGCTTCAAGTTAATCTGGTAATCCAGCAATCGGGCATGACACCGGGTCCTGGGAGCTTGGAGTTGCCTCCTCCTCCCCCTCAGGTGACCCGGACTGCCCTCCCCTGCCCTTCCACCCTTTTGAATCCTTTCAGGTGGTTATACAAGAGATCAACTACGGCCACAGTGCCTAGCTAGCTTTGCTGGAGCCTCCTATCCCTACTCTGATAATGGCAGTGTTGTTAAGTGAAAATAGTTATGATACAATGTTACATAATGTCATGTTTATCTGCAATCAGTCTGTTCAATTTCTGTATAAAAAGTATGCTAATATTGCTCCACATTAACCCTAGAACTGGTAAAGTCGTAATTCACGACACATTTACAAATTAAATAAGAAGTGGCAGGTGGAGGCATCTGTCATCAATTTAGTGAACTTGTTACCTTTGTGACCGTGTTGCCCTCTGGGGGCAAGCAACCCAACCTGCTCACAAAGTGCACTACACTGCCACCAGGCATGTCTTATAACCAAGTAAGCGCTTTCTACTCCTATGCACCGGTGGCTTAACCAGCTAAAGCGCTGCACTGGCGAGCGTAACGTTCTAGCTATTCAGAAGTGCTAGGGTTCGAATCATGAGCAATCCCAACTTGGATTGCAATTGTGTGGTATAGTGAAGTGGGGGGCTCACCTTAAATAAAGGGTGGCCGGCTTGGGTGGAAGTTGACGGCATTTGTAGGCTTAATTGGGATTGCAGTGGACACCTGTTTTTCTTGTGGTTAGTGGTGATAAGGTGGGGGGCATATTTTATGCTTTTTTTGTTAATACTTAATATTTCAAGAAGATATAAGTAATTATTTTTATGTTACAGTTTAAAGTAAAAAGCTTACCACTTCTAGGGTTAATGTTGGCTTAGTGTTTCAGTCTTAAATTAACTGTGAAATTTATCTTGTCAAATCACTTGAATAAATTATCAAACACTTATTGAGATGCAGATGTAAGTAACCATACCAACCAACGAATTTTTATATTCACAGATTGATATGATATTTTGAGTTTTTACTACAAACTCAACATTATGTGAGTTTAGAATTATTTCTGCCTTTAAAAGTTCAGAATTTAAATTTGCCATTAAAAAGAAAAACATTATACATCACTAAAATTTTTCATTTTGTTTTGTTTCTTTCCTATCTATTTATTTTTTGAGTCTCATGCATTGAAAGATATTTTTAACACATACACGACGTTATGCATCTAATCGTGTACCTCAGTGCTTTTATTTTTATTCACACACAGCCACTGTAAAGAAAGGATTCATAAAGGATGATTTATAGGTCATGGATCGTCTACCATACCTAATTCATGGGAAGAAAAAAATTCACATATTAGTTGGTGATTGGTTGTCAAATTTGGGTTTGTTAGAGGTCATCATTCATCACTATCATTCTATCCTAAATGTATGATTATTCACACTGTAACTTGTGATCCCTCTTTTGTTTAACCCTTTGCGCTCGGATCGAGTATTAAAATAACCTGTATAACCTGTCCTGTGCACTCGGATGTCCAGCTGTACTGATCGTCGCCATTTTTTCGCCAAGTCGAATTAAATTTGATATGAGCTGTCCTCACCGCTCGGATGGCCAGTGGTACGGTACAAGATTAAATTCGAGTTGTGGTCGGAAGGCCAGCATTACAGACCACTAAATATAATCATCTGTTTCTTTTTTGGATATTATGTGCTAGGTTTGGGATGTGCTGCAATCCTTCGGGGAATGAACTAGCGAATCAGATGAATTCCCGCTTCTAAAACCATACATGTGTTGTAAATTAAGGTTATGCTTAGTACCTTGTTCTGCTGTTCTACTGTTTCATTTACTGAGAAGTGGTGATACTTAATCCTAATAACAGCTGTTTTTTTCATATTATTTAATTTTGAAATAGATAATGTTGTATTGACATTATTTGTTATTTTCGCTCGTTATTCGCTTTGTAGGGACAATAAGTCCTTACAAACAGTGTTGTAAACAAACCATGTTTGACACAAAAATAATTCTGTGCTGGTGGGAAAGATTGTCGATCATAGCTGCCAAGCTGACAAAGGAGTGTAGAGCGGGAGTAGTGAGGATAACATCACAGGAAATAATTCTGAGCTGTCTGTGGCATGGCCAGTGCTACTGGCCAACCGAGTTCACACAATATAATATAGGACAGTAGACCTCCGTATTCAAATAAATATTTGGATCGTGCCAAAGTAAGTATTCTTTGTTCTGTGTATCCCTCCCAGGTGGACATAATGAGATGTTCCCTCCAAGCAGTTGGGCCGGACCAGGTGTTCAGGCTCAGCCATGAATCAGCTGTCAAGCCATGAGAGAGAGAGAGAAATACAAGAGGGAACCAACATGATAGGGAAGCCTGTCTTACTGCATTACTGCCACAGCTTCTTTTTAATCTAGTCAATTTTGACCTCTGATTTAGCACAAACTAGACTAAGGGTCTAGATCTACTAAAAACTCACATTCTTCTATATTCTGTTCTCAAAAATCCAATGAGAGGCAGTGATATATGTGATGACTTTTTTCAGGGATATGTTGGTTTCCCGTACTTCTCACCTGAAAAACGGTCTGAACCGGTTGTTCTCATTGGTCCCGTATGAGGTCATCACCCCGGAAATATGGGATTACGTGATGCCCCATTGGCTAGAGGCGATTGTCAAAGACGTCCCGGAGAAAGAACTCCCAGAGCTCAAACTCCTCTTGAGGTCAGTTCTCAGATGATTATTTTTGTAGTTACTTTTTAGTTATGTTCATAATGAGACAAAGCATGTTTGTATTTCTGGGTGATGATTTTATCTCAGCAAAAGGTAACTTTGAGATAGTTACGGTATCTAAAGTTGATTCTTCAGAACAAATTTCACCATTTAAATGGCATAATAATTAACAAAAATTTAAAAGTGTATCCCTATTTTTCAAAACCTCAACTGCTTATCACGCTCATAACTGGGTCTACGGCATGTGTACAATTAAACTGTAATGTGACAGCGATTTGTTGTAGCGGCTTGAGTCACATAGACTAGCTAGAGGCTCATGATCTGACAGGTGTCACATGGTGTCACATAATAGTGGACCAGACAGGACCTGTTATTTCTGTGTTACCAGAAAAGATTGCACTATGTTGTTGATCTAAATCAAGAACTAAAAGTGATATCATTATAAATCACATAATCAACTTATTAGATTTTTGAATACGTTTATGTATGGATAATAACAAACATTCAATTATTACTTTTAGCGTATTATTATGATTTTGAACAAATATTTCTGTTGATTTTAAAAATTTATTTAAAAAATCATATTACTATGTTAAGATTTTAAAATTTATTTTTTATTTTTTAGTTTCTTTTTTTGACCTCTGGAGCAAGTGAGTGACAAAATATCAAGAGTTGGTTAGTGTAAGTATTTTAATCATTTTAGAGAAACGTAATTAATTACAAAAGTCTGTAAAGTTTTTATATTGTTGTATATATTTTTTTGTTTAAAATGTTATATTACTGTATAATTACATGCTATTGTACACATAGTAATGTCTGTTTATACTATGGGTAAATAAAAGCATGGTCTATGGTATATTTTAATATTTTAATGCTTTAATACTTTTAACTGAAATAGCGACCTACTGAGGTAAGTATTTTGCCAGTGAATGAGAAATGATTGTACGATGACTGTTGTGTGATCTTGCAGTCTTGTTACTGACTTATGCTAACATGTTTTTGAACAGGACTGTTTATTTACAGCCCAACAGCCAATGGAATCTAAAGGGCCTATGTTTTAATGTAGGATCTGAACCATTGGTTTACCTCTGAACTATTCAAACTGGTCTTTACTCTCTATACTGTACTAGTTATACCTTTACGAGTTGTGTTTTAAGAGCTATAGATCATCTAAGCTTCAGATTTAATCTTGCTATTTTTTTATTTTAACCCTAGAAGTGGCAAACATTTTACTCTTAACTGTAACATAAAAATAATTACTAAATCTTCTTGAAATATTAAAGTATAAACAAAAAACCACAAAAGCAAAACAGGTCCCCACAGCAATCCCAATTAAGCCTACAAATGCCATCAACTTCCTCCCACTCCGGCCCCCCACTCCGCAATACCACACATTTACAAGCCAAATTTGGATTGCTCATGGTTGCACTTCCGAAGGGCTAGAACGCTACGCTCGTCAGCGTAGCGCGTTAGCCGGTTCAGTGCATAGGAGTAGAAAGCTCTTACTTGGTTATAAAATATGCCCGCTGGCAGTCTAGTGCACTACAAGAGCCGGTTCGGTTGCTTGCCCCCAGAGGGCAACACTGTCACGTAGGCGCTAGTGTCTAACAAGTTCACTAAATTGATGACAGATGCCTCTACCTGCCACTTCTTATCGAATTTGTAAATGCGTCGTAAATTATGACTTTGCCAGTTCTAGGGTTAAACATTCCATCCTTAGTTTACATATGTATAATTTTGTTTTTACAACTTTCATTACCCTTCAATATAATTTTAATTATATTACTTCTCTGTATGTTTCAGTTTGTAGCTTTTGATGTAAACCGTTTTATGACATTTTCAGTAAAATGCTGGACCCTGAGATGAGTCCTCTTGGGTTTGAGGCCAAAAAGCTTTTCCACTTTGTGTCGATCCGCTTCAAGCAAACAACACCGAAGGTTATGGAGCAAGCTCTCAACTGGCTGCAGGTCTGATTGTTAAGTTTTTTACTTAATCCATGGTAAATTTTGGTACCAGTACCATAAAAATATACGAGAATCAACAAAAATTTTGCTGTCTGTGTAATATAAAAAAATTATAAATATTTTAAAATGATATTTCCCTTGTTGCAGAGTTAAATTCTCCATGGAAAATGTAGTATTCCGAGGTTTTTTAAAGTTTTATTTACTTTACTGGAAAACAATAATACAAGCATAGTAGGAAAAACATTATTTGTTATAATTTAATAAGTTAAAATACTTATTAGACATGTGGTCAAGGTTCTTCAATTAAATTTGTTTTATGATAAGCGTTAAAGAAGGTTTAACCCTCCGTGAGGCGGAGCTTTTGAACTTTGTATTTTTTTATTTTTTTGCAACTCTTCTACAGTCAAACCTTGATATAACGAAACTCAAGGGACCGGACTGAATATTCGTTATATCAAGGTTTTCGTTACATCGAGTTTCGTTATATTGAGGTTAGGTTTGATGGAATTTCGCTATATCGAGGTTCACCGACATCGTAATGCAGGCCAACATCTAGCAATGCTTAACCTCATTAAAACGCTCTGTAATTGCTTGGATACTCTGTTGTTAAGTAAATGGAGAATGATCTTTGATCTCTACACTGTTTAAACCATTTCAGAACACATTCTTCAACATCCTTCAGCTCACATGACTTCAACTTTTTTACATCCGTACATAAAACACTTCCTTCTTCGAATTTGTCTTTCTGTTTTAAAATCGTCGCTAAAGTACTGGGCGGTACACCAAATTCTTTTGCGATTTCAATTTTTTTTCTTGTTGGATTCTCTTCAACAAACTTAATAATTTTGCGTTTGGTATCAACGGTTAACGAGCTACGCTTATTTTGGTTTTTTCGTCCATGTTTATTGCACTGCACTGCACAGACTACACACCACAGACAGACGCAATGAACTGAATGAAATTCATGACAGTCAAGACCGTGGGACACATCCGTGGTCGGGCGTTCATGTTTAGACACGATTGTAAGTTTGTTTCCGTTCGTTATATCAAGGGAGGATTCGTTAAATCGAGGTTTACAATACGGTTCAATCGTTATATAGAGGTGAAATTAGCATTGAGTCTCATGGGAAGTTGTAGGGGATTTAAAAAAATTCGTTATATCAAGGAATTCGTTATATCAAGGTTCGTTATATCAAGGTTTGACTGTACTAAGTATAAACAAAAAACATGCACCCCCCTAACCATAGCGTCGCAAAAGAAGCAAAACAGGTGTCCACTGCAATCTCAATTAAGCCTAGAAATGCCATCAGCTTCACCCAAGCCGGTCACCGTTTATTTAAGGTGGGCCCTCCCTCCATTGTACCACACAATTACATGCCAAATTGGGATTGCTCATGGTCAAGATTCAAACCCGCCTCTTTCCAATTGGCTAAATGGTGCACAGTACAAGCGTTAAGTCTACTACACCAAAAGAACACTGTCTGAGAAAGTGCTTATTTGTCTATAAAAAACATACTCTAGTGGCACAACAGCAAACTCCATGAGGCATTAGTTCATGTATTAGCTCGCAGATGGAAGTTCCGTTACGGTAATTACTGACTTTTATCACTTTTCATTGCCATTGACACAGGTGAGTCGATCGTGACTTGGAGGGTAAATTCAACTGAATAAAAATGTAACAAAACAATACATAGAAAAACTCATTTCTTAAAACCATCATTTGTGTTTTGATTCTGATGAATATGAATTGTTACAGATCCTCACTATTTTGGACATTGTAATTCATCGTCATCTTCTATTTACATTTTTTGAGGATGGTATTAACAGCATGAAAGAAGGAGAGGACCAGGGGAGGGATAACGATAGTTTGAGGAAAAGCAGCATTTGTAAGTAAAAACAAAATTACTCAGACTTTTTTTGGTTCTTTCTACGGCAGAGGCATTTGTAATTGTCAGAGAGAGACTGTACACAAACACCATTTGGGAAAGCGGTCTCAGGATTTTAACCCGTGACCTCTTGCACCAAAGTCCACGACGCTAACGACTAGACTAGAACAAGACACCCCACTTTCTTACAAGGCTAATGGTTTATGGTAAAAGCAAACATTTTTGTCTTCGAACTCATTTTAGCACTCATAAGTTTCAACAGTTTGAAGTTTGTGTAGCAATAAAATTAATTCTATGGCACAATACCTATTTAAATTCCCTAGAAAAAATCAGCAGGGTGTAAGAATCATAATCATGTAAACTTAAAAGACATAGCTAAAGTTTTTGTGATTAAAAAAATGTATAGTAATTGAATCTGAGTTGGACGGATTATCATCACTAGGATAGTATAATAACTGTTAAACCAGCATAGTTGAGAGGGAAACCTCCTCTGGCATTGAACTGTGCAACTCTCTATCCAACTTTAAAGGTGGTTCATGTGAACAAATTAAATCAAAATATCTCATCATGCACATTGAAACAACAAAAATAGTTTTGTGTTATTTACACAAATTTTTGTGTAATAAAAAATGCCTTAAAGCCAATTTTTTAGTACGAAACCCCACCTAAACTATCCGTTCCCATTGACCGATATGTCTGGTTTACAAACTCGTCCGAGCAAATGTAGGAATACACATCTCTACCAAATTTGGTCTCGATCGGACCATTTTTACGGGAGTTATCGTGTTCACAGACACATATATATATAAATTTTAACGACTTGTTTTTGGACTCTGGGCACCTATAGACGAAAAAATAACATGGTCCCGGGCTTAAGTCTTGCCATGAGACCTACGGTAATAGCTTCTTCCCTATGGGAAATTTGCTAAAATAGAAATTTGCTTCATTTTTAATTATTGAAGATTTTAAGACTATTTTTAGGGGAGGGGTGTGGTGTTAACCCAAAAATTTATAACAAGTATTTTAACTTGTTCTCTCTTTGAACACTCTCTCAAGAAATTCGGTGATAATATTTGTAGTAACCAATTTTTAAATGACTTTTAAATAAACTCTTAAGAATATGATCGTTTTATGAAAGATTATAGTTTGTTTTAATTTAAAGTATGTAAGTCCACTGGTATTGTTTATTTACTATACTGATGTGCTGAGTAATAAATAAAAAGTATAAACTGTAAGAGGGTTTGATCTACAAACGACTAGGGGATTACTTGCTTGTTATAGCACCAGTTGTAGAGGATGAATCAGGGCAGACGTCTGGGATATCAGATGATGAGGGGCAGACGAACCGTCCAAGCAAACGACAACACAGCGACGGAGAGTTGAAACTCTCTTGTTGCGTCCTCATGTTGGACATAGTGCTCAAGCAGGTCAGTGGAATATAATGGTTTATACATGTTTATACATGACTGGGACGGTGGCGACGTCCTGTAATCCAGCTACTTGGAGGTCACGAATTGTGGATAGTTGTGAGCGATGGTCGGTGGATGTAGTTTTCTCATATGTGGATTAACGTCCGCACTATTGAATACTACGTTAATCCGCAAAAGACTATCCTCATAATTAGACCAATTCGTAATTCAGAGGTCGTGGTTCGGATTCCACGTTAAACTGTAGGTCCATTAGTTGCCATCTGCTGTTGGGCTATTAATTAACAGTCCTGTCTAAAGAACATGTCAGCCTTAGTCAGTAACAAGACTACAAGATCGCGCCACAATCATCCTACACTCAATCCTCATTCATACTTGGCTTAAAATACCTACATTGTAGTATGGTTGCCATATTAACGAATCTAATATAATCTAATCTTGATAAAATAGAATTTTATCTATACTTGCTTGGGAATCTTCTTTATAAATAAAAATAGAATTTTATCTATACATTGCTTGGAATATTAATATTTTTTGTTATTTTTACCCAAAAGAAGCCAAAAGGAGTATTATCTCAATGTCTTTCTTTCTGTAACATTAAACAAGTTTTTTTTGTAATGGTATGAGAGCACCTACTATGATCAAACTTATTTTCATTATTCTACAGCTTTTTTAGAAGGTTTTGGTTTGCTTTAACACGTTCAAAACGCAGTTATGAGATCCCGAGGTTTTGTAATATAACCTAAATCTAATGTGGTAGCGTGAATATGACGGGATATCAATGATGAGGGGCAGACGAACCGTCCAAGCAAACGACAACACAGCGACGGAGAGTTGAAACTCTCTTGTTGCGTCCTCATGTTGGACATAGTGCTCAAGCAGGTCAGTGAAATATAATGGTTTATACATGACTGGGACGGTGGGGACGTCCTGTAATCCAGCTACTTGGAGGTCACGAATTGTGGATAGTTGTGAGCGATGGTCGGTGGATGTAGTGTTCTCTTGTGTGGATTAACGTCCGCACTATTGAATACTACGTTAATCCGCAAAAGACTATCCTCATAATTAGACCAATTCGTAATTCAGAGGTCGTGGTTCGGATTCCACGTTAAACTGTAGGTCCATTAGTTGCCATCTGCTGTTGGGCTATTAATTAACAGTCCTGTCTAAAGAACATGTCAGCCTTAGTCAGTAACAAGACTACAAGATCGCTCCACAATCATCCTACACTCAATCCTCATTCATACTTGGCTTAAAATACCTACATTGTAGTATGGTTGCCATTTCAATGATCTAATCTAATCTAATCTTCTTTATAAATAAAAATAGAATTTTATCTATACATTGCTTGGAATATTAATATTTTTTGTTATTTTTACCCAAAAAAAAGTAAGTTTCGTGTAACCTTCTGGCCAAGGTCTAATGTTAAGAGTTTTCAGGTCGCAACTACTGCCTCTAACGTGACCTAACGACTACTTATGTAGCCGGGAAGAATACTTATTTACTACTTATTTACCCAAAAGAAGCCAAAAGGAGTATTATCTCAATGTCTTTCTTTCTGTAACACTAAACAATTTTTTTTTGTAATGGTATGAGAGCACCTACTATGATCAAACTTATTTTCATTATTCTACAGCTTTTTTAGAAGGTTTTGGTTTGCTTTAACACGTTCAAAACGCAGTTATGAGATCCCGAGGTTTTGTAATATAACCTAAATCTAATGTGGTAGCGTGAATATGACGTCCCGTCTGAACTTCCAGTATTGATAATTTGATGTACAATAAACATAGAGAATTGAAATAAAGCGCTATATAAAACTCTAGTATTGGTGAATAGTTTTAGTAGCTAAACAAAATACGGGATTTATCGATATCCTAACACACTGTAGGCAATATTTACTGATATGAGGAACGATCTCCCAGGGCCTCGTATCAAAATCTAGTACTATAATACAGTTTGGCTTACTGCTAGTTAAAAAAAATATTAACACTCTTATTTTATATGTTAAATGTTTGAACATTGCCCTTGAGCCACATCTTATCAATGTACTTCCAAAGTTTTACATTGATACTTTGATAATTAACGCCACTACAGACGCCAAAGTGAAGGTATGTTCCGCCAGAATTTAACATTGCTCTTACGGGACTAAAATCCAAGATGGCTACCACTGATGCAGACTCTTAAAGACTCAAACAGATAATTTCTTTCTTCAAAATCATAATTCAAGACACACAAATTTAGAATTATAAATTAAGAAAAAAAGAAGCTGTGCAATTTTATCAACAAATAAAAATTAGCAGGCCTATTATAAATTTAATAATAACTGTTTTCAATTCTTTTATTGTAAAAGCAATAAATTATTATTATTATTAATTAAAAGATAAAATATATCTACCTAGAATTGGGATAACACAATCAGCTCCGCTGTCTAAATTAGGAGCCCAAGAATTCTCATGTGCCAAGCCAATGTGAATAAAATGATATAAGTCTTAATTCCAATTGAATAAAATTAATTTTTAACCTCTTAAAAACCAAGACATATAGATAAAATAGTAATTTTTGACAAGGAACCGCATTGGCTGAGTTGTTTCATTTTTGACATTGTCAGCTGTTTGCTTTCATTGAATCATAAGTTTCTCAGTTACCTAATTTTGTTGTACACTGCTTTATTGATATCTTTGGCAATGTGTAAGGTGCACAGCAATCTGGTATTTTCTTAAAACATTAGAAACATAATGTTTTTTTGCCTTCCGAAATTTGTTGTTTCCGCTCAGTAGTTAAGGTAAACGGTATGGTAATTTTTGGACAGTACTCAAGGCGTTAAGACACCAACACAATCTACTAAAATGATCTATTGTTTTTCTAGAGAAAGTTTCGATCAACTTTATACTTGAGATAACTATGATCCACCATTATTTCTTTAAAACATAATTTTTTTTACTATACCATACCTTTTTTTTACAGATGGAGAAACAGGGGGTGGAACGACACACAGGCATTCATACAGTTGTGGCACAAGACACTTGCAGACTACTACAGGTACATAACTCAATGATGAAATGTGTCTACCTAGACTTTGGATAACACTTACTCCCTTCTGTGATCCCCTCAGCAAATGTTTTTAAAATTATTATTCTCCATCATGATAATAAAAAAAACAAGTTTCACGACACCATCAATATTGATATATAAGATTTTCCCACTCTGTATGTTGCCACCAAGAAATACTAGCGGATTTTTCATCAACTAATTATTTGAAAAGTGTCCCTAGATGTAAGGGTGGATATTTTCTACATTCTCACCGAAAGAGAAATAGGAAACTGGCCACTTCAGTTTTGTAGTGTAACAAGTTAGTTTTCCAGATGTTTGTATTAAGTTCAATCTTTACTATTATAGACTGAAGTACATCTTATCTGCACAAGTGCCCCAGCTTGATATGACTAATCAATTTATACACATTCAATGTATTTAATTTATAATGATAATGATTAGTTTATTTCCGAACAAAATCAAGATATCACATTTATATTTTTATTATTACAGTAAAACCTCGTTAATCCGGACCCCATTAATACGGACTTTGCTTAATCCGGACAGCCATTGGATCGCAGTTTTAATGCGCAGAACGCTGATTAGTAGCATGCGATCGTCACTGTATGACTGCGCCCGGCGATGTGAGATGTGAGTGTGCCGAGTGCGGGCGGTCACAGCGCAAGGCGTAAGTGCCGTTACCAAGGTTACTGTCAGCCAATAGTAGCTCAGTCACACGATTGTGTTTCTCCTGCTCGTGTCAGGCCGTCAGTTGCTCCACAGAGGTCAATTGCACTGCACGTTTTAGTTGCGTTGTTTAATTGTGAAATTAACACAAAAGAAAGGCAAATGAAGTTCAACTCCTTCTTCAAACCAGTTCAGTCACTTGAGGATGAACCTCAACCCTCATGTTCATAGTAATTTTGTCTATTTTCGCTGTCTCATTTTTTGTATGGACGTAGATACCAAGTTTATATTTTTGTTCAAATGTAACTACTGTATGTACTGTTTGTACAATATGTATTTTTATATTCAGAATATACATACTATTTAAGTTTATCTGCAAAAGGTGTTTCATTATATACAAGGGGTACCCAAAAATCACTGTCTTTCTTCGTTTAGGATTATTTGTTTTAATCCAGACTTTCGTTAATCCGGACGACTTGGAGCCCCAATTAGTCCGGATTAACGAGGTTTTACTGTATATTTAAAAATCATGAATTGATTCTAATTGAAAGTATGCAGAATACGATTACTCACTAAGCTACTCAAGTCACTGATGGTAGTGTTGTGTGCGCCAGTGGATGCTGCAAGCACCGTGGCTGACATCGCATGTGTGCACCGGCTCAGGCAAGACAGAGTGTGTCCACTGCGAGTTAACCATCGTGTGGCACCAGCTGGCGCTCGAGTTGGTCATCTACATAGCGCAAGAGAATCCAGCTCATCCACCTGATGTCAGTATCTTCCAGAGGATGAGTATTGGGTGTTTAGTTGATGGTAAAGGATTACAAGAATGTGTCTCATCAGTTTACTTTGTCCATAGACTCATAAGAGAAATATGCTATTTGTTCAAGCGGTTTAGGAGGCCTCAGCTAAGTTAGACAGGCACTGGATCCTTCGTTGATCTATTTTAGAAGCACTGGAAGGAAAGGATTTTAAGGCAAGAGGAGGATAAACTGGGAAACCCAAGGAAAGATAGATATAACCCCTAAATGCTCATCTGAACCCCAGGAAAACGAGAGACCAGGTATTCAAGTCCTCAAGGTGTCATACCCCTATCAGGTAAGGGGAAACAAAGGTGCAAGAGAAGCAGTGTACTTTTAATAGCCAAAATATTCACCCAAATTGTGACAAAAAAATTAATTTTTTAACAAAATATATTACTTACTGTCGTAATACTTAATCTTTTCAAGGAATAGAAAACTTAGTCATATCAACACCTATGTTTTGGTTGTAATAAAGGAAAACCATTTTGTTCTTGAATAAAGTGTACAACACAGGAAGGGATGTCATATTTTTTAAGAATATTGAAATTTAGTTTTATGTTTCAGCCACCCTTGAAAGAGGAGTCAGATGAGCACAAGTCGCCTGGAGAGGACAAGAAGGCGGAGCCCAAGCCCGACGTGGTCATCAACATGCCCCTCCTCGAGATACACACAGTGGGTGGAGTGCTCGTCAACATGCCCCATGTAATTACGCTGTGTCGGTGTATCAAGTGTGGGTCATGATGCACCTCACAGCACTCACCCCGACCTGCCCATCTCCATTAAACCTCACCATGCCTTGTTTAGCCCCACCCATCTCCATTAAACCTCATCATGCCTTGTTTAGCCCCACCTATCTCCACTAAACCTCACCCTGCCTTGCCTTGTTTAGGCACATACATCTCCACTAAACCTCACCCCGCCTTGTTTAGCCCCACCCATCTCCATTAAACCTCACCCTGCCTTGTTTAGCCCCACCCATCTCCACTAAACCTCACCCTGCCTTGTTTAACCCCACCCATCTCCAGTAAACCTCACCCTGCCTTGTTTAGCCCCACCCATCTCCACTAAACCTTACCCTGCCTAAGCCTACTAAACCTCATCTTGTTACATTTAGCTTCTCCCATCATTTTCAATCCTTATCCTACTTTGCTTACCTAAACTGTTTCACTAGATCCCTCACTATCTTTATCCACCCTTCTAACCTAGTTTTACACTTCTTTCCAGGTTTACTGGCATACCTTTTGCAAGGGCTACTGTGCTCTTAAAATAATAATTTTAAATATTATACTTATAATTTCCCATATCATTTTTAGAAATATTATCTGTGCTATAAATTATCTTTGATAACTTCAAAATAAATTTTCACCTTTTAAATTAAATTGATTTTCCACAGTGACGTATCTTTAAAATGGTCTGTTATACTATGTAAAAAAACCAAATGTTAATTTTGCTGCACAACAAATCTTATCTTACTATTTTGTTGTAATGATATTTGGTCTAATGGTAAAAATAGAGCAAAAATAAGAGTAAAAAATATAAATAAAATTTCTAAAACTCAGTAACTCAGTAAAACTAAATTAACTCAGTATGTCCTAATATTTTCTAAATTAAAAAATCAAAGGAACTTTTTTTATCATAGAAATTAAAACCAAGCAATAACTAATGCCTAAATATTTTTCCATCTTGTAAAGGAAGCCGTAAGCCCTGGTTCCCAGTCCTACCAACCGTGCCTCGCTTGGCGTAGTTAGACTCATCCAGAGCATGCCCCAGCACAACGCGATGTAGTCAGTTGTTACGTCGTAGTTTGTAGATGCTGTAGCAGTGACCCACCCGGCTGCCGCTAGATGAGTCGTCACTACCGCCATCTTGTTACCGGTTCCTTTCTTCCTTTAGAATATAGGAAACTAGTTTACATTCATATTGTAACTGGTACATCTGTAGAGTATAATTTGCTTGTTTTCTCACTTCACTGGACTATATGAGACCTTTGTTAGATAGAATATAGGAAACTAGTTAACATTCATATCGTAACCGGTTCATTACTTTGTAACCGGTTCTTTACTTTGTAACCGGTTCTTTACTTTGTAACTGGTTTCTTTACTTCCTTTGTTGACTTGGTAATTTACTATATGCTGAAATCTGAACACCTGATGATTCTAAATTGTGTTTAATAAAATTTTACAAATTAATCATTGTTTATACCAATATTTGGCCAACATGTATAATTTCTCTTAATAGGTCAATAAATCCCAAGATGTAATCCATCTTCAGTCACAGAAGTTTTTTTCATCAGTCACTGATGCGGTTGTTGTTCACTTAAAGTTGAATATAAAATTTTCAAACGAATACACACACTAAACAGGAATATTTTTAATATGTTTTTAAAAACTCACCACAGCTCACTCAGCTACTCTTACAAATGTTGTTCAGTTGGAACAAAGATCGGTCCATTGATCTTACACTGTCAATGAAAGTTTAGAAAATCTACAGTTTCTGACCAAGCGACATGATTGAGAAAGTCAATATGTGATAAAAAGTTTTAAAAATCATATTTAAAATATTTATGTCAAGGTTAAACATGTAAAAATTGTGTAACCAGAAGTTATTGTTGTAGGAAAGACTACCGTCTATCGGCTGACTGAGCGCTTAGCGCATGCTATTGGACAGTTTCATATAGATTTTGAGCATTCCGCGCATGTGTTTGGCCGGTTACTTATCCGCACTAGGGTGGATATGTACTGCTTATATGTTCTGCCAACAGTGCAATATGTGCGTGTTTTCACACGGTTGTAGGAAAAATTAATTTTGGTTTGTAATATGTTTAGGAATTTGAAGCAATCAAATTAACCTACATTAATTTGATGCTAACATTTTTATCAAATATCCAGTCCTTTAGGGAGACTAAGGGAAATCTTTTATTTTTGAGAAATTTTTGTACGATTGTTTTGAAATGTGTGAGGGCACTAATTGGTTAAATTTGCATTTATCGTGTGGTTGGGTTTTTATCAATAAGCTGGTTTAAATTTAGGTATTAGATATAGGTATTCTTTATAACCTTTTTCCAGAAGTTTCCTAGTAGATGAAGAAATGAAGATGTATATTTGTAATTGCTGTGCTTGTGAAGCTTTAATACTATTTTAAAGAAAAAATTGTAATAGTAACACCGAATCAAATGAAAAAAGCCTAGAACTTTTGAATAAATTTTAAATTGTGTGAAGTAAGTCTAAACACATAACAGCTATTTCAAATATATTTCTCAATGGAAGGTGGAATAAAGAAGGTATTCAAGGAAAGAAAATTTTCTTTTACTTAATTGCGTTAATTTTTTTAGGCTCAAACCACACCCAAGGACACTGAGGTGCCTTACAGGTTCAATAAGGTGTGTGTCAAATGTGTTTGTCTGTGTGTCTTCAACGCTTTAATTGTCTTCATCAACGATTCTACGAACCAGTCTCTTATTATTGAAACTTGAACTGCGAGGACTTGACCTAAATCTCAGAATGTTAAAAGTAGCCCTAAAAGATAAACTTGCTAAAAGAGGTTCTAGATAAGGTACTGTTATTAAAGTTTAACCACAGTAATTAAAAATAATCCTTCACTAGTATGCCATAAAATAACTGACAATATTCACAAATGAATAAAAAATACAAAGAGAGGTTAGGATTTGCATTTCAATTGTAAACAAATTATAGTTGTGTGAATAGCGGTAATAATGTGAATTCCTCAAATCTAATAGACGTGTGAGTAGATGGAATTGCTGACATAAGAATTAATTTAATAATTACCATAATGCACATTAACATTAATGAATTTAATTTTAATGGAACAAATCCTTCATTGTGATGGAAATAAATAAAAATTAAAAACTGGAAATATATTTGAAATTAAAAAAAAAGATAATTTACTACAAAGTAATATTTATAAGTACACAAAATATATGTTTATAATGTCAAGATGTTTTAAAGAATGATAGTGTCTGATACATTGTTATGTAATTTCAAACATCAAAACAAATGGCTAGGAATTTTTTTAATCATGAAGATACAAACATGAATGTGTTTTTTTCATATCGCAGTTTCAGTTGCTGCAAATCAACTCGGTTAAAAAGTTTCAATAACAAAGCAGATTGCAGCGGAGCCTGACTCTTCACTCTCTGTGTGTTGATCTTCATGTTGGTGTTTATTGTTTGAATGTCTCTCTACCATTCAATTGTACAAAGTGTTTGTCGGTTAGGCTATATGGTCTTCCATAACTTTCTATTGTTCCGTAAATTGACGGCTCTTGCTTCTCTCGCACTGCATGCCATCCTGTGCTCACTTGAAACTTTTCAATTCACTCTTAAAATCTATAATCAATTTTTTTTCTCATGCGCTAACACTAATAATTGTTTAAAAAATCGCTCTCTGTTCATATCTATTTATGTTTGGTGTTGTAATTAAGTGTTTTATCTGTATATATTTTCAATTTGTGTTGTTGATTGTACAGTTTGTTAAGATATAGTGGGATTTTTGTGTGGATTACTTAGGTATGTGTCTCAGCTTAAATGTTTTTACTAACTATGGGAACGAAAGTTTTTGCGTTTTCCAATCTTCCTAGTAGAATATTCAGTAAAATTCAATTACTGATCAATCACATATAATTATTTTAGTTAGAAAATTGTTTATTTACTTTCAGTTAATCACGAAAATGTTAATTTCCATAAGTTATGATTTTTTTCACTTGTTACTTGATAAAGTAAAAGCCTGTCATAGCAAAAGATTATTTTTGTAATATGTTAAATGAAGGCATTTTAGGATATTTAACCCATTGGAAACTAAGATTTTAACCCATGAAATTGGACCCTGGGACTGAGTTTTTTCCTATTTACCTGAGCAATCATAATAAATATTAGAAAAGTTTTAATATTTATATTTAACAGTTTTGTGTACCATAGTTATGTTTTGTAATGTCCATTGATATTTTCTACATACTATTTACACTATATACGACTGTTCTGCACACTTTTAGTACTTTTTGGTTGTATGATACATTTCGAAAAGAGTTTCTAGGTTACGTGTTTCAACATTTTTGTCAATCTCGTCGTCACTATTACTGTTATCACTCTCAGATTCACTGCACAAATAATCATCCAAATCATCACAATCACTCTCACTTTAATTTAAAACTTCATTCACATAAGCTGATAATTCCGCAGAATCAATAAACATTTCATCTTGAGACGCCATATTGATGAGCTGTTCACTGTTTTTAAATAGCTTGGAAATTCAGTGTTTACATTCGGTTTTGGAATCTAGTATTCGAGATCGGCTGTTATTTATTGAACTATACGATTCAACTATCGATTTTCTATCTGTTCACATAATACAAGTCATAAAATACCAAATGAAATACTGATACAACAAACGATAGTCGATGACGGACTCTGCCCTTCTGTCCAGTCTTTTGCCCTCTGTTTAGTGATGACGGGCAATATCCGTCATTCGTCGCCAATGGGTTAAGGGTAATAGTTCTGACTCTACTCAGATTTTTCAGTAACAAATTCTCTATATTTGTTTATGACTATAGTTATATGAATTTCAATAAATACTCTCTGATACTAGTGATATTATTTTTTGATCCATTGACTGTGGCTCGCAGGAGTCTCCACGCTCTTGGTCCCAGTATAGGAGCCGAGTGTGGGTTTTTTTTACGCTTTAGCAAATACTGTATGTTCTATCATTGCATTTAGATTTTTTTCAGTACTGTTACCTTTGGAGCCTTTAAGAACTAAGTTGACTCAAAGTTTTCCCTCAGTACATTGTCCTAAAACATCTATGTCCCCTGCTAATCCAGGGGTTTTAAATACGGGCCTTACTTTCAACGGCTGCAGTACAAATGTACGGCAGTTAATGTGTTAAATAATGATCTCATTGAACTCAATATAACTTAAACTGTTTAGGACTTTAAAATAAATTTAATTTTCTTATAAACGTTAAATTACACAAACCAATTGCTTAATATTTTATGCCGGTGGAAAATAGTAACCATATCTTAGCATTATTATGAATATAGATGGTTAAGAATTGTGAGTTAAAGAAACTTGATTTTTCAACCATTCTGTATAGTTTATACATTCCATTATATCCTATTTACAAAAGATGTTCTAAGGGAAATTCAATAATTGATTTACACTAGTTTTAGCGAACTTCCTATAGCAATAGAGCAATTATCGAGGTCCTCATTATCGGATTTTTGTTTTTTGGGTTTCCCAGATGCCAAAAACATTAGTTAAAAATTATATATTTAAAGGATAATATTATGTAGGTTTTAGTTTTAAACCCTGGCAAATTGATCTTGTCTAAAAGGGGGTTCAGAGAGCTTTGTGCCCCAAAATGGAGATTTTAACATTTTTATATAGGTATTTTATAAAAAAAAAATTTTAGTAGCACCACTGGAATGAATTAAAAAAACAACAATTTACTATTTTAAATCTTTGCTTTATGTCAATTCATTACCGAGATACAAAAACTGGTAAACACAGAGCACATCGTCTTTTGGATCTTATGGGAAAAAAGTTAAAACCGATAATATATTGCTTATTATTTAAAATAGTGGGATAAGACAAGTAATTATATATCATTAGAAATTTTTTAATGCTCATTTTATATGGTCTATCAGTAATTTCTGATATCAATTGAATTTTACTGGGTACTTGTCATATACTTTCGAGCCGGATATACTTTTATCTGTTGGAGCCAGATATACGATTGCGTTGAAAAGAAATATTGTAATTTATTTACACGGCTACGATAATAAACTGAAACTGCACAATAATTTTGAGGCGGCAGGCTGACGGTTGGTTTCATGATCGATTTTTATCAAAACAATGACAATAGTTTATTATTACGACTTCGGGACGAGGAAAATAAACATAATTCTTTATTTTACTGTTTGTCGGTGGCGGAACAACGAACACCTGGAGTTTATGGAATAAAAATCGACTTCAGATGATCATTTTCGATTCCGATTCCAACTCCAACTCTAAGAATCAATGTTCAATCGACTCAACCCTAAAATTCACTTAGTATGTTGGTCTGCTGCTACAGGAGTATTAAGATCTGCCACACTCATAACAGAACTGTTGCTCGGACTAATATCTTAGTGATATATCAAGGTAGTTCAGAAATGAATGATAAAACACACAATGAAGTGGAAAAGTAAAGCAACTTTTTCTCAAGTTTAATCAGGAATACATGGGCTAATTTTGTTGACAGTATAGTTTTTTATATGCAAATAAAAATGTTTATTGTAGACTCTAAATTCGGCTAAGTTCATTTTTTGTATTCCATAGTAGACATTATCTTGGTTCCATTCGTTATGATTTTTAGCATAGATCAGACCATTGGTCATAGATTTTGTCAAGCATTTTTAATACAGATATTGGTTGGACACAAAATATTTATTATTTTGATTGAAAACAAATAATTACAAACTTTCAGTATTAGTTAGTTACATAAAGTAAACACCAATTAAAAAGTTATATATATTTGTTAAAGCTTAAAAATGCTACACCAACAAAGCATCAACAATATTGAATTATTATGCCGTGTTTCCATTTTTGTCTGACGTTAAATCTGATCACTGTATTCTTTACTCAGTTGAAAAACAATGCAGTATCATTACTGCAATTACTGCTCCGATATTGTAGACTATGAAATGGATAACTGTAAAAAAATAAAACAACCATTTCCATCTACACTGTTGCAGATAGTTCAGACCTTTCATTCATCACTTAAACTTTTGCAGAAAATCCTTGAATCATAGTTTGTGTTACCTTAACTGCTGTAACTGAAGAATTTGTAAACTTTATATACATATTAGTCTCAAGGGTAACCAGGAATTTTACCATCAAGAACATATAGAGGGAAATCTACTAAATAAACCATGTAGGTGTTAGCAACCAATGTCTTACGTTGTTATAACAATGGTTTGCCACTTGACAGATCATGACTGCCACGGTGGAGACGGTGATGGAGCAGCTTGATCTTGCACCGATGATCATGTCGGAGCGAGCTGTACCAGCTGTCGCACGAGCTGTCACACTAACTGACACCGATGTAGGTGAGTTCTGGCCAACAAATACTGATACTGATGGAAACTTTTGGTGTGATTAGATTAATCAGCTGATACGAAAGTCAGTTTAACCTCTTAGAGTCCATGAACGTGCGCCGGCAGTCAAGGAGACAGACTAGATATCTCTCCACAAATGTGCCGGCATGTACAGTTGGTACGATTCAAACTTGACCCTCTTTCTACTCTAAGAAGTCAAAAGGCTTCGTTTTGACATGGATATGTCTTAGCTCTGAGGGGGATATTGGCAATCCATCAGACCAAAATTTGAAACGGTGACGTCATATGGTTTTAAGGATAGTTGTTTAGAGGAACCGAAAACATTGTCCTTAGAAAAATCTATGATGTCTAACCCAGAGGTATTTTACGACCCACTAGTATTTAAGAAACTTTTAAACCCCAGGTAATCCCCTTCAATGCTTGATAAAAGTAAAATTTTGTCATGTGTTTTATAAGTTTCATTTGATTTAATTAAAATATATTCATATAAATAAAATTAGATTTTTTTCTGTACATTGCTCAGATTTATTCAATTTTTAGTTATTTTTACGTTTTGTGCGTTAGAGAAGTTGAAACAAGTCTTATCTCAATTTGTGTCTATTTGTCTGTGACGCTGCAGGAGGCATTTTACACCGTCTTCTCCGTAAAACTGGGAGAACTGATAACAATGAAACTTATTTCATGCATTCTCTACATTCCAGAGAAGGTTTTTCAAAGCTTGAAATTGTCCGCAGCCCCTTAAAAAGTAAATCATGAGCATTTACAAACCTTCTTTTTACGTGATATTAGTCATATTTTGCTTTCAATTATCAATGAACCACCTACAGGTAATCCAGCTGTCTTTGAAGTTTAAATATTTAATTGATAGAAAACAAACAGCTGTCAAATCAATATTTGTTTATTTTGGTCATTGATTTTAAACCCATTTCGAAATCATACTATATTAAAAAATTATTTTAACGTATAACTAATTATAATAAATGTTCTAATCTATTTAACTATAAAGTAATGCTAAATAATAAAGCTGGGTATTGATTTATTTTCTTTTTACTGATATGTTTAGGATTTCAGGTTTACATTTTGTTATGTTAATCTTTCTTCTTTAAACAAAATCCTACAACCTGTACAAAGGACGGACTTACTGCTAGTCCATACTAAAACTTTACTAATAATAAACTAAAAAAATTACCAGTAAAAAACTAAAAATTAAGTTATTCTTAACCAGGAAGCATAAAACATTAAATGAAATATCATTAGGCCTACTGGGATTTTGATTATACAAAAAGAATAAACCACATTTTACCTACAAAGTCTGGCTTGAAAAAGGTCTTTTACTAATGTGTTTTATGGCACTGTTTTTCCTCAACCAGAGATTCAATATCAAGATTTAATGAGGAAATTTTCAGTCTCAAGTAATTCTCCTCTGCCCATTGATTTCTGTATTTGTTTTTCAAAAACTCATTTTAATGATGAAACGATTGCTCAAGTATATGGTACTAAATACCATTAAAAACTTTATTGCAACGCTAGCAAGATCAGGTACAGGATAGTACGGAAAGTACTAGCACCTAATCACGGCACCCGTGCTGGTGCCAGCCACCACGCCGTGCTGGTGCCAGCCGGCGACATGCGACATTATCTTACTTCCCAGATAATATTCTTTTTTATTTAAAATTATATTTTAACTAAATCGCATGTCCTCAGTTGAACAGTAAGATCAATCGTAGTTTTAGTTTTTGTAAATTAATTGAGTTTGTTCGGTAAATGACACATTTGTTTTTAAAATTAAAATTTACTTTTCAACCAAGTCGCGACCCATAGTTTGGGAACCACTGATCTAACCTATTCCCCACAGGGGAATAAATAGAATAATTTTTTACCTCAGTTATGTTCAAGAATAGTCAGGCTGTCTCTGTAATATTTTGTTTTGCATCCTAAGCACACTGCAATACATTCAGTGAAATGAATAAACATTTGATAAAACCTGGCTCCTTTACTCTTCTCCCCCAAAATCTTCATTGGTCCAATGAATACATACCAAGCACCTTAAGGTTCTTCCTTACAGGTTCATGCCCTATCTTAAGCTGCATCCCCACTATGCCGCGCAGCACGAATCGGCATTGCCGACTGGCAAGTGTGGACACATCGTCGGCTTGTGCCGCTGTGTGCCGATCCCGAACCGACTGGTTGTCGGTCCGATCAAAGGAAGCCGATCGGCTCGGTGGAGTGGGGACGTGCCCAGCGGCAGACCGCGGTGATACTACCCTCATCTGCGTCTCAGTCTGACTGAGGTCGTGCGAGGATTACCACGTGGTGAACTATGGAGTGGTCAAATGATAAGGTTTTGGAGCTACTCGATGCGTACCGCGATTTTCCCATTTTGTGGGACTGTGTTTTACCCGATTATAAAAATCGTAATAAGCGGAACGATGCTTTAAACAAAATTGCGTTGTTGTTTGGCGTTGAAAAGAAGAAAAGAAAAGAAGTAATTTTTCGCGAGAACTGAAAAAAGAAGAAAAAAGTGTAAAACCTGGTTTTCTTTTTTTATTTGTGGTCCGATCTTCCTCAGTAAAATTTCAAAATCAGTTGCTGTCATTCTAAAACAATTTCTAAACCCTGCATCAACTCTGTACTCTAAGTTTAATGTATTGACATCATCCAGTATTAAATCATTAAGTAGATCAGTTGCAATATACAGTGGAACTTGGATAATTCGAACTTCTGTAATTCGAAAACTTCTTTATTTCGAAATTTTGTCCTGGTCCCTAGAATTTTATATAAAAACAATGTTAAAATATCTTGGTTAATTCGAATAATATTTTGGATAATTCGAAGTTTTTACGGCGGAAATCTATAGTGTGTGTATATAAGTGAACAAGTCATTGTGTGCGATTTTCCAGGAAACGACGTTCGGGCTTCCTGTCTTCAGACTATTTTTAGCTAGATCAACGCGCCCACCCCACTCACGAGTCCACTACTGCTCATAAATCACAACATTGACATCTGTGTGTATCATCGGTGGTGGTTTGTTCCGATATTCGTCGTCTGCTTTCATGTTAACACGTCGTGTGTATGATGGCTTCGTGTGTATGATGGCTTCGTGTGTATGATGGCTTCGTCAAAGCGAACCTACAAATCTCTGACGTTGCAAGAATAAATATCGGCGATCAAGGAGGTAGAGAAGGGATTTGAAAAAGTTTGTAATAGATAGTTTCGGGATCCCTCCAAACACATTATTGACATTTAACAAAAATTAGGATTTTTAATCAATAATATCTTCATTAACCTAACTTTTTTAATAGTTATTAAACAAGTTCAACTAGTTTCAAGAAAACAATGTTAAAACATGATGTTTGATTGTTTATTTCAACCACTTGCATAAACTTTTCTAATTCGAATTTTTGGATAATTCGAATTTTTTTCTGGTCCCTTGAGGTTCGAATTATCCAAGTTCTACTGTACCTATTACGGCTATTCAAATTGGGGCGAACCCAAAACCTCCGTGGTAACCTTGGTCGTTCCACTGCACCAACAACAACAACTAAAGCAGCTGCTAACAACAGATCTTCATCAGACGACATCGCAAAAATGACTGCAGCTCGTGCCGAATCCAAAAGCCGACAACAAGCAAATTCACTATGCCATTCGGCCAAGCCAGTCGGCTTTGGCTTCGGCCATCGGCTTTGCCGCGTGGCCTGGCCGCGCGGCATAGTGGGGATGCGGCTTTAAATTTACTTTTTTAAAGTCTTTTTTTTAGACAGAGGACCAAATTTTGTACGACACAAACTCTTCCTTCACACACTCTCATGGCCTCCTTTATACAAGGAGACCCTTTGTTGCACCAACATCTCTTCTCTAAATTTTCCAATCATCTACCTCTTCCTCTCTTGCTCTTTTCTGGTGAAATCCAAAGAAAAATGATTTAAATGTTAGTTTTACATCTTTTCACCATTGTGAGTTGTTATAGTACAAAGAATATTGTAACACAAAATTTAGATTATTTTACATAATTGTACAGATGGTTCTTCAAAATATTGATTGATATTGTCTACTTCTCATAGATATAATTTTCCAGATGACTACCTTCAAGATAGTTCCTCTTTCTTTTCATCTCTTGGTGAGTTGATCCTACTCTTCCTGTACTTTCATATGCTATCACTGCTTTTGGATACATCCCTTATCTCCTTATCTTAGATAATCTTTCTTATCCTCTTACATCTAGTAGGTATAAAAATCATTGTCCTCCTCTCTTCTCTGGAATGGGAATTCTTACTTTGTACAAAAATTATTTTATTCCCTAGAGGAGTACCTGAGTGACCACCATCATTCAGTGTTTATTTTGTTTTTAGTCTTATATAAGTAAGTGTTCAAACTTACTTGTTACTTGTTGTAGATTTCTCCAGTCTCTCTGACCCCATGTTCCATAACGCAATCACCAATGTGAAAGCCGGCCTCATATTGCCATTGCCTCTTGAATCCCCACCTACCAAGTGCCAACTGCGTCTGGATAATCCTCTTTTCTTCCTTCATGGCGGAACCCATTCCAGCATCTGCTGTGAGAGTTGGCCCTCCTCCATCCGATTTAGATGGCCAAATCAGACTAATTGCCTCTTAGACAAAATATCAACATCTATATTTAGTCTAAAACTTCCTTTTGTTCGGTTTAAAACTTGTATTCCATATTCCAAAATGTACTGTCCATTTATGTTGCCAGTTTTGTATCCTCTTAAGTCCGTCCAAATTCCAAGGCTTTTCACTGCTGGGTTTTGTATCAATTTGTCTTTTACATGGGCAGGGAGCTGGCCTTACCTTCCTCATAAACCCCGACTTAGAGAACCAGATTTTTTATCAAGGTTTTTTCCTCGAACCTTTAGAGATCCAACCCTAAATTGCAAGGCAGTAGTCCTAGTTTTGGTCCGTACCGGGTAATGATTTGTCCGGAACCTACTACCCAGTAGGTTTTCACCTATCCGCCACCTGGAGAGGCGCTCGATGGTGGACTAGGAACCACACACGGGAAATGTTCAAACTATATCTCAAAAATAGTTCATCCCTTAGAAATATTTTTAACCCTTAGCGGGCAGCTTTTCTCGCAGCACAGTATGGCATGGTAAACAAGTTTACTCGCGATCAATCATTTTGCCACATATACTGCGCTGTAGTTTGCGAAACAACCGAAAGAGTGCATGGTTATGTTGCTTTAGCCTCTACGCACTCACAAAACCAATATGGCGGCTTTGTTGAAATATTTAGTGACTGAAATTAGTTACTAGGCGACTCTGACTCATATTTGTGCGCTCCCGTACTGCTTTTAACAAGAAAACTTGCAAGTCACTATAGCCAGCTGTTTTCACTTTCGCTAACCTTGTTTGTTGAAATTTTTGTCGATACGTGTTTATTTTCATTGTGTTTTAGCAGTGTATATTGTGTGAACGTTTTTATTGAATAGGATTTATTAACTGAAATGGCTCATCCAGATGAAAAAATACTTTTTTTAATACTTGAAAAAAGTCTAAATATCTTCAAAACTAAAAATGAAGTAAATTTCTGTTTTTTACTTTATTTAAGCTACCTAAATCCATAAAGAACATTGGTAAATTAATATTTTGATATTTTTACACTAAATGAGCAGGGACCGTGATATTCAGTAGCGCTCTAAGGGTTTATTTTTTGGGCTGGGTTATAGCTTCCCTCTGCCTCTTCGATGTATAAGATCTTTTGTGGCACCCTTGTTGGTCTCTACAGCTTGAAGTATTTACTAAGCCTATCAGCCTGACAAAGTCTAGTCCCTTGAACTCATTCTCCCTTTGTGGGTGTTTGAAATTGAAAAAATACGACAAAAGTTTTGCTAAAAAATGCTAAAATAAACAAACATTTCAGAAGTTGAGACAACCAAACATTTTTTTTAAGTAGAAATGTTAACAATATTGTTTATATTATTTAAGTTTTAATAATTTACATTTATCATGACAAAATTTTTTTTAACATTCAAGCTACAGCCAAGGTGAACATTGCTCGTGCTAACTTGGTAGGAGAGAACGACCAGCCAGTCGAACCCTCCGAGGACGACATGGATGACTTCTGGCAGACCTCTGTTGGAAAGTTTCGCTTCTCCATTGATGAGCTTCCTCATCAGTTGCAATACATACACACTCTTCTCAAGGTACATATAATAAATGTGTTTTTCAACTTTTCGATGGTTTGAGGTGTAAGTTAATTTTGTTCTTATTCCTCCAAAAATATGTCGACTATGTCTTTAGTAGTCATGAAATGGCATTGTGTAAGAGTGCCTAATGAGTGATACTGGTACCTTAAGTTGGTTCTCCGTACCACTCATTCTTGGGAAAAAAATGTGGTGAGAACCCTAGCTGAAATTCCCAAACTAATTCCTCAGTAGTGGGTAAATGGTGAGAATAGCTTTGAAATAAACGATGATTGGGGACAGGAGTAACAGCATTGGAAGTTTTGGGCTCGAATGAACTAAAACATATAACAAATGCGGGTAGGATATGTGGATATAGATGATGATTTTAGTCATAGACTTATAATATTTAAATTGAATGAAATGTATTTAAATTTAAGCAAGTTTTACTCTCTACTTGAAAATATTTAGCTTTTTAACTATTTTATTTTTTTTAATATTTAGCATTGAGCTTATATTTTATTTACATATATAAAACTTAAACATGATTTTGGAATCTAAATGTTAATCTACATTATTACTTACATGAGGTGACAGTTAAAAATATAACATATTAATTATATAATATTAATTATAACAAATATTAAATAAACGGGTAAACATGTTTCTTTTGCCATGGTCATGATATCAATAGCAAATTTGTTTCCTAGTAGTTTGTGAAATTGTCTGCTGATGTAGGGTATTTATTTATGTGTGCTTATTTAGTTAAATATAGTTAGAGAGATGGTTTTACTTAATGACTGAAACCTGCATAATGACTTGGGAACTGCCCATTTACACTTTTCCAATCCCTTTTCTTCTTAATGGTTACATTTGAGAGATTTTTAGTCCTATATCTAATAACAAAGTTGGATCTCTGTCTGCTTTGCTGATTTTAATGTTTGTAAAGCCTCTGCTCTTTACAAATACTTAAGAGTTATTAGCTCTAAAATGAAGTAAAAATATAATCATGGCTATAAAAAGACAAGAGTGTCATAACAATGTTAAGTCTATTTCTTGATGATATTGCCTTAAGACAAAACATTTCAGTCATCTGTAACCAATTTTTTGTTTTTTGTTTTAGGAGTTACCGAAAACGGAAGAACCAGATGTACTTTACTACATGCTGCAGTGCCTTCACCTGATGGTTCTGCACGGTGATGCGCTGATCAAAGCGGTCAAAGACCACAGAGGCTTCATCATCTGGTGCCAAGAGAATCTTATCATCAAGAAGTAAATAACTCTCTATCATTACCAGTTGTATGTTTATGGAAAACAAATTATTTTTTCATATTACTTGAAAAAATAAATGTAATATTCTAACAGGAAAATACAGTATGAATTTTCCTGTTGGAATAATTATTTTTTTCCTTCACTCTCTCCTCAATAACTAAGCCGACAACATCTGCATGTTTTCAGTTAATACATTATTAGAGTTGAAACCGTGTGAAAGTGTTGTTAGGATAATGTCTTATCAGCAGCAGCTCATCATCACAGGGCATTTAACCCTAGAACTGGCAAAGGCGTGATTCACGACGCATTTACATATTCAATAAGAAGTGGCAGGTGGAGGCATCTGTCGTCAGTTTAGCGAACTTGTTAGACACTAGCGCCTACGTGACCGTGTTGCCCTCTGGGGGCAATCAACCGAACCTGCTCTCATAGTGCATTAGACTGTCACCGGGCAGGTCTATAACCGAGTAAGCGCTTTCTACTACTATGCACTGAGTGGCTGAACCGGCTAACGCGCTACGCTGACGAGCGTAACTTTCTAGCCATTCAGAAGTGCTAGGGTTCGAATCCCGACCATGAGCAATCCCAATTTGGCTTGCAAATGTGTGGTAAAGCGATGAGGGGGGCCCACCTTAAATAAACGGTGGCCGGCTTGGGTGATGACAGTATTTGTAGGCTTAATTGGGATTGCAGTGGACACCTGTTTTGCTTTTGTGGTTAGTGGTTATAAGGGGGGGGGCATGTTTTATGCTTTTTTTGTTTAAACTTTGATATTTAAAGAAGATATTAGTAATTATTTTTATGTTACAGTTAAGAGTAAAAAGCTTGCCACTTCTAGAGTTAATATCAAACTCGGTACTCACTATTCTGGATTCTCTTGAGCCTACTGTAAAGATGGACATGTGATTGCAGTCTATGGGATATCTGCAACGCGGAACACTCTCACATCTGTGAGACGTGTGTGCCGATCCTGCTGCACTGCATCACGCTTCCATCAGGCTCGGATGTGTTCTGGCGCGTCATACAAGATGAGTTCCACAGCAGTGACTGGCGTGTGCGCTTTGTCGCAGGTAATATCCATATGTTCAAATATAAGTAACTCCCTTCTAAACATTTTTTATCAAAATCCGCTAAGTGCCCTCAACTGAAAAATTGTTTACTATGGTAATAGTAGTGGAATATAGTTACCTTTTAGCGAATTTCCCATAGGGAAGAAGCTATTACCGTAGGTCTCATGGTAAGACTTAAGCCCGGGACCATGTTATTTTTTTGTCTTTAGGTGCCTTGAGACCAAAAACAATAGTCGTTAAAATTTATATATACATATATATATATGTATATATATATATATGTGTCTGTGAACGATAACTCTCGTAAAAATGGTCCGATCGAGACCAAATTTAGTAGAGACGTGTATTCCTACAAGTGCTCGGACGAGTTCGTAAACCAGACATATCGATCAATGGGAACGGGTAGTTTGAGGGGGTTTTGTACCCCAAAATGGGGTTTTTTGCATTTTTCACATGTAATTTTTTTAAATTTCAAAATTTATCTTCCACTATTAGAATCACCTTAAAAAACTACACAATTTAGATCTTTAAAGTTTTTGTCTACCTCCAACGGTTACCGAGATATTAAAAAATCTAAACACAGTACGTTGTATTGTGGGGCTCCAATGTTAATCTTATGGAGGATAGGGAAAAATTAATATTTCCCATATTAATCAATATTTTTGGATAAAACTTGATATTTAGCTTCATGTGGTTGAGATCTATCCATATATGCTTAAAAATCATAGTTTATGTGTTTATCATGGCAGAAAACCTGCATACAGTAGAACCTCGATTAACCGTCACCCTTTTAACCGTCAGTCTCTATTAACTGTCACCCCGCTAGCGCAAAAATAATTATGTTTCCGCGTCAGCGCCGAGTCGGATCTTGAGTTGAGGCTCTATGATAAGTAGTGACGACTGTACTGCATACCTGCATTGTGCGTGAATCATTGGCGGCAAGGGTAGTAACCCTGCTGGTTAATCCCTTATACTGTCTTCTGCATTCCACTGCTACCGTTTCATTTCAGTTCAGTAAGGTGCGTGGCTACAGTGAACTGAAGTTATTGTCGATTTCGAGTGCAATGCCAACTAGTGTTTACGTGCTTTACTGTTTATTGTTAACAGTTCTGTTTATACGTGGTGTGTAATGCTCGTCTGTTATGGCTGAGAAACGGTAACGTGTAGTTGTGGGACTCGATAATAAACATAAATTATTAAACGCTGATGCTTCTTCTCAGAAAAATTAGAAAAGCCTGACGGGGAAAGAAACAAAAGAAAATGACGGATTATTTTAATAACTAAATACCGGCAACATCAAGTTTTGAGAGTAAAAGTACGTACATGTACAGTTCATATTTCATTGTTTTCTTAATAAGATATTTCAATAAACTATTTTTCACTTGAACTGGCGTAGTTTGGTTTTTTTCTCATTTAAAATAAATTCACATTAAGTCTATCATGAAAATTAATTATGACTTAAAATGGCGCCGTTATAACATGCAAGGCAGTGAATTGCGAAGTTGCCACGCCAAACACTGTCTAGGTGCTAAGTTGTATCGGCGCTATTACTATTTCTGTTATCCGTCTATTCGGTTATCCGTCATGGTCTCGGTCCCGAGGGTGACGGTTAATCGAGGTTCTACTGTACTCTTTTTCCATGTTATTCATATGGAGAATAGGCAAACTCCTTTATTTATGGACAGATGTTCATGAAAGTTGGTATAAATGTTAAAAATAAAAATTTTTTAAGGTATTAATGCCTACTCTTTTAGTGTTCCTCATAGCAGCAAACCTGCTCAATCTTTCCTATGGAGAATAGGCAAATGATTCTCATGTTTATCGACAGATTTTGACCAAACTTGTCATATATTATTATTATTATTATATTATTGATTTGGAAATTCGCTGAGTACGCAGGTCTGCTGCGACGGGGGTATTTATTATTTTTATTTATGGATGATTATTATGAAATTCTGTTTTAAAATATCAATAACTAGCCTAACTTATTTCCACAGTGTTCTGTATTTCAGCAATTTCGCTTATATTACAATGTAACGCAACGAGTATCGGTCGCTGACAAATAGCACACTCAAAAGTTAAGTTAGGTTTGTTAATAAAATTTTTATCTCGTTAATAATATTTCATTCTATCTATAGCCAATCTATTAACAAAATTTTAGGTTTAACTTGTTTCTTAACTTATTTCCAACAAATTAAGAAATAAACAGAGAAAATATTGTTGGAAAATGAATTGTTAGGACTGTATACAGACAGAGAAAAAAAGTTTTATCCATAAATATTTTGATACATAGAATTTATGTATGTTGGAACAGAACGCATACTTACTTTTACTTTTAACTATACTTTTTAACTTTTTTTTATATTTTTTTAACTATGATGGAGCACTATAACTATTGTTTACGATTAATTTATTGGATTTTCCTCAATGTGTTTTCTGTTTTAAAACAATTGATACCTTATTATAATGGTGAGAAGAATAATCAATGGTAGAATTTAAATCATTGCTAGACAGTTGAATGTAACGTTTAATAGTTAGTAACCATGCTGTATCTTCTTCTCAATGTTTTTTGCTTTTTGCTCTGCCATTTCGCACCCAGCTTGTGTGGTGTTATGACAATCATACTTATCCTGTGGTTGTATTTCTTACACAGTGGAGAGAGTGACTGTGATTGCTCGGTTCATGGACTCAACACCATTGCGAGCAGTCTTGCCACTACAGGCGGCGTTGGCAAATGCCTTCTGCTATCTCATATCCAGCATGGATGATCCCAATGTCCAGGTTGCCCAGAGAGCCACACTCTACCTTGGAACCATTCACGACACTGCGATGCAGGTGAGATAGTCATAGTTTACCTAT
Source organism: Nephotettix cincticeps (assembly GCA_023375725.1). Classification (NCBI taxonomy): domain Eukaryota; kingdom Metazoa; phylum Arthropoda; class Insecta; order Hemiptera; family Cicadellidae; genus Nephotettix; species Nephotettix cincticeps. The sequence continues at coordinate 63,264,812 of CM041788.1, forward strand.
TTCCAAAAATAACTTCCCAATTAAGAACATCCTGCTTAAGAATTTATTGCTTTGACCATTGAAATCTAAGTAGATTTTTTGGCTTCGTAACAATGCTCCTACATTCTACCTGGTCTTTGATTTGCTCCCAGGTAAGTCCTACTCTCCTTGGGTTGTTTGCTCCTTGATATTGCCGTCTCAATCTTGGCCTTCTTAGCGGTCTGGTTCATGCTAGTCTCCCCTAAGATACAACTTTAATGTATAAAATAATACTTTTAAATATTTTAATTGAGAAACCAATATAAGATACAAGATTTTGTTGTTTGCTGTTTTTACTCATAGGAGGAATAAAAATGTTTATCAACATATAAAATGATTTTAAAAAATGTGTAAAACATCAAATTTGTTATGAAATAAAATTTTTTAAATATTAATGAACTCTTAGAAAAAACAATGTAAAAAGATTAAATACCCCCGTTGCAGCAGACCTGCGTACTAGGTGAATTTCCACCTCAATAATATGGCTATAATAATACAAGTATATGACAAGATTGTTCAATCAATGCCTGTTGATAAATAAGAGTATTTGGCTATTCTCCATAACATTAACATGGGAAATAGTATGCAGGTTTGCTGCTTTGAGGAACATTGAAAGTAGGCATTTTTACCGTAAACTATTTTTATTTTAACCCCATACCAAGTTTTAAACTATCGTTTTTGGCCTCTGGGCACCTAAATACGAAAAAATAACATGGTCCCGGGCTTAAGTCTTAGAGTCCTACGGGAATAGCTTCTTCCTATGGGAAATTCGCTAAAACCAAAGTTTATTTGAAAAGAGTACACTTTGAGTAATAAATAAATAATTAATTGGTAAAATAAATAAGAATACATGAAATAATACTAACAATATTTAATAAAGTACAGGTACCTGTATTTTAATTTATTAATAATTTGATAAAGTAGGGAAGTAAAATTACCTCACATTTGGGAAGTCTGCGGATTTATTCCTGGATGTCCATCCTAAGTTGAGTTTGTATGGTTTCTGTCCCCTTTATGTAATTGCTGGAATAATTCCCAAAAAGGCACATACCCTGTCAGAAAAGGAAGATAGGACATTCCTACCTTATTTGGTGAAATATTAAACTACCTATTTTTTTATTGTAAAATCCTTCACAAAATTTCAAATTATAAATAAATTTTGTTTATTATCTTTTTAGTCTCTAATCATGTGTTTGGAGACACAGTTTGACCTGGTGATTGTTGATCGGCCAATGGTACTCCAGTCGTTGTACCAGCTCCACAATAGTCTCAGCGATCGCAAGATTCTTTCCTGGGAATTCTTCCTAAACCGATTTGATGCTCTCTTTCTTGAAGCACAGCTGAACTTGGAGAAAACGTCTGGAGATGTTTCTTACTTTAGAGGTAATCAATCAGTCTTTAGTTTTGATTTGAGTCATACATTCACCGACCCACACTAGTGGGTATTATAAAGAAGTATGCATATATTTTTTACTGGTAGTTCAACAATAAACTATTTTTAAATAAATTCATAAATTCTTTATTGGTAACATGTTTTACAGCATACAAAAGGTTTTTTGAATATAGGATTCACAAGACTCTCATGTTCTATTGTTCTATAAGGCTATAAGATTGTTTCAATTGACTCTTCCCATCAGATCTGAGGAACACGGACCTGAAGAGTGATGTGTTCATTCGTAAGTTGCACCGAGCACAAGAGGCGCTGACCCAATCCGACACTGGCTCCAGCAAGACTCTCAGTGCTAGCTTCGGTACCAAGTGGCCGTACAAGCGCACCATGTCAGCGCCGGCATCCATGGTCCCGCGTCAGGATACTAAAGAGGGTCAGTGCGTCAGAGTCATATTTGGCTAAATATCTTGAAAACATAATTATACGAGAGAAGATTTTTCTCAGTAATTCTATAGTGTAACTAAGTTTCAACTACATACAATTTGAAATTTACACCTTGGATATAAGTTAAAAGTCAGTAGTTTGATGGTACTCGCTGACTGCTTCACTGGACTGCTCGTGTCTTGCAAGCTGTTCTAGTCGTAGATCACACACACCATTGCCAACGGCGGTGGATACGAAATCACCATTAAATGCTTTTAAACCCTTCCACACAATTTTTCAGCCCATGATGTTGAGTCACTTCACAAATGGAAGCTTAGAATTTGCAGACTTAAGAGAAAAATATGAAATATTTTCAATAGACAATTGCATGATATCTATTCTAAAGTAGCTTTTTCTATTAGTAGCAGTATATTTAATGAAAAATATGCTGCCAACACAATGGACTGATATAGTTAATATAGATATTTTATCTTATTTTTTAACTATTGAACTTTTTGTTTGTTTCTACACCAGAGAGAGACAAGTGTTGTATCAGTCTAGTTACAGAATAACTCAAAAATGCTTTTTGAGAAAGTGGTCTAATTCCAAATGAGCATCCCATGATTTGGTCCCGTGACCTCTATAAGCTCTCTAGCTCCTTTAAGCATTAGTCACCAGAATCTAACTTAAATTAGGGGTGTACTGTTTAAGCTCCAACTAAAAAATCCCAGTTCTAGTTATCATATCCTTTGGATTACAAGGTTTTTCAGCCAACCCAAAGAGAATAAATAACTAGGGCATGCTTTCTGATCGCAGTGGTGCATATTGAAAATATGTTGACACATTATTCAAACCACAACAAAATCTATTCAACAGAATTTGAGGTCATTATTTTTTATGTGATCAAATAATACAGATTTAAATAATAAATTAAAAATATATGTACAGCCCAGCCATTTCACCCCAACTTCCCAACCTACAGAATTGGTTGAGACCCAGTTAGGGCAACATTGATAAGCTACCTCTGTTAATTTATTCTCTATGGCCAACCAAAGTTATGATATTAGCCAATGTTGTACCTCTAAGTTCCTAGCAGTAAGCTAAGCTTAGCTAAGTACCAAAAGTTAAGCTATCTTCCAAGCATGCGAGTCCCAGCTCAAGCTGTAAGCTCTGGTTTGTATACAGAGAAGGAGAAGGTGTACAGCCGACAGTCTTCCGCTCCGATTCTGAAGCGGAAAAGTTCTAGATTCGGATTGGGTCAGTTCCTAGGGTGTATGCCCCAAAATAACACTGTACTGCTGCCAGGTAGCTATAGAAACAGTCCCGCATTGGTGTTCCCCGGGGCCCGCTTCGCATGTTAGCTGCATGGTCTATGGTCTATGGTCCAACATGTCAACTTGTTAGAGGTGTAATATTCTGGTGCTGGTGTTTTGGGTTGAAATAAAATTTTGTGTTTTTATGAATATTCATCTACAGTAGACTCCTAATTATCCGTGAGCAGATTAACTGTGGTGCGGCATATTCGAGATCGGCAAAAATGATTAGCAACCGGGGCAAGCAAAGTTTAACGCATAAACCTTCACATTATAACTACCGCCGACAACACACTTGGCCTTGGGCAAGCGATCGTATGTAACTGCTAGCCATTATGCAAAGGGACTATTGGACTTCTTGGAAGGGGAAGATGATGCTTCGCTGTGCGATCTCATGGTATTTACTCATGAGCCAACCATTGTTATAAAGGAAGTGCCTAGAAACAAAAATCAATAATTTCCCCTCAAAGGCAATAAAGATAATAATATAACTTATTAACTTCAACCGTAGGCCTGTAATACACTTGTCTCACATATTGGACGGTTTTTTTACCTTAATCTTGTATTTGAAGAGTGAAGTCTTTCACATTATCAAACCTAACATTAAGTAAAGGTTATGAAGGACTTATTTTGCTTTCACGGTCGTTTTTAACTATTTCCAGTGTATTTTAGGTTAGCTTTCTCCGCGATTTAAATTTTACGTGATTGCTAAGTCACCCATTACCACAGATAATCTGGAGCCTACTATATTTATAATATATATCTACATATATGTATTTAGAGTTTTCTATAAAAGCACCAGCAATCCAGTAATTATTTACAGTGTTTGCCGATTCTGTGGAATAAGAATATTTTTTATTTAGAGACAACTGAAACTGTTTTGTATGGAAAATGTTTAATTTCATTAGACTGAATCAAAATGAATTCAATCCTTGTGTTTATTATGTCTCAAGAGTCTAAATTTAACTGGTTAAGCAGTTGACAGTAACAACATTTCTCTTTAACTGTACCGAGAACCAATGATTGAATGTTGGTGTTGGTATTGGTTCTTCTTCTTCAGTACTCAAAATCAACATAGTATTAGTTTTCACTTTGTTATTACTTTATGGGTGGGAAAATTAAACCTATTTGATCGATGAAGAACATTTAACACGTTCAATGCTGTTCAATATTTATATGTGTAATACCCTTTATGAAATATTTTAAAATAATTTGTTTGGTAAATACTTGGATCTATTTTATAATGTACAAACAATTTCATTGTTATTATTTATTGGGAGTTTATGTAAAAAAAGGAATGATGGTAATAAAAAAAATTCTGTGCACACAGAAACCCACTTATACATTGTCTGCATACTGTGTGGGCATAATCTGATACATTTATGTATCATCAGCATTGAACATGTGAAGGATTTAAATTCTGTTTAATTATATTTTACTTTCAGACATCACAGTACATTATGTTGCTCAGCAACTAAGAGATGATTTAAAATTTTTTGCACAAAGAAATAATGTCAATGTGGACTAAGAGAACTCTCCGTCATGGACGATTTTTCCCATTGATAACATTACTTTCCATGAGCCAGCTGATTGGAGTGGTGTTGTCCAGGAAATACCAACCTCACAGAAGCAAATATGAACAGACAATTCATCAGAAACAAATTGAAGCATATGAAATCAATGGAGGAACTTCGTCCAGCAAGTGATTACCCCGTGCAAATTTTCTTTGAATCAAAATAATCTGTTAGATAAGAAATATCAATAATTATGAAAGATGTATCACCACATTAAAAGGACTATCTTTAAATAAGAATTGTTCTGTTACTATGACTTGTTGGATGCTCTTTTAACAGAATTTTGTATTTTTAGAGCTAAGGTTCTTCTAACTTCTAATTAACTTTCGAAAAATTAACATTTTATTTACTTCAAAACCCATTTAAAACAAAGATTGATTGCAATGCAATCTTTTTATTTGGTAGTATATTTGGTTCAAACATGACTAATGATATGACAGGAAATCTCAAATCAAACAATTTGGACATTGCGGTAATCGAGTTTGTTAAGTTCTAATGAACTAGAGAAATACCAACAAGTTTGACATGTAAGAATCTAATTTTAAAGTAACCACTAGAAAAATTATGTAAATTCATTAATTTTTACTTTTTATACCATAGAGTTGATAGTTAAAATTTTGAAAGATGAACTTATTAACTCATATTTGATAGATGAAAAGAAAATTAAAAATGTGTTTCATTTTTGTTGAATTAAACGTAAGAATTTTTGCTTGGAGGAAATTCATTTTGTAATTTTTTTATTTTTATGTTGTGTATTTTATATATCAATGGCATTTATTAACCATTTTGATAATGAATATTCTTGTCCCTATTACTCTTGCCACTAAATCATTTTGACCTTTCTTGATAAGTAATTGATAGCCCAATTTCAAATTGTGACTGTGTCCGGGAATGAAACGGCGACCTTTAGATTACAAGCCAAGCACATTACCACAGAGCTACCCAGCCAATTTTAACAATTATAACAATGAACAAGACTGTCCTTATTTGATGAAACAAGTCAATAATGTTGCCAATTTTCTCACATAAAGATCATTGATTGATTCTTGCCAGGCAAATCTTTTTAGAGTGGATGCTTTCTCTTAACAGTTCCACATGCTTGACTCCCTTGACACTTGAAGGTCGAAGAACCGAAAATAATGATCTATAAATTTATAGTTACCTTTGTTTCTATAGTCAAACAATACAACTATAAATATAAAACAAAAAGCATATAGATATCTTGTTGGACAATAATTCTCTCTGTACCCACCATACCAAATCACTTGAAACACAATCAGAGCAACATTTAAATTAATTATACTTTGCTTGGTTTCTGTGTTTGGCAGTAGGATTTAGTTGTGCTTTGAAAATGATTAGTTGTCATAACTTGAAAAAGTAATGCTAAGGTTTTCCGTATATTATTTTACTAACATGTGTAAAAGAGCATCTATGTTTACTGATTTAACACAAAAAATTGTTTTGCCTTTTTAGAAATGTTAAGGGACGTGTGAAATTTTCATATAAGTAATATATGAATTGTTTTCAGTGATGTACAGATGCCGCATGATGCGTTGGAAGGAAGCCGGCATGTTTGTAATAATATTTTATGTGTCTACTTCACATGAGGTCACGCATGACGCTTTAACAATGTGTTGGTTCACAAAATAAACTACTGGAAAAAGTAATTCTGATGAATGAAATAGATCAGGAATGTACACTTTCCTAGAATCTATAAATCTATTCTAGTAAGAGTCTCTGATCGAAGAACAATGTCAGTTTATTTATTTAATGTGTGAAAAATGTGCAGAACATATTATCAAAATAAAGTTTTTCCTAATGTTTGTCAACCTATAGTGAATTTTGTGCTTTGCAACTGCAATAAAATTAAGAAGATAATGAGGTACAGCGTAAGGACAAAAGTGGGATTGTTTTTTAACATGAAAATTAAATTTCCCCTTAAAAATTAAGGACATTTTTATTCACTCGGTATATTCAACAGTCTGATTTTTTCTTTCGACCTTGTTCATACATATTCAATTATTGTGCAATTTGAAATAGTTTACAATAATATTGACTGTTTATTGGGGGCGGTTTAGAAGAGTATTGCCCGTGGAGTCCGCTGTTCACCTGTGACTGCCGCAACAAAATTTTTAATAATAAACATACGATTATTCTGTTGAATGCTTTTGAAAATTTTTCACCCTGGGTCTGGTTCTAGTGGAAAATGTGGTACTGCAGATAATATAACATATAATAAAATATAAAAATACATACCCTGCTGTAGTTATTTTATAAAAAGAAACCCTTAAAAATTCATATGCATAAGGGAGGAGCTGGGTAAAGTTGTTATCCTTAATCAGTGCCAAATGTCCCAAGCAAGCTTTGATTTATATTTTTGGACAAACAAATACTGGTTGACATTTAAAAAGAAAATCAATTGCTTTATTTTCATTAAAATGTCAAAGTTGATTCCTGTTCATAAATCTGAAACTTAATAGGACCTATTTGTATCTGATTATAATTAATAGTAAATGAATGAATAAATAAGACTGTTGCTTTTAATATACTCGTCTCAACGTATGTTTCAAAACGATTTCAGTAGTTTATTTTTATGAATATACTCGAATGGCTTATATCCCTCACATAAAGATGTACATTTATAAATTACACTGTGGAAATATATAGTGAAACTTGAAAAGTTTGAATAATGTTGACAACAAAAATTACAATTTTTCTAAATTTTCGAGTTTTGACTATTTCTGGACAGGATTAGAGAAAAATGTATAATAAAATGTATAATAAAATATTCAATCATCCAAGTTTCACTATATTTGTTATTGTTGTAATGATTAGAGGTATAAAATAATGAATATATTTTAAATAATAAATGTTTTCATCTTTAGTAAAACTTGATAACATTAGACGAGTAAGTTAGAATGCTTTTTGTTTAACAGGAGTGCATTTTAGGAAATGTTTTAGGTGTAATTTAGCTTTCATTGTAGCTTCCAACCGTTGCTGTTCGAAGAAGTTTTTGTGTTAATATTTGTTTTAAGCACTAGCTGAAGGATAGTCACTGTCCTTATGTTATTTGATGTTCGTTGTGTATAAGTAATAATTATTACTTAATTTAAATCAATTGAACAATAATGTAAAATAAATGGTATACTATTTTAAACTAGTCAGTAGTCATTCTTAATAAAATATTATTTTTCAGAATATGTGATATTCAAGAGACACTAAAACTAAATTAATATTATCATTAAATTACGTTTTAAGTTATTTAAGTATTAGTAGTTAGAAATACAGTTTAATATTGTGTACATCTACCTTAATCTATAAATAGATAAGTGCATAATTAATGTTCATTCTGTAGGTTCCATATCAACAAAAATTTGTATTTTTGACAAAAAAAAGTATGCTATTCATAAAATAAACTATGGTTTTTTACTATTCTAATAACCTATTTATTCATTTTGAAAAAACGTCAAAAATTTAAAGTGCTCTCAAATAAATTGAGCTTTATTGGTTACCAAAATATTACTAAAATTAACAGTAATAGAACTAATTTGAACGCTAAACCACATATCTTTGTCTGCCTAAAAAATGTTTTTGTAAGAACACATTCGTCAATCTAAAATTTTATAATCATAATAAATAATCATATTTAATTTTTTTAATCTAAAATTAAGACTTCTTTTACTAGATGATGTGTCGATAAAAGTGAAAATAAAATGAATTGTTAATTTATAATCAGGACAAATAGAAAATAAATAAAGGAATTGCCACTCTTAGATGGTGTAAATGGATGCATGTCAATGTTTCCAAACACTTCACTTGATGAAAATGGCATGATGATATTGATGATAGTGTCTCAGTGTTTTAATGTTGCAAGAGTGTTCAGAGTGTCACACCTCTCAGTGTATCAATATTGACTGATTCTTCTTCCTCTCCCCTCCACAGACGGACATATCCACTCCATGAGTTCCGCACCGGTCGTGGACGATACCAACTTGGTCGGGTTTATGCACCGAGTCGTCGACCTGGAGGAGTCTGATCGAGAAACAATGCATCTTCTGGTGTTTCTACTCATGCAGTTTCTGTCTCGCTCTGATCAGGTAATTGAACAGGGTATCTACTGGTGAAGAAAGGCAAGTAAAAGTCATGAATTTCAGTTTTTGGTCAATTACATTAAATCAAGAAACTGTACATTTTTCTTAGAAAAGATCAAAAATGTTTCTTAATACTTATTAGAATTTAGTGCAGGATATGAATCAATGGGCTGATGTATTGTTGGAAAGAAAAGGACAGACTGTTTAACATTAGAGGAAAACTCTGCTATTTCTACAATAATTTAATTTAACCCTTAAATCACTACTAAAAATACTCTTTGCTCATTTTAGTGTAAAAAAATCAAAATATTGTTTTCCGGATGTTTTTCTTAGAATTAGGTAGCTTAAATAAAGTATAAAACAGAAATTTGTTATATTTATATTAAATGATGATTTTTAAATATTTTTGAGGTATTAAAAAGTAATTTTTTTGCCTGAATGTTCATTTCAGTTAATAATAATTGGTTAACAAATCCTATACATTAAAAAGATGCACACAATATACACTATTTACTGCTAAAATACAACGAAAATAAACACACATTGACAAATGTCATCAAACAAGGTTAGTGAAAATGAAAACAGCTGGCTTTAATGACTCGTGTTTATAAGCGTAAATAGCAGACTGGGAACGACAAACACTGGACACCATTGACAAGGAATAGATATCAGTCACTAAAAATTCCAACAAGGCCGCCATATTTGTTTTTCGAGAGCATTGAGGCAAAACCAACATTACACACTCTATCGGTTGTTTCACGAACTTCAGCGCAGTAATTGTAGCTAAATGATTGGTTACGTCTATAGGCGCTAACCGCATCGTGCGGACATACTGTGCTGCGGTTAACCCTAGAAGTGGCAAGCTTTTTACTCTTAACTGTAACATAAAAATAACTACTAATATCTTCATGAAATATCAAAGTTTAAACAAAAAAAGCTTAAAACATGCCCCCCCCTTATAACCACTAACCACAAAAGCAAAACAGGTGCCCACTGCAATCCCAATTAAGCCTACAAATGCCGTCAACTTCCACCCAAGCCGGTCACCGTTTATTTAAGGTGGGCCCTCCACTCCGCTCTACCACACATTTGCAAGCCAAATTGGGATTGCTCATGGTCGGGATTCGAACCCTAGCACTTCCGAATAGCTAGAACGTAACGCTCGTCAGCGTAGAATGTTAGCCGGTTCAGCCACTCAGTGCATAGGAGTAGAAAGTGCTTACTTGGTTATAGACCTGCCCGGTGGCAGTCTAGTGCACTACGAGAGCAGGTTTGGTTGCTTGCCCCCAGAGGGCAACACGGTCACGTAGGCGCTAGTGTCTAACAAGTTCACTAAACTGACGACAGATGCCTCCACCTGCCACTTCTTATTGAATATGTAAATGCGTCGTAAATTACGACTTTGCCATTTCTAGGGTTAAGGGTGCTAGCCGCCCTGTAATGGTTAAAATCTAACAAAATAACCAAGCAGAATCAAAATATCTATTAAACTTAATAATGATGTTTTTGATTCAGGCCTATCCAAGTGATGAAAAGTCACTGGCTAAAACTCAGACAATCGTGTTACGTCACCTTTATCTTTTACTCGGATACAGCCACAATGAAAAAGGTTTCCACGTTCCTTCACATCGTCTGCGGTGAGTGAAATTTGATGTTTATTGATGAAAATTGGTTAGTTTTGACCCTTTTTCTGTACTCATTTTTAATTCATTTTCAGAGATTTTATTAAATGTTTTAATGTTTTTTTTTATTTTCAAGGTTTAAAATGCATTTTTTGTTTATTAGAACAATATTGCGGTCAAAATTTAAAAAGTACCAGCACTTTTAGAAACTTATAATACATTTTTATATCAAAAGACAGATTTTCTACCAGATTTTGGGTATACTTCAATCTTTTAAATTCCAACCATGCTCCACCAAGGTTGACAGATTACAAGGATCAACTGAAACCACTGAGAAAACTTATGTCAAGATTAGTCTACACAAAATTTCTTCAGAATAAGTCAATACTGTGTTTTAAATTCACATTATTTCTTGTCAATAAGAAAAATCTAACTTTTTTATTGACATAAAGAATTGTGGATGAGAGAAATTGATTGCCAATTGACTGATCTTTTAGAAGTTATACCCTGTGCAGTTTTAAACTATTCAGTAAACATCAGGTGAGCGAGCTGGTCTAGGGATAGAGCGCGGGGCTTTTGTGCCCAAGGTCCCGGGTTCAAATCCCGCCAATCACCAATGGCTTTTTGCTATGTGATAATACAGCAACCCACACAGGGGTGCGCAAAAAGCCGCTATGGCTGAAGTGCCTTGGGAGTAATCTGCCCCTTCCAATAAAAAAACATCAGGTGAGTCGAGGCCGCTCAATTGGTATCATGATGGAATCCAAACCTGAAGCAGTAATTTTGTCAGTTTTGAATCGCAGTGTTGCCAATCTGTTTTTTCTCTAATGCCCCAGTTCACCCTTATCTTTACTTGGTACATGCTAACGCAAGTTTCAAGTTTAAAGTACTACTAATTACTACTTACCTATTTTTTAAAGTTTTTTTTCCACTTTTCTACTGGTATCCCTCAAGAGCCTTATTTGCTGTCACAGGCAATCGCCGGTGTTCAACGTTTTCATCGCCAACCTCCCACAGCTGCTGGACCAGAACCACCTGATGGGGTGGATGGTGATCCCCACGTGTGTAGTGCTGCTGCAGTACTGCCCGTGTCCCCCCCACCACAACCCCCCGGAGTCACCTCCCCACCCCTCCTACAGCCTGTGGTACCTGGAGCCCCACACTCGCCGGTCGTGGCTCATGTCTCTGTTGGTGTTGCTGTATAAGGTAGCACAAACATATTGTAGGGTTGTCATTCAAAGCTGTTAGCCAGATAACTGAAAGAATGGCGTAGTAAGGGTAATTTACTAAAAAATTAATTTAAAACACTGAACCATGATCCTGGATTTGTATTGAAAATAAACATCAACTAATTCAATGAAAAACTATAAACCATTATTTTTTGAAATGGTATAGCCTGGAAAAAAGTGGTTTTTATTTCAGTTAAATTTACTCTTTTGTATTGAATCTATTTTTGTTTATTTTTTAAGCCCATGTAAATAATCTAATATTTTTGTAGCAGTTTAGTAATCAAAATTTGGATTCCATAGCTTCTCTGAATTTATTGATGTCCAGCTGTCTCACTTCACAAGGCAACCGATAATTAGCTTTATAATTGCCACTAAAAAACTATTTTAAAGTATTTTCCAGCCTACATTGAGGTAGGTTTATATCACCTGCTCTTCTTGTGTGATACTGGTAGACATCTTGTCATTTCTCAAGGTATGATATGTTCTCCTTGATTCTCAGCGCAGGACGTAATGGCCATAGACAGTCAGAATACCTAGACGCTGAAATATTTGTCTTTTGTGAGCAAGATGGCCGGCTGAACTTATGATGCTTAGGGCCTTTTCCTGTAGTAGGAGGATTCTGACACAGAATGGAGATGATACAACATGGATAAGTGGCTGGAGCTACAACAATGTGCCCAATAGCCGACCATATGGTGCATGAGAGGCGCTACATCAGATTTGCCGACTGGAGGTTTATGCACCGTGCTTGGCTAATCGTTCTCCCACTAATTGGCTTTCGCCACTGGGGTGCCGCCAATGATTGTCGCTGCAAGCAATGTGGGCACCACCCATGTCTTCTGCCATTGCCTTCACCATCTGAGGACTGCAGTGACGATGCGGCACAACTCCATCCTAGACCAGCTGGTGGCTGTAGTTTGCCCGGAGGAACACTTGGAGCTGCGGGTGAACAAGAGCCGCCCACTTGAAGACTTGTTGGGCCAAGGAGCTTAAGAGGCGCCTGCGGAGGTGCTGCAATGCCGTCTGGACCTGCTCACCGTTGACCGACACTAAAAAATGATGATTGATAAGATCGTTGACGTGACAGTGCCATACGAGGACGACTGGAGTTATCCAGGCAGCACGAGAGAATAAACTCGCTACCTACGCCAAGCTTTCCCAGTTCCTCAGGGCCAAGGGCTTTTCTACTACGGTCGATGCATTTGTCGTCAGGAACCTGGGACAACTGCAACTGGGGCATTCTCGTCTGACTGGGGATATCCTGCAGACATGGAACTACCTTAGCCAGGAGATGTGTGGCCGAAGCCATCCGCTGGAGCCGCAACATCTACGTCACCCATATCACCAGAATCCAGCAATGTCCTCAACACCGCTCCTGAGCTGCCTCTACTTCAAGACGACTATTTTTACCTATTTCAATTGTTAAATTCTGACTAAATGTTTCCATGTATTTATCTGTTCTATTTATTTTCTTAACTTATTGATGTACATAATTTATTATTGTTATTTTTAAATATGTCACTAATTGTTATTGTTTAACCTAGACTTAGTCATTGAGTGTAGACCTTAATGACCAATTGTTCGCTTATGTACAAAACAAAATAAAGGAAAAAAAATTAAAGCCCACAAATACCATAACAGACATGGCTTTGAAAGAGTAGGTGATTATCTGTGACTATATAGTGCTCAGTAAACACATATCTAATCCTCTTTAGAAGAAACATCACTTGATAGTTTACTGCACTAAACTATCAAGTGATGTTGTTGATGTGACGTGAGATATATGGTGGTCCCAACAGAGTTTACAACCCAGCCAGAATCCTAGAAGCTTCACTGGCGCGGTACAGTCTTCAGGAACATCTCTCTTAAGAGAACAGGGGATGAGCTGAGTTTCCCTTTGTTCATCTGGAGCTTATTAGCCAAAAACCAGTTTTTAAGGTAGCAACTCATTTCATTTCTCGAGCACTCTGTGTTTTCGTTTCCTCCTGAAACTGGAATTGTATTGTCAGCAAAGAGCAAAGTTTGACCATCAATCCTAATGTCATTTAGGACCAAAAAAGTAATGGCAACTGATCCCTGTGGCATACTACAGGGATCAGTTCCTATTTCTGCGACCATAGTCAGCACCAGCAGAAGCCGAATCACCTGTTTTTTGCTTTCCAGATAGCCACTAAGAGTGTGATGTGCAATTCCCTTGATGCATTTCAGCTTATTCAATATGATATTGTGAGGCACGCAATGTAAAGATTTTCTCAGATCGCACAGTTTAAGGCCAGAATGGCACTCCACTCAAATTTATCGGTTATCTCAGAGGCCAACAAAAGCTAGGCGGTGGTTGTGGAGCATCCTTTTCTGAAACCATGTTGGTTTTCATTCAGCAGGTGTTGTGGCTCAAAGAATGTAGTCACCTGAAGCTTTTAGCCTTTGATCCTTTTAAACATATATTATAAATAATATTATTGATACAACTGCTCTCCAGCAATCGAATCTACTGACTAAAAAATAATCAGAATTTGTCATATCACTGAAAGTTTTATTAAGAAATAAAAATATAAATGTTGACTGTTTTCCAGTACCAGTACAACCAGCAGCCTTTGTGCACGCAACTGCAAGCTCTGGTGAAGATTGTGATCAACACACTGGACTCCCAACACCACATCTGTCGTAGGATACCTCCCACTGTCGTGATGGGAGCACCTCCCTCACGGTCCAGGGGTTAGTACTTCGTCATGTCATAAGTTGTTATTTCTCTGATTAACTTATTGCTCTTTGGATAAAAATTCAGTACCTTTTAATTCTGTTTTTGTTCACTGGGTGAAAGTTCCCTGTAAATTTTAGACCATTCCTGCCAGACATGGGGATATAAAAAATGGTGTACCCTACAGTAAAAGCTCTCTTAGCTGAGCCCTATGGGACCGGACCATGGTCGGATAACGGTAAAGGGTTAAACTGATAACTTCACAATCCGATTTTCAGAACAGATTGGTTCTTTTCTGAACTAAATCCTTACCAACTAAACTTCCTTAATATCAGTTAGAATCGTTGGTTTAAAGCGACAAGTACATTAAATTATTTAGTTATGTTATAATGCTGGAATTGTTGTAAAACCTTTATTAATGTTTTGAAATACGTTGCCGGTTCGATTATATTCTAAATCATAACACAATTTTATTAAAGCTCAACACTGGGCCTAGACACCTTTGTTAATTGGGCTATCAATTAATTATTCTGACAAATTAATCAACTGGTCTTCTCAGTATTAAAAGTACAAGTCATCAAATTTATTACTTTCATACTCACCTTGAAATATTTCCACTTGGAGGGATTGTGTCTAATACATAAACATGACTCATAAAAATAATAGATTGATCCAAGGTCTGCTGTTGCAGATGTGAGCCAGCCATCGCTAGGGGTGGACGGAGAGCACGGGGTGGACACTCCCCCACTCTCCCCCATGTATTCTGGAGCAGACATTGCCGGACATGTCACGATGACTACGTCCCGGGGCAAGCCCTCGGCTGCGTACCAGAAATCCCCGAGCTCCATGGAGACACACTGGGAGGAGGACTCTCACTCTCTGAAGGGGAAGAGGAACCTGGAGGCTGGGTAGGAAGAGCTTCTGAATTCTGAACTGATTTCACCTATGTAGTGGGGGGGGTTTCCCAATTTCCCTGGTCTTGGGATAGAGCATATTACTTTAGTCCCATATAAGAATAAGAACTTTATTTGTCGTAAAACATTACAAAATGCATTCACATTGTCATCAGTAACATTAAACACTCAATACCAAATAAGCTATTTTTAACCAAGCTACCAGTAATATAATCCATTTTATATTTTATTCAGTAAAACATTTAAAATAGACTCATTTTAGATGAAGGTTTCCGTATTAACTGGAACCTTCACGAAGAATTTCAAGAAATTCCTTTCAAATTCTTTTACGTCATACTCTTCGGTAAAAATTTCCTTCAAAATGGTTTTAAATTTTTCCATTAGCAATATTTCTATTGAGGTGGGTAGTAATTATAGAATTTAATCCTTACCGGGTGGCTGACGACATTTCTCGCAGCACAGTAGGGTCGCACGGCGCGAGTTTATTCGCGATCAATCATTTTGCCACATTTGGGAGAAACAAGTTTTTTGTTGATAATTCAAAAACTAAAATAGATATGGATAAGGTTTACATTTGAAAGTTGCTTGGATTTGAAATACCGTTAAAATTATATGCTTTTGACTATTTGCAAGAATGAGACTATAATTTGGATTGTAAATTTTACACATTATATTATATAAGCATGATAAAAAAAGTCGTGCCAACTCGACTGGTCAAAAAATTAAAAGGTATAGCCTGTGTTCAAATTCCGCCATTCACCAATGGCTTTTTGGTACAATTAATTAAGACTTTAGAATCTGTCTCACAATAGAACCCTAATTGGTGATTAGTAAAGACCTTTAGAAAACAACACAATAATGCATCAACCTTTACGTCTCTTCTCCTGATCTCATATAAGGTAGAAATGTCTCTTGGTTTTTAATCAGGATGTTTTGCAGATACTCCACAGAAGCAGAAGAGACAGAGTCAGAACTAGCTGCCATTCCTGAGAGTAAATCTGATAGCACCGCTCATGGCAGTTCACAGGTAATAATAATTAAAAAAGAACTTTAATCCTAATGTGTTTGGTTTTTTATTTGTGGGGTTTTTCGTTCGTAACTGGGAAGGCTATTGTTGATTCTTTATTTGTCATTTTGTTTTTATCACTGGAACGAAAGGAATCATGTTTTACACCAACATTTATGTATGCAAATTAAGCTCTAACTGTTTTATGGTTAAGGAAAGAGTGGCATGCTTCTTCTTTCCCCTTATAATGTCTAACTTCAAAATTATTAATTTTATGTTCAACTTAATTTAATTTCATTTGGAATCGGGAAATTGTGACTGTGAGTGTTCTGACGACTAATGCTTTTGTTCTGACGATTTATACATTTATTCTGTTTAATTTCTGTTTTATTTCTTTCTCTTGTATTCCTTCTATTAACTAATTTTATAAAGTACTGTAAATCACAATTATATTATTTCCAGTGAGTGTTGCCGCCGATTTGTAAGACTCTATTATTACATATTAGATGTTAGACTCTTCCTCACACACAGGCTCAATAGTCTTGTGAAAAGATTTCCTTTACTTACAAAAACATACCCAAATGTATTTTTATTTTAATAAAAATTAATGAATCCTTGAATCTTGTCCAATTTTTGGTGGGGTCATAGGGAAAATAACACCCTCACATTAATTTTATTAGCAGAATATGGACTTCAGTTAATCTAGGTTGGATTCATTTCCAGCCTTTAACCCACAGCAAGGATATTGCCATCATTACACAGACTCACCTGGTGGGAAATGAGGTTCCCCATTGTAAGTCAGGTGTAAACCTGCTTTTTATTACCTCTTTCTTTTGCCGAACTCAGTATTGGCCTAATTAAAATTATACAATTACTTGGTAATTGGCCCTCGTTTGGCCTAAAGTTGCAAGTACAAGTTTAGGGTCCCATTGGCTATGCACATGTTTTGTGAATTGTGAAAAGTCTTTCATGTAGTCTTACTAAACTTTATTTTGTATTTATCAATACCTAAGGTATTTTTTTACATGTTGGTAGGAAACAGTCTATACCGTGGTCTTCTTACTATTTAAAGTTGACCCGCGGTTAGATAGGTAATTAATTAATAGCCAAATTACAAATGAACTTGCAATGTTCAGATTATGAAGTAAGCTTATTACCTCTCAGCTACCCAGCAATTAAATGTTTGCTCTTAGAAGAAATACTGTAAAGTATAATACTAATATTGGGTTTAACCCAAAAGTAAGTTCCTGTGGGAGGCAAAATAATGTTTATTAGGTTTAACTTAAGCAGTGCCTGTGGAAGGTAAAAGAATTTTTATTTAGTTTAAGGTAAAACGAAGTTCCTATGGAAGGTGAAATAATTTTTATTGGGTTTTATGTAAAAGTAAATTCCTGTGGAAGGGGAAAGAATTGTCCATTCAAAAAATACTTCCTTAATGTTGGTTAATGCAGACAATGGTTTTGATGTAACTTTTTATGCAGAGCTCTATATAAAATAATTGTTTCAGGGCTCTTTTGAAGACGACCGGACGGATGACCCCGAGGGTAAGAAGAAGGGAGAAGGAGCCAGTCGAGGAACTCGCCCTGTCTGGTTTCTGGGCAGCGACGATCACTCCATTCAGGTTAGTTGATTTTTTAAATGTAATATTATTGCAATAGATTATAATCTATATTAATTATCCTAGGGCTCTAATGTATTAGAACCCTAGAAAACTTTAGTTGTTACTTTGAATGAAGAGGGCAAGAAGAACAAATCAATTTTAATAAGAACTACAGTCTACTCCCTCTAATCCAGACAACTCAGGATTAGGTTATATATATATACATGAATTTGGCAAAACTAAAAACTAAACATTTTTGTAAGTGTTAAATCCTTAACTAAACTGTAATTTCAGAGTTGAATTCGTACTATTTATTTCAGAAAAGCAATGGGTCCAGTGGTCCAGGGTCAGCGTTGGGCAGGTGGGGGGTGAAAGAGGGGATGAAGATGATGGTTACATCATCACTTTTCACTGTGCCCCCGCCGCAAAAGACAGTTCCACCTGTGAGCCCCGCCGAGGTGTCCAGCAAGACTCCCTCAGCCTCCACACCATCCGCCCCCACTATGAGGGAGAGAGAGATGCCTTCCTCACCCTCACCTCACCATCACCCTCCGCCACCACTCTCACTGAAGTAAGCTATTACTTTGGTTAATTTTCTATTCACTTCTATTGAGAATGATAACATATTAAAAAGTAGAATACAAACTATGCTAGTCATTGAAAATTTGTTTACGTATTAAATCAATTCAGATTTACATAATAAATGTACATATGATAAAAACTCAATAAAAAATTTTGTTAAGGAAATTTGATACAATGATTTAATTGTATTCACCGTATGCTACTTAAAATGAAGAAAATAATATCAAGTATGCAGCAATAAAATAAATGTGGTGGTCTCAGAATGTAACCTTGAGGAATTCCAAAAGTTATATTTTCCTAGTCTCTTTCAATTAAAACTTTTATTTTTACGTGCAAAGGCAAACCTAGTGGAAATTCATTATTGTAAATTAGGACATTTATTTTACGCTTCTTTTTCCTAACATTTTCATATCCTCACTCAGGCCCTCGCTGGAGAAGGACAAATCTCTTGAGAAGGACACAGAATGTTGGCCCGACAACTCACAGCATGGGTCGCCTGTACCTCGACCAATGGGGAGGGGGAAGCGGCTGCCTGAGGGGGGCAACACCCCTACTTCCACCTCTTCCTCCACTCCTACTCCCACCCCTACGTCTCACCCTCCTTGGCAGATAGATGGACCTGGAACTCACTACAAGGCTCATTCCAATTTACCCTGTCAGGAGAGACTATTGATTGTCGGCAGCTCAGGGAAGCCAGGTGAAGTAGTCACGTTTTCGTTTTTGCTAGTTTAGTGTTTAATTTAATTTAATTAAAATATAAATCCGACATTTTGGTTTGACTATAACAGTATGATTAAGTGTTTATTAATTTGTTTCTTAATGGACTTCAGAGATTTAAAAGTATGAAAATGTGGAAGTATAATATTATGGAATCTCTAAAATTCATAATGGTGTTGGCTATTAACTATTCTATATCTTTTATTGGACTTTTCCAGCGCGGCTGTGTTAGAAATAGAATTTTTAGAAGTATCGATTTCGGTCCTTGTCTCTTCCACCTGCACTGAAAGCAATTATTATTATTATTATTGTTATTTTTGTTTATTATTATTAAATTGACATCGGCATCTAAAGGTTCTACTGTTTAAAGTGAAATCCAAACAACAATTTTGCATCTGTATTACGAACTGGTCTAATTGTAAGAATGGTCTTTGCAGATGAATGTTGTATTCAACAGTGTGGACATTAATCCATACTAGAGAATATCACATGCACTAACCATTGCTCTTAACTGTCTACAATTTGTGACCTCCAAGTAGCTGGAATATAGGAAACGCCACCGTCCCAGTTAAATTCGTGCCTCGGATGAGGAATTCTAAACTTTGTTCTAAGATCTCCTACATCAGTCCTTTTTAACATTTTTAGTTTTATGTCATTTGTTGGTTGTGTAACACAACACGTATTCGTTTTGTCCGACACCCACAAAATAGAAACGTTACTGCACAGTTTAAATAGCGATGTTTATTTCACTATACAAAATTGTACCTTTAATCTCTGCGGCAACTACTGCTACTCGAACACACTGATGACACTCCTAAAAAAATGTTGCTAACACAGGGGTTGATAAAGGGGATATCCGATGATAATAAAGTTACTCCTGATTGAGGTGACAGCCTTTGATTGGGCATACATTTGTGAAAAATATTGACCACTGCTTTATCAAGTGTTGTCTCATCTCATGTTGAAGCGTATATGCAGTGTCAAAGTACCAATAGTAAAAATTTTAAAGGTTTATTGTGTTAGTATTATAATAGTTTTTCCATCACTTAACTAGTGACAGAAACAATATGGACTTGGACGGTGGCGTGTCCTATAATCCGGCTACTTGGAGGGCACAAATTGTAGATGGTTTTGACTGATTGTCCTACAAGATTGCCCCATAATTCTCACTAATTTCTCACTCATACTTGGCTTAAAATACTTACCTGGACAAAGGTGATAACTTTCTCCCTGTGTCTTTTAGAACCTTGAATCCCCAACTTCTCAGATTAGTTCTTACGAGTACAAGGGAATGGACATTGTGTGACTTCTTGCTGAGGGAGCTAATGGATGTAAAAAGAGTTACATCTATTTTTTTGACATGGATATGTCTTAGTTCTGGGGGGGTGTTGGTGATTTTTAAGATGGAAAACATGTAACAGGTTACCATAGAAACTACCAGAACTATTTTATTGAATTTTTAGTATAAAAGAATAAGAACAGCTGTTTCGATGAATTGAAACCATTCTCTTTAGACATATCCATGATCTAACCTATTTCCCACAGGGAAGTAAATACAAATATTATACTGTACCACACCACTGGCTTATGCAAGCGCCACAACTTTTCTCACAAGTGTAAAATAAAAGTAACTTTATGGATTATTTCTTTCCACTTACTATACTTTACAATGTTTGGTAAAAAAGTTATTGATAAGGCCCTTTATTTGAAGTTTTTATTACCTGTTATTATTATTGGTTACATATACAGTACAACTTAAACATTTTGTAATTTTAGTTTATGGTATTCTTCTCAAGGAAATAAATATTGTTATAGATATTTCTTTGTATGTAAATTGATGTGGTGTAAAGTTAAACTTTGAAATATGTATGAAAATACTTACAAGGTGAATATTTAAAATCAATTCATATTTTTTATTTATAGATAAAATACTGAGAGATACGCCTGTAACAATTCTCAGTTTGTGTTCTTTAAAGTGAAATGAACAACAATTTTGCCTCTGTATTACGAACTGGTCTAATTAGAATGTCTTTGCAGATGAATTTATTCAACAGTGTGAATAATCCAAACTAGAGAATATCACATGCACTAACCATTTCCCCTAACTATCTACAATTTGTGACCTCTAAGTAGCTGGAATACAGGAAACGACGTATTAAATTTGTGCCTCTGGTGAGGAATTCTAAACTTTGTTCAAAGATCTCCTACATTAGTCCTTTTTAACATTTTTAGTTTTATGTCATTTGTTGGTTGTGTTACACAACACAACCAACGTTTATGTTTTGTCCGAAACCCACAAAATAGAAACGTTTCTGCACAGTTTAAATAGCGATGTCTATTTCACTAAACAAAATTGTACCTTTAATCTCTGCGGCAACCACTGTTACTCGAACACACTGATGACACTCCTCAAAAAATGTTGCTAACACAGGGGTTGATAAAGGGCTAGGGACAAGTGGATATCCGATAATAATAAAGTTCCTCCTGATTGAGGTGACAGCCTCAACACACACAGCCTGATGATGAGAGGCGACAGCCTCTGATTGGGCATACTATTGTGAAAAATATTGACCACTGCTTTATCAAGTGTTGTCACATCTCATGTTGAAGCGTATATGCAGTGTCAAAGTACCAATAGTCAAAATTTTAAAGGTTTACTGTGTTAGTATTATAATTGTTTCTCTGTCACTTAACTAGTGACAGAGAAAAAATGTGGACTTGTATGGTGGCGTGTCCTATCCAGCTACTTGGTGGTCACAAATTATTAATATTTATGAATGATGGTCTTTATTTTGATATTCTCTAGTGTGGATTAAGGTCCACACTATTGAATACTATGTTCATCTGCTAAAACCATCCTCATAATTAGACCAGTTTGTAATTCATAGGAAAAATTATGGTTCAGATCCCACAATAAACTGTAGG
The DNA here is from genome assembly GCA_023375725.1 of Nephotettix cincticeps. Taxonomy (NCBI): domain Eukaryota; kingdom Metazoa; phylum Arthropoda; class Insecta; order Hemiptera; family Cicadellidae; genus Nephotettix; species Nephotettix cincticeps. The sequence continues at coordinate 63,286,914 of CM041788.1, forward strand.
TCCCTTAGATGCTATTAGCTGTTAGGCTATTAATTAACAGTCCTGTCTAAGAAACATGTCAGCTTTAGTCAGTAACAAGACTACAAGATTTCCCCATAATTCTCACTCATTTCTCATTCATACTTGGCTTAAAATACCTACCTGGAAAGATCTCTGTGTCTTTTAGACCTTGAATCCTCAACTTAGATTAGTTTTTTACGAGTCAAATACATTGTAACTTCTTGCTGAGAGAGCTAATGGATGTAAAAAGAGTTACATCTATTTATTCATACTGTACCACTCCACTGGCTTATGCAAGCCTCACAACTTTTCTCACAAGTGTAAAATAAAAGTAACTTTATGGATTATTTCTTTCCACTTACTATACTTTACAATGTTTGGTAAAAAAGTTATTGATAAGGCCCTTTATTTGAAGTTTTTATTACCTGTTATTATTATTGGTTACATATACAGTACAACTTAAACATTTTGTAATTTTAGTTTATGGTATTCTTCTCAAGGAAATAAATATTGTTATAGATATTTCTTTGTATGTAAATTGATGTGGTGTAAAGTTAAACTTTGAAATATGTATGAAAATACTTACAAGGTGAATATTTAAAATCAATTCATAAATTCAATAGTGCATGATTTTTATTTTGATGAGACAAAAACATGTATTTTCTTATTGTTTATAGTGAGCAAAGCTATTTCACGTCGTCAGGAAGAAACAACAAATTACGGGTCCCCGGACTCACCATTATCCAAGATGGATGTGATTTCTGTTGGTTAGTATATTCGTGAAGAAAACATGTTGTTGTATCCTATAATTATTTCAAAATATGTAAAATTTATTAGATTTAATTAAGTCATTGAAAGTGAAATTCAAGATTAAAATTTCAATTAATCAGTTTATATATATTTTTTATTTCACTTTACGTATGTAAACAAGATGTATTACAAATTTTAATGATGTTTGAGACCTGTTTTTATCACACAACAGATAGTTAGTTGACATTCAAGACAGTGACAAACCTGAAATTGTTGTCCACAAATTTCATCATGTCATTAACTCAATTTTTTTGCTTCTCTTGAATAATAATTCAAACTAAAAGGTTTCAAACTAAAATTCAAGGCACTGTGGTTGCGTCTGAAGTTTTGAAGAAGCTTGAGATAAAATTCACATCTTAACTGTTATTTATAATTTTTTTCTAAACTCGATTCGGATTAACCGGACTCAACTGTATATAGTTTTTGTAGTCCATTTGCATGAACTGTTTGTGTGGTGTGTACGCAGAGTCTCCACAGGAAAGCCAGACGGACTCGGTACAGAGTGTGTCGCACCTGGAGATGCCTCCGCAGGAGAGACTGTTGCCGATTGGCTCATCTGTACCGGCACTGGTGCAACATGTGAGGCAGGCTCTGGGCATAACTGGCTGCGACCTTGGTAAGGCTGTCACATGTTGAGAAGGATCAACTGGATGTAATGGATCATTGAAGTGGGAATAAACTAAATATACATGCATTGCACTCTTTAAGTAGAATGAAATATCACAAAATTCACTTATAAGTACATTTGTTGTTTATCAGACATTTAGTTAGAAGGTTTAATATTAGGTATTGTAACCTAATATTGTTATTTATCAATTGTGGTGGCAAGAATGTTAATTAATAATTTCTCTATCTAGTGTAAAGGGATCACTAACACCAGGAGGCTTGATTCCCCTTGATTCATGAACTCTGACTCTTAGTATTCATGACATATATCAATTGACTTTGTATTTCATTTTATTTTTACGTAAGCAAAGATGTAGTAGGCTATAATCAACTCTTGAAGTATGAAACATTTAAAATAATCAATATATTACATCTACAACACATTATATAGAAATGTCTACCTAACAAGTAGAAGAAAGCAAATAAAAAGGCAATAATAGAAAAGAAACAAAAAAGAAAGTGTTTTATTCCACAAAAAAAATTAAATATATAACTTCCATTATAACTTATTTTTGTGATGAGATTTCTAATATGTAAATAATGCATTACTTCTATTTAATTTGATACAGTGCACTATGTTTGGGAATCCATTTACAAACTTATCAATTTTGAGTTATACGATTCAGGGATGCCAAATACACGACATGTGGTAATTTTCGTAATTCTATTGTTGATTTTGCTATCATTATTTCCACCGTTTATGATCGAAAATTTTAATGGTATGTGCTTTTATATTTCAATAGTTCAAACGTATTTTCAAATAAGCAAGTCACTAAAACCAGATAGTCATAACGAACAAGTCCCAAATGACCATAACACCAGCCAGGGGTACCATAATTTCAGGGTTATTAATGTAATATTATTATTATTTATTCTGTGTTATGGTTTATTACAAATCTCATGCTGTATTATTTATAATTCTGAGTTAATAGTATTATTTCATCACCATAGCCAGAAACACTTGTTGCGGATGTCGTCTGCCACAGATTGATCAATATTTGTAGTTCTTTTTTCTTCCTCTACTTTAATGGAAATAATAATAAAGTTTGTGATTTATAACTAGGTCCATTGTTGTTTTTCATTACACAGTTTTTGACTAGTTTTGCTTTCAAAGAATGAGGTTTGGTATTGGGACCGATATGAATTTCAAATTTAGAATCAAACTTAAAATCACCTAGCTACTGACGCAGATGATTTGGGAATTTTGTTTTAATATTTCTTCAAGCTTTATTTATCTTAAGAATGTTTGATTGGTTGTATTAGAGCGAAAAGCATCAGCAGATCAGGGACCTACCCGATCACCCAGCGACATCGACTCCTTGTCTTACACAAAGCAAGACAGCTTTGACAGAAGTGAACCTCTTCAGGTATTTAGCATTTGATGGCTTTGGACTCCCAATTTTTAATAGATTTCAAAAATATTAAACTCATGTGTCAATTAACATAGAAATATCTTCAACTTTTCCTACACAAAATACTAATTCTAGAATCTATTTTTTAATCCATATAACAAATGGCATGTCAGTGGCTCAGTTGGTGAATGAATGAATGAATTAAACACTTTATTTCATAAAAACTACAATGCTACAAAAATACAAAGGAAAAATAATAAATGAATAAAATCTCCTCACATGGGCAAATGTCTGTGGTTGGGGAGACAAAAATTAAAAACAGCTAATGCTTTACTAGGGTATATATTTACTAGGGTAGTCTTAACAGGCTAACAGGATATCAGTTAACGATATCAACTAAAAACAATGGTGGTAATTTTGTTTCTAACAACTGATAGACTTAGATAAAACTAGCCAAAGTACCCGTTCTTCGCACGGGCTAAAAAGGCTGAAAGGTGTAGGCTCTACTGATACATTTAAGGTATTGTTAATTAATTCTTCATTGTTTACAAAATGACAAAACAGGAGTGTCTACAACATTTCAAAGTAACATATGTCAAATATTGGGAGAGGATAAGGATTAATGTAATAGAGACAGTCGTCGGAAAAAAACTTAAAATCTACCATTCCACTATTTCAAATAATTCACTAATTTCGATCCAGCAGTTTATCTGAAAAATCAACTTTATTTCTTCTTCTTCCCGAACTGTCAAAATATAGTGCAAACGGATGTAGTCATTAGAAAATGTAAACATTGAAACCTAGGACGGTCACGGCAGCTCTTTCTTCTTCTTCTCCTTCTTCTCGAACTGTCAAATTTTAGTATTCACAGCTGTTGACATTCAAGTAATTTTATGTTTTCATTCTCTAAAAATATAAACATTGAAACTTAGGACGTTCACAGGGCGTAGCCCGAGAGGATTTTAAGGAAATGAGTATGCCTATGTGTTGCATGAGTTTAAGATCTACCTTTGTGTAAAATTTCAAACCGGTCGGTTCAGTATTTTTCGCATTTACTTGCCACAACAAACCCACAAACAAACATACAGAAACCACCTCTTCTTTATAATATTATAGATATATGGAAAATTACTGATATTTTTAAAACTTAGATACAGACTTTTCAGCCACACTGTAGATTAAAGTACAGTATTAATTGCTATCTTTGATGTCAAGGTTTGTTTGTTTGTTTTAGACTAGTCGGAGTATCAGTCCACGCAGACTGACCAAGCAAGTTGCGCTGGAGTCTCCCCCACCCACCACCCTGCCAGAACATGACACTGGATTCTTCCGAAAACCCTCTTCAGGTAGATTTTAACATAGAAAATGAATAAAAAAATTTACACACAGTATTGCAGTTACCTGTGTTGTGTAAGCCATAATGTAGGCACGCAGGGTATACTTATGTTTTGTATGTTCAGCATTTTAGGCTTTCAATACTGACATGAGAAAGAAACCTGTAGTTACAGTATTTATTCTGTATTTCTACAGTTAAATATCTATGTTTTTTAAATAAAATGAAGTCCTCAATTTTTATTAAATCACCATAAAGAAATTCCCTTTAAAATTTCCCTATTATCGTGGGGATCAGATATATTTTAACAGTATTTTAAATTCATGTTCCTACTTCTGGATATTGATTTTCAATTATAGATAAAAAATTGATAAAAGGTAAAAATATTCCTACACAAAAAAAATATGTTTGTGAAGGTGACGTGTTCTGTGTAATCCAGATACTTGGATGTCACAAAATAAGGATAGTTATAAGCGATCACAAGTGGATGCAATATTCCCTGGTGTCCGCACTATTGAATACTGTGATCATCCACAAAACCGTCCTGATAATTAAACCAATTTTGTATTTCAGAGGTAATCGTGGTTCTGATTCCATGTTAAAGTGTAGGTCCGCTAACTGCAATTGGCTGATCGGCTATTAATTAACAGTGTTGTCTAAGGAACATGTCAGGCTTGGTTACGGAAACAGGACTACAAGATAGTGCCGCAATCATTTCACACTCATCTACATTCGTAATTTGCCTTAAGACAACAATGTACCTAGGTCGTCATATGCAATATGAAAAAATCTTGTATTATTGTATATTTTTAACTCTATGTGATTAAAATTTTCACCTGTTATGTTTTATCTATATATTGATACAATGTAAAGAGTAAATAAGAGTTTTTGACATTAATATGTCTTAGCTCTGGGAGGGTGTTGACAATCCGTCATACCAAAATTTGCAATGGTGACATCATATAGTTAGTGATGTCATTTGGCCAGCTGTTAAGTGAAACTGAAAACATTCTCTTTGGACATATCCATGATCTGAACTATTTCTAAAGCAAGGTAAAAACAATATCCTGTTGTTTGAATTTGTACTAAAAATGATAACATATATTTTATATTCTGTAATTCATTTCTTAGTTAAGTTTAAACTAGCTTAATTTTATTTTTTACTTTTGCTATAAATCTCTTTCTATACATTAACATACCTATATTTCAGGTAAAATAGATGATAAAGAGAAACTACAGAGATCAAAAATTCGGAAGCAAGTTCCGTTTTCAGTTGGAGCGTACAACCTGCCGGATATGTCCCGGAGACCCAACTCATGGTGAGAAGCTAAGTCCACAGATAGATGTACCATTTGTGACATCCTGTAAGGGAGGAATAACAAAGTTGGATTTTCATTTTTTTAATGTGTTAACCTCCGGATTATTGCATAACAATAAAGTAATAATGATTAAAATACCTTCTAAATCCAGTGGTTATTTCTTGGTGAAAGTGGAAACTAGCAACCATTTATTGCTGATTATTCCAATCAAACTTGAAAAGTTGCTTTGGAATTCTTTATGAATGATTTAAAGGTACCTGTCCCTTACTTCCCTTATGATCAATGTTAAATGCAAACAATCACTGTACAGTTGTTTTGTATAGAGGTGTACGAATGCTCGAGTCATCAACCTTCAACCTTTTTAAAGCTCGGCTAGGTCTCAAGGCATTTAGAAAAAGCTCGAAGTGTGAGCTGAGCTTTTAATACAAAGTGAAAACAAACTTAATTTTCAATGTAATTTAAAATAATTCTACTTTATTAATTGATTTGCATTTAAATCAGCAATTGTGATGGGTTCAGAAATAGTTTATGTTTGCATTCCTCATCACAATGTCGTAATAATAGTTTGATAAAACTCGAATCAAGAAACCAACTGTCATCCTGTCGGCTCAAAATCATTGTGCACTTTCAGTTTATTATTGTAGCCATGTAAAATATAAAATAATTTATTCCTAGTTCTTAAGTAATAAACTAATAATAATAATTCTTTTCAAAACTGTGTGCAATAGGATATCCAGCTACGACCCAAAAGTTTAACAAGTACCCAAAATTACTGAAAGACTGGACAAAATAATAATTAAAACTCAGACTTTTCGTTTTAGATCATATCATCAGTACAGAACATCTTTGCTCAAACACAAAAGTGAATATGTCGAAATATATTTTTATTTTATATTTTTTTTTAATTTTAATTTCCACTTTAAATAATAAATAAATCTTTTGTTAGATTGGAATTTAATTACTTTATTGTTCATTGGCGGATCCAAGGGTGCAACAGAATTCTTCTTAATTCAGTTACAGATAAACTTCAATACGATATTGAATTTAAAATTACCATACAAAGCATATCGTCGTCCGTGCTGATTATTAAAATAATGTTGATTATTATTCTGAAAAAAAAATTTAAAACATAGATCTGTAATTCGACTGCAAAGTATATTCATTTTCCATGATAGTTAATTTTTGTACCAGGATTTGTTGTAAGAAAATAACAAACCTATTTGATACTTCTGAATAAATTATAATTAATATATAAAATTTTCAATATAGCTATTTTTATTAATGGGATATTCATATTGGTTTTAGCGAATAACATAGAAGAAGTTATACCGAGGCTCAATGAGACTTAAGCACTTTATTTTTCTTCTTTAGTGCCCAATAAAACAATAGTTTAAAATTTTTTTTAATATTTATATTTTGTATAATAAAAATGTGCGTAAAGATAATCTCGTAAAAAAGTGATTAAAGACCAAATTTGTAGAGAGGTGTATTCCTACAACTGCTCGGACAGTTCAAACCAGACATATCCGGTCAATACGTAATGTGATTTTGTACAAAATGATTTGCTTTTTTAATGTATATTTAAAAATTTCTAATTTTATAATACCTTGATATGCATAAAAAATACAATTAATTTCTAACAGTTTTTCTCATCTTCAAGTACCGAGATAAAAAAAAATCTCATACGTTGTATTGTTTCAAGTTATCTTATTGAGGAAAAGGAAAAAAATATTTATATTAAACTATTTTTTAAAACTTGTGTAGCTTTAGGGTTTAGATCTATCTAAACAAAAAAATCATAGTATGTGTTTATCATGGCAGCAAACCTGCATACTCCTTTTCTATTTAATCATATTTTCAGTGTTATTTTTACAGAAAATGCACAATTATGTTAATCTTATGGAGAATATGCAAATAGTTCTCATTTATTAAGGACAGATTTTTTTTAACTGTCACATAATTTTTATATTATTGATTAAATTCGCTGCATACGCAGGTCTATTAAAATAATAGTTGATATGCAATCAAATACATAAAACTATATTTGGCCAGTATCGTCTTTCTGTTGTTGAATTTGCTAACATAATGTTAATTTGATGGACATTTTTAAAACTTGATAGTTGAATAAAAAGCACGTTCTCACATCCATAAGTTACAATAATCCAATTATTACAATGTAAAAGCTGGTATAATTTTGCGGGTATTACTGGACAAGACAAAGAATTGTCTTGTCTTGTATAATTGTATCGCGAAAACACTTGTTGCCCATGTTGTCTGCTGCCGTCTGATAGTGGATTTGTAGTTCTTTGTCTTTTGCTTCTTAATAATACAATAATAAAAAGAAAGTTGATACCACAATTCTACATTAAAATAAATTGATCTGTGATTCATAGGATTATCCGTTGGTTAATTTTTTTTATTCAAGTCTGCTAATTTAATTTACGTACAGGATTTTTTTCCAAATTGACACTAAGTGGATCTGGAAACTTTTTCACAATAACTTTTATGAATTTTAATTTTTTTGTTATGTCTAGTAATGTTTTTATTAATTATCGATCAATGATCTAATGTGTTGATTAAATAACATACTCTCATTGATTTTTTACTCAAAAAAATTAACCTTGAATTTTCACTTCCGAGGTTTAACATCTATTGACATCTTTTAACATCTACACGTATCTCTTATATCTTTTAACGTTTAACATGTTTTGATCTATTGTTTAATCTAAAAATTGTTATGACTACTGAAATACTTTAGACTAAGTGTATAAAAACTAATTGAAAAACAAACTTCCGATTGATTTACGAGCCAATCAATGAATTATTGGTATTAATACCCAAAACTTATTCATATTTTCAAATTTGGAAGAATTTTTGAAAAGTGGAAGTTTTTGAGGAGGAGACTTTATTGCTGATTTAAAAAAAGTTCGGCTTATAAAAGCTCGGCTTCCCTGAGCTTGATATTAAAATTCCAGGTTCATAAAAACACTATGTTCAGCTAATATGGAAAAACCTTCATCCATTATATATTACTTCATTACATTGTGTCACACACTGAGACGTGTGTAACTCTAAAACTGCACTCTCCACACAGTGTCTGGGAAACAAATTACGTGGCGACGTCTGTAATAGCTACTGGAGGTCAACGAATTGTGGATAGTTGTGAAATAACTAATTAGTGTTCCCTGTGTGGAATAACCTGATTAAAATTAATTACAGAGACCATCCTCATAATTAGACCAATTTTAATTCAGAGGCCGTGTTCGGATTCTAACAAAAACATTAGTTGCCATTTTGGGATATTAATTAACATTCCTATCTAAGGAACATGTCTACCTTAGTCAGTAACAAATTACACAAATTGCGCCACAATCATCCTACACTCATTTCTCATTTATACTTGGCTTAAAATACCTACCTGGGTAGATTGCCATTTCTGTTAAAAGTATAAAAGTAAGTAAAGTATAAGTGTCTGGGAAACAAATTAACAGATACAGGCTAAAATAATAAGTAAAATAAAAGAATGACCCTGGAGAAAACAACTAATTTTTAAAATTAAAATTAAAGACTCTTAAATTAATAGATTCCTTTATCATAAATTGCAGTTTATTAAAAATTTTACTTAGTGTCATTTTAAAGGAAAATATGATTTCTATCAAACTGAGCATTACAAAAAATATTGGTTACACATTACAAAAAGGTATTGTTTTATCACATAAATCGCTGATCTTTATGATAACCATATTCTGATTTCAAACTAATCCAATATATCTAATTTGAAAATTAATTTTTGATGAGAGATATGTTTTGGAGTTTTTAACATTGCTCTTACGGGACTAAAAATCCAAGATGATGGATGTTCTATAGACTTTCAAGTGCCAGAGTATGTCAAAATTGAGAGAAATCTATTTTTCAAAAACAATAAATCAAATTAATTACTTACCAAATCAACTTGATGAAATAAATATATTATAAAAATTTTTTAAATGTGAATTATTTTCATAATTAATTCTTTTTAATAAACTTCTGCTGCATTTCTAACAATCAAACTGTAATTGCTCGTTAGCTGAGTGAGAAATTGCTCACCTCCCATTTGCAAAGTCACAGGTTTTATTCCAAATCTAGCCACTATTTTTAAGTGGGTAATTTCTTAATAACTTATCCAACATCTACTGTTTGTCCCTGATTTAATGTATAGTGTTTTTTCAAGGTGTGCAGCACAGCAACAGTCTCTTCTAAACCCCGCAACGCAGCAGGCATGTCACGCTGCGTTTGAACTGAAGCAGAGCTCCTTCCGAGTGGGGGAGGAATGTGTGTATGAGAGGTAAGACACACAATCGATCAAATACTCTCAGCTGCATAAAAAATGTTATCACTTTTTTTAGCAAGATGTAAAGTTGAAGCTCAGTTTGAAATAGCCTAAAAAGAACATAAACAGTAGTGCTTTTAATATTTAAAGCCTTATCTTGAAACATAAGAATAATTAATATTTAATGTATAAAATGTGTCACGGTATCTTCGAGCATAAGTGTAGGAAGTCTGATTTAAATTTTATAGATGAGTCAAAAAGTTGCAGCGGGTTCTCAAACTAGGTTTGGAAACATTATCAAATTATATTTTCATCAAATATTTTTATTTAGATTGAAACCATCGTAAGATGTTTTCCTGCTAATTTTGCTTTGTTAGTTACTCATATTCTTTGAATAAATGACGTTCTTCGTTGTAATATTACTGTTTGAATACTCAAGCAGTCTACACATTTTACTTATTGTAATAATTGCGCAATTTCAAAAATATTTTTTTTCAACTTCAAATAAGCTAATAATAAAGAAGAATAGTGGTTCTAATACAGAGCCCTGATGAATACGATGCTGAATGTTATATGATGTGTCAGATGTGGAGAATGCGGCATAGTGAGGGAGGAATACAGTGATGAAGAGTTGGGGCTGTGCATTGTTATCCTGGGTACATTCATACACAGAGAGCCAGCGCTGGCTGCGCCTTTGCTACCGGACATCCTCACTATCGTGGCCAAGTGAGTACCAGAGAAGTTACTCAATCAATGAAAAACGCTAGACTCTAGTTGAACCAACCTAAAATGTCATTTATTTTTCAATTTGGTTCCTAATTATCTCTTGGGAGCATGCCATCCTTGATCATCAAATCAACTTAATACCTAGTAGATTGTAATACCTAGTCGGAAGTCCAAGCTTGAATGTATTCACTCCAGGATGTATCAATGATTACTTCATCCTTTCACTTTACCAGGACTTAGGCAATAAACCAGGTCGTGGTGCTGGATGGGCTTGCTTTCCTCTCCTTCCTGTTGACTCTGAGTCTCTTTTCTTGCCTTTCTACCCAAAAATCTCTTCTTTCCCGTAGCTGTAAAATGGCTCAACACTGAGTTCAAAGCTCGACTAGCTCTGCTATATGACATGATATGGTAAGAGGTAGTAGAAAGGTAAAAGGTACAAGAAATAAGTACTTTTTGAAACCAAAGGAATCTTGATTACCAACACTGGGTACAGACAGCAACAGTAAGTTGGCTAAGTTAAATCTGTTATGCAATGAGCAGCTTCAGTTGCCCAACAGGTGGAGTTGAGCTAAGTATGAATGACTGAAGGTAACCTGGTGGCCCTTGTTATACATTAAGGTCTTGAAAAAACTAATCCTAATTATCTGAAGATCATGTTCTGCCTATCAGATAAAAGTGAGGCAAACCCTTCCTACTTACCTCACCCTTCATTATTATATCACATTTACATGCTGTTATGGTAAAAGTAAGGTTTTCTTTCGTCCTAATACTCAGCACCAAAATTCCTAACAAAGGAGTAATTGTGATTTGAGATATAAAAGAAATAATTGTGCTAATGGTAGCCTCATGTGGTGTGGTTTGCAAATTTTGCATAAAAAAAGTTAGGAACAAGCTGTGCATTGCGAGATATTTTAATTTTTTCAGGTTGGCAATGAGCGCTACCTACCCATGGCAGTGTGAGAGCAACATGTATCTGCCAGGTGGTGCCATCAGCGTGGCGCATCAGTTCATCCGCTGTGTCTTGCACCAGCTTGCGCCCAACGGTGTGTTCGTGCAGATGTTCCAGACACACGTCTCAGGTAGTGTAACATTTAGGATAGATTAACAACCGTCTCAATAACCCAATATTTAATCATTTTCACCAGTTGATTTTATTTCTTTTTATAGCCTTAAAAGGTATTTCACACATAAGAATTTTGTCTATTAAATATTTAACATGTGTAATCCTGATCAAATTTGTACGTTATGACAACTGGGACTTAGGTACACGCCTCATGCTTGAGAAAACTAGATCGGAATTTCGACAAAAAACTTTATGAATGCAATGAAATAAAATAGAACAAATTGTGCCCTGAACCTTAAGAAATTTTATATTTTTTACAGATTCCTCACGAATGCAGTTTTTCAGAAGTGTTGCCCAAGCACTACTTGACTTCAACGAGCTCAATCCCATTGCACCCCTGCAATTGCTGTTGGAAGTAAGATAAATTTTGTATTAGTCAAAATTAAATTAGGGTTATGATTAAATTTTCAATATTAAAACTTGAATTTATTGTTATTTAAGTCTTTCATAACATAACGCTTATAAACTTCTAACTTTGTGGGTCAGCCGTACTTTGGGTGCCTTTCATGTCGGCTCCATACCTATCTGAAGTGTTTAACATTTCTTTTTCTACCTCACAGAATCTTAACTCCAAGAAGTCACTGTCAAGTGAACAGCTGCCGGTGATTCTCCACAACACAGCTTGCTACCTGGACTGTCTACCCTTGGAAGCAGGTCTTGGTCCCGGGGCTTCTACCTGGTCAGCTCTTCTCACCCAACTGGAGCTGTTGTTCCGTCGTATCGTGTTTGTCATGTACTCCCTCTCAGATGTCACGGCACTGTTGCGGATTATGGTGTCAGTCCTGAGGGTGCCTGGTGTTCAGTCAACCAAGGTGTTTATTGAAAGTATTCTTAAATAATCAAAATAATTGATCCAGTTGTGTGTCTAAATTGCTGAAGTACTACTAGTACTACTACAAATCATTTCCTTTAATAGGATAGTTTTGGTAAGTTTACATTTGGGTTACATTAGGCTTAATTTCAAAAGTTTCAGATTTAATGAAAACTTCTGAAAAAGTGTCTTGTTGAATTTTATGAATCCTAAACTGAGAATTTTCTCTTGAAAGTCAGTAATAGCACAGAGGACACATACCATAGAGCGGACATGCAGTGCAATCTAGCGTGCGCGGCGAGTACTAATATAATCTAAGCTTCCCGAGGTCCTAGAGGAGCGCTTGAGTGAGATGGCAATGAAGTTTTAGTTAATTGTTTCTCTGGTATGAGCGCTGTAGCTGCTGTCTCTGTCGTCTGTCATTTCTGTGGTCTGTTACCCTTGTCCGTTCTCCCTTTGTGTCCTTTCCTTGAAGATTTGTGTGATTTCTTTATCCCCAACTCATCAATGTGACCGACTTACTGCAACTGTCATGTTATTATAAACCTTAACGTACGAATAGATTATGTATAATGTTTAAATGCTAATAGAGGTAATCAAAGACTATCTTGGTATCAAAACAAGCTTCCGTAGGATAATATATGATTAGTATTTTAAAGAACATTAGGTTAGTAACCAAAATTTTGAAATAATATATACTTATGTCTGACAAATGCATTTCATAAACTTTTAACATAATTTCTGTATTCTGCTTAAGTTTCTCCCTCTCTCTCTTATACACTTCAAACATGTTTTGAAGATCAAACTCAAAACTGAAAGAAACACTTTTCAACAAAATATCACAAACAACCATAACACGCCCATTAAGTCGCAAAAAACAAAGCAGGTATCACTGCGTAGACGGGTGAAGAGAGGCGGGCTGTGAGTCTTGTGTATGACGCATGCCGGTGCTAGGAACACAAGATCCGGTGGAAGAAACTGATTAACGGCGAAACCTCGACTCGATTGTATACTTGAATCTTGAGTGCATTGTGTCAATTCTTGACTTATTATTTTCATTGTCTGTGAATATCGAGCGAGAGCAACAATGAATTTTGCTGCTGCTAACCCATTTAATTTAAACTTTCAAACATTAATATCTTTTAAACTTGTTTTTAAATTGATTAATTAATTTTAAGAATTAGAAACACACATAATTTTAAAATGCTGTTTGCAAATTTCTGGAAAACAATTATAATAATATTTGCCAAAAAACATAATAATAAAACTTTGATTTTTTAATCATAAAAAAAACACAAAAATAGAAAAATATTATAAGACATAACAGACCATAACTTGCTCGGTGCTCATGTAATAAAAAATTGGATTTCTTGGTGTACTTATATGTTATAAAAAAATTATAATTATCCTGAGATTATACTTGAATTTGAACATATTAAAGATTTTTAAATATACAAAAACTTTTCTTTTATTTTTTAAAAATTTAAAATTGTTTAAAATTAATTATATGTTAATGCTGTTTGCGAATTTCTAGAAAACAATAATATTTTTTATTGCCATCGAAACAAATAATTTTCATTAGCAATGTTAAAAATCAAATAATTTTGTATAAAACTGACTATTAAAAAAACAAGAAGATTATAGACATATTAACCTAGTTTAATCTGTTTCACACCAAGTTAAATGTATAAAAATATATGTACAAAATGTAATAAATGGTAAAAAATACATTAGTAATTATAATTTAGATTATTATTAGTAGTTATGTTATAAGTATTAAAAAGTCCTGTTCTTACATTTCCTGGAGTCTCCCCCACCCTCCACCTTACCAGAACATGACACCCTGAAAACCCTCTTCAGGTAGATTCAAACATAGAGAATAAATTTAAAATAATTACATACAATGTTGCAGTTATGTGTGTTGAGTGTTGCCATAATGATGCACACTGGGCATTCTTATGTTTTGTTTTGTTTGACTTATGTATGTTAGTTGGAGTTAGTTACGTATGTTTGCTGGTATGTGTCCTCTATGGTAATATTAATTTAAACTAGATAGGTGACAGCAAAAATATATCAGTATCAATAGCTGTTCATTAACGGTATATGTATAATAAGACAATACTAAGAAAGTACAGTACATTACTTTATAATAGTTTAACTTAAATTAATTTTTTATCCTGATTACAGGGAATTCTAGATCCATTCTCCAAAATACTCGCTTATGGGATCCAGAACTGCACAATCAAATACCACTACCTAATTGATCTTTGCTACCTCTGCAACCGTGCTTTTACACGGGTAAGTAAATAAAATCTTCAAATTGCTTATTATATTTTTAGCGAATTTCCCATAGGGAAGAAGCTATTACCGTAGGTCTCATGGTAAGACTTAAGCCCGGGACCATGTTATTTTTTCTTCTTTAGGTGCCTAGAGACCAAAAACAATAGTCGTTAAAATTTATGTGTTATTTTTATGTATGTGTGTGTATGTGTGTCTGTGAACACGATAATTCTCGTAAAAATGGTCCGATCGAAAGAAAATTTGGTAGAAACGTGTATTCCTGCATTTGCTCGGAAGAGTTCGTAAACCAGGCATATTGGTCAATCGGAACAAGTAGTTTGGGGGGGTTTTGTACCCCAAAAATGGGTTTTTTGCGTTTTTTCAATGTAATTTTAAAAATTTTCAAATTTTATCTTTTACCATTAGATTTAGCTCAAAAACCTACACAATTTAACTCCTTAAAGTTTTTCTCTATCTCCAACGGTTACCGAGATATTAAAAAATCTAAACACAGTACATTGTATTTAGAGGCTCCAATGCTTATCTTATGGAAGATAAGGAAAAATTAATATTTCCCTTACTAACAACAATTTTGGCTTCATATGGTTGGGATCCATACATTTATGCTAAAAAATCATAGTTCATGTATTTCTCACAGCAGTAAACCTGCATACTCTTCCTCATGTTAATCTTATGGAGAATAGGCAAACTCCTTTATTTATGTCCAGATAATTATAAAACTTGGTATATGGTCAGAATAAAATAGTTTATGGTAAAAATGCCTACTTTTACTGTTCCTCAAAGCAGCAAACCTGCATACTCTTTCCCATTTTAATGTTACGGAGAATAGACAAATACTCTAATTTATCAACAGGTATTGATTGATCAATCTTGTCACATACTTGTACTATTATTGTCATATTATTGATTTGGAAATTCGCTGAGTACGCAGGTCTGCTGTGACGGGGGTATTATATTATTAATATCAAGTGTAAGAAATTTAATGAGAATTTTATTTTTTAGGAAAGGGAAAAACAAGTATTGACTCGAGTAGTGGTTTTCGAGCTGGTTCAAGCCATAAAATTCAAGACAGCCATCCCAGATTCAAACTTCCTGATGTTGATCAACTTCATACTTCAGGTAGTGTATTGTGATTGTGAAACACATTTTTTAAGAATTCTATTCTATTTATATAGTTGCATTTTCTGCCACTATAGGCTGTCTAATAGACATTTGGTTTTTATAATTTTAATTATCTTTCAGTGTTATAAGAATTGTGATTAATTCCAAAAGTTTAATGTGAAAAATACAGAGCTTAAACCAAATTTTCAGGACCAAAATTCCCACAAGCGACAATGTATTGCAGTACAAAAAAACCTGTTGGTGGTCTTTAAGTTGAGTAGAGTAACTCCAAGGTTAGAGTCCTAACCCCTTTCTTCACACCCTATTTGACTCTTTGGTTATCATGAATTCCTGTACGTCTCTGCACTCTCTTTGTGGTTGTGCACATTGCTCACTCACTTATGCAATATTTTAAAAGTATCGTTATGGTTAGAAATTTTACGATATTATAGTATTTTACATTCATTTTATCAGTTATTAATTGAATGGCTCCCCCGAAAAAAGTTCCAAGCAACAAAATTTTAAAAACAGATATATTTAGTGGATAAGGTTCTAGACGCCACGAGTTACACCGTGGTATATTTGGTTTAGAAGATATTTCAGTTGGCACGCCTGATTTTGTCTGTCAGAATTGGCGCGCTTCGCAAAACTCCATGGTCAATTCAACCTTCAATGCTAGATAACTCGAAACTAGGTTTTTGTCGTTTGAAACGTTTTCCAGGGGACCCATTCAATTGCACAGCAGTTGTATGGTTGTATGGCAGTTATTTTAGCAGTTATTAGTTTTAATAGATGTAATATAAAAATAATGTTTTGAGCTTACTAATCCTTAAAAAACGTAGTAATAAGTCGTTATTAGGTTTTTCTTTGTATGTTTATGTAATATTAAAATCAGTAATCATATATCTGCATTTTCTAAAGCTGTGTTAAAAAAATTGTTTAGTGCAGTTTTTGGTTATTTAAAATTTTTTCACTGGTTCCTTGAGGTTCAAACTTCCAAGTTCCACTGTATGTTACGCTAGAATTTCGTGGTTTAGCCTTTGTGAATAATAAGTTGGCAGACAGTTAAGAAAAAATTAGCTTTTTAGATTTTTACCTATCAAAAAAAGAAAGACAGGAATATAAAATGTGACAACATGAATCAAAGATGCGTTTCTTAAATGTTATTTGTTTGTGTTATTATGCGAGTGTTAAATGTTAATTTTCTCTGATTTAAACAATATTTGTCTCACATCACCTACAGGACAGCGGAGGGATTCTGCCCCCTAGTGTAGCAATGGAGGGGAACATGCCGACGCCATACATGGATGGACCTGTCATCAACACGGGGGCCAGCGAGTGTATGAGGCAGCACCTCAACGATGCCCTCGACTTTCTCTCCGACTTCCACACCCTGGGCAAGATCAAGGTGAGGGAAACTCAACAAAGCTTACAATACAGATTATATTGATCTTTACTAATGTTATTACATGATGTCTTACATCTGCACATTACAAGACGTACCTCAACTTCATCCAGTTAATTAATAATCTATATCTTTTTGAGAAGAAGTATTTATATAAAGGAGTCCTATTTATCAACCACTTGCCAGAGCAGTAAATAAATCAGCCCCTCCCCACGCTTCAAGAACCAGCTGTTAGATGTCTCCAAGAAAGATACTTATACTCCAAATTTGAGTTCCTGAACAGTTAACCCTTCCCAAGCGTTTGACATATATATACGATGCTAATCACTAGCGAACGTTTGCCGTATATACGCAACTCAAACTGGAGTTCACATGCGTTTGACGAATATATATGAACAAATTAAAACATCATTTAGGTATTTTAAAATTGTTTCTTGACTGTCTATAGTACCTTAGGCCATCAACAAACATTATTGTTGTATAAATTATTTATTTATTTGGTAAATTTTGTTTGGTAGGTTGGCATCACTGATCTCAACACATCTGTTCTCTATAAAAGTTAGGTCTATTTTTATAGCCTGTTTGGATGTTAGATAATAGATTCTGGAGGCTTAGGATTAAAACGCTAGCAAATCCGGCTAGACACAACTTCCTACGCTATATTGTACAGCTACCGTAAAGAAATGATTTATGAGAATTAAGAATAGGACTGGTCGTACATGGTCAGTCTACCTAATTTTTAGAGAAGTAAAAGTAAAATAAACCTCGAAACCAGTGGTGTAGTGGTGCTGGAACGTATGGGAACGCTGTTCCCATACAGGTTTTCCACGGTGGAAAAATTTGAATTTTATTGATAAATATTGATTTTATATGAAATGATTGTTGTATATTATAAAACAATAACTGGCTGGGTGGTTATAGAACCTGCATTTAAAATTCAAGATGACCAGATCAAATCCTGCAAGGGTCAAATCTGGACCCAGTTACTATTTCGTCATTGCGCTATTAATTAATGATGCTTCCTAACAACAGGTTAACGTTAGGTAGTAATAAAACCAGGGTTTGGACTGTTCCCCATCAAAACGTTAAAAAATGTCGAGGGATGTAGAAATATACAAAACAAAACGATAGTTAAGAAACATTTTTTACTCAACTGATGTTTATCTTAAACAATGATATGAATTTACATTGTAAACGGATTTAAATATAACCTTGCTTGCTTTTCCTACTGTGCACAGAACATTGTAAACTGCGATTTGGGAGTTTTGTGCTATTTTGGCAGTGAGGTGGTGGCCGTTCGCAGGTTTACAAATTTCTTTAAAAAAATTACACCACTGCTCCAAACCAATCCACATTGGGCTACATAACACCCTAAGAAGATTCATACTCCAACTAAACTAAACAACTCTCAAGACCCTCCAGATAAGGAAAGGATCTACTCCAGGGAGTTCTACAATTTTTGTTTGAAGATCTGATCATCCTTCGCTTGACAAACCCCGAACCAACCCCGAGTGACCAACCTTCCAATGTAAAATTCTCTATGAATATGGAAATAAATTTAGTATTGTTTATTTTCTTATAAAGGTCTATCTTATACTCATTTTGATGGTTCACAAAACCTTTTTGGATTAAGAATTTCAAATACTACAAATTTAAATTTTGGTACCATCATCTGTTCAAATATATTAACCTATTCCAGTCTAATGACGTACACTGTACGTTCGCTAGACAGATGTCTAATGACGTGCGCCGTGCGTCCTGCGACGCGGGCCGCGGAGTGGTTATGAGCAAACAATGTGCGTTGCCAGCTTATATTTCGACGTAGTTCTTTTTTCCGCCGTTAGGTGTTCTAATTCATTTCTCATCTGATAGATGGTGTTGGCGTCCTCTTTTATCATCTTATTTAGATGTTCCGTATTGACAGTAAATTATTTTCTCGTTCGCACAATTCGTTCAGCGATTGTATTTATTGATGATAATACAGTTATAATAATTATTATTTAAAGATTTATCATTAACTATTTATTACTGCAGGTAACTAGAAGTAGACCTGCCAAGTGAAATAAAAGAATCTTTTGAAAAAAAAATAAGATTTGACGAAACAACAGTACCTACTTGTTTCTAAGTCTACAGCTTGGAACTGGTTAAAAAGTACAGTAATAATTTTTTTCTTCCTAAAAGTGATTGTATACGCAGTTAAAGAGTATAAGGACCAGAGCAAAGAAATCAAAACATAATTCATGAAGTTACTGTTAATTCTTTCACGCTAATAGTGACACGCAGTCGTAGTGAACGAGGCTCAATTTTCGTTCAGCTCGAAGGGCCTCAGGCGTCGACCGTTCTGCCCGAAGGGAATGGGTTAAAAATTGTTATTTTGTACAAACTCATGAATAATATATATTATTCTAAAATTCGGCAACAAACTTGATTTTGCAGAGTTTCTGCAAGGGAATGTCAGTTGGGTTGAATGAGGACACGCTCGGTGGCACTCTGAAGAGCGGGATCGCTCAGTTTGTGGCGCTGGAAATGATGAGAGGCAACAGCAGAGACAACCGAGCCGCCGCGCGTTGTCTGCCTTGGCTCTACGGCGCCCCTTCCTCCCTGCAACAGGGGTGAGTGTAGCCAACCTACTAATAAAAAACATATGGTATAAAATTGATGAAAACATCTAACAAAGTTTAAAGTTGTATCAAGAACATTTTATAATAATTAAAATTTTAAAAAATTATAAAGAAATCAAACACAAAATTAATAATTCAAAGATTCTTTCCATTTAATTTTTTATTTTAACTATTAAATAATGTTCTTATGCAACTTTAAAATTTTGTCAGATGTTTTTATCAATTTGATACCATATATTTTTTATTTAGATGTTTATATTTATGTAACCTATTGGGCTGAAGATGATTCTAGATCAAGAATCGAAACATACCTTTTTCTTTATAAATAATGAAAAACTCAATTTTTATTGACGTGTAGCCAACAAATTATAATTTAAATATAGAAATCCTGAGTTTGGAGAGCCGAATGTGGGGTTTTCGCTTACTCAATAGACTTTTGGGTCTCTTTCAAGTAATGATACTTCTTTTCTGTAAGATCTAAATCACAATAGAATGTAACTAAAAACAATTGAACCCAATAAACTTACCAAGTAGCTTAAAGTAAGCATCTTTATGCTTGGTGGAGTGATCCTCTCTTCCCTCTTCTTAGAGGGGTAGGGAAGTTTTATCTCAAATGGGAAGTTAAGCTCTCAGTTGGTCAAAGGTGATGTGAAATCATAACTCTTTGGATAGTCAGGTTCCCTTACAGTAAAACCGCTTAAATGTAAATTTCGACCAGGTTCACGTCTATGTCAGAGAAATTTTACCTGTTCATTTTTTAAATTTGACCCACAAAGAACTTATCGGGAAAGAACAAGTAAATTGAGATTCTGGAATTTTAGCCCCTCTTGTACCAAAGTTCAATAT
Source organism: Nephotettix cincticeps (assembly GCA_023375725.1). Taxonomy (NCBI): domain Eukaryota; kingdom Metazoa; phylum Arthropoda; class Insecta; order Hemiptera; family Cicadellidae; genus Nephotettix; species Nephotettix cincticeps. The sequence continues at coordinate 63,307,637 of CM041788.1, forward strand.
CAGTAGCTCATAGACTAGCAAGATCTGTTAATTACTGTCAATTATTATATAAAGTAAAGTAAAGTTTTGTGTGCCAAGGTCTAGCAAGGTCTAGTGTCATAATTTTCAGATTATACTAGTGCATCTAACGTGACCTATCGACTACTTACATAGCTGGGACCAATGGCGTAACATACCTTCTGAAACACAGTGGTAGTCTGAGGAACTACAGTAAACCCTCTCATATCCGGACCCTCTGATATCCAGACGTGATTTTGAAAGAATACAAAAATTTAAAATTACTCTAGGAGGTCAATGTTTGTTAAACCAGTAGTCGCGAACGATGTTTGTAGGCCGGTTAGTAGCGCGCCAATCGCCGAACGCGGGGTTGAAGCCATGTGGACGGCGGTATTGTTCAAAAACCGAATTGGGAAACGATGAGTCACACTAGTCCCGAGTGCCTGAGTCTCTAGCGCTACTGTCTGTATTCTGTGCTATCTGGTGCAAGGTCACTGACTTACGAAACAATAAACCTCCCCACCCCACCTGTCCGTACCCACCCCTATAGCCAAGCCAACGCATCACGTGTACTGTAGTGACAACACCTGCCTCCGTGGTCAGTGTCGCCTTTGTTTTGCTTCAGTGACCTTGTCTTTCTTGTAACGGTTCATTTTAGTTTCGGGTAGGAATAAGTTATTATGGCCGGAAAAAGAAAAAGGGTTGTCCTTACGATGGAGGAAAAATTGTATTACTCTAGTACTGTACCACTTTGTACTGTATTACGTGATTTTTGGAGTTTTTATATTATTAAAGTGGTTTTTTTATTTAATATCCGAATGTTTTATTCCCCTCTCATATCCGGATTTTTTGCTATCCGGATCGGCCGTCGCCACATTAGTCCGGATATGAGAGGGTTTACTGTAAATGTCATATGTGTCATGGCCGGGATTATTATTATATTTTGTAGTAAATCTTGTATTGCTTAGTAATAACTTTCACCATGCTCTAACCACACATGTGTCCCGAAGCCCCCGGGAGTTCCTGGACTGTGTGGGCCACATCCGCCTACTGTCCTGGCTCCTGCTGGGAGCACTGACACACACTGCGCTGCACGCCAACGTCTGCACACCCGTCCCACAGGAGGCATCATGCCAGATTTCGGACCATGTTCAGATCATCATGGCTGGGTTCGCAGAGCAGCCCAAGGCTTCTGTGCCTCACATGTCGTCATTATTCCACGCATTTGTTCTGTGTCAGGTAATTAGTCCATTTTATGTTAATTCCCTAATGTAAATGAAGAAATGTAGTTTGTTTTACTTTATACTTTTAACTGTAATAGCAATCTAAGCCGATTATGAATGAGAGTTATCATGACATGACTTAGTCATTTCCTCCTCTTCTCTCTTGACATCACAGTTACTTTACTTTTATACTTTTTAACTGAAATGGCGACCTACCCAGGTAGGTATTTTAAGCCAAGTATGAATGAGGAATGAATGTAGGATGATTGTGGCGCGATCTTGTAGTCTTGTTACTGACCAAGGCTGACATGTTCCTTAGACAGGACTGTTAATTAATAGCCCAACAGCCGATGGCAACTAATGGACCTACAGTTTAACGTGGAATCCGAACCACGGCCTCTGAATTACGAATTGGTCTAATTATGAGGATGGTCTTTGTGGATTAATGTAGTATTCAATAGTGCGGACGTTAATACACACAACAGAACACTACATCCACTGACCATCTCTCACAACTATCCACAATTCGTGACCTCCAAGTAGCTGGATTACAGGACGTCGCCACCGTCCCACTGTCACTGACTGGAACGATGACTGTTCGGGTTTGGACACGTTTTGAACGTACATTACATGGAGTTTCAGTCCTAGGCCATATGTTATTTAGAGGTGGAATACATTATATTGGTCCGACACTATAAAATTTGTTATACAGTATAGAGGTAAACTTAGGTCTACCAGTACTATTAAGAATTTAATATTAAGTATTAATTAGTGTTAATTAGTAAGTGTAGTATTAAGTTATTAAGTAATATTAAGTGTTTGAACATAATTTATTTGCAATATAGAGTTAAAATATACATTGTGTGTTATACACAGTTCAAGAGGAATTAAAAATATTCACTAAATCAAAGAATTCTTTATATTGAGGCTCGTTACATCACGGTTTGAATATATAGGTCTTAATGTCTGTATAGGGATCAGTTAGTCAACAGTCTCAGTAATGATCCGATCCGCACGATTTACGGTCAAAATAGAAATTTCATTAGATTGAAACACAGATGATAAAGTAATTTTGACACCAAAAGACAAATTGTAAGTATATTTTCCAATTAATTTTTACGTGTTTACATCTTACAATTTCTATTGGTAGTAGTAATAGTGCTAATTTGTTATCATCGTTGCAGCTATGGACGGTGTACCTGGAGCAAAACGCGGCATGTAACCTTCCGTCCAGCGAAGCTCACTCCACCATGATGGGGATCCTGTTTGACTTCTGGGGAAAAGTCACTCCATGTGTACTACAGATGGTCTCTCACTCCAAAGTGGTAACATGAGTTTATGTTCTTTATTTTAATCTTTGAAATGTTATTCTTGCTTTGCTGCAGAGTGCTGCCACATCAATCCCAGTTTACTTTTGCTTCATCAAACCTTTAATAATTTTTTCTATACATGGGCTGTTCATTAACCTCTTGGAGTCCAAGTCCACATATGTGCGAGCAGACAACTGACGTGCCAGCAGTCCACGCCCGCAAATATGCGAGCTGACGTCAACTTTTCATTTTTGTCGTTGTTTTTGCTTTCAGCTGTTGCACTACTACGTCGTATTAGGTATGGATACGTTCAGGGGCATCTTGGGAAATCATGAAAGTTTTAGTTTTGTTCCATTAGTCTGCATCACTGCTAATTTGAGTTACTCTTATTCATCTCTCGGCTGTAATTTTACTGTGCCCTTGTGTCATTTGTGTTTGTGTAAACAATGTGCGATGGCTTCATGATCTAACCGGTTTCACGATATCGAAATATTAGAATATTTGTCTCGAGATGATTGTAGTTATTTATCTGATGATGACAGTGATAGTGAAGAGGGACTTTATTTATTTGTATTCACAACCTACTGCGACAAGAGTTCCTGGACCTGCCGGAGATGCATCAAGTTCAACTAACCTCTAAAGCGATCCCGTTTCTGGCCCAAGTTTCATTGACACTAGTGATGTAAATAATAAATGTATATATACATATATTATATTTATATTTGAAATATAATTAAACAGAATTAAATAATTAAATGTTATCTTTCTTTCTTTAATAATTTTTCACTGCTTTATCAAAATTACAATAAAATTTGGCAAAATTACCTTTTTCGTGATTTGCACTTTTCTGAATTTTTGAACTTAGCACCAGCATTATACTATATTTATTCAATGTCACATACATTTCTATGTAGGATATTATATTCTTTAAAAAACTTATATAATTAGTTTACTATAAAAAGTAGTTTGTAATTAAACCTTTACTCAAAAGTTTTTTTATTTATCACTTAAAACAAATTAAAAAATAGTAATTATTTTGCCACATTTATTTTCTTATATTCATTATAAACTAAATGAATATGCATATTAATAGGTTTACTCTATTTGCTGATTTTATATAATTTATTTTAAAACAAAATATTTCTTTTCTCCAAAAAAACATGGACTGCAGTGCGTACATGCGGCTGCAAAACACGGATTTCAAGAGGTTAGAGTTAGTAACATATAAAAAAATTAGCTGCTAGACCATTTTGTACTTTTTACAAAAAATGTTTATATACAAAAACTATTTAATTTACAGATACGAAAGTTTGTATTAACCCTTACTGAATAAAAAATAGAATATGAAAATATGGTATTTAACCTACTTTAATGGTTTCCGTTTGGAATGAAAATGAATAGTTGAAAAATGAAAAGTAAATGTGCTGCAGGATCATAAGAGACTTTTTTTTGGGTTAAATTAAAAGTGTATTTTCTCGCTTATCTTTTAAGGAATTTCATTGAAAATTTTACTTTTTGGATTTGTAATAAATATAATAAACTCTTTTACATCTTATAATTTTTTTATTTGACTTTAAAGACATTAAATGACTTCCATTTTAAAAATATTAGTTTGCTAATTTTTTTATGTCTGAATCTTTATCAATACGGGTTAATGAAAAGTTTTGTTTATGTAGAATAAATTGTTTCTAAGATATTTTTCGTAAAAAATGCAAAATAACATATATTAGCTAATTCAAGGTTTTTTATGCATGTTTATAGGAGATTTCTTGTACATGCATAGCAGTGATTTGTAATCAAAAAAAACTTATTTCAGTTAGCAGAAATGGTGAACTTGCACTTCCTAAGTCTGTTGGAAGGTCTTCTTGAATGCAACTCAGCAATATTGAGTAAACTTCTGAATTTGGAGCCCAGTTTTATTTGCTCATTACATCCAGGTATGTTTTCAATTTCAAGTTTTTACTCAAACAATGCACATTTGGAATTTATGCAATTTTTTGATGTATCACAGCCTGTTAGATATCTCTTTGTTACTCTTCTACTTGTATGGTCACCAGTGGTGTAGTGCACTGCAGTGCGTACATGCGGCTGCAAAACACGGATTTCAAGAGGTTAGAGTTAGTAACATATAAAAAAATTAGCTGCTAGACCATTTTGTACTTTTTACGAAAAAATGTTTTCCACTAAACTATTTAATTTACAGATACGAAAGTTTGTATTAACCCTTACTGAATAAAAAATAGAATATGAAAATATGGTATTCAACCTACATTAATGGTGGCCATTTAAAATGAAAATGAATAGTTTAACAATGAAAAGTGAATGAGCTGCAGGATCATAAGAGACATTTTTTGGGTTAAATTAAAATTGTATTTTCTCACTTATCTTATCTTTTAAGGAATTTCATTGAAAATTTTACCTTTGCATTTGTAATAAATATAATAAACTCTTTTACATCTTATAATTTTTTTATTTGACTTTAAAGACATTAAATGACTGCCATTTTAAAAATATTAGTTTGCTAATTTTTTTATATCTGAATCTTTATCAATATGGGTTAGTGAAAAGTTTTGTTTCTGTAGAATAAATTGTTTCTAAGATATTTTTCGTAAAAAATGCAAAATAACATATATTAGCTAACTCAAGGTTTTTTATACATGTTTATAGGAGATTTCTTGTACATGCATATCAGTGATTTGTAATCTTAAAAGTTAAAACCTTATTTCAGTTAGCAGAAATGGTGAACTTGCACTTCCTAAGTCTGTTGGAAGGTCTTCTTGAATGCAACTCAGCAATATTGAGTAAACTTCTGCCAATTTGGAGCCCAGTTTTATTTGCTCATTACATCCAGGTATGTTTTCAGTTTCAAGTTTTTGCTCAAACAATGCAAATTTGGAATTTATACAATATTTTGATGTATCACAGCCTGTTAGTTACCTTTTTGTTACTCTTCTACTTGTATGGTCACCAGTGGTGTAGTGCTAAAAAAATCTGTGCCGGAGCGGTTTGTGGCGCAGCGGTCCTTCCCAGGAAGGCCATTATTCTTGGGGGGGGGTGATGGGTAGTCAAAGTCTGCAAGTTCCTCAGGAAGGTCATTGCGTGGTCAAACGCGAGGAATTGTGTACAATGATTTTATCTATTTAAAAAAGAATTACATAAACCGAAGTTTAATTTTGCTAAAGCTGGGATATCTGTTGTATTCATGCAAAGTATTGCAGTCGAAGGCAGACGGTCCCTTTTTAGTAAGGGTTCGCTTTCTTTTTCAACCCAAACTTTAAAGTTAAGGAAGAAGAACATTTGTAGATGAGTTTACCCACCACATAATACGGAGGAAAATCCTCAAATTTTATTTTATGAAAAACACCGCAGCTTCATCGAAATTAAAGGCCGTTCTGTAGGAAGAGGGTGTGTTGAAATAAATATCTTAGACGGAGATTAAAATGAATAGGATTTAAATGGTTGAAGTCTGAAAATACAAATAATCTCAACAATTCTTAATCAGCTTCAAGTTTGTTGTAAAACTAAATGTATTTTTGAATTTAAAAACTAGATACTATAAGTAAGTAAGTAGTAGTAAGTAAGTATAAGTAAATACTTCAAGTAAGGCCTAGTGTTTGATTCTGGTGTTACGATGTTGTTAGGTTAGGGTTAATGTGAAACGCCTAAAATTGCCTCGATATTGCGTGTTGATCATGAAATGATGCGAGCGACTCGCTTACCTACCACTCTATAAAAAGGCAAAGTACAAGTATAAAAATCTTGTTTTGGCTGCGCGAGCTATACCGGAGCACCGCTCCAACTCTAAGAGCTGTGCCGGAGCGGCGCTCCGGACCGCTCTGGCTTTGATACACCACTGATGGTCACATCACTCAACAAACCTGATTTTATCCTGCTTCAGAAGGGGAGGTAACTTCACAAAAAATATTGACTTTTAAAGGGAAAACGTATGTGTCAATTATTTTTGGTTTACTTCTGGCTTCGAAAACTAACATTCAGTTTATTAGGGTTGTAAATAATCTAATAATTTTCATTGTCATGAAGATTGTAATAAAAAACAAAAACCTCACTATGAACTTGTGTATTTCATTTGTTAACTCTCACTCAAGGTTTTCTTCCAGCTCCCCGGGCACCTGCAAGTGAGGCTACAAGGTTGTCGAAACCTGCCACCCTCCACGCAGATAGGCCAGCCGCAGCCAGAACGCATCCACAACCCGCAGCTGCTCCGCTGGCTCATGAGGCTGCAGTTCAAGATGGGACAGATAGAGCTTCAGTCCTCCACAGCAACTCACTTCTACTCAATTTAAGCTGCAGCATATGTGGAAAAACTGTTTAAACTGTGTTTTAATGGAATTATGTGTCACATTGACAATCCAACATACTGATAACTACTGGGTAGTTCAGTGGTTATACAACCCATTTCATGGTCTGAAGCCACCGGTTCAATCCTGGGCAAACTCCTGATACATTTTTGTAATGCCTCCATACTTGACCTATTGTTGCCTTTGTTGTTCATTGGGCTGATAAGGGCTATAACTCACTACAGTGGCTGCAACACAGCCACAACAGGGACCAGCCACTGGCGGCCAGTTTTAGCATGTAATCAAATGGAACTGCACACACTCGACAAAGTCGCTCCAAGCGCCAATCGATCCCCAGCCAGAGTCTAGAGGTTTTGGCCGCGCGGCTTCACAGCAACACGGGCTGGTTTGCGTCTAAAAATAGCACACAGTGGGGATGTGGGTGTCATACACTACCCCTGCAATCCAACTGACCAGTGGTAGTTGAGAGAGCAATTTGTGTACACCTGTTTTATGTTTAATGGTGATTTTTATTAGATTTTGTATTAATAATGTCAGATTTCAATACAGAGAGCTTCATTGAAGCGGTAAAAGAAAGGCCCTCCTTGTGGATTTAACATCCGAAGATTATTCTAATATAGTAATTATGAGAAAGTTACATCCGTAGTCATGGGTTGTGGCCACGTCGTGTGGCCATGTCGCAGCCGCTCTAGTGCCCTAAGCTCCTGGCAGATGAATCTGATTTTAAATCAAGGTCAAGTTTGGGGTGTAAATTGACCGTTTAGCTCAGATTTATAGTTAAGGCCATATTACACAGTGCATGTAGCTTGTACAAAACCACGAGCGTACAAGATACACAGTGTGAGATGGAAGGCTGACCCATTGTTTCAAACTCACACTCTGTACCAAGGTTTGCTTTCAGTGGAGATGACGTAACCTTTTGTAGACACTAACGTGTTCTTCTCTACTTTTATTCCTTTCAGTGAAACATCCATGTTCAATGCACTATGTACTCTTGTCCTTGTACTGTAAACCAAGTTTCTGTATTTATGCCCCCAGGGTTCAGTGGGTATATAGCGGATTCTAGTTTGTGTAAATCAAAAAACCTAATCACTTATTTGTTGTTTCACTGTATAGTACAGTCGTTAAAATCACTACACACACTTACGAAGGGGTACCCAAGACTAACCGGAATTAGTCTGCCGAGGTCGGAGCTTTGGTAGTACGGGTGAGCGCCACTAGGGCGTGTCTAGCGCAACTCACTGCCAGTTCAGTCCCGTGTGGGTCGTTGAGCTAGCACATTCTGTTCGTCTGTAGCGTCATTTTTTGCTGTAGCTATTTCACTGTTGCTTCGTTTTTTATGGTGGCAAGTTTAAGTGAACAAGGCGCCGCTGTGAAATGTTGTTTTTCCATGATTCATCACTAGTTACCTTTGAAAGATAATCTGGATCGATTCTGAGCTGTTCTTTCAGTTCATGATATATTTCGACTCAACGTGATTTTTGATTGTCAGTCAGAGCCCGAGGAACAAATTTGGCAGCAATGCGTCTCATTCCTAAATCTTCAGTTAAAGTTTGCTGAACCGAGCTCCAAGTTATTGCACTAATTTCTGACAATTGATCAATTGTCTGTTGACGGTCTGTTAGCACAAGCTCTTGCATTTTTACGATATTTTCATCAATTCGGGCAGTTGATGGACGTCCGGAACGAGGTTTGTCATCAATCAAAAGGTCGCCATTTTTAAATCGAGAAAATCAGTCATACACTTGAGGTTTCCTCAAAGCATCATCTTTGTAAGCAGTTTTCAACATTAAAACAGTTTCAGCAGCAGTTTTACCGAGTAAAAAACAAAATTTCACAGCAGCGCGTTGTTCTTTCCATCATAAAAAACAAAGCAACAGTGAAACAGCTACAGCAAAATATGACGCTACAGACGAACAGAATGTGCTAGCTCAACGACCCGCATGGGACTGAACTGGCAAAGAGTTGTGCTAGACACGCCCTAGTGGCGCTCACCCGTACTACCAAAGCTCCGCCCTCGGCAGACGAATTCCGGTTACTTTTGGGTACCCCCTCGTACACTGTAAATAAAAGAAATACAGTATGTCAAGGGAATGCGACCTTTCCCAGTGAAGGTAGACGACAGAGTAAGTGAGCTCAAGAATTGGGATTCATGATGCTCTAAGGTGAGCTCTTCATGTTTTTGTGGGAATCCTCTAGCCAGGGTGTGTGAACAGTTACACTGTGCTTGGTTCGGGTAAGTTGATGGCTTACATCGTCTAGTCAACGTCCTGCGTAAAAAAAGCTTTATAGTATAATGAATGTAGGTTGATTGATTAGATCATGTTATAGCTTTATAGACTTCATTTTTTTAGTTTTGAGGTTGTATAAGTCATGCATATGTAATGTGTAAATACTAAACAGTATTATGAATTCTGTGATTTGTTAAATATAGAAGTTTTAATGATATTAGAATGCCTAGAAGCTATTAAAACTCTTTAAAGACCGCTTTTCCCCAAATCCAGTTTATCCTACTACCTATATTTAAATATATATAGTTAGCTGACTGCCTAAATAAAATAATATAACTCCTATATTTAACTATTTTTTTAATAAAACATTGTTTTCTGTATTAATAAAATTAACGATTGTTTATTGTGTTAATTTGAAATTAACAAGTTCTAATGTTTTCATTTGACAGTCAGCTATTCCCTATGCTGGTTAATATTTCTCTGTGATCCTACCTAGTGTGGTAAACTAAATTTGAGAAAGCGGTCCTTGGGTACTTAATATTTTTAAGTATGTGTTATGTAAGTAATATGTATTGTAATTTGTTAACTGCCATTATATAAGCAGTAACCTAGCAGTGATAATTTATTTGGCATAGTTTAAAAGTGTACCAAAAAAAGGAAAAATAATTATTTTTACTAGTAATGATTTTTTTGCCGTATACAGTAAAACCCCAGTTAACCTAAATAAAGGGGGAGAGCCGTTTCGGATAACCAATTTTTCGGTTAAACAGTTATACTGTATGCTTAAAATGGCCCATTAACATTATGTGTAGGAAAAAAATGATTTACAAAGTCTTTACAATGCAGTGTTTTAGTTCATCTAAAAATGTTATAATGGGCTATAAAATCGAATAAACTAAACCATTTTAGTTAAAAACACCCGAAAACACAAACTTGCTAATCGCAAACGGTACCCTACTGCAACACATTAACCCTTTCCAATAACGTTTTTAGACCTCAACCTCCCCTGCAGATTCTGCTTTTTAATCGGTTTTTTGTGTCATTAAATTTAAAAAATTAATTTATTGACTATATTTCCAAAAAGTTTGTGAAGAAGTAACAAACATACATACTTTCACAGTTTAGTAGATTACTGAGGATGCAAATTTACCTATATTTATAATTTCAATATTCCTTCTGACTCCTATTAGGCCGACCCCTTTGGAAGTGCTGTTATAATAAAGTATAACATAAAATAGTTGTTTTTATCCGATATGAAACTAAGTAAAGTTTTAGTATTTCAATTGTCTAAATTTTCAAAACATCAAAAAGGTTCCAGATATTTCTCAACCCAATATCAATTATTGCTCTGAGAAACTAAGTAAAGAGAAATTTAATTCCGTTATTTTGGTAAGAAAAGCGGGCCTAATTTGGAAGTGCTAATGGAAAGGGCCTCCACCGCACAACTCTAACGCTCCCTCCTGCAGGACGAGAACATTGGCGGGTGAACGCCATTGGCCAAAAATGACCGAAAAAACATTTTATTTATTTACTCTTCCTACTTGATTTCTATTAGTTGGTAACATTAGGCCTACATTTTGGGCAGGATTTACAGAAAGAAACATTGCGGAATGACAGGAAAAATATCGGCGAGTGTTTGTCATGGCGAGAAATCACATGGATCTTGCACTATATAATGGCTAAGACTGATATTAGTCATAGAAATAATATTTTATCAAGGTTAATGTTGTATGCAAACATAAGAATGAATAAATAAACATATTCAATTAATTGTTATTTTGTTTCAATTTTCCTATAAATTAAATAAAAATTTGGTGTTATACATAGTGTGAACAGTAAACACCCAAATGAGTCAATCAGTGTGATGCATGCACTGAGCACTTTAATCATCTCATCCCATTATGTTTCAAAAATATCTAACACATTTAAGTATTTTTTCAGAAAGATTTAGTTCTACTGTGAAATCTACTCGTTCTTTTGAAACTCAATAACTCAAAAACTTTAGTAATTTTTACTTTCCCCATACATGTCACATTATCCGATAATTATGAAAACAACAATATCTCAGGCCTTCTTTATTTTTAAAGAGTAGTTCACCCCTAAAAACCATTTCAACATCTCTCACAAACTGCTTTATCGATTTAGACAAAAATTTCATGGTTCATAGTCTTTAGAGTCCCAATGTGAAACCACCCACATGTCTGTAAAATGACAGTACAAAAGTTATGAGCTTAGTATGTCCAAAACAAAATTTAAAATTTGTCAGCAAAAAATAAATTTATAACAAAATGTTTTTATACTCAACCACCGTTGCAACCAGCATCAAGAACTATTGGTATTTTATACTTTCTCTAATACTTACATTTTGGAGAAAGTACATTGTTTTCTAAAATTTTCGAATTTTAAGTTGAGGGTGGATATATTCGTTTACCCCTGAATCAAAAAATTTTTGACGTGATGTCTGTCCCGTGTCTGTGTTTTGTGTGTCTGGATGTGTACAGTGCCACATAGATGGTATTTAGATAAAATTTGCATGTATATATATAGTCATAATCTCCATTTTTAAATTTTTTTTGAATTTTTATTTTTTAAGGGTATATTCATAAAAATAATTTTGATAGCTTATAGTGCACAGAGTAATAAATAATTTGAAAGATCTGTAAAAATGACGTATCAAAAATTATGGCTTTAAATCAAAAAAATCAAATTTTTTAAATTTTCAGCGAAAACAATAAAGTAAAGTATAACTTGACTGGTACCATTGAAACTAGCTTAAAAAACTAAACAAATTAGTATTTTTAATTATTTGTCAACGACTAACGGTTCCAGAGAAAAGTAATATTTACTGTCCACGATAAAACGCAGTACGTTGTCTGAAAGCGCATGTTATTCTTATGGAAAATATAAAAAAATCAATTTCTTCCTATTTTGTTTTCCATGAATTTATGAAGTTTAGGTCAAATCACCGAACAAACAGCTCAAAAAAGCTTGTTATTACCGTAGTAACAATTTGAACAATCAATTATTAAATGATATTTTAGATTAATTTGTAGAACATGATAGTTTTATTCAGATTGTCTTAATTAAATTTACTATAGGGAGAAAGTATGTGTATTTGTTTATTTATACTATGCTACGACTAATACAGATTTACCATCGGCTAACACAGTACATTATCTAATATTTCCCGATGTTATTCATATGGAGAACACAACAAAATCAATATCTTTCGAAACGGTTAAGAAATAACCTCTTATCATAAAACATTCGGCTTGCCACAAGCCCAATAGAACCTGCTCAATTTTTTTTAATACTGAGGGATGAATTCCTTAACATATCAACTTTTATTTAAGAGTGTCTGAAAGAAATTTGATTATTTTTGAAACAAGGTTTTTAAATTTTGTTTTACTAAACATTAAATAATACAGTACCAGTACTTATTTTTCTAAAGGTGTAAAGACATGTAATAAAAGATAGTAGTAAATTATATGCAAAAATTTAGTAAGAATCACAAATGAAATAAGAACAGTGTATACAGGATATGACTACTCCTATTAATCCAGCTACATATACATTGTAAAGTTAAAATTTATAGTGTTTATTTATTAACTCATTGATACTGTGTTAATCCACAATACACATTATATTTAACTAAAAAGTTCGTAATTGAGGTGGTTTGATAAGTAAACTGTGTTTGTGATATGTTTGAGCTATTAATAATAGTCTGTCTAAGGATGTCAGCCTTTGTCAGTAACAAGCTACAAGTGTGACAATAAAATTATTCTCATTCATACGCAATATACCTAGTTTAAATGGTAATCTAATGTAAATAATTCTTCTTTATAATACATAGCAATTATTTATTCATTATTTGACAATTTATTTACATAGACAAATATATTTACTATTAACAAACAAAATAATTATTTAAAGAAATAACTATTAATAAAACAATTAAGTATATATCCAATAATTATGATTGGAAACGTGTTTAGATTTGATTATTTTTTGCTACATCAGAAGTCTTCTAGTAGCTACATAGATGTTTAGCTAACGCTGTGAAATGTGTGTTTCATTTCATTTCATGAGTCCAATGAAGCTCATACTATCAACACTCATGTATGAGTGTTGGAATACGTGAAATTAGTGGATAGGCAGTAGACCAACACTACAGTGGACGTAGACTATTGAAAAGTTTTTCATACGATTGAAATACTTGAATACTTACTTGTACTTAAATACTTGAATCCTGTATCTTTGACCGGGAATTCCAGGATAGATAGCGTCATTACATAAAAACATTCAACAATAAACATATACTTAAAACTAGAAACCTAACACCTGGCTGTGGCGGAGTGAAGAGAGTGAAGACGTGTTTTGTACCTCCACTCGGCCGGTATAATATACTGTATATGTATTAATTATGCCTGTCGTGTGTACCGTAGCGACACAAACACAATCTAAACTGAAAGTAGACTTCATATTACCAGATATCTATTACAAATTATATCCTTTGGGTTTGTTTTTTGGAGCAACTTCAAAAATTAATCTTGACAATATATTAAAAAAACAAAATAAAATTAGAATAATGCTAAAATTAAAACATGATGCCTCGGTGAAAAAACACTTTGTTGATCTCAATATTTTAACAGTCTACGACAGTATATTTTTGACTCCATTTTAATCGCAGTTAAGGAAGCTGATCTCGTCCTTCAGATTATATTTCAACTCTTCATAAATACAATACAGACATAAGACTCCATAATAACAAATAAACATAAAACACAATTTTTTGAAAAAAACCCTTCCTACATTGGCCAGAGATTTTTAAATATAATCCCTAAAGAAATTAAAAAAGAAAGTAACAAAACAAATTAAAAAAAAGATTAAAAGAACATCTTATTGAAATAGCTCCATATTCTTTTGATGACTTTTTCCACCCATCACAGTCATTATGATTATATTAACCACCCTGTGTCATATTAAAATCTGCTGTATGGAGTGGATGAGATTGTCACTTAGGCTAGTTTTTTTTGTTGTTGTGCAACCTGACACTATTCAAATGTTTATATTACTAATGAAAAAAAGTTGTTAAATTGAACATAATTTTATTACGTTTAAGCGTGGATTTCTGTGTACATATTCAGTTTTATAATAGCAATAGCATGTCTACGTTTACTATAGTTAAGTCTATGGAGTCCTACACAAAACAGTAGAGGAGTTAATAGTCACAGAGCTACCATAAACAAAAAAACAATAATACACTAATTTATCAACAGTAAAAATTAACAATAACTAACTTCTTACTACAACAATTGTCAATTCACAAGATTACTCTAATAACTGAGGATGTACTTGGACAATTGAATCGTCGATGACAGGTCGCGACTGTGTTTACAGTGACATATGATTCAATAATGACGGGATCAGCTGTTGAGCTGTTGTGGTGCCGGGCATGCGCCGTGGCGTCGCGCGCTCCTCGGCCGCCAGTAGTGGCTACCTCTCGGTCAACGAACTCGCGTCCCGGTCAACCTGGTGCGATCGCGAAGTGATGTGACGCGCTGCTCTACGTTCTGGATAACTCGCCGATACATCGTAAGTGTGTTTTTATAATTATTGTGACGTAAGAAAAAACAAAAGTTAAAAGTTGTTACAGCTTAAGTGTGAAAAACACGTGTTTGGAGAGGTTAAGTTTGGACGATTTCTGTGAAAATTCGACACGAGTATTTTATTCTGTCATTAGAATAATTAGAGGTTTAAAGTAACCGAAAATAAAATATTTTATATAATTAGAACACTAGGCTTGATTGTTTTGGAGCTGAACACCAAGGTAAGGTTGCATTGGAATTAAAACTCACGCTTACTTTTAAATTTTACATCAGTAGTTGAGACTTAATAACAGTAATAATTTAATTTCATTTAGTTACTTAGTTACCCAATACTCGATGAGTAAATAATTAATTTTCGTAGCTTAACATAGTTGGGCTTAACCAATAGAATAGTTGAGTGCCTGGAGAACATGCGATGACCTAGGTTTTAAAAAATGTGGTTAACAAGAGGTACAATTTTGATCAGTTTAGTCCAGTCAGAAACCTGTCAATCCAAACGCATATTTAATTTAATTTCTTCTATCACATTTTGTGTGAGTTTTCTCAATTATTTTAGTTTAACAGTAATGCCGTAATAACATTCCTGCTACAATTTTCATAGCTGTGAAATGGCTAGACCTTTCTAAAACTTGGATTATTTTTGTGTATTCAATTATTTTTATTTTGACATGGATATGTCTTAGCTCTCTGGGGTGGGTGTTGATGATATGTAAGATGAAAAATATGTAACAGGTTTCCATAGAAACTACCATAGCTATTGCATTGAATTTTTAATAATAACATAATAAGAAAAACTGTTTAGATAAACTGAACACATTCCCTTTAGATATGTCAATGATTAACCTATTTCCCACAGGGAAGTAAGTACAAACATGTTTGAAAGAATTTGTCAACATTTTTTCTTTATAATAAATGTGTAAACATTTAATTAATTGTTGTTCTTAAATTCAAAAAGTTTCCCAATTATTTTAACTCTCAGTTTAATAAACACAAATACTGTTATCAAAGTCTATTCTTTTACAAAGTAAAAATCTTTTACTTTGTATATGTTCCATGAAGTTAACTGGGGGTTCAGCAGTGTTGCATCTATTTCACAATGAATGTATATGACTGTTTTGAAATTGTAATAAATCATAGCTAACAATTAATTTACGTGAGAGAAAATTTTCTTTCTTATTTTTTAAATTATAGTTACTGTAGATATTTATTTAATTTCATACCTAGCATACTCCTACGTGTAAAAGATATTAAGGGTCTAGATTTGAACCAAACATTTTTAACATTAAAATTGTAAAGTATAATAAATCAGAAATAGAAATTTCTGTTTTAAAACTTATAAAGGGACCATGTTTGATTTTTAATAATAATCATCGTCCATCAGACACATCGTTCGGTTGTATTTGGGAATCCATGAATGATGTAGTGATTTGGAGGGAGGAGGATCGGTGGAGGAGGGGGAGGGGGGCGATTGTTGACCCGAGCGGGGTGACTGGCCGCACTGATAACAGATAACGCACTGATAACACGCACAGTGTGATAACGCGTCCATGACACTGACACCCGAGATTGGAGCGTTTCTTTTGTTAATGTTTTATTGATGGTTTAGTTGATATGTTTACAATGTCCGGGAAAGATTTCGCGCCCTTACAGTTATAAAATACCCCCGTCGCAGCACACCTGCGTACTCGGCGAATTTCCACCTCAATAATATGGCAATAATAATACAAGTATGTAACAATCCCTGATCAATCAATACCTGTTGATAAATTAGAGTAGTTTGCCTATTCTCTGTAACATTAACATGGGAAAGAGTATGCAGGTTTGCTGCTTTGAGGAACACTGAAAATAGGCATTTTTACCATAAACTATTTTTATTTTGACCATATACCAAGTTTTATCATAAATAAAGGAGTTTGCCTATTCTACATAAGATTAACATGGGAATGAGTATGCAGGTTTGCTGCTGTGAGGAACACATAAACTATGATTTTTTAGCATAAACGTATGGATCCCAACCACGTGACGCTAAATACAATGTTTCCATAACTATTGGTTAACCCCGAGACCACATTGACTGTCCGATTTTTATGAAATTTGGTAGACAGGCATTTATTTGGGATATTTGCTATATCTCTTGACCATTTTATTTATTTTTTGTACTTTTTTAAAGGGTAGTTTAGCCCTAAAACCCGTAAAATGTGAAAAAATATCTCAAAATCCGATCTAATGATTTTCATTAAAATCATTGTTTATAGGTATTAAAGTCCCAAATAATATGCAACCACCCGCATGTCTGTACAACTAATGGTTCAAAAGTTACATGCTTTTAAATGTAGAAAAATAATTTGTTAATTGTTCGGTAACACAATAATTTTATAAATAATATGACAATGACCATTAAATCCAGCTGAAAAATTTAACACATTTTTGTTATTTTCCAAATAACGGTTCCAAAGAAAAGTTAAATTTTATGTGCGTGGTAAATGCAGTTCGTTGTCTGAGAGCGCCCAATTTTCTTTTTATGGGGAATATTTAAAAAACCAGTTTCTTCCTTATTTCTCAAACTTGGTCTGAAGTGTAAAGTCACATTGTCCAACAAACCCCAATCAGAAAGTTAGGTATCACCCGTGGGGGGTGAAATTATATTTTTTATATTATTATTTTTATTTTACTATATTTTTGGGCACTACCCAAAAATTTCTTAAATAACTTGTTTTCTCTTATTGTTAGTTTAGGAAATCGGATGATAATGTTATTAATAATAAATTTTTAAATGATATTTCAATAAACGTTAAAGAATAATATGGTATTTTTATAAAGATTAGTTTTTTATTTACTTATGGGAAGAGGTAGGTGTCTGTCCACTGATACCGTTTATTTGGTTTTTACTCCACTTCATAAAATCACAAAACAGTAGTGAATCTACCGTTTTGTGAATCGCCAAGCGAATCATTTACGCGTGAAAACAAGTTGGCAGCACTGACTGTAAATCCGCTCATCAGCTGTAGCACTGTCGTCCTTCCGGTAGTTTTGTATACAACGGAAATGTTAACGTTTGATTGTACTAATGAAGAATCATCCTAATAATCATTGGTTATTTTAGTAATTAATTTTAGTAATAGTAAAATTAATTATGAATTAATAGTGAAAGTAATTATAGTGACACACCGAAAATACTTTGTGGGAATAGTGAAGACTGTTACGTTAAATAATATACAGAATTTCTCTTGTATTTGGTTAAATATCTAGGCCCACTTCAAGAAAAATCCAAACAAGAAAACGAAAGAAAATGTTAATGTGTTTTCTTCTTGTCGAGTAAGTAAGAAAGTTAAAGACCCTGTAGCCGCAAACCTGAGTTCTCAGCGAATTTTTATTTATTATAGAATTTCTTGTGATGATGCAATCTAATCTTGAATATCCGTGTACCAAATGTTATCACGCTAGTTTATAAATACGAAAGCTATATACTTCACAAGAATAACATAGGAAATTAGTAAGTAGGTTTTCTGCCACAAGTGACAAAATAATTTAAGGTTTTCAACATTTACTATTAGGATATGACTATATAAAGCTATGTATCACATCGCATTTTTATCACAATGTTTCGAATTATAAGAGAGATATGAATTTTTACATTTTCCCCATAAGATTAAAATTTGGACTCCACAAGACAACGTAATGTGTTTATTTTTTTCCTCAACGTATATTTCTTTTACCGATTAACATTGCGTGAGGATTCTAAACACAATTCAACACAATAGTTTTTTAATCTTATTCCAATGATGGTAGTAAAATTTAATTAGTAATAAAATTAGAAGTAAAACACTGAAAACTCCAATTCAGGCGACCCTCCTAAATTCCCTTCCATCAGTCTACTTTAAAAACTTGATTGAATGATTGCACATTTATAAACCTGTGCCATATTTAATCAAGATAGTTTTTTTAGCTATAATGTTATAATGATATCAGACGCGTATATATACGGTAGTGTCAAACGAACTGTGTTTTTGGTATCTGGGGCCTTGAAAACCAACATGATGGTCCAGGGTCCTTGTCTTGGATATGATGACTACGGTAATTGCTCTATTTTCCACTGGGAAATTCGCTAAAGCTATCAGAAAATGTAGGCTATTATGTTTCATGATAGCTGTAGAATAAATGCAACCCTAAACTCTTTATTACTACTCTTTGAACTATTACCTCTGCTGCCCTCAAGTTTGAACAATAGCTGTAAAAATAACCATTCTATTATACAACACGTTTATGTAGGCACAATTATTGTAAGATTGTACCCTTTTTTCAGACGATGTAACAAAAAATGTTTTGTTGTCCAAATTGAAAAGCTCTAACTAGGCCTAATCTAAATGTTTCAACATCCGGAGTGTACTTTTTAACCATAGATAATTAGGGGGGGATAATTATGTTATAAAAATATTCCTACATTTCCTCGTTTTGTAAGCTATTTTTTTCAAAATCAGATTTTTAAACAGTGTGGCATGTTTGATACAGATGAATGATTTATCCAATAATTTTTTCGTAAAAACTCCCAAGTCGTTAACAAGAGATGGCCATTCTATGATAAAACAAGAATAGGAACTATTTACAGTTAATAACCGTTGTAAACTTGTAAACTCCAAGGTCGTTGACCGATAAGAGAGTGCCCGGGGCCTGGAGTTATCGACCTGAGTGATGTGATACTCTCCCCATATCCGTAGAGTTTGTGTCGATGCCACAGAGAAACGTGACGCAGTCATAGATTATGACGTAGGCCTATCCATAGAGTATGTGACGTTGCCACAGAGAAACGTGACGCAGTCATAGAGGATTATGACGTAGGCCTATCCATAGAGTATGTGACGTTGCCACAGAGAAACGTGACGCAGTCATAGATTATGACGTAGACCTATCCATAGAGTATGTGTCGTTGCCACAGAGAAACGTGACGCCGTCATAGAGGATTATGACGTAGGTCTATCCATAGAGTATGTGTCGTTGCCACAGAGAAACGTGACGCAGGACGCAGTCATAGAGGATTATGACGTGGGCCTATGTATAGAGTATGTGTCGTTGCCACAGAGAAACGTGACGCAGTCATAGATTATGACGTAGACCTATCCATAGAGTATGTGTCGTTGCCACAGAGAAACGTGACGCAGTCATAGAGGATTATGACGTAGGCCTATCCATAGAGTATGTGTCGTTGCCACAGAGAAACGTGACGCAGTCATAGAGGATTATGACGTAGGCCTATCCATAGAGTTTGTGTCGTTGCCACAGAGAAACGTGACGCAGTCATAGAGGATTATGACGTAGGCCTATCCATAGAGTTTGTGTCGTTGCCACAGAGAAACGTGACGCAGTCATAGAGGATTATGACGTAGGCCTATCCATAGAGTATGTGTCGTTGCCACAGAGAAACGTGACGCAGTCATAGAGGATTATGACGTAGGCCTATCCATAGAGTATGTGTCGTTGCCACAGAGAAACGTGACGCAGTCATAGAGGATTATGACGTAGGCCTATCCATTGAGTATGTGTCGTTGCCACAGAGAAATGTAACCTATCAATAGTAGAGAAATATTTCGTTACCACAGAAATGTGAGTACCCATAGAGAAATCAACGTTGCCATAAAGAGATTTGACATAGCTACAGAAAGGTGATGTAGCTATAGAAAAATCGGCATAGACACAAAGTGATTTAGCATGACTATATGGGTGTTTACTAAGAAATAAAGCAGATATACAGTGGCCATGGATAAAAGTTACTTAAGAGTCTGCAGGAGTGGAAAAATAGTTCGTTTTAGCCCAATAAGAATAATTTTAATTTTGTGACAGCATTGCTGTACTGGCTACACGATAGTCGTAAAAAATATTCTTGATGAGTAGAATTAATGTAAGTTCTAATCTAGGGAACTAAGATTGAGTTATTTAGTTTATCCGGTAAATTTAATTATTACGGAATTATAACTGACGATTAACAAGTAATTATCTTTTAATAATAGACAATTTTAAATAACGGAAAATGTAACATCCTAGATAATCTATTGACCTTTAATTTGACACATCAACCATCTTTTAAGACGATCGAGTGATGAGTAATGCTGTCACGAAATTAACACGTTACATACAAACATATATAAGAAAATTAACATTAGGAAGGCGTGTCCTCTCCTCAGCTAATAACGAGGTCTACATGTAATTTAAAACGAACTTCTATACTCCAAAAACATATGCTTTCATTGAAGTTCATTCACGTTCTTATTTTATCAATAGACTACATCCATAAAATCCACAAAATTTAATGTTTATTAAGACAGCAAACCTACGTCCTCATTGCCTAAGTAATTCTTATGGAGAATAGATAAATTGGTATGACTCGCTTAATTATTGACATAATTTGATAAAATTTGAATGTGTTTTTAGTTAGTTAACAAGCTTTATATGCATAGTACCATGTAACCTACGTGTGATAACGTTTTCAAGTTATTTATTATCATATTTTTAGTATATTGCTTAAATATTTTTTACCATGATGTATTGAAAAGATATAATTCTGCTATTTTTACAATATTATTAATATTCTCATCGTCTTTACCTGTGATAAAGAAATGGTAATTTTGTGCGTGCGTATTTAGAATCACGAATACAGCAATCCAACTTGTGTTTGTATTTTGTATAGTGGCATCTTGCCGTTAATAAAGCAATAGTTAAATAAATATCTGTAGATATATTAATGGAAATATTTCACTAACTGTGATAAAAAGTATTAATCAATGCCATTGTGATGAACTTTGGTTGTGTACGAGATAAAACATGTTTAAACGAATTGTACAGTTCTTGATGTAACTTAGTCTGTTTTCCAAAGAGCTATTGGCTGGGTGTTCATCGTGTTAGACCAGGTCTCAGGCCCCAGGTCCCTGGTCCAACGGTCTGTCGGTCCATGTGCAGATCTAGGAACGCGTGGATGTAGGCGAGGCAGCCAACAATGTGTCTCCCCAGCTATTTGGCAGCGGCTCCATCACGGCTACATGTAAATGTTCACTTCACGCCGACAGAATGCGGAACGAACAGTGGCTTCATTACGGCCAACAGAACATGAACGTTTAGTAGTCATCTAACATGTACCCGATAAGACGCCAACAGATCGCGGAATGACCAGTATTCTGAGCCAACAATACATAATTTGGCCGATAGCCAAATAACTACTTGTAGCCAAAATAACGCGGAACTATCAATAGTTATTTATTTTTCGCATATTCTGTGGGCTACATTCACTTCAGTAAAGGTGGCAAAGGTTCCCTCAACGCTACGAAATATGTAACATTTCGTTACATATGGACTGGAATGGTGGCGTCATCCTGTAATCCAGCTACTTGGAGGTCACGAATTGTGGATAGTTGTGAGCGATGGTCGGTGGGTGTGGTGTTCTGTTGTGTGGATTAATGTCCGCACTATTGAATACTACGTTAATCCGCAAAGGCCATCCTCATAATTAGACCAATTCGTAATTCAGAGGTGGTGGTTCGGATTCCACGTTAAACTGTAGGTCCCTTAGTTGTCAACGGCTGTTGGGCTATTAATTAACAGTCCTATCTAAGGAACATGTCAGCCTGTCAGTAACAAGACTACAAAATCGCGCCACAATCATCTTACACTCAATCCTCATTCATACTTGGCTTAAAATACCTACATTTTGGTATGGTTGCCGTTTTAAATAATCTAATCTAATCTAATTGCCAAGATGGAGAAAACGATGGTTGCAGGGGTTCCAAAAATTCTGTTTTTGGTCGTACTATTTGTGTTAGCAATGCGTAGTAAATGTGATTTGATAGTGGATAGACAATTGTGCATTGTAGAAATTTTTAAATAGGCGTACAAGTTGAAATAAACACTTTTTACACCTTTACAACTAATTATTTTACATTTTTTGGTCTATTATACGAGTATCAGAACCAACATACCAGCATGAGTAAAGGTTTCGACACTTTATAAAGTTCTGTTTGCTGAACATCGCTAATACACGCTTTTTCGCACTATCCTGGCCGAAGTAGAAATGCCTTTTCATTGGTTGTAGAGTGGTCTAGTCTATGTAAAGGATTTTACAATAACACAAACACGATACACAAATTCGTGAGATAAAACCGACCCGACATTTCGCCGCATAATAAATAAGTGTTATAAGATAGTAAATAAATATTAATGGTTATTTAACGCAAGAAAACTCAGTAAATAAACGGTACCAGTAGACTGACACATACTTTCTCCCTTAAGTAAATAAAAAAAAAGTTTATCTAAACATCATTTAATAGTCTATTGTTTAAAAAATAATCATCCCATTTCTGAAAATAAAAACAAGAGAGACAAAGTTAAATTAATTGTTCGAATTGTATGTGGGGGAAACACCCCCCCCCCTGGGTAATACCAAGCTTTTTGAGTTGGTTTTGTTCTGTGATTTGACCTTACGTTTAATACCAAGTTTCATGGAAAAAGGTTGGAAAATAAGGAAGAAATTGATTTTTTTATTTTTTCCATAAGAATAACATTGGGCGCTTTCAGACAACGTACTGCGTTTATCATGGACTGTAAATTTAACTTTTCTCTGGAACCGTTAGTCGTAGACGAATAATTCAAAATACTAATTTGTTAAGTTTTTTAAGTTGGTTTCAATGGTACCAGTCAAGTTACACTTTACTTTTCTTGTTTTCGCTGAAAATTTAAAAATTTGATTTTTTTACATTTAAAAGCCCATACCTTTTGAACCGTCGTTTTACAGACATGCGGGTGGTGTCAAATTATTTAGTACTCTGTGCACTATAAACTATCAAATTTTAATCAAAATCGTTAGAGCCGTTTTTGAGAAATTTGGGGTTTTCACGTTTTTTACGGGATTTTAGGGGTGAACTACCCTTAAAAATCAAATATTAAAAAAACGCCTGGAGATACGGTGAATATACAGATACATGCCAAATTTAATCTAAATCAGACCAACGGTGTAGGCTGTGGCTCTGTACACATCCAGACACACACACACAGACAGACACACGGACGGACAGACATCACGTCGAAATCCACTTTTTTGGATTCAGGGGACCCCAAAACGGATATATCCACTCTCAACTCAAATTCGAAAATTTTGACGAAAACAATACTTTCTCCATATACTATGTATAAGGGGAGAAAGTAAAATAACTCAGAAACATATCAGCGGTCAATAGTTGCATTAAAATTATATTTTCAGCTAACATAACATGGAACGGATTATAGCAACGCCAA
Organism: Nephotettix cincticeps; assembly: GCA_023375725.1. Lineage (NCBI taxonomy): Eukaryota > Metazoa > Arthropoda > Insecta > Hemiptera > Cicadellidae > Nephotettix > Nephotettix cincticeps. Next base: position 63,331,599 of record CM041788.1, read on the forward strand.
AAGAACGTGTAACGATCAGTAACTAGATCGTATGGTAGTCTCATATGTTAAAACTTGAGTGAACAATTCGAAGCGGTCAATATTAAACATTGATCTGTCGTCAACAGAACATAGAACAGGTAGTAATCAGGCGAACAAATTATACAAGGTACTTCCATAACAATTATTGACTAATAAAATAAGATAAGGTTGCATACCTTATACATTGTATATGGAGATTGAAGAAAGTATTATTTTGTCAACATTTTTGAATTTGAGGTGAGAGTGTATATATTCGTTTCGAGGTTTCCTGAATCAAAAAAAGTTGTTTTAGGACTTCTCTCTGTCTACGAGTATATACAAACCCTGAAACCACAAGAATCGTCGAAAAATACAAATTTCTCAAAATTTGCTCAAACGATTTTGATTAAAATTTCATGGTTTATAGTTAAAGGTCCCAATAATATTACACCACGTGTATGTATGTCTGTCAAACCAATGGATCAAAAGTATGGGCTTTTAAAATCTCAAAACAAATTTAATTTTTTGGCAAACGATAAATTTGTGAAACAGTCTCACAATCCCCACTAAAACCAGCTGAAAAAGCTAAAAAAATTGTTTTTAATCTATAATATATACCATTAGTCTACGACCAACCGTTCCAGAGAAAAATTAAGTCTACTATCCGTGGTAAACGCAGTACGTTGTCTGAGAGCGCACAATCTCGTCTTGAGGAGATTATTTATTACAAATTAAATTTCTCAATAAAGCTTTGTATGCAGTTGGGGGGGTCTCTTGTTAGTTCAAGAGATTAGATATGATTTTTTGAAACAATAAATTTTTAAATGATAATTTAATAAATATTGAAGAGTATGACACTTTTATTAAAGGCTGTAGTTTTTACTTTCTCCCCTTATACATAGTATATGGAGAAAGTATTGTTTTCGTCAAAATTTTAAATTTATTAATATATTTTTGTCCCTAAATAAAAATATTATCTGTCTTTTTGTGTCACAGTCCAAATAAACATAAAAACATATTCATTTTTTTAATAATTGACAAAAAAATTAAAAAAATGTGAAATACAAATTTCTCAAAAGCTCAACGATTTTGATTAAATTCAATGTTTTTAAAGGTCCAATAATATTACACCACGTGTATGTCTGTCAAAAATGGATCAAAAGTATGGGCTTTTAAATCTCAAAAAAACAAATTTTTATTTACGAAAATAAAAAAAGAAAATTTATTTCTAAAAAATTATATTTGAATTATTTCTACGACAACCGTTCCAGAGAAATTAAATTTACTGTCCACGTAACGCAGTACTTTGTCTGACGAATGTCTTATGATCTTATTCCTTAATAATATAAACATTATTAAAACACCAAAAACGTAGTTTTTATTTTAAATTTGAACAATAAATTATTAAAAAATTTAAATCTTACAGATATTTTTTAGAGTATTTTTAAATTTATTAAAAAAATATTTATTTGTTTTTTATTTACCTAAGGGTAAAAGTATCTGTCGGTCCACTGACAGTTTATTTTAGGTTTGCATTCTACATTTCTCAGAGTTTTTTTAACTATATCATTAGGGAATAAAATTAAAAAAAAATGCTGTGTCAATAAAAAATTAACTGCAAAAAAATAGAAAACGGAACGGATATTAGTAACGCAACATATAATGTCTTGAGCCAAAGGAAACAATTTTGTGTCACATCCCCCGACGCCAACCGAACACGAAACCGTCAGTAGTGGCAGGTACATCGACCCTTCTTCCATCACAATGGCATTCATCATACGAGTATACCACACTCACCATCCTGCATTCTTCCGATATTTCTCTTATCCTTTGACATAAATACTGTTATATCTCAGGCACATTTTTCTTCTAAGATTACAGACAGTGTCAGCTGTCCTGACGTCTCTTTGTCTTTGTTATACATCGTATGATTGATGAATGGGTGATTCATATAGCCTTCACATATTTATAAGACACCACCCATATGAGTGAACAGTGAGTGTGATGAGTGTAATGGATTTGATGAAACACCAAGATGATCTGATTATTTGACGACACGCATAAATCTGAATCTATTGTGAATAGATTTATATAAGATAGATTTTACTGACTACTACAGGAAATATATCCTACTTGATATATATTATAAAATTATAATTAAAATAAAAAACTTTAATTAGTTTATTATTTCTATAATAGCAAAAACTTCATATTTTTTTTCTATAATAATATAAAAAAATATTAATATTTAAACAAAAAAATTCTTATGGATTAAAAATTTTCATCCTCCAAAAACGAAAAAACTTATATCTTTTTATAGGAAAGATATCAAACATTATTATAATAAACAAATAATATACATTTATTCATATTGATTTTAATCATGATAAAATATAAATACTATAACCGTACTATTAACGTGAGAATAAACTGTCATATTCTCTTTATCATAGTTTAACATTAATGAATGATTCAGATGCTTGGTAAAGCATACGGTTTTGCTAATCATAAACAATCAGCTTGAAAAAATCAAATGTTTTCATTGTAGACAATTTGTAAACAAACATCTCATAAGGTTAACATTAGAAATTTAAAACGTGGAAACTTATTTCGTATTTTTACTAAAACCATGAACAATGTAGAGATTTTAAAATTTATGATGAGATAGTTTAAGATACATATACAGATACATTTTTATATATAGATATAAAAAAAATCTTTCGATTTTATCTTTCACCATTAAAATCGGCTTAAAAACTACACAATTAGTTTTAAAGTTTTCTCTATCGGTTACCGAAATTAAAAAATCTAAACACAGTACGTGTATTTAGGGCTCCAATTATCTTATGGAGGAGAAGGAAAATTAATATTTCACTTAATAAAATAATTTTTGTATATTTTGGATAAAACTTTATATTTAGCTTCATGTGGTTGAGATCCATCCATTTACGCTTAAAAATCATAGTTTATGTGTATATCATGGCAGCAAACCTGCATACTCTTTTCCCATGTTAATCATACGGAGAATAGGCAAACACCTGTATTTATGAATAGATGTCGATGAAAGTTGATATAAATGTTTAAAATAAAAGTTTTTGATGGTATAAATGCCTACTCTCAGCGTTCCTCACAGCAGCAAACCTGCATACTCTTTCACATGTTAATATTAAGGAGAATAGACAAATAATTCTCATGTTTATCGACAGATTTTGACCAAAATTATCATATATTATGATTATTATTATATTATTGATTTGGAAGTTCGCTGAGTACGCAGGTCTGCTGCGACGGGGGTATTTTTGTGATCTAACATACAGGTTTTGATATGGATATTTCTTAGCTCTGTGGAGGGGGCGATGGCAATCCGTCAGACCAAAATGTGTAACGGTGTCGTCAAATGGTTTGTGACGTGGTATGGTTACAAGGACAGCTGTTTAGAGTAACTTAAAACAGCACGGCTTTAACTTTAAGCAGCTTTAACAGCAGGAACTTTAAGCACTGAGCAATGTACAGACAAAACTCTAATTCGATTTATATGGATATTACTACTTTAACATCAGTTCAACACTTTAACTCTGCTTTTGCCATTATTGTGTGGCCAGTAATGCTGTTAATAAATTATATTGTTCTTATGGGGGTAAACCTAAATGTACTGACGACTTTTTTCATTAATTTATTCTTTCTGGGAACATTATCACTTAGACAAGGATCAAATCTTTTAGAGTATTTTAATCTGAAAAAGATGAGTCAGATGATGTTGGCATAACACCAAAGAATATTGAATAAATATTTTTTTCTAATATAATGTAGCCTTGATACTAACAAAAACCAGCATTTTATCCCTTAGGATCATAATGATCTTTCATTTAGTGAATGAAGCCACAAAAGCATGTTGTTGCTTGCTTGTATTTTTACGTTTTTTTAATGCATATAGCGAAGAAAGGCGCCCTTCATAGGCAAAACCCGCAACACTTCAGTGACTCTGTTTTGCCGCTCTTGTTTCGAAGGCGTCAACATCTCTGCCAATTATTCCATTTTAACCCAAGGCCATTCAATTTGTAAAACCAATATCAGCTGTTTATATAGATGACGCGTTTATTTCTGGCGATCATTCTTCTGGCGTATATGCGAGGCACTCATCGCTGTCAAGCCAAGGTCCAGCCAACACCGGGAATAGTTTCGGAGCGATGGCACCAAAGAGACGAGTGATGCTCGTATAGAGGACAAAGCGGAGTGTGGAACATCCGCACGCTGTTGTCGCGGTCGAGGGATAAATGTGCGGTTAAATTTGAATTGGGGAGATTATTTAGAGTGTGACAGCGGTAATAAAATGTGTGAAATTGAAGTAAGACGTACATTCAAATGACAAAATAAATCTCCGAATTTAAGTACAGCTGTTGTTTATGTTGGCTCAACACATAGTATTTTGTTAGGTTATTTTGACGATATCGTAAATAATATTTTATAATGTACAACATATATTTGTTGTTAAGGCAAACGTGGTTCAATCATGAATTTTTTGTTTTTAGATTGTGATGTTTGAAAGGGTAAAATGCATCGTAGCTCAAGACCATAGAATTCCTATGTGATATCAATTATTGATTATATTATGTGATCTATCTATAATATTATAAAGAAGATGTGGTTTCTGTATGTTTGTGGGTTTGTTTGTGGGTGTGTTGTGGCAAGTAAACGCGAAAAATACTGAACCGACCGTTTTGAAATTTTACAGAAAATCATGTCCCTTACTTTGCCCCATAAGGTCATATGTTTCAATGTTTACATTTCAAAATGAAAACATAAAATACTTGAATGTCAACAGCTGTGAACACTAAAAATTTGACAATTCGGGATAAGAAGAAGAAAGAGCTGCCGTGAACCTAGGTATATGTTTATATTTTCAAACGACAAAATCCGCACTATATTGACAGTTCGGGAAGAAAAAAATAAATTGATTTCAGATAAACTGCTGGATCGAAATAATGAATTATTTTGAAATACGGAATTTATAATTTAATTTTTTTCCGACAGTCTCTATACAAAATTATCCTCTAATATTTGAAATATTTTACTTTGAAATGTTGTAGACACATGTTTGTCATGTAAACATGAAAATTAATTAACAATATTAAATGTATCAGAGCCACACCTTTCAGCCTTTTTACCCGTGCGAAGAAAACTTTTGGCTAGTAAAAATGTAAAATTATTGGAATTAATGAAATTAAATATTTATTTGTAATAATAATCAAGATTTTTAATTGTGTTTTTCATAAGGGTTAATAATTAAATAAAAAGCTAAAGTAATACATACTTCAATTGTTTTAATCTAACCAAAACAAAACATATTTATGTAAAATGTTTGAAAATGAAAACATATGGTAAATTGTAACAAAAAAAAAACAAAAAATAAATTTAAACCCCTACAATAAAATATTTTAATAGAGAAAGGTTATATGTCAAACCATAATGTTGATGATCATTGATATTTTTAAAATTTTATTGAAAATAAAAACTTATTACATAATTGAACTTTTAACGTCAACATTTTTACAGAAAAAGTATGTTATACATTTAAACCTATAGAAAAAAATACATTCTTCTAAAATATTTACATTTATAATTATAAAATAATATATTATATTTTTCTAAATGTTTATTATATATTTAATGAATGCATATAAACATTGTTGTCGTTATACAAATATATCTTAATAAAAAATGAAGAAATAAAGTTGATTATCAGATAAACATGATCGAAATTAGTGAATTATTAGATAAATTAATGGAATTTTAAGTTTTTAGATGACTGTCTCTATACTTTAATCCTTATCCTCTAATATTTTACAGATGTCACTTTGTCAGTTGAAGACACTCGAGTTTGTCTTTTGTAACAATGAAGAAAAATACAATAACTTAAATGTATCAGTAGCGCCTACGAACACTTCTCTGCCTTTTTAACCCGTGCGAAGAACGGGTACTGTGGCTAGCATGAATTATTTGAGATGATAGGTTACCATAGATTAAGCCACAGACCACATGTTAACACAGTATGTTTAAAATAAGAAAAGTATATAAATTTACAATGTAAAGAAAGATAATAATGTTTGAGAAATCATTTCAAATTAACACAAAATGTTCATATTTTAAAATTTAAAATTTTCATATTGCATAACATAAAAATAATTCACACCTATCATAATGAACACTTTTTATAAATGTTTGTATGACATTTAGTGTGTTATCCCTTCATTCTTGATTGTATATTTATAATAAAAAATACAAGATTGAGTTTGGCCAGGAACTTTCTTAAAGTAGTTGAAATGTAGGGAATTTAAAATGTGCACTTTGGCAATACCTCGGACATGTTTATTTCATTTTTGATTTTTTAAGGGTAGTTTACCACCTAAAAACGTGAAAATTAACAATTTTCACGTTTTAAACTTAAGTCGAACGGATTGCCAATGCCCCCTTACTTGTGAGTTAAGGCATATCCATGTCAAAAACCAATCACAACGTAAATGGGAAACGGGTTCACAGTGCACTGACTACAAAGATAAACTAACCAAAGCCCTAAAATAAAATATAAAAAACTGTTGAATACTTTCATTACTATATGTAATAATTCAATGTGATGTCTTACACCAGTCATCAAATTTCACCATTTTAAATGTGGTAAATTTAGTCATTGGATTTTTGATACCTCCAATTACTTCTAAATGTATTTTTATGGCACTAATACTTTAGTTTAACACCTCGACTATGCCTATGAATGCATTCAGGAGGAATAACATAGAACACAATTTTACATTAGGGTCTATTACTATGGGACCAAAATTAAATATAGTAGCAACGTTGTACCAATATCACATTTATATTTTCTGTATTAATGTCAGAAAAATATTAATTTATTTTTCTTCGTAAAAACTGTCAGGGATAAGCTTATGTTATATGCGGACACCAGTGCTAAGTGTGGCATTGCTATTGCATACCAACGCGTGCTTGGAAATAAATTCGTCCTTGGTTTATTGCATAAAATACCAAGATTTCCCTTCGAAGACTTACGTCACCTTCAAATCGTAGAGACGACAGGTGATAATAGTTCACCAATCGTTCGCAGTCAGCGACGGCGCTAGTGTTTAGCGGTTAGCACCGCCTGTTACTGTTACTGCAAGAAACGCTTTCTGTTTCGTTTTCAAGGGAAAGTGCGACTTTCTACAGCGATGTGATATTCGTTAGACGAAATTTGGGAGAAAACGACGCTGTTTGGTCGGTGCCGTTGCTGCGGTGGTGGCAGGAGGGGGGTGCGGTAGTGGCGCTAGAGACGATGACGATTGGTTATGTGATTCATTACTAGTACCTTTGAAGGAAGCAGTTATCAAACAGAGGCCAATTCCCATTGCAATTCGAAGAAGCAGTTATCAGAGATATTCCCATTGTAATTCGAAGAAGCAGTTATCAGAGATATTCCCATTGCAATTCGAAGAAGCAGTTATCAGAGATATTCCCATTGCAATTCGAAGAAGCAGTTATCAGACATATTCCCATTGTAATTCGAAGAAGCAGTTATCAGACATATTCCCATTGCAATTCGAAGAAGCAGTTATCAGACATATTCCCATTGCAATTCGAAGAAGCAGTTATCAGAGATATTCCCATTGCAATTCGAAGAAGCAGTTATCAGACATATTCCCATTGTAATTCGAAGAAGCAGTTATCAGACATATTCCCATTGCAATTCGAAGAAGCAGTTATCAGACATATTCCCATTGCAATTCGAAGAAGCAGTTATCAGACATATTCCCATTGCAATTCGAAGAAGCAGTTATCAGACATATTCCCATTGCAATTCGAAGAAGCAGTTATCAGACATATACACATTTATTTTTAGTTTCATTTTTTTAAAGAAAACTGATCAACACTAGATAGATGTCTTATGCATTGATGACTGGAATTCCTAATCTGCTTATCGGTGATTTTGTGTTACATTGTTTTAAACGGTTTTCAGTGTAAAGTGAAATATTGTGATTGGGTTTGACAGATTACTTGTTCGTTCAAAATATTCGCTGTAACTGGCCACGGCCAATACTGATTACTGAAGCTATGGTGTTTCGCAGCTGTGTCGCCAGGGAGCGTACGTGTTGCGCTGGTCGCGTCTCACAGGATTGCCTACTGATTGTATTACTCTATGCGGTAAGATTTAAGCCGCTTTGGCGTTTGTGGGGCTTGGAGCCGACCTTGTTCGTCCTTGGGCTAACCGTATGGGCGAGAATTGTCCAACAGGAAAACTGCCTCATAATACGCTACGTTATACTATGTGTAGTAAATCGTAATATAGTAATATTAATTGGTGAAGTGATTGTTACCAGTAGTGGAGTATTCGTTTGGTTGTCTTAAAATTAACTGTCCACAATCTTCTGTGCCAAAATATATCATTTTAGTATTATGGGAACAATGTTAACCACGCATTATTGGCTACAAATTTGGTCAAGGTGTCAAATAAATGGGTAATTTCGCTAGGGTAGCTTACTAGATAAACTCATTTACTTATCTTTATTTTATTTACTAATGTTCTTTCTAACTTTCTATTTATTTATTTTTTTATGCATAAAATTACTTTAATTTGTTATCTCAACTATCTCTTATAGCCGGTATTGCTGTTACAAAATTGGAATTATTCTTGTAGGGCAAGAGTTTAATATGGCGGTTTTTATGTACTCTTATCTATAATATTATAAAGAAGAGGTGGTTTCTGTATGTTTGTTTGTGGGTTTATTGTGGCAAGTAAATGCGAAAAATACTGAACCGACCAGTTTGAAATTTTATAGAAAGGTAGATCTTAAACTCATGCAACACATAAGCATATTAGTTCCCTTAAAATCCCCTCGGGCTACGCCCCATAAACGTCATAAGTTTCTATGTTTACTCATGTTTCAATGTTTACATTTTCTCATTTCAACATCTGTAATCACTAAATTTTGACAGTTCGGGAAGAAGAAGAAAGTAAGTTTATTTTTACAGATAAACTTCTGGATCGAAATTAGTGATCGAATTATTAGTTCGAAATAGTGGAATGGTAGATTTTAAGTGTTCTCCCGATGCGTGCCTATATTACGTTAATCCTTATCCTTTCCCAATATTTTACAGGTCTTTGTCATATTGTAGACACTCGTGTTTTGCCATTTTGTAAACAATAAAAAAATAATTTTATAACTTTTTAAAACTGAATTTAAGTTAATTTAATAATTTCTCAGCCCTTTTTAAAAGAACGGGTACTTTGGCTAGTACCAATTAAATAACAAAGGCAGCTGTATATAGTGTTGAACGACAAATTCATCAAAGTTACCATGTTTTTTTTTAATTCAACCCCTTAACCTTTGGATTATAAAGAGGGTACCATTACTACGGAACAACTTTACAATATCACCCTCCCCCCTTACACTCTCACTCTTGTCTAACAGAATTAATAAAGTTACTGTCTTTGCGCGGCGTACCAAGTACACTTTTTAACCAAGGGTTATGTGGAGACAAACATTTTATAGATTACTAGCCAAAGTACCCGTTCTCGCACGGGCTAAAAAGGCTGAAAGGTGTAGGCTCTACTGATACATTTAAGGTAATGTTAATTAATTCTTCATTGTTTACAAAATGACAAAACAGGAGTGTCTACAACATTTCAAAGTAATATATGTCAAATATTGGGAGAGGATAAGGATTAATGTAATAGACAGTCGTCGGAAAAAAACTTAAAATCTACCATTCCGCTATTTCAAATAATTCACTAATTTCGATCCAGCAGTTTATCTGAAAAATCAACTTTATTTCTTCTTCTTCCTGAACTGTCAAAATATAGTGCAAACGGATGTAGTCATTAGAAAATGTAAACATTGAAACCTAGGTCGGTCACGGCAGCTCTTTCTTCTTCTTCTCCTTCTTCTCGAACTGTCAAATTTTAGTATTCACAGCTGTTGACATTCAAGTAATTTTATGTTTTCATTCTCTAAAAATGTAAACATTGAAACTTAGGACGTTCACAGGGCGTAGCCCGAGAGGATTTTAAGGAAACGAGTATGCCTATGTGTTGCATGAGTTTAAGATCTACCTTTGCCTAAAATTTCAAACCGGTCGGTTCAGTATTTTTCGCATTCACTTGCCACAACAAACCCACAAACACACAAACCCACAAACAAACATACAGAAACCACCTCTTCTTTATAATATTATAGATTATATTTTTATTAAAAGTCCTTTGTAAGGATGAGGAGTGATCATTCATTCAAGGTCGAGACTCTGTAGGTTGTTGCAAAAATCACCAAAGATCTACGGAGGTTCAGGAAGACAGCGTCTTGTGGTGATATTTGGCAGTCTTTGGTTAATATTCATCGACGACGAAGAGTTCGTTGACCCCTCGGTCAAAGACCTCCAATAGACAATGGTCCTACTGACTAACTTTAGACACTCGTAATGACTTTTTATTCCTATACTTTTCTTTGCTTGTACTTTATTCTTGTACTCTTTTATTCTTAAGTTCTTGTTTCATTGAGAATCGTCAATGTCGGTTTCAGCTACTTCTCATAATAAAATAAATATTTTATAAACATTTTTTACCTCAACATCGAGATTTTTACACATATATATACTTTATCAAATTAAACTAAATTTTATGTTTAGGTATTATTTTATTCTTTTTAGCGAATTTCCCATAGGGAAGAAGCTATTACCGTAGGTCTCATGGTGAGACTTAAGCCCGGGACCATGTTATTTTTTCTTCTTTAGGTGCCCAGAGTCCAAAAACAATAGTCGTTAAAATTTATATATATATATATATATATATATGTGTGTGTGTGTGTGTCTGTTAGCACGATAACTCTCGTAAAAATGGTCCGATCGAGACCAAATTTGGTAGAGACGTGTATTCCTACAAATGCTCGGACGAGTTCGTAAACCAGACATATCGGTCAATGGGAACGGGTAGTTTGGGGGGGTTTTGTACCCCAAAATGGGGTTTTTTTGCGTTTTTCACATGTAATTTTAAAAAATTTCTAATTTTATATTTCACCATTGGAATCAGCTTAAAAAACTACACAATTAAGTTCCTTAAAGTTTTTCTCTATCTCCAACGGTTACCGAGATATTAAAAAATCTAAACACAGTACGTTGTATTGTGGGGCTCCAATGTTAATCTTATGGAGGATAGGAAAAAATTAATATTTCACTTATTATCTAATATTTTTGGATGAAACTTGATATTTAGCTTCATGTGGTTGAGATCCATACATTTATGCTTAAAAATCATAGTTTATGTGTTTATCATGGCAGCAAACCTGCATACTCTTTTCCCATGTTAATCATATAGGGAATAGGCAAACTCCTTTATTTATGGACAGATGTTGATGAAAGTTGGTATAAATGTTAAGATAAAAATTATTTATGGTAGAAATGGCTACTTTCAGTGTTCCTCACAGCAGCAAACCTACTCACTCTTTCCCATTTTAATCTTATGGAGAATAGGCAAATAATTCTCATGTTTATCGACAGATTTTGACCAAACTTGTCATATATTATTATTATTATATTATTGATTTGGAAATTCGCTGAGTACGCAGGTCTGCTGCGACGGGGGTATTTCTCTTTGCTGTCTAACCTTCTCATCCAGTATTCGTGACCGTTTTTTATACAAAATCCATTGGTGATTAGCGGGAGTAGAACCCGAGGTTTTGGGCGCCAAAGTCCCGCGCTCCCTGATGTGTATGTAGGCCTACTGGACCCAGTATTGTTCATTGGGCTGTTAAGTTAAGAGTCTGCATCAGTGGTAGCCATCTTGGATTTTAGTCCCGTAAGAGCAATGTTAAATTCTGGCGGAACATACCTTCACTTTGGCGTCTGTAGTGGCGTTAATTATCAAAGTATCAATGTAAAACTTTGGAAGTACATTGATGAGATGTGGCTCAAGGGCATGACCTTTTCAATATGTTCAAAAATTTAACTTGATATAAAAACAAAAATCTAGGAATATTTTACAAAATAAATCATTGTTAATTTTTTATTGAGAGCGAAAATAAGAAGTTCTGTAAGGTGGTGCCCTGGAGGACTGTAATACCTTTAATTTGACACCTCTTCCGTTAATTTATGACAACAGGTCAAGGAGATATAGGCGCCAGAATTTAACATTGCTCTTACGGGACTAAAATCCAAGATGGTAGCCATCTTGGAAATAGAACTCCCACCTCCCTGAAGATATTCCTACAAGACTCTCTAAACTGCAGCTTTGCCACTATCCGAATGGCTTTCTTTTGAAGTCGGAATAACCTGAGGAAGTCCGCTTCTGGACATCCACCCCAAATGGCGATGCCATAAGACAAGTGGGGATGAACCAGACCGAAATATGCCATTCTAAGGACGTGATCTGGACTATGCTGTGATAAGATTCTCAATGCATAAACTCCAGACGACACCCTGGCACAGATTGCATCTAGGTGGGGGTGCCAAGTGAGACCACGATCGAGAATAATTCCAAGGAATTTCGTGGAATCAACTTGTTCAATGACTGTACAGGATGGCACAAAACAGGTCTAGGACTGCTTTGAATCTTCCTTCCCAAGCTGGCGTTAGATTCCTGAACCACCTTCCTGAGGAGATATTCTTACGGAGGGAGGGAGGGAGATTGGAACAAATTCAGAAGGCTGACAAAACGTCTGCTCAAATTTTACACGGTGGGCGAGTTTATGGCCCACTCATGGTAGAGGCAGTTCTCCTGGGGGCGTCCTTTAACGTCCTTTCCCACTAAAAAGATCTAATTAATATTATAAATGTTAACTTTAGCTTTAAATTATTTTTATTTTTATCTATCTTAAATTATTGACGTTTGCTATGCAATAAAGATATTATTATTATTATCTTGGATTTTAGTCCCGTGATGCAGACTCTTAAGGGAGCTGATGTAAAATATTTCGCCACTGATAAAGTTCAAATTGGGATTCTTCTAAACCTTGTTTTACCCAAGAGGGACGAGTTTCTTCTCCGAGCTGTATCGCAACTTGTGCCGTGTTTATGAACGGTCACGTGACGCAGGGTGAGTGACCGCTCGTAGTAGAGCGGTTGTGAATGAAGTGTGGGGTTGTGGGTTGCAGGTTGCCTAGCGACGGTGGTAGGGTCGCGTGCGGAGTCACCCCTTGGTCACCGACCCCGCGGACATCAACCCGCACCTTCCGGGGGGCAGCGTTGTCACCTGCAGGCTACGGAACCTAGTTTGGGGTTTTGGCAAATTATTTCCGGAAGTACTCTCTTTACTTAAAAGTTCTCAGGTTGAAAAGTTTTTAATGATTCTTCACGTAATATATTCACATTATTTCCAATAATTGTATTTAACACTTGCAGGGGCCTCGTTATAAGTAAAGGTTGTACTGTTTGACTTAGTGTTTATTAGTAATTAGTTATTAGTTATTTCATAGTGTAGTGTTTACGCAACGTATATAAACATTATCACAAGATAATAATTTTGAAATATGTTCAACATCAATTATTATCAATTAAACAAATTATATTTATGAGTATCTTAGCATGACTGCGCTTATTTATTTAATCACTCTTATTTATTTAATCAATATTTGTCTAATATTAATAAATAAAAACTGGAGTGGATAGGGGAAATCGTTAATTGATGCCAATAGGACGTTGGTCAGCTTAATGTATACGAAAACATTTTCTACAAAATATATAATTAGGAAAATAAGTCCCATCATTGTGGGAGCTCTCGTTTCAAGGAGAAGACGGACACAAATAATGTATTCTTTAGTGTTTAGGAAATACTGCAGTTTTAAATACAATAAATTACATATTTTCATCTTGTGAATTGAAATTAGTTACACCACTGTTTTAATAAAAAATGTAAGACATTTAATACTTAAGGGAAAGAATAGAAATAATTGAATTTTTACGAATACAATTTCGGAGTAAACATATTTCGAGTATATTGCCAATATAAATTTAAAATGCTGTAATAATAAAATAAGTCTCAACAAAATACCAGCTAAAATCTACAGAATATTACAGGACTTAGGAAATGGAATTAGGGAAGACAATCCAAGAACATCCATCTTTATAGCTTTATGGCATCTTAATAGCTTTGGGATACTACGGCTGCGTCTCGTGGTCAGAAATGCCCTAATCCCTTATGTGGCTGCGCCTCTCTCTATAACCTATCAGAAGGCATAGACTCTTGCGTATGTGAGGGTATCAATAATGTTTTCTAATGTTTCATTTTTTCCTCTAATTCAACTGTGTGTTGACTAATAATGCATTCTATGTAATTTACTGAAAATCTAATCGAATCATCGTATATTTTTGACCAGGATATTTTAAATTCTATGTTTTTAATAAGTGCTTATCTTAATTTTTTCTTTAAATTTTAGGTTTTACATATCATTTGCTTTTAACATATATTCCCATTATCGTAGATTTAAAAATATGTTTTCTCAAAATTTTAATTTGTTTATAAGTTTATTTTTGTAAATTATTTTTTTATTGGTTTTTTTTATTTGGAATTTCTTTTATTATTTTTATTTTTTACTATGTTTATATTATTTTATTTGTGTTGTTTATTTTTTTTTTTTAATTTTATTTGTTTGTAAATGATTTTTTTGGATATATCCGTTTTGGGGTCCCCTGAATCCAAAAAAGTGGGTTTGGAGGTGATGTAAACACAGTCCGTTGTCTGAAAGCGTCCAATGTTATTCTTATGGAGAGTATTAAAATATCAATTTCTACCTTATTTTTTAACCTTTTCCATGAAACTTGGTATGAAGTGTAAGGTCAAATCACCCAACAGAACCAACTCAAAAAAGCTTGGTATTACCGGGGGGGGGTCTTTTCCCCCATACAATTCGAACAATTAATTTAACTTTGTCTCTCTTGCTTTTATTTTCAGAAATGGGATGATTATTTTTGAAACAATAAATTATTAAATTGTATTTATTTAGATGAACTTGGAAGAACATGATAGTTTTATTACAGATTGTCTTTCTTGAACTTACTTAAGGGAGAAAGTATGTGTCAGTTCACTGGTACCGTTTATTTATAAACTGTCAATACTCTCAATTTAACGATTATATGGATACCGTATGCGTCTAGTTGTTATGCAATTTAGTTATCTAGTTTCAGTAAATAATTGTTTTCAAACTTAGTTTACTTAACAAGAATCAGCAGAATAGTTACAAGTTACAAATTATCAATATTGATGTTAGCGATTTACAGTCAATTTCCACTTTTAGGTACAGTATTTAAATAACAGTCAGATTTTAATCTTTAAATTTTAGTCCAACTATTGTTTGGATGCAGGATTATTCGAAAACAGCTACAAACATAATCCACGCGATGTTACCATTGATCCGGCGGCCGGCGAGTATTTATGTGTTGCAGGGGAACGAGGTCTGGAGAAGGAATGAGTGGAGTCCTGGCATTGACCAGACGCAGACAGACACCTTTTACAAAATGGCAACCTATCCAGTTAGGTATTTTAAGTCAAGTATGAATGAGGATTGAGTGTAAGATGATTGTGGCGCGATCTTGTAGTCTTGTTACTGACTAAGGCTGACATGTTCCTTAGACAGGACTATTAATTAATAGCCCAACAGCTGATGGCAATAAGGGACCTACAGTTTAACGTGGAATCCGAACCACAATTTTACTGCAATTGTATTTTATCCGCATTTTAGGAATAATTGCATCTAAATTGTAAAGAAAGACTTGTTAACCAAGTTAAAGAGTCTGCATCAGTGGTAGGCTTCTTGAATTTTAGTCCCGTAAGGGCAATGTTAAATTCTGGCGGAACATACCTTCACTTTGGCGTGTGTAGTGGCGTTAACTATCAAAGTATCAATGTAAAACGTTGGAAGTATATTGATGAGATGTGGCTCAAGGGCATGACCTTTTCAATATATTCAAAAATTTAACTTGATATAAAAACAAAAATCTAGGAATATTTTACAAAATAAATCATTGTTAATTTTTTATTGAGAGCGAAAATAAGAAGTTCTATAAGGTGGTGCTCTGGAGGACTGTAATACCTTTAATTTGACACCTCTTCCGTTAATTTATGACGATAGGTCAAGGAGATATAGGCGCCAGAATTTAACATTGCTCTTACGGGGCTAAAATCCAAGATGGCTACCACTGATGCAGACTCTTAACGTCATCCTTGAAGCCCTCCACAAACGAGGTTTACTGTCAGTTAAAACCGTCTTTATGCAATATTCGGACTGTTCTTACGTAGTTCAAAAAATGAAGTGGTAAAGGTTTTTATCTTTTAAATGTCATACAAAAACTGACCGTGTGAAGGCGTTCTGAATTTTTAGTTTTAGCTGTCAGTTCGAACTAACAGGTATAAAGGGGACTTGACAAGAAAGATAGATTTTTATACTTAACCATTTCACTTTTTCATCCAACATATTTTATGTTTTAAATTTTTTAACCTGTTTAAACCTGATCCATAAAATATGGAAGGTTGCTTAGTGACCGTGGTCCACCTCCACCACAGTACCACAGCCTGCATGTCCCTGTAAGGCCACGGGAGAGGAAGTGGATGTGATGTAAACGGCAAGTCAATGGCAAGGACGGCGGTGACCTAGTGACCCAGTGACGACGGGACTGAGGCTGAGGCCCCCCAAGGCTCCGTCCAGGACGGTGACGTCACCGCCGCGCCGGGTGACGCTGATCATGTTCAATCAAATATTTACTGACACACGCAGTATATCACCTGGGGGATGTCGGCCCGCAACCATAGCGAATCTCTATAGGATAATAGAGTTACGTGGTCGTTGTGATAAGACCTGGATCCAAGGACCCTTTTACTTTCTCCCCTTATACGTAGTATATGGAGGAAGTGTTGTTTTCGTCAAAATTTTCGAATTTGAGTTGAGGGTGGATATATCCGTTTAGGGGTCCCCTGAATCCAAAAAGTGGGTTTGGACGTGATGTCTGTCCGTCCGTGTGTGTGTGTATCTGGATGTGTACAGTGCCACAGCCTACCCCGTTGGTCCGATTTAGATGAAATTTGTCATGTTATGTTATGCATATATTCATGGTATCTGCAGGATTTTTTTTCATTTTTTTGAATTTTTTGTTTTTAAGGGTAGTTCACCCCTAAAAACCCTTAAAAACGTGAAAAATCCAAATTTCTCAAAAACGGCTCTAACGATTTTGATTAGAATTTGATAGTTTATAGTGCACAGATTACTAAATAATTTGACACCACCCGCATGTCTGTAAAAATGACGGTTCGAAAGTTATGGGCTTTTAAATGTCAAAAAAATCAAATTTTTAAATTTTCAGCGAAAACAATAAATGTAAATTATAACTTGACTGGGACCATTGAAACCAGCTTAAAAAACTAAACAAATTAGTATTTTGAATTATTTGTCTACGACTAACGGTTCCAGAGAAAAGTTTAATTTACAGTCCATGATAAACTCAGTACGTTGTCTGAAAACGCCCAATGTTATTCTTATAGAGAATATTAAAAAATCCATTTCTTCCTTATTTTCCAACCGTTTTTCATGAAACTTGGTATGAAGCGTAAGGTCAAATCACCCAACAGAACCAACTCAAAAAGCTTGGTATTACCCAGGGGGGGGGTTGTTTCCCCCCATACAGTTCGAACAATTAATTTAACTTTGTCTCTCTTGTTTTTTTCAGAAATGGGATGATTGTTGTTGAAACAATAAATTATTAAATGATATTTAGATAAACTTTGAAGAACATGATAGTTTTATTACAGTTTTTTTAATTTACTTAAGGGAGAAAGTATGTGTCAGTCCACTGATACCGTTTATTTTAGTTTTCAAGTCTCTTGCCATAGTATCAACAACCGTTCGAGACTGTAGTATACACTAAAACTTTGTATAAAGCTTCCAATAACTTCTGAATATTTATACGGTACTGTAATTAATTTTTTTTATTGATTGATTCGGAAAATCATAGGCCTATTCATTCCTTTTGTTGTTCTTTTAGAGAATTGTCAATTATTTATACGAGTAATTTGGTTATTGTTAAAATATTGTAATACAACTTGGATTACAGCTTCATCTAGTTAAGGATATGAGCAAGTAGGTTTCCTGCCACGGAGGAGAAAAAGAATATTTTCAGCGTACATTACAAAAGAAGCTGTATGCCAAGTTTTATCTCAATATTAAAACAAACAAGCCAGATATCAATTTTTAAATTTTCCATCAGACGTTTGGGTCCCAAAATATAACGTACTTTACCTTAACCTTTATTGCCTTTTTGGAATAACAATCTACACAATTAGGTATTTTAAGCCAAGTGTGAATGACAAATGTGTGTAAGATGATTGTGGCGCAATCTTGTAGTCGTGTTACTGACTAAAGCTGTCATGTTTCTTAAACAGGACTGTAAAGTAATAAGCCAATAGCTAATGGTATTTACAACACCAATTTTGCCTCTGAATTACGAATTAGAGCGATTTGCCTGGATTGTCAAACTTGATTTGATTAGATTAGATTAGATCATTGAAATGGCAACCATACCACAATGTAGGTATTTTAAGCCAAGTATGAATGAGGATTGAATGTAAGATGATTGTGGCGCGATCTTTTAGTCTTGTTACTGACTAAGGCTGACATGTTCCTTAGACAGGACTGTTAATTAATATCCCAACAGCCGATGGCAACTAACGGACCTACAGTTTAACGTGGAATCCGAACCACGCTCTCTGAATTACGAATTGGTCTAATTATGAGGATTGTCTTTGCGGATTAACGTAGTATTCAATAGTGCGGACGTTAATCCACACAAGAGAACACCACATCCACCGACCATCCTCTACAACTATCCACAATTCGTGACCTCCAAGTAGCTGGATTACAGGACATCGCCACCGTCCCAATGATAATTTCAAATTAACATTTCAGTGCTAAATTCTAAAAACACGGTTTGAACCTTTCACCATCAGAACTTCAAAATCTTCGGGGTGTAGAATTATGATTTAACACTCCCGCCTATTGGTAATTTATTCCACCTCACCCCAGGTGTTGGTGTCGGAGGGCTGGGGTGCTGGGGACCTGTTGATTATCCAATCGCGACGCCCGCACGCGCGCCCACACGCCGCGCGGGAAGGACAGACCGCGTCCTCGCCGTGACTTTGGCCCAGTGACGGGAGAAACTAGGTCAAAGGCTGTCCGACCTACTCTCGACAAGAGTTTTTACAGCGCTAAATTAATACGGCGGTTTAGCAGAAAAAGGAGTTGCTGGTCGAACTTCGGCGTCGTGCTTGTCGTCATCCGACTGCTATTGCATTGCAGAGGTGTTATCAACCCAATATATCAATAGAGGACTAATAGAGATGATGCAATTGAAAATATACAAACTTAATACAGTATACACCTTCGAGAGACACTGGCTCAACCACTAAATGGGTGGTTAACGGTCTTCAACAGTAGAGACGTATTGGTTTAAGTCTTATAGTAACAATGCTACTGTATTTGTCAGAATTACCGGGTCCACAATAGTCTAAAAAGATAGTCAGAGGTAAAATAAAATTAATACTGTTTTATAATAGGATAGTACAAAAATAATTTTTTATTTACCTACTATTAAAGGTTCGTTATGATTAATCATCAGGTATATTTATGCGGTAGTTACCTTTATATGGGAATAAAATTTATTTCATTTTATTAACTATTAAAACCGATCATTTTTAATTTTCCATTAATTATCAAGCGTTTAGTTTTAATTTTCCTTCTTAACACATTTATCTAAATCTAAAACTAAGAGCCGCGTAACAATCTTAACGACGTATTCTGTGTCAACTGTCAACCAACAATGTTTATGTTTACATTTTGACGGGAAGTTTGTTCGTAACCTTTACTTATCTTTGTTATGTAGATAACCACCTTTATTTCAATTTTAAACCCGAACAATACTTTTATGACAATTATTTGACCAAAACTAATGTCGTTTACGTTGACGAGCTAAATTTATTTATACTTTACCTTAATTAATTTTGTGGAAAACTTAAAAAAACTGATATTTGACATTTTAAACCCCATAACTTTTAAACCAACATTCCTACAAACATGCGGGAGGTGTCATATTATTCAGTACTCTATGGACTATATATACAAACAGGACACGCCAGGGCACCAGTCTGTAATCCAGCTACTTGGAGGTCACGAATTGTGGATAGTTGTGAGTGATGGTCGGTGGGTGTAGTGTTCTCTTGTGTGGATTAACGTCCGCACTATTGAATAATACGTTAATCCGCAAAGACCATCCTCATAATCAGACCAATTCGTAATTCAGAGGCCGTGGTTCGGATTCCACGTTAAACTGTAGGTCCCTTAGTTGCCATCGGCTGTTGGGCTATTAATTAACAGTCCTGTCTAAGGAACATGTCAGCCTTAGTCAGTAACAATACTACAAGATCGCCCCACAATCATCTTACACTCAATCCTCATTCATATTTGGCTGAAAATACCTACCTTGTATTATTGTCACTATGTCAATAATCGAAATCATTAATTTATAAAGGTATATTCTTGACTTATTTTTGAATAGTGGTGTACAGTACCGTGTTTTTCAGTTGCTACAATGCTCCCAAGGGCACTAAAATCCTAGTCGTTATCACCCTAGCTAGGTTTCCCCAATCAATTACATCCAACTCAGCCAATTAGTAACCTGTCGGACGTGGCTGAAGCACAATACATGTTACCTGCAGGGCGACTTTCTCACTTCGTGGTGTTAAAAACACATTAGACGTTCGGTAAAATCATTTCGGAGAATCATTACCAATTGTGTTGGACTGTGGAGTGTTGCCTACAGATGTACACAGACTCTGTTGGGCTGAACGTAGTTTAGAGGTTCTGTACAATTGTTTAGGAAGAATCTTTGTATCAAATTTAGAAAATTCAGGAAAATCTTTCAATTTTTATAACTTTTAAAGGTATTGGAAATGTTTCCAGTGATCAATTAGAAGAAATATCAGTATTACATTTTGATATGGATATGTCTTTGCTCTGGGGGGTTCGCAATTTGCGAAACCAAAATTTGATTAAGTGATGATATTTGGCTATAACGACAACAACTGTTTAGAGGAACTGAAAACATTCCCATCGAAATATATACAATCTAACCTATTTCCCACAGAAAATAGGTGAATACAATCATTTTTAATACTGATTTTTAAAGTTAGATACCCCCAAAAAAACCTTTAAAAATACGTGAAAAATCCAAATGTAACAGTTCCTATGTTTTTAGTGAAAATGTAATGGTTTAAAAATAATAGGACATCACCCTATTATACCTGTAAAAATGTTGATGTTCAAAAGTACCTATTACATGTAATTTTTTTTCAAATTTTCAATAAAAACTTTTAAAGATAATGCAATGATTCATACCCAATCCACCCCAACGGTTGGACATAAAACCCGTTAACTCTACACTCCGTGGTAAACCCAGTAAGTTTTATAAGGGGTTTAAATCTAATTTTTATGGGAAGCAGCAAAATCAATGTTTTGCTTATTTTTCGAAAATTTTGCATAAAACCTGGTATGCATTTTGTGATTTTTCACCCATTAAATCCATTGAAGACTTATTGATACTTTAGGGGATAGCAAGTTGGCGCCCCTGTCATTCTTATTCAACCCACTTATGAAATAAAAACAACTGGTAAAATCTTTGAATATTATTCACTTAACGAGAGAACATAGAATATTAAAATTATCAAACAAATAAAACCAGAGTACCCTTATTTTATCATTATATTTCACTGACAAGTATATTGGAGGTTTACCTCATGATCACAGTGTTTAACCTTAATTTCTAAACAGTGCAATGTTTTGTTAAGTCATGTTTCATGATAAAGTATGAGGTTTTATTAGTGTTATACTTTTAAATTTTCATGTGATTATTTCTTTGAAATTATTATAAAGAAAGATAGAAAAATTAATTGTTAGTCAGGCAACTTTTTATTCTTTATAAAAAACTTAAAGTTGGAAATAACTTCAATGAAAGTAGTAATTGCTAGCTCCAAAACTAATTTTGTATTGTTTAATACAGACAATGAAATAATTTTGTACAGGCTACTGTGTGTTAATTTATAGATAGCATACTCAGAATACACGATTAATATTATATTAAGTTCATTATAAGTTGGTATTGATCTTTACATTATCTATATATTTTATTATTATTTCTTTGTTTAATAATTATCAAACAAAAAAATAATTATATGAAAATTTAAAAGTACATCTCTAGTAACACTTCATACTTAATCAAGAAAAACATATTACTTAATAAAACACTATACTGTTTAGAAATAATTTTGTTTTTAAGGTTATCCACTGTGATGATGGGGTGAACATCCGAATGACGTGTTAGTGAAATATAATGATAAAACAAGGATAAACACTACTCTGGTTTTATTTGATTGATAAATATAATAGTAGCCCTAAATGTGAACACACGCTAAATATAATATTGAAGAATATAAATATTTTCAAATAGAACACATTGTATAGCTTATTCATGTCACACTGAGAATTAATTATTTGAAACGTTTCTTTTAAACACGGAAAGTATGTGTAATTCCACTAATACCGTTTAGTATGATCATCTAAATATATAAAACAAAGTCGTGTAAGTTACGCTCATTATAACTCGAGAACGACTGAACCGATTTTAATGATCTTTGATTTTTCGGATTCGTCTCTGCTCCGGTCATGCTTTATGTATATTCAGTTTCCATAAATTCAATTAGTTTCCATTTTAACGTTATGGAAATTAATTTTCTTTACAAATTTTCTACAATGAAAACATTGATTTCTTAGCTACAGCTGTTTGGTTTACTTTCCATTAGCAACATGCTTTACTATCCAATGCCATCTGAATCATTCATTAATGTAAAACTATGAAGTAAATATGTGCTGTACAAAATGAACAGCATTATTCGCCACTTTAATAGTTTACGGTTTTTGGGAATTATGTACTGTATTTATATTTTTTTATTTTCTGTATGATTTAATGTCACGTGTTTATATGTTTGCCAAATAAAATAATTACAATGTTTATACATATTAGGTTTATTATAATAATCAGCTGTTAAATATCTAAAGCTTTCACAACGAAGCCGCAATGCTATAACCATGTGCTTCAGCACATGGTTAATCTTAGTTAACATGTATTTTCTGTTAGGCGTTACGAAGTTCGCCGGGCTAGCTAGTCTTCTATAATATTATAAAGAAGAGGTGGTTTCTGTATGTTTGTGGGTTTGTTGTGGCAAGTAAATGCGAAAAATACTGAACCCACCGGTTTGAAATTTTACACAAAGGTAGATCTTAAACTCATGCAACACATAGGCATATTAGTTCCCTTAAAATCCCCTCGGACTACGACCCATGAACGTCATAAGTTTCAATGTTTACATTTTCAAAGAATGAAAACATAAAATTACTTGAATGTCAACAGCTGTGAACACTAAAATTTGACAGTTCGGGAAGAAGAAGAAGAAAGAGCTGCCTTGACCGTCCTAGGTTTCAATGTTTACATTTTCTAATGACAACATCCGTTTGCACTATATTTTGACAGTTCGGGAAGAAGAAGAAATAAAGTTGATTTTTCAGAAAAACTGCTGGATCGAAATTAGTGAATTATTTGAAATAGTGGAATGGTAGATTTTAAGTTTTTTTTATGACTGTCTCTATTACGTTAATCCTTATCCTCTCCCAATATTTGACAGATGTTACTTTGTCATGTTGTAGACACTCGTGTTTTGTCATTTTGTAAACAATGAAGAATTAATCAACAATAACTTAAATGTATCAGTAGAGCCTACACCTCTCAGCCTTTTTAACCCGTGCGAAGAACGGGTACTTCGGGTATGGCTAGTTATAGATAAAGCTGGGTTAATGAGAGGTAATAATTAAAAGCAAGAGTAAGATTTGTTATAGATACTGTATCACTTTTGTGTGTTGACAGTTACTCGTAGAAAGAGCGAGGAAGTGAAGGTGCAGGTGAGTGGGAGGGGTTGATGAGGGGTGAGTGGCCGCCGGAGACATTGTTGGCTGTCATTTACCCCTTAGCGAATGTTTACCCCGTATTGATGTGGATTACAGGGATCCAACTATGATCACTGCTTTTAACGGAAAATCTAGGAATAGATAACAACGAACACGTTACTGTACTCGTTTTATGTTTGTTCTACTTTCTCCAATACTAGAATACGAGCAATGTTTGTATATATATATATATATATATATATAAATATAATATATAATATTAAATATATATATATTCTTTGTGAAATCTTTAAAAATACTATGTATATTTTGTCTAATAATAGTGTTTTTTTAAATTTTGTTTAATTAAAAAAAATTTTTCGCTAGAAAAATTTACTTGTAAACATAAAAACAAAACATATTAAGTTTGACCTTTGAATTTTTAACATTTTTAAATGTATATTTCATTTTTTTTATCTAAAAGTATATCATACTTTTTTTATTTTGATCTAATAAAACAATAACAAATATGTTTCAGCTTGTTTTTTCATGTTATTCACAGTAACTATTTATTTGCTTGAAAAGTAATTAAAAACGAAAATTTATAAAACATATATTCATTAAACAATATATTTTATAAATTTTCTAAATAATATATGTATAATTTATAAAATTATATATATATATATATATATTATGACGGAAATCGAAAACGGCACAAAGAATTTTCTTTAAATTTTGGAAACTAATTTCAGTAGAAATAAGTTTCTAGATATCAATGTCGAGGAAAACTCGTGTTTTCTTGTAATATTAAGTTTAAAATCTAAAAAATTTGCTTATGGAGAATATGTAAACAATACAAACCAAAACATCGTTTATAACCGTTTGACAGTTCTTGATTGAAGACGGCGAACAATATTGAATAAAGATTCATAAAATATTTATTTTATACATGTTAATGTAAAAACAGGTTACTACAATTTTTAAAAGAGGGTAACATAACTTTGCGAAATAAAAGCAGGAAAAAGAATTTCCAAAATCTTTTGTGTTTTGATAGAAAACGTATTCGTTGTATTGCTTGAAACCACTGTAACAAACCAATTAATAATTGATGTAAATTTAATTTCTCTTTTGCTTTTCAATCCTCATTCCGTTTCTAGGAAAATCAGTTGATCACAGGCTAATAATAAATGTATGGATAATTAAACAGTAAATGATCGGCTAAACCAATTGAGGTTGGCTAAAAGACGTTAAACGGCGTCTCTCAATGTCTGACGCAGTAGCCGAGTGGTAGCGTGTCGGCCTCAAGAACTAGAAATCGCGAGTTCCATCCCTACCAGGTGCGAAACGTTTTTTTCAGTGCTATATTAATTATGGTGTATTAAATCGGGTTTATTCAACCACATAAACGTTTTCATTGAGTAATAAATGTGTTTTAATTTTTCGAATTAATTTTTATAATACATTTCTTATTTTATACGAGCAAAGCTCAGTCACCAGGTACTATTTACCTATTTACGGATCACCATTACATTTTTGTTTTAAGGTTAATGTAAGTTAAAGGTGAGCGAAATTACAACTTTAAAGATTTTGGACAATCCATTCAAAATTTTAAGGGGGCACTGACGCCTATACTTCTTAATGTTAGGACTGGGACGGTGGCGACGTCCTGTAATCCAGCTACTTGGAGGTCTCGAATTGTGAATAGTTATGAGAGATGGTCGGTGGATGTAGTGTTCTCTTGTGTGGATTAACGCCCGCACTATTGAATACTACATTAATCCACAAAGACCATCCTCATAATTAGACCAATTCGTAATTCAGAGGCCGTGGTTCGGATTCCACGTTAAACTGCAGGTCCATTAGTTGCCATCGGCTGTTGGGCTATTAATTAACAGTCCTGTCTAAGGAACATGTCAGCCTTAGTCAGTAACAAGACTACAAGATCGCGCCACAATCATCTTACATTCAATCTTCATTCATACTTGGCTTAAAATACCTACATTGTAGTATGGTTGCCATTTCAATGATCTAATCTAATCTATACTACCAGATAAATAACAACTGAAACATTTTTGCAAGGTACCTACTATAAACGGATAATATTCTTAGCCATAATTTCCCTCTACTTAAATTTTAACTGGAAATTAATCGACATTATCAAGATCCGGCTCGGAGGACCAAAACAGGGTTTAATTGGATAATAAACCGAACTAGCCAATCGATTTGGTAAACGGCAACGTAATAATTAACAATTCCCATCAAGTCAACGGATCATTTAAAGAAAGCTGTAATAGGGAATTAAGTGAGTCGTAATGGAGCAATTCCACGAGCCTGGCCCGCGGTTCCGACATTAGAAAGGCGCGGAGATCGGCGAACTTTCACTGGAGAAAGTGAGGAGACTGTCCGCGGACTGCACGACGAACCGCACGGCACGGAGAATGCGGCGCAGGCAAAGGCTGGGTACGTCATCCTGCGGAAGAAAGGATTCATAAGGATGGGCATGAAACACCCTAAGAGGATTCATACTCAGAGTCATCAACCCCTAAGTTCTCTGGACAAGGAACTGGTGTACCGCAGGGAACCCTCAACTTTTCGTTTGAGAGTAAATTCCCTAAAACAGTACATCCACCTGTCCGACAAAACCCCAAGAGCTCGCCATGTCATAAGTCTTTATTCAGCCAAATTAACAAAGTATACATTGCATTAGCCGAGTCAACAATGAAAATTAAACACTACCACTCAAAAAATCGCGGACGCTGTAGTTAGCTTCATTCAAGAGTAACCTTTTTAATCCTCTCTTAAATTTAACGTAATCTTGTTCGACTTTTTAGGATAATGGTTTGTTGTAAAGTTTGATAGCGTTGTATTGGTTCTGTTTTTTTTAAAGATGTGGAATGCTTGGGAATGGAAATGTTACTTGAATTGTGGAATGGATACCTGAGGGAAAAAAGGAAAAAAACATTGATAGAGTTTTTTTTTGCAAACAACAGTGTTTCAAAGATATAAATGGACGGAAAGGTTAGTATTTTGAATGTTCTAAAGGTTTCCTTTCATGACTGTGTTTTTGAGAGTGAGAATGTAAGCATTCCTTCTCACAGGATATGAAGATCCTCCATTCTATAGGAATTCTCGTCAGACTGGGAGTCATTCTTGTCTTCAGGATAGACAAGAGGGAACCGAGGTGAAGGAAGCTATAGGACTTACCAGAAACTACCAGCTTCTTTATGATACATTAAATGTAGCACTTACCTTGTCCAATACAGTTCACACACGTGTTTTGACAAAATTAATAGAGATTTATACTACCTCAGCCAACCCAAACCCCTATATCCCCCAGGAGAGTAAAGAAGGGGCATCGGTGATATTAAAATCCGTATCATTATATATCCAATGTAAGTTTTGGGATGCTCCGAGTATTGTACCAAATTATAGTTCCCCTATTCATCCTCCCTTCTCACTTGTCCAAAAAGTCCAGATGAGGCTGATGTTTCAGAATCTCCTTATTCACAACAGAAAATTCTGGATTGTTTAATAGCAGGATTCCCAAGGTAAACTCCATACTCTGAGTTAGGATAGGGAACGGTCCAAACCCTGACCTGAAGTCAACCTTTTGTTCGAAAAGCCATTAATTAATATACCAATGACAAATGGTGACTGGGTCTCACAGGTACTCAGAATGATTTCTATTGTCTATTGTCATTTTTGATAGCAAGGTTTCTATTATCTATTGCGAGATTTATCCTGCTTTGGCCCTGTACACAAGGCGTTCCGCATTTGTTTGGCAAATAAATAATTAAGTAAATTTGTTGACTGTGGAAATAACGCTTATAATAATGAAAAAATAAACCATGGAAATAATTTATTTAATGGTGTAATTGTAATTAACGTAGTAAAAGTATTCAAAGTAGTAATAATTGGAATATTTTCGTTTACGTAAATATTTTCCTGCTATAGTACTTATTTATATAACTATATTCCCCGATGGGAAGCGGTTCTAGACGAGACAGCACTACGCCGGGCAAACAAGACGCTGGATTCCCCTATCTTATTTACTCGATTTGCAGAGTTACGAAACACACTCACTGAAGTACCTACAATTTAAGGAACGGCGAAAACTTGTGATTAGCTCACGATGTTATGGACAAGATCTGCCAGAGAGGTTCGCGTTTCCGAGAAGGAAGGAACACGCGAGCCGTCAATAGTTAGATGCACCAGGAACAGCGGAATTGCACTTTCGCTGCACGTTGTCGGTAGAAAGCTGTTGCGAAGGTACTTTCTTCAGGTTGTGCAACTGCAGTAATGACTGCAATGCTACACTCGGACGCCGCCGCCGTCACTCTCGGCGTCGCGACGCCGTGGCGTAACGGAGGATGCTGCAGAACACCTTGAACAAGATAATCACTCATGTTCAGTTAAAATTACCTAAACGGTTAAAAACAATAACTGGGACAACACACAGTGTTTTTAATCCGCAAAGAACCACCCTAATTCCAATTCGTATTCAGATCACGTTAGCATTTCCCAGAACGTTGTTTAATTAAATTTACATCGTGTTAGTTAACCAAACTCAAGAACGGCACAATGATCACATTCAGTTTCAATTCACATTGTTTCATAATAGCAATCAAAAACTGAATAGAAAATAAAAAAAATTTTACTTCATGTTGTATTTCAATATGTTTATTAATGATTAAATATATATTAAAACAATAAATTGTTTAGAAACTTTGTCACCAGATAAATTTTTTATATAGTAATAATTTTTTTAAGTCATTAAAATACGTATTTTTACTATGTAAAATAAAAAAATACTGTTTATACATGGTTTATTATCAATAAGAGAATATTTAGTAACAAAAAACTATGATTAGTACAATGGCACTGTTACCAATTTGACTACGAATGCCATATTAGTTACATAAAATAAATATTTATTATTTTATTTTAATATAATTTCTATATTAAACAAGAAAACTTGTTCATTAGAATGTCACTCCTTAAGCAATTTTCAGGTATTATTTAAAATATTGATACCCTAAGTACTGTATTACTACATTAGGTGATCATATAATCAGAACGGAATGTGTTAGCCTTAACAGCTGTCCATATACCAAAATGACGTCACTGTTAAAAATTTGGTTTATGAATATTTGAATTCCAGAGCTAACATATATTAATGTAAAAATTTATTTATTTTAATCTTGCAGCTACATATTTAATTCTGTTACATCAGCTTAATAAATCCTTATTCAGTAGAACATATAAAAATGTTGGTATTTTTTGACATGTATTTAGTATATGACTCAGCTCAGGGGGAGGGTGTTAGAAATTTGCGTGACAGTGACGTCATATGATTAGTGACGTCATAGTTTGGTTATAAAAACCGCTGTTTAGATGAACTGAAAACATTCCCTTTAGACATATCCATGATCTAACCTATATCCAACAGAGAAGTAAATACGAACATTTTTGACATGGATATGTCTTAGCTCTGGAGAGTGTTGGTGATTTTTAAGATGGTAAACATGTAAGAGGTTTCCATAGAAACTGACAGAAATATTGTATTGAATTTTAAATATAAAATAATAACAGTTTAGATAACTTATTTTAGACTCATGTAATTAAAAGGAAGTAAATACAAACATTTTGATAGCACATTAGGTACTTTGTTTTAGTAGGGCGTAGGTCAATTGAAGTGAACAAATACCTTTTCCAAAAGGTCTTCTAACAAATGAAAAAGGTTTCATAATTGTTGGTTCTCTGGGTTTCACGGAGAATATGAACGAAAATATCTTGTTTAGGGTTACAGTCATAAAGAAATTGAGACATAAGACCTGTTTCGTCTTGAGGGTATAAAACCTAAAAATAACCAAAAATATCATAATTACAAACACTGCACAGACAAAACTCTTTTAATTACATACAATAGATAAAATTAAGTGAACATAAAACAACACAATTTTCAGTGTATTCTATCTTTTTTGTTGTTTTCGTTTTTAATATTTTATCAATAAAACATACGTATTTATTTTGTAACATTAGGTATGAAAGAGCTTTAGTAAATCTTAGTAGTATCTAGTAGCCCGCAATTATTGTAACATTAAATCAATCATTCTCTTAGCATTTCAATTGAGATCGAAACTTCATCGACGGATTAGGGTTGAGTAAAGTTATTCATCTCCTCTTGTTTATTTAATTGTGTAGCAGTCAAATAGTTATCATATAGTAATTCCATTTCAGTAATTTCATAGAAAAAGAGCCGTCTGTGTAACTAGTATTTATCTAGCAGTGGCTGGTGACTCCTAACAGATCATGAGCGGTCGGACACTTTTGTGACACACGCCGATATGGCACCGCACAGGCCTTAGACACACGGTAATGGACAGCTGAATCCCTTAGGAATTCCTTCACAGCTAAAAATACTCACGAAAGTTAACACGTCACCAAATCTTAATTTAATATTACAAGGTTAACCGCGGTCAACTTTCTGAAAACTTGTACAGTGGAACTTGGATAATTCGAACTTCTGTAATTCGAAAACTTCTTTATTTCGAAATTTTGTCTTGGTCCCTAGAATTTTATATAAAAACAATGTTAAAATAGCTTGGTTAATTCGAATAGTTTTTTGGATATTTCGAAGTTTTTACAGCGG
Organism: Nephotettix cincticeps; assembly: GCA_023375725.1. NCBI lineage: Eukaryota > Metazoa > Arthropoda > Insecta > Hemiptera > Cicadellidae > Nephotettix > Nephotettix cincticeps. Next base: position 63,362,259 of record CM041788.1, read on the forward strand.
AAATCTATAGTGAGTGTATAAGTGAACAAGTCATTGTGTGCGATTTTCCAGGAAACGACGTTCGGGCTTCCTGTCCTCAGACTATTTTTAGCTAGATCAACGCGCCCACCCCACTCACTAGTCCACTACTGCTCATAAATCACAACATTGACATCTGTGTGTATCATCGATGGTGGTTTGTTCCGATATTCGTCGTCTTTGTTTTGTGTTGGCATTTGTGACTACGTCTGCTTCATGTTAACACGTCGTGTGTATGATGGCTTCGTCAAAGCGAACCTACAAATCTCTGACGTTGCAAGAATAAATAGCGGCGATCAAGGAGGTAGAGAAGGGATTTGAAAAAGTTTGTAATACTGTAGCTAGTTTCGGGATCCCTCTAAACACATTATTGACATTTAACAAAAATTAGGATTTTTAATCAATAATATCTTCATTTACCTAACTTTTTTAATATACAATGTTAAAACATGATGTTTGATTGTTTATTTCAACCACTTGCATAAACGTTTCTAATTCGAATTTTTGGATAATTCGAATTTTTTTCTGGTCCCTTGAGGTTCGAATTATCCAAGTTCTACTTTAATTGGAAAGATTCGGGCGAACAGAATTTGACGTGGACGTCGTGCGAATACGAGATGCGTCATGAATTGGGACGACCTCCTGGGTTACAAATAAAGATGCCAGATAGATCTGCTAGGAGAGCTGATGTATCGCTGCCTATTGGGATTCGGGCCAAAGTTAAATTCTCAAACTCTACAATCCAGCTGATCATTTTACGCAGCGAGGTCGTCGTAAGTGTTTTAACAGGGTAATCAGCAGTTCAGCTTGACATACCTTGAAAGACCTAAATGAATGTTGAAGGCTACTTTACGAACCCAGGGTTCAAGTCGAGGTCATATATGTTAAAGCGTTTGCTTGTTACTGGACGGAAATTCATTATAATATACAATTTTGAAGTTTAATGACATATTTTTTAAATATTTTTACAAAAACAAATACGTATAATGTAGACGAAACTTTTAGTAACTTGGACTGAAATCAGTTTTATTTAGTGTCTTCGCTTGTACGCTCTAATTTATCTTAACACCGTACAAATGACAAAGTAATACAGTAGAGAGTCGATTATCCGAAACAATAGGGGATTATGTGTGTTCGGATAACTGAATTTTCGGATAATCGGTCACAGACGGGAAAATGATGTTCGATGCACATAATGAAGAATGAAACAATTTTTTGATTTACTTTTTATAATATGATACTCACAAAAGATACAAAGAACTCTTTATAAAGCACAAAATCATTCTGAGCTTTAAAAAAATTCAAAAGAAAAAGCTTTAAACATGTTTGTAGAACATCAAATCAGCGCGCAAATGCGATTTTAGTCGCGTTGGCAGCGCCGGGCCACTACTGCCGCCGATGGTTTAACTTAAGTTCGGCACACGGTTTCATTTTTCGATGTTTGGCTGTGTTTCGGTTGGTGAACTTGTTATGACTTTTCATTGCAGAGTGTCTTCTAAAAATTACATTTATTTGTTTACACTTGTGTATTGGAATAATTCTCTGTACGAGGATTAAGACTCGGTCATCTCACTCAGCCTTCATGTTTGTAACAACAGGTAGATTTCTTTTTCGCTTTTTCAACAGGTAATTTAATTTGAAACAATCGTTTGTAAGATATTCTACGTCTTCATTTTGATTCTCCTGTTCAGAATACTTTATTTTATTTAGATTACAAAGATGATTTAAGAGCAAATCAATACGATAGTTTTTACGATGAATGGGCGACCAAGGCGTTTCCACGGTCCGGCACTCCCGCGAATGTTAATGGCCTGTTTCAACGCACCCGATCAGTCAGTAATTGCTTTGCTCCAAGTTGGTCCAAGGCTCGCGTCACTCAGCTGTTGCTAAGCGGCGTGAAGTCTAGGGAAATCGGAAGTCTCGTCCTCGCCCACCGGCCATGAACCACTAGCGCCCTCGCCCGGAGCCGTCGCCCTTCGCCTGGATGGCTACTGGAGCCAAGGGGCGGCCCAACTTGCTCCGAGAATACGTGTCGTGCCAAAATCACCAACTTCCATGAATCAATAATTGGCCATCTGCAGCGCCCGCTTGACAGGTATACATCCCCTCGACTGAACCCACGGGGGCCACGGCTAACCTGGATCGTGGCGGAGTCGTCGACAAATCACGCAACAGCTTCTTCAAGTGTCTGAAAAAGACACTTGAAAATGGGATAATCCCCGAAACATGTAGTGTCAAAATAAAATGAAATAATGCAAGGATACTATGGCCTTAATTAATGGCCTTTTTTAATAGATTCTATAAAAATTTTAATGGCTATTGTTTTTGGTCCCTAGGAACCTCATAACGGAAAAGTAACATGGTCCCGGGCTTAAGTCTTGCCATGAGACCTACGGTAATATCTTCTACCCTATGGGAAATTCGCTAAAAGAGAAGCAAAACCAGAATATTAACTCTTACCATGCTGCCTACGGTAATTATATAACTTGTTCCTATGAAAAATTCGATAAAACTAATGATATTTGGAAATATTTTATAGACCTAGTAGGTAAGAGGGGTAGATAATCCCGCATGCGCCTGGTCCGGCTGCAACATCACAGGTTAGGCACATCCCGACCACCTGCTCTACAACCCTGAACCCTCGCCAAACACCTCATTATCGTGTGCAATGATCCGTAAATTCTGTTGGTGATTTTGAACTGTTTTTCCAAGAATTAAGGATTTGGTGATTTTGATTTTGGTGATTTTGGCACGGAATCCGAGAATAGGCTCAAGAGGATATAGTCCTTTAGCAGCCACAGAGTGGACCCATCACACTGAAACCCCACGTCCTCCTCCTCCGACAGTGGACTGAGGTTCCCGAGTCTAAAAAATCAAAAACTTTCTTACTTGCTGTGCCAAGGTGTGGACAGACCAAAGAGTTTCTTACTTGCTATAACAGAGCCTTTATCAGCTTATCCCGGTTCCCAAAACTGAAATCGACCAAAAGATTTACTGTTTGCTGTGACAATAAGCAAACAGAGTTTCCCAGGACTAAAACAGATCAAATAATACTTTACTTGTGGTGACAAGGAACGAACTGGGATCCCCCAAAAGTAAAGTAAACCTGCAATGACAGGGAAGCATGCAGTAATATATACAGGACTAAACCCGTACATAGCATTTCTTACCTGTTATGCTATGGTGTGGATAAGGAGCAAAAATCAACCAAAGAATTTATTATCTGCTTTAAAGGAGGGTGAAGAGAGGTACAACGAAAATATTCTTCCTACAGTATTCTGATCACCCAAGAACCTTCTAGTAAAAACCAACTCTTAAATTGTAATGCCGGTGTATATCGTTAAGGTTGTCATTGGGATATAGAATCATTTTTCAAATTTATAAGTTTTGATTTTAGTTATACCTTAATCAACGTGATCCTCATAAGTTAGAATACTTCAGGGAATGGAACGTTAAGTGGGCCCACAACTGTAGATCTATCGTTACTAATTTATATCCTGTCCCTCAAATTTTAACTGAAAATTACGTAAGGTAAAAAATGCAGTTAATGTATTCCAATGTGACAAAATCACCTTAAAAAAGGCCCTACTGGAACTAAGTTGGGGACTCTATGAAATAGTTGACACATTAACATTAATGTATTTGAATTATTATTGAGGAATTATAGTGAAAAATTGATTGTCACAAATCGTTGAAGAGATAAGTTGTTTTTCTCTCTGGTAAGATAACAACATTTACAAATAACAAGTTGTTTACAGGGTAACAACATTCACAAATCTTTCTTCGTGGTAGCTTAGAATTAACGTGGCGCATATGATATAATGCAATGAGCAACAACACTGATAAATTACAATATCCAAGGCAGTGGGTTAAAGGGAAAAGTAACCCCTCCTGTTTGAGTATAATAACTAGATGTCATTGAAACAAGCAATTGACTTTTTGAAAGGTCATGCTTCAACCATCCCGTCTCTTTTCGCGACATTCCCTTTCATCTGCCATTTCCTTTTCTTTCCCTGTCCCATCAGATATATTTATTAGAATGGCTATCATAGTCGGTGCTTCGATCCTGAACAAAATCTTGACACTAGTTTATTAATGTTCGATACTGGAAATTCCATTGGGCTAACATTGGTCATTGAGATTGGGGTAGTTTAAAGTTTAGGTTTCATTGATTAATAATCCAGAAATAATGATCATCTGGTCTTTGTCAGAACAAGCACACAAATACACGAGACGCGTAACATTTACCGTTTAATTAGATTAGATTTTTGAAATGGCGACTATACTACAAGGTAGGTATTTTAAGCCAAGTATGAATGAGAATTGAGTGTAAGATGATTGTGGCGCGATCTTGTAGTCTTGTTACTGACTAAGGCTGACATGTTCAACTAAGGGACCTATAGTTAAACGTGGAATCCGAACCACGGCCTCTGAATTACGAATTGGTCTAATTATGTGGATGGCCTTTGCGGATTAATATAGTATCCAATAGTGCGGACGTTAATCCACACAAGAGAACACTACACCCATCGACCATCGCTCACAACTATCCACAATTCGTGACCTCCATGTAGCTGGATTACAGGATGTCGCCACCAGTCCCAGTTAAAAAATAGAGGTAGGATAAATTCCCACTAATAACAGCAATTCCAAAGCCAAGAGAGTCTCTTACGCTCCAATCGTGAAGCTCAGTCATGTTGGAATAAGTCTAGTTTTCAGTTTTTAGGTGCCCGCTCTCACCGCTCACTATTGCTCACAGTCGCGTCGCGGCGGCCCTGACAGCGTCGTAACGCGTCGTAAGTGCCTCAACGACGTTTACGACCCAGCCAAGGCGACCAGCTCGAGGCCCTCGCCATTGTTTACGAGGCTTGCTCCTGCTCCTGCTCCTGCTCCTGCTCCTGCTCCTGCTCCTGCTCCTGCTCCTGCTCCTGCTCCTGCTCCTGCTCCTGCTCCTGCTCCTGCTCCTGCTCCTGCTCCTGCTCCTGCTCCTGCTCCTGCTCCTGCTCCTGCTCCTGCTCCTGCTCCTGCTCCTGCTCCTGCTCCAGCTCCTGCTCCTGCTCCTGCTCCTGCTCCTGCTCCTGCTCCTGCTCCTGCTCCAGCTCCTGCTCCTGCTCCTGCTCCTGCTCCTGCTCCTGCTCCTGCTCCTGCTTCTGCTGATGCTGATGCTCGTTGTGTGGAATATTATCAACCTTTCAGTCTATCCTTTGTCCTTGGTTTCACCTTTGTTCTGTCTTTCCAGCCTTCTTAATTTTGAGTGGAAATTTAACACTCGAGAGAATTATATTTTACAATGACACTTTTATGTGTAATACATGTTAACGTTAAGATTGGCCATGTTCTGTAGTCGAATAGCATTACGGCTTCATTGTGAAAGGTTATATTCTGGGTCGCGGCATAGTTAATAACAATACTGAAACTATAAGACATATTAATAACATTCCCATAAAACAAATAAATCTGAGTGGATTAATTCACAATTTTTAAATCCAATCCAAACCCAAACCAAACCTAACTTTTATTTGGCCAACATATAAACACGTGACTTTTAATCAGACAGAAAATAAAAATATAAATGCACAATCCCCCAAAACCGTATACTATTAACGTGGCGAATTAAGCTATTTTGTACAGCACATATTTACTTAATAGTTTTACATTAATGAATTATTCAGATGACATTGGATAGTAAAGCATATTGCTAACGGAGAGTAAACCAACAGCTGTTTTAAGAAATCAAATGTTTTTATTGTAGAACATTTGTAAACAAACTTATTCTCCATAAGGTTAACATTAGATTTTAAAACGCCATAAAATGGAAACTTACGGAGTTTTGACATGGATTGGATATGTCTTAGCTCTGGGGGGGTTGGCGATTTTTAAGATGGAAAACATGTAACAGGTTTCCATAGAAACTACTAGAGCTGTTGTATTGAATTTTTAATATAAATGAATAAGATCAGCTGATAAGGTGAACAAAAACCATTCCCTTTAGACATATCCATGATCTAACCTATTTCCCACAGGGAAGTAAATATAAACATTTTTCACTAAAACCTTCACACACGTATAGCAACTTCCTAAAGTTTCATGGCGATCGCATGAGTAGTTTGGCAACGCATAAAGGACATACATACATATATTCAATTTTATATATAGAGATATTCTTTATCTTACTCTTGACACCGACCCGAGTAGATGGGTATTTTAAGTGGATATGAGTGGAGGGTGAAAAATGCTGTGTAATAGATTTGATTATATGTATAGCTGTAGCATTGTTTTACTGACAAAGACCAGTCAATTTTTTGTCAAGATAGAAAATAAATTAATAGTACAATGAACAATGGCTTGGTCGGTATTGAACATTAACCTGTTATTGGATAGGTATCGGTAGTTAATTGGTTTCCCAATTACCAATGTCGAATCCAATATGAGTAAGATTTACTTGTAGCTCAAACGTTCAAAGAGTGAGCGGGTTTCTCCCGAACAAAGCCACATAGCTCTTCCGCCAGGTTTAATCGGGTCAGAGTTTAGCGGACACAGAGTACGGCGGGAGCCGGCTACACAGAGTACGAAACGGTGTTGATAAAGAAGTGAAACGTTGCGGGGGCGGCGGGAATGGAGGGAGAAATGGCGCGACAATCCAGATGAGAACGTGACCGAGGTGAAAGTGCGAACGCGGGTATCGCCGCCTTTCCCGTCCCGCGTCCCGCGTCTAGCACGAGTGGTGCGGAACGGCGGACTTGGATCCATAATGTTACACTCGTCGTGTGTAAATCTAAAAGACAGACGCCACCCGCACGTCGACGTGCGCCGATACCGCATACGTCCTTCCCAAATGACGTTTATATTTCTTAGAAATAACGTGTATTTTCGTTGAAAAACTAGTATTCAGGAACAGTAGAGGTTTATCGTTTTTATAAGTATACCATAGACGGTTGGGCTATTAATGAACAGTTCTGTATAAGGAACAGTACCTGGTGACCGAGCTTTGCTCATATAGAATAAGACATGTATTATACAAGTTAATTAGAAAAATTAAAAATTAAAACACATTTATTACTCAATGAAAACATTAACTGATTTAAATAAAACCGATTTAATACACCATAATTAATATAGCACTAAACAAAAAATATTGCCCCTGCCGGGGATGGAACGCGCGACCTTCGGTTCATGAGGCCGACACGCTACCGCTAGACTGTGGCGTCTGTCCAAGGAACGACGCCGTTAAAGGTCTTTTAGCCAATTTCAATTGTTTTAGCCGATCATTTACTGTTAAATTATCCATACAGTTATTATTAGCCTGAGATCAACTGATTTTGTTAGAAACGGAATGAGGATTGAAAAGCAAAAGAGAAATTTAATTTACACCAATTAATTGGTTTGTTACAGTGGCTTCAAGCAATACAATGAATACGTTTTCTATCAAAACACGGAAGATTTTGGAAATACTTTTTCTGCTTTTATTTCGCACAGTTATGTTACCCTTAAGTTTTTACAAATTGTTTAGTAGCCTGATAATTTTGCATTTATTACATACATAAAATAAATATTTATGAAAAACCTCTATTCACATATTGTTCATCACCAATCAACAACTGTCAAACGGTTATAAACAGGTGTTTTGATCTGTATTGTTTACATTTGATTCTCCAAAAGCGTAATGTTAAATTTTTAGATTTTAAACTGAATATTACAAGAAAACCAGAATTTGTCTGGACATTAGACCTATCTAGAACTTATTTTCTACTCGGAAATTAGTTATTTCCAAAATGTAAAGAAATTCCTTAGAGTCGTTTTCGAGATCCGTGTGCAAATATATACTGTATACAAACCTTGCTTATAGTATTGGATGTCAGCCTTAGTCAGTAACAAGACTACAAGATCGCGTCACAATCATCCTACACTCGTTTCTCATTCATACTTGGCTTAAAATACCTACAATGTACGGTCACCATTTCAATAATCTAATCTACAGAGGACCTATCGTAACCTAACCTAACCCGAGTATACCGTACAGTTTAATGTTGAGTCCGGACCACTAACAACTAGAAAAATGTATAATGATGAGAAAGTTAGAATTGTTAGTCGTCGGAAACCTCTCTACAAGAGTGAGATAAAGGGAGGACAGAAATTATACGAATAATTATTTTTGTTCTAAAATGTCCTGCTAGCATGAGCGGAACTGCCCCAAACTTCAACACAATATGTCTTGACAGATTAGTAAGAACCTTGATACGGTGTTGTCGAATCCTCACCCTCCAGCAAAGAAAAGTCCTCAAAGTCCAAATTCCTTCACCTTGCTAAGCTTTTTGCAAAGATCTGAAATGTGGAAATTCCGTGTCTAATCAGACGGGGTTAAAACTGCGGAGGTACAGCGGTTTCTTCAAATCAGTATTCCACTCGGTGAAAAACATATCGATATTCTTTGATATATCCTTTTTAATATTGATATGTCTTTCCGAGTACACAATAGAGTTTACTTAAACAGAAGGACGTTTTTGAAAAAGGATATTAATTATAATACAGTATATATAAAAATTTGTAAAATACACCCATTTTTCATGTGTATTATGCAAACAAGTTAAAAAATGTTTTTCATGTTTTAGGGATGCAAAAAATTGATTTCGTCCAACGCTGTTTCATCTTTTGTTTTATCAGGTAAGAAACATAAATCATTCAAAATTAATAGTTAGTTTAAGGAACAGTGTTTTAATTTAGTTAGTTTAACTTTTTATTAGTTAGATTTAGTTTTATTTCTGTAGATAGGTTTATGCAAAGGTATTTTATTCTTGGATTATGTTCAAACTTTTATGGTTACTTGACAACTTTCACAGATATGTCTGGTCCGTTTTCATTCCGTATTATCTTATCCTCAAAGTCTTAAAAATGCAAATCATTTGATGCAATATATATATATAATACTTTTTGAAAAAAGTACAAATATCTCAATAAGATACGTATCCAAGAGGTTAGAAACAAAAACTAGTATTTTATTTCTTTTTATTATTTCGAGTTAAAGTAATCCAAATAATTTTTTGTAAACATTAGTACCTAACCAAAAAATTAATTATTTAAAATAATTTTGAATAATCTTATTTGTATTTATTACCAATAGAATTTTAAACATTTTGGTAGGGAACGGTCCAAATCATTTATATTAGTATTTATTGTCTAAAACGTAATTAACGAACATATAAGAAACCTTTTAATTTTGGAGTATATTTCAGTTTGGAGGTTTCCACACCTGGAAATTCCAATAACGCTTAATAATCAGCTGGTCGTTACCAAACTTCAAACCATCTGGCCTATTGTTATTTTGAAACTGAAAAGTAAACATAAATAAAGTAAAAATTTACGATTTTGCGATGGTTATGATGAGATCGATAGTTTATAAAAATGTTTCCAGTTGAAAATTCACGCAGTTTTCTACTTGAGAAGAAACTATGGAGGAATACACTCGAGAGCCTTGCCCGTGGCGGATCGTGGACGACTGCGGGGGAGCCTTCACCATGGGTCTCATCGGCGGGGGGATCTTCCAGGCCGTGAAGGGGTTCAGGAACGCTCCGAGCGGGATAGGTCGGCGCTTCCAAGGGGGCTTCACCTCGGTGGTGCAGAGGTCACCAATAATCGCGGGGAATTTCGCAATATGGGGAGGAACGTTCTCGATGGTGGACTGCACCTTGGTGCACTACAGGAAGAAAGAAGACCCTTGGAACTCCATAACCAGCGCGGCGGTGACCGGGGGCGTTCTGGCGGCTAGGGGCGGAATCCCAGCGATGGCGGGGAGTGCGGTCATCGGGGGCATCCTCCTGGCGCTGATCGAGGGAGTCGGCATACTGATGACGAGGATGCAGGCTGAGCACTTCCAGGCCACCGCGCCCATCATGGAGGACCCTGCCAGCCTGAGGTGAACGGCTTTGTCAGACCATACGATGGAAATTATAATTTTCTTGTAAAAATACAGTGTAATTTTTTGTACTAATATTTTTAGGTATAGGAATCGTGTTAAATCTGGTCGTAATAAAATTATGTTGTAGACAAATTTTTGAAACATCATCACATTTTAATTTCGTTGAAAAAATTCTTTTAGATGACCTCATCTGGATTTGATTCTTAGGCAATTAGTTTCGGCTCCCTATGGAGTCATTGAAGATCCTTTCAATGGTTCTTTTGCTTAGTTGTAAAAGTAAGCGAAGAAGTGGAAGCAGGCTTGACTGCTACCAGCTGTTAACTGACCAGATCCAGTAGCCGTAGTCATAAATATCCTGTGTTTCCTATGTTCTATAATAGTGTGACGCCCTTCGTTATGATGTAAGCGAAAGAATCCTTGTATCAATGGCTCCACAGTGAGCCGAAACTAGTTGCTATTAATAACCTCATGAATTGCCTGCAGAAAAGGAACCTGATGTAAACAAATTTGTCTATATAATCTCAGAATAGAACAATTGCCCCAATCTCATATTAGTTTTCTATATTCGTGATTTATCCGTGAAAGTGTAGCGTGGAAAATTACAGAAAGTAGTGTTCAGGCGCTAGCATAGTTAATATTCGGGTATCTTCGATGCGCGTGGTGCACTGGAATATTTAAATGCTTCTATTTACTAATTTTTATTTTGTATCCTATTACTGTTGATATTATCGATGAAAAATACTTACAGTTTTTTAGTGGATATGTTAATTGCTGTGAACTCTTTACTGAGTAAAAGGTAGAGTATTTAGAGATGTGAAGATTAGATTAGATTACCATTTGAAATGGCGACCTACCCAGGTAGGTATTTTAAGCCAAGTATGAATGAGAAATGATTGTGGGATGATTGTGGCGCGATCTTGTAGTCTTGTTACTGTCTAAGGCTGACATGTTCCTTAGACAGGACTGTTAATTAATAGCCCAACAGCCGATGGCAACTAAGGGACCTACAGTTTAACGTGGAATCCGAACCACGGCCTCTGAATTACGAATTGGTCTAATTATGAGGATGGTATTTGCGGATTAACGTAGTATTCAGTAGTGCGGACGTTAATCCACACAAGAGAACACTACACCCACCGACCATCGCTCACAACTATCCACAATTCGTGACCTCCAAGTAGCTGGATTACAGGATGTCGCCACTGTCCCCTTCAGAAATTCATTTCTGAAGTTTATTCTGAGTATTAAATTAACTAAATACATATACAATGTGTGTGAAAAGTGTGAAATTGTTTCGTTAAAGACATGATATTGCACTTTCGATTCAGTTTTCTCAACCACTTTGGCGCGGAGAATGTGAACCTTGTTTGGCCCTGTACCTACACTTAAACTACGTGTCCAATGACAGGTTCTCCGGTGGTCTTTGTTTGGCCGAGTACGGTGCTGCACCGAAGACCTTTGAGTGAGCTAAGAGCTCAGCCACGGAGTAATGAATGGCCGGAGGTATGGCGGCAGCACCGTTATGCTGGGTCAACGTCCATGCATCTACAGTCTACACGGACGCGGTCGTGCGCTGCGGCAATGCGGCAATGCGGCAACACAACACCCGAGGCTCCGACACCGTGCAACAGATGGCCGGATAGCCAACAGGCGCGAATCTTTAACTACTTCATGCAGATTCAATGTCTTCCTCATCAATGTTATTTCCCAATGATAATTTGCATATATGACTGCAGTCGATTAACTAGTATACGGAAAAGGATCTACTGTGGCATGTCCGTGTTTTATTGCATTTAAAAAATAAACGGTATCAGTGGACAGACACATAATTTCTTCCTTAATTAAATAAAAAAATTACAACCACTATTTAACTATCGTATTCTTTTAAGGTTCCTATAAATGTAAAAAAATCATCCAATTTCTTAAACTACGGGCATTACCCCCTACCCCTGTGGCTTTTGTTGGGTGATATGACCTTACACTGCCAAGGTTCGTGGAAAATGGTTGAGATATAAGGAAGAAATTATTTGTTTGATATTCCTCATAAGAATACCATTAAGCGCTCTCAGACAACATACTGCGTTTAATGACAAAATTCACTTTTCTCATTGTCATATTATTTTCTACAATTAATTATTGTTTTGCCGAAAAATTAAAAAAAAAGTATTTAAATTCAAAAGCCAACTTCTCGGGACTCGAGGAGTCCCGAGAAGTTTGGGACTGCGTTGCCGAACGGTGTAAATATCGAATCCAGGTTACAATGAGATAACTTCAATTCGTTCATTCTTTTGCGATTTTTAGCGAATTTCCCATAGGGAAGAAGCTATTACCGTAGGTCTCATGGCGAGACTTAAGCCCGGGACCATGCTATTTCTTCTTCTTTAGGTGCTCAGAGACCAAAAACAATAGTCGTTAAAATGTATATATATATATATATATATATGTGTGTGTGTGTGTGTGTGTGTGTGTCTGTGAACACGATAACTCTCGTAAAAATGGTCCGATCGAGACCAAATTTGGTAGAAACGTGTATTCCTACATTTGCTCGGACGAGTTCGTAAACTAGACATATCGGTCAATTGGAACGGGTAGTTTGGGGGGTTTTGTATCCCAAAATGGGGTCTTTTGCGTTTTTAATTTTATGTAGTTTAAAAGGTTTTCAAATTTTAACTTTAACCATTAAAATCAGCTTAAAAACTGCACAATTTAGTTCCTTAAAATTTTGCTCTATCTCCAACGGTTCCCGAGATTTTAAAAAGTCTAAACTCAGTACGTTGTATTTTGGGGATGTTAATCTTATAGATGATAAGGAAAATTAATATTTCACTTATCAATCAATATTTTTGGATAAAACTTATATTTAGCTTCATGTGGTTGAGATCTATCCATTTATGCTTAAAAATCATAGTATATGTGTTTATCATGGCAGCTAACTTGCATACTCTTTTCCCATGTTAATCAAATAGGGAATAGGTAAACTCCTTTATTTGTGGACAGATGTTGATGAAACTTTGTATAAATTGTCAAAATAAAAATCGTTTATGCTGGAAATTCCTACCTTCAGTGTTCCTCACAGCGGCAAACCTACATACTCTTTCCCATGTTAATCTTACGAAGAATAGGCAAACGACTAACTCATATATTTATCGTAATATTATTACTAGATTATTTATTTGGAAATTCGCTGAGTACGCAGGTCTGCTGCGACGGGGGTGTTTGATTGTAGGCTACTCCGAGTCACGGCAAATGTCAAAGGTGTGAGACTGAGAGTCCATGGCCGTCGGATGATGGATAGGAACATGCGGAAAGCCGGAACGGGTCGGGGAAGAAATGACTGGTTGGAAACTGAAAGCAACTCGGCTCGTCGATGATGAATCGCAGGGAAAGTAAGAGTCGCGGATGATTCTACCGTATAATAAACTGCTACGGGTTTTTCATTGTACTGACAAATTGGCCGGTTAAATTAGCTGTTGAATAAGTTGTCATGCCGGAGAAATCTCTTAGAGGACAACCGTTATTGGCTTTCTTCAATAAACTTTTATTGTCTGCAGTTGTTTTGTTGTGCATTCGTCGTCTCTGACAATGAATATAATGTGTGTAATTTACTAACGGAGGTTTATAACTTGTGTCCCACACACTTGGTGTGTACATTCTGGCATGACACTGTTAGGCTTTCTTTAGTTAGTTTGTGTCAATTTAAGAGTCTGCATCAGTGGTAGTCTTGGATTTTAGTCCCGTAAGAGCAATGTTAAATTCTGGCGCCTATATCTCCTTGACCTATTGCCATAAATTAACGGAAGAGGTGTCAAATTAAAGGTATTACAGTCCTCCAGGGCACCACTTTACAGAACTTCTTATTTTCGCTCTCAATAAAAAATAATAATGATTTATTTTGTAAAATATTCAAGTTAAATTTTTGAACATATTAAAAGGTCACGACCTTGAGCCACATCTCATCAATGTACTTCCAAAGTTTTACATTGATACTTTGATAATTAACGCCACTACAGACGCCAAAGTGAAGGTATGTTCCGCCAGAATTTAACATTGCTCTTACGGGACTAAAATTCAAGATGGCTACCACTGATGCAGACTCTTCACTAAAATATGTACAAATCGTCAGATGACTTTGATACAATATGGCATCTGGAATTGAATAGAGAGGATGAGGAGTTAAATATATAGCTTACATTCTGTAAGTGACTCCATACTTATCTGAGACCTAACATATGTGATTTATTTTTTTAGTTTTTCCGGAGTAACCTGGACTGTCTGTTTTTCCAAAAGTGGACAGAGGATCCCAAATCTCTGTAATAGTGTCCGTCTGTCCGCCCTTAAAAAATAGGGAAATAGAGCTTGGCCGTTTAGGAAAGGCAAAGAAGTCGACCCCTCATTATATAGAGTTGGGAGACCCTGTCTGTTCCTACAAATGCAGCTAGTTTAGCCTGACTGCAAGCAGGGCGGACAGAGGGTTCCAAGACTACACATTATTACAGTAGTAGTATAGTAGTATCAGGAACCTCTGTCTGCTCATAAAAAATGTTTTTCGATCCTAACTTTCCCTTGTGTGGCATTCTATCATGCAACCGATACCCTATCTAAATTTCGGATCGTGCTATATCTAACCAGCTATAGTTACTGTTTTACAATTCTTTTGACATGGATATGTCTTAGCTCTTATGTTCGATTTTTAAGATGGCATATGTAACAGTTCTGCAAAGAGTCTGAATCTCTATATTATAAAGGAAATGTGTATTATTTAAGTCCTTTAGGGACCAAATTATATCGTCAATAATTTTAAATTGCTCTATATTCATGGTTTATGAAAAATATTTTTGAAAAATACCATTTTTTTTTTTAATTTTCAATGTTACTTATGAATAATTTTGTTTAATAATACTCTACAGAAAAATATATCTTTTACAATATTTGTTTATACCATTAGAAATAATAGTACTATAATGACTCTTGAAATATTAATGTTAAACTAAAATAGGACTGTAAGATAAGACATTTCTTAATGTTAACTTTTAGGGATTATATATTTATATTTTTATTTTTAGTCTGGAGTAACACATATGATTATTACAATGTTTATTACTCTTTAATAAACACTGTTGTATACAAAAATATTACAGTTAGCGGGGTTTGGATTGGATTTAAATTTTAATAATAAATCAGATATTCTGTTTTATGGGAATGTTTCATAAATGTTTTATCGTTTCGTATGTTTTATATTGACCGATATATAAACAATGAACCGTATGTTTGTTTAGAACATGGAATCTTAAGTTAACATGTGTTTATGTGAGGGTTAGAGGGTCAGCAGTTTTTAATATAAAAGAATAAGAACAGCTGTTTATATTAACTGAAATCATTACCTTTAGACACATCCATGATCTAACCTATTTCCCACAGGGAAGTAAATACAAAATTTTTAAACAGATCTTGTAATTTGTGGAATTTCAACGTCAGTGGATTTTTTATCGTTTTCATCAAGAACCGCACGAATCCCGTTTATATTATTGTATAGTGGTTGAAATGACTGGGATTGTGACGTCATCCTGTAATCCAGCTACTTGGAGGTCACGAATTGTGGATAGTTGTGAGCGATGGTCGGTGGGTGTAGTGTTCTCTTGTGTGGATTAACGTCCGCACTATTGAATACTACGTTAATCCGCTAAGGCCATCCTCATAATTAGACCAGTTCGTAATTCAGAGGCCGTGGTTCGGATTTCACGTTAAACTGTAGGTCCCTTAGTTGCCATCAGCTGTTGGGCTATTAATTAACAGTCCTGTCTAAGGAATATGTCAGCCTTAGTCAGTAACAAGACTACAAGATCGCGCCACAATCATCCTACACTCATTTCTCATTCATACTTGGCTTAAAATACCTACCTGGGTAGGTTGCCATTTCAATAATCTAAATCTAAATATAAAATCTAAAGTTTTGGATATATTGGGACTTAGATTCAAAAAATAAATGTTAATTTTATATTGATAGCAGTGAAAATTATTGTATAGTATTGTTAATATTTTTGTTTTAAATAGTACCTCCCCTACTACTGATATGCATGGCTGTTGTTAGTTAACAAATTAACGGCCCAATTATTAAAAATGGTGACTGCGTCTTATAATTTGTTTTTTGTCCATGCATGATAAACAATGTAAAATACATTAATACCATGTATTACAAAAATTAATATAATAATATTGCAAAATATTAATATTTCGAATTTCTGAAAGTTAGCTGTGATTTTTTAACTATCATTCCATTGTAAAGTAGGACTAGTAGACTATTGTAAACTAAACGGGGATAAAACCTAACATTCTGCCATTGATGAAAGCGCTAAGGGGATAGTCATTAACTGTTGTACACTCTAGTAGCTGTTGAGGCGTAACACCGCAACCCTAGGAGCAGTATGTTACTTAGACTCTAATTGTATCCCTAAAGACGTGATGGCGTGTATTGTGTGTCGTGGGATACACGGATGTGTAGTTCAGTTGTTAGTCGAGGGTCGCCGGTTCGATTTTGGACTAAGGTGCGATTTTATGGTTAATTAAAGTCAAAGTAAAAAAAAATTATTTCCAGAAAATATAACATCGCTACATAAATTAATCTCTTAAATAAAAAAACCAATAGTACAATATAAGTACAATTTATAAATTAAAATTATCAGGAAATAAACCTACATGAGCCGAATGCCTGTGCGTAGGCTTGGTCATCACAGTCAGCGAACAGTGAGGTTAGTTCTGGAAATTTGGAAAAAAGTTAAATTGTGAATAGAAAATTAGAAAATGAAATGTTTAAAAAATCGTAAAAATCGGTGGATTTAGAAAAAGATAACTGGTGTTAAAAACTCAGCTATTATTAATTAATTACTTATCTCACAATAGGTTGTCCATATGTTAGTAATAAGACAAGGGTCGGACCTTTGCCCGCCAAAACGTTGAAAATGCCACTGGCGCTGGCGATAATAAACACAGAGTAAGATTTTGAAGATGAAAAATGCCACTGGCGCTGGCGATAATAAACACAGAGTAAGATTTTGAAGATGAAAAATGCCACTGGCGCTGGCGATAATAAACACAGAGTAAGATTTTGAAGATGAAAAATGCCACTGGCGCTGGCGATAATAAACACAGAGTAAGATTTTGAAGATGAAAAATGCCACTGGCGCTGGCGATAATAAACACAGAGTAAGATTTTGAAGATGAAAAATGCCACTGGCGCTGGCGATAATAAACACAGAGTAAGATTTTGAAGATGAAAAATGCCACTGGCGCTGGCGATAATAAACACAGAGTAAGATTTTGAAGATGAAAAATTTTCTGACCAAAAAAGATTCTCCGCGAATATTAGTTTCATAATCAACCCTTCCAGTTGTTTGGAAGGACTAGGGCGGAGTCCCCCCTACGGTGGATACAAGATAAGCGGAGAGCTCAACCGTGTTGTAGAGGTTCCACGGAGGATGGCGAGCGGAGCCGAGCAAAAACAGAGGAATGCCGGAGTCGAAACGGCTTCGGTGGAGCGTGAAGCTGGACCCGGGAACGTGGACACGAAACACTCCGCAGGGTTCCCAGATGTACAATAATTGTAGTAATTTTAGTGCAGTTTCACTTTTTTGTTCGATGTACGATATAAAAACTAAATTCCATTCAGAGGTCAGAACGCCGTGTTTAAGGCGAAGGATGAGTGTAATATATTTGATGGCATGAAGCTTTGTTACTGACAAGCAATAACTGGTTCATTGGCCAGAACCATTAATTAATCCAATACTATAATACGAGCAAGGTTTGTATATATATTTGCACACGGATCTCGAAAACGGCACTAAGGAATTTCTTTAAATTTTGGAAATAACTAATTTCCGAGTAGAAAATAAGTTCTAGATAGGTCTAATGTCCAGGAAAATTCGTGTTTTCTTGTAATATTAAGTTTAAAATCTAAAAATTTAACATTACGCTTATGGAGAATAAAATGTAAACAATACAAACCAAAACAGCTGTTTATAACCGTTTGACAGTTCTTGATTGAAGATGGTGGCAAACAATATGTGAATAGAGGTTTTGCATTAATATTTATTTTATGTATGTAATAAATGTAGAATTATCAGGTTACTAAACAATTTGTAAAAACTTAAGGGTAACATAACTGTGCGAAATAAAAGCAGGAAAGAGTATTTCCAAAATCTTCCGTGTTTTGATAGAAAACGTATTTTTTGTATTGCTTAAAGCCACTGTAACAAACCAATTAATATGTGTAAATTAAATTTCTCTTTTGCTTTTCAATCCTCATTCCGTTTATATCAAAATCAGTTGGTCACAGGCTAATAATAACTGTATGGATAGTTAAACAGTAAATGATCGGCTAAAACAATTGAGGTTGGCTAAAACACCTTAACCGGCGTTACTCATTTGGCAGACGCCGTGGTCCAGCGGTAGTGTGTTGGCCTCGTAATATGTAGGTCGCGTGTTCTAACCCCATCAGGGACAATACTTTTTGTTCAGTGCTATATTAATCATGGTGTATTAAATCGGGTTTATTTAAACCACATAAATGTTTTCATTGAGCAGTAAATTTGTTTTAATTTTGCTAATTAACTTGTAAAATACATGTCTTATTCTATCCGAGCAAAGCTCAGTCACCAGGTACTAATAATTATAATAACGATAATGACAATTGGATAATAGTCCAATGAACGAACGCAACTAAACCCAGTATCTAACCATTACAAAATTGTGTCAACATTTTGCCCAGGATCGGACCGTATATCTTGAAACCACGGAGAAGGTGCTATAATAACCACTAAACCACCCAGCAAGTTATACAAAATTAATGAATGATACTGAGCGCTATTGTACGCAAAAATGTTCGATTATATTTTCATGAATCTATGCATGTGCGCTGTGTTGGCAAATTTTATTCAAGGCTTATCGTCTGTTTTTTACGTTTAAAAACCTTTGAACCATTAGTATAAAATATATATGCGTGGTATCACATTAATTGGTAGATTAATTAACTATGGGCCATGAAATTTTAATCAAAATAGTTTGTGCGGATTGAGAAATTTTTATTTTAATAATTTTCTTTGAGTTTTTAGGTGTAAACTACTTTTAAGAAACGAAAATTCAAAACAATATAAAAATGGTCTTATCTCCAGACCATTTTTTTGTACCAGATAAATCAAAATCGTACGATCAGTGTAGTCTCGGGGTACACAGAATGGCAGACATCAGTCTTAAAACCACTTCTTGTGGATTCAAGGAGCCTCAAAGCGGATATATCCACTCTACTAAAATTATTAGAAAATTTTGACGAAATCAATACAAAAAAATCTACTTTCTCCATTTAGAATGCATAAGGAGAGAGAGTAAAATTTTAAATACACCACCATCGCAACGAGCAGAGGAGACAAGATCCATCATGAGATTATATATAATGTGTGTGTGTGTGTGTGTGTGTGAGAACACGATAAATCTCGTAAAAATTGTCCGATCGAGACCAAATTTTGTAGAAATGTGTATTGGGGCTCCAATGTTAATCTTACGGAGGATAAGGAAAAATTAATATTTCCCATATCAATCAATATGTTTGGATTAAACTTGGTATTTACCCTCATGTTGTTGATACCCACCCGTTTATGCTTAAAAATGATGAGTTCCTTTATTTTTGGACAGATGTTGATGTATAAATGTTAAAAATAAAAATATTTTATGGTAGAAATGTCTACTTTCAGTGTTCCTCACAGCAGCAAACCTACACACTCTTTCCCATGTTAATCTTATGGAGATTAGGCAAATAATTCTCATGTTTATGGACAGATTTTTATAAAACTTGTCATATATTATTATTATTATACTATTGATTTGGAAACTCTCTGAGTACGCAGGTCTGCTGCGACGGGGGTATTTATACTTTTAACTGAAATGGCGACCTACCCAGGTAGGTATTTTAAGCCAAGTATGAATGAGAAATGAATGTAGGATGATTGTGGCGCGATCTTGCAGTCTTGTTACTGACTAAGGCTGACCATAAGTACGCAGGTCTGATGTGACGGGGGTATTTATTTTTAAGTTAAATAAATAAACAGAATAACAGAAACTAGAAAATGTTATGTGTTAAACATAAATATTATTCTCTTTGCTATTGTTATTGAACTTATGTCCGCTCTTAGGTCAAATAATGGCTTGGTTATTGTTGCTCAGACTGAGAGAGTCGCTGGGGCAGCGACCAGGTTTTAGATAGCTGCTTGAAGCGTTGGGCGGAGCCAGGTTAATCCATTAGTTCTATTTATTATATTATTATAAAATTAGTATTACCCAATCCATGTTGTTTAGATTACCAATGTTATATTTTATTTTTTCTCATAAAATATAATATAAAAATTTAATATTTTTATGTTTATTTAGTGTTTTATGTATGTATAAAATTTTTGGTATTGTAAGTAGAACAAATGGTAGAGTTTCCAAATTATATAAAATAATTATAGACAAGTTTGTAATAGTATAGTTTTATATTTTGTACCCAAAAATATTGATTTTGTTTCACATGTATTAAAAAATTTTTTTATTTTATTTTTATTTTAAAATTTTAAAATAAAATTCTATCTCTAGTTAAACGAAAAATATAATTTGTTTGTTAAACACTTTATTTTTAATCTAAAAAAAATTAATATTCCCATATAAATACAATTTTTATAAAAATATTCATTATTTTATTAATTTCTTTACTATTTTATCATGGAGCTCATACTCTTTTTATTTTTTTAATATTAAAATACTTAATGAGAAAAAAATGGAATTAATTGTGCAGTTTTAAAGCTGTTTTAATGAGATTTTCTATTCATGTGGACTTTTGTACAAAAATAAATATTTCATTTACATTTTTTTAAAACTTGTCACATTTTAAAATATGTAAATGTTATAATTTTTAATTATATTACATAATTTATTTCATATTTTATTTTTTTTTACATATTGTTTTCACCTGACCCTAAGCACAGAATTTGTTTTATGTATATAATACAAGGTTATATTTTACTGTAATTGTAAAAATGGACTGGGACAGTGGTGTGTCTTTTAATCCAGCTGTTTGGAGGTTACGAATTGTGGATAGTTATGAGTGATGACTAGTGGATGTGATATTCTCCGGTGTGTATTTACGTCCGCACTTCTGAATACTACGGTCATGCGCAAAGACTATCCTCGTAATTAGACCAGTTCGTTATTTAGAGACACAGTAGTTAGAATCCCATGTTATGCTGTAAGCCCCTTGGATATCATTGGCCCATGGGCTATTAATTAACATTTCTGTCTCAGACTTACAAGATTAGATTAGATTATTTGAAATGGCGACCATACCACAAGGTAGGTATTTTAAGCCAAGTATGAATGAGGATTGAATGTAAGATGATTGTGGTGCGTTCTTGTAGTCTTGTTACTGACTAAGGCTGACATGTTCCTTAGACAGGACTGTTAATTAATAGCCCAACAGCCGATGGCAACTAAGGGACCTACAGTTTAACGTGGAATCCGAACCACGCCCTCTGAATCACGAATTGGTCTAATTATGAGGATAGTCTTTTGTGGATTAACGTAGTATTCAATAGTGCGGACGTTAATCCACACAAGAGAACACTACATCCACCGACCATCGCTCACAACTATCCACAATTCGTGACCTCCAAGTAGCTGGATTACAGGACGTCGCCACTATCCCAGTCAAATCAGCAACGGTACAAGTAGAACAGTCAACAATACAAGTCATATTAAATCGTCAATCTAATATATGGTTGATAAAACATAATCAACTTTGTTCTCTATGTTTTGAGGAATAATGTTTTGTTTAATTCCATATCGACCAGAAAACAGAAAAGTGGACAGCAGTGTTAGATGACGTCATATTCGCCTCATGTTTTCCAGCTGGTAGTAGAATGACGCAACCCCTCGTGAGATCACGAAGCTACAACACTGGAACTGCTACATTGCAGCCGGTTCAACACTTTGTGCCTTGGATTGGTTGTCAATTAATAAGAATTTTAAATAGCAATCAAAATATACTATTTCTGGGAACATAAAATGGCATAATAAAACCTAGGAGATTTATGATTTGGGGGCTGTGCTCCTAGACTAAAATTAAGGCTACAAAACCTTTGCTAGATGCTGTTTTTGGCCTAGTTTTCACAGGTGGTGTAACTTCAGGTGTGTTGTAGATTGATGATCTAATATACAACTAAACTGTGTCAGATAAAAGTTTATCCAAGTCACGTAACCAAAGTGGTCAAAGCTATTTCCTTTGGCGGTTATGTGCTCATGGCTTTTTAAATACACAAAATGTTAGAGTAAGATTTAATTGTATAAGCAAATTCTATTGTCTGGAATGACTCGCAAAGTTCGCTGGCCGTCTGCTGTAAAACGTGATTGAGTTTTGAAGATGGGTTCTTGGAGAACCCTTAAGGCATTCTCATTTTCATTTTATATTTTCTAATTAACAAATACATGCCATATTAAGTTCTCTCCACCCTTAATTTTGGAATTTATTTCGTCATAAGATTAACATGGGAACTTAGAAGTCATTTAGGGTAGATATTTATGGTAAAATCGATACAAAAACTATTAGATTTTACTATTTTAGGCTTAAAGAACCAGTATACCATATTTTGATTTAATTATGCTTTATAAAACCCATGTTCAATTTGAATCGACATAGTTGTAATTGACTGGGATGGTGGCGACATCCTGTAATCCAGCTACTTGGAGGTCATGAATTGTGGATAGTTGTGAGCGATGGTCGGTGGGTGTAGTGTTCTCTTGTGTGGATTAACGTCCGCACTATTGAATACTGAGGTAATCCGCAAAGACCATCCACATAATTAGACCAATTCGTAATTCAGAGGCCGTGGTTCGGATTCCACGTTAAACTGTAGGTCCCTTAGTTGTCATCGGCTGTTGGGCTACTAATTAACAGTCCTGTCTAAGGAACATGTCAGCCTTAGTCAGTAACAAGACTACAAGATCGCGCCACAATCATCTTACACTCAATTCTCATTCATACTTGGCTTAAAATACCTACCTTGTAGTATGGTCGCCATTTCAATAATCTAATCTAATCTAATATTGAAGGTTTCTAGAAATGGGATGGGATAAACCTATACCGTATGGGAGTTAATTAATAATTACAGTAAATAGCACCAACTATCAAAAGGTGAATATTTAGTTTAAGTAGATCATTTAGTACGAGTATAGAGTATATCATAATGTATCTACTGCAGTAGGCCTTGTACACCGTTGCTAGGCGAGGAGAGAGTATTACATGACACAGCTGATAAGCGTCAAGTGCATCAGCCGAACAGCTGATCGATGCATTTCCTGGTTGTCCGTGGTCCAAGGTCGTGTTATCTCTGACCTTGCCTCCCCTTCCCCTCCTCTGACGCTATCGCGGTATCTGGGTCACTGGTCCATCGTATCGGAGAAGGTGCAGTTTCGGTTACGTGTGGGTCGAAAAGCAGTTCAGGTAGTATGAAAAATTACAAGAAAACAGAATTGAACTTGTTTGATTCTTGTTCGGGATTTATATTTTTAACACCTATCTAAAATACATATCATAAAGAATTTTGCAAAATCACCACCAACCAATAATCAAACCAATTAAACTAATAAACTTTGCAAAACCAATGGAGTATATTATTTTCTTTTAATATCTAATATATGCATAAAAATGTGTAGTTTACAAAGATTTCTTCATATTTGTGGTATCATATTTAAACAAATCTAATTAGACTAGTTAACCACTCGTGGATCAGCGTGCCGTAAAAAAAGATTATTATGGTAGAAACACAATAATTCCTTCACCGATTCAACAAACACAAAATTGTTTAACTCATTTCAATAAAAGATCTGTGAGAATTTTATTGTCCCACTCTAAACATAATATACGATCTATCGATTACACTAACAGATTATTTCCAAATAATAAGCTTACGGTCATTATTTTTCTAAAGCAGAAATCTTTTTTTAATAAAGCAAGTTTTTCTAAACAGCTGTCTGTAATTGCGAATTTTGTGAAAAATTCTGTCCCAAAAAATCCAAGATACTTAGATACTTAGATTATTGAAATGGCAACCTACCCAGGTAGGTATTTTAAGCCAAGTATGAATGAGGAATGAATGTAAGATGATTGTGGCGCGATCTTGTAGTCTTGTTACTGACTAAGGCTGACATGTTCCTTAGACGGGACTGTTAACTAGCCCAAGAGCCGATGGCAACTAAGGAACCTACAGTTTAACGTGAAATCCGAATCACGGCCTCTGAATTACGAATTGGTCTAATTATGAGAGTGTTTTTACGGATTAACGCAGTTATTCAATAGTGCGGACGTTAATCCACACAAGAGAACACTACATCCACCGACCATCGCTCATAACTATCCACAATTCGTGACCTTCAAGTTGCTGGATTACAGGATGACGCCCGTCCCAGTCATTTACACATCCAGCCACCAAGACGTACATTTACAAAATTTGTTATTTTTGCAATGATAATTGTATAAATAAATAAAACAACGAGCTTCAGTAAACAGTTCACGTTACGTATTAATTTATTTACGTGTTAACATTATGGACAGAAAATGCACCCCCAAAATAAAAACCTCACATTTTGAAACATTCAAATATTTAAAAACATTTTCCCTGACCTGTCTAAAATGATATGGCATACAGTACTGTATACAGGGTGTTGAATAAAGTCAGGGAAAACTTCGAGGGGTGATAGTACTCATTAAAATAAACAAAATACCCCCGTCGCAGCAGACCTGCGTACTCAGCGAATTTCCAAATCAATAATTTAATATATGACAAGTTTTATAAAACTATGTCCATAAACATGAGAATTATTTGCCTATTCTCCATAAGATTAACATAGGAAAGACTGTACAGGTTAGCTGCTGTGAGGAACACTGAAAGAAGTCATTTCTACCATGAATAATTTTTATCTTAACATTTATACCAACTTTCATCAACATCTGTCCATAAATAAAGGAGTTTGCCTATTCCCTATATGATTAATATGGGAAAAGAGTATGCAGGTTTGCTGCCATGATAAACACATAAACTATGATTTTTAAGCATAAATGGATAGATCTCAACCACATGAAGCTAAATATCAAGTTTTATCCAAAAATATTGATTAATATGGGAAATAATAATTTTTCCCTATCCTCGGTCAATGGGAACGGGTAGTTTGGGGGGGTTTTGTACCCCAAAATGGGGTTTTTTGCGTTTTTCACATGTAATTTTTAAAAATTTCTAATTTTATATTTCACCATTGGAATCAGCTTAAAAAACTACACGATTAAGTTCCTTAAAGTTTTCCTCTATCTCCTTCTCTATCTCCAACGGTTACCGAGATATTAAAAATCTAAACACAGTACGTTGTATTGTAGGGCTCCAATGTTAATCTTATGGAGGATAGGGAAACATTAATATTTCCCATATTAATTAATATTTTTGGATAAAACTTGATATTTAGCTTCATGTGGTTGAGATCTATCCATTTATGCTTAAAAATCATAGTTTATGTGTTTATCATGGCAGCAAACCTGCATACTCTTTTCCCATGTTAATCATATGGATAATAGCCAAACTCCTTTATTTATGGACAGATGTTGATGAAAGTTGGTATAAATGTTAAAAATAAAAATTGTTTACGTTGGAAATGCCTACTTTCAGTGATCCTCACAGCAGCAAACCTGCACACTCTTTCCCGTGTTAAAATCTCATGGAGAATAGGCAAATAATACTCATATTTATTGACAGATAATAATAAAACTTGTCATATATTATTATTATTTTATAGATTTGGAAATTTGCTGAGTACGCAGGTCTGCTGCGACGGGGGTATTTTGACATTCTGCACTCCTGTCTAAGGAACGTGTCAGCCTTAGTCAGTAACAAGACTACAAGATCGCGCCACAATCATCTTACATTCACTCCTCATTCATACTTGGCTTAAAATACCTACATTGTAGTATGGTCGCCATTTCAAATAATCTAATCTAATCTCCTGGGATGACTCTAAATGATCGGCATATTCACTGTCGTCTCCTACCGGTTCCGGAAGTTGTAGCAGTTCCGACGGCGAGAGTCGAATCCGCGAAAGTCCGTAATTACGGCAATCTAATCAACAATAATTACTTATGTTTACTTTCCCAGTCGCTGCTTTCTTCCTCATTGTTGTTTGCGGTCCAAACGCAACAAAACGGCGACTTTCTTTTAGCAGATAAATCGTGGGCGACCGCCGCAGCGATCTGCTGTTGAACTGCGAGGTTTTGTTTAGGCGGAAAGTTTCGTTCGCTTTCAAAATACGTAAGAGGCGGCTAAAGCTCACTGGTCGTCATTTTGGAAAATATAATTTAATCACAGGACAAAGCGTGGAAATGGTTGATGGGTAGCCAAGACGTAAGCCGATAGCCGATAGTAAGACGGTAGCCGATTCGATTCCGGACCAAGTCGCCATTTGTAATTGGGCAATTCATTAATTACCTACCTAACAGCAGTGTTACGTTAGCTGGTAAAAGATCAGCGTTTGGACATTCCTGTATTAAAACGCATAAAAATACCACTGTCGTTAGTAAACCTCAAAGAAATACTATAATACTCACATAATTACTCACATATTCCTAGGAATAATCTACGACCCTCATTATTATTAAATTTATATAGGGATAATATTGATTTGTAATAGATGGATTTATTATTTTCTAGATTATTAGCAGTATTACCATAGTAGTTTTAATACCTGAAATTTGTTTTCATTTTGGTAAACACACACATTACTCTTTCTATTGTATTTGCCTACTATAGTTAGTTATAAGTTTGCTTTTCTTTTACTCTTTTTATTCATTATTTAGTTTTAGTTTATTATGTTTTCAAAATGGCTGTTTTTGGCATTAGCCTGTAGCCATTATGTATGTATAATTCAATAAATAAATAAATAATCACCTATATCAATTCTCACTTTTACCAACGAAATCGTACTTAAGAGTCTGCATCAGTGGTAGGCTTCTTGACTTTTAGTCCCGTAAGGGCAATGTTAAATTCTGGCGGAACATACCTTCACTTTGGCGTGTGTAGTGGCGTTAATTATCAAAGTATTAATGTAAAACTTTGGAAGTACATTGATGAGGTGTGGCTCAAGGGCATGACCTTTTCAATATGTTCAAAAGTTTAACTTGATATAAAAACAAAAATACACGAAAAAACAGGAATATTTTACAAAATAAATCATTATAATTTTTTTATTGAGAGCGAAAGAAAGAAGTTCTGTAAGGTGGTGCCCTGGAGGACTGTAATACCTTTAATTTGACACCTCTTCCGTTAATTTATGACGATAGGTCAAGGAGATATAGGCGCCAGAACGTAACATTGCTCTTACGGGGCTAAAATCCAAGATGGCTACCACTGATGCAGACTCTTAACAAGTCTAGAGCTGGAAATTTCAGCTTACACATCGTAAAAAACAAAATATAGTATAAAAAAATAAATACAGTACAAAAATATATTATTGTACGTATAGTGAGTGAGACGTCAGCAGAACCACCCACCGGAAGGCACCGGAAACAGTAGGCGGGAAGTGGTTGCCTAGCAACTGCAAACACAATGCATCCGCTTAGTTTCTGTTTGTTATGTTTTGTACAGTAATGAGCGCATAATTTTGTTTTCATTTGTATAGTATTTATTGAACGATTTAGTTCTATAGAAAATATTGTTTTAATCTCAGTCAGAATCTATTTCCCTACTCACAGTCATTTTTTTTGTATTTTCACAGTATAAAAATCTCTTGTGACATATTGCGTTATTGTTAATGGCAGAAATGATTTATTTGTAAACACCCAAATATCTATGAATATACCATTTATGGCCTGTCCACAGGATGTATTACAGTATGTCTACCTCGTTAGGTGTTCTCAAATAAATTTGGTTCCATTGTTCTGCCTAAATGGCGTAAAATATTATATTTCTTTAACTAGGGCCACAAATGGCGTTTTGCAGTCCTCAATATCCTATTCTAAGTTCGAGTTGATACTTGATAATAAAATGTTTTGCATTTATTTCCCCGTGGGAAATAGGTTAGATCATGGATGTGTCTAAAAGGAATGCTTTCAGTTTACATAAACAGCTGTTCTTATTCTTTTACATAAAAATTCAATACAATAGCTCTGGCAGTGTCTATGGAAACCTGTTACATATTTTCCATCTTAAAAATCACCAACATCCCCCAGAGGGAGGGATGTTGGTGATGTGGTGAACAAAACAAACAAACAAAATATTCCTGGATTTTTGTTTTTATATCAAGTTAAATTTTTTAACATATTGAAAAGGTCATGCCCTTGAGCCACATGTCATCAATGTACTTCCAAAGTTTTACATTGATACTTTGATAATTAACGCCACTACAGACGCCAAAGTGAAGGTATGTTCCGCCAGAATTTAACATTGCTCTTACGGGACTAAAATCCAAGATGGCTACCACTGATGCAGACTCTTAAGCTTTTCAATAGTTTCGAAATCGGGAAAAAATCAGTTGGTAAATTTATTGACATTACGTTTTTGAAAAGTCTTTCCACATCCAGTTAGACATACAGGGTCTTAACCTCGCGATCTCGTAAACCTAAGTTGAAGATACCAACAACTAAGCTATCAAGACAAAGAAGCAACTATTTTAACTAATGTGAGTTAGCTTTAACCTTCGATAAATGGCGTATAAAGATGAGAATATGGTAGAGGGTAGGGGACGTTGGCAGAGAAGTAAAAATCCTCTAGAGGTGAGTGAGAGAAAAAATACGTAAATTAGGTACAGAGGAAAAGATAGTAAAATTGAAAGTATCGATACTGTATGGTAATATTGCTTTTACGAAATATTGCGAAATTATTAGTGACGTAATGACGTTCACTGTTTGTATGCAGTGATTATTTGTGTATTTGGTTAGTTAAGTCATATGGTTAGTGACGTCATAGTTTTCATATGTAAGTTTCAACACGGAAGTATAGCATTCAACTAACTAGTTTTCCCAGTTGACGCTTTCTGTTACCCGTCCACCTCTAACGAGTCCTCGGCCGAAAGCCTGTTCCAGCGTCGAAGGTCTGTCGAAGCCTCCAGGTGTGCGTTACTGGTGCCAAGTCCAAGGACGTCGGGCACAGTGTGTCAGTGTGTCAAAGGCAGGACATGAGGGCAGCCTTTGAAACTGGTGTTTTCAACATCAAGTCAACACAACACAGAGCTCACTGTAAAATGTTTCTATTTACTTCCCTGTGGGAAATAGGTTAGATCATGGATATGTCTAAATTGATTGTTTTCAGTTCATCTCAACAGCTGTTCTTAATCTTTTATATTAAAAATTCAATAAAAATAGCTCTGGTAGTTTCTATGGAAACCTGTTACATATTTTCCATCTTAAAGATTACTAACACCCCCCCAGAGCTAAGACATATCCATGTCAAAAGTCATATTACGGAATGTTATCGCATTATAGCTCTTGCAATTATGACTTCTACGTATGTTTTCTGTTTTTATCCCATTTTAATTTATGTTACTATACAGTGCAGTTAAAATATTCCCGTACTGATGGATGAGGACACATAGATACAGATATATTTTTATATACTAAACAGATAAAACAGAGATTAACCAAACGAAAACAAAACACATAAAGGAACAGGACAAACAACCAAAGAAAACGATAAACAGAGCAACCAGAAACCCCAGCTAAAAACAACAACAGAACAAGAGATAGCACAAACAGAAACAATAGAACACACAAAAATAATCGAAAAAACATAAAAACCACTAGGAAACAAAACGTAAATGTATGTAAGATTGATGGAATATGCATATATAATATAAAATCCTTGAAGCACATGATTAATTGATTTTTTATGAATATCAGTCCCAAAAAAACAGATAGACACATCCTCCTGTGAAAAAATTGTTCACACACTGTAAAAATGTGTCACAAGAATGGGGACTGAAAATATGGCCAGTCAGTAGAACTTTCAATTTTTGAAACGTAAACAATTATTTATTAATCATAAGCCTAAATCTAGTGCAACTACAGGGTGTACCAACTAAGGTGGATGGATACCAGTGGTTCGTACATCGCGTTATTGGATGGACGGGGGAACGAATTCGTTGGTAGAAAGATTTTTATGGTACTGTACTTAGACATTTTCTGATGAGTAGAAATTTTTAGAAAAGGTTTTTTAATGAATAGACTTTGGGTGATTCTATTTTTCTCTATGATAGATAGTTATTTTGCTTTACATAAACGTCAAGGCATTGGTTAATCTTAAAAAATGGCAATTACATTAAAATGGAATAGGGCATCTTAAAAATAGATTATTTAGGTTTTAATATAAAAGTTTCAATAATTCGATTATTTCCATAACGTTTGAACAGTAAAATCTATTATTAGGTTGCGCTATCACAATTTTTAGTAGTCCTATACGCCGTTTTAAGATGTATTAATCATGTTATTGCATTAAATTGAATTTGTTAAAGATTACGTTTATTTTTAAACCTGAAATGTTTACTGTCTTATGAAACGATCATTAGGAATGCAACACCTTATATTACTCAAACGGACGTCATAGGAGACAGTCGGTATTCATTTTCATACAGTAAAGTCTTTATGCAGCTGTAATGTATGGGTCTGAGGAAATCAAAACCTTTTCATATTCAAACGAATTACTATTTTCACCATGGAGTTACCCGGAGTTGCATGATTTTATTATTATTTCCGATTAATTCCCATAAAGGGAAAACCGTCCATAGACTTTTCGTCTTCTCTTCACAATAATTTCTCATGATCTCGCTTTCTTTTTTACATTGTAATTTATATGTTTAAAAAAATAATAGACCTAATAAGGGTAGGCAAGTTTATAATGCAAAAAATAAAGTTAATAAAGTTTTGCTTTTACACACATTTAATCAGTTTTAAGTAGTGATTTTGTTTATCAATATTTTGGGATAGTATAAAACTTTTTTTAAACGTTAAACTTCGAAAAAAATGTTAATCTATCTTGTAACAATAATCTGCATTGCACACTCAGTGATTTATACATTTCATAATTAATTGACAATGATGAGATAAGCAATAACGTCATAATTGTAAGGAGTTGCTGATCGTCTAACCTATTTCCCAACTGATTAAAGGCAAAAACAGTAAAAATGGAGCGAAAGCGATAATTGGAGAAGTGTAGCGTCAATGTGCATCAGTGTTTCAAAACACATCACGTTCGTCGCGGCTGAAGGACGAACATTGGACGGTTTGTGTAATGTGGCGCTATCTGTTAATCAGCTGTTCTAGTGGAAAGTTACAATCGCATCTCGTATCAGCTGATCGTAACGGCAGTGGCGCGGTGTGCGGAAGTGGTGCATGTTTACAACGAACACGTGATCGTGTTAATGGTGCATGGTTTTGTTTTTACATTTTACTAAACTCGTAAACACTTCCGATGACATGAACTTTAAAAAGTATTAACGATTGATGTAGATAAATAATAAATCAGAACCCCCATTTAAGTGTATACAAGACAAGGGCCTAAAACTTATTTTTACAGCTACGAATTTGAGTTTTAGTTCGAGACGAGGTTGAGAGTAGGTAAAATAAATTTCGTCGAGTCATGAACAATATTTTTCATCACACTACTCTACGCAATAATGAATACCGTACACATAAAAATATAAATTTATATATATTCATCATCGAACATCATTAATGTTATGTTAGCGAAAACATATGCTAACCTGACGGAATGCGTTATGTTTCCGGTTTCTAGGCAACCACTTCACAGCTACCGGTTTCCGGCGGTGTTTGTCCAACATATTTACTATTGTCATAATATATTATTTTAATATTATGTTTTGTATATTTTTTCTGCACTGGTCATGCAAATCACGATTTTCAACAATTATTAAAGTCAGGCTATACAACAGCTGATTAATTTGTGATGTAGTGAAAAGGGTTTGCCTAGAGTAACCAATTCTGGTTTTTGCAAACTGAAAATATTTTTTTTATGTTGAGGGTGTCTTTATGGTGCTAATTGTTGAACATAAATATATTTTTTTATTTTTCATCACCTAGAATAAATACGAATTGTCAGACAAGCATTTGTTATGCGGTACACTTGCAAGTCTCCCCAGAGTTTTAGCGGTCCTACATAAAGTAGAACTAATGGCACAGTAACACAGATATCGTCGTCGTCGAAGGCCGTCATTATCGTTATTACATGCAGTCGTAATTCGTTATCAGCAATCACTTGAGATAGTGCATTTTTCATCACTTGAATTCCGATATTTTAATCTGCGATAGTACGGTATCGCTCCCGCGATGAGCACAAAAACACGAGATTAAATATTTTAAATTCTACGTTATTGAGGGATCAACTTCCACAGTCCACAGCTACATTTGGACATAAGCAAAGTTAATCAATCCATACGTCTTCTATACGGAGCAGTTTTTGCAAAAATTACTCCGCTAAAAATTATTAAGTCTTTACAAATATTTTATTAAAATAGTTCGTTATTTGTAAAAGTTCTTATTTTTTATTTTTCTTTTATTAAAAATTTGATACGGTATTTTATGAAACCTGTAACATATTTTCATTTTAAAATCACAACATAAAGCTAAGACATATGTATGTCAAAACTTGTCAAATGAATTTATTACAATTTGTGCTGCCGAAAGACAATATATACAAAGAACTAAGTCAATTTCCTCATCCCACGCTAAAAACTCTGACTTGAAACTTTGATCGGAGTTTCGCAAATATAAAATTTCAGGAACTTTCCAAGTTTAAGATTCAAAACTTCAATATGTTTTTAGATGAGATATCAATCAAAAATAAAAAGATTACAAAAAACCGAAGAAATATTCAAAAAAGGAAAAATCGCTGATTTGTTGAGGAAATATTCAGTAGCCAATACTGTTTAAATGTACGGGAAATGCGAAGTTGAGGGGTGCTGCAACGGTTCAACCCTAGAAGTAATATGGCTGATAGGCCCTACCTCAAGTATAACGAGACTTTTCATGAGGACCTCAACTCAGAGCTCCCTGGTGTCCAAGTTCCTTGGTTTACCATTGGAACAAGTCAATTTACACCCCTAAGAATGTTAACTTTCAAATTCTACTAAGCAATAGATAAGAACTATGTTTTAAGAACCTTGTGTAAAAGCATATTATAAACTATTTGATGATTCAGTGTAATTTTTTAATTAATCAGTATTGTCCTTTGAATTTTTGAAAGTATAATTAAACCTGAAATCAACTCAATACAAAGAAAATAAATCAATACCCTTCTTTATCATTTAGCATTACTTAACAATTAAGTAGATTATAAAATTTATACATTTTATATATTAGTTATTTAAAATATTTTTTAATATAGTATGATTTGAATGGGTTTTAAAAATTGACCAATATTATAACTAATATTGATTTATTTTGTTTAATTTATAGAAAACTATTTGTACATTTAATTATACCTGTTTTTTTTTTTTTTATTATAAAAAAAATCCAAAATACTAAATACTATAATCTTATTCACAAATCTAATTTTTAATTTTATATTTTTATTTCAGTTAGATAACAATTATTTTAAAGTTTTTATCTATTATTACAGAAGAATATATTCAAAAATTTTTTTAATAGAATTTGATACGTTTTTTTTATACATAATAAAATATACAGAAATAACTCTCGGATAGTAAACAGTATTTTATCAAGTTATTACAAATTATAAACAATTTTCTAAATGAAAACATTTATGTGGTTTATAATAAAACCGTTTTAATTTAATTAATATGGCATAAATACTGAACATATATAGCCCTGGGTGGGGATGTTAGCTTGCATACGTGAGATCTAAGCGTTTAAGCTACGGCGTTAGCCGATTTCGCGTCGTCGTATTAGAGTTTTTGGCCAACCTCAATTAATTGTTTTAGCTAACCTTTTACTGAATTTAAATGTCCATACTGTTTGTTATTATTATCCTGTGATCAATTTTTTTAGAAACGGAATGAGGATTGAAAGCAAAGAGAAATTTAATTTACACCAATTATTTAGTTTGTTACAGTAGCTTCAAGCAATACACGAATACGTTTTCTATCAAAACACGGAAGATTTTGGAAATACTCTTTCCTGCTTTTATTTCGCACAGTTATGTTACCCTTAAGTTTTTACAAATTGTTTAGTAACCTGATAATTTTACATTTATTACATACATAAAATAAATATTTATGAAAAACCTCTATTCACATATTGTTCTTTGCCGTCTTCAATCAAGAACTGTCAAACGTATATAAACAGCTGTTTTGGTTTGCATTGTTTACATTTGATTCTCCATAAGCGTAATGTTAAATCTTTTGATTTTAAACTTAATATTACAGTAAAACACGAATTTTCCTGGATTTAGATATTAGAATTAGTTTCTACTCGGAAATTAGTTTTTCCAAAATTTAAGAAATTTTGCCGTTTTCGAGATTGCAAATAATATATATAGTCAAATTTTATATAAGATTGGATTTTGAAAACTATAATCTAAAAATTAAAATGTTAGAAATATTTTAGGAACAATTACTGAAATATTAATAAATTTATATGTTATATAAATTTGAGAGTTGTAAAAAGATACTAAAACTGTTATACAAAATGTGCTTTTTTCACATGTAATTTTTAAAAAATAATATTTCACCATTGGAACTGCTTAAAAAAACTACACATATTCTTAAAGTTTTTCTCTTTTTCAACGGTTCGAGATATTAAAAAATCTAAACACAGTATTGTATTGTGCTCCAATGTTAATTTATGGAGGATAAGGAAAAATTAATATTTCCCATATTAATCAATATTTTTGAAAGATTTTTAGCTTTATTTGGTTGAGATCATCCATTTATGCTTAAAAATCATAGTTATGTGTTTTTCATCAGCAAAATACTCTTTTTTTAATCATATAAAGAGGCATCCTTTATTATGGACAGATGTTGATGAAAGTTTATAAATGTATCAAAATATTTATTAAATGCCTAATTTCATGTTCCTCAACAGAAATGCACACTCTTTGCCATGTTAATTTATAGAATAAAATATTTATGTTTATACAATTTTATAATTGACATAATATTTTCATTTAAAATTCGCTGAGTACAATTTGCACTGTATTTTTATATATTAAATCTTTTAAACTACAAAGACATGATTATTACCAGTAGGTTTTTCATTGAAAACTGAATCAAATGAAGTAATATCAGTAAGTGGGTTTTTAATGCTCGTTTTACGGCGGGCGATTTCAAGCATTTACAAACCTTCTCTGGAATGTAGAGAATACATGAAATAAGATTCATTGTAATCAGTTCTCCCGACTTTTCGGAGAAGACGGCGTAAAATGCCTCCTGGAGCGTCACAGACAAACCGACAAACAGACAAAAATTGAGATAAGACCGGTTGGGAACGTTTCATATGATCCAATTTCATTCGATCCAAAACATTAAAATTAAAATAGAAAAATAAACTCTGTTTCATAGGATCCAATTTCAATCGATCCAAAAGTATAGTCAAGTTAGTAAGTAATAGTCAGTGATGTTTTGAACAGAGTGTCGGCTTCTCTGTCGCACGAAGAGTAAAAATAACTAAAAAATGAATAATTCTGAGCAATGTACAGACAAAACTCTAATTTTATTTATATAGATTTCTTTTGGGGTTTGGTCTCAAAATAAATAGAAACACATGGACGCATTCAAAGTATACATTACTGATTCATAATGGATTGAGTTTATAATTGATAGATTTTGTTTTGTAATTTTGGACAC
This sequence comes from Nephotettix cincticeps, assembly GCA_023375725.1. Lineage (NCBI taxonomy): Eukaryota > Metazoa > Arthropoda > Insecta > Hemiptera > Cicadellidae > Nephotettix > Nephotettix cincticeps. The sequence continues at coordinate 63,398,053 of CM041788.1, forward strand.
ACATTTACAGGGGTATTCTTGCGGTATTGAGGCCGCAGGCTCACCCTTGAGGCGATGTTTGTATTATTACGTCATAGTTTATAACCAAAATTAACAAACTATATTACCTATGATATGTCATGTTTTAAACTTTCTAAATAATATTTTTATCAATGTATTTTTTGTGGTAAATTCAATTATGACAACTATTTGACTTGGATATGTCTTAACTCTGCGGGGGGTTGGCAATTTGTGCGACCAAAATTTGAAACATTGACGTCATATGGTTAGTGAAATAAGAGGTTAGTTATAGGAAAATCTGTTTATATGAACTGAACATATTACCTTTAGACATATTCATGATCTAACAAATTTACCACAGGTGATCAAATACAAACATTTTTGGTGAGTGACGTTCCTAAGGGTCTCGAACAATGTTTTGAAGAATTCTGTTTGAAAATCGCGTTTACTGTATTAGCAATTCAAAGTAAATACAGGAAAAGTTAGATCCCTTAGATGCCATTTGCTGTTGGGCTATTAAATAACGGTCCTAACTAAGGAACATTTCAGCCTTAGCAAAGATAATTTTGGCCTTAATCAGAAACAATACTTCAAGATCAAAATCAGCTTACACTCATTTCTCATATTGACTTAAAATATCTGTTTTATGTCGTCATTTTAAAAGATAATGTTATGTAACACACTCTCGCAGGTATGTTACGCAATATTATAGACGAAAACTTTAAAATTCTAGGTTGAGACTGACGAAAAGGTAGAAATTTATTTTAATTTATTTAACCTCGACCGCCCATTAATATGCGCCTGGGGCCTTTGAGGTGAATTAAAGGGTGACAGGAGTCGCCCGTCTCTGGTTTCGATTCAGCAACCTTTGACTAACTGACCCAGCACGTTTCCTCTAAGCCAACACGAGGGAAGCATTAGTTCGCATAATTCAAAAGAGAAAAGCCAGCGTGAATACAATTCTGTAACTTCTACCTAATACCGTTTACTCCACACTGCTAAAATTTTCAATAAGTAAAACAGATTTGTTGAAACCTTTGCAAGGCTCCCTATTTTAGCAATGTTATTTCACCACGCCGGAGCAGATTTTTTCACTGGGTAGAAAATCGTCTTAAAACTTGCCGAACTGCAGGGTGCGCCACCGGTCAGTTCCTGTGACGACGCTGAAGCCCTTCGCATCCGCTCGCACCTCGCTCCGAGGGCGGACCTTGACTGACTGACTCTGACCCACTTGTGGAGGCCCTCTCGCAACCCTGGGCCCGCCTCTACCGGGTCCCCCGTCCAGACAGGTGACCCAGTCAGAGCTAATATACGAATACATATACTAATTTTGTACGTGTTCTTGTGAACGTTCAAACAGCTGATCGTGTTAATTCCTAACAACTAATTAATAATTAAAATACTAATGGTGAATGGGTCCTGATTTCAACTGATGCCTTTCAGATTACGACCGCACAGCACAATCCTGTGACCTACCAAGCCCCATATTTGTGTTTTAAAAATTAAATTTACATTCCCATAAAAGATGGATTTACGAATGTTGTTTATAAGCACGTAAAAGTCTTTCTTGAACCATAACTAATTGTTATTTTAAAATATGACTATAATGTTAGTTATGCATGTTGCTAAAATGTGCTTGATTATATTCTTTATTCTTGGTTTCTGAGAATACATTTACCACTCATAATATGATATATTTACATCACGTGATATGCATTTATCTCAAATATGTCTTGCAATTGGGCAGAAAAGAATGAAAATATGTTTCGGACAGCAAATTTAAACCAAAATCACAAAAGTTAAAATTATAGTCACAATTGCAATCATAATTTATACGGGTCCCAAAGAGATAAATACAACTATATATTTTTCTACTTAACGAATTGGGAAATTTGACTACTTTTAACTAGTTAACAAATTAAATAACACCGTTGAACGTCACACACTCCATAATACGTCCTCAGAACAACTTAACCTTCAAGAGGTTTACTATTGAAACAACTAATTTACAATCTAAGAGATCGTTTCGATAAAAATGCAAGCTATGTTTAATTGACTAATAGACTACAGGGCCGAGATATGTGTAACTGCCACGGCCTCGACATTGGCACCAGTTGTGGCAAGTGTGTCACGGCCTTCTGTGCGACCAATGTCGTCCCTCGTACACAACGTCTACACCACGGAACACCGTCACTGTGATGGTAGGCCGAGATATGTGTAACTGCCACGGCCTCGACATTGGCACCAGTTGTGGCAAGTGTGTCACGGCCTTCTGTGCGACCAATGTCGTCCCTCGTACAACGTCTACACCACGGAACACCGTCACTGTGATGGTAGGCCGAGATATGTGTAACTGCCACGGCCTCGACATTGGCACCAGTTGTGGCAAGTGTGTCACGGCCTTCTGTGCGACCAATGTCGTCCCTCGTACACAACGTCTACACCACGGAACACCGTCACTGTGATGGTAGGCCGAGATATGTGTAACTGCCACGGCCTCGACATTGGCACCAGTTGTGGCAAGTGTGTCACGGCCTTCTGTGCGACCAATGTCGTCCCTCGTACACAACGTCTACACCACGGAACACCGTCACTGTGATGGTAGGCCGAGATATGTGTAACTGCCACGGCCTCGACATTGGCACCAGTTGTGGCAAGTGTGTCACGGCCTTCTGTGCGACCAATGTCGTCCCTCGTACACAACGTCTACACCACGGAACACCGTCACTGTGATGGTAGGCCGAGATATGTGTAACTGCCACGGCCTCGACATTGGCACCAGTTGTGGCAAGTGTGTCACGGCCTTCTGTGCGACAATGTCGTCCCTCGTACACAACGTCTACACCACGGAACACCGTCACTGTGATGGTAGGCCGAGATATGTGTAACTGCCACGGCCTCGACATTGGCACCAGTTGTGGCAAGTGTGTCACGGCCTTCTGTGCGACCAATGTCGTCCCTCGTACACAACGTCTACACCACGGAACACCGTCACTGTGATGGTAGGCCGAGATATGTGTAACTGCCACGGCCTCGACATTGGCACCAGTTGTGGCAAGTGTGTCACGGCCTTCTGTGCGACCAATGTCGTCCCTCGTACACAACGTCTACACCACGGAACACCGTCACTGTGATGGTAGGCCGAGATATGTGTAACTGCCACGGCCTCGACATTGGCACCAGTTGTGGCAAGTGTGTCACGGCCTTCTGTGCGACCAATGTCGTCCCTCGTACACAACGTCTACACCACGGAACACCGTCACTGTGATGGTAGGCCGAGATATGTGTAACTGCCACGGCCTCGACATTGGCACCAGTTGTGGCAAGTGTGTCACGGCCTTCTGTGCGACCAATGTCGTCCCTCGTACACAACGTCTACACCACGGAACACCGTCACTGTGATGGTAGGCCGAGATATGTGTAACTGCCACGGCCTCGACATTGGCACCAGTTGTGGCAAGTGTGTCACGGCCTTCTGTGCGACCAATGTCGTCCCTCGTACACAACGTCTACACCACGGAACACCGTCACTGTGATGGTAGGAGATATGTGTAACTGCCACGGCCTCGACATTGGCACCAGTTGTGGCAAGTGTGTCACGGCCTTCTGTGCGACCAATGTCGTCCCTCGTACACAACGTCTACACCACGGAACACCGTCACTGTGATGGTAGGCCGAGATATGTGTAACTGCCACGGCCTCGACATTGGCACCAGTTGTGGCAAGTGTGTCACGGCCTTCTGTGCGACCAATGTCGTCCCTCGTACACAACGTCTACACCACGGAACACCGTCACTGTGATGGTAGGCCGAGATATGTGTAACTGCCACGGCCTCGACATTGGCACCAGTTGTGGCAAGTGTGTCACGGCCTGTGTCTTGTTTTTGAAAATCAGATTTCAGCCTACATTAGCTTTACTACAAAAATTAAATTGGTGTGAGGCATTTTAGGAAGGTGATGACGCTTTTCTATGCGTTCCTCTGCACTCATTATGAGTTTACGATATGTCATCCTATTCTGGAACAATTTGGTGGTCTATAAAAAAGTGAAAAGAAACCGGCGTTTTAAGGCCGCTTTCATTCTCCGTAAGTGAGTCTTTTACTCTCATTTACCAAATCACCCAACTAGATCAGACCACTAGTTTTGATGCCGTTCCCCTTGTACCTTGTAACCACAGGTTGAGTTAGGATCGTAGAGACGTTTACGACGTGTCTGTGACCTTTATAGATCGGAACGCCCTTCACTGCTCTCGCCCATCCAGGATCCGCTCCCATCCAGCCTCATGACACAGATATTCACAACAATGGTCCCTGGATCTGGCCGGATATCGAGATTTTTACTTATTTTTTCTCAATCAAGATTAGATTAGATTATTTGAAATGGCGACCATACCACAAGGTAGGTATTTTAAGCCAAGTATGAATGAGGATTGAATGTAAGATGATTGTGGCGCGATCTTGTAGTTCTCTTGTGTGGATTAAGAGTCTGACATTTGTAGCCATCTTGGATTTTAATAGCCCGTAACAATGTTCAATGGCGCCAATCTCCTTGGACCTACAGTTTAACGTGGTCTCGCAACCACGACCTTGAATAAGTGACGAAATAATTTTCTCTTTGATGTTCTTTGCGGATTAATCTTTTCTTGCGTTAATTACCCAGGACACATGCCCAGCTCTGGTGAGTTTTCAGGCCACTCCCAAGCTAAAATCCACTTATTTCGTGAACTGCCTTACAAGGCGTAAGTCATGTTGGGGAAAAACAGGATAAGTTTTATGTATGAAAACTAAGTCGAACCGATGGTAAGTCATCCTGTAATTGAGGTACGATTTGTGGCAGGTTCATGAGTTGATTGTCGGTGGGTGTAGTGTTCTCTTGTGTGGATTAAGAGTCTGCATCAGTGGTAGCCATCTTGGATTTTAGTCCCTTAAGAGCAATGTTTAATTTTGGCGCCTATATCTCCTTGACCTATTGTCATAAATTAACGGAAGAGGTGTCAAATTAAAGGTATTACAGTCCTCCAGGGCACCACCTTACAGAACTTCTTATTTTCGCTCTCAATAAAAAAATAATAATGATTTATTTTGTAAAATATTCCTGGATTTTTGTTTTTATATTGAGTTAAATTTTTGAACATAAAAAGGTCATGCCCTTGAGCCACATCTCATCAATGTACTTCCAAAGTTTTACATTGATACTTTGATAATTAACGCCACTACACACGCCAAAGTGAAGGTATGTTCCGCCAGAATTTAACATTGCTCTTACGGGACTAAAATCCAAGATGGCTACCACTGATGCAGACTCTTAACGTCCGCACTATTTAATACTGCGTTAATCCGCAAAGACCACCCTCATGATTAGACCAATTCGTAATTCAGAGGCCGTGGTTCTGATTCCACGTTAAACTGTAGGTCCCTTAGTTGCCATCGGCTGTTGGTCTATTAATTAACAGTCCTGTCTAAGGAACATGTCAGCCTTAGTCAGTAACAAGACTACAAGATCGCGCCACAATCATCCTACACTCATTTCTCATTCATACTTGGCTTAAAATACCTACTTGGGTAGGTTGCCATTTCATCCTAATCTAAGTATCTAAGTACACTAAGTTTTTACGTTGAACGATCCAATTCGGTTTATTGGGGTGCTCTAACACACAATTTAAAATATTCTCATTTTTTGTTCACAAATTTCTGTATGTTTTTTACATGGTGGTCTTAAAAGTAATTCAAGAATCGAAAACTCGTCATGTTTATCCAACTGTTTATCCTAATATACTTTAATCGAATATATTACCGCAATGTCAACAGGTATTTAATATGAAGTTTCCAATTCAATTGATTAGCAGAGAAAATTTCATGTGAATCTCCTTAGATTAAAAAAAATCAAACCTCTAAACATCTTTTGAATACATAGATTAGCTTAATTTAGGCTCTTTCAATAAAATATACAATAATTTATCCTTTTTTATGTACGGCCACTCTCCTTAACTCACCCAGTGAACTTAGATCGGTTCAATGGAGTATTGAAAGTCACTTTTCCAATTGAAGATTTGTGATTATCATACCAGACAAGAAGTTCACACAAGTGACACAAGAGGAAAAATAATATAGTGGACTTTCAATCATCAGGCTTTCAATCTCATTGACTGGTAATTCTTAAAAAAGAGTCTGCATTAGTGGTGGGCATCTTGAATTTTAGTCCCATAAGGGCAATGTTAAATTCTGGCGGAACATACCTTCACTTTGGCGTCTGTAGTGGCGTTAATTATCAAAGTATCAATGTAAAACTTTGGAATTACATTGATGAGATGTGGCTCAAGGGCATGACCTTTTCAATATGTTCAATATTTTCAAAAATTTAACTTGATATAAAAACAAAAATCCAGGAATACTTTACAAAATAAATCTTTTTTTTGAGAGCGAAAATAAGAAGTTCTGTAAGGTGGTGCCCTGGAGGACTGTAATACCTTTAATTTGACACCTCTTCCGTTAATTTATGACAATAGGTCAAGGAGATATAGGCGACAGAACTTGTTGTACTGAAATATTTTGTATACTGTATATGTATAATTTATAGTTAACTATTTTAGAGACCACTATCGTGTTTAATAACATTTTTCTGATTTCCATTTGAACTTTCCGGAAATGTCATAAAAATCAAATCCCGAGTCGGTTAAAAGTTTATTAATGTAGTGGTATCACCAATAGGTGATTACAGACACAGCTGATCAAGGATGGAAGATATTTATGGCCGACGACGGACAGTTACTGCAGGTAGCCGTGGATCCATTGGCCAAGTTACTGTATACAGACTTAAACGTGTACTAAAAATAACTCCAATCTCATACTTTTAATCGTTTAATAAAATGACTTAATTAGGAATAAAATTGTTTGTTATATATTGAACAGTTAACATAAAGCACTTGTAAACTAAGTTGCCAAAACTTGAAACGAAAATCGTCTGCCACCCGAGAATCCATTGAGGAATCATCGAATTGGTAGTTCTCCGCGCTACCAATCCAACCACCGCGGCCGCTCGTGGCCTATCAGTGCGTTTAGTTTATTTTAACTGGCCTTGGTCTATTCATTCAAAATAATTGTTTTCTTGGGGACAAAATAATTCCCATCCTCCCCTTAAAGGACACAACCTGATTGCTTCTACCTAGCCGGGCGGCCGTTCTCGGAGGCTCTCGGAGGAACTCCAAAAAATGTGTTGCAATTCGTCTACGGTTGATTTTGACAACACCTATTTCAGAAGTTGCTCTTGATCAACCGAAATAGACATAGCCATAGACATATCTTTATTTGAATAAAAGTACATTAAAGTGTGTACATCTCAGTCGTCATTAAATATAAAAATTGCCTTATTTCTTAATGAATAGCTTTAATTAACAATTAAAAATCTTGGGGATCTAAAATTTGGATAGAAAATCCTGCACAGAGTAAAACTCCCCTTTAATTAAAAATTCTTTCAATAAATTTTTAAACCTGTTAGGACCTAGCCCACAGCACCTCTTCTTCAACTGTTTTGAAAGGCTATTAAAAAAATATGGCCCAGTGAAATCAGGGTTCCTCTCAAATAATGTAAGGCGATGACTGGGAGTGCGTAAGTCACTTCCGTGCCTGGTTGGATAACGATGATTCTCTCCAACAGTTGGAATGGGCTTCAAATTCGATAGTGAGACATTATTGCTGTGTATATAAATACAGAAGGCAAGGTGAGGAGATTAAGAGTCCGAAAAATCCCTCTACATGACTGTAAAGGAGGTAGGTCACAAATGATTCTAATCGCTCTGATTTGCACCAAGAAGACTTTATGAGCATTTGGAGAACCATCCCAAACCTCAATTCCATATGTCATGGTGGAAAAGAAGCAACCATAATAAACCATGAGCAACACACTGGGATCCAGAAGAGGTTGCAGTGCCCTGAGAGCGTAGCAAATGCGGCTCAACCGGCTACATAGTCGGGAAATATGACAGCCAAACCGAAAAATTTCACCGAGGTGCATTCTCAAATTTGAAACTCGTCCAAAGAAATAGTTTCAGGTCTCATGTTTGGAGTTAAAAACTGCATGAACTTAAACTTGTCTGTATTCAACTGAAGATTGTTGGCTGACAAATAAAACTAGTTCCATCCTTGTCCCCAGACACATAATACTAAATTTGACTAGCACAAATGATGATTGCCGCCGCCAGCTGAGTGGTGGGTTACGTCAGCAGACCTGCTGACCCGCATAACACGCTGAGTCGCCTCACATACTGGGACAGCACGTCAGCATCTCGGTGACGTCATCATTAACATGTGTGAAACCCGAGTAGTTATGTGGTGAGAGGATTCTTCCCCAAATGATGGGTGTTGGATGATTGATACTAGATGATTAGAAGGTCCTTGGACAGCCACCGAAAAGAAAGGATTCATAAGGATGGGAAAAGCAGGGTTGGACAATCTTTAAAACTCCAAACCAATTCATATCCGGACTCGAACCATAGAACAGCCTAAGATGATTCATGCTCCAACTTAAACGAAAACATAGTTCACCGGAAAAGGAAATTATCTATCCCACGTAGCCCTCAAACCTTTATTTGAGGATATTTTAGAGCTCGCCAAATATGCATCCTTCCTGCAAACGTCCTTTCCAAATGCACACTAAAGAGATGCTTTACTCTCCATAAATGAGTGTTAATGCTCTCTGGAAGTTAGGCCCCAAGTCCCTAAGATAGACTAACAGAAACAATTTGATATGGAGGACCATCACACTAGGTGGCCAAAATACTTATCTTATTAAATACTAGCCAAAGTACCCGTTCTTCGCACGGGTTAAAAAGGCTGAAAGGTGTAGGCTCTACTGATACATTTAAGTTATTGTTAATTAATTCTTCATTGTTTACAAAATGACAAAACACGAGTGTCTACAACATTTCAAAGTAACATCTGTCAAATATTGGGAGAGGATAAGGATTAATGTAATAGAGACAGTCGTCGGAAAAAACATAAAATCTACCATTCCACTATTTCAAATAATTCACTAATTTCGATCCAGCAGTTTATCTGAAAAATCAACTTTATTTTTCTTCTTCTCGAACTGTCAAAATATAGTGCAAACGGATGTTGTCATTAGAAAATGTAAACATTGAAACCTAGGACGGTCACGGAAGCTCTTTCTTCTTCTTCTTCCCGAACTGTCAAATTTTAGTGTTCACAGCTGTTGACATTCAAGTAATTTTATGTTTTCATTCTTTGAAAATGTAAACATTGAAATTTAGGACGTTCATGGGGATTTTAAGGGAACTAATATGCCTATGTGTTGCATGAGTTTAAGATCTACCTTTCTGTAAAATTTCAAACCGGTCGGTTCAGTATTTTTCGCATTTACTTGCCACAACAAACCCACAAACAAACAAACATACAGAAACCACCTCTTCTTTATAATATTATAGACTTATCAGCGAGAGAACCGATTACGTCTCATAGTGGTGGTCACAACTCCCTGGAGCTCTTCCTATATGACTGGCTCAAGGTGGGAGAGTGTCAATTGTTTATTAGTCAGCAGTGTGACGATATAGCTGGTTCATTTCCGTTTGATTTCAATTACATCAGTACTGTCCTGTTCACTTTGAATTATGTTGGTCACACCGGGATGGTGGCGTCATCCTGTAATCCAGCTACTTGGAGGTCACGAATTGTGGATAGTGAACAATGGTCAGTGGGTGTAGTGTTCTCTTGTGTGGATTAACGTCCGCACTATTGAATACTACGTTAATCCACAAAGACCATCCTCATAATTAGACCAATTCGTAATTCAGAGGCCGTGGTTCGGATTCCACGTTAAAATGTAGGTCCCTTAGTTGTCATCGGCTGTTCGGCTAATTAACAGTCCTGTCTAAGGAACATGTCAGTCTTAGTCAGTAACAAGACAACAAGATTGCGCCACAATCATCTTACACTCAATCCTCATGCATACTTGGCTTAAAATACCTACCTTGTAGTATGGTCGCCATTTCAATAATCTAATCTAATCTTATTATTGTTTAGGCCTTCGCTCCCCAGGACAGGCTAAAGAGGACACTAGGTCCTCAAGATTGCCCCATCCACATGGACCGTATTCAACTCCAGTAAATGATTTGTTTTAGGAGAATGTGATATATTCCCCCTCTCATGGCAAAATCTTAATTTATAAACCTCATTTACTTAAAAGCGGACTCGGTTTCAATAATAAGGTTACAAAACAGATTAACTTCATGGAAGTAAACAAACATAATTGCTTCAGTGACTTGCAATTTCTACAGTATAAATCTATATTTTTTGGCGTACAGTCCCACTAGAAACTAATTAAATGTACTGACCTACTTTTCATGATTTACTTTTATAGAAAATTATATATTTTTTATTCAAGTCGTTTTGATATTCAAATAAATATAGTCTTAGCCTTCACAGCAGGGTGATTTTTCCTTATATGCTAACCAGGTGAAAAAAATTATATTTAAAAGGAAACTGAAAAATGAAATAATCTATATCATTCACAAGTGAATGCCGTTAATTGTGAACAAAATTCCTGCCGTGTTTTTTTTAAGATAGAGGTGTCAAAAATGGCCTTCATGAATTATTTTTTGATCTAAGAGACATGGGGGTTCTTATATTATGTTTTCCCATCATTGGAAAACTGATAGTTTTTGAAAATTAACTTAAAGGTTCTTGTAAATTTCATTGCAAGTTCTTCTCCCTAGATCAAACTCGACTTAAGATGATATTTAATATTGGTTTCGTAATTAATAAGTTTTATTTTATAAGAGTTTAAAACTCCCTCAACCAGCAGTAATTCCGTCCTTTGTACGATATGTGTGATTAACTATTATGAAGCAAGATATTTATTTTGTTGACAAAAACATTAACCTTAAACCGTAAATAAATAATTAATAAGAAAAAACAATTTCTCAGCTCAGTTATTTTATGTTAAGTTTAAATTAGAAATAGTCATTAGATTAGATTAGATGATTGAAATGGCGACCATACCACAACGTGTAAGAGATGAGGATTGAATGTAGGATGATTGTGGCACGATCTTGTAGTCTTCTTACTGACTAAGGCTGACATGTTCCTTAGACATGACTGTTAAATAGCCCAACAGCCGATAGCAACAACTAAGGGACCTACAGTTTAACGTGGAATCCGAACCACGGCCTCTGAATTACAAATTGGTCTAATTATGAGGATGGTCTTTGCGAATTGACGCAGTATTCAATAGTGCGGATGTTAATCCACACAAGAGAACACTACACCCACCGACCATCGCTCACAACTATCCACAATTCGTGACCTCTAAGTAGCCGGATAAAATTTGACGTCAAATTAATATGATGACGAGAGTGTCAAATAGATAATATTATAATTATATTATTATATATAATTATATAATTATTATTTAAATAATTATTCCTAACCATTTTTAATTAACTCTTTTATGCAGCAATATTTATTTATGTTTTTGTAAAATTTGCTTAAATTTTCAAGTGTAACAAATGAGTATACCTTGATCATTTGAAAAGTGTGTGTGCAGAACGTGCTAATTAGAAGCATTTGTCAAAGTATGTTGTCATACTTGGTTTTGGGGTTAGATTGCGTCGTTTGAAAAATTATTCCTAACGATTTTTTAAATAATTTTTCCATGCACTAATATTTATTTATTGTATTGTACAATTTGTAAAATGATTTTTTTTGTCTAAATTATATGTTTTATAACATCACCAATCACATAAATTATGTGTTATATGTGTCTATTCAACATAAAATGCCAATACATCGTCAAAACAATTCATACTTATTAAGAAAAACAACAAAAACAAGTGGAGTGCAGGGGCACTCCACGCGAGCACCGGAGTGTTAATATAGTATAACCTTGAAATAAGTTTAAAATCAATGAAACAAACTAATATTCATTTTAATTTTACAGTCGGCTATTTCTTTCCGTTAAATTATTTTAGCAGACAAAATGTGCATTAAGTTTGGTTTTTGAGACTACTGTGTTAGTTTGAAATGAAGTTTCATCATTCTTGGTGTCCCTGTTTATACGGAGAAACGTCAACCTGGTTGGTTACAGAAAGTCAGATTGACGAAAATTATTGAGATAAAGCCCGTTAAGTTTTTATGGGGTGCAAACGTTAATGTGCAGACATATAATTTGATTTATGTAGATACAACTAGAGCAATACTAGGATGACAGCGAGTGCTACCAACACAGCGGCATTGCATAACCGCTAGCAGCTCAGTGTTGTTGTGGTCCCCCCCTCAGCTGACTTGGAGAAAGCCTCGCGCGCCTCACTCGACGTACGATCTCCGTGCCGTACGCTACCCGCTACCCGCTCGTTACTCGTGCTATCGTGCTATCGTGCTACCCGCGTGTGACCGCGCTGCGCGTGTGTGTGTGTCTGTGCTGTGACTTACCACCCTTGGATCTAACTGTTTCTACTTATTTCGGATTACACTTTTATGCGACAAATAAGGTAGGTAGTGAAGTGATAAGATATCAGTATCTCCAGTGAGAGATATGCTATGTTATGAGTGAGGTAATCGACATGATAAAAGTATTTTTAAATTTAAATAAACGGTACCAGTGGACTGGCACATACTTTCTCCATTAAGTAAATTAAAAAAAGACAATCTGTTATAAAAACCATCATGTTTTAAAAAGTTAATCTAAATATTATTTAATAATTTATTGTTTCAAAAATAATCATTCAGAGACAAAGTTAAATTAATTGTTCGAATTATATGGGGGAACCCCCCCTCGGTAACACTTTTTTGAGTTGGTTTTGTTGGGTGATTTACCTTAAGCTTGATACCAAGTTTCATGGAAAACGGTTGGAAAATAAGGAAGAAATTGATTTTTTATATTCTCCATAAGAATACCATTGGGCGCTTTCAGACAACGTACTGCGTTTATCGTGGACAGTAAATTTAACTTTTCTCTGAGACCGGTAGTCGTAGACAAATAATTCAAAAACTAATTTGTTAAGTTTTTTAAGCTGGTTTCAATGGTACCAGTCAAATTATACTTTACTTTTATTGTTTTCGCTGAAAATTTAAAAATTTGATTTTTTTACATTTAAAAGCCCATAACTTTTGAACCGTCATTTTTACAGACATGCGGGTGGTGTCAAATTATTTATGACTTTGTGCACTATAAACTATTAAATTTTAATCAAAATCGTTAGAGCCGTTTTTGAGAAATTTGGATTTTTCACGTTTTTATGGGTTTTTAGGGGTGAACTACCCTTAAAAATCAAAAATTCAAAAAAATAAAAATCCAGTACACATCCAGACACACATACACACGGACGGACAGACATCACGCCCAAACCCACTTTTTTGGATTCAGGGGACCCCAAAACGGATATATCCACCCTCAACTCAAATTCGAAAATTTTGACGAAAACTACTTTCTCCATATACTATGTATAAGGGGATAAAGTAAAAAATAACGAATTCATGTGTAAAATCTTATGAGAATAAGACACAATTTTTCTTAGATACAAAGCTAGCAAAAACCCCAAATGAACAATAAATATAAGACATAACAGTGGGTACGGAGATAAAACATTGAGCGAAGGTCTTAAACTTTGAAAAAATAATATAAGATGCATCTAAATTCGTAAATAGTAGGCTATATACAGTAATATTAACAATATAAACTTTATAGCATATTTATAATATTCAACTTTTGTTCAAACAATTCTTATACACAGTTTAAATAATGTTGATGCTATTTATATGAAGTAAATAAAAAAGTCATTTCATATCAACTAAATTTAATGGCAATTTATTGCACACTTTTGGGTCCACAGAATAGTACGCCCAATGTGCAGAAAAATCATTTTACGTAAAACTCGTAAAAAATGAGCATTGAGATAATGAAGATGAATAAAGCAAAAGAATTCGCTGTTAGTAAACAAAATTTATTTTATCTGTTATTCAAGATGGCGTGTAATGTGTTCATGTACAAATATACACAAATTAGATGTACGCAGAGAGATTCGAGAAAGTTTATAATTTTCTCTTCTTTTAAAATTGTTTTTTTCAATTCTTAGTTAAAGGACGGACCTTCTCAGTTAACTAAAATAAATGATTTTTAAATTTTATTTTATTAAACTTATAAAATGTTTAAAGGTACCCTTTTGTTCTGTAATTTCTCTATACACGTTCCCCCGGTACTTGATAAAACAGTAAATAGTTTAAACAAGAGTTCTGATATAAATGTTGATTTTAATCAGAAATTAAACACGAGTCTTTCTTTGATTTACCACTATTTATATTTATCTACTCCTCAGATGCAGCAAATAGGGATAGTATTTGTTTTGTCAGAAGAAAGTAGATGATGAACCAGAAATATCTAAAATGCGACAAGTTTGGCCGTATATTTATTAATGGAACGTTTTGACATAGATATGTCTTAGTTCTGGGGGGTGTTGGTGGTTTTAAAGATGGAAAATATGTAACAGGATTTCATAGAAACTACCGTATTGAATGTTTAATATAAAAGAATAAGATCAGCTGTTTAGATGAACTGAAAACATTCCCTTAAGACGTATTCATGATTTAACCTATTTCATTCAGGGAAGTAAATACAATCATTAATTTAACACTGACATCGCCTGGGACAGAATTAGGACTGACCATCATAAAAACCTTATACTGTGTAGCATGAACATGCAAAATGTGGTGGAAATAATATAGTACTGTATTGAGAGAGAAGGGCTTAAAAAGTAAATTGAAACTGTATTTCTTCAAGTAACAACATTTTGGAAACCCCTCTAGCGATATAAAAATGAGGTGGGAAATGAAATCGCCAGAGTAAAATTATTAAAATTATATAAAATATAGACTATTTTCTGGGAGCTATTATTGATAGGATTATACACACTTGGGATATTTGGAAAATAGTTATGGCCCTACGTTTTTGTCTGAGCCTGCTTTGTAAAAAAACATCCTGAGAAAATTAACTTCAAATATGAGCATACTACTATTATATAATTTCTTATTCAAATTTAGAGTTACAAATTTATTTTACTTGTTTGGAGACAATTATTCTATTAGGAGTGAAATATAAGCTATCAGGAAAATTAAATTCGCATTTCTTGTGTTTAGCAAGAAAAAACTAAAGGTTAACGAATGACGCGATATTTCGCCAAGGGATGTAACCTAAAGGGGACATTTTGGAGTAGGTTTTAACCTCCTTTAGGTTGTAGAAGGAAACTTACCATCTACTCATTTACTGTTGTATTCGAGTTGAGTTGTGTATTCGACAAGAAAGTAAAAGGATCAGGTTTGAAAACGAGAAAGCAATCGGAGAAAGTATAAACAGGGTTATGTTAATTAATATCATATCACTCTGAGAATCATTAAAACATTCTGGGTACAATCCAACAATGTTGTGATATTCATGTCATATTTAAACAATTATTGTAGATTGGATGGAATAGGTATTTTGTTATAGTTCAAAAATAGGGCACAGGTTAGTTTAACAAAACGTTTGTCAGAATAGGGTCCACGAGATATTGTAGGATTGTGTTGTGAAATCTAGAAATTGGGAGTTTAGGATCGTTAGATGGTTAGATCTACCCTGTAAAGAGTGGAGTTTCAACTTGACAATATCGGTTTTGCAAAAATGCTTTGTACCTGTCAGGTCATAAGTTACTAGTGGTCGCTTTAAAAGTAACCGGTTTCAAAACCTCATAAGGTGTCATTATCAAGCGTCAAGGTCATAAAATGCTCGCTTATCAGAGTTCATCAACGTTTAGTACACAACAAAAACGAATAATAATTTTATTCAACATACAATGCAACATGCAACATACGATACAATGGTTGAATGGTGTAGGGCTAATAAACTTTCTCTTAATCTGAACAAAACTCAAAGTGTGGCTATATCTTAAGATAATTCTAAAGATGTGCAGACACCAGTAAAATTTCTGGGTATAATGCTTCAGAGTAATCTGAAATGGAAAACTCATATTGATTTTGTATCATCCAAAGTTTCTAAAGGGTTGTTTTTGTGAAGAAAATTTAAATCAATGGTTTCTAATGATGTTCTACTCATTGTATATTTTAGTTATGTTCATTGTCATTTGAACTATGGTACCATCCTATGGGCCAATAGTAGCTATGCTAACTCCTTGTTTGTTTTACAAAAAAGAGCCATGATACTGATAGCTGGTGCTTCACCACGTACACATTGAAAACATATTTTTAAGAAATTTTCTGTGATGCCATTAGCTTGTATACACATTTTTAGTGTCTTTTTTATTTTAAAAATAACTTGGATAAGTTTTTGTGCAACAAAGATGTTCATATTTATGGGACTAGAAACCGTAAAAAACTTACGATTTAAAGGTGTAAGTATAGCATTACTCAAGCTAGTTTTAAGTTCACTGGTACTAAATTGTACAATGAGTTACCTGATAAAGTTAAAGAATTGCCTTTGAACGATTTTAAAATATTTATTAGGAAATTTCTCCTTGAACATTGTTTTTATAACTTGGATGAATACTTCAACGTATAAACCTTGTAGTTGGTTAGTTTTAGTCTACTTGACGCAGCCTATACACTATTGTAGCTCTGTACAATATGTCTCGGAATAAAGAAGATTTGATTTGATTTATTGGAAGTGTAGTATGCGTTCAATTTAGTAGGTTAGCACCACAAACTAATTAAAGTGTGCCACAAAATCCACATCTGAACTTTGAAATTTTGTGTAAAAAATAATCAACGCTGACATCCCCTAAAGTTTGTTGACCGATACAAGCGTACATACGTAACTGAGCCACCCGCGCCAGTCGTGCTAGCTGTCTACGTTTCAAAGTACGCGTTTATCAGTTAATTATCAGATTCAGCCAATTAATTTAAAGTTTTTCTCCTTCTCGCCGCGCAATTGTAGTCGTTTTTGAGTTTCTCGAACTCATTTGTAAATTTGTAATTGAATAACAATCATGCGTGTGTTTTTCGTGAATTTAAACAAGTTGAATTTAAGAGTCTGCATCAGTGGTAGCCATCTTGAATTTCAGTCCCGTAAGGACAATGTTAAATTCTGGCGGAACATACCTTCACTTTGGCGTCTGTAGTGGCGTTAATTATCAAAGTATCAATGTAAAACTTTGGAAGTACATTGATGGGATGTGGCTCAAGGGCATGACCTTTTCAATATGTTCAAAAATTTAACTTGATATAAAAACAAAACCCAGGAATATTTTACAAAATAAATCATTATTATTTTTTTTATTGAGAGCGAAAATAAGAAGTTCTGTAAGGTGGTGCCCTGGAGGACTGTAATACCTTTAATTTGACACCTCTTCCGTTAATTTATGACAATAGGTCAAGGAGATATAGGCGCCAGAATTTAACATTGCTCTTACGGGACTAAATCCAAGATGGCTACCACTGATGCAGACTCTTAAGTTAGCTTCGTTACTGCCGGAAACCACATAAATAATTGGTTGATTTCCAAAATCTAGTGAAAGATTCAAATTTTTCAGTGTTGACTGAAATAAAACCAAATAAAGAAAAAGTGTCTACAATAAGACCAGAATCTGTAATGGAGAGGCGACCACGTATTGTGTATAAGAGCGCGATCGGACGAAACAAACATGTTGGCTACTGTATTGGATCAAAGAAAACAAATTATTCAATAACTAATACAAAACTAAACCATAAAAAGTTATTCTGAACAATTTTATAATTTTAGCTGTAGAACCAAAAATGACGTTAGTTTGGGGGGGTTTGTACCCCAAAAAAAGGTTTTTTTTGCATTTTTCCCATGTAATTTTTAAAAATTTCAAATTTTATATTTCACCATTAGAATCAGCTTAAAAAACTGCTCAATTAAGTTTCTTAAAGTTTTTCTCTATCTCCAACGGTTACTGAGATATTAAAAAACTAAACACAGTACGTTGTATTTTGGGGCTCCAATGTTTATCTTATGGAGGATAAGGAAAAATTAATATTTCCCATATCAATCAATATTTTTGGATTAAACTTGGTGTTTACCTTCATGTTGTTGATACCCACCCGTCTATGCTTAAAAATCATAGTTTATGTATTTATCATGGCAGCAAACCTGCATACTCTTTTCCCATATTAATCATATAGGGAATATGCAAACTCCTTTATTTATGGACAGATGTTGATGAAAGTTGGTATAAATGTTAAGATAAAAATTATTTATGGTAGAAATGACTACTTTCAGTGTTCCTCACAGCAGCTAACCTGCACACTCTTTCCCATGTTAATCTTATGGAGAATAGGCAAATAATTCTCATGTTTATGGATAGATTTTTATAAAACTTGTCATATATTAAATTATTGATTTGGAAATTCGCTGAGTACGCAGGTCTGCTGCGACGGGGGTAATTTTATATTGTTTTCCTAAACAAGAAAATCCAGTAAATAATCAAACTAAACAAAAAGCTATACATGTATAATTTGTTTGAGACAGAATGTGGGCAACGTCCGGGTAAGTTAATCAGTCACTTCTTATTAGGGAGGGTAGTAAGTTGATGTGTGAATACTAGTAATATTTTATTTCACTCATACTCAAAAGACCAACGAGATCCGGTCTGTATTTTTAAGGTGAACACAAGTGATGGGTGATTGTGGTCAACACACGAGATTTGACGAAACCTATAAATTTGTAATACTAAAATAAAATTATTGAGTTAAAAAACTACTCGTATTAATTACAACCGTAATCAATATTAGTGGTTAGTTGGATTATAACGCAATCCCAGCAAATCATTGAGTGTTTTAAAAATTAAATAATATGTTTCATTACAAGGTCGAAAGCGCCTTGGTGAAGTAGTCTTTTCGTGCGAGCTCAAGGTTTTAATTTCAGCGAATTACGAAAAGACACTTTTGACCCGTGTTATGAACTATATTTTTATGCATACAATTTTAATTAAATTAATTAAATTTAATTTTTTTTTATTTTAGACTGCATAAAATATTGCGCTAACTTCTGTAATACAAACTATTTACAAAAAGAGTTTCTGCCATATTGTTCTTGCAATTGTAAGAAATCAGCTGATTCTCTGTCAATACTGATAATCAATGATATCGATTTCCATACTTCGGTAACTTACCATTTAGTTATAACGTTTCTACATTGTAATAATGGGCAGCTGATAAACTCGATATCAGCTGCCTCTTTCCTTACCTAGGGTGGGCAAGAATTAGGCTACTTTCTACACACAAAGCATATATCAATAGTCTAATTATGTGTGCAACAAGGGATTAAAGTGAAACTTTTTGTCAACGAAGTAAAGTTTTTTCCTGAGGGACAAAAAGAACTTTAATCCCATGATGTATAAAAAGGATTTTCCTTTATCTGCACATACAAGTAACACAAGCTACGAATTTCCCACTGCAGTATTAACTAATCTGAATCACTATAACCTAACTTTCTAATTTGGCTAACATAACCTCAAAACAATCAATGCAAAGTATCAGCTGCCGTTCAAGAATTAAGTACCTGCTACAGTCAGCTGCTATTAGTTATAATGGTTACAGGGTGTTCCCGGTTTTACTATATTATTCTTATGGAATTACTTTTTCTCCCTTGTGACTAAAAACTACATACTTTTCCTCCCTTGGGACTAAAAGTATTACTTTAGTGCTCTTTGCCAGAGAGTTTATACGGCTTTACATAGTAGTTTTTTTACATAGCTTTACATAAACAATTTTGAACAATTAATTACTACATGATGAAAACCGTATGTCAGCTGTTTTTGCTCG
Organism: Nephotettix cincticeps; assembly: GCA_023375725.1. NCBI lineage: Eukaryota > Metazoa > Arthropoda > Insecta > Hemiptera > Cicadellidae > Nephotettix > Nephotettix cincticeps. The sequence continues at coordinate 63,417,831 of CM041788.1, forward strand.
ATCCAAATGTGATGACAGATTTACAGTAGGCTCCTGTGTTCAGTGATGCCATGAAGCTTTGTTACTGATAACTACCAGCTGATTCATTTAGCAGGATAATTAATCAATAATCTCACAAATAAAGTCAACTGAGAAAACGGATGCGGTAACATGAATAGTCTACTATTACGCAGAGCCCATTTGTTGACTAAGCTTCTCCGTTATTGTTGGAGAGAGGAGGGGTATTGTTTTAATGATCGAGGGATCAGAAATATAGTGTTTTTATGTAGTTTAGCACAGTTGTTTTCTATTTCACTTATTTTAAATCTGGGAGACATGGGGTACATATATTCCCTTCAAGTAGGGGTTCCCGCCTAAAATTAACACCGGGAAAGTTTTTTTTATTAATTAATAAATAACAGGTTTTCGTGTTTTTTTTTGAAAATGAACCACGTGTTCGAAACCCTGGGTCACAAAGTTAGTGACAAATAAGAATTGGATTGACGGGATAGTAAGGTTAGTAACCTGTTATTTATTATATCCACCAATTCAGGAGGCCTATAAATAAAAATGAATAAAACAGCAAATTAGTAAAATCATTTGGTACTGAACATACATTAGTGTGGGGCTAATGCAGGTAGTATTGTATATTAAAATCTTTTATCTAAGAGTATGCAGCATCTTCAACATCTTGGATTTTAGTTCTCTAAGTATAATGTGACAGCATTACCCACAACTCTATAGTCGTGAAACATGGCTGAGTTGTCAAATTATAAGTAAAATAGTTGTCTAGGGAATTAGGAATAGTTCGTTTTTAACTATCGTATATAATTAGATTATATTATTGAAATGGCGACCCTACCACAAGGGAGCTATTTTATGCCAAGTATGAATGAGGATTGAGTGTAAGATGATTGTGGCGCGATCTTGTAGTCTTGTTACTGACTAAGGCTGACATGTTCCTTAGACAGGACTGTTAATTAATGTAATTACGTGGTGATTATATTTTTTCGGGCAAATAAAAAAAATTAATAATGTAGTCCTCTTAATAACCACTCAACCTTTAATTTGACAAATCGAAAATTCTTTACGTTTATCGTGTAAGCAGTAACACCGTCACAAAATCGGCATTGTTATTATTAAGCTAAAACAAAATATTTCATCATTAAGGTAGACTCTTAGGTGAAATAATGCAATACTACTACTTGCTGGATTTAAAAATGAACCCTGTTCTCTACCACAACATCTAAGGGTTCATGTTGCTCAACTAGTGATATTCAAAAGTTTCTTTACTGTATATTAGTTTTTCCCATTTTCAGACCACACAGAATGCAGTTTTACAGTTAATATCTCCATCATGAAATTAATATACGATGAATCAGGGATCGCCGATTTAGTTGATAGTGCGTCATGTTTTCGTTTCGGGGTTTAGTGTGCTAGCCGTTAAGGGCGGGGGGGGTTGAACCGGGGTCGGTGGTGGTTTTTTCTTTACGTTTTTATGTTGTTTTTAGTTTTTTGTTTGTAATTAGTTATTTTTTTTTTATGTGTTTTTTTTTTTTTTTATTTTTTTTTTTATTTATTGTTTGGTTTTTGTTACTTTGTTTTTTTTTTTTTTTTTGTTTTATTACAACTATCGGAGTTATTGTTGGTTTAACCCTCGAATACGTGGTTTTATGTTCCTATCAAGGTGGCCTTGTTAGTTTTAACATTTTCATACCCCGAAAGAAACGGTACAACAAATAAGGAGCGTGAAATAGTTTCAATAGGTTATCTATAATATTATAAAGAAGAGGTGGTTTCTGTATGTTTGTTTGTGGGTTTGTTGTGGCAAGTAAATGCGAAAAATACTGAACCGACCGGTTTGAAATTTTACAGAAAGGTAGATCTTAAACTCATGCAACACATAGGCATATTAGTTCCCTTAAAATCCCCTCGGGCTACGCCCCATGAACGTCCTAAATTTCAATGTTTACATTTTCAAAGAATGAAATCATAAAATTACTTAAATGTCAACAACTGTGAACACTAAAATTTGACATTTCGGGAAGAATAAGAAGAAAGAGCTGCCGTGACCGTCCTAGGTTTCAATGTTTACATTTTCTAATGACAACATCCGCTTGCACTATATTTTGACAGTTCGGGAAGAAGAAGAAATAAAGTTGATTTTTCGGTTAACTGCTAGATTGAAATTAGTGCTATTTGAAATACTGGAATGGTAGATTTTAAGTTTTTCCGACGACTGTCTCTATTACATTAATCCTTTTCCTCTCCCAATATTTGACAGATGTTACTTTGAAATGTTGTAGACACTCGTGTTTTGTCATTGTGTAAACAATAAAGAATTGATTAACAATAACTTAAATGTATCAATAGAGCCTACACCTTTCAGCCTTTTTAACCCGTGCGAAGAACGAGTACTTTGGCAAGTCTATTATAATAGTTACAAACATATATCTGTGAATTGATTTTAAATTGAATAAAATGTAATCAAGACAAAAGCAAACATTAGTTAACTAGTTTTTGAAAGTGTAATTTAAAATAGTAGGCAATTATTTTATACTGTTAACACAAATAGTTTGTTATCAGTACAGAGAATAAGCAGCCTTTACCACTTTGAAATAATTACATCCAATTATTAACTGGACTCTTGATGCGGAATGTACAATTAAAAAAGTAATAATTGCTCATATTTTAGGTAAGCCTAATTAGGGAGTTTCGTTATCAAACAATACTCTACAATTTAAATGATTTGTGCACTGATAATTATGTCCGTCGATTTCTTAAATTTCTCTCTTTTACACAACTCATGCAAAAATGAGTACTACATGACTCTCGATTTTGTACGTTATCAGCAGAAAAAGCATTGTGTGAACAATATATATCAATTATTAAAATATGATGAACTACCATATTCTTAAATTATATAAAACCAACTAAATTACCAAGAATATGCAGTTGGGTAAAATGTTTCTCAGACGTTTTATTTAACGAATAAAGAGTAAACATTTTCAAAATGCTTATCTAAACGATTTAGGGTAAACTGCAAATACAGTGTCCCAGGAAGATATTTACACGTTTAATTTTATATTACGTTCCCATTCATGCACCGTACTTTTTTAAACTTAAGAGTCTGCATCAGTGGTAGGCATCTTGAATTTTAGTCCCGTAAGGGCAATGTTAAATTCTGGCGGAACATACCTTCACTTTGGCGTGTGTAGTGGCGTTAATTATCAAAGTATCGATGTAAAACTTTGGAAGTACATTGATGAGATGTGGCTCAAGGGCATGACCTTTTCAATATGTTCAAAAATTTAACTTGATATAAAAACAAAACAAAGAAACAAAATATTCCTGGATTTTTACTGTAGGTCCATTAGCTGCCATCGGCTGTTGGGCTATTAATTAACAGTCCTGTCTAAGGAACATGTCAGCCTTAGTCAGTAACAAGACTACAAGATCGCGCCACAATCATTCTACATTCATTCCTCATTCATACTTGGCTTAAAATACCTACCTGGGTAGGTCGCCATTTCAGTTAAAAGTATAAAAGTATAAGTATAATGGTCAATGCAGACCCTGAAAACTGAAAATATCATACCGTATATGCTCAAAAACAATAAACAACATTACACCAAGGCCAAAACAATAAAAATGTCACTGGGAATTCGATCAGTGCGTGCGAAGGTTTGCGAGCAAAACCGCCAGAGGTCGCGGCGATCGTCATAAACCTGGGCAGAATAGAAAGGCGGGACGGCCTAGAGCGGGCCATGAGCCCAAGGTGAGGACGAGGTCTCGAGGTCTGGGGCGGTCTGCCTTGCGAGGGCCTCGAGCCTAGAGCCGCACTTCCTGGACTAGCAGATGCCTCCAGACCAACGCCGCCGCTGTTGCGTCTTTAGATGTCACCGAACTTATACTTCAATGGTCAATGCAGACCCTGAAAACTGAAAAGACCATACCGTATATGGTCAAAAACAATACACGAAGGCCTAGTAGAGGCCTTCACAAAGGCTTAAATTACAGTCTCTCTCTCTCTCTCTCTCTCTCTCCTTAAGGTACGTTTCCATAACTACAAATCTGTACCGGGCACATATCTCCGAGTTTGTGTAAATGAAAACAGCCGGACACAAGTCGCGGCACATGTGCTGGTTGAAATTGAAACAGCCAGGCGACCCAGGCCTTAGCCAACAAGGATTTAACCTTAGAATTAACCTTAAATAGAGGTGTTAAGGAATTAACCTTATAGAGAGGGCTATAACCTTAAATTGACCTTAGAACAAGCCTTAACCAAACCCCTAACTGGCAATCCCTTTTTAACTTCTTAACCTCTTACGAGGCGTTATTTCCCTTCTCTAAGATAAGGGAAATAGGGGTACATCCCCTACGGTTAAGCCCAAAGTCAATTAATAACTCCTACCCCAGAACTAGGACATATCCATGTCAATAAAATACTTTCAGAAATGTCGTATTCGTATGTTACGAAGCGAAAAGTGTTTGTATTATCTTCCATATGGAAAAAAGGTTAGATCATGGATATGTCTAAATGGAATAATTTCAGTTCATCTAAACAGCTGTTCTTATAACCAAGCTGTGACGTTCTATATGACGTCACTGTTTCGAATTTTGGTTGTCAAATTGCCAATTATATGATTGGATATAACGATGAGGATAGGCCTGTTATGATTTAGTTCTAGGAGACAGATAAGACAGGTACACAAATTGTCTTAGCACAGCATTGACAAAGTAAAAAGAAACGGATGAATTTGTCAAAAGTTGATTTACAGTTGACCTACTTGATTCAAATTAACACCCATTTCGTAAAAATTCGAATACCTCCAATTACTTCAAGGTGAAACAAATTCACATCACCCGTATTGAGAATTCTTTTAAAAGACACTTGTCCGAAAATGGTATTTTGATTAACTTTAAGATCGTCATTTGGTAGTACGTGAACTCTATATTCACGTCTCAAACTTTGGCTGGAAATTTGAGGAGAAAATTTATAAGTTGACGAAAGTACACTTTATGCTTATGTTTCTTTATACTGATGTTCAAAAAACATATCTGACATGACAGGTACATTTAAAATGTCAATATCTTGAGAAAAAGAATAACAAAAGTTATTGGACGTTAAGTTGGAGAGTACTCTTCCAGAATGTAAGCAAAACAAATGTGTTCGTCTAATAAAGTTATTTTATTTTCTTGCTTTTTTATCGTCAATAACTAGAATTGTTAGTTGACTGCAGTAAAGTTTTTCTAGCTGACGTGTAGTTGTGTATTTTCCCCATAGAACTGTACACTTTTCATGTCTGCGTCGTTGTGTATTTTACTTGGAGTAGCTTTAAAGTCAACATTTCATTTAATGACTTGTAATTTACATTCCAACCACTCCAATGCCAGCTGGAGGTCAGGTATTCAAGGGAACGCGTCGAAGTAAACATGGACAACTAATTCTCAAGAACGTTGACTAGCAAGAAGACACAGACAAGAAGCGGAAATACGCACACGTTAATGTAACAAAACCCTGAAATCTCTCAAACCAATTTTGTAGTATAAAAACGGCACTAAAGTAACACTTTGGCAAAATTGATTTTTATTTTCCTGCTAACTACATTTTCTTCTCTTCCTCTCCTCAAATTAAGTATACTCGAGGACAAATTAGTTGGTGCTAATGACATAAAAGATGTCAAACTTGTTGCTGGAAGCAATAATTCATCATTAGAGACAACAGAACATACATGTTGATGAGAGCCTCAGCGATCAACATACTTGTGGAGTCCCCCAAGGCTCAGTAGCAGTAGTTTTGATTCCCAAGATTTCACCTTTAATGACGTTTACCAAAACAAAATGTAATACGAAATTTCCCACTCCCTATGGCAAGTAGTGTTTTTATAAATATTTTAAGCATTTTCTAAATTAGGAAATTTCTCTGTTGACATGTCATTTCATCATATTCTTTACTGCAAATAATATTTTTTGAAGTGGTATGACGAAGTATTCCGGTGTTTACAGTCAGTATAGTTTAAACTAAATAGTCTTTAAGGCACTTTAGATTTCTTTTTCATTATCTTTAACCCCACTGTTAAAAGATAGTAATAATTACCCTAAGCATTGGGAAACAATACTATATCATTGAATCGTTTTCTACATATTTAACGAAGTAACGTATAATAACATTTTAGTCTTTCAGGATTCTAATTAATTGTATGTCACTTTCTATGTTCTTATGATCAATAAGCGTGTTTGTTTGGTTCTCATCAAGAAACAAATAAACACCGACAAGAGCCATATTCAGAAAATTCACATTTATAACTCGAAACTTATAACGGGAACTTTAATTTTAAAGGAAATGCTTAAAAAATTCTTAAACGCAAAACCGTATAAACATTATTAAAACCAGAACATTGAATAATGGATTTCTTACTATCCTAAGGGATTTTAAAATAGTTGATATAAAAATTCATGGAGATATTATAAAGACGCATTCATTTAGACTACTTCCTAAAAATCACACCATATATTTAGTGTTTTCTCTGTATTTAGGACCAAAGGGGTGGGTGTATAGACGCATTTAAATCGGATGAAAGTATCTATTTAGTTTCAGGGAGATGGAAGGATCAAAATTCAAAAAATTCAAAGTCTTTACAGATAGACTTTCCACGTGTTAAGGTCTCATCATTTGGGAATGAACAAATCTGAGGCGATTATTCTAATCAATGATAAAAGATCTGGCGTTTCTTCTATTGCGAAAAATACTCGAAGAGGTTGAAATTAAACATTACACTCACAACATTATAGAATTCTTTCTTTCCTCTCAATAAAAATATAAAATGTTTATTTTAAAAACATATTTTGATTTTTAAACATTAAATTTTTGAAGAAGAAAAAGAGGCCCTTGACCGTCTTAATGTTTACACTCAAATTTTTCATTGTAAATGATAATTAACGATAAAAAAAGTGTAGTAGTTTTAAGTTAACTTTACATAAATTAAGTGATACACTGATGCAGACTTTATTGTAAAAACTTGGCATTAATTAAAGAAACAAATCTGAGGCGATAATTCTTCTATTAGACAAAAATACTTGGTTGATATTATTATATTGCATTCCTGTCCACCTTTCAATGAAATTCACAAACATAAAATATAAAAAATTAAAACTACTTCACGTATCCCTATTAACGGTCGATTACATATATACGACCCGTTCCGGGTCGCTTGCTAAGAAACTACTACTAAACCTCAACTATTATGGCTGCTTAATGACCAACAGGGAGCCACTAATAGTTTCTCCCGTTTTAACCACTCATTATACTGGGGAACCCAAAGTTAAGTAGGTGATAAACAGAGCAATCTTGTAGAAATTACTCTAAACCCCAGACTGTTAAGGTGATCTAAAGACAAGATCGTGAGGAACTCGTAAATTCAAAATTAAGTCCATACCAGCCCTGAAGTAAGGCTAGTATCTATAGAAAGCTGAAAATCTTCGTAGGGTTTTGACATGGATATGTCTTAGCTCTGGGGGGGTTTTGGTTATTTGTAAGATGGAAAATATGTAACAGGTTTCCATAGAAACTACCAGAACTATTGTATCGAATTTTAAATATTAAAGATTAAGAACAGCTGTTTAGATAAACTAAAAATATTCCCTTTAGACATATCCATGATCTAACCTATTTCCCACAGGGAAATAAATACAAACATTTTTATTTTGTGGGGCGACCTCTAAATAAATTATTTGCATTCAAAATTGGTAAGATTAGAAAGCTAGCATTGTGTTTGTAGAGTCGCTTGTTCGAAGTTTCGCCTTTCTACTTCACGAATAATAAAATCTAGGATTTGTAGGACACTAATTTAAGAAGATATTATAGGTGATAGTCACAAAGGATCTAAGATATGACTGTATTCTTAGAAATATAGGTGCTTAGGTTTTCCAAAGTGAATGAAAACCAGAAGTAATACTGTAATTTGTTTATTCCAGAGGTTGTCTTCTTGGATACTTTTTTAAAAAAATGTCTTAACAAAATTACGTTTTGATGAATAGTTCGTGTTAATACGTTCGGAAACATAGACACTATCAAATTACTCAAAAACTGAATTCAGCGATGAAATAGTGTTTATGAAAATTTAATGTTAACTCGTCTAAAATGTATATATTACGTTTAGAACTCGTTAATGCAACTACAAAATTACGAATATGAAAATACAACAAACAAATAGCATACTTGTAAACGTATCTGAAACGACACAAATGTCTTAAAATTGACATTCAAAAACATAAGGCACCCTTGCAGATAATTGTGAGATAGAGCAGACACTGAAGAGTAAGAAAATCCCTTATAATTTATCTTAAATTATTGTTCATTAATTCATCTCTTTAATTTTGGAGGGTTGTTTGTTATAAATTTAGCTGTATACGTATTATATCAAGAGAGTTAGTTGAGGAAACAATTTTCACCTAGGAGACAATGATGTCATGACCGGACATTATGATATGAGACTGGAAATTTGAACGGCTGGGTGATTCCTCGATTACAGCACTCGCTTCATAATCCGAAGGTATGATCCGGAGGAAAACCTCTAGACAATTATCGATAAAATTATCGATTGATCGATACTGGACCTATTCGTCTTGATTTATCGATCCAGGTAAACGATAAGCTGATCTTATCAGAAACAAAGCTACATAATAATCAGATTCATTACACTCACCCTTCACGCATACTAACCTTAAAATATCCACCTGTTTAGGCCAGTTTTCACAAATAAGATGCAAAATCAGGAGAGGGTTTTTTAATGAAATCGATTTGAAGTCGAATGTCCAATTACTTAGAGCACGCTCAATGATCTCTTTGGTTAACGATAGGAGTGTCCGTTAGTGACAAAATCTATCCAATTCTGTTAACCAAAGACACAGATTATATATACGAGACCAACAAGGGTTAAAATGCCAAAAGTTTTAAATAAAGACTAACAGGACATTATATTTGGGACCAGCTATAGAATTGTCCGTAGACACAAATTTTTCAAGGACAGAAACTCTTAAAGACTTCAGAATCCCCAAAACACTGCTTAGAATGGAATGAATTCCATCTTCTACTGAAAGTCGTTAGGAAAAAGAATAATTCTTGTTACGTTGGTCATTTTCAATTTGACGAGCCAGCGTCGAGGCACCTCGACACTGTATGTAAGGCGAAACTCATCCTGATCTGCCGGTTCTGATTGTGATAGCGAAAGTAAAATGAAAGGAGTTTGAGCGGTGAAAGCGGTAACATGGTTGCGAGCGTGCGTCGCGACGGCATAACCCTGGGCAACGGCCTACACTCTGTCCCTGGAGGATGGACTCGGAGGTCCAGGAGGATGAAAGTGATTCCGCAACAACATTCTGATCTTGGATAACCGCACGCGGTCATGTGGGAATTGCTCGTTGATAATTATTATTCATTTCAATGTATCCTGATTTTATTACGTGTCTTCTTTATAGACGTGGGTACCTTGCTCAGTTATGGGGTTCGCCTGTCTTGATCTTTGTAAATTAATCTGATTTTGCCAATCACAAAGACTTTTCATCTTGATAAGTCTGGTGATTTTATGTCAGCTATTATATTATGTGACTCTATTCTGATCAAGACACAGTTTGACCTGAAATACGTATTTTAGTGTAGTGCAGGATTTTCATGTATCTATCTCTGTGGTTAGATTAGATTAGATTACTGAAATGGCAACCTACCCAGGTAGGTATTTTAAGCCAAGTATGAATGAGAAATGAGTGTAGGATGATTGTGACGCGATCTTGTAGTCTTGTTACTGACTAAGGCTGACACGTTCCTTAGACAGGACTGTTAATTAATAGCCCAACAGCCGATGGCAACTAATGGACCTACAGTTTAACGTGGAATCCGAACCACAGCCTCTGAACTACGAACTGGTCTAATTATGAGGATGGTCTTTGCGGATTAACGTAGTAGTCAATAGTACGGACGTTAATCCACACAAAAGAACACTACAACCACCGACCATCTCTCACAACTATCCACAATTCGTGACCCCCAAGTAGCTGGATTACAGGACGTCGCCACCGTCCCAGTCTAAATAAAAAATAAAATAAAAAAGGAATAACTACTAAAAGAAAGATACTTGGAAGAATGTTGCTATAATATTACTACAAATTACAACTAGATGCTGACGAGATAAACTGCTTTGCTTGGGAATATAAAACCATTTTACTGTTATGCGCTATGCATTCCAACATTTATGTTATTTATTTATCATTCCACTACTTTATAGGTCTATATAAAATGCATTTTGCATCAATTCACTGGGCAATAAAATATTTTAGACATGGACAACTTCATTTTCTGGCTTAATATACTCATGGCATTATTAAGATGACAAATCGTCGTATGTTTTGTTTAGACAAAGACTAGTCGATTCATTTGCCAAGATTAAAGCCAAGTTTACACTATGTAGCAGAGCTATATATAGCACTTTTGTATGGCTCTGCTACGAATACATTTTTGTTTCTAAAGCTGCATTTACACTATATAGCTCTAATACATAAAATAAACTTGGCTTAAGCCTAACACTCGAAATACTAGTTAAAGAAAACAGCTGGATTCAGAATGGAACCATCACGAAAACACCAATTTTATTAATATTGGAATCGGCTTTCGTTTATGGAATTATTCGTAAAAGGTGTTAGAAATATAATTTACAGCAACAAGTCTTTAAAAACCAACCCAATTTCACTGAGAATTCATTTAACCCGGAAAGTGTTTTCAACTTTATTTGTTTTATATTCTGTTCATTACTGATCAATAAGGAACAATTCTAAAATAACGTATACACAAATTTAAGACCAACTTTTCATAGGTCAGGATCAAAGACAGCTGTGTCCAGTCCAAGATTGAACTCGTGACTTTCAGGTGATGGAATGGGGTCTAACACTCAACGAGTGTTTAAAATTCTTAAATGGAAACTTTGACACTTTTAGTCCACCGATAACATGATTGTTGTCTAATAGATTATCGAAAACTAGCTAAAGTACTCGATATTCGCACGGGTGAAAAATGGCTGACAGTTGTACTGATACATAATAAGTTATAACACCTGTTAAGTAATATTGGGAAAGGATAAGGAATAACGTATTAAAATTCCACCTTTTTCGGCAATACTAATTTCGCTCCAGCAGTTTATCTGTAAAAATGTACTTTCTTTCTTCTTCCCGAACTGTCAAAATGTGTCGTAAACAGATGTTGACATTAGAAAATGTAAACATTAAAACCTAGGACGTTCACGGGGCGTAGCCCGAGGGGATTTTAAGGAAATGAATATGCCTATGAGTTGCATAAGTTTAAGATCTACCTTTGTGTAAAATTTCAAACCGGTTGGTTCAGTATTTTTCGCGTTTAGTTTCCACAAAAAACATACAGCAACCTCTTCTTTTTAATATTATAGATTTTACTGTACCTGGTAGTTTAATTTTAAGGGATGAAAGTTCGTTTCGTTTTGAAACAAACCAAGCAGCGTCGGATGTTCTTCAGAGAGTTATATTGAAACCTTTCTAAAATAACTAAACTACATTCGAGTTACTTTAAGTAACGCAAAGTTTTGTCCGGTAAATCCAAACATGGTTTTTAAGAAATAATACGAAAATATGTTAAACTAGCTGACCCGGCGAACCTCGTAACGCCTGACAGTAAATACATGTTAACTTTAAGATTGGCCATGTTCTGAAGTCGAATACCATTACGGCTTCATTGTGAAAGGTTATATATTCTGGGTCGCGGCATAGTGAATAACAATACTGAAACGACTAGACATATTAATAACATTAATAACAAATAAATCTGAGTGGATTAATTCACAATTTTCAAATCCAATCCAAACCCAAAGCAAACCTAACTGTAATACGGCTTTTATAGGAAAGATATACAACAGCTGATTATTATAATGAACGTAATAATATAAACATTGTAATTGGTTTTTTGGCCATCATACAAACACGTGACTTTTAATCAGACAGAAAAAAATAAAAATTCATAATCCCCCATAACCGTAAACTATTAACGTGGCGAATAAAGCTGTTCACTTTGTACAGCACATATTTAATTCATAGTTTTACATTAATGAATGATTCAGATGGCATTGGATAGTAAAGCATATTGCTAATAGAAAGTAAACCAATCAGCTGTAGCTAAGAAATCAAATGTTTTCATTGTAGAAAATTTGTAAACAATCTTACTCTCCATAAGGTTAACATTAGAAATTTAAAACGTCATAAAATGGAAACTTATGGGGTTTTCGAAAATATTTTTTCACTAAAACCTTTCCGGAAAGATATAGAGTAACCTAAAATTTCATGGCGATCGGATGAGTAGTTTGGCAACGCATAAAGGACATACATACATACAATTTTATATATAGAGATATTACATCTTACAGAGTAGAACATTAGGTGTATCCCTAATTGATAGTTTTAAGCATTGCTTTTACTAGTACAGTATCAAAGAATACTATAAGACTGGGACGGTGGCGACGTCCTGTAATCCAGCTACTTGGAGGTCACGAATAGTGGATTGTTGTGAGAGATGGTCGGTGGATGTGGTGTTCTCTTGTGTGGATTAACGTCAGCACTATTGAATACTACGTTAATCCACAAAGACCATCCTCATAATTAGGTCAATTCGTAATTCAGAGGCCGTGGTTCGGATTCCACGTTAAACTGTAGGTCCATTAGTTGCCATCGGCTGTTGGGCTATTAATTAACAGTCATGTCTAAGGAACATGTCAGCCTTAGTCAGTAACAAGACTACAAGATCACGCCACAATCATCCTACACTCATTTCTCATTCATACTTGGCTTAAAATACCTACCTGCGTAGGTCGCCATTTCAGTTAAAGTATTAAGTAAAGTACATAACTGACTGAGGGAGTGAAACTAATTTTTTTTAAATTTTTGTTTCCACAAATTTTGAATATTTATCAGACGTAAACAGAAACTTTTGGTAGTAGACGGAAGGAAGCCACGAAACATAATCGATCTAGCGTTATCGTAATGGGCTGTGTTGCAACAAAGTCATTGCTTATCTCAGATGCAGGCCTATTCATATTTTATTGTGGTAGTTATGGTAGGCCGTTAGCTATAACTCAACTTTTTCAATAAATTCCCGTTGTTATCAGCTGATGAAGAGAGTCTGACCCAAGGTCGGTGCAGCTATCTCACTGATAAACGAGTGCATTTTTACATTCGATGCACATTTTTATTTCCGCTTGTCTTATCTGTCGAGGTCGTCCTGTTGCTAGGCACTATACGAGTAGCTAGTGGAAAATCACACGAGTAGCAGCGAAACTCAGTTTGAAATATAATCACTTATTAAAGAAATTTACGTATTTGTAGAAAAGTAAAATCTTTTAATCGTATTTTGATGAAGAAACACTTAACCTTTTACCATATTTCTAGTCTTGTGTTTTACTTAATCTCTACAATATTAGTATTATAAAAAACAATAAAACAGTTCAATAATATTACAAAAGTAACTAACAGTAAGCCAGTCCTTTGTACTGGTTGTATGATTCAGTTTAAAGAAGAAAGATCATCATACCAAAATGTAAACCTGAAATCCTAAACAAATCAATACAAATAAAATAAATCAATACCCAGCTTTATTATTTAGCATTACTTTACAATTATTTAGATTAGAACATTTATACCATTATTATAATTAGTTATACGTTAAAATAACTTTTTAATATACTGTAGTATGATTTCGAAATGAGTTTTTTAATCAATGACCAAATATAAACTAACTAATATTGATTCGACAGCTGTTTGTTTTTATTTCTATTAAATCTTAAACTCCAAAGACAGCTGATAATTAACAGTAGGTTATTCATTGAAAACTGAATCAAAATGCGAGTAATATCGCGTAAAAGTGGGGTTTTAAATGCTCGTTATTTACTTTTTAAGGGACGGCGGGAGATTTCAAGCATTTTGCAAACCTTCTCCGGAATGTAGAGAAAACATGAAATAAGTTTCATTGTAATCAGTTCTCCCGTTTTTTCGGAGAAGACGGCGTAAAATGCCTCCTGGAGCGTCACAGACAAACAGATAAAAATTTAGATAAGACCGGTTTCGGCTCTCTAACGCACGAAAAGTAAAAATAACTAAAAAATGAATAATTCTGAGCAATGTACAGACAAAACTCTAATTTTATTTACGTAGATTATTCAGAACTGAATCTTCCCTACGTTCAAGCTTTATGAGGGGAAACAATAAAACTAATTAGTTTCAAAATATTCATTCACACCCATCCGTGGGATCCTAGTCGTGGCTCAGCGACGCTTGCAAATCCTACCAAACCAACATTTTCCCGCGAGAGAAAGTTGAACACTTTCACTAAGGAAAGTGTCCTGGCCGCTCCACTTGCCCGAGTGGACCTTGTAGCTGCCAGCTCCGTTGTCCATCGGTTTACTTAACCAGACACGTCACACGCTATCGTAATACAGGTGTTGAAATGGGGAATTCGTTCAATAAATCCGGCCCAGGACGACCTAAATAATTGTTTTTAATATTTCACTTTCATTTAAAAAATCTAACCGTACGTTTGCATATTTTAGTCCACTAGATATGTTATAAAATGTTTTACTTGCATTGACCTCATTAATAAACGTTCAAATTAAATCAAATCATTTATTTGGACATTAGATTTATATACAATATCATGCATTGTCAATATTTAACATAATAAAACTAAACATATGACATGGGAACCTTTAATGAGCATAGTGCCCTTTAAAACACCTCAGAGATTTAAGAATTCCGAGACAGAGTAAATGGTACAAGAAACCCCTTTAAGTGTCTTTTAAATAAGGAAAGAGAGCCTTGGGATTTTTCAAGGTTCACAATTACCATTACCATTAGAAATGGCAACCTACCCAGGTAGGTATTTTAAGCCAAGTATGAATGAGAAATGATTGTGGGATGATTGTGGCGCGATCTTGTAGTCTTGTTACTGACATGTTCCTTAGACAGGACTGTTAATTAATAGCTCAACAGCCGATGGCAACTAAGGGACCTACAGTTTAACGTGGAATCCGAACCACGGCCTCTGAATTATGAACTGGTCTAATTATGAAGATGGTATTTGCGGATTAACGTAGTATTCAATAGTGCGGACGTTAATCCACACAAGAGAACACTACACCCACCGACCATCGCACATAACTATCCACAATTCGTGACCTCCAAGTAGCTGGATTACAGGACGTCGCCACCGTCCCAGTCAATTGATTAACAAATAGTTAGAAAACATGCTGTATATGCATTTGATCTGATTTAAATCCCATATTGGAGTAGAATGATCAAGGGAAAATAAAACACAACATTAAAGAACGTATAAAATGTAATCACAATATATCTACAATGATTCAAAAAATGGTTCAGTCGGAATAAACGGAGTTCAGTCCTCGTGAAGAGGTCACTGCGAAATCGATCTCCTTCGGGGATAGCAGGATACCTCTAGAGCATCAGCTGTCCTGAGTCATGACACTGACCACGTGTTCACCCCGCATCAGCACCTGTGGCAGGAACCTCTCGCACTCCTCAGTTTTGCCTGTGTGACTCCTCACGACCACCTTGACCGTGGGAACCTCCACGTCGTCTCCTGGACCTGAAAAGTAGTGACATTGTTAAGCCAACGTTCGGTTAAGAGTCTGCATCAGTGGTAGCCATCTTGGATTTTAGTCCCGTAAGAGCAATGTTAAATTCTGGCGGAACATACCTTCACTTTGGCGTCTGTAGTGGCGTTAATTATCAAAGTATCGATGTAAAACTTTGGAAGTACATTGATGAGATGTGGCTCAAGGGCATGACCTTTTAATATGTTCAAAAATTTAACTTGATATAAAAACAAAAATCCAGGAATATTTTACAAAATAAATCATTGTTATTTTTTTATTGAGAGCGAAAATAAGAAGTTCTGTAAGGTGGTGCCCTGGAGGACTGTAATACCTTTAATTTGACACCTCTTCCGTTAATTTATGACAATAGGTCAAGGAGATATAGGCGCCAGAATTTAACATTGCTCTTACGGGACTAAAATCCAAGATGGCTACCACTGATGCAGACTCTTTAAGAGTTTAGCCCAAACTGATTGATAAATAAAATCCGTCTGGATCTTAAGTTACATCTGGCGATTCGAAAATGTGTTGATAAAGATTTCGGTGGAAGCTCAATGGAAGGATTTACTCTGTCTTAATATTTTATTTGGGCCCTGAATGATGTTCGTTCTAAATCACCGGTATATAGAACTTGAGCCAACCTGTGGCAAATGTAAGCCGAAAATCACCTCAAATTTCCCATGGTTCTCCCAGCTCCTTGAGCCAACAACTGAGCAGCTACGAATTCAGTAGCGTATTGACATGGATATGTCTTAGCTCTGGGGGGGTGTTGGTGATTTTTAAGATGGAAAACATGTAACAGGTTTCCATAGAAACTACTAGAACTATTGTATTGATTTTTAATATAAAATAATAAGAACAGCTGTTTAGATAAACTGAGACAATTCCCTGTAGACATATCCATGATCTAACCTATTTCTCACAGGGAAGTAAATACAATAATTTTTTGGTCTAGAAATCTATCACTGTAAGGTGAATAACGCGTATTTCCATTCCGTTCAATTTACTAAAATGTAAAACAATTCCGTGGCTATGTACAAAGAATTACTTTAAAAAAGTGAATGTTACCTAATCTTGATAATTCTATATAATTGTCAATAAACATTCTCGGATTAAAAAGATGGACGATTTAAGAAGAAACATATGTAAGTTCGTTATATCGTACACTCAAAAATACAAAATATTGTGACAACTTCATGTCCTTATTTAACATTAATATTATGACTGCTTTGGACTAACTGGCCCATCGAAACTAATTCAAAGCTATAAAGTAGTTTAAAAGAGTGTTAACCGCTTTGGACTGTTATTGAACCCACGTTGAGAAGAGTTAATATTATTTGTTATTTATTATAACATTGAATATGGTCAAACTAAAAACTGAAAAACTAAATTCAATGGCTGGAGGACAGAATGGATTTCAAAGAGTTGGGAAAACCCTTTTAACAATGTAAGACCACTCATCCCCAGATTGAAATTAATATTATTACGATAAATTTTGCAAATACGTAAGATTTAGTGGATACATGTGGACACTGGATAGATAAAAATGAATTTATTCTCGATGAATCGACATGCGTTATTTGTTTTTGACATTGAACTGCACAACTGACCATATTAAACCAACAATAGGTCGAAGGAGGAAGCTAGTATTATGATCAGCACCGACATGCATTGTCCACATCTAATGAACAATGACTGGAGAAAATGGCTAATTACAGAACGATATTAACAAACAGGTTGGAAGACAATGCGATCGCACAGGTGTGAAACTATGCACTAGCGTCTTGCACGGTTGGTAGTACTGGTATAAAAATATGCATTAGCGTCTAGCACAGTTGGTAGGACTGGTGTAAAACAAAGCGTCTTACACAGTTGGTAGTACTGGTATAAAACTATGCACTAGCGTCTTACACAGTTGGTAGTACTGGTGTAAAACTATAAACTAGCGTCTTACACAGTTGGTAGTACTGGTATAAAACTATTAACTAGTATCTTACACAGTTGGTAGTACTGGTATAAAACTATGCACTAGCGTCTTACACAGTTGGTAGTACTGGTATAAAACTATGCACTAGCGTCTTACACAGTTGGTAGTACTCGTGTTAAACTATAAACTAGCGTCTTACACAGTTGGTAGTACTCGTGTTAAACTATAAACTAGCGTCTTACACAGTTGGTAGTACTCGTGTTAAACTCGCTGTGTATACTGGTATAAAACATATCTTACACAGTAGAAGTAAAATATCATAGTATTTAATTTGTATGAAAAAAATAGTTTTAGATTTTTGTTTAAAATAAATGTACGAATATTTTAAACCTAACAAAATATACAGATTGATTTCTTTTCTGAAAAAATGTTCGCCATTGAATATATAATTAACGGTTTAAAGAGTTTATACTTAAAAATATACAACTACTGTATTTGCAGACACAAAAATATGATACAGGAATTTCAGGAAAAAATTAATAATTTACATTATCTAGCTTGACGATCTAAAATTTGAAAGTTGGCTAGGGGTCCGTCAGACCCAACTAGACTGATATTCTTTCTAGGAGGGAAGCCATGATCCAGAAACATGTGATGTACAGGTTGTCGTCACCAAAACCAAAATAAAATGACAGAATGATCTTAATTCCATAAATTAGTCTAGATTCTTATGAAAATATTCTTTGTACAATCTGAAATTTACGTCCATATATTTTTTTAGCGACAGATTATTCGCACTATGACGTTGCCGTCGAAGAATAAAACAAAAGAAAGTAGATTCTGGAACAGTGTTGGTGAATGCTTTCTAGCCACGCTTCCCCTTCCCTTCCGTGATGTCGACCTCCATAGTTAAGGTCGACACAAGGCGACGCGGAGCCTGCGGCTGTGGTGGGGTCTGTCTATCGTGCGAGTGGTTGGCAAAGGTTAGTTATAATGACAGACGCCAGGGAACTGGATTCAAAAGTCACACGCATAATAGCTTCGTTTCGACACTTTTATAAAACTGATGTCTTTTAGTGAATCTTATAAATTGTGGTTTCCCGCAGACTAAAAAAATGGAGTGCCACAAGGTTGTCCTTTCGTCCTTAGTTTGTTGAAAAAATTTCAAAGCAGCAGATTCCAATAAAAGACTTTTTTTCACAACGAAAAGAATGAGAAATAAATCAGCCAATTAGACTAAATAGCTATGAAATTTTCATGAGACTGTAACGGATTGTAGGTAGTTTAAAAAAACTCACTGACAAACTGAACGGTTGCACAGTGGCTGCCAGACGAATACATTTCTTCAACAATGGCAAGTTGCGCATCGTCTGACAAAGACGAGACAGACAGCCGAGTTTAAAGTTCATTGTTTGAAATTTATTATTTGCGATGAACCATTTAACTATTTACACAATTATTTAGGAGTATTTCGTCACAGAATTAAGATGTTTAAAAAACTGTTCATTATCAATGTTGTATACCATATTTTGAGACTAATGTGGGTAGCATGATAATGCTTTTAGTAGCGCTGTTAAAGACGAAGACTGAAAAATCTTTATTTTGGAAACGAGTCTAAAGACATAAATGACTGGGACGGTGGCGACGTCCTGTAATCCAGCTACTTGAAAGTCACAAATTGTGGATAGTTGTGAGCGATGGTCGGTGGATGTAGTGTTCTCTTGTGTGGATTAACGTCCGCACTATTGAATACTACGTTAATCCACAAAGACCATCCTCATAATTAGACCAATTCGTAATTCAGAGGCCGTGGTTCGGATTCCACGTTAAACTGTAGGTCCATTAGTTGCCATCGGCTGTTGGGCTATGAATTAACAGTCCTGTCTAAGGAACATGTCAGCCTTAGTCAGTAACAAGACTACAAGATCGCGCCACAATCATCCTACATTCATTCCTCATTCATACTTGGCTTAAAATTCCTACCTGGGTAGGTCGCCATTTCAGTTAAAAGTATAAAGTATAAGTATAATGAGCTTACGTAAACCATTGTACCTTTTAGGTTTGTATGTAACCACATAATTTGTAGGATTGAACCTGCTTCACTTTACTGAACAATGTTTATTTTCCACATTATCAGTAATAACCCTTCTATTGAGTTTATGAAAGCACCACAAATGAATCAAATCTACAGTTTTATAGTACAGTAGGTTCAGATAGTCAAAGAACTGTTCACCGCCTGGTCCTAATCCGAGGAAGGAGACGACAGCAACTCCACAACTCCACCACAGTGGAGTGGTTATGGTCGGCCAAGGCTCTCTCGATATAGCCGACAGACCTTGGTGGCGTGATTTAAGTTCTGTTTTGTGTAAGTTTTGTCGTGGCTCCGTCCCAACGGGATAAATCATTCGACCTCGACGACGGACAAGGCTCACGCTTCGGAGCTCCAGGATGTGTAGAGCAACACTGCATTCGGTCAAACCTAACCTCGCGATTATGATGTATTCCAGGAATGTGTCTTGGGTCAATCAAGTTTTATGGGAAATAAATTAGGTAAATTATGGTCGTCTTTGTTACAATAATTGTTACTTCTTCAAGGCGATCTGAAAATATGTTCTATCTCCATCCATCTCTTCGTTCCGTTGTTAAGAGTCTGCACCAGTGGTAGCCATCTTGAATTTTAGTCCCGTAAGAGCAATGTTAAATTCTGGCGGAACATACCTTCACTTTGGCGTCTGTAGTGGCGTTAATTATCAAAGTATCAATGTAAAACTTTGGAAGTACATTGATGAGATGTGGCTCAAGGGCATGATCTTTTAATATGTTCAAAAATTTAACTTCATATAAAAACAAAAATCCAGGAATATTTTACAAAATAAATCATTATTATTTTTTATTGAGAGCGAAAATAAGAAGTTCTGTAAGGTGGTGCCCTGGAGGACTGTAATACCTTTAATTTGACACCTCTTCCGTTAATTTATGACAATAGGTCAAGGAGATATAAGCGCCAGAATTTAACATTGTTCTTACGGGACTAAAATCTAAGATGGCTACCTAAACAGCATGGTAAATTTTCGTTATTAGTGTTGGCTAACCTGCAGATGTGTTTTTATTATTTTCAATTATTTTGGTTATTACCTCGGTTCTTAGTTTTCATACATTTTGAAAACAATATCCTGTTTTCCAACATGACCTTACGCCTTGTAAGGCAGTTCATTAATAAGGTATTTTATGCTTGGAGTGGCCTGAAAACTCACCAGAGCTGAATCCCATAGAAAATGTCTGGGTAATTTGCAAGAAAAGATTGAGGTATAAGGAGAAAAGAACAAAAGAGAAAATGATTTCGTCACTTATTCAAGTTTGGTTGCGAGACCCTGTACAAGAATAATGTGCAAAACGTCAGTAGACTCAATGCCAAAAAACTTGAAATGCTTATTCAAGCAAAAGGAGGTGGAACTAAATACTAAATTGTATATTTTTGCCAGAAACAATGTAATTAAGCTAATAAATGTATACTTTCAACTGGATTTCATGTTGTTCAGATTAATTTGCACATGATTGTAATAAGAAAAAGCATTTTAAATTCTATTACTTTCGGCGTTGTGAGGTTGGATCTTGAAAGCCTTGTGAAGCTTTAATTTTATCGTATGGTTGAAATCCTTTGTTCGTATGATTTGTTTACAAAGTTTCAAAAAAGTCATTTCACAATAATTTAGAACTGACTGAAATATCTCCTATTGGTTAATTTTAGCGTACGGGAAACTTCGGGAAACCCGTGGATGTACATAATTCCATTTAGCAACACCAGGAAAACATGTATAGTTTGGAAACGAAAAGCGAAAGTATAAATATGCGAGTGGAGTAGTCAGTCATATCATCAATAGCTGTGTCAAAGCAGAGTTATGGTTCAAGGACATTGAAAATCTTCTTGCATGTCATTTCAACGCACAATTTAAAGAAACACGTAGATATAGTGGTTGTAATGTTTCCAGCATCTACGGTGCGTTTCTTGGTGGACCAATTAAAGAAGTGCAAACCTTTTTGGAACTTCCATTATTTACCCGCTTGTCACCTTTTCCGGTACACTATAATGCAAATAATACCAATAATATAATCCAATTCCGTTGAAGGGATAAAAATTAGGATTGAAAATACGTTGGGTATAAAATAAAGTTTTGCCAATGTTCCTTTTATTTTTACTGCCACTCCTTATATAGAGATAATATTGTTTTCGTCAACATTTTCGAATTTGAGTTGGAGTGGATATATCGATTTTGAAGCTGCCTGAATCCAAAAAGTGGTGTTTCTATTTGTCTGTCTGTCTGTGTACAAACCCCAAGACCATACTGATGGTCCGATCATTATAAAAGTAGGTACACGAGTGCACTTCAGTTATATGTCCAGACCATTTTGACTTTTAAGGACAGTTTACCCCCAAAAACCCTCAAAGTATGTGAAAAATACAAGTTTCTCTAAAATTTTTATTTATAAATTTCGTAACAAGGTCCCAAATAATATGAGACCACCCGTATGTATTATTATATTAAAAAAAATAAAATTTAAAAATTTTAAAATTAAAAAAAAAAATAATAATTCCTATTGTATTACCATTTAAAAACTATCTTAAAATACTAAAACAAATTTTTATTTCTATACTTGAATATTAAAAATCCAATTATTTTAAAAATAGGATTAAAAATTACTTACTTTTAGTAATAAGTTTAAAGTAAAACTTTAAACTATAAATTAAATTGAATTTTTTATTCTAAAATGTGGATGTATTTTATTATTGAATAACTTTGTTCAGAAATTGAGTTTTTTTATAAGTAAGTTTTTTAATTAAGATAAATATTGAACAATATTGCATCATAACATTATTTGTCCTCTTTCCTATTTTCTTTGTTTTTGTTCATTAAAACCCATTATTGTCATTTTGTCTATATTAATAAAATTAGAGTTTCGTCTGTACATTACTTTGGATTGTGATATTGTTTTATACCCCAGGAAAGCCGTAATGGATCTTATCTCAATACTGTATATGTCTTTCACTATCTATGTGTTTCTGCTGGACGAGGCCCCTTCGTGACTCACAGTAAAACGAGACATCCCGCTATGAGGAAACTTATTTCCATTCAATTCCTTTTGGAGAACGTTTTGTTTACTTTAAACTATCAAAAGGATAGAAATCATTAACGCATCTTACACGTTTTATACCAACCCAACAGTACTAATACTGGGATGGTGGCGACGTCCTGTAATCCAGCTACTTGGAGGTCACGAATTGTGGATAGTTGTGAGAGATGGTCGGTGGTTGTAGTGTTCTCTTGTGTGGATTAACGTCCGCACTATTGAATACTACGTTAATCCACAAAGACCATACTCTAATTAGACCAATTCGTAATTCAGAGGCCGTGGTTCGGATTCCACGTTAAACTGTAGGTCCATTAGTTGCCATCGGCTGTTGGGCTATTAATTAACAGTCCTGTCTAAGGAACACGTCAGCCTAAGTCAGTAACAAGACTACAAGATCGCGCCACAATCATCCTACATTCATTCCTCATTCATACTTGGCTTAAAATACCTATCTGGGTAGGTCGCCATTTCAGTTAAAAAGTATAAAGTATAATAATGGATCTGAGTTAGTAATATATTTTCTAACCGTTCATCTTGATTACTATTCCAAAATGACTACCGAAATCTATGGTAATGAATTAATTGTGTCGTCAAAATTGAATTACTTGTCTTCAAACAAGTAGTTTTTACACATCTTCTATATAAATAAAATTAGAGTTTTGTCTGTAAATTGCTCAGAATTATTCATTTTTAGTTATTTTTACTTTTCGTGCGTTAGAGAAGCTGAAACCGGTCTTATCTCAGTTTTTGTTTGTTTTTCTGTTTGTCTGTGACGCTCCAGGAGGCATTTTACGCGCCGTCTTCTCCGAAAAAACTGGAGAACTGATTACAGTGAAAATTGTTTCATACATTCTATACATTCCAGAGAAGGTTTATAAATGCTTGAAATCGTCCACCGCCCCTTGAAAAGTGAATAACGAGCATTTAAAAACCCACTTTTACGCGATTTAATTTGCATTTTGATTCAGTTTTCAATGAATAACCTACTGGTAATAATCAGCTGTCTTTGTAGTTTGAAGATTTATTAGAAATAAAAACAAACAGCTGTCAAATCAATATTAGTTAGTTTATATTGGTCATTGATTTTAAACCGATTTCGAAATCATACTATATTAAAAAGTTATTTTAACTTATAACTATTTATAATAATGGTATAAAAATGTTCTAATCTATTTAATTGTAAAGTATTGCTAAATAATAAAGTTTGGTATTCATTTATTTTCTTTGTATTCATTCATCTTTCTTCTTCAAACTGAATCCTACAACCCGTACAAAGGACGGGCTTACTGCTAGTCGTAAAATAAAATTACTTAAAACGTGTCAGCAAAACGGTTTCCCAACCAGCCGGACTAACTTGCCATCTGGAAGTGTGATTACTGCGATAAACAACGTGACAAATCGAACAGCTGATGTCCCACTGTGACAATGCACGCATCGACAATGTGCATCGACCTTCGCCCGGCCTTGGTCACATGCGGTGACGTCAGCTGCATTTCCGCGACTCGCCGCTGCGCCAGCTCTGACCCTGCACTCACACTCGCACTTGGTCACAATGGTTCTACGCTAACAATACAATAATAAAATTGTATAAAAAGGTTATACAATTATAATACTCCCGTCGCAGCAGACCTGCGTACTCAGCGAATTTCCAAATTAATAATATGACAATAATAGTAAAAGTATGTGACAAGATTGATCAGTCAATACCTGTTAAATTAGAGTATTTGCCTATTCTCCGTAACATTAACATGGGAAAGAGTATGCAGGTTTGCTGCTTTGAGGAACAGTAAAAGTAGGCATTTTTGCCATAAACTATTTTTATTCAGACCATATACCAAGTTTTATCATTATCTGGACACAGATAAAGGAGTTTGTCTATTCTCCATAAGATTAACATGGGAAGGAGTATGCAGGTTTGCTGCTGAGAGAAACACATGAACTATGAGTTTTTAGTATAAACGTATGGATCCAAACCACATGAAGCTAAATACAAAGTTTCATCCAAAATTGTTGATTAGTAAGGGAAATATTAATTTTTCCTTATAGTCCATAAGATTAGCATTGGAGCCCCTAAATAAAATGTACTGTGTTTAGATTTTTTATATCTCAGTAACCGTTGGAGATAGAGAAAATCTTCAAGTAACTAAATTGTGTAGTTTTTTGAGCTGATTCAAATGGTAAAAGGTACAACAAAAAAATTTTAAAAATTACATGGAAAAAACTAAAACATTTTTATATATGAATACCGATACGTTTACGAATCGTACAATGTAAATACACGTTACCAAAGTACAGCTCAACTGCATTTGCCGTTTCCTCCTCGGCTCCCAAGATTCAATGTGTTAAAGGTATGAAGATCCCGTGTAAGGTTTCTTTTCTCTTAGTTAACTTCTTGTAAAAGAACCTTATGCGATGACCAGAAAAACTACAAAGAATGAATATTGTGTTAAAACAGGTGTTCTGTCTCTCAAATTAAGATGAATGTATCATATTACAAAAGTAGTTCTCTGATAACTGAAAACATTAACAGTAAAACTCGCATACAAGGTTCTCTTCATCTCAGTTGGGAAGAATGTGCAATCTTCAATGAGACAAAGCGATGGAACGCCACTACTGTACTTGACATTTATGCCCGGCCTTCAGACGCATTTGCAACGTCGGGCATTATCCGCTGGCTGCATTGCATATTCTACTTACTTACTGTGCCCTGGAAATATGTAACAGATTGGGAATGACTGTGTTCCTAAATTAGCATAAAGAAGATTTTTAGGAATGGATAATCTAGAAAATATCGATCCAACAATACATTTAACCCTCCAGGTGCTAACATGTCACTGTGAGATGTCAGCGAGTTGCAATTGTATCGAAGTCAACAATTACCGTCACGGTGCTGCCATCTCCGAGCTAATACATATAACTACTCGTGTAGTTCCCTATTCTGACGTTTGAGTTCGTTATTTTGCCGATAGAGTATGCG
The DNA here is from genome assembly GCA_023375725.1 of Nephotettix cincticeps. Lineage (NCBI taxonomy): Eukaryota > Metazoa > Arthropoda > Insecta > Hemiptera > Cicadellidae > Nephotettix > Nephotettix cincticeps. The sequence continues at coordinate 63,443,521 of CM041788.1, forward strand.
TTTATAGCCAAATAAGTGCTTTCTCAGACGGTGGTCCTTTGTAGTGTAGTGGTTAGACTGTTGTGCTGACGAGTACAACAGTTGAAGCCATTCGGAGGAACGAGGGTTCGAATCCCGACCATTAGCAATCCCAGTTCGGCTTGCAAATGTGTGGTATAGTGGAGTGGAGGGCCCACATTAAATAAACGGTGAACGGCTTGAGCTTAAGCATGCTTATTAAACATGACCGGCTTAAACAAACGCTGAGTTTACCGTCTTACCAACCGTACACAGTATATGGACTACAACTCGAGATCACCCAGTAGGCTGCACTGCTAGCAAATACTCTCAAAGGTCTCAGGACGAAATGCCACAGTTAATGTACTTTAATTTTACATATCGTCCATCATTTTAGCGATTTTCCCATAGGGAAGAAGCTATTACCGTAGGTCTCATGGTAAGACTTAAGCCCGGGACCATGTTATTTTTTCATCTTGGGTGCCCAGAGTCCAAAAACAATAGTCGATAAATTTTATATATACATATATACATATGTATATATATGTGTCTGTGAACACGATAACTCTCGTAAAAATGGTCCGATCGAGACCAAATTTTGTGGAGTCGTGTATTCCTACATGTGCTCGGACGAGTTCGTAATCCAGACATATCAGTCAATGGGAACGGGTAGTTTAGGGGGGTTTTGTACAAAAAAATTTGGTTTTTGCGTTTTTCATATGTAATTTTACCGTTGGAATCAGCTAAAAAACTATGTTAAACTTATGGAGGATAAGAAAAAATTAATATCTATATTTTTGGATGAAACTTGATATTTAGCTTCTTGTGGTTCGGATCCATATCTTTATGCTAAAAAATCATAGTTTATGAGTTCCTCACAAGAGTAAATCTGCATACTCTTTCCCATGTTAGTCTTACAGAGAATAGGCAAATAATTCTGTTGTTTATCGACAGACATTGATAAAACTTGTCATATATTATTATTATCATATTATTGCTTTGGGAATTCGCTGAGTACGCAGGTCTGCTGCGACGGGGGTATTTCACTCGTACTTACCTAAAGAAATGCCCACAAGAGTGGGTCTTAATTCCATGAATGTTTTAGATACTGTAGTACGAAAGAGTGACAAAATGAGAAATAAGTTACTTGTAGAAATATCAAAGGTACAACTTGTCAAAACGTGTTGCGCACCAAGACACTCCGGCCACAAGATACTTCCTAGAGGCTGCCACTCGCCCTTGAAACTGTGACCTCGGCTGTGGCGAGGTCTCGCGACTGACCTCGACGAGAACTATTGTCGCTATATTTAATGTAATCAGTGCAGTATATTACTCGACGTACAACAAACAGCTGCTTGATAACGTATGATTCACGCGGAGATGGGCTTCAAGGCGAGTTGCTACTCGACGTCGTCGCGTCAAAAACGTTCTGTGTTGCCGCGTTTATGCTTCCTATGAAGGTGTGTCGTTTAGTATTAAGAGTCTGCATCAGTGGTAGCCATCTTGGATTTTAGTCCCGTAAGAGCAATGTTAAATTCTGGAACATACCTTCACTTTGGCGTCTGTAGTGGCGTTAATTATCAAAGTATCAATGTAAAACTTTGGAAGTACATTGATGAGATGTGGCTCAAGGGCATTACCTTTTAATATGTTCAACAAAAATCCAGGAATATTTTACAAAATAAATCATTATTTTATTTTAGAGCGAAAATAAGAAGTTCTGTAAGGTGGTGCCCTGGAGGACTGTAATACCTTTAATTTGACACCTCTTCCGTTAATTTATGACAATAGGTCAAGGAGATATAGGCGCCAGAATTTAACATTGCTCTTACGGGACTAAAATCCAAGATGGCTACCACTGATGCAGACTCTTATATTTTTTATGTAACACACAAGCTTACTTGACTATGAATGACTAGACGCTTTGCGACGATGATTGTGACAGAAAATGAAGCAATATTATTTGGTCTATTCCTGGGCAAAATCTCCCTCCTCTCTACGAAAATACATTGCTAAGATACGAAAATCGAGCGAAAGCATGTTTTTGAATGCATTATTATGTTAATAAACGGGATTTGATAGAGGATAGAAAATTGTCCTCATACTAACATGTCCCATTTCAAATGCTGAGCTAGGCCTGTAGTTTAAAATAAATATCTGTATATATAAAATTCAAAGCCCTCACTCACTCACACATCTCTAATTCTCCCACTTCCCGATTACCTAGGAGGCTGAAATTTGGTATACTGGTTCTTTAGGCATAAAATAGGAAAGTCTAATAGTTTTTGTGACGATTTTCCCATAAATCTCTACCCTATACGCCTTCAAAGTTCCCATGTTAACCTTATGGGGAATTAATGTTGTTTAGGATTCCAACACATTGATTTATTTGAACCAAACCATTGATTTATTTGAACCATTGAGCAAGCCAAAGAATTTAGTTGGTTAAAGCTGTATTGCAGTTGGTACGAAGTTCGCCGGGTCAGCTAGTTAATATACAATTTTAACACTTTTTCGACAATTACAACAGAATATTTTAAAACATTTGAACTATAATATTAGAACGTCATATGTCAGTGTGAGTACGATTTTCTATCACCTATCAAATAATTTTCAATGCGAATTTCTAATACAATTAGTGCGTTCTAGCACAGAATTTTCCGAAACCTTGTTTTACACTAGCGCGGATAGGGAATACCAGCTCCTTATATAAGACATAGCTACGTAGTTGAAAGAATCTAATGTGTATTTCAATTTTGGTATGAGGACGATGTTTTAACGGTTTACGTGGCTTTGTCCCAAGGAATCTTCCTCTGTGGGAGAAGAAGTACAAATTAACCGTGAACCAATTTTTTTTCGCAATAGTGTATTACCCAAAAGTAGCTTATTCGTGTCTGAATTCCCAAAGCTTTGTTTTTCTGATCAATTTTCGGATTAATGCCAGATCGGTAAAATCAAAGTCGTGATACGCCTTGACAAATGGATACATATTTAATACCAATAATTCACCCACATACATTTCCACCTGGTAAACTTCATGAACGTCTGTTAAACCTGACGTCGACCTGTAACTAGGGATCTCAATCCCGGACCTAAGTTTAAATCCCGGGATTTCGGGATCGAATATATCCGATCCCGGGATTACCGTTTTTATAAATCTAGGATGTTTTGTTTGGTGAGCACACGCCTAAAAGAATGTTTTATTAAAGTTGTAAATTATCAACAGTTTTATCTTATAAAATCGTAAAATCTGTTAGCTTTCGGAATTTTAAACAGATCATGAATGGTCACAAATCTCTCCCGATTCGAACAGCTGTTTGCTAAACAATAGCCCGATAGCAACTAAAAATGTTGATCTTTTATTGGACATCGTGAAGCAAAAAAAATCAAAATAAAGCCACCTGTGCGGCCGTGGGATACCTCGTTCGTGGGAATTATCTGCAACGGAAGAAGTTCGGAGCGATAAGAAAACTACTCAGTGCTGTCTGTATCAGTATCCAAAAATAAATTGTCATTGTTGAATTGCGCTTCGGTTTTAAGGAAAAATTAAACTTTAAGAAAGATAAGTTTAAAGGGACATAATAAAGAAATGAAAACTATTGTTTGTATTATTATTATTATTTATTAATATTATATTCAAACATTAATGGCGACATTTAAAATGTTTACACAAATCTGTGTTTGTAAAGACGAATTTGCAGTTAGTTCGAACATTAAAATCACGAAAAAATTATAAAATTAAGATTTTTTTACAATCCCGGGATTTATAGGTACCCAAAAGCGACCGGGATCCCGGGATTGAAAACCCTACGTGTAACCTTCTGTTCCACGCGTCTGTTAGGCGACTCCGCGCCACCGCCTGGCAGTGTCGGCCTTGGTGTCAAGTTTGGTCTGTGCGTGTGCGTGCGCGTGCGCGGGCCGACCGATGTGGAATGAATCAACCAGTTGACCTTGACACACTCCGATGACCTTGCATCAGCTGACTTGACACTGGCCGTACCCTCGCTCTTCGCACCTAACTGCTCACATCCTTCCTACTGTTGTGGATGGTCGGTTCCTGTACATGCACATAGACGCAAACCTCTAAGGTGGAAAAACAGTTTGTTTATCTTTTAACCTTCCTGAATACCATATTGAATTGAATTTTCCATAGTTAAAATACAAAACAATAATGAAACAAAATACGTCTGTGGAAAAATTACCCTAAGGAAACCCCAGCCACGGCTCTTTGACTATTCTGAGACGGGGAAAGCGGCGTTTGTTTCGAGGAATACTGTTTTAGAATGTACAGTCTTATGTTTGCAATACATAGCAAACAGGAATTAAGAGTCTACATCAGTGGTAGCCATCTTGAATTTTAGTCCCGTAAGAGCAATGTTAAATTCTGGCGCCTATATCTCCTTGACCTATTGTCATAAATTAACGGAAGAGGTGTCAAATTAAAGGTATTACAGTCCTCCAGGGCACCATCTTACAGAACTTCTTATTTTCGCTCTCAATAAAAAACAAATAATAGTTTTTTATTTCGTAAAATATTTTGTTTTTTCCTGTATTTTCGTTTTTATATCAAGTTAATTTTTTTAACATGTTAAAAGGTCATACCGTTGAGCCACATCTCATCAATTTACTTCCAAAGTTTTACATTGATACTTTGATAATTAACGCCACTACAGACGCCAAATTGAAGGTATGTTCCAGAATTTAACATTGCTCTTACGGGACTAAAATTTAAGATGGCTACCACTGATGCAGACTCTTAATAAAGGAAAGAAAATTGTACTCAAGCTGGAAGCCTAACAACCACGTTTTTGTCAATAACAATTGAACATTTTAAAATGTTTTTTCTTTATTAAAAGATTGTGACATGCTACTATAAGTACAATTTTCTATCTTCTACCAAATCCTGTTGACTGTACATTGCTATTACAATTAATGCGGTCTGAAAAGGAATTATTCAAAATTTTGTTTCAAGCCGGCGCAGAAAAACTTACAAAACCCACCGGCGTAATGAAAAAAACATTGCTAGGCAGTGAGAGCGAGCGTTGCAAAGGTTTTGAATAATTATGTTTAGTAACGAATTTATTTTGGTAATTATTGCGAAGTAAACGTGATTTCAATGGGTATATGAAGCTCCCTAGTGGATTAATATTTAGTTTCAGCCCCATAAGAACAATGTTCATTTTGTGACAGTATTACTAGATACATATTTGTCGTCAAAAAATGGTTGATGTGTCAAATTAAAGGTACAACATTTGTCTAGTGAATTACGTCATTTTATTTAACGGAAAAATATAATTACCATACAATTATATGCGATAATTAACGAGCAATTCTCTTTTTTATAATGGGGAAAAAATTAATTGACACCTCAACATGAGCTGATCCCCTAAGAGACGCCGATTCAACCAATTTCGTGGGTATTTTAGAAGTGACTAGCAGTAAGCCCGTCCTTTGTACGGGTTGTAGGATTGAGTTAAATGAAGAAAGATAATCATACCAAAATGTAAACCTGAAATCCTAAACAAATCAATACAAAGAAAATAAATTCATACCCAGCTTTATTATTTAGCATTACTTTACAATTAAATAGATTAGAACATTTATACAATTATTATTATTAGTTATACGTTAAAATAACTTTTTAATATAGTATGATTTCGAATTGGGTTTAAAATAAATGACCAATATAAACTAACTAATATTGATTTGACAGCTGATTGTTTTTATTTCTATTAAATCTTCAAACTACAAAGACAGCTGATTATTATCAGTAGGTTATTCATTGAAAACTGAATCAAAATGCGAGTAATATCGCGTAAAAGTGGGTTTTTAAATGCTCGTTATTTACTTTTCAAGAGGCGGCGGGCGATTTCAAGCATTTATAAACCTTCTCTGGAATGTAGAGAATACATGAAATAAGTTTCATTGTAATCAGTTCTCCCGTTTTTTTCGGAGAAGACGGCGTAAAATGCCTCCTGGAGCGTCACAGACAAAAATTGAGATAAGACCGGTTTCGGCTTCTCTAACGCACGAAAAGTAAAAATAACTAAAAAATGAATAATTCTGAGCAATGTACAGACAAAACTCTAATTTTATTTATATAGTTTATGAGATAAGGGTGTTTTTAGATAGTGGTAGCCTCTTTTACTTACATACCTTGCCCTCCCACAGTCGTATCAAGCTGAGACACGAGTGAGCAGACGCGGTACTGATAAAACCCGATTGGTGAATCCGTCACGCTACCAACTAGGTCATCGACCACGACCAGCTGATTCATTTGCCAGGGTCATAATTAATAGCCCAATGAACAGATGCAGCGCGACGTTGTGTGCGTCGCACGCGTTGCGTCACGCGAGAAGTTACACGGAAGCGTGGATCGCGTGCTCGCGCGACGTCACCTCCCCCGCGACGGAGAAACCGCGGTGGAAACGCGCGCGAACCGCTAATTAGCCTTGAGATTTTCCGGCGGTAAACAGCGAAAGTGTTCTTTCCTTTCACTTTCCACGGTAATGACACGCCGGAACACCGCTTCCACGGGGAAACGCAGCTGCATCCCGTCGCAGTTCCGCAAATCGTCTGCAGCCGCGATCAGCTGTTACAGCGATTACGAATTTACTAGCTGGCTGATTGTTGGAATCTGTGACTTTCTAGACGGACCACGTGACTTTCTCTTATGTAGATGAAACTCTCGATTATTTCGCCCCTCTGAATATGTATTTGGAACTACTTGAGCTGTGGAGCGGAATTCCTTGCGAACCTAAAACTGGGACCGCAGGCTGGAGATAAACAAGTATCTATATAACATTGAAGATTGAATGATGAACTTCTATCATGGTCCCGGGTTTAACTGTGGCCATGGGGTCATGTGAATAGCTCACTTTTCCATAAGGTATTCCCTAACAACCGCTGTGACGTTAATTTATACCAAGAAACCTTGTACTTGGTGTCATTAGAAAGGGATTTATAATATCAAGTGATTACTGTATCTGGTGAAAATTTTAATTTTTTTGAATTTTCAGTGGAATCCTGAGAAACTTTCGCTAAAAACATCTACACAAAAAATATTATTGACAAATTCCAAATAAGTGTTTTAACATTTTAATCACATAATGGTACAAATAATTATAATAAATATATAGGATACTGATTTCAATCTAACACGATGTGTCTTACTTTTGAAATTCGTGGTTGAGGAGAGGTAAATATCTCAGTTATTGCTCTTACGGGACTAAACATTTTAGATGGTGGAGGTACTGCAGTCTCTTATAATTAGAATTTTAGAATTTTAGGTGTCGGATTTTGGATATTTAGAACACTCGAATCTAAGTTGGCTTGGCACGCCTTTCTGCTGAATATTGTACAAGACAGGTAGGACAAAATCCGTCAACGTAATTCTCAGAGCACCAATCCATAACACTATTCAACACTTTCTTCTTGTAACTAATTTCGATCCATGAACTATTAAAACCCGGTCGGAGAGCAGAATAGAGTTTTTTCTGTAGTAAAATTCAACAGCACAAATTACGTAAGACAAAAGCTTACGTCAAGAAACTCGTGGACATGAGTAAAGTTGAATGGCATAACGCGTTACAACGATTCGTATTTAATACGCTGTCAAAGATTGTACAATCGTTTCGTTAAATTGGTTCACAACCGCTGCAATTACCACACGTGTTACGTGTAACTGAACGTCCCTGTGAGGAAAACGGATTTGTTATGAACTTTTATCTCTCCCATTACTTCAACACGTTACACAATGCGTGAAAGATAACATTAGCTTTAACGATACAATTAAATTTATATAGTTATTTTAGAGTTAATGGCAGTGTAGGGAAAGTGCGTGTGAAATTCCATACCATTATAAACTAAAATAACGTAACACAGAATCAAAATGTGCAATAATAAGTCACAGTTAAAAAATGTAAACTGTTTAGACACTCGCATAACCTAAAAAACAAATGTAAATAAATTTAAAAAAATAAACAAATGCACGTGTTTCAATATTTCGTGTATATCTTTAACTAACTAATCGTAAAGCAATCAGCTGTTGAAAAGAAAATATTTATAATGTAAACAAAGATCTGCTTCCATAGTATATGGGATCCTTTTTGGGCTTCTAGGGAGAAACCGAATTGAGCTACAACAAAATTTATGATCCATTAACCTTCTCCATGAATTTTTTTTAAGTCTACCAATTTTCATAGCTAACCGTCCAACGGTGTTCTAGTGTATAAACTTCAAACATGCAAACATACATACATACAAGCATCCTCCTTTATAGATATAGATTAAAAATGATTGTAGAGCAATCTGCCCAATTCCATGATGAATTTTTTTGTTTGCCCGCATTAGCCCAAACAATTTCATGGTGAGTAATTGACATATATGTATATTTCATATACTATATGAACAATTTTAACACCTAAAACCGTACCCTAAGACGTAACCAAACTAAGAGTCACATGAATTAAAATAATTTAATTGTACTGCATACCGAAATATGGCACTATGGACAGCATTGCTGTCAGTCAACCCTTAATACTGGCGATGGATGATTTCTGGCCCGCAAGGGTGAAATTTTATTCTCGTAGCTGATGTAATTAAGTCACAATGACAATGCTGCTCCACTTGTGAAACAAGTGTTTGTAGTTTTTGCATTCCTTTGAGGGTGAAAGTTGCTCTGGGGTGCTTCACGACCCACGCGCCATTCATTGATAGCATTTCGTGACGGCAGTTAGTTTTACAGTAACCTAATTATGATGGACAAGTAAATTTATTTTTTAGTGTTTTATATTAGTTATAAGTATAATTAATGGAAAAAGAAACGAAGCCAAAATTAGGCAATATCTTTTCAACGAAGTGAGTAAAAGTGACGACATTTGTGGAGTAGATTAATCAATTCCAGGGTGGGTCGTCGAATTACTAATAATTATCTTATTGGATTTGAGACCAAAAAACTTGTTTTAAAAATATTCAAATTGAATGGTTCACTAAGTTTGTTACGAAAATAAAGAAAAAACGTATATATTTAAGGCGTTTATTTTTTCCGTATAAAAATTGGATATTTTCGTGAATTTTAGTTATAAATACTTTTTGAGCCCAAAGAATGAGCCGTAAAATCTCCTACATTTTGGGCAAACATTTTCAAAGGTTGAAGGAAAAAATTTAAAATTATTAAACTCTGTACAAAGCTTATGAAATTGCTGTGTAACAGTTAAATACATAACATACTTTGAGAAAATTAAGGGAATTATGAAAGAATGAGTTTGATAGTTTAGTTGTTTTGACATATGTAAAGGGGATCAACTTGACCCCCGCGCCAGCGTTTTACAAAAATCCGAGTTTGGAAGAAACGGCACCTTCAACCGCAGAGGGGTGGAAATGAGAGTCCTGTCTCTCAGAAGACAATCCAAAACTAACAAAATACGATTGTGGAACAGTACAGAGAACACAACAGAGATCGGTACGATACAAGCGATCTTTGGCTGAACCGCGTGGGCCCGTGTTATCGGTGATAAGAGATGGGTTCGACCAATGACTCATCGCTAAACAGGTTGCATAACGTGACCCGTTGGATAACCACCAAGGGGTCAGATAACACCGCTAGGTGGCGTTCACAACAATACCAGGTCAACACATCGAGAGTCAATATCGATACAATGATATTATCGCAAACAAAATATCGATGTCTTACTAACCTTAAAAATATATTGTTTACTCGAATGTACTGTGCTGAGCTAGTTTTCATCTTTTAGAGTACAAGCTAGTTGAAATTGTAAAAAGTCAGTTTAGCCTACGTACTGTAATAATACTTTAGTAATAATAGTATTCAATAGTGCGGACGTTAATCCACAGAAGAGAACACCACACCCACCGACCATCGCTCATAATTATCCACAATTCGTGACCTCCAAATAGCCGGATTACAGGATGTTGCCACCATCCCAGTCAAATCCGCAAAGACATCCTTATAATTAGACCAGTTCGTAATTCAGAGGCAGTGGTTCGGATTTCACTTTAAACTATAGGTCCCTTAGATATGGCACTGACTGTTGGGCTTTTAATTAACAGTCCTGTCTAAGGAACATGTCAGCCTTAGTCGGTAACAAGACTACAAGATCGAGCCAAAATCATCCTACACTTATTTCTCATTCATACTTTGCTTGAAACACCTACCTTGAGATACGATCGCCATTTAAATAATCTAATCCATCTAATCTAATCATGTCAAAACAAACCACAAATAAAGAAACCTTATTGGTTGGTAGTACACACAAAAACATGACAGCTGTTACACACGGCTGTTAAACAAGTTGTACAAATTGAAAATGAATATCTCATGTGCGAAATAACACATGCATAAACTGAACTATTTGGTTCTGTGGTCTTCTTGTGATTCGCGGGCAGGCATAAAGATAACTTATAAAACTCACAACAATAGTATGTTAAATAAATTCATTACGAGATGAATATCACATACATAAGAAATTCGGAATCAAAGACAAAACAATTTATAGTTCAGATTACAATTCATCAAACTGATGTGTTCTGCAACATGACAAGTAACAATAAACCGGTTTCCTCTTGCTTTTGAGGCCAGCGCATTAAGGTGACCTCATATAGTTCATAAAACAGAACTGCTTTAAAGGGGTTATAAAATATTTAACATAATTATTATTCGATATATGAATTACGGTATTCATAAAGTCTTACAATAACCCCTCATAAATATAAAATAGTGGAATTATCGAATTAAGAATATTTATATTCATTTATATAGATTATATCGGAATATAGATAACTGGTGATTGGTCAGTTAAATTTGCTTATTTATAATGTCTCCAGGTTTAACTCTTGTTTTAATTCTTATAATAGCTGGAATATTCTTTGTTTCAGGTACGGATCCAATAGTTAAGAACAGTATAACACTCAAGGTGAGTACGTATGGTTTAGTGATTAGCTTTAAAAGATTAAAGATTGTATAAAAACTGCTAACACACGCACGCGGCTCTGTACGTAGCTATACTGTATGTGTTGTGGTAGGAAATAGTAATCTTTTTCCGACTCAACAAATCGTGACATTTCATTATTATTATTATTAAAATATCAATTTTTACTTTCTCCCTTTAAACATAGTATATGGAGAAAGTATTGTTTTCGTCAAAATTTTCGATTTTGAGTTGAGAGTGGATATATCCGTTTTGGGGTCCTCTGAATCCAAAAAAGAGGTTTTTGACGTGATGTCTGTCCGTCCCTGTGTCTGTCTGTGTGTGTGTCTGGATGTGTACAGAGACACAGCCTATCCCGTTGGTCCGATTTAGATGAAATTTGGTATGTATGTGTATATTCACCGTATCTCTAGGTGTTTTTTACATTTTTAATAAATTTTTATTTTTAAGGGCAGTTTACCCCTAAAAACCCTTAAAACGTGTAAAATCCAAATTTCTTAAAAACGGCTCTAACGATTTTGATTAAAATTTGATAGTTTATAGTGCATCGAGTAGTAAATAATGTGACACCCCACGCATGTCTGAAAAAATGACGGTTCAAAAGTTATGGGCTTTTAAATGTAAAAAAATCAAATGTTTAAATTTTCAGCGAAAACAATAAAAGTAAAGTATAACTTGACTGGTACCATTGAAACCAGCTTTAAAACGGAACAAATTAGTATTTTGAATTATTTATCTACGACTAACGGTTCCAGAGAAAAGTTAAATTTACTGTCCATGATAAACGCAGTACGTTGTTTGAAAGCGCCCAATGTTATTCTTATGTAGAATATTAAAAAACCAATTTCTTCCTTATTTTCTAACCGTTTTCCACGAAACCTGGTATGAAGCGTAAGGTCAAATCACCCAACAGAACCAATTTAAAAAACCTTTGTATTACCGGGGGGGGATGTTTCCCCCATACAATTCGAACAATTAATTTAACTTTCTCCCTCTTGTTTTTATTTTCAGAAATGGGATGATTATTTTTGAAACAATAAATTATTAAATGGTACTTAGATAAATTTAGAAGAATATGTTAGTTTTCTACAGATTTATTTTTTAAATAGACTTAATGGAGAAAGTATGTGTCAGTCCACTGATACCGTTTATTTTAAATCAGAAAACGTTAAATGTTTTGAACAAAAATATATCAAGTTCCGTCGTAAAGAGTGGTCCCAAAAAGCATCCCTCTAACCGTAGACCCTGTTCCTGTGTCCTCTGTAGATTCAATATCGGAGGTTTCAAGGGCGCCTATCGCAAGCGGAAGTGACATTATGCAACTGAGAGAATGCAGCTGTTTATCAGCTGTGATAACGTTTATTGCCCGGTGCAGGCTGGCGTAGCAGCAGAGCACCGCGACACCTGGCGGCGGCGTTGCGAATTACTCACGCAGACTGCTTATACCTGACCACCTGCGAACGTACGTCAGAATGTTGAGTGGGATGAAAACGCTAGAGCAACTCAAGGATGTTCCAGCGTTTAGCTTTAAGAATATTCATTAGTGGCGGAATATTTCTTTTTAACCCCACAAGAACAATAATTATTTTAATTTCGTGACGTAATTTTTGGCCACGAGCTAGTCGTTAAAAGGTGGTTGAGGTGTTATATTAAAATTTTTATGGCCACTACTACAAATTTAACACCTCAACCACCTTCTCACGACTATTGAGTCGCCGGTAATGCTGTTAAAAAAATAAAAAAATTAACCTTGTTCTTGTGGAACAAACATCCAATGATGCGACACTGATGAAGATTCATTAAGATTGCAGTATTGTAGGCTAATGTGTTCACGTCGATTTAAAGAGTCCAAATACCAATAGGAAGGAAAAGACATGGGCAGATATGCTATGGTTCAGTATATGTCATTTTACTCTGTAACGACAATGAAAAATGTCTTCATCAGAGCCGCTATATTGGAATTTAATTTCGTTAAAACGATGTTAAACCTCGGCCCACATTGCGTCTCTTTTAATACGTATAAAATAGTGTGTAAACTAAATTAATAAGTTATATAGAGAAATAATATTTAAGTGTTTTTTTTCACAATTTTACGAAATACAAAAAAAAAAAATTTTTCTTAAATAAGAGCTTCAATATGACATGTATCCAAATATTCAGGCTAATAACGGACATCTGGTACAAGACTTCATTAAACGATCTTAACATTCCTTCGGAGGTGTATGTACATTATGTTTTATTATGTAATAAGTAAAAGAGACCAGAATGAACAATATATTCAGTGATAAATGTCTAATTTTCTTGTTATAAGATGTAACTGCACTGTCAAGTCTGTTTCGACGACTCTTCGCTACGGAGGTGTACCTGGTGTACAGTGTACAGTGTTCGTGGAGAGTGGACGTGGATGTAACGGCGAGAGGAGGATCTGTGCTTCTTCGACGAATCCGCTACGGAGGTGTACCTGGTGTACAGTGTACAGTGTTCGTGGAGAGTGGACGTGGATGTAACGGCGAGAAGGGTCTGTGCTTCTTCGATGACATCTTCGCTACGGAGGTGTACCTGGTGTACAGTGTACAGTGTTCGTGGAGAGTGGACGTGGATGTAACGGCGAGAAGGGTCTGTGCTTCTTCGACGACATCTTCTCTACGGAGGTGTACCTGGTGTACAGTGTACAGTGTTCGTGGAGAGTGGACGTGGATGTAACGGCGAGAGGAGGGTCTGTGCTTCTTCGACGACATCTCCGCTACGGAGGTGTACCTGGTGTACAGTGTACAGTGTTCGTGGAGAGTGGACGTGGATGTAACGGCGAGAGGAGGGTCTGTGCTTCTTCGACGACATCTTCTCTACGGAGGTGTACCTGATGTACAGTCTACAGTGTTCGTGGAGAGTGGACGTGGATGTAACGGCGAGAAGGGTCTGTGCTTCTTCGATGACATCTTCGCTACGGAGGTGTACCTGGTGTACAGTGTACAGTGTTCGTGGAGAGTGGACGTGGATGTAACGGCGAGAGGAGGGTCTGTGCTTCTTCGACGACATCTCCGGTACGGAGGTGTACCTGGTGTACAGTGTACAGTGTTCGTGGAGAGTGGACGTGGATGTAACGGCGAGAGGAGGGTCTGTGCTTCTTCGACGACATCTCCGCTACGGAGGTGTACCTGGTGTACAGTGTACAGTGTTCGTGGAGAGTGGACGTGGATGTAACGGCGAGAGGAGGGTCTGTGCTTCTTCGACGACATCTCCACTACGGAGGTGTACCTGGTGTACAGTGTACAGTGTTCGTGGAGAGTGGACGTGGATGTAACGGCGAGAGGAGGGTCTGTGCTTCTTCGACGACATATTCGCTACGGAGGTGTACCTGGTGTACAGTGTACAGTGTTCGTGGAGAGTGGACGTGGATGTAACGGAGAGAGGAGGGTCTGTGCTTCTTCGACGACATCTTCTCTACGGAGGTGTACCTGGTGTACAGTGTACAGTGTTCGTGGAGAGTGGACGTGGATGTAACGGAGAGAGGAGGGTCTGTGCTTCTTCGACGACATCTCCGCTACGGAGGTGTACCTGGTGTACAGTGTACAGTGTTCGTGGAGAGTGGACGTGGATGTAACGGCGAGAGGAGGGTCTGTGCTTCTTCGACGACATCTTCGCTACGGAGGTGTACCTGGTGTACAGTGTTCGTGGAGAGTGGACGTGGATGTAACGGCGAGAGGAGGGTCTGTGCTTCTTCGACGACATCTTCGCTACGGAGGTGTACCTGGTGTACAGTGTACAGTGTTCGTGGAGAGTGGACGTGGATGTAACGGAGAGAAGAGGATCTGTGCTTCTTCGACGACATCTCCGCTACGGAGGTGTACCTGGTGTACAGTGTACAGTGTTCGTGGAGAGTGGACGTGGATGTAACGGCGAGAGGAGGGTCTGTGCTTCTTCGACGACATCTCCGCTACGGAGGTGTACCTGGTGTACAGTGTACAGTGTTCGTGGAGAGTGGACGTGGATGTAACGGCGAGAGGAGGGTCTGTGCTTCTTCGACGACATCTCCGCTACGGAGGTGTACCTGGTGTACAGTGTACAGTGTTCGTGGAGAGTGGACGTGGATGTAACGGCGAGAGGAGGGTCTGTGCTTCTTCGACGACATCTCCGCTACGGAGGTGTACCTGGTGTACAGTGTACAGTGTTCGTGGAGAGTGGACGTGGATGTAACGGAGAGAGGAGGGTCTGTGCTTCTTCGACGACATCTTCGCTACGGAGGTGTACCTGGTGTACAGTGTACAGTGTTCGTGGAGAGTGGACGTGGATGTAACGGCGAGAGGAGGGTCTGTGCTTCTTCGACGACATCTTCGCTACGGAGGTGTACCTGGTGTACAGTGTACAGTGTTCGTGGAGAGTGGACGTGGATGTAACGGCGAGAGGAGGGTCTGTGCTTCTTCGACGACATCTCCGCTACGGAGGTGTACCTGGTGTACAGTGTACAGTGTTCGTGGAGAGTGGACGTGGATGTAACGGCGAGAGGAGGGTCTGTGCTTCTTCGACGACATCTCCGCTACGGAGGTGTACCTGGTGTACAGTGTACAGTGTTCGTGGAGAGTGGACGTGGATGTAACGGAGAGAGGAGGGTCTGTGCTTCTTCGACGACATCTCCACTACGGAGGTGTACCTGGTGTACAGTGTACAGTGTTCGTGGAGAGTGGACGTGGATGTAACGGAGAGAGGAGGGTCTGTGCTTCTTCGACGACATCTTCGCTACGGAGGTGTACCTGGTGTACAGTGTACAGTGTTCGTGGAGAGTGGACGTGGATGTAACGGAGAGAGGAGGGTCTGTGCTTCTTCGACGACATCTCCGCTACGGAGGTGTACCTGGTGTACAGTGTTCGTGGAGAGTGGACGTGGATGTAACGGAGAGAGGAGGGTCTGTGCTTCTTCGACGACATCTCCACTACGGAGGTGTACCTGGTGTACAGTGTACAGTGTTCGTGGAGAGTGGACGTGGATGTAACGGCGAGAGGAGGGTCTGTGCTTCTTCGACGACATCTCCGCTACGGAGGTGTACCTGGTGTACAGTGTACAGTGTTCGTGGAGAGTGGACGTGGATGTAACGGCGAGAGGAGGGTCTGTGCTTCTTCGACGACATCTTCGCTACGGAGGTGTACCTGGTGTACAGTGTACAGTGTTCGTGGAGAGTGGACGTGGATGTAACGGAGAGAGGAGGGTCTGTGCTTCTTCGACGACATCTCCGCTACGGAGGTGTACCTGGTGTACAGTGTACAGTGTTCGTGGAGAGTGGACGTGGATGTAACGGCGAGAGGAGGGTCTGTGCTTCTTCGACGACATCTCCGCTACGGAGGTGTACCTGGTGTACAGTGTTCGTGGAGAGTGGACGTGGATGTAACGGAGAGAGGAGGGTCTGTGCTTCTTCGACGACATCTCCGCTACGGAGGTGTACCTGGTGTACAGTGTACAGTGTTCGTGGAGAGTGGACGTGGATGTAACGGCGAGAGGAGGGAACACTTTCACCGCCAGTTCCTGGGTCGCTGACCTTGCTGAAGTTACGCAACGAATCAGCGACGCTGCTGCAGCCAATTGTGTAACAACACTGTTGGGATCGCCGGACGAAATGAGCGGTCCCCCCGTCATATCAGGACTTTCATCGTGCGCAGTGTGGTAACGGCTGATGGACAATAGAGGATAGTTATAGAAAGGCTGACTGTGGTAGACACCCCTGCCGAGGTGAGGAGGATGGGAAAGAAAAAATGATAAGCATCGACAGGCTGACTACGGTAGCTCAACAGTCGATGAAAGGAGGATGGAAAAGGAAAAATGAGAGGTATAGAAAGGCTAATCTTGAAAACCCACTTTGAGTCCATGTGAGGAGGATGCGACACAAAACGGGAAGTAGGAGGAATTAGGAGTGATTAGGAGAAAGATAAACCCATAAACTAACTACAATATTGGGTAGAAAAGATACGATATAGTTCAGGACCAACGCACTTACCATGTGGGTCAAACGCGTCTGGTTCATATCTAGTATATGCGACTTTAGTCAAATCAAAGACACCTCTGATCGCCCACACGTGGCATTTCCGGTTAAAAAATGTTTGCAATGTACACTTACTACAGCAACAGTTGTCACTAGCAAAAATAACAGACGAAACATCTGTGAAGGGATTGTTAGGAGGGACAAAAGGAAACGAAACAGTTGTAAGGGACGGTGGAAATACTCGCCTAGAGCAGGAGTCTTGTGGTGCTTCTTGCGCGTCCACACCTCGGTGACGTCCTGCAGCGCTAGGTTGAAGTGTTTGTCAAAGGCTACCAGATAGCCGAGGCAGTAGCCTCGTATACCGGCCATGTTTCGAGTCATCACCTGGCGGCACAAAATATTACCCTTATTGTCGCACCAAAGAATTAACTTTTACATTGTTAAAAATTCTGCTCACATTTGAATCTGATTTAACAATTTTCTATGATATTAAATATAGTGGGAAACAAATATTTATTTTTCAATTATTTACCTCTGAAAACGGAAACAGAATGTACATTTTTTAACAGTTCACAGGTAATTCTAAAGTAATACAGCAAGTACAGTAAACAAATAATGTATTATGGAGAGGGGGCAAGAAAGATTAGAACTGCATAAGTAGTTTGACAATAGCAAAATAGCTTAGTTGTCTAAACAAAACACGAGATACATGATGGTTAAAATCGAATTTTGGAGTCTAAATCTCATACTTCAGCTTGAAGACTTGTTTACAACTTTCGTTTTAGTAGGTTTCACAAAAAAGTTATAACCAGATGTCACTTTCTGATGGCAATGGTGTGCATCTAAAACGGTCGACAACCCTACTTAATCTCTGTGTAGTAGGCTGTGTTATCAACTTCCAAACTCATACACAAATCTGCGACATTTCTTGTTATGTCCTACCTTGACTCTGATCCTCTGGTCCATGCACTTCTGCAGGAGCGCCAAAGGACCTTTGACATTTTTCATCCTCGTCAACACTGTCCTGGCTACACGCTTCGCTCGGCCAGCCACTGGTTCTGAAACAACGACGTTCAAACTGGATTCATCCTTTCATCCTAGCGTACTTCAACTACATCATGTATCAAACTTTCTTGTAAATTAGCAAATAATATATACTTGAATTATTCCATTTTTGATCGTTACACAGGCCAGTTTTGTTTTGACACTGAGTGTACTTTTGGATCTATTGTAACTCTAGTAATAAAAATGTTTTATAGGTTTTAGTGATAGTATTGGAAAATGTTTTATAAACTTTATGGATTTGCCTCGACAATAAAATACCGAAGATGTAAATTCGATATGTCCAACAACCCTGGAGAGGATTTTTGTCAATATAAGATTATCAGTTAATCCTATAACGGAAGATTAATCTTAGGTTATACAGTACAATTAAAATTTAACCAAGCCGCGACGAGTACTATTAGTCTTCATACATAAACAGATGTTTCACACAGTCAAGCCTCCAGCGCTGGTCACTTGTTTCACACTTAAGAGTCTGCATCAGTGGTAGCCATCTTGGATTTTAGTCCCGGAAGAGCAATGTTAAATTCTGGCGCCTATATCTCCTTGACCTATTGTCATAAATTAACGGAAGAGGTGTCAAATTAAAGGTATTACAGTCCTCCAGGGCACCACCTTACAGAACTTCTTATTTCGCTCTCAATAAACAAAATAATTAGGATTTATTTTGTAAAATATTCCTGGATTTTTGTTTTTATATCAAGTTAAATTTTTGAACATATTGAAAAGGTCATGCCCTTGAGCCACATCTC
The DNA here is from genome assembly GCA_023375725.1 of Nephotettix cincticeps. Taxonomy (NCBI): domain Eukaryota; kingdom Metazoa; phylum Arthropoda; class Insecta; order Hemiptera; family Cicadellidae; genus Nephotettix; species Nephotettix cincticeps. The sequence goes on from CM041788.1 coordinate 63,462,249, forward strand.
ATCAATGTACTTCCAAAGTTTTACATTGATACTTTGATAATTAACGCCACTACACACGCCAAAGTGAAGGTATGTTCCGCCAGAATTTAACATTGCCCTTACGGGACTAAAAAGATGCCTACGACTGATGTAGACGCTTAACAATAAGTAATTTCTGTGATTAATATTACTGTAATGTAGAAGACACAACGTTTCAACGATTGCTAAATACACCTGCGTTCCCAAACACACATGACGAACATCAGTTTCCAAATCCGTGTACGGAAGTAGGAATGGAGTCTAGAGGGGTGCCTAGACTCGATGTAGAGTACACACCAGTACTGTACCGGCACAAGACACTGAGGTGGTGCCAAGCCGACTGCCAACCAGCGGTCACCCACCTCGCACCTGTTGAACTGTTATGTTTGTTTTTTCAACCGTTTGCCAATAATCCACACCGCATCATGACTTTTTTACAACCGACACATGTTCCACGATGACATCACTAAACATGTAAGGAGCTATTTTGAACATGCCACGTGCTTATTTTATTTATACTCTTCACAAATGATCTTCCTGGCTGTATTTCTAACTCGAAAATCAGCTTATTTGCCGATGATACCACACTCGTTGTAGATGCTAATAACAGTTCAAGCCTGGAAATCAAAAGTTTAATTGAGGGTAACGCTGTGGTTCAGTGGGCAAATCAAAACAAATTAGTTTTAAATCAAAGTAAAACGAAAATTGTAGAATTGAAAATAAGCCAAGCAGGAGCTTCTGAACGCATTGATTACTTAATTGGGGACGAACACATTGAGCCAACTTCAGTCGTTAAGTTCTTGGGCGTCCAAATTGACAGTGGTCGAAAATTTCATGCTCATATTGATTTTGTCTGTCAAAAGCTCTCTTCCGGAATTTTCGTTTTAAAAACACTTTCTAAATTTTTAGACACACATGTGTTGCTCACAACGTACTATGGCATCATTTATCCTTTCTTGAACTATGCCGTTGCTGTTTGGGGGCAAGAGTCTCAAAGAACAAAATTTGTCTTTAAATTGCAAAAAAAGCCATCCGAGTAATTTTCAGAAAACCACGCAGGTACTCTTGCAAGTCACTTTTCAAAACCAATAAAATTTTAACTTTTTCTTCAATTTATATATTAAATACAATAACCCTTTTTCTTACCAAACATTACAAATTTTATTCACAATTAGCTTCAAATTATAATTTAAGAAAAACTTTTAATGCAAGAGTACCTAAACATAAAACCAGTTTTTTTTCAAAATCATTTTTCTTACAGTGGAGTTTCACTTTTTAATGCTCTTCCAAACTCCATAAAGGCAAAGGCAAGCTGCCCCAAAATTTTTGAAAATATGGTTAAAAACTTTTTAATTGAAAAATGTTTTTATAATGTTAAGGATTTTATTGGTTATAATGACAAATAGTTATTTTCCTAGTTCATTATTATACATAGTTTATTATGACTACTTACTAATTATTTTATTGACACTATTATGCAGTTCTTGTTAACAACTGTCAAAATAAAGCAATTTGAATCTGAATCTGAATCTTACCTTGGCCTATTAGAACCACCTTGATGTCGTTGATCAAAAGGTTTACTAAAATGAGTCAAATGGTCAGAGGTAAATGTTGCTCATAAGGGTAGTCGGATAGATTTATTTAGCGTTTTGTGTACATAAACGCTAGTGACATTTTTTACCATTTCGATCCCAACCCCTTGGGTTTGGAAATATCAGTCTTGTCACTTCAAAAACGTCAACCTGTTGTTAAATAGGTAATTAATTATGATCCCAATTAATGACAACTGGGTCCGGAATCTAACCGGCGTCCTTGGACCAATACGAGGTGCTCAGCTACCCAGCTCTTGGATTTTACTTACAGCCAGCCCTACTCAAATCTCCGACTGGTTTGCACTAGTTAAGATCAAGATACATTCAAAGAAGCTGTAGCAACAAAAGTTCTTTGACTATCCAGTGTGACGGGCTTGCCTACCTGGGGAGCTTGAATGACTTCCGGCTGAGACTGAACACCCAGTCTGACCAAAATTCTCAAGGTGTGGTATATCTCCTGAATGTCACCTAGGTCGGGTACCATGGAGGAAGGATGCTTGTCTAGGGCGAGTACTCTCAAATGAAACGTTTAAGGCTCCCCGGGGTAGACCCCTTTCTTGTTAGTTATGTTTGAGTATGAATCTTCCCAGGGTCTTGCAAGGCCACAGTCTTGATCTGAATCGATTTGGATGTTCTTTTTATTTCTATGAAAATTAGGTGGACTGACCATGTCTTTTAAATATTCTTCAAGAAGACTTGCCAAGCCTGCTCTTACTGGGGCCTTCTAAACACCCAGTATTTAACATCTAACATACTTCTATTGTGGTAATACTGTTAAGTTTAACTATTTTTAGCTTTCTTTAAAAATCCACAGAGCAAAGCCAGCACGGCGTTGTTTACACGGAGTAATGTAATGTGTGGTTGTGAAACGGCGGGTAACAAAGCAGTCTGCGACGGATGTACACGTCGGAGACGGGGATGTCTGCCGCGGTGTCGCAACAGCATAACAGCACTTGCTCTGTTCCATTGTTGTCGTCGTGTGTAACACGCGTGAAATGTCATTCGCGCGCCTGTTTGGAGGCTAGTATCTGTGCTGGCAATAACAAAAACGTGAAAAAGCTTTCAATAACTCCGCCATATTGGATTATTAATCCCGTAAGAGCAATGTTAAAAACTTAAACAAACAGTTTTGTTTGTACGTTGCTCAGAACTATTCATTTTTAGTTATTTTTACTTTTCGTGCGTTAGAGAGGACGAAACCGGTCTTATCTCAATTTTTGTCTGTGACGCTCCAGAAGGCATTTTATGCCGTCTTCTCCGAGAAAACGGGAGAACTGATAACAATGAAACTAATTTCATGTATTCTCTACATTCCAGAGAAGGTGTTTCAATGCTTGAAATCGTCCGCCGCCTCTTGGGAAGTAAATAACGAGCATTTAAAAACCCGATTTTACGCGATATTACTCGCATTTTGATTCAGTTTTCAATGAATAACCTACTGGTAATAATCAGCTGTCTTTGTAGTTTAATGATTTAATAGAAGAAAAACAGCTGTCAAATCAATTTTAGTTAGTTTATATTGGGCATTGATTTTAAACCTATCTAGAAATCATACTATATTAAAAAGTTATTCTAACACACAACTAATTTTAATACAGTAATGGTATAAATGTTCTAATCTATGTAATTGAAAAGAAATACTAAATATAAAGCTAGGTATTGATTTTTTTTACTGATTCGTTATGATTTCAGGTTTACATTTTGGTATGATAACCTACAACCCGTACAAAGGACGGGCTTACTGCTAGTGTCAAAATAAAAAACCGTCAGTAATCATACAAGATATAACCAAAGTTAACATCTGATCTCACATACACAGTTACAACAAAATGTTCATTTTTGCTCAAACATTTTTCTCCTATGAATGTGTCACGGTTGTTTCGGTATAAAAGTAATTGAGTGCGGTATTTGACAAACGCCTGAAGTGGAATGCTCACGTTACCCATATAAACAATAAGCTCCAGGGGTTCATTTTCACCATTTCTTCGCTCGGTAGAATACTTGCCCCAGACTTGTTGCGAACTGTCTATGCGTGTATTCAATCACTTATACAATACGGCAACCTCGCTTGGGGCGGTTGCTACCTGTACATTCTAGTCACTCACTCAAAAATCAATTACCAAGGCAGCTTTACAGAAAAAAACTACATTATCCATCAAATTTGCTGATTGAAGGATGTAGATTCTTTAACCTTTCCCAACTTTATCTACGAAGATTGATTAATTATATTTTTAAACATAAAGATAACCTATTTATCTCCATCGCTAATTAATCCTCTTAATGAGACACTCAATTACAAAATTTCTTAACAATAAATCAAAATGTCATTAGAAAAAAAAAATTTGTAATACTACTGTTTGATATTCACCAACTATTAAAATTGTGATTTTATGTTATTTTTATAAAATAACTATTATTGACCAAATGTTTAAACATTATGATAGATTCTTAATTTTTCCACTTTATTTGATAATACACAAAATACTAATTAAAAACATTATTTATTAATATAATTATTTACTTCGTCAAATATTGGGATTAATCCACCCAGATTGATTAAAACGTCCTCATTACACAATTAACTTCGTTTTTACAAAATTTCTGTCTGAATTTACTAATCCGTGTACTTCAATCAAAAGGGCTGATGTTAAAAACTATTTTTCAACAGAATACAGATAATTGAACAATCCCAGATAACAGCCCTCTGATTGCGTTATCACATTTCCAGGCAAGTGAGGCACATCCAGGAGGTGTGAGTTGAATGTGAGTGTGAATGTGATGAATGTGACAAGAGTCGAGTGTGTGCAGAGTGAATGTGATGTTTGTGCTGTGTGAGCTAGATAGTGTGTCTGATTGGGAATTGACTGAGTGTGAATGGATTGTGGTGTGGGCGTGTGTGTGCATGATATTCTCTATAAAATTAAAATAATCTCGACATGCATAGTTGTTTTTACTTTTCGTGCGTTAGAGAAGCCGAAACCGGTCTTATCTCAATTTTTGTCTGTGACGCTCCAGGAGGCATTTTACACCGTCTTCTCCGAAAAAAAAACGGGAGAACTGATAACAATGAAACTTATTTGATGCATTCTCTACATTCCAAAGAAGGTTTATAAATGCTTTTTACAAATGCTACATTTAATAGAAATAAAAACAAACAGCTGTCAAATCAATATTAGTTTATATTGGTCATTGATTTTAAACCCATCTCGAAATCATACTATATTAAAACATTATTTTAACGTATAACTAATTATAATAGTGGTATAAATGTTCTAATCTATTTAATTGTAAAGTAATGCTTAATAATAAAGCTGGGTATTGATTTATTTTCTTTGTATTGATTTGTTTAGGATTTCAGGTTTACATTTTGGTATGATAATCTTTCTTCTTTAAACTGAATCCTACGACCCGTACAAAGGACGGGCTTACTGCTAGTTGTTATATAAATATTATGTTATAAATATCAACCTAAGTAGTCTATAGAATTGCATAAGTATTCTATTTACTGTACTCTCTTACAGTGTAATACTCGTATTTAATAAATTAGTTTATCTATAAGTTAAATTTCAGTAATTTTTTATAGTTACGTGTTGTAAGAATGTTTTATTTCATCTTTTAGATATTTTTCACTATGGACTGATGAATTAGTCCCCTACAACATGCTTTAGCCCATATAATGAATGTTTCATATTTATTAGTTAACATTAGTAATGTATGTGTATTTTTTTCTAAATATTGATTTGAATTTGAATTTGTATTACTGTATCATGAAATTTTGTATGCCAGATCACACATTATACTTAATATTTTAACACGATTAATTTGCAAGACCGTATTGTAATATTTTCAGTTTTACAGTCCGCTAAAATAAACCCAACGTTTCCCCTAAAAGTGGTTAGTGTCATTTCCACTGAGGTCTCTTTTATGCATAACAAGCGATCCGCAACAAATGGCATTGTACTGTATATTGATTTCCATTGGTTTAGTGTAGCTTTCGGAGCCACTATGAACCAAGATGGTGTTGAAAGTTGACAGTAGGCCTATTTTAATTCGAACCCGGTCGCCATTTTTAATTGGGCTAATATAGTTTAACTATCTAACAGCATGTAGTTACGTTGTACACTAACATAGCCAGGGTTGGACCGTTTACTAAGAAAGCCTCAACGCGTTCCACTGGCGTCGATAAACTCAATATATGAAGCTGAAACCTTCCAGAAGGCTGTAATGTTGCACCTGATAAATATAAATAACTAGCTGACCCGGCGAACTTCGTAACGCCTAACAGTAAATACGTCTTAATTTTCAGATTGGCCATGTTCAGAAGTTGAATAGCATTACGACTTCATTGTGAAAAATTAGATATTTTGGGTGGCGGCATAGTTCATAACAATACTGAAACAATAAGACATATTAATAACATTACCACAAAACAAATAAATCTGAGTGGATTGATTAACAATTTTTCTAATCTAACCTAAAACCAAACAAAACCTAACTGTAATACGGCTTTTATAGGAAACATATACAACAGCTGATTATTATAACAAACGTAATATGTGTAAACGCCGTAATTATTTTTTATTTGGCCGACATAATTATAAACACGTGACTTTTAATCAGACAGAGAATAAAAAATATAAATACATAATCCCCAAAACCGTAAACTATTAACGTGGTGAATAAATCTGTTCATTTTGTACGGTACACATTTACTCCATAGTTTTACATCAAATGTTTTTATTGTAGAACATTTGTAAACAAACTTAGTGCTCATAAGGTTAACATTAGAAATTTAAAACGCTATAAAATGGAAACCAATTGAATTTATGGAAACTGAATATGCCGAAAGCATGACCGGAGCAGAGACGAATCCAAAAAATCAAAGATCATTAAAATCGGTCCAGCCGTTCTCGAGTTATAATGCGTGTAACTAACACGACTTTGTTTTATATATTTAGATGATAAACTTGCTACTATGGTTATATAGCGTGACAACGCAGCTAAAATAGCGTCCACGCTATTCGACCCTATTTTAGGAAAGAAGAGTAAAATATTAGACTTTAAACGGAGGCACGTTACCCTGACCCGAAATGTGAAGCACGTTAGGCATCACACCAGCGTTACGGCGTCCGTGCATCACATGCGTGGGAAGACCTGAACGTGTCTCCTCGACCTAGACACATGGTTTATGGTCGAGTATTTAGGTGCGATAGGACCGAAATAAGATTAAGGTCAGGAGGTTTAGCGGTTGAGCGTCGGCCAAAGGTCTCACGCCGTCAGCTGGCCGCCCAAACAACAACAACGGCCACAGCTGACAGGCTAATACTGTTAATGCTAATAGCGAATATATCAGGTCGCGTCGACCGTGCTGCATCCAGCATCCAAGTACAGTAGAGAGTCTGAGTTATCTGAAACAGTAGGGGATTAAGGGGTGTTTAGATAGATGAATTTTCGTACAGTCGGTCACAGACTGGGACGGTGGCGACGTCCTGTAATCCAGCTACTTGGAGGTCACGAATTGTGGATAGTTGTGAGAGATGGTCGGTGGATGTAGTGCTCACATGTGTTGATTAACGTCCGCACTATTGAATACTACGTTTATCCACAAAGACTATCCTCATAATTAGACAAATTCGTAATTCAGAGGCCGTGGTTCGGATTCCACGTTAAACTGTCCATTAGTTGCCATCGGCTATTGGGCTATTAATTAACAGTCCTGTCTAAGGAACATGTCAGCCTTAGTCAGTAACATGACTACAAGATCGCGCCACAATCATCCTACATTCATTGCTCATTCATGGCTTAAAATACCTACCTTGTGGTATGGTCGCCATTTCAGTTAAAAGTATATATATAAAGTATAAGTATATAAGACGGGAAAATGTTATTCAATGCACAAAGAATAAAATAATTTTTAATTCACTTTTTAAAAAATGACTAGCAGTAAGCCCGCCCTTTGTACGGTTTGTGGGATTTAGTTTTAAGATGAAAGATTATCATACCAAAATGTAAACCTGAAATCCTAAACAAATCAACACAAAAAAATAAATCAATACCCAGCTTTATTATTTAGCATTACAGTACTTTACAATTAAATAGATTAGATACCGTTATTATAATTATTTATATGTTAAAATAACTTTTTAATATAGTAGGATTTCGAAATGTGTTTAAAATCAATGACCAATTTAAACTAACTAATATTGATTCGACAGCTGTTTGTTTTTATTTCTATTAAATCTTTAAACTACAAAGACAGCTGATTATTACCAGTAGGTTATTCATTTAAAACTTGATCAAAATGCGAGTAATATCGCGTAAAAATGGGTCTTAAAATGTTCGTTATTTACTTTTCAAGGGGCGGCGGACAATTTCAAGCATTGAAAAACCTTCTCCTGAATGTAGAGAATGCATGAAATAAGTTTCATTGTTATCAGTTCTCCCGTTTTTTTCGGAGAAGACGGCGTAAAATGCCACTTGGAGCGTCACAGACAAAAATTGAGATAAGACCGGTTTCGGCTTCTCTAACGCACGAAAAGTAAGAATAACTAAAAAATGAATAATTCTGAGCAATGTACAGACAAAACTCTAATTTTATTTATATAGATGTGTGAAAGGGTAATGTAAACGAAAAATTCCCGCTATCGCTGGACACCTTCATAGTTTTTGTGCATGACGGGTTTTCTACGTATCTTTACATGTGGTCCTCTCAAAATAGGTTTCCCCTTGAATATATGAAAACAAGCGTTACCGGGGTTGAAACCCCTGTTATGATCCCAATAGAAAATTGACATGCAGAAAGTGTCATACTATTTTGAACCTTAAGCATTATACAAACCATGGAATAATAATTAAATTGGAAACCGAGTCTTTACGAGAAATTTGAACTTTTCACGTTTTAAGGGTTAATTGCCCTTAAAAATTCAAAAGCTAAAAATACACTTGGTCACAGATATAATGTGGATATATACATGCCGAATATTACATTAACTGGGCCAACCGTGTAGGCTATGGCTCTGTACACATCCTTACACACTTACACAACACTTCGAAAATCTTTTCTTAGGTCCATGGGACGGACCCCAAAACGGATATTTACACTACAGGCTTAAATTAAAATTGACGAAAACAATACTTTCTCCTTGTACTGTCGTATAGGAAAGAGAAAGTACAAATAAATACTTTTATTATTGCAAATTTCCAATTATTATAAGCTAGTATTTTAAAATGTTTCTCTGTACTGTAAGAACGTAACATGCCTACGTGATTACAAATTTTCTATCTATCAAATTCCGTTTAGTGTTCATTGCTAATACAGTAAGTAATCTATGATATTATAAAGAAGAGGTGGTTTCTGTATGTTTGTTTGTTGTGGCAAGTAAACGCGAAAAATACTGAACTGACCGGTTTGAAATTTTACACAAAGGTAGATTTTAAATTCATGCTACACATAGGCGTATTCATTACCTTAAAATTCCCTCGGGCTACGCCCCGTTAACGTACTAAGTTTCAATGTTTACATTTTAAAAGAATGAAAACGTAAAATTACTCGAATGTCAACAGCTGTGAACACAAAATTTAATAGTTCGGGAAGAAGAAGAAGAAAGAGCTGCCGTGACCGTCCTAAGTTTCCATGTTTTACATTTTCTAATGTTTTGACAGTTCGGGAAAAAGGAAGTAAGAAAGGTCATTTTTTATAGATAAACTGTTGGATCGAAATTAGTGATCGAACTATTAGTTCGAAACACTCGTGTTTTGTCATCTTGTTAATAAAAATTAACTAACAATACAGTAATTAACTGTATCAGTACATCTCTCAGCATTTTTTACCCGTGCGAAGAACGGGTAGTTTGGCTAGATTTAGATTATTGAAATGGTAACCTACCCAGGTAGGTATTTTAAGCCAAGTATGGATGAGAAATGAGTGTAGGATGATTGTGGCGCGATCTTGTAGTCTTGTTACTGACTAAGGCTGACATGTTCCTTAGACAGGACTGTTAATTAATAGCTCAACAGCCGATGACAACTAAGGGACCTACAGTTTAACGTGGAATCCGAACCACGGCCTCTGAATTACGAACTGGTCTAATTATGAGGATGACCTTTGCGGATTAACGTAGTATTCAACAGTGCGGACGTTAATCCACACAAGAAAACACCACATCCACCGACCATCGCTCATAACTATCCACAATTCGTGACCTCCAAGTAGCTGGAATACAGGATGACGCCACCGTGCCAGTCCAACCAAAACAAACTTTTCGAGAAAAGTCAAGCCATCGTGGCTGGGGTAGCACGACCCATTTCTCAATTTGCATTCCCAACTTGGCAGACGACCACGTTATGTCAACAACACCCTCGGAAAGATTGCATTTAAAAGTTGCGCAACCAGGAACAATTCTCTTTTCCATTTCCACCAGTGGAGAATCGTTGTGACGAAAAATAACCTTAAATAGCTCGGGATGAAGGGACTTGTCATTACGGCGGCCAACAAGCCGTGCGGCCGAAGCGAAAGTGAAGTGAAAGTTCACTCTCTCCCTCGCCACTTTCTGCCACCCTCCCTCTCGCCGGGTTGCGCAACGCGTTATGCGAGCTTGCGCAATGCGCGCACCCATTCTTCGCTAATTGAAAATACGGTTTTGTGAATCAGACTGCACCGCGTCCCTGAGGAGTTGGAATACATACCTGTACCATAGAACGGATAGTAAAGTAGATAGTGCACGCTCATGTTAAGGATGAAGACGGTACATCGTACCGCCAATGGGATGGGATGGACTGGGATGGTGGCGACATCCTGTAATCCAGCTACTTGGAGGTCACGAATTGTGGATAGTTGTGAGAGATGGCGGTGGTTGTGGTGTTCTCTTGTGTGGATTAACGTCCGCACTATTGAATACTACGTTAATCCACAAAGACCATCCTCATAATTAGACCAATTCGTAATTCAGAGGGTGTGGTTCGGATTCCACGTTAAACTGTAGGTCCCTTATTTGCCATCGGCTGTTGGGCTATTAATTAACAGTCCTGTCTAAGGAACATGTCGGCCTTAGTCAGTAACAAGACTACAAGATCGCGCCACAATCATCCTACATTCATTCCTCATTCATACTTGGCTTAAAATACCTACCTGGGTAGGTCGCCATTTCAGTTAAAAGTATAAAGTATTGACGTAGTAGGTACCGCCATCCTCAGATAGCGCTAGTGTCGCAAATGACACACCTGACGGCGTCACAGAGGCCTAGTTCACCGCTGGATCCGACAGATGGCAACACTTGTCCTGAGATTTTTTGGTCTTCACTAAGTCCCATAAGGTGCCTCCTCTCCTTATAATCCGTTCCTCTCTGCCTGTACCCAGTATACAATACAGTACAGTAGCACTACTATATCATCACGAAATCAATGCGAAATTTCTTACATTTATGAATCCCTGCGTTAGCATACAATACATTACGGTGATTTCGAATAGAGTATTGACTTTAAGAATACTCTTAATCTTATGCGGATAAATTTTGAGACTTGAAAAATTTATTCCTGTAAAACTCAAAACAATATGGACTTCGAGGTGGTCAAGTTTGAGGTTTGTAAAAATTCTAAAATAGAAAAAAACTAAACGCCGAATCTAGAATAATCGGCCATCCCTGGAAGCATCCATTGTAGAATTAGTTATATTCTACAAATTCAAAAGCGACCCAATTTAGGGCAAGGGATACACGATACAACTCAAAATCTGTAAAAATGCAATGAATTTCAAGCACGTGTCTCCATTTTGAATCGACTTTCGGTTGACGTGAGTTTAAAAACTCGCGAAACAAATTTTAAACGTATCCCACTCGGTGGACGCATAGTGTCATGGATCACATAGTGAGAAATCCATTTCGTTTGAGGAACCTAAGTGTTTCACTCAAGGTTTTTCACTCTAACCAACACGCTCCATGGTGAGGATACGGTTTCTTGTATCTCCCTCGACCGGTGTAAACGTAACGTCATCAACTAACAGTCTTGACTGTAATGATCCTTGGTAAATTGTACCTCCTACCTAGATGGCGTTTGTGTCACGACAATAGAACATAAGGGACAATTTGAGGTATAAAGGATGTATCTGAAAAACTTAGGGGTGTTGTTTTTGAGGTGAAAACAAAAAAATTTTCTTGTGAATATATGGCCTATTTCACTATATTTTCCGTCCGTCGGTGAGTATGTGTTTTTACATAGCTTTCTAAAACTTAACTACTTAAGGTCCCAGCTTCAAACTTGATATGTGTATGAGAACTAATAGGACCTATGTTTGTGCATGGTATAAAATTTCTACTGTGTACAGTTTCAAAATGGCTGCCACTAAAATTTTTTAAAGCTCAATAACTCAAAGACTATGGAATTATTCAAAAGTTTCAATCTTTATTTTCCTTTAATAAAATGTCAAATGTCAATTTTAACAGGGTTATAACACAAATAACAAAGATAATTGTGTTTTAGTAAAGTTACTACTTACCCAAATTGTTCATTAGAGCCCAAATTAACTGTTGTAGCTATAGAAAAAACTTATTTTTCTTCTTTATTTACGTAATGAACCTATGGAAATTTTACATTTCCTTAAAGAAAAGAAAATTTCACACAATTTAGGGCATAGGGACACACGATACAACTCAAAATCTGTAAATGCAATGAATTTCATGACACTCGCTGGTTGACTATTATAGCGAACCTGCCTTCACAAGCACGTGTCTCCATTTTGAATCGACTCTCAGTTGACGTGAGGTTAAAAATTCGCGAAACAAATTTTAAACGTATCCCACTCGGTGGACGCATAGTGTCATGGATCACATAGTGAGAAATCCATTTCGTTTGAGGAACCTAAGTGTTTCACTGAAGCTTTCCATTCTAACCAACACGTTCCATGGTGAGGATACGGTTTCTTGTATCTCCCTCGACCTGCGTAAACGTAACGTCATCAACTAACAGTCTTGACTGTAATGATCCTTGGTGAGTACCTCCTACCTAGATGACGTTTGTGTCACGACAATAGAACATAAGGGAATATCCGAGGTACAAAGCGTGTATCTGATATACACCGAAAGATTTCGGGATGTTGTTTTGGGGATGGCCTATCTCACTATATTTTCCGTCTGTCTGTGAGTATGTATTTTTACATAGCTTTCTAAAACTTAAGAACCACTTAAGGCACCAGCTTCAAACTTGATATGTGTATGAGAACTAATAGTACATATATTTGCGCATAGTACCAATTTTATACTTTGTACAGTTTCAAAATGGCTGCCACTAAAATTTATTAAAGCTCAATAACTCAAAGACTATGGAATTTTTCAAAAGTTTCAATCTTTATTTTCCTTTAATAAAATGTCAATTTTAATAGGGTTATAACACAAATAACAAGGATAACTGTGTTTTAGTAAAGTTACTACTTTCCCAAATTGCCCATTAAGGTCCAAATTGACAATTAATTTTAGCTTTAGAAAAAACCGTATTTTTCTCCTTTATTTACGTAATGAACCTATGGAAATTTTACATTTCCTTAAAGAAAAGAAAATTTCACAACTTTTTAGTATTTTTAGTTTTTTACGTCCACACCGGCCGAGTGGAGATGCAAAACCGCCGTACTCAGGTCCTACAGTGTCAACGACAGTCGAACCAAGTAGCTGACACACAACATGAAGCAGTTTAGCTACAGCTCCACTCCCACTAGTAGTTTCATAGATCTCACACCAGGGGGCGGTGAGAGCACGTAGCTTGTACACCGCAGCATGCAGCAGGTCATCGCCTCCAGGACTCCATCTCTCCAGGTGGGCCGCCGCCGCCGCCGCAGCCGCAGCCGACAAGCCTTTGTTTCCGCATACTCATCTCGGACGGATTTTATCGACACTTAGCGGCCGCCTGTTTACAAGATCAAACGTCGGAGTTGCGTCACGCGCGGCACCTGTCTGCCGCCACGTGGCACGGTAAACACGCCGTCACTCCACTACGGGCAAGCGGAGTTGTTGTGTATGTGAAAGAACGAGTAGGGTGAAATTCATCAGGTTGTGCATAATATACCTGGCTCGAGATACGGAATAGATTAGATTAGATTAAATTAGATCATTGAAATGGCAACCATACTACAGTGTAGGTATTTTAAGCCAAGTATGAATGAGGATTGAGTGTAGGATGATTGTGGCGCGATCTTGTAGTCTTGTTACTGACTAAGGCTGACATGTTCCTTAGACAGGACTGTTAATTAATAGCCCAACAGCCGATGGCAACTAATGGACCTACAGTTTAACGTGGAATCCGAACCACAACCTCTGAATTACGAATTGGTCTAATTATGAGGATGACCTTTGCGGATTAACGTAGTATTCAATAGTGCGGACGTTAATCTACACATGAGAACACCACATCCACCGACCATCACTCACAACTATCCACAATTCGTGACCTCCAAGTAGCTGGATTACAGGACGTCGCCACCGTCTCAAAAAAAGAAGCGCAACTTCGCAACGGCTGTACAAGAGTGAGGGTAGATCCGGATCGCGCAGAATCCACGCGGGTCGACAATTGGCAACATGAAATGCACCCCTGATTCAGGAAGTGATGGTGAGGAATAAAATGTTTTATAAATGAAAGACTAGTTTACATACAAACGACTTATTTTAAGATCAGTTTGACTGTTTATCTTATATTAATGCAAACACTCTTTGTTTCAGGTATGGAGGACAGAAATTATTCAAGTATACAATGTTGAGTAAGTACTGTACATATCGTAAAATATTAATACATTTTTCATTCTTCATCAGTATAAAGCATCTAGTGAATTTAAACTCGGGAAAATGTATGCCTACTCTACAGTTTAATGTGTATGGAAAACATATTTTTCATTTCAATCTAGCCTTGAATTGAGGTCCTAATTTAAAACTGTAAAATAGACCAATTAATTCAACCTCAAAATATTTAACAGACACTTAGACTGGGATGGTGGCGTCATCCTGTAATCCATCTACTTGGAGGTCACGAATTGTGGATAGTTATGAGCGATGGTCGGTGGGTGTAGTGTTCTCTTGTGTGGATTAACGTCCGCACTATTGAATACTACGTTAATCCGCAAAGGTCATCCTCATAATTAGACCAGTTCGTAATTCAGAGGTTGTGGTTCGGATTCCACGTCAAACTGTAGGTCCCTTAGTTGTTATCGGCTGTTGGGCTATTAATTAACAGTCCTGTCTAAGGAACATGTCAGCCTTAGTCAGTAACAAGACTACAAGATCGCGCCACAATCATCCTACACTCATTTCTCATTCATACTTGGCCTAAAATACTTACCTGGGTAGGTTGCCATTTCAATAATCTAAATCTAAATCTAATCCAAACAGACAAATACATTTGTTCGGAAGCTAAATAAGATAATATGAAAAATAATGAAAACATATATCTGAGATGAAAACATTAGATTCACAGTTATTTCAATATTAATACTAAAGTATTTTTACAATACACTCCTTTCTTGTTTTAACATAATTCAAAAAAGAGTTAAACATGCCATTTATTAAAAAACGTAAAAATTAAAATTAATCCATACGCATGAACATATAACCGTTCCAAGAAACGTGTGCAATGCTGCCAACCCACATTTAGAACTGCCGCACACACCGAGTTCAATTATAAACTCACACAAAGACAATTAATGTTTCCTTTGGTAAGTCCCCAAAAACAATTATCAAGCCTCTTACTCTTGAGACAGACGAACCGTGAGGTCAATATTACTCAAGGCTGGATCTGGTGTATAGTATTTGACATGTAGTTTTGTTGCCGACAAATATCAGGCGAATCTTTAGCCATTGATATGTCATAATTATTACTTTATTCATACATATAGCCGCTGTTTTATCGGTTATTAAAGAATGGATGCATTAATCCATCTACACAAATAAAATTAATAGTTTTACTAAAACATTCCTTGGAATTTTGATACACTAAACAAGGTATATTTGTAGAGCTTTTCATGAAAAACTAAGATAGTACTTATTTTATATACTTGACTTTTTTCATAAATCCTCAACTATGTATATAGATGAGGATTAATTTTTCATTTCTTGGTTTACGATTTCAGGTTAGTTAGTTACTGAAACGGCGACCTACCCAGGTAGGTATTTTAAGTCAAGTATGAATGAGAAACTAGAGTAGGATGATTGTGGCGCGATCTTGTAGTCTTGTTACTGACTAAGGCTGACATGTTCCTTAGACAGGACTGTTAATTAATAGCCCAACAGTCAATGACATATCTAAGGGACCTACAGTTTAACGTGGAGTCCGAACCACTGCCTCTGAATTACGAACTGGTTTAATTATTAGTTTTTTTTCGGATTAACGTAATACTCAATAGTGCGGACGTTAATCCACACAAGAGAACACTACACCCACCGACCATCTCTCACAACTATCCACAATTCGTGACCTCCAAGTAGCTGGATTACAGGACGTCGCCACCGTCCCAGTCTAAGTTAATGTTTTATTATGAACATAATTATCGTGCTTCTTAAAACTGAATCATATAATTTAGGAATAGAAATTAATAAAAATCTAACGTGGAGATTTCATATTAATTCCGTCATAAAATAAATTAACACCTAAATTTATCAAATGCTTGTATTAGAGAGGTTATTGATTTTAAGGAAGATTAATGGGTTATTATGGTCTATTTTTTTCTATCATTCAATACGGTATTGAGTTGTGGGAATAACTTCAGAGGCTTTGTCAGTGTTCAGAGCCCAACAAAATATTTATGAATATAAACATATAACTTTTTCATCCCCCCGTACATCCTGCAAACCCATTTTTTGTCATTTGCAGCTTTTAACTTTGCCCTGTTTATACACCTTTAAAGTTTTACTTTTTATAAAAACAAATTTTCAAACTTTTTCTCAACAACAACATATTCATCCCTATTGCACTAGATTTAAATATTATTTTCATTATCCAAGACATCGGCTTAACCTTTTTGAAAGAACTCACCAACATATGGGTTATATAAATTATATAATAAACTACCGCGAGAATTTAAACTGATCTCCGACATCCATAGGTTTAAGAGTGAGCTGAAAAGATTTTCACTCTCCAAAGCTTATTATTCCGTCAAAGAATATTTTTGAATTATGATTCTTCTTAATTCTAGTTGGTTTGATTTCCTGTTTGTTGTTATTATTTTTAGTTTTACTGTATTTTATTTTAAGCCAGATTAGTCAACTTTATAATTTATTATTATTATTAATTTATAAATGTTGTATTATCTAAATATAAACATATAAAACAAAGTCGTGTTAGTTACACGCATTATAACTCGAGAACGGCTGGACCGATTTTAATGGTCTTTGATTTTTTTGGATTCGTCTCTGCTCCGGTCATGCTTTAGGCATATTCAGTTTCCATAAATTCAATTAGTTTCCATTTTATAGCGTTTTAAATTTCTAATGTTAACCTTATGGAGAGTAAGTTTGTTTACAAATATTCTACAATCAAAACATTTGATTTCTTAAACCAGCGTTTTGTTTACTGTCCGTTAGCAATATGCTTTACTATCCAATGCCATCTGAATCATTCATTAATATAAAACTATGAAGTAAATATGTGCTGTACAAAATGAACAGCATTAGTCGCCACGTTAAAAGTTTACGGTTTTTAGGAATTATGTACTGTATTTATATTTCTTTATTTTCTGTATGATTAAAAGTCACGTGTTTATATGTTTGCCAAATAAAAAATAATTACAATGTTTATACATATTGAGTTTGTTAATCAGCTGTTGTATATTTAAAGCGTTCACAACGAAGCCGCAATGCTAATTGACTTCAGGACATGGCCAATCTTAAAGTTAACATGTATTTACTGTTAGGCGTTACGAAGTTCGCCGGGTCAGCTAGTTATAAATAAATATATGACAATGTCACCTGTTTACTATCTACGCTAGACTTTGTAAAACGCTATTGTGACAATAAAATATTTTATTTGATTTATAACCCGTCCAAAGGACGGGATTACTGCTAGTGTATTACGAAATCGTATAGAAGTACTGCAAGAGACCGATCTGGGAGTTATAACTATAAAACTGTCCATCCAGCACGACCCTAGATAGACTAAACAAAATGCACGTTCGCCCATTATCCTTGTAAGGACTATACACGGGTTATTGTACCTCCAGTATGGACGTAATGTAATAAACTACACAATTTTCCATCAATTTATCTCCGTAAAGCCAGCCTAGAAGGTGTTTTGTACCAACAGTATAACATGATAAGACAGTCCCAGGTACGTTTTACGCCCGCACAGGCCGAGTGAAGGTATTCATTCCTTGCAATAGAACAGATCATATACTTTATACTTTAATCTGAAATGGCGACCTACCCAGGTAGGTATTTTAAGCCAAGTATGAATGAGGAATGAATGTAGGATGATTGTGGCGCGATCTTGTAGTCTTGTTACTGACTAAGGCCGACTTGTTCCTTAGACAGGACTGTTAATTAATAGCCCAACAGCCGATGGCAAATAAGGGACCTACAGTTTAACGTGGAATCCGAACCACACCCTCTGAATTACGAATTGGTCTAATTATGAGGATGGTCTTTGTGGATTAACGTAGTATTCAATAGTGCGGACGTTAATCCACACAAGAGAACACCACAACCACCGCCATCTCTCACAACTATCCACAATTCGTGACCTCCAAGTAGCTGGATTACAGGATGTCGCCACCATCCTAGCCGACGTATAGGTAAACTATACGTCGGCTATAGTTAACCTACGGTACTACACGGTTACCGAATAGTCTACTATTATCAAAAGGTTTTGTACCACACTTCTCGTAAACTGACATTTGTATTTCAAGGAAATACATCTTCTAGAAATTTCTCCTCACATCATCCAGCATCGAGGTTGTATAAACTAGAAATTCTTGTAGCGCCTATGTACATATAACCAGTGTGTACCCAGGTTATCAAACCGCCACAGGATAGCGAGGTCTACAGTGACGGTCCGCGAGTGTACAGAGGCCATCAACCTCGTACTGTCGGTTCCGCAAATCCACGACCACATCACCTAACCGTCACTTTCTCCGCAGCTCTGCACTTCCTCTCTCTCTCTCTCGCCCCCGGGCTCCCGGCAGATCATCGCCACGTCCAACTGGCGTCTTACGAATACGTAAATAGGGTTAGTTGGATTTACTTTCCCCAAAAAAATGTGAGGAAGAATTTACTTGAATTAAAGTAGCCTAGTCGAATACCAAATGCCAGATTAGTAGTACTGTAGTATTTTAATCTAACTAATATATAGGTATCGAGTTTCCACGTATCGATTATGCAACATACTTCAAACTCTGCATTTATAACACACACATGTACATAAGTTTCAGTTACATTTCCAACTTGCATTTGATTCTGATAATTTATAACAAAATGCGTGATTACTAAATAATGGTGCATTTTTGTTAAAGCAGATTTATTTGTAAAACAATTTCAAATTAATTATTGTATAAGGAAATAAGAAGGTGAAAAACTATTAAAAAGAGTATGGTCTTAGAAGTATAAATACGTGCAATAGGAAACAATACAGAATTGGTCCAGGAATTATCAACGAAATTTAACCTTTTTGAAATTTTTTAGCGAATTTCCCATAGGGAAGAAGCTATTACCGTAGGTATCATGCCGAGACTTAAGCCCGGGACCATGTTATTTTTTCTTCTTTAGGTGCCCAGAGACCAAAAACAATAGTCGTTAAAATTTATATAAATATATATATGTATATATATATATGTGTCTGTGAACACGATAAATCTCGTAAAAATGGTCCGATCGAGACCAAATTTGGTAGAGACGTGTATTCCTACAATGCTCGGACGAGTTCGTAAACCAGACATAACGGTCAATGGGAACGGGTAGTTTGGGGGGGCTCTGTACCCCAAAATGGGTTTATTTGTGTTTTTCACAAGTAGTTTCTAAAAATTCCTAATTTTATATTTCACCATTGCATTCAGCTTAAAACACTACACAATTAAGTTCTTAAAGTTTTTCTCTATCTCCAACGGTTACCGAGATATTAAAAAATCTAAACACAGTACGTTGTATTTTGAGCTCCAATGTTAAATATGAGGATTAAAAAAAATAATTTTTCACTTATAATCTATATTTTTGGATGAAACTTGATATTTAGCTTCATGTGGTTGAGATCCATACATTTGTGCTAAAAAATCATAGTTTATGTGTTTATCATGGCAGCAAACCTGCATACTCTTTTCCCATGTTAATCATATGGAGATTAGGCAAACTCCTATTTATGGACAGATGTTGATAATTGGTTAATGTTAAAAATAAAATATTGATGGTATAATGGTACTTAGTGTCTCACAGCAGCAAATACTCACTCTTTCCCATTTTAATCTTATAGAATAGGCAAAAACTATGTTTATACAGATTATTGACCAAACTGTCATATATTATATTATTATTATATAAAATATTGGAAATTGCTGATTATCACGGTCTTAGAGGTTAATACAGTATTGTGGCTACAACAGCGTTGAAAGAGGTAGGATACTTAAAATCACCTTAACAACAATCCGAATTAATTATATATGTAAGTAATTATTAGTAGAAAGTTTAGTTGTACATATAAACAATCTTAACCGTTTTTTTCGTCCCATGCATTACACTCTTCCTATTCTAAAGTTGAGATAACAAAAAAATGAGTTCGTAAAAGTGTTAACATGTAAGTGAAAAGTAAATATTAATGTAACGCCAAAACCCAATGTCACCCGGAAGCAGAGAACGTTACACAACAATCACAACAATGGTTCAAGTGTTGGTTTGGTCTGGTCAGGCAAGTGTTATCACAGAAAATAAAAAACCACAGGTTCACAGATCATTTACACGCGTAGAATCACAGCCAACCCATGTAGTAGAAATATAATCTAGATTATAGTTTTCTTTGGTTCGTCGAAGCTAATAATATTTCAGTTTTCGATGGAGTACGTATGAATCACGAAAAAAACAAGAACGGCCCGAGCGCAGACCCTTGTGGCACGCCGTGACCGGTGTCGCGAGATGGCGGAAGCGGCGCCGCAGTTCGGCCTTGTGCCACCAGAGGTCGCCCGGTTCGTTACCGTGTTGTGATGTTGACCAACGGTGCCAAGGACCCTCGACGACGAGGAAGTGATCTCCTGCCGCGCCATTCAGACTCTCGCCGGCCTCCACGCTTCACAACACCGCGACTCTGGGCTTCTCTGTGAGCAAAACAATGTTAAATGGCATCCTAAATTAATTATCCTTCAGTCGATAGTCATGAAAAGATTCTTAATTATCATTAAACTACTGGAACAATATCGTCTATGAAAATAAATTTACAGTCAAACCTTGATATGACGAATCTGAAGGGACTGAATAAAAAATATCGCTATACCAAGAAATATGTTATATCCAGGTTCGTTAAATTGAGGTTAGGTCACCTATGAATTCGCTGTAGAGAGGTTCACAGATCTACTTGTAGACTTCTTGATGATGTATTGAAGTGAATTTAACCTTGATAGAACACACTGTACATACTCGGTAAGTAAAACAAATTAAACCCCGTTATTATAATTGAAAATGTATTAGCTAGTTATATTTAAAAGTATAACTATATATTTAAAAAAACTGAATAAAAACCAATAAAAAGTAAAAATAACAATTAAGTTAATAACTCAATTTCAAAAGAAATATCTCAATTTATAAAATAAAAGTACAGAGGTTTGATACTATTAAGTTAAGTACCTATACGTATTAAGGTGTGCAATACGTCAAGTTACATTAAATTATTTAGCATAAATTGAATTAAAAGCTTCAGTATTCTCAGCTTCGTCTTAAAAAATAGTAATAATGGTCGACTTCCTTGTTGAACAGAAATACGTTTCGGTTTACCCGCCATAAGTAAAATTTCACTTTACACGCACAATGCACACAGGGACGGTGGCGACATCCCCAACGATAAAAGTAGCAACTCACCAACAATTGTGGAATGTCTGACAGATGATCGGTTTTGGGTATCCTATTGAGGTTAAGTCGTAGACATACATATAGAGGTTGATTCGTAGACCATACGTTTACATCGAGGTTGAGTCGTAGACCATACGTAAATCGAGGTTGAGTCGTAGACCATGATATCGATGGTCGTAGACCATACGTTATATTGAGGTTACAAGTCGTAGACCATACGTTATATCGAGGTTTCGTAGACCATATGTTTATATCGAGGTGAGTCGTACATACGTAATCGATTGAGTCGTAGCCATACGTATATCGTGAGTCGTAGACCATACGTTTAGAGGTTGAGTCGTAGACCATACGTTATATGTGTTGTCGTTAGACCATACGTTATATCGAGGTTGAGTCGTAAATACGTTAATCGAGGTGAGTCGTAGACCATACGTTATATCGAGGTTGATCGTAGACACGTTATATCGACTTGAGTCGTAGACCATACGTTAAACTGATGTACATTAGTTATATCGAGGTTTTCGTATAATTCGTTATATTGTTATTGTAGACCATACGTTAACAGGTTGAGTCGTAGACCATACGTACATTGATTGTAGACCATCACATATCGTAGACCATACGTTATATCGAGGTTGGGTCGTATACCATACGTTATATCGAGGTTGAGTCGTAGACCATACGTTATATCGAGGTTGAGTCGTAGACCATACGTTATATCGAGGTTGAGTCGTAGACCATACGTTATATCGAGGTTGAGTCGTAGACCATACGTTATATCGAGGTTGAGTCGTAGACCATACGTTATATCGAGGTTGAGTCGTAGACCATACGTTATATCGAGGTTGAGTCGTAGACCATACGTTATATCGATAGGCCGGACACAATAAAATTCGATATATAGAAGTTAATTTTAAGTTTGCCAATACTATTAAAAATTCGTAACATCAAGGAATTTGTTGTATTTAGGTTCGTTACATCAAGGACTGTATTTAGGAAAACGACAAGCTCCACATAATTTTATCAGATAAAATTTGATTTTCATTTTTTGCATAATTATTTTGACTAGTTAAAACCCCAACTATCTTTTACCAATATTCGTGTGAGTCTAACTCCTAAATGGCGCCGCTTACTTTCTGTTGCAGATTTGCGCAACACTGCACAAGTGATGAACATAACAGGCTTGATTCGACCAGTGACACTCGGTCTGTCATTGGACACATTGCCGAGTGCCTGGGGCAAGGCCACAGACTCGTCAATGTAGGCTACTGAAGCTGTGAACGTCATCGCATACTAAATTATGCAATTATGAATACTAAATTAAATTAAGTATGTTAGCAATGCGTAGAAAACGGGATTTAATATTGGATAGAAAACTACGTACTTACGTTTGCCTGTCTAGATTCATTAGAACAAATTTAGCTACGTCTACAAGTTAAAATAAACGGTATCAGTGGACTGACACATACTTTATCCCTTAACAGTCTGCATCAGTGGTAGCCATCTTGAATTTTAGCCCCGTAAGAATAATGTTAGATTCTGGCGGAACATACCTTCACTTTGGCGTCTGTAGTGGCGTTAATTATCAAAGTATCAATGTAAAAATTTGGAAGTACATTGATGAGATGTGGCTCAAGGGCAAAAAAATAAAAAAAAACAAAAATCCAGGAATATTGTACTGTAATACCTTTAATTTGACACCTCTTCCGTTAATTTATGACAATAGGTCAAGGAGATATAGGCGCCAGAATTTAACATTGCTCTTACGGGACTAAAATCCAAGATGGCTACCACTGATGCAGACTCTTAAGTCAATTTAAACTACAATCTTTAATAAAACCATTATATTATTTAATGTTTATGTAAATAGCATTTAATATCTTATTGTTTCAAACATAATCATCCAATTTCTGAAAATAACAAGAGTAACAAAATTAAATTAATTGTTCGAATTTCATGGGGTGGGGGTGTTTCAATGATCAGCTGTTTTAGATGAGTTCGTGTCGTCTCGAGCGAAGGGTGACGACATTTTCTACCTTTTACTTTCTCCCCTTATACATAGTATATGGAGAAAGTATTGTTTTCGTCAAAATTTTCGAATTTGAGTTGAGGGTGGATATATCCGTTTTGGGGTCCCCTGAATCCAAAAAAGTGGGTTTTGACGTGATGTCTGTCCGTCCGTGTGTCTGTGTGTGTGTGTGTGTGTGTGTGTGTGTGTGTGTGGTGTGTGTCTGGATGTGTACAGTGCCACAGCCTACCCGTTGGTCCGATTTAGATGAAATTTGGCATGTATATATATAGTCACCGTATCTCCAGGCGTTTTTTTCATTTTTTTGAATTTTGATTTTTAAGGGTAGTTCACCCCTAAAAACCCTTAAAAAACGTGAAAAATCCAATTTTCTCAAAAACGGCTCTAACGATTTTGATTAAAATTTGATAGTTTATAGTGCACAGAGTAATAAATAATTTGACACCACCCGCATGTCTGTAAAAATGACGGTTCAAAAGTTATGGGCTTTTAAATGTCAAAAAAATCAAATTGTTAAATTTTCAGCGAAAACAATAAAAGTAAAGTATAACTTGACTGGTACCATTGAAACCAGCTTAAAAACCTAAACAAATTAGTATTTTGAATTATTTGCCTACGACTAACGGTTCCAGAGAAAAGTTAAATTTACTGTCCACGATAAACGCAGTACGTTGTCTGAAAGCGCCCAATGTTATTCTTATGGAGAATATAAAAAAATCAATTTCTTCCTTACTTTCCAACCGTTTTCCATGAAACTTGGTATGAAGTGTAAGGTCAAATCACTGAACAAAACCAGTTCAAAAAAGCTTGGTATTACCGGGGGGGTGGGGTTCCCCCATGCAATTTGAACAATAAATTATTAAATGATATTTAGAATAACTTTGTAGAACATGATAGTTTTATTACAGATTTTTTTTTAATTTACTTAAGGGAGAAAGTATGTGTCAGTCCACTGGTACCGTTTATTTTAAGAGTCATAGATTTATTTGCAGTCTGAAGAGTATATTTCAAATTAAATAAACAGTATCAGTGGACTGATACGTATTTTCTCCCTGAAGTCAATTTAAACGACAATCTTTAATAAAACCAACATATTCTTTAACGATAATCTAAATATTTTTAAATAACTAGAATTTTAATATGGTTTTGTTTCAAACATAAACTATCCAATATTGAAAATAAGAAACAAAATTAAATTGATTGTTAGAATTTTATTGGGGGTTACCCCCGTCGTAACAGTACCAAGCTTTTTAAGTGATTTTTTGGGTGATGTGACCCTACGCTGCATTATACGTTGCCGCGCATAAAATGTCTCAAATGTCAAAAACCCGTATTTAATGAAACGCCTTCAATAACCGAGTCTATAGTTCGTTATACACTTGCGTCTTACGTGGTGCCGAGTACAGTATGCAGGCGCTTCACAAGTATGTACTTTTACTCCTTCACGTTTCAAGGTAATTTTAACCGTCAATATTAGACTGGTTCATTATTAACGTAATGCCATATTGTTTCAATTTACATAAATTATTTTTATAGTGTATACGGCATTTTCCTATATAGCCTATGTAAATAAAAAACTAAATAAAAATCAGCTAAATTATTTTGTAGACGTTTTCTCTGATATGTTTATTTAGGAATTAACATTGCCAACAAATTGATTTTGGTTAGAAAATTTGGTTTTTTTAGGGGGAACAGCCTTTCTCCATGAAAGTTCATCATTACTTTATGATAAATTGCTTAATCAGTCATTCACAATACTATTACATAACATATTCAGTAAAACTTAAAAATAAACTAAAAAAGTTTCTTAAATTGACCTGAACTTGGTTTTTGACGAACATAAACCCTTCCTTTAATAACCTACTATTCATTTATTCTATATTTTTATTTTAAAATCAAAATAACTGTAAGAATCAATCCTCATCCAACGTTATTTTGAAAAAAAAAGTTTCATTGGTCAGTAAAATATCTATATAATCATATACTGTAAATGTATCATGCAACATCTGTTGAAAACCAAATATACATTATAAGTTGCACAGGTAAAATTTTATATTTACTTTTCCCCCCAATATAAGGTGTGATTTATGAGTGTTATTTAATTTTTTTACTTCGGACATTTTCCAACACGATTTTAAGTAAAACGAAGTTTCACAACGTTTCGTGATGGAAAATGTCCATAGTAAAAAACTATATAACATAAATCCACCAAACCAATAATGAATTTCAAACAAAGTATACAATAGTATAAGGAGTAAGTATGGTTTTTGTTACATTTATTTAATTTTGGTTTTCAGAAGATATATGTCCGTTTTGGTGTTCCCATGAACTCAAAAAGTGGTTTTCCCACGCAGGCATTTGTTAATTTTATATTTTTAAGGCTGGTTCACACAAAAAACCTTTGAAAAGTACAAATTACAAATTCCTCAAAATGACTAATGATTTTATAGTTTTGATTTTGATTTTTTGTTTCTGATAGTTTTTAGTGCGTTTGGTCCTAAATAATGTGATAACAGCCATATGTCTGTAAAAATGATGGTTGAAAAGTTATAAGTTTTTAAATGTGAAAGAAAACTTTTTTAACTTTCCGGCAAAACAGTAAATGTTTCATTAAAATCAGTTGAAAAGTTACAACAATTTTGTACTTTGAATAATTAGTCAACAACTAATTGTTCCCGAACGAAGTTAAATTTACTGTCTGCAATAAATACAGTATTTTGTATCGATTTCTCTACCCCGTTACTTGGTATTTACTGTAAGGTAACATAACTCAGCAAAAACATGTTTGTTATTACAATACCTTGGTTTTGATTCAAAATATTTGAATTTTTATATACTAAATATCCAATACTATAATACGAGCAAGGTTTGTATATATTTGCACACGAATCTCGAAAACGGCTCTAATGATTTTCTTTAAATTTTGGAAATAACTAATTTCCGAGTAGAAAATAAGTTCTAGATAGGTCTAATGTCCAGGAAAATTCCGGTTTTCTTGTAATATTAAGTTTAAAATCTAAAAAATTAACATTACACTTATGGAGAATCAAAATGTAAACAATACAAATCAAAACATCTGTTTATAACCGTTTGACAGTTGTTGATTGAAGATGGTGGTGAACAATATGTGAATAGAGGTTTTGTATGAATATTTATTTTATGTATAAATGAAAAATTATCAAATTACTAAACAATTTGTAAAAACTAAAGGGTAAAATATTTGTGCGAAATAAAAGCAGGAAAAGGTATTTCCAAATTTTGTGTTTTGATAGAAAACGTATTCATTCTATTGCTTGAAGCCACTGTAACAAACCAATTAACTGGTGTAAATTAAATTTCTCTTTTGCTTTTCAATCCTCATTCCTTTTCTAACAAAATCAGTTGATCACAGGCTAATAATAACTGTATGGATAATTAAATACAGTATAAGATAAGCTTAAAGAAGTGAGGTTGGCCAAAAACCCTTAAACGACAACCCTGACTTGGCCGACGCCGAAGCTCAATGCTAACGCTTAGGTTTCACGTGCTGAAGTATGTGAGATCGATCCCCATTTAAGGCGTTACATTTTTGTTCAATGTTTATGCTATATTAATTAAGGTGTATTAAATCGGTTTTATTTAAACCATATAAATGTTTTCATTGAGTAATAAATGTGTTTAAATTTTGCTAATTAACTTGTATAATACATGTCTTATTTCATCCAAGCAAAGCTCGGTCACCAGGTACTTAATATAAAATCCAAACATACCAAGCATGACACTGTCTGTTACATACTGTATTTCCAGACTTAACATAGTTTTATGTTGAATCAATTGGAAGTAGCTTTTTATTTTATTAATAATCAAATTTGTATTCTGTTTTCAGGTGAGCATAACGCAGTCTAGTGTAAAAAGAGTTGTATTTAGAGAATTTTTGTAAGTACAATACCTAAATTTAATACCAATAGATTAAGCTTTCTAATAAAAAATTGATGCAATGCTAAATACAGTAACAATAAGACACAACAATTAACTTCTGTAACATATCCAACACAGAGTGTACTCAAAAGTCCTGTCTGGGTTTAATATTTTCTGAATGATAACAGATGATAACTTTACTTTACTTTTAACTGAAAAGGCGATATACCCAGGTAGGTATTTTAAGCCAAGTATGAATGAGAAATGAATGTAGGATGATTGTGGCGCGATCTTGTAGTCTTGTTACTAACTAAGGCTGACATGTTCCTTAGACAGGACTGTTAATTAATTGCCCAACAGCCGATGGTAACTAAGGGACCTATAGCTTAAAGTGGAATCCGAACCCCTGCCTCTGAATTACGAATTGGTCTATTATGAGGATGTTTTTTTATGGATTAACGAAGTATTTAATAGTGCGGACGTTAATCCACACTCTTGTGTATGAATGTGGATGCGGTGTATGTGGTGTTCTCTTGAAACCATATATATAAATTTTGATGACTATTGTTTTTGGTCTCTAGGCACCTAAAGAAGAAAAAATAACATGGTCCCAGGCTTAAGTTTTACCATGAGACCTACAGTAATAGCTTATTCCCTATGGGAAATTCGCTGAAACATAAGTTTTTATTTTAATGGTCAACATTATTATTCATACACATTTTTAGGTAAATGCAAATAAACAAATAACAATAATTAGTAGTATTTAAAAGTAAATACGATTATTATGTACAATAGCAGCAAAATCTCAAGTCGCCAAATTTAGTTGTCACCCTCAGTATTGGGAGGTTGGTCTTCTGCACAGTTCTCGCCAATGAAAATTGCATGCTCTCTGCATGTCGCATGTGTTGTACGTTTTCTTACTCTTTCAATTATTTTTCAACAGTAAAGTCTGAATCCAGACTCCCGTCAACGGGTGACACAGAATGTTCGTCAACAAAACCTTATCGTCTAATCGCTCCTGGATTTCATAGGTTTGCTTCATCACAGTTCATTTCTTTGTCAACACTATATAATAAATTGTGAAGTATTTCCTCCTCTCTGATATCTATATCAGCATGTGAAAATCACTAAAGCACTTGAATATCACAGGATAACACAACAAAATCACACTAACGTTACGAGTCCCGCACAATGGTATTCACAGGTATACGCCATAAACGGATTCCAGGCAAATAACGACGCGCAGGAAAAGGGCGAAGAATAGTTAAGTGGCCTATGAACACGTCCATATGAAGGTATAAAGGGAAGAAACTCGCGGCCTTGATATTAAGCAAAAACAGACATACCGGTGGAAAAGACAGCAACGCGACCCCTCATGGGTTAAAGAGATAAATGCTTAGATGCAAATAAAAATTCATATTTATTGCCCAGTTAGTTTATAATAATTTGAATTAGGATTTGACAATAATAGGGAAATTTTAATTGTATTTAATAACTACCAGTGATTACTTTGTTTGAAATTCATTATTGGTGATGTTGAATTCATGTTATTAATTTAGATTTTTACTGCGGACATTTTCCATAACGATTTTATGTAAAACAAAGTTTCACAACGTTTCGGGATCTGGAATCAGATCCCGCCCTCAGGAGAACTCATATCTAAAACATAACACTATTAACTCATAATCCGAACTAAGCCGGTATAAAGCTGACATAAAAATATGAAGCAGTAATAAAACTTACAAACAAACCATTCACTAACCATTACACACATAAGTAACATAACACGTCTACTCGTCACATGTTGTCTTTGAATCTCCGTGACGAATGTCAATACCATTTCTTTTTTCAAGTACCCTGTAAAATAGGTTAACTAAACCACTCTTGTGATACATAATTTTTAATAGTTAATTTTGTGATTTAAATACTTCTCATTTAACACTCTTTACATAAATTCCAATAATAAAGTTAGTGAGCTAAAACCAAAACTTAGATAATCTAGAACTAATATATACCATTAGATCAACGCTATTATACGAGATACATTCGGAATCGGGTACACCGCAATGAGTATGTACCGGCTTACTTTGGGAATGTGCTCAAGTTAAGCTCTGTAGCCAACCTGTACAGTTGTGTAATGTGCTCTCAAAATTTAAAAGATTATCAACTCCCTCTCCGCACACTCAAATCTTCTTTGGGTTTTAAGTTTCGGGACCCAACATGAGTATCCTTAACCCTAGAAGTGGCAAGCTTTTTACTCTTAACTGTAACATAAATAATTACTAATATCTTCTTGAAATATCAAAGTTTAAACAAAAAAAGGCATAAAACGAGCCCCCTCAACCACTAACCACAAAAGCAAAACAGGTGTCCACTGCAATCCCAATTAAGCCTATAAATGTGTCAACTTCCACCCAAGCCGGTCACCGTTTATTTAAGGTTGGGCTCCCCTTTACGCTTTACCACACATTTGCAAACCAAATTGGGATTGCTAATGGTCGGGATTCAAACCCTAGCACTTCCGAATGGCTAGAACATTACGCTAGTCCTAGCAACATTAGTTCAGCCATTCAGTATAGGAGTAGAAACGCTTACTTGGTTATAGACCTGCTGGCAGTCTAGTGCATACAAGAGCAGGTTCGGTGTTTGCCGCCAGACAACTGTCACGTAGTTGTGTAATGTGCTCTCAAAATTTAAAAGATTATCAACTCCACCTGCCACTTCTTATTGAATATGTAAATGTGTCGTGAATTACGACTTAGCCAGTTCTAGGGTTAAATTAAGGTGTTCAAAAACAATTTTGTAAAGCACTGATCTTGGTACATCAGACAATTTGTTTGAGAGTCTTATTATTGAGAAGCATTTGCTCTCACAAATCCATGCTTAAACTGAAGCCACTATATCGTCTGTAATCAAAGATGGGCTACCGGACAATCATCATCATGGACGTTGTCACAGCCACCTTCATCATCTTCCCCTCTCACAAACTTTGCCATCTCAATTAACAGTATACACCATATCCAATCCTCAATCCATGAATTTCTGCAGCAGACATGTTCCATGCTGACAGTATCAATCAATCATAGAATTACAATTTAACTCATAGAAACATCTATAAGGTTTAAAATTATATTATTATTGTATTATAAAATCAATTAATTCACTTGTACAGTGGAACCAAGATTTAACGAATTTCAAGGGACCAAGAAAGATATACGTTATATAGGGGTATACTTAAAAGTGAGTTTCGTTAAATCCTGATTGAATTTTGCCGAAATTCGTAATATAGGGGTTAGTCATAACTTCCAAATAAAGAATATTGAATGCGTCAAACCTCTATTTAAAGTAGATTTTTAGGCATATGTTATTTTTGTTATTCTGTATGTTTTACTGCTAGGGATTGGCTTAACCAGCCACTGCCTGTGGCCCCTTACGGCCTGATTGCTCAGCAAATTTTGAGCTTTTACCAGAAGTACAGGTCCCGAAATGGATACATTTTTGTCATATCATTGTTTCATCCATAACATGACAGCACTTTCAATATCCTGTAATTCGGGCTGTTTAGCTTTTTAACTCTGACCAGGAAGTCCACCTTCGTCTTCACATTTCTATTTATTTTTGACTATTGTTTAAAGAGTTGTTGGTGTTATTTAATCTCCTTAACAATGTTCACTAGCGGGTTTTGTTATATGGTTTTTATTACTTCACGTTTGAATTCCACACTAAGAGCCACCAACGTGTTAATCACAATCATAAACGAAACACTGCTACGATATGCAACACAATCTTAACACTGCGATAGATGTGCACCTTCTATGAATATTATGTGTGGCGGGCGGAAGTAAGGGAAATTCCGCTCGAGTAAAAAATAAAATACGTACTACAGGGGTCTGGACCGTGGGAATACGATATATAGAGGTTATGTTTGTTATATAGGGGTTTCTTACTTTGGGTATTCGCTATACAGGAGTAAGAAAATTACTAACAAACACACAAAATATACGTTATATAGAGGGTTTTATAAGTATTTTGTTCGCTATATAGGGGTAAATTTTCTATTGAGTTATATGGCATTTTCAAGGGGATTGAAAAATGATACATTATACTGAGTAAAACGTTACAATGAGGTTCGTTATAGAGACTAAATGAAATGTTTAGTATATGATCGTATATATCATTTAGATCGTGATAGTATATCATCACTGTATATGAAATGTTTAGTGAACTGTTAATATTACATTCATAAGGAGTACACAATGATTGCCATTCAGAATAATGAAATGTAACTATGTTTTAAAGGTACTTCCCAATATCCATTGTGGGAGAGTTTTTAAATTGTGCACTACATCCGAGCTACCACTTCTGAATACGAGGGGTAGGCCTACACTCGTTTCTCATTCATACTTGGCTTAAAATAGCTACCTTGTGTCGCCATTTCAATAATCTAATCTAATTCAGCCTAATATATTTAGGCTATTGTTTTCTCTCTCAATAACAGGTATGATATCCCATATTAAGAAAAATTAACTTCCACATTTTTTCATCAGAATTATTTCTTGTTAACTTTGGTCAAGTAATTTATAATATTGCAGTAGCCTAAAATTTTATTCAGTAATTTTTATACTGACAGATAGCATAGGAAATGCATTTTTAAGTGTTTGTGAAAAGTAGTATTCTTTCTATCCCAACAGGCAGTGTCAGGCCTATAACATAAATTGTGTTTGTTAATTTCTGTGTCAAATAATTAACTAAATAGGCCTAAATTTTTTTTATAATCACTTTATTTTACAATATACAGACACAACTTTAAAATACATGCAATTATTATTCTTACAATAGGGAAATGTATTACTCTATTATGTTTAATCCAGGTGTGTAGGACTTTAACATAAATTGTGTATGTATTCACGCTTTTCGCACTACTAAATAACAATACATTTAATAATTTTATTTAATATAATGTACATTCTTTTTGTACATACAGAATTGCAAAATAAATAGGTGTCCGTAAAAAATTAATTAAACTACTAATTTCACTGTCCCACCCAACCCTCTCGTAACGCTTTTCTCTCGAACTATCAGGCAACAACATCAGAGGCATATCTATAAATTATTCATCTAAATGTGTACTATTTTTTCTTCTCTTTTGTCTGAGCACCCTCTTGCAGAATTCAGCGACACAATCCCACGATGTAGGGCTTGACAACATACGGTTTACGATACCGTCCGGTGATATTTGGCCAATGGCTCCCTCTAGATTAGAACGTTCTGCTTCCCATCTTCTACAAAAGAAAATGGTGTGCCATGTATCGTCATTCGCTGAATCGCCATACTGACATTCTGGGTTTTCGGCTTTTCCCATTATATAAAGTTAGGCTCCAAAGCAACCATGGCTAGTTAGAAACTGTGCCTACTTCATACCGTAGTGTAACTAGTAGGCTTAATAAGTTATGTCATACTTATAATGTAATAAAAATTTTGTTAATACTATCTGGGAAAGTTCTAATTTTCTGTGACTTTTACAATCATCTTACTTTAATGTAACAGGTCTCAGATTAAATTACTTAAATTATAAGACCTGAATAAATATTAAGTTTAAATTAATTAAAAATTCTATGCTAACCAAAACGTAACATTCTACCCCATTTCCACCTAAGATCCTGTACCTTGGTGTGGCTCAAATCTCCTGCTGGATGTAGATGGCTGGCTTTCATCTTTCTTCTCTACCTATAAATATGAAACCGGTTGATTTAAATCAAATCGTAAGAGGAAAAACCAAAGTATATTTTCTGTGTACTTCAAAAATTTTTAATTTAAAATAACCAGTGTTAATGTTTTTCACATGGCATCAAAATCTTAATAATTATTGTCAAGGTAATGTCACTGTATGTAAGGCATACACCTGCGTATCATATTTTTATAGCCTCATTTTAGGGCATTGTTTAAAAAAAACTGACGAATGCCATGGAAAAAAGGAAGTTTGTGAGAAGATTGTAGCTGACTATCACTAAATTTATCACCAAAAAGATTGTAGCCTATATGTTCCCAAATTATTTTTGAAACAGGGCCTGTGCCAAATATCACACAACTGGTGTGACTGAATGGTTATAGAGAGTGGTTATCACTCAACAAGGGTCGAATCTGGACCTAGATGCCATTTTGTCATTGGGCTATAATCAATAATGCTTTCTATCAACAGATTGATGTTATGTGGTAACAGAACTGAGGTTTGGACTGTTCTTCATCAAAATGTAAAAAATTCTGAGAGGTGTAGAAAAACCACATGAAACAAGAGACATAACAAAATGGAGCAGAAGTGTGAATGTTGTGTTTTGGCATGTGAACACTCTACAAGGTTTGTGTGATCAAATTATTGACACAAAATGCTAAAATGGACTTTTAAGGGGTACAATTATATAAAAATGGTTCTCACCAGCAATCTTTTAAGCAACTTCATTTGGATATAGAGCTACTGGAGAGTTACTTTCGTAATGACAAAGCCTAGTCATGGATCTAAGTTTTTTTTCTGTTTCGATGTCCCCAAATGTACGTAGCTCTCCCTGTAGCTCTCTCTATCAAGAAACAGCTACGTAAGTTGGCCAATGTTACAGAAGATGCATTAGAGAAGATCATTAGAGTTAGGCCTATTTTGTCAATGGATGTTTATAAGCCTATATTTCACAGAGCAAAAGTGCTTAGATGCTTCACTTGGTCACAGGGTCCTTATTTTTATGCAAACTAAACTTCTCAAAGCCCTATCTTTAAGCCATGTTTATTGTGATGTTGCAAAGCCTATTGGTACCATAATTTATTATCTGTGTCTTTGGTAGCACTCGCTAGCCAGTGTTACCAAAGACACACAACGTAGATATGAAGTAGGATAATAATAAATGAAGATAGATGACCTTGCAGTGGCTAGTTGTGATAAAGTAAACATTAACCTTAAACAGCAATTAAAGGACATTCTAGGCTTCACTGTTAGTGGCATGCATAGCTGGCAATATAAATGCTACATTTCAAAAGATCACACTCCATTCAAGTCAGTTCACACCCATTCAAACAGACACATACAGCTGCAAGTGACAGGGTTGGCTAGTGCCCAGTAAGCGATCATTTCAGAATAAAAGAGGGTACTTTGTATTATACCAACCACACAGCTGTAAAGGGAAAATAAAATCAATATATGTTAAGTCATGCGATATATTGGACGTAAAAATAAAACTAACAAAATAGCAAACTTGAAAGACTTTGTTTGTTTGTCTGCACCGCCCAAAACTTAGCAATGTCGAAAAATGTGTGGAACAAATTCCCGTCTTCAGCCGCCACTTGTATTCTATGAGATAGGATGCTAGATGGTGTTGAGCTGCCCCTCATTGTCTCTTATTCCTTCATTCCTCAGAACCCCACGTCCTCTCAAATATTTTTGTTTATTCATTTTATAATAATTAATAAATGTAGGCCTATATTGTAATCATACGTGTCATTGTATTTTCCTTACAATGCTACATGAATATAGCATTAACCTAACTCCGAGAGAGTGCATAATGACGGAATATATATCGCTGACATATAGGTATGGTCTGTAAAATACGAAAGTACCAAAAAAACATGAATTTTTCATGTTTTTATGGGACTATGATCTAATTTAATAAAAGATAATAACAAAACTTGCTACCATCAGACTCAACATTGTTCATAAATTTTGGATTCGCTATAGGCCTATAATATTTCCTTTAGGCTACTATGTATTGTGGACCCAACAATATTTTTGTGTCAACACGACTTCCGCGCCACAGCTGCTGCTCCAGCTTCCACCATCGAATCACAATAACAGAAATCCTGGCTTTGGAGGTATAGGTCTAATGATACTGATCGCAAATGTGACTGGTGCCCACCACTTTCAGGACAGTGGTGTGAAATGGGCTTAAGTTAACATGCCTGAATGCTTGGCTAACGGCATCTATCCAACAACACATGCCATCTAAACATCATCATATTAACCCTCATCCACTCAGCAATTTGCCGCCCATGGCAATTTATAGTTATGAAGAGGTTTCATTGAAATATGTATAAATGTGCTTGAATAGGATATCTACAACAGTGTTTCAAAGATATTTTTATCCAATAACATTCATTAACCTACATGAGATCAGGGTATCAAAACAAAGTAGGCCTAGTTGTTTTATGGTTTAGGGTAATAATCTTCACTTAGACCGAAATATGGACAGTAAGATGAAAAAAAATACCCCTACCTTGTCACAGTAGTGGAGGAATACACCTGGGGTTGGAGCTTCTGATGACCTTTGAACCAGCGTAATACATACAAAAACTTAAAAAGGTGGCAATTTTCCACTCAAATGAGCGGATGAAGGTTAACCTTTTAAAAAGTTTAAAGGAGGTGAGAACCATAATTGTATTGTATAGGCCTAATTTTACCCCAAAAGATCCAACAGTATTTCAGGCGGAGTTAGCAGAATACCAGCATGATTTAAAAACATCGTGACTGGCCCCAAATTGATAGTGAAAAATGAAATGTCATAATTTGTAAAGTGTAAACCACAAACTATGACAACAGCAATTAATTTTTGTCCGAGGCTCTATTTGAAGTAGCTAGGCCTACTTTGATGACCGTTCAATTTACATAGGTTAAAAAGTTTTAATCTTAGATTTTTTACTGAATTTTATTCAAACTAATTTTACGTATCTCACCTTAATCCTAGGTTTATTAATCAGAATTCCTTCTTCTGTTTCCCGGAACTTAGTCAGATTGTCTAAGGTTGGTGCATGAGGACTTGGTAATTGGACATTTCTAGAATACAGGGCAGTGAATGCATCGAAATTTGGTGATGTAAGGTCAATTGTTTTTCTTGGGTCGTCATTATTTGTCATTTTTGATCAAGAATAGCGATATTAATGATATCGCGATTCTACACAAAACTAGGTTTAAAATTTTGTATTTTAGGTTAAATCTCCTTTGTTGACATTTCGATCGCGATTCTACACAAAACTAGGTTTAAAATTTTGTATTTTAGGTTAAATCTCCTTTGTTGACATTTCGTCTATTCCATACACTAAACCATTGATTTTATAACTGCGTAAGTACGAAGTATGTAAATTCAATGACTGAACACATCACTAAACCACACTTTAACCTCGAGTTACGTTCGTCACGGTGAAACTTCAGTTGTATGATTATACTTCCGATATCGCATTATACCACAATTTTTCAGTATGGACACCGCACTGAATCTTCTGAACTTTCTAATTAATGATGTTGGGAAATCATCTCACCGTATTTACTTTGAATTAGGTTTAGGTTGAGTTAATAGTACTCACTTTAGCATAGAGCTGAGGTATTCAAATTTTGTTCTCTCATTTTATCAACAAATTCAGCAATCAGCTGACGTTCTAACGTTATCAAATCAAGTGTACCAACTGCAAAAATATAGTGCATTAGATTATCGTATCCTTAATGTATTTGCTATATGGGTTTCTAGTTGACAATAATTATTAATTAATTTAATTGATTTCAATATTTATCGAATTGGTGCATATGGGATTTGAACTTCAGTCTTTGGATGTTGGAATATTTTAAAATATTTTGGTATTATATCTACGTCGCATATCTGTAGTTAAACTAAAGTCCTCAACGATCGCTGTAGTACTGGTAGTTTGAGAGTTCCCCGATAGATAGCATGAATGTTTCTAATTTCACTCCCGTTTCTTATTTCTCATTATCACTTCCTCAAACCAATTGCAGATTTTCTATTTTTCCCTTAATCATTTATAAAAATTAATTTTCCTAAAAATGTTTGTGATAATCTGGATTAGTTAATTATTTCGTTTATTGTATTTATTATAGCTTATTCATCAATTATCAAGAAGGAATAATTTACTATATGAACAAGTAATATAAGTAATATCCATTACAGGGTTTTATTGTATTTTTAGTACTGTAATTATAATTTTTGGATGTCAGTACTAATTGTTTTAGTATATAGAAAAAGATACCTTGTTTATACATCCAAAAAAGATCTAACATAATTAAATTGAGTTTTGATCGAAACTCTACATACCACTTTTTCTCCCAATTGAAAAATTTTGTTAAAAAAAGAAAAAAAGGAGAAATGAGGAAATAAAGAAGGCAGATGCTATATAACACAATGACTATAACCTACGATGTTTAAACCAAGTATAAGTATTTATTTTTCCTACTGCCCTAAAGCTTCTAGTAACTCCTACAAATCCCTTTAAAACACCTTCCTCAGGCACAAAAAAAATTATACATATGTACCTATTTCCCAAAAACTATAAAAGATAGAGTTGTGAAATTTGTACAGGACATTTTATATGTTGCCTTGCACATCTGGAACCCAATTCGGTTTAATAGTGTTGTTAGTCAAGAAATACTAGTTTTTTTTGTTTACAAAATTAAATAATTTTTAATATATTTTCGAAAAAAGATTTTGGTATCAAATTTTGATTGATATTAATTATTTTGGTTCCAGTTTGACATAACATCAACTACTGGAAGCAAAAAAA
This sequence comes from Nephotettix cincticeps, assembly GCA_023375725.1. Taxonomy (NCBI): domain Eukaryota; kingdom Metazoa; phylum Arthropoda; class Insecta; order Hemiptera; family Cicadellidae; genus Nephotettix; species Nephotettix cincticeps. The sequence goes on from CM041788.1 coordinate 63,500,330, forward strand.
TCCAATACAATCTCTAGTAGTTTCCATAGAAAAGGTATCTTAAATATTGTGAATTTAACATTGTTAAAATAGTGTGTATGATGTCCCCTTAACACCTCAACTATATTTATGACGAGATAAGTAATTGAGAACATAATTCAAAATTGTTCTTATGAGATTAAAATCCAACATTGCATTACCATTGAAGATTTTTAAGGGGTTATGGGTTTAATTCCTGAGATTTCCACAAACAGTTGAAGAGTTCAACCATACACTTACCCTCAAAGGGGCTTGCTTACTTTAGTTCTTTGTTGGCTCAAATCCAAGTTGATTTTTGGCCTCATCCATTGATGTTTCCTCCATTCTCCTCTGTCCTCCACACTGTGGAGGGGTATGCGCTCCCTATTCCTCTGTGGAAGTAGATCCCCATCCTGAGGGTTATGTGCTTGCTATTCCTCTATGGATGTAGATCCCCATCCAGATGGGTACATGCTCACTATTCCTCTATGGATGTAGATCCCCATCCAGATGGGTACGTGCTCACTATTCCTCTATGGATGTAGATCCCCATCCAGATGGGTACATGCTCACTATTCCTCTGTGGATGTAGATCCCCATCCAGATGGGTACGTGCTCACTATTCCTCTATGGATGTAGATCCCCATCCAGATGGGTACGTGCTCACTATTCCTCTATGGATGTAGATCCCCATCCAGATGGGTACGTGCTCACTATTCCTCTATGGATGTAGATCCCCATCCAGATGGGTACGTGCTCACTATTCCTCTATGAATGCAGATCCCCATCAAGATGGGTACAAGCTCACTATTCCTCTATGGATGTAGATCCCCATTGGATGCTTAGGTTCTCACTATACCTCCATGGATGTAGATCACCATCCGGAGGGGGATGAGCTCACTATTTCTCCATGTGATTTCTCTTCCCTACTCAATGTTTGTCTAAACCAAGGTTACTAGATTATACAGCATTGTAGTTTCTATACAGAACCCTAATTGTTTTTTACATAAATAATTTTGCAATTTTTTGGATTTTTTAAACTACATTTTAGAAGCTAACTAAAATGTGGTTAAATTCTATTTTTCTGTAGTCATATTTAGTTGTCAAAAATGCCTAGTTGGTGTGAGTTTGGTTGTATAGTAAAAATAAAATGGTACCTATCGTATATTGTCATTCAAAAATATAACTAATCTCTATATATAAAATTGAATGTATGTATGTCTGTCTGTATGTATGTCTGTATGTATGTCCTTTATGCGTTGCCAAACTACTCATCCGATCGCCATGAAATTTTAGGAAGTTGCTCTACATGTGTCCGGGAAGGTTTTAGTGAAAAAATATTTTCGAAAACCCCATAAGTTTCCATTTTATGACGTTTTAAATTTCTAATGTTAACCTTATGGAGAGTAAGTTTGTTTACAAAATGTCTACAATTGATTTCTTAGCCACAGCTGATTATTTTACTTTCCATTAGCAATATGCTTTACAATCCAATGCCATCTGAATCATTCATTAATGTTAAACTATGAAGTAAATGTGTACTGTAAAAAATGAACAGCTTTATTCACCACGTTAATAGTTTACGGTTTTGGGGGATTATGTATTTATATTTTTATTTTCTGTCTGATTAAAGTCACTTGTTTATATGATAATTACAATGTTTATATTATTACGTTTATTATAGTAATCAGCTGTTGTATATCTTTCCTATAAAAGCCGTATTACAGTTAGGTTTCGTTTGGGTTTGGATTGGATTTGAAAATTGTGAATTAATCCACTCAGATTTATTTGTTTTATGGGAATGTTATTAATATGTTTTATCGTTTCTCTATTGTTATTCACTATGCAGCGACCCAGAATATATAACCTTTCACAATGAAGCCGTATTGCTATTCGACTTCAGAACATGGCCAATCTTAAAGTTAACATGTATTTACTGTGAGGCGTTACGAAGTTCGCCGGGTCAGCTAGTATATAATAACTAACATTCCCCATTACACACATAATTAATCACGGAGGTCCTTGAGAAGACGAAGTTTGAGAACCCAAGAGTAATTAGGGTTAAACTTCATGACATTTGAAAGATTTTGACATTTCTGGTTGCTGATATGTAAAAACAAATATTTTGTGCAAATGAAGTCATCAGGCATGTTTCTAGAATAAAAAGAAATTAATTTTTCATTTGTACAGTACAAATTCTATTTAAAACACAACAACACTGTCTAGTATGTAGTATCATATGCATTCTGTATTATCATATATATTATCATGTATTATAATATTTACACAATATAAACGGATCCTATAAATTAAGATACAAAAGGTAAAAATAATAAATTTTCTTAATAAAATAGTAAGCATTAAACAGTCTTTGGTTTTTTAAAAACGTCTTAGAACCTTACACATCCTTGTAAATCTATTAGAACACGTTATTATTTCTATTTTTACAGTTTTCTTTATTTCAAAAGTCAATTTCCTCATTTAGAAAATAAATTACTTTCTCTCTTCAAAGTGTTATAATTATAATCTATTGGTTGGAAAGCTAAATTGTGGTACAGTACTTACGAAATTTAAAAATAGTGTTCATGTAAATATTATGATTCAATTTATATTTCCTTGGTTTTTAATATTTCTGTATTGTTTCCATAGAATTTGTTGCAATTTGAATTTTAATTTATTTAAATGTGATGATTTCTACTATTGAATATAATTTTAACATTTCTACAAAAAAGGTTTAAAACGATATAAAATATGAAACTTACTCCAATATGTTTTTGGTTATATTTTACTAACTGCGCATATTATTTTCAGGTACTACTCGCAACGGTGTTCATTCCAAGGTAAATTTCCAGATATGGAAGTTTGTACCAACCTTACAATAATAGATAGATTAGCAATATTTGTTCAGTATTATTCCTATTCCATCTCAGAAATAGGATGTAAAAACTAGAGAAGCATTAGAAGGTTAAAATTTGGATTATCAAATTAAAAATATAATACCCCTGTCGCAGCAGACCTGCTTACTCAGCAAATTTCCAAATCAATAATGTAATAATAATATTATATGTCAAGTTCTATATATCTGTCAATAAATATATGAGTTAGTTATTTGCCTATTCTTCATAAGATTAACATGGGAAAGAGCAAGTAGGTTTTCCGCTGTGAGGAACACTGAAAGTAGGCATTTATAGCATAAACTATTTTTATTCTGACAATTTGTACAAATTTTCATCAACATCTGTCCATAAATAAAGAAGTTTTCCTATTTTCCATATGATTAACATGGGAAAAGAGTATACAGGTTAGCTGCTGTGAGGAACACTGAAAGTAGGAATTTGTAGCATAAATAATTTTTATTTTGACCAATTATACTAAGTTTCATTAACATCTGTCCATAAATAAAGGAGTTTACTTATTCCCTCTATGATTAACATGGGAAAAGAGTATGCAGGTTAGCTGCCATGATAAGTACATAAACTATGATTTTTAAGCATAAATGGTTGGATCTCAACCACATGAAGCTAAATATCAAGTTTTATCCAAAAATATTGATTGATAAGTGAAAATATTAATTTTCCTTATCCTCCATAAGATTAACATTGGAGCCCCAAAATACAACGTACTGTGTTTAGATTTTTTAATATCTCGGTAACCATTGGAGATGGAGAAAAACTTTAAGGAACTAAATGGTGTATTTTAAAGCTGATTTTAATGGTTGAAGATAAAATTTAAAAACTTTTTAAATTACATATGAAAAACGCAAAAACCCCAATTTTTGAGTACAAAACCCCTCTAAACTACCCGTTCCAATTGACTGATATGTCTGGTTTATGACCTCGTCAATTAACAAATGTAGGAATACACGTCTCTACCAAATTTGGTCTCGATTGAACCATTTATACAAGAGTTATCGAAAGAATCTAAAGAAGAAAAAATAACATGGTCCCTGGCTTAACTCTTGCCATGAGACCTACGGTAATAGCTTCTTCCCTATGGGAAATTCGCTAAAATATATTGGTAATTGACAGGGTTACATAAAAAATTCAAAATTGTATATTATTTCAATATTAGAATGGTTTTTATGAGGAAAGGTCTGTTTTGTATGATCAATTTCAGACAGCCCCCAAATGAAGGATTTTTGGGGGATTTAAAGTTTGTAGATGCATTATTCAGAGTAATAATTTGTTTAGTAATTTGTTGGTTAAAGTAAAACAAATGGGGGAAACGAGGTCATTTTCCACTCAGACGGTAGGAATTTCAAAATTACATGGATTTTTGGAAATTTAGTGAAAATTACTATTAATTTTCTATTTTATTGCCGCAAATGTCAACATAATGAAAGAGTATTGATAAAGTCCCATTAATTACTCGATGTAATGGAATATGGTATAAAAACTTAAAGATAAATTAATTAAAACTGGTGACCTAACTGTATACAGTAATCGAAAATGGTAAAATCTCTTCTAATCAAACAATTCAGTACAAATATAAAAATAGTTTTATAACTGAAACAGAAAAAAGTAGAAATTAATTATAATAAGTAAGAATTGGAGGCGGCATTTGATATTTAGAATTAACTATGTGATCTACGATTGCCGGTGAATTAAACATGCAGTGTGTGCACATATTCCTTGTAGGGAGCTTTGTCGGAGTATCTAGGGTGATCATTAAAGTCGGAATCAAACTTTGAGGGGTGATAGTACTCATCAAAATAAACAAAAAATTTCCTATAAACATATGTCGAAAAATCCTTCGTTAAGCCGCTAACCACCATTTTGTATTTTTTTACAAAAATCGTTAATCTCAAAAACTATTTAATCTACAGAAACCAAACTTTGCACACATCTTCATTGGCTAAAGAGAAAAATATTCTCAGAGTATCATTTAGATTGCTATTAAATTTTAAAAATGGTGGTGGTTAAAAATATTTTAATTTAAATAACGAAAAAATCATTAACTTTATAACATTTTTACAATTTGTAATAAAGATTGTAATTATAATTTCAAACCTAACGATACTTTATTAAGGAAATCCGTCCATGGATAAGCGAGAAAATTCACTTTTAATGTTAGCTTACAGAGCCCATGCGCCACCGCCGCGCGGCCGTTGAGAAGAAGCGGCTGGTACAACAATTAATTCTTAGCCACGGCCGCGCTTCTGTGGCGCGTGACTCATCTTCATATAAGCTTAACATTTTATACAGACCTTACAGAACAATGGGGCTTAGCCCTAAGGTTACAAATACAAAACTGAGTATGCCTACATGTTACTCGGAGCAAGGACGAATTAAAAAAAATCAAGCCCTCCAGTGGTTCACTATTTTACCCCTGAGGGCTCGCTGTTTTTTGACTGTTTTGTACAGTTTCCGAAAAAGAAACATAAAAAATATAATCTCCATAGAAATGGTAGCTATTACATATCATTTTATTCGTTATAAAATTTCCTATGACTACATTATATCTAGTTTCCACTAACGATTATATTTTGATGTTATATCCTCTTGTAAACACAAAAAAGTAGAACACCGGTTTTGGTGGTTTTCTACCTTGAACAAAAGTCAAAATTTAAAGGAGTTTGAAGAAAAAGAAACACAAAAAACAGACAAAGAGACGGAAAACATAGATGTATACGATAAATATTTCTTAAAATATTTTGGATGTTATTGAAATGGGAAATATCATGTTACTCATCGACTTGTACTAATTATGGACCGCGTTCTTAAACAGAAATATTTCCGAAAACGATCGATAAGGTTAGAAAATTACTTGTTTTGAGAATTATTCAAGTGGTCAAATGTCGAAATTTGTTTTTGGAAAATGAACTGGTCAACCACAAACAACCGGACACATTGAATGGGCAGTAAAATAATTAAGGACACGATTAAGCTCGATAAATCGCTGATTGGTTTCCCAGGCTAGAAAATTGAAGCCTGTAACTATCGATTGTTATGGCACTTAACTGTTTGTTTCTACAGCGTATTTAGGGGACGATTGCAATCCGTCGAACGTGAAATTCTAAACACATGACCGTAACCAACTTAACTAAGTCACGTTTTTATTTTGGATCAATAAAATCACATTTTACACTTTGAAGATTGGTTTCTTACTTCGAACAGTGTAAACTTGATCCCGTTAAAAGAAAGTCAAAGAAGTCACTGTCCTTTCCTTGTTTGAAATTCATTATTGGTGATGGAACAAAGTTTCGCGGCGTTTCGGGATCTGGAATCTGATCCCGTCATCGAGTGAACTAATATCTAAAACATAACACAATTAGCACATAACCCGGACTAAGCCGGTATAAAGCTGAAAACGTAAAAGTTTAAAGCAGTCAAAAAACTTACAAACAAACCATTCACTAAACATTACACACATAAGAAACAAAACACGTCCACTCGTCATAGAGACGCAAAGACAACTTTTTGTTTTACATAAAATCGTGATGGAAAATGTCCGCAATAAAAATCTAAATAACATAAATCTACCATCACCAATACTGAATTTCAAACAAAGAATAGTTAATGTGGTTATATCCCTTGTTATCTAGTATAGTAAACTACAGCCTTTTAGGTATTTATTGCCACCACATTGTGTAATTTGACGTGTTATTTATTTATTCTTCGTCTAAATGTATATGGTGATATGTATGGTGATAACATAGAATAATGTAGTAGTATATCTATATCACGTGTATCCGTGTTTTTACACTTTCAACGTTATTTATTTATTATGTAATTACTATTGGTGTACTGTATTACTGATGACGTTGATAATAAATTATGTGTGTTAGTTTTTAAGGAATGTATAAGGAATGTTGTTATTCACATGATCGATTGTCCATACTCCTCTAGGTTAAAGTTTAGTACAAGCAACAAATTATAATTCGTTCCCTTGAGTTTGTTAAGAGAAGCCACGCACTAAAGTTATTTTTGTTACTAAAAGAGGCCAATTGTGGGTTTTAATACTTAATACTATTAACTGAACTACCCGGTAGCTACCTACCCATGTACTTACCCACTTTAAGTCAAGAGAAATAATTAGTGTTAGATAATTGTAGCTCGATCTTGTAGTCTTGTTACTGACTGGGAATGTGGCGACGTCCTATAATCCAGCTACTTGGAGGTCACGAATTGTGGATAGTTGTGAGAGATGTAGGTGTAGTGTTCTCTTGTGTGGATTAACGTCCGCACTATTGAATACTACGTTAATCCACAAAAACCATCCTCTAATTAGACCAATTCGTAATTCAGAGGCCGTGGTTCGGATTCCACGTTAAACTGTAGGTCCATTAGTTGCCATCAGCTGTTGGGCTATTAATTAACAGTCCTGTCTAAGGAACATGTCAGCCTTAGTCAGTAACAAGACTACAAGATCGCGCCACAATCATCCTACATTCATTCCTCATTCATACTTGGCTTAAAATACCTACCTGGGTAGGTCGCCATTTCAGTTAAAAGTATTAAAAGTATTAAAAAGTATGACTAAGGTTGACATGTTCCTCAAACAGAATTGTTAATTAATAGCACAACAGCCAATGACGTGTTAAGAGTCTACATCAGTGGTAGCCATCTTGAATTTTAGTCCCGTAAGAGCAATGTTAAATTCTGGCGGAACATACCTTCACTTTGGCGTCTGTAGTGGCTTTAATTATCAAAGTATCAATGTAAAACTTTGGAAGTACATTGATGATATTTGGCTCAAGGGCATAACCTTTTCAATATGTTCAAAAATTTAACTTGATATAAAAACAAAAATCCAGGAATATTTTAAAAAATAAATCATTTTTATTTTTTTATTGAGAGCGAAAATAAGAAGTTCTGTAAGGTGGTGCCCTGGAGGACTGTAATACCTTTAATTTGACACCTCTTCCGTTAATTTATGACAATAGGCCAAGGAGATATAGGCGCCAGAATTGAACATTGCTCTTACGGGACTAAAATCTAAGATGGCTACCACTGATGCAGTCTCTTAAGTAACTACAGTTTAAAGTGAGAACTGAAACACAATATTATCTCTGAATTATGAACCCGGCTAATTATGAAGATGGTCTTTGTAGTATTCAATAGTGCGGACGTTAATCTATACACCAGATAATATCGAATTCTCCGACCATCGGCTTCACATTACAGCCCAACGAATGAAGTTCACTTAAACCACTTAATTTCTTAATTTGTTAACTTAATTTGTTTAACTTAATTAACTTAATTTCACTTAATTTTTTTTCTGCGATTTACGTTTAGTAATACATAAAGTTAATAAGTTACCAACGAAGGTTAAAGTAAGGCGTTAACCACTAACTTACAAAGCTATTATAGTATTTCAGTTTATATGTTATTGTTTTGGTAAAATGTTTAATGTCTGCGTTTGTTCCAGGTAGACAGACACCTTTGACGCACTAGAAAGCTACATACGTGAGTTAAATTTAAAATAAGTCGTTCCGCCAACCATCTTGTGCGGTAAACTAATGCTACTGTATGTTAAATTCTAAAAATTAAGGAACGTAAATAAAAAGATAAGTTTTGGTAGTTCATAAAATTATAGTTAAAAATTTAGTTAATAAGTTTACCAACGAAGGTTAAAGTAAGGCGTTAACCACTAACTTACAAAGTATTAATATATTCAGTTATATGTTATTAGTTTATGGTAAGATGTTATGGTCCTGCGTTAGGTTCTCAGGTAGACAGGACCACCTTTTGACGCACTAGAAAGCAACATAGACTGAGTTAAATTTAAAATAAGTCATCCGCCAACCATCTTTGGGTAATAGTTTAAAAAAAGGGGTTTCACAAAAAATTAGTAGAAATAATTTAGTTACGTCTTGAAATGTTGAAAGGTGTATGTTTGTTACAAAAACCGTCATAAAGGAAGGAAAGGATAATATTAAAGTAATATTAAAGTATCACTCGCAAACACATACTAATATGACACATACTTGTCATGTTTGGTTGCCTCAATCAAAGAAAATGAACTATATTTTTAGGTATCTTAGGTTTTGTAACAGGTCGAGTTCTTATCCACAATTAACAATTAGTCGGACTTTTATCTCTTAGGACTCTTGTTAAATTCTGGCGCCTATATCTCCTTGACCTATTGTCATAAATTAATGGAAGAGGTGTCAAATTAAAGGTATTACAGTGCTCCAGGGCATCACCTTACAGAACTTCTTAATTTCGCTCTCAATAAAAAAATAATGTAAAATATTCCTGGATTTTTGTTCTTATATCAAGATAAATTTTTGAACATATTGAAAAGGTCATGCCCTTGAGCCACATCTCATTAATGTACTTCCAAAGTTTTACATTGATACTTTGATAATTAACGCCACTACAGACGCCAAAGTGAAGGTATGTTCCGCCAGAATTTAACATTGCTCTTACGGGACTAAAATTCAAGATGACTACCACTGATGCAGACTCTTAATATAAGAGACTTAATATGAGATACTTAAAATAAGAAAAAGTAATCCCCCGAGACATTCTAGCTTGTAGGGAAGTGCCCCAAAATTTTTATACCTCAGTGAGACAAAAACTCATGTAGCTGTAAGGTAGTTTAGAAGTGTCCCCAGGTGGAGAAAGTGTTCTTCTTGCTCGCGGAATTGCCTTTTTTTATGAACCAGTCACGACAATTAATTGATTTTTACAGACATCTCTTAGGGGTATAAAACTCAGCTCTCTATTTGAATATGAGTTATGATTTTATGAACTTAAGAATATAAACACAATAAACACTAACTTCTTAATTACGTTAATTGATTAGTAATTAATTAGTAATATAACACACTGTAACAGCACTTGGAACACGATGATATTTGTAATTTGGATGTAGTACCTGTGGTGGATTAACATGCACTATTGAACGATAATCCGCAAAGGCCCATCCACATAATGACCAACGTAAAGAGCCGTACATTCCACTAACTGTAGGCCATGTTCCATCAGCTGTTGGGATAATTAACAGTCCCTAAAAAGCAAACTAAATAAAAACTAAATGACTATCCTACACTCAACTCATTCAAACTTGGCTTAAAATACCTATCTAGTATGGTCGCCATTTCAATACAAATCTAACATACAAAAAGAAGTAAGTAAATATCCTAAACCATGAAACAGGACATTTCACACTGTTGACAGAACGTATAAGCAGTACATATCCGCACTAGGGTGGATATGTTCCATACCCTATGGCGGATAAGTAACCCGCAAATCACATGCACGGAACGCTCTAACTATAGAAACTAACCAATAGCGTGCGCTATGCGCTCAGTCAGCTGATAGACAGTAGACGTTCCTACAACACTAACTTCCAGTTTTGCGTAATGAAACTGAGGTTAACGGAAACCTAAAAGTAATGTTTACATTTAACCTAACGGGAAAATCAAACATAACCTAAATGACTTTTTACTTTCTCCCTCTATACAATAGTAAAAGGAGTATTGTTTTTGACAGCATTTTCGAATTTTTCCCCTCAATCAAAAAAAGTGGTTTTTAGACTGTCTGTCCGTGTGTTAGTGTATTTTTGTGTGTAAGGGATGTGCAGAAGCCTAAATATTAGTGCCCCTAAACCGAGAAAAAGGGTTTTCTAGTGATGTCTGTGTGTGTGGGGGGGGGAGGGATGTATGGTGTTTGATAGCTCAATATTTTATTTTTACAGTAAGTGGGTTGATTTAAAGTAAACAAAAACTTTCTCCAATAGAATAATTGAAATAGGTTCAATAAATGTGGATGCTCTTGTTTTTACTAATAATTGCAATAAATTTAAAGACATAACTTTAATTTTATTTAAGGCCCTACTTAACGATGATATAATTATTTTGTAATTTTCTTTTCCTGAAGATTCTTTGCTACTTTTTCTCAAAACGATAAGCCGTTCTTGAAGGTTTCTGCGTATGCTTCAGTTTATGTGTGTAATGAATAAAAGAAAATACTTTTCATTTTTGAATCAAATTTATTTATTTAACTAGGATTAAGATCAGATTATTTTTTTGATTAATCATCAGCAGAAATGTATATATATTATTTAATCCTGTTTTGTTCTTTTTAATTTGTTTTGTTATTTTTTATTTATTCTAGTTTAAATTATTTTATTTTGTTTTTCTAGTAATATTATAAGTTATATTAAGACATATAATAATATTATATATTATATTATAAGTATTACTTAAATCAGGTAAATTATAAGAAAGGGTCATGTGGCCCTACCTATAAAAATTTTTTTTTTCATTTATTCAATCTGAGTAATAATAGGTGCACCCACAAGAAACTCTCAATACTATACCTTTTATTTATTAAGTGTAAGGTAGTACATTCACTTTGGTTCCTTCTTGTCTCTTCTAGGGGTTTTCCTGAAGACACAGTTTGACATTTTTTACACATTCTTGTGAGCTAAAGTCTACCTGAAAGGAGTAACTGGAAGAAGGATATGTTTTTGAAAATCTGACACAGCATTTTATATTTTTCTCGGTCACTGTTGCACCTAGGTACAAATCTCTTTTCTTTCTTATGTCTCAGATACAAATCTCTTCTGTACTATTTGTCTCAGCTATGAATCTCCCAGGTACTAATATCATTCCTTTACTTATTAAATTACGAATCTTTTCTGCCTCAATGGCATTTGTACGAATCTATACAGTGTCAGATGAACAAATCTATTCAGTGTCTCTTTGTCCCAAATACCTATCTCGTATGTGCCCCTATTTCCCAGGTAGGAATCTTTTATATTTACTTATGTGTCAGATATGATTGTCTTCTGTATCTCTGTGACCCAGGTACAAATCTCTCCTGTGTCCCTGTGTACCAGGTACGAATCTCTTCTGTGTCCCTGTGTACCAGGTACGAATCTCTTCTGTGTCCCTGTGTACCAGGTACGAATCTCTTCTGTGTCCCTGTGTACCAGGTACGAATCTCTTCTGTGTCCCTGTGTACCAGGTACGAATCTCTTCTGTGTCCCTGTGTACCAGGTACGAATCTCTTCTGTGTCCCTGTGTACCAGGTACGAATCTCTTCTGTGTCCCTGTGTACCAGGTACGAATCTCTTCTGTGTCCCTGTGTACCAGGTACGAATCTCTTCTGTGTCCCTGTGTACCAGGTACGAATCTCTTCTGTGTCCCTGTGTACCAGGTACAAATCTCTTCTGTGTCCCTGTGTACCAGGTACGAATCTCTTCTGTGTCCCTGTGTACCAGGTACTAATCTCTTCTGTTTCCCTGCGTACCAGGTACGAATCTCATCTGTGTACCAGGTACGAATCTCTTCTGTGTCCCTGTGTACCAGGTACGAATCTCTTCTGTTTCCCTGCGTACCAGGTACGAATCTCATCTGTGTACCAGGTACGAATCTCTTCTGTGTCCCTGTGTACCAGGTACGAATCTCTTCTGTGTCCCTGTGTACCAGGTACGAATCTCTTCTGTGTCCCTGTGTACCAGGTACGAATCTCTTCTGTGTCCCTGTGTACCAGGTACGAATCTCTTCTGTGTCCCTGTGTACCAGGTACGAATCTCTTCTGTGTCCCTGTGTACCAGGTACGAATCTCTTCTGTGTCCCTGTGTACCAGGTACGAATCTCTTCTGTTTCCCTGCGTACCAGGTACGAATCTCTTCTGTGTCCCTGTGTACCAGGTACTAATCTCTTCTGTGTCCCTGTGTACCAGGTACTAATCTCCTCTGTGTCCCTGTGTACCAGGTACCAATCTCTTCTGTGTCCCTGTGTACCAGGTACAAATCTCTTCTGTGTCCCTGTGTACCAGGTACGAATCTCTTCTGTGTCCCTGTGTACCAGGTACGAATCTCTTCTGTGTCCCTGTGTACCAGGTACGAATCTCTTCTGTGTCCCTGTGTACCAGGTACGAATCTCTTCTGTGTCCCTGTGTACCAGGTACGAATCTCTTCTGTGTCCCTGTGTACCAGGTACGAATCTCTTCTGTGTCCCTGTGTACCAGGTACGAATCTCTTCTGTGTCCCTGTGTACCAGGTACGAATCTCTTCTGTGTCCCTGTGTACCAGGTACGAATCTCTTCTGTGTCCCTGTGTACCAGGTACGAATCTCTTCTGTGTCCCTGTGTACCAGGTACGAATCTCTTCTGTGTCCCTGTGTACCAGGTACGAATCTCTTCTGTGTCCCTGTGTACCAGGTACGAATCTCTTCTGTGTCCCTGTGTACCAGGTACGAATCTCTTCTGTGTCCCTGTGTACCAGGTACGAATCTCTTCTGTGTCCCTGTGTACCAGGTACGAATCTCTTCTGTGTCCCTGTGTACCAGGTACGAATCTCTTCTGTGTCCCTGTGTACCAGGTACGAATCTCTTCTGTGTCCCTGTGTACCAGGTACGAATCTCTTCTGTGTCCCTGTGTACCAGGTACGAATCTCTTCTGTGTCCCTGTGTACCAGGTACGAATCTCTTCTGTGTCCCTGTGTACCAGGTACGAATCTCTTCTGTGTCCCTGTGTACCAGGTACGAATCTCTTCTGTGTCCCTGTGTACCAGGTACGAATCTCTTCTGTGTCCCTGTGTACCAGGTACGAATCTCTTCTGTGTCCCTGTGTACCAGGTACGAATCTCTTCTGTGTCCCTGTGTACCAGGTACGAATCTCTTCTGTGTCCCTGTGTACCAGGTACGAATCTCTTCTGTGTCCCTGTGTACCAGGTACGAATCTCTTCTGTGTCCCTGTGTACCAGGTACGAATCTCTTCTGTGTCCCTGTGTACCAGGTACGAATCTCTTCTGTGTCCCTGTGTACCAGGTACGAATCTCTTCTGTGTCCCTGTGTACCAGGTATGAATCTCCTCTGTGTACCAGGTACGAATCTCCTCTGTGTACCAGGTATGAATCTCCTCTGTGTCCCTGTGTACCAGGTATGAATCTCTTCTGTGTCCCTGTGTACCAGGTACGAATCTCTTCTGTGTCCCTGTGTACCAGGTATGACTCTCCTCTGTGTCCCTGTTTACCAGGTACGAATCTCTTCTGTATCATTGGGTACCAGGTAAAATCTCTTCTGTGTGCCTGTGTACCAGGTACTAATCTCTTCTGTGTCCCTGTGTACCAGGTACGAATCTCTTCTGTGTACCTGTGTACCAGGTACGAATCTCTTCTGTGTCCCTGTGTACCAGGTACTAATCTCTTCTGTGTCCCTGTGTACCAGGTATGAATCTCTTCTATCTTTGTCTCTGGTACTAGTTTGTTCCCAGTGTTCTGGTAGTTATGTGTTCTATGTCCTGTGTCTTTATACAAATCTATTCTATCTTTGATTCAGTTACGAATCTATTCTTTTTTCCTGTGTCTCTGATCATTCAGATGATTCTTTGAATGCAGTAACATGAGATGGTCACTGGGTTTCAGATAAGGACTGTACGGAAAGGGTGGGGCTTCTTGCATTACATTAGCAATTTGAGCACAGGCCTTTTTGCGTCAAAATAATATTGGCTGCTCTAGGCAATTTTGAATAAAAAAAACATTGTTCACTAATTAGTAAGTGCTTGAAAACGCTAAGATGAAGTTGTTTGATATGCCAATGCACGTTTATCAGTTTTTATTCTTGTGAATGACAATATTTTGTTTTGTTTCAGAGTGTTCTGCCAAACCTACGTTCATGTGTTGGCTCAAGTTCCTAAAACATCGTGATATATCCAGGTATTTATTGTTATTTTAAGGACCAAAGTATAACCATTATAGAGAAAAATGTTACAAGTGCATGCCATTATTCAATATCTATTATTTTATTAATAAGATTAAAAAGGTATTACCGAATTTAGAAGGCAGTTTAATTTTAATTCAGTATATGTTAGGAAATAAACAACATGTATAAACTATTTTCTTTCTCCCCTACACATAAAATATCTCCATCAAAATTTCCGTTTTGAGGCTCCTTGAATCTAAAAAGTGATTTTCGGACTGATGTCAGGCTGTGTAGGTCCTGGACCACACTGATTGTTGGATTTCATGAAATTTTGTACACAGGTGCACCTTGACTATACTGTACCATCTCCAGACTACTTTTTTCATTTTTAAGGGTAGTTAAAACTAAAACTAAAAACCCATAATAATTTCTAAAATTCACTGTAACGATTTTGATTAAAGTGTCATAGTTTATACAGTAGTGTTATAGTTCCCAAACATTATCCACCACCTGGATGTCTAAACAATTATTAGTCCAAACGTTATGTGCTTTTAAATGTAATATTTTTTTCAACATTACAATAATATTATTATTTAATTTGACTATCTCCATTAAAACCCCTTCTAAAAGCTAAATGCAAATTAGTTTTTTGATTTATTAGCCTATGACTATCAGTTCCAGAGAAAAGTTATATTTACTGTTCATGGTAAACACAGTACGTTGTCTGAGAGCACCCAGTGTTATTCTTATAGAGAATGTTAAAAAATCAATTTCTTCCTTATTTTTCAACTGTTTTCCATGAAACTTGGTATGTGTAGTGTAAGTTCACATCACCCAACAAAAAATTAAGCAAAAAAGTTTTGTATTCCCTTGTGTGGGGGGTTGTGTCCCCAAAAATTCTAGTAATTGTTTGAACTTGTTTTTGTTGTTATTAGTTTAATAAATTATGTTTATTTTTGAAACCATACCTTTTTAAATGGTATTTAAACATACATATTATAATATGATAGTAAACAGTGGATACTGTGTTCTGAACTGAATGACCAATGCTGCCAACGTAACTACCCAAATTTTACTGCACCTCCTGGAACTATTGCTGTAAGTCTAGTAAGCAGTAAGTAAACCTATATGAATTATCTCTTTGCTGTACTTACTCTTAATTGTCTGTTGTGTGTGTTGCTGCAGGTCGTTGTTGAAAGGCTAAGCACCGTGGCTTTCCTCAAGCCAGGGCCGCCGGCCACCGCCAGCGCTCCGCCGGGTTCTGGCATGCCCTTCATAGACGACGACCTCCTGTGGCCCGACAACGACAACGATGGAAAGATCCCCGACCTCTCCCAGTGCCTTGCGAATGTATGTAACATCCAGGTATACAAGTACACTAGTACACCGCTATACGCTTCACGTTCCCACAAATTTAAAAATTTTCATTCCAGAGGAAATATTTTTTTAAACATCATTGAAAACATATTTTCTCTTTTTAAACCTTTTAAATCGCAAAATCGAAATAGTGAGTACTACATAGTATATCTGGTTACTAGTCTGGGAAGTGTTTGTTATCGGTAAGAGAGTAATTACATTGTGTTTGTAATATGGATTTGTAATGTAGTACAAGATTACAAATACAACTTATCATACAACAGTGTAATGAACATTCGAAATAAATTTATCTCTTTTACCTCAAAGGATTAGTGAATTAGCTTTTAGGTATTGAAAATTCCAACCAGTTCAAAATTGTGCCTTTAAAGCTGTTATAGGAGATCATTATCACTCATATGGGTAATTTATTCAGGCATTAAAGTCCCAGAATGTCATAACATAACTTAGTTTTTCCAAGTCTGATACAATGTAAATTCTTTTCCTATGCCTGGTGTTAAAAATTGTGCATACCAACTCTTGGTTAATATATTAATACTGTTCATATCCTGCCTTTTCCATCCTTATAAATCTCAAGTGCGTTGTGTTTCAATATTCCATCCAGAACTACTCTTGGCCAAGCAGCTGTGCTCATCTAATCAATCGATACAAGTCTTAACAATAATATTAAATTGACATATTATTAACTTAAATGAAAAGTTACAAGCATAAAAAACTGAATCATAATTCTTTCATTTTCTGTATACAACAAACTCACTGTTGTAGTACACTGAATTCTCTGCCTTGAATGTTGGATTAGGTCTCAACCACCTACTTAATCCTTATTCTTCTTCCAGGACTCCGGCTCAAGTTTGGGTGAGCTTTCGTCCAACGTGCTCTCTGAGCTAGACCCTCAGCTCGACGACGAAGCTGAAGACATCTTCAACCAACTCGCCGATCCCTCTTTTGAACTAGAGCAATTCTTTGACTTCAACGAGGAAAAGGTAATGTTGTGGGAAGGAAGAGTTTGACTCCTGATAAAGCTGGTAGCTCATACTAGCTAAGCCTCCGCAGATATCTCTTATCTGTGTTGATTAAAAGATGTCTCCGTTTCTTCTGTTTTCCCTAAAATATATATATAAGTAATCATCAAAAAACTGTTATAGAGATTACCATTCAACGGAATTAACTTTTCTGACATTCTGAAAGGGCTCAGTTATTTGATTATTTTTCAGATGAATTACGTTTGATTAGAATACATTACCAGTTTTAAAATTATTCTCATTCAAAATTTGCCAGTTAAAAATTTAAATTTTTTCATAAGTTATCTTCACTATTATTCAAAAGTAAGCCAATTTAAAAATTTTAAGTTTTTTTTAAGTGTTTTTTGGAAAAAACAACGAAATGGCATAACTGTGAGTAACCGAGGAGTTTTGGGAAGATTTGAATTTGATATTTAGATTTTATACTAACCCAGGAACAATGTCTCAAAAGGTTAGTAGTATGGTCTGAAACACCCTGTATACAGGTTTCAACTTCAATTGATTCTACTATTCAGTTGATTTAGCAGGTAAAACCCTGGGCTTACTATCCAAATGTTAAAAGTTTTGTCTATGATTTATTTGTTCTCCTTGTGAAAACATGAATTTAAAATCTTTAAAATAATGAAAGCAAATTTGAAGATTGTTTATTTTTTGTTTAAAAATTGGATAAACTATATTACTATAGACAACCAAGCACATAGTGTATTCACTTTGAACCAGTTTTTATTTTCATTTCAACGTCCACCATTGTCAATCATATTTTAATTTTACTAACCACAAAAGTTATTTTAAGACAGTAGTCTGAAGTTTAGACAGTAGTCAATTATTGGCCAAAGAGGTTTGTTTATATATTTTTCTAATACAGTTTTAAATCCCATTATCTCACAGAAAACATTCTTTAGTTTTGATGAAACTTACTAAGATGAGTTTATATAAGTTTTGATTATCATACAATAAATGATGAATTACGAGGTTCTATTCTTTTCTAATATGAGGGCTGTGAAGTGTTTAATCCATATTAATATAGTTTCCTTTGTAAAGAAAATTTTTCTTAAATCCTGATAACACTGTGACCTGCAACAACAACAAAAACTTAGGTCTATTCAGAAATTATTTTCTTTAGCTAATTCATTTTGTAAATATGATTTCTGATAATGCCGATTGAAATTGTGATCATAAAACCAGTGGCGCACCTACAGGGGTACTAAAAATACTCCAAGAGGAGATTTTTATTGGTATTTTTACGTTTTCACCCAAGATTAACTACTTATTCCATTATCTACAGTATATGTTATGTTAAATTAAACATTCCAAATCAATATTTTTCCTTTTAAATGAATATTCCAAATATATTTTCGGTGAGTCTGCAGTACCTCTGCCATCTTTGATGTTAGTCCCATAAAAACAATGTTAATTTTGTGAAAGCATTGCTGAACACTCGATAGTTGTAAAAAGATGGTTAAGTTGTTAAAATAGTAAAGGTAAAGTAATAATCATAAAAAAGATTGTTTGTTAATTATCGGATATAATTGGTTGGTAGTAATACTTGACCGGAAATTAAAATAAAACAATGAATAAAGTAATTTTTTAGTTAACCAATTTACCTTTAATTTGACACCTCGACCATCTTTTTACGAATATCGAGGAACCCGTAAATACTGACACAAAATTAAAATTGTTCTTAGGGTTAAAACTAAATATTTCACCACAAAAACAGACTTTTCAGTGAAAATGAAAATTGAGAGTTGCATAATTCATGGTTTATTCTCCCAGGCCTGGTGTGTGTGGTGGAGTGAAATGTGTTGACCGTTATTATTTAATGCACATTACAGAATGAAAAATACATATTATTCTCGTTTTTCTAAATTCAAGAAGCAACCTATTCTAATCTAGGAATAGATTTTAAAAAAAGTATTACTGGAACTAATATTTCACTGACCACAGATTAGACTTTGAGAAAATTTGGATGTAAATGATGTAATTGAAATCTATGCTTACAAAAATTGATGGATGTCTTGAAGTTTGTTTTAATTGGAATTTTAAATAATAAAAAATAGTATTGAATATAATTCGATGAGCACTTAGGGTGTACAGAACATGAGTGGAGTTGTTTTTGGCACAAGCAGTGGGTTCTGTGCCACTGATGGCGTTAGGTAGGGTGTAGTAGTGTAGCCCTCTGTATATAGTTGTCCCGATGTACACATCTGTTGTCTGTTGTCTGTGGTGAGTTGTTGCGTTGTTGCAGTTGTTATCTTTACATGAGACATGTAAGTCCCTGCTATCCAGAGCGGGCCCCCACAGTCACCAGCTGTTGCTAGTGAGTGTGCCTCATAATATACGCTTGTGGTGGTAGAAACTCACATTGGTTGTGGGAGACAACGGGGCGAACTGATCAGGGGTGGCGGAATCATTAAAATGTCCATCTGGAGAGAGTGTATAAATGTTCGTATATTATAGGAGTTTCAGATTTAGTCCTTGTCCTCTACAAAATATCACCATCAATCGACAGACATTTAAATTGTTTACTATGATTTGTTCCAACTTCCTCCCATGTAACTTTTTATACATATTTTCTGTGTACTTTTTCTCATTTAAATTTCAATTAAAATAAATCGAAATATAACATTTTATATTTTTGTTTGCCCTCTATAAAACACACAGACAGCAGAGTTTCAATAGTAATGACTGTTTCACTAAAAAAATTTAAACATCCTTGGCGAATTCTCACGCACACCGAGGCTCTGGTCAACAAATATTGCCAACTCGTGTCCCAAGTCCACTAGAAGATAGGGGTTGGAAAGAACGTGATAGAAATAATTTAGCTATCAGTGATGTTTCGGAAAAATAAACTAGTCGTGGTAGGCGCGATGGGCACTCATGGATCATGTCTTCATTTAAAATATCTATTACTTCTGTTGATGAGGATGCAGAAGTTGAATATGGAGTGTTGCAATATAAATTCTTTAACTTTCAAAAGTTATCGTACCACCACATAAAATCCGGTGAATTCTGGGAATTTTATAATGTTTAAAAAAACAACAAGAATTAGAAGGAATTTATAAGTTATCACCTTTTTGTTTTATTTTTGATAAGATATCAATAAGGAAAATCGATTTTTAAACGTGTGTGTGTGTTTAAAGGGAGTATATCCTAAATCACCACTAAGAGAACAGAGCAGGACAAATCTGTGAAGTTTTCTCTTTGTGAATCTTGTGGTAATTCAGGGTTAAATTTAGGAATTCATCATTAACCATATAATTGGGAGTCCGCTACATTCTCATGTTTGATCACATTTTTACAAATGTCAAATCAACTACTCGTCAGATGCTTTCTGTAAGTCTCCCAGGTATGGCAATACTGTATGATGTTTGATGTTTCTAATACTGGCCGATATCCATTTAATGTCACAAGCAATATCAGCTGTGAGGATTTCTAAGATACCACTCTTCAAAAAATGTTCACACAACTCACAGCGAACTCAAAGTGGAGTAATTTGGTTCTACTTGTCAGATTAACCGATGAAAATGTGAAATCGTACTATTTCATAGAAAAAAATAGAAATGGAACTTTATTTTCCAATATATATTATATTTATGAATGGAAACAGGGACGGCTTTAACGGGTAGGCAACTACCTACTCAATAATAATTTTGATTTTAGAATAAGCTGCAAAAGAGTTTAATTTTAACAATAATTTAATTAATTAATTTACACTTTTGTAACTATAACTAAGTTAACTTCTTACTTGGTTTTTCAACGCAGCTTTGTCGTTTTTATTTTATTTCACAAAACATAAACTTCATAACTTTATTCACAGAAATATACACCACGGAAAGTTGCCTACGCAATATTCTCATACTAGAGATCAACAGTAGAACTGTATTAATATTTGAAATAGAGTAGAGCTTTAAGGTGAAGCTTTGGTCATCTTGGTGAAGCATTAGTCTTCTTAATAAAGCACTATACATTTTGGTGAAGCCCTAGTTATATTGGTGAAGTGTTCATGGGATGTGTTAGTCATCAATCTTGTTGGTGAGCTTGTTGTCTGGTGAAACACTAGTTATCTTGATTAAGCACAACTCATCCTGGGTATCCTAGAAATTTTTCTATTAGTCATAATTCTGTATTTAATAGTTTTCTGTGCATCCTCCTTCCCTTAATTCAATTGGCCCAAAATGTTATATCCACTTTCCTTCCAAATGTATGTTTCTGCTGATTGGAGGGTTTCCTGTTGAGACCGGGCGCTAATCATAAACTTGGACTTCATCTGGAGTCCAAACCATAGAAACAAAAGATATCCAAACCATGGGAATTACATATGAGAATGTTTCACTCCTATTGTAAAGGTTTTGCAAACTCATAACGAACTCTTACTGAGGTCAGAGTCCTGTAATAAAGATTCATTTATTGAGAGAATCATATTTCCTTTGTTGAAGCTCAGCCATTTGGTAAAACGTATTACAGAGTTTTATCATGCGCCGATTTTCACTTGTAAAATACATGCATAAATGATATGCAAGGTAGTTGTGCTATAGAGGTATTATTACCATTGACTGTTATTGGGAATTTAGGGGGATTGAAAAATGAGGCTCACTATCGAGGTAGTTGTGCTATTAAGAGTTTTGGTTGTGAGGTTCTATCGTATGAGCTTATTAGCTGAAGAACAGAATGGAATCATGCTTTGCTGTCCTCTTAACCCCTTAACCGCAGCGTAAGTTGGCACGTAGTTTAATTACGCTTGCCGTTGGCCCACTGTAACGTAAAAAACGTAAACAACTACCAAGCAGAACATTTGATACTGCAGAGCATGTGGCGTACGTACACCCCACATGCTTTCAGTTTCATAAAAACCCACTAGAATGCAACACCAAATGGTCTGTCACTTCTCATGGTCAATGTAACAGTCATAGCTTGAGAAAAAACTAGCAGATGACTTTATGCATGAGAAAATCAGAAAAACGTCAAATTTGTCTAAACACAGGCGTTACGGTTTTCGGTGCAAGGGTGTTGCACATGTTATTCAGTACATCGCGGAAGCGAGCACAGAATACTACCATGGATAAAAACGGGCGTCTCAGTTATCAGTGCAAGGGTATTGTACGTGTTGCGAAACCAAGCATAGTATACTACCACGGATAAACAGGTGCGTCGCGGTTAGAGGGTTAACCCGTTACACTTCTCTATCAAAAAGCTTCATTTTCATAGCTTTTGGCTGCTAGATTTAGTGTAGAGACAAAAATTCATTTTGTTATTTTTTATTATAAATCAATCTAACGCCAATCATTGAGTAAGAACTAAAATATGCATTGCTTTATACCATAACTTTGCGCTTCAGCACCATGTACTAACGTCTGTAAATTTAATTAGTTTTTACTAATAACTACTGGTAATAATGTAACAACCTGTGATTACATTAAACCGTAGTGAACCCTTTCAAGGAGTTTTTATTGGTGAAACCTCCATAACGATGGGAGTGGTATTATCCAAATGCTTTTGGTCTTGGAAGTAAATCTAGAGGACATGATAAATAGAACGTCATTAGGGTGCTCATTTATAATTACCGGTATCTAAAACATTGATTGTACTCGTTTGTTTATTATTACAAGACCTTATAAACGTCCTGGCTTGGGATTTAAAATAGCTGAGAAATCCTATTATAAAAATCCATTTTGAACTGAAATTGTTACAAATTAAATAAAATTTAAAGGGGACTACATGCAACTGACAATATATGTTTATTAATATTTTATTTCCGCAAAAAGCAAACCCAATTAATCTACCTGTTAACATAGATTCATCCAATGATATAACATTTTTTATTACAGCAGGCTATTAGCTATTGAATTACCTTCTTCAAATAATCTTTCCACCTGATTTGACAACTGCATCACTGCTGTTTTGGACATCAACACTGTCAAGGGAGAGCTGATCACTCACATTTTATAGTGTGTTTTTTTAACACATTATGTAGCTATTGGGTAAAAATCCATCAGGATGGGGACTTATTAAAGAAGGGTTGTTAAATTGTGTCGTGTGAAATATCACATTTTAAATAGTGTTGTCCTAAAGTATTCCTAGTCGCAATCATTGAAAAGTGTGACCAGGTATTCCTCAGTATTTTTTTATTTTGTTGTATTTAATTTAATTATTTTTGTTACATGGAGGAAATAAATCATTATTCATTATTTATATTTTGATTACTTTGACTAACAACCTGAGGAAGGAGATTGTAATTCTTTAAATAATTCTTCAGTACAATATTCCATGCCTCTTGTTTTAGATGTCCAGAGAAAAGGAGGTTTCACCATACAATATGTACTTGAATCTGTCATCACAAAGTAGAAATCCCAGCAAAAAGAATACACAATTTATTTACCTGTTATTTCTGCCTGTAGTTCTTAATGGTTTAATTTTTTTGCCACCATTTCACCGTGATTGCCACCACGAATATCAGAAGACATTCATTTTTTTATATAACCTAAATTTCTAAGCACTGTTTACAAATATTTATTCCCGCTTTCACACAGCACGATTTAGCTCTAGAGCGAAAAACCTATAAAGCGGACATTCCAATAGCAACATCTTAATAATGAAGAAACGTCGCCGTGTCAATTTGACAGGTCTCATGTGATTCTTTGTGCCACTTCCGCCGTATGGTTTTTTCGCTGTAAGGGTGAAACCGTGCTATGTGAAAGGGGCGTAAATATTTTTTAACAGTCTTCAGAAATTTAGGTTGTATCAGAAAATGAATGTCTTCTGATGATGCCACCACACTAGTGGTTAAATATACATGAAAACAAAAAAATTAAACCATAAAGAACTACAGGCACAAATACTAGGCAAATCAATTGCATTCAACAGTTCTGGAAATTGGATAAAAATAAACATTAAAAATCTACCTTTTAGCGAACTTTCCATAGGGGAGAAGCCGTAGGTGGCTAGGTCGGACTTAAGTTACAGACTATAATAGTATTTCGTTTTGAGGTCCCTAGAGACTAAAAACGATAGATCAAAACAACTTGGCCGTTATTTAATCCTACATCTATTCAGATGAGTTTTAAAACAAGGCAAGCTTGTCTATCCGAAGGGGAAAATGGAATTTTAGGCCTTTTGCCAAAAATGTATTAAAAATTATATTTTTATTAGTACCTTTAAAATCAGCTCAAACAAAAATTACTATGTTGAATCTTCTCTCATTCCAAGCAGTCTCTGAAGTATAGAAACCAGGGAAATTCTATAAGGGGAAAAGGTTAAAATTAATATAATGATTGTTATTTGAAATAGTGAGATAAAAATGTTGTATACAGTTTCATTAAGTTATATGTAGACCTAATAATGTATATTGAAAACGTTTTTGTTCCTGGTGGCTGCAAACCTACTTGTACATTCCGCATATATTATTTTTATGAACAATAAGTAAATTGACCAAAGTTCCTTATTTTTAAAAATATTGTAATAAAACTTATTGGGATACAGTTTCATCCAGTTAAGGTTTACTACTTATGTTTAGAAATCGAAACTATTTTGTTTCTGGTAGCAGCAAACCTAAATCTCAAACATATCCTATAACTTCACGTTAGATCTTAACCTAGCCACACAAACATGTATATTTTTAATATGGTGTCCTATTGAGGATTTAGATGTTAATACATCTAAATCCTACATCAGTCTAAAAAGTCTAAAAATGAACTTCTGACATGATAGTAGAATAAAACTTTTCAGCGTGACTAAATTATCATTACCATTCAGTAATTATTAATGTTAACAATTTTTAATGTTTAAGAAAGGTGTTTTTGTATGGAAAACTATTTGTTGTGTGTTTGATATATTTATCCACAACACATTCCTATAGGAGAGCTAACCGAATTGTATTGCAGGAGGAGAACAACAACAGCGTAGGACCTGCGGCCAAGAATCCGGCTACCGTAGCGCTCCTGCAAGAGATACACAGGAACTCGCTGAAGGTCAGCAAGCTCAACATCGCAGCAGCCAATCCACTGCTAGCAGGTACGCTAATATAGAGTTGTAGGATAGTCATCATGCACTTCAGCACATTCTGATCTGTACTGGGACCGTGGTGTGAACTGTAATCCAGCTACTTGGAGGTTACGAATTGTGGATAGTTGTGAGCGATGGTCGGTGGGTGTAGTGTTCTCTTGTGTAGATTAACGTCCGCACTATAGAATACTTCGTTAATCCGCAAAGACCATCCTCAAAATTAAACCACTTCTTAATTCAGAGGTTATAGTTTGGACTCCACGTTAATCTCTAGATATGCTATTGACTGTTGGGATATTGATTAACAGTCCTGTCTAAGGAACATGTCAGCCTTAGTCAGTAACAAGACTACAAGATATTCAAGATAATACAAGATTGATCCTCTCTTACAGATAAGTTTTTAAAATTAAACAGTAATTAAAATAACCCTAGTAAAATTAAACATCATTTATTGGTAACACTAAAACCAATCATAAACACACAGTAAAATTTTTTTTTACTGACTTTCACTGACTTTTACTTTTTAACATTTACAAAAAAATACTACAATCACTCATTCATTCACCACCTGCTACAGCCAGGTGGTGAATGAATGAGTATGGTGCACACGCGCACCCGCCACGCTACAGTTTAAATTAGATTAGATTAGATCAAATAGTGATTATACCACAAGGTAGGTATAGGCAATCTTGTGACTAAAAGATTTCGCCACAATCAGAGTTCAATATTGGCTCCTCTACGGTTTACAATTTACACAAACAACATCACTCCAGTTTTGTTGAACACTACACAGTTTTGTAGATCGCTCACAAACTATAGTTGTGAGCGATGGCTATATGGCTAGTTGTCCGCACTATTGAACTAAGTTCAATAGTGTTCAACTACATACTAAGTTAATCCACAACCATCCAAACCTCAGTGTGTCCATTCTATACAGAATGAATCTTGTAATTTATAAGAAGGAAATTGTTGGTTTGAAAACTTTTGTCGTTGAATTTCTACAAGTTTTCATAGGTTTTGCTCACAAATTTGACATTGAACGTAATTTAACATTTATTTATTCATTAATTTCTTTATTCATTTCTGCATTCACAAAACAAATCACTCATCTTTACTCACTATGGAAAGCAGTAACAACAGCAGGGATTTCTGATAAACAATAAGTGTTAGAAAATAAAACATTATCTTTAATTGAGGTTTTTGATGAAATGAAATACAGTAAACCCTCTCATATCCGGACTAATGTGGCGACGGCCGATCCGGATAGCAAAAAATCTGGATATGAGAGGGGAATAAAACATCCAGATATTAAATAAAAAAACCACTTTAATAATATCAAAACTCAAAAAATCACGTAATGCAGTACAAAGTGGTACAGTACTAGAGTAATACAATTTTTCCTCCATCGTAATGACAACCCTTTTTCTTTTTCTGGCCATAATAACTTATTCCTACCCGAAACTAAAATTAACCGTTACCAGAAAGACAAGGTCACTGAAGCAAAATAAAGGTGACACTGACCAAGAGGCAGGTGTTGTCACTCCAGTACACGTGATGCGTTGGCTTGGCTATTGGGGTGGGGAGGTTTATTGTTTCGTAAGTCAGTGACCTTGCACCATATAGCACAGAATACTGACAGTAGCGCTAGAGACTCAGGCACTCGGGACTAGGGTGACTCATTATTTCCCCATTCCGCTTTTGAACATTACCGCTGTCCACATGGCTTCAACCCCGCGTTCGGCGATCTGCTACTAACCGGCCTACAAACTTCGTTCGAACCCTGAAGATATGATCTCATCCACATTATTTAAGTATTCAAGAAGCCTATAACCTTTAACTTAGCAAGAAGAATGTTATGTTTTACCACGTCAAAAGCCTTACTGATAATGTTAGAACACTTCACTGACAACAAACCATAGCCATTCCGTATGTCGTAAGTAATTTTTAAGAGGGCTGTTTCCGTGCTTTGGTCTAAATCCGGATTGATAGTGGTTTAAGATATTTTTTCCTGTGACAAAATTATAGTTATTTATATATGAACACTCCTTTTGAGAGCTTTGGGAAGTGACGGGGATGAGATTTTGTTCAAGGGCCAGACTAGAGCAAACTTCTATTGTTTTGGGAAAATACACAACCTAAGAGAAGTATGTAACTGGTTACTGTAGGGAGGAGAGTGAAGAGAATCCGTTTAGTTAAAAAGATCGATATATTATCAGCTCCAATAGCATTTGTTCAGAAATTCAACAGTAGAACAATATTGAGTTAGTTATTCAATAACTAAATTAAACTGGCATAATTTTCTAAAGGTACACTTTTAATTTAACATGTTTGCTAACCGTTGAATTAGCCTGTTTGAGGCCTTTTGAGGTTAGAGGAATTGACGTTGGAAAATACTACAAAACAAGGTGAGAGTACCCTAATAATTTTTTATCACAACTATAGTTGACGCCAGGTGCATCAGAGCCCTAACCTACTGGCCAGACTTCCCCCTGAAACTATGTAACTGAAGTAAAATTTACCCAGAGACCAAACTTTTTATTTTGTGTTACATCTACTATGCAGCCTCTAAATGTGCAAAATTTGTCTAACGTTGAAATTGAGTTTAATAAATTTAAATTCAACTATACAAGGTAATATGAGTAATGTAATACAAGCTCAAAATGACACATGAAAAGATATAAACAGACATGATAGGTTACAAACTCATTTAAAAATAATGCACTTATAAAACAAACATAAGCTTAGTTACAATATACTAAGGTCCGAATTTCTTTTTTATCTGATGTTTTGAGAAAACTGTTTGACGACTAACGTAACCCATCAGGCAGTGACATCTATCAATAACTTCGTAAAACTATATTCCTTGCTGCCCCTGCACCCGTGCAAATGTGTGGTATAGAGGGGGGGAAGGCCCACCTTAAATAAATGGTGACACGCTTGGTTGGAAGTTGACGGCATTTGCAGGATAAATAGGGATTGTAGTGGAAACCTGTTTTGCTTTTATGGTTAGTGGTTATGGGGGGCACTGTTTTTTTTTAATTTCGTATTTGATTTGAATTAATCAATTAATGTAACGTTAAGAGACGGACACCGTCCATCTTTGGACCCCAATGGGTTAAAAACATATGAACAGGTCAAGTCAACAGGAAAGAAAATTGAAGGCACAACATTGAATTTTTCGAACATTGTCAAAGGTGTTACACACAGAGACCACTTGGTTTCCCAGTCTTGCAAACTAGCTAGAGGACTATAGCAATGGGAGATGGTAGCATGATGACGATGACTCAGAGGTTCCCAGGATCTGGTATTCGATGGTATCCTGAAGTAAATTTCTGCCAGGAGAGTCGAACAGTGGATTTCAACATTCAAAACTTAGAGAAGGTAGTCATATCGACTGTCTCATGCCTCAGGGCTATTTATGAACAATGGTCGGTGGATGTAGAATTCTTTTGTGTAGATTAACTTTGGCACTATTGAAAACTACAATCATCCGCAAAAATCATCCTCATGACCAGTTTTTAATTTAGAGGTGAAATTGTGGTTCGGATTCCACATTAAACTCTAGGTCCCTAAGATGTCATTGGCTGTTAGATTATTAATTAACAGTCCTGTCTAAAGAACATGTCAGCTTTAGTCAGTAACAATATTGCAAGATCGTGCCATAATCATCTTAAAAATCATTTCTTCTTCATAATTAATTATGGGCTTAAAATACCTTCTGAAGTAGGTTACTGTTTCAGAAAGGTAATCAACAGACTTATCAACAATAATGACTTTTTTAATGCAACCTGTAAAACAAATAATCCCATTTACCCCAGGGATCAAAAGGAGTATTGCAAATCGAGGTGTTTATATTTTAAATCATTGAAAATAAAAGTACTGTAATTTTGTAACTAATATATAATGCTCTACCTTTCTATAGCAATATTGTAATCACAACTAGTTTCATCCAATATCATGACTTCACCATCAGACAAAAAATGATATATGTATTTTTTCGTAAGAATTCTCAAGAAAGAAGAGTACCCAGGTTCCGTAAAACTTAACAAATTCCAAACTCGACAACCTCAAAGACCAAATTGTTTTGAGTTTGAATGTTTTGACTACCCAATGTGAGATATTAGTTATTTTTTTCTCAAATGCCACTGTTGATTGTTTCAGAGAAACTAGCGACTCCAGCATCTGTAGTCCCCAGTTCACCTACTGCCAGCTGTGAAGCGCCAGTGTTCCCCACTCCTCTTCGGCAGATCAAAACTGAACCGGATACCAGCAGAACAGGTCAGTTAATATATTGTTGTCTTCTTCATACCATTAGGTGGTAGGTTGTAAATTGTGAAAGTTTGTGAAATCCCAACAAATTGTCATTATTGGAAAAAATCAGATTCCTTAGAATGGGAAGAGTAGGGTGTACAGACTAAGGAAGAGACTAACTATAAAAAAGACTCGGAGTCAAGATTTAAGACTACCCAAGGGAGATTTACTGGAGTCCAAACCATGAAATTGTAATTAATTGTGTAGCCCTTTCAAGAAGTTATTTTTATTTCCTCAATTTTTTAAGTCGTAGGGGTGAACTACCATTCAAAATCAAAAATCAAAAAATTTCCTAGCTGTATTGAAAAAATGCAACATTGTAACAAATTCTTTAAAATCAGACCGCATTGGTATCGTTATGTAAACACACAGACATCAGTCCAAAAATCTCGTTTTTGGATTTAGGGAGCCTCAAATGGATATTTTTACTGTTAATTCAAATTCAAAATGTTGACATGAACAATATTCTCCATATGTGGAGCAACAGAAAGTAAAAATTTAGATGAAATTGTTAAAGCTATGGCTGATTACATCCTGAACAAAGGGAGGCACAGCTTTTAGAGCTGGAACAGTGCTCCGGCACAGCTCGTGTAGCCGAAACTCAGATTTTTATACTTGTACTTTGCCTTTTTATAGATAGTGGTAGCAAAGCGAGTCGCTCGCATCATTTCATGATCAACACGCAATATCGAGACAATTTTAGGCATTTTACATTAACCCTAACCTAACAACATCGTAACACCAGAATCAGACACTAGGGCTTACTTGAAGACCATATATCTTTTTATAGTATCTAGGTTTTTAATTCAAAAATATATTTATTTTTACAACAAACATGAGGCTGATTAAGAATTGTTGAGATTATTTGTATTTTCAGACTTCAACCATTGAAATCCTATTCATTTTAATCTCCGTCTAAGATATTTATTTCAACACACCCTCTTCCTACAGAACAGCCTTTAATTTTAATGAATTTGTATGTTTTTTACAAAATAAATTTTGAGGATTTTCCTCCGTATTATGTGGTGGGTAAATTCATCTACAAATATGTTCTTCTTCCTTGACCTGCACTCACTAGTTTGTGTTGAAAAATAAAGCGAATCCTTACTAAAAAGGGACCGTTTGCCTTTGACTGCAATAGTTTGCATGAATACAACAGATACCCCAGGAGCATCACTAGTTGCATTAGCAGAATTAAACTTTGGTTTATGTAATCTATAATATTATAAAGAAGAGGTAGTTTCTGTATGTTTGTGGGTTTGTTGTGGCAAGTAAATGCGAAAAAAATATGAGAGGTTTGAAATTTTACTAAAGGTAGATCTTAAACTCTGAACACAACATACTCATTTCCTTAAAATCCTCTCGGGCTACGCAGTGAACGTTCTAAGTTTCAATGTTTACATTTTTTAGAGAAAAATATATTACTTTTCAACAACTGTAATACTAAAATTTGACAGTTCGAGAAGAATGAGAAGAATTAAGAGCTGCCTTATGTCCTATTTCATGTTTACATTTATAATGAAACATCCTTTGCACATATTTACAGTTGAATGAAGAAATAAAGTGATTTTTCAGAAAACTGCTGGATCGAAATTAGTGAATTATTTGAAATACAAGGTAGATTTTAAGTTTTTTTCCGACGACTGTCTCTATTACATTAATCCTTATCCTCTCCCAATATTTGACATATGTTACTTTGAAATGTTGTAGTCAATCCTTTTTTGTCATTTTGTAAACAATGAAGAATTAATTAACAATAACTTAAAACACTAGGCTTAGTAGAGCCTACACCTTTCAGCCTTTTTAGCCCGTGCGAAGAACGGGTACTTTGGCTAATTCTTTTATAAATAGATAAAATCATTGTACACAATTCCTCGTGTTTGACCACACAATGACCTTCCTGAGGAGCTGGCAAACTTTGACTACCCATTACCCCCCCCACCAAAGAATAATGGACCGCTACGCCACACACCGCTCCGGCACAGCTTTTTTTAGTACTACACCACTGACTGCACTGAATATTAATAACCATTTGACCCAATAAATGTATAGTATTTCTCTTGAATGAATATGTGATTCATAATTCCTTACCTCACAGTGATGGTGAGAGTTTATTCCATTGAAAATTAGAGTTGCTGTACTATTTGTGGCCGAATTGTAATGGTGTTAGCTTGACTACTTCATCAAATAAACTGATGTGCATTTGAAAGTAATATTGATGAACATATTAGATTGTTCTCGTTGTAGTCTATAAAGGTTCCCATATAAGCACTGGTCGTGTATAGGGTGTTTTTTTTGGGGGGGGCAGGTGGTAACTCTTTATGAGTACACCCGCTCCTGCGAGGGTTATGAGGAGACTCCACATAGTGTAAACTAAGCGGTGTTTACCCAAACTAAACCCACCTTCCCCCATCCGTCCAGACGTGTATGCGCAACTTACATACTAGCGAAGGGACTTCATTTGAGCGAACCACAGCATTAGCGTTTACCGCTGTAGCTGCTGGATTACCTCTTGGAATGGCTAAAACAATCAAATCAGAACAGGGCCGGAGCATGTGAATTATCAGATGTTAATGAAAATATAATAAACACAAACTTAAACTAAGAAGATTCAACACATTGCTGTGTCAGGCTTTGGCTGGGCAGGTCATGCTGTTCCTACGGTGGATCATCTAGGATGGCGATGGGCCTGGGCCTCCAGACCTCGTTTATTGTGCAAACACTTCAATAAAACCCATAAACGTCTTTTTTTACAAAGTGTCTGAAAGCAGCGAACAACACTCATTCATGAAACTAGGAATATTTTCTCCCATCCCTATCCTCAAAATCCTTTGCATACGTGTGACAGGAAATCCAATACACATAACATAAAACCTGTATGTACAATACAATGTTTTTGCTCCGTTTTTTTGTCCATATTACGGAAACACGTGCAAAAAAGATTCTCAGCATCCATACATTACCAACTCCACTAAAATAATCATCAGAGGTTACTTCGATTAATGAGGATCATTTAACAAACAAGAGATATTCAACTTTTAACCAATCATCCCCATTTATTAGATTAGATTAGATCATTGAAATGGCAACCATACTACAATGTAGGTATTTTAAGCCAAGTATGAATGAGAAATGAGTGTAAGATGATTGTGGCGCGATCTTGTAGTCTTGTTACTGACTAAGGCTGACATGTTCCTTAGACAGGACTGTTAATTAATAGCCCAACAGCCGATGGCAACTAATGGACCTACAGTTTAACTTTGAATCCGAACCACGGCCTCTGAATTACGAATTGGTCTAATTATGAGGATGGTCTTTGCGGATTAACGTAGTATTCATTATTTTATATTTACTACATATTATTTTATGCAAATAAAATATTACAGCACTAGAAAACCTCTGTAGTGCAAGACTATATAACTTATGTAAATTCCATTGCACACAGCTTAAATAGATATGAGTTCAATATTTAGAACATGTTTTGATGTTAGCCGTTGCGATGAATTTGACAATCGTGTTTCAACATGGAATCATGTTCTAAATATTGAACTCATCTTTATTTGTGTTATTTAAAAGTTATGTCCCAGTTCAAAACTATAGTTGTGGACAGTCTTACTGGCTAGAGGTTGAAAATGTGCTGTTGCCAATTTTCTACAACCATATAGACGAAGCACGTAGTTAGGTGGCAATGAGTAAATGTGCTTTTACTATGTACACCAGAGTCCAGGTAATCCGAGCGCCCAGCTAATCTGAAGAAGAAATTAAGTTCATTTTTACAGATAAACTACTGAATCGAAATGAATATTGCCGAAAATGGTAGATTTTAAGTTTTCTCTCGATGCCTGTCTCTATTACTTTATTCCTTTCCCAATATTACTTAACAGGTGGTACTTTTTCATATTATATATACTCGTGTTTATAAATTTTTGAGATCGTGTTTAGTATAAAATACTATTGTAATTACCTTTTTTAATGTGAATAGTATTTTACCGGGAAACAGATTTTTGGCAACCGCCCAGCCCCCACCGAGGGTCGGAACCCTAATTAGCCCTCGACCGCAGCCTTTTGGCAACCTCGGTTTCATCCCAAAAATTCTCCCTTTTCTCCCTGAAAATCCCTGCCTCATTGTTTAATCCTACAAATTATCACTCTTATCCCTTAAAGTCCCTCCCTCGCCCCGGAATCACCGAAATCAGGAGATGTAAGAGCGAGACGGCAAGGGGCAGTCGATATACACCACGTATTGTAACAACATAACGTTATAACAACATGATTGTAACAGATAATTTCATCTCTTCAGTATTTGTATTTAGACTTTTTGAACTTTAAGATGGTTAGGAATCTCACACTTGAAAAGAATTGGGTATTATGCGTTGTGCTTTGTTATTCTTCGTCTGTCTTTGCCCGCCGCATCCTCCCTCACCCTCAACCCCGCCCGTCACAAACGAAATCCCTGAAATCCCCACCAGGGAGGACAGCGGTTGCCAAAAGTCCTAGACTCTATTTTACCTCAAACAAAGAATTTTTTCCTCGTAAAATGTTTATGTTTTAGAATATTTATTTCAAGCCAAAGAGAAAAGATAACCTCTTTTAAAACCTTTTTACCCGTTCGAAAGACTGGTACTTTTGCCAGTCGTTGATAACTTTACTAAGAACTGATTTAAATATTGTTTACTTAAGTTGTATGAGGCTGGATTCAGTTTAAAAGAAAATGCAAAAACCCCATGTTCCAATCTTTAGTACCTAGATCAAACTCATTTATTTGTTAGTAAATTAAAAGTTCAATCATTTTTTTTTTAATTCAAAAGTAAAATGTATAAGGATCTTTTATATTTGATTTTCCCATTTTCCTTTATTCATAAAGGGCTGTGTTTTTATAACCTTGTGTTCTTTGTATTAAATTTGTGTAAAAAATAAATTTCCAATTTGTCATTCGTCAGAAGCTTTACCTTATGAAATATGCATAGTGTGCAAAATAGGCAAGGAATTAATTTAAAATAATTTTTTTAATCTCCATTCCATACGCTATCTTATTTTGATCTCTAAATTTCTAACCAATCTAATTTATATTATTGATGTATATCCGGCCCGGTTTTATCTATCTAAATAAAATTAGAGTTTTCTCCTGGACCTGTCCCAATATCTGTCTGTCAATCAGCCTCAAGTCATCTTAACGATTCTTTGTGAAAACAAGAGCACATAATATGTTTAAACTTATTTTCTTCATTCTAAACCTTTTGGTGAAGGTTTTTGTTTCCTTTATACTGACAATAATAAACAGCAAAACTTAACTGTCATATTAAAATTAATATTACTGTAGTTTGTTTACATTGATCATTGATTTTAAACCTATTTAAAAGTCAAACTATGTTAAAATGTTATCTTAACATAAACAAAATATTACTAACGATACACATTTTCTGATTTTATCCAATTTATTTAATAATTAAAAACCAATGCTAAAATCTGAGCTAAGAATTAATTTTTCCTTTTTGTATTATTTTTTACTTATTTTGATTGAATTTTAATATTTATTCAAAATAATAAGTATCAATTCCTATCACTTGATTTACACAATTCGTACTAAGGACGCGCTAACTGCTTGTTAGTGAAATTTGTGTTGTTGACTGGTCCCTTCAAACCAAGTAGACGCAATTTCAATACAGTACTGTGTTAAAATGTACTTCAGCTTATTTGAAGGCGCTACTAACAATATTAATCTGCTACCATAGTTCCTTATTGTTTCAACTCTTGTAATATAGATTCTAGATAAATAATGAGTTTTTGTGTGGAAATTTATTAATTAGTTTTTTTACAAAAGTAGTTTACTTCAGTAATTCCATTATGTAGGCTATAATCTTCTTTACCGACTCCGCCCACAAGTCCGTCGGTTAGTGCTGCTGCTCGCGGCAATATTTATAAGTTGCAACAGATCAAACATGTTGTATCTGTATACGTACTGTACTTGCAGTATGACCGTCCTTTGCACGGGGTTTATGGAGGTTTATGACTAATTATTGAGAAGCTAGATTTATAATAATATTACAAAATATTAACTGGAAATCATAAATAGGTAAATAAAAGAGATTCTCAGCTCAATTATTTAGTATTAGTTTTAAATTATTACAAGTAATCTCCAAACTTTTTTGATGCCTAAAACATTAATTATGTATAAGTAGGCCTATATACATTTTAGTCAAAACAATTTAATTTAATTAAGATGGAATTAAAATACCCCGTTGCAGCAGACCTGCGTACTCAGCGAATTTCCACCTCAATAATATGGCAATAATAATACAAGTATATGACAATATTGATCAATCAATACCTGTTGATGAATTAGAGTATTTTGCCTATTCTCTGTAACATTGACATGGGAAAGAGTATGCAGGTTTGCTGCTTTGAGGAACACTGAAAGTAGGCATTTTTACCATAAACTATTTTTTGACCATATACCAAGTTTTATCATAAATAAATGAGTTTGCCTATTCTCCATAAGATTAACATGGGAAAGAGTATGCAGGTTTGCTGCTGTGAGGAACACATGATCTTTTAGCATAAATGTATGGATCCCAACCACATGAAGCTAAATACAAAGTCATCCAAAATTATTGGTTAATAAATTATTAACTTAAATAATTATTAATTAAATTAATAATTATTACAAAATTATTGGTAAATATTAATTTTTCCTATCCTCCATAAGATTAGCTAATAGAAGCTAAAATATTAATTTTTTCAAAGTCAACGTACTGTGTTAAATTTTTTAATATTTCGGTAACATTGGAGATAGAGAAGCGTTTTATAAATTCGCTAAAAACTTAAAAATGAAATTAAAATTTTAACCTTATTAAAATTACGTACAAGGTAATAAATACGAATATTTATAAATATTGTAATCTCACTGAACTTAATTTATTTTAATAAGTACTATAAATTCTTAATACCAAGAAAGCTTTTTACAAGCACAAACTTATACAAACATGTCATTTTACAACTTTAAATAATGTATATAAGCACGATGGGAGTAAAACGGATTTTTCGCAACGGACCCAGCCCCCACCGAGGGTCGGATATACTAGCAGCTTTGGCATTTTTATGAACCTGTATCAGAAAATCCAATATCAGTCTTTTTTTATTCTGAATCATTGTTTTAATCCCACACAAATTATCACTCATTTTCCCTCACGCCGGAATCACCGTAGATGTAAGAGGGAGGCGGAATCTGATCTGAACAAACAGGAATCTGATAAAAACGAAATGCATCTTGTACAATTCAGGTACAATAAATTTGCAAGAGTTTTTAGAGATGTTGGACAATTAATTAGGTTTTGACCCTTTTTTAGAACAATGACAGAATTTTCTCTCTTAAATATTTGTATTTGTAATTCTAGTATTTTTTATTTTTGTATTTTAATTTTTTTAATTATTAATTTCTAAATAATATATACAGTGAAATTTATATATAAATTTTATAATAATAATTTTATTTATAATAAATTTATATATACATTCTTAAATGTCTTGTACCAATTGTATTTGTAAAAAATAAAACAAAGTGTATAACGGTATATTTTGTTAATTGATTCTGCACATTGTGAATATCTTTCACAATTCATAATATTGTACCTCTAAACATAGTTCAAACTTAACAACAGACAGTTCTTAGACGGTTAGTAATCTCACACTTGAAAGGTCACCCTCAACCCCGCCCGGCACGAACGAAATCCCTGAAATCCCCACCAGGGAAAACAGCGGTTGCCAAAAGTCCTGACCACGGGTTGGGACACTTTTATAGCCCCCTGCGATGTCGAATGGGATAGGCGAGGTTGCCAAAAGTCCCAGACCCGAACGAGTCAGTTCAAACTAAACAAATACTTTCCCACGGGTATAATATTAAAAATAAGTTTCATCAATGCTGATGCTCTGGTTTTCACGTAAAATACGAACACAAATGTCTCATTTAGCGGTACAGATAGCCAGCCAGACCCGTGATATTGAGATGAAATTCGTTTCGAATTTTTGAGGACGTAAACCGTGAAAGTACCCAAAAACATTGCAATTCCAAGGAATGTTCAGACAAAACTCTAATTTCGTTAGTTAAGGTAGGAAATATGCTTAAAGATATAACAAGTAAAAGTGTCTAAACTTTTGACAAAGGTTTATCTTTAAAAAAAATTCATTCCAATCTGACCATGTTTGATGTAGAGGTCTGTAAACTGAAAGTTAGAACAAAAACGATCCAAAAACTATATTTTTGGATTCAGGAGTACTAAATACGGATATTTAAGTTTTTTAGTTATTCTATGTATATACGAACCATACTTTCTCCTTATATAATATTTAAATAGAAAATCTGCTAGATTACTAATGTTTAAAAGATATTCACACATTTTTTAACGTTTATTGTGCGGATTTTAATACAAATAAAGTTTACTGATGTTCATAATCGCTATTAAAATAAATTAAAAGCAACTTCTCAGATGTTAACAACTGGAGATAAAGATGAGCCCAGCGGAGGTCAAAGACCAAAAAGCTCATAAACATAAACTCAAGGACCCAATCTTTGAAGTTGTAAACGCTCCGTCGGAGCCTACCCCACTCAGTTCCTCCTTCCCCCCTCCCCCTCCCCTCCCCAGCCTATATCCAGAAGATTTTACTGCGATACGCATTTCCTTGGGATTAATTTAATCCAGGGTTTATCGCCAGATCTTAACTTGAAATTTTTCCCTCCGGCGGGTTAAAGTTTGTAGTCTCGGAGAGTCCGCAAGGGTGTGTCATTATCGTTAATGTTTTATAGCGTTCCATCTAGAATGTTATGAAAGGGTTGTCAAATATAAGGGATTACTGTAGGTCAAGGGTGTGCCTTGGTGGAGGGCCTACTGGTCAACCGACCTAAACCATCATTTTCTTCTCATCTCACTCTTACTACCATTCCTGGAGCCCTAGTGATATTTAATACTTACTGTCCTTCTGGTGGTTACCACATTAGTCCTCGGTTGACGTGCACCCGCATTTTCCAGTCAGCTGGTAACCCCCCCAAACAACAGGACATAAAGTCCTGAGCATGTCCTGAGATAGAGTCTTCCAAGAGTCTTTCCTAGAGGAGGATTAAATCTCCCGTGGTCTAGTCAGATTAGTTACATTTATTTACTGGGACAATGGCGTGTCCTGTAATCCAGCTACTTGGAGGTCACGAATTGTGGATAGTTGTGAGCGATGGTCGGTGGATGTAGTGTTCTCTTGTGTGGATTAACGTCCGCACTATTGAATACTACGTTAATCCGCAAAGACCATTCTCATAATTAGACCAGTTCGTAATTCGGAGGCAGTGGTTCGGACTCCACGTTAAACTGTAGGTCCCGTAGATATGCCATTGACTGTTGGGCTATTAATTAACAGTCCTGTCTAAGGAACATGTCAGCCTTAGTCAGTAACAAGACTACAAGATCGCGCCACAATCATCCTACACTCAATCCTCATTCATAATTGGCTACTACCTTGTATGGTTGCCATTTCAATTATCTAATCTAATCTATTCTTATTTTTAATTTCTTGGTGTTTTGTGTTGATTACAATTAATTATTATACATGTGTAGACGTTTCATCGTCCGTTCCACGTGGCAGTCTGTGGTCTCTCGACAAACCCCTAATGACTCCTTTCCCTTACTTTGTCTACCGCCATATTGACCGTCTTCTTCCTGTTGCAGGTACGTTGTCGTGGCCCGGCGTGTCCCAATTTCCCGCGGTAAGTTTTGATCCTAATCACTACGTCGTCGATGGTCGACGGACAGGGCGACCTTGGCTATCTGGAGGATATCGATTATTCCATTACACCGTGTTGTAGGGAATGGTGCCACCGCCTTGGCCGGAAATGGCGTGAAAAGCGTCACAGATCGATGGAGAAGCCGAAGCGGGGTGAAGGCCGGCAACCGGAAGTTGTTCGGTGTTTACCCGCCAAGGCGCCAAAGGAAGGCTTCGGTGTGAAAAGTGCGCCTACCTGTTAAGAACTTTTCTTGTGAAACGTCACAGAAAATAAATAACTAAAATCTTTATTCTTCGTGGATAAATAAACGAAGACACACGTATTCCCGGTAAATTTGGAAGGTTATTTACTATTTCCTTTAGTTGTGAATCAATATGTGTTAACCCATAACACAATCAAAAAGTGTTTTTAACTTTAACAAAGACATTTTATTATCACTTAAGTGACAGTCAAAAAGTTTGTATTTTTACTTTCTCCTCTTATACATAGTATATGGAGAAAGTATTGTTTTCGTCAAAATTTTCGAATTTGAGTTGAGGGTGGATATATCCGTTTTGGGGTCCCCTGAATCCAAAAAAGTGGGTTTTGACGTGATGTCTGTCCGTCCGTGTGTCTGTGTGTCTGGATGTGTACAGTGCCACAGCCTACCCCGTTGGTCCGATTTAGATGAAATTTGGCATGTATATATATATAGTCACTATCTCCAGGTGTTTTTTCATTTTTTTTTATTTTTGATTTTTAAGGGTAGTACCCCTAAAACCCCTTAAAAAACGTGAAAAATCTGATTTTCTCAAACGGCTCTAACGATTTTGATTAAAATTTTATAGTTTATAGTGCAAAAAGTAAATAATAATTTGACAACACCCGCATATCTGTAAAAATGACGGTTCAAAATTTATGGGCTTTTAAATGTCAAAATAATTGAATTTGTAAATTTTCAGCGAAAACAATAAAAGTAAAGTATAACTTGACTGGTACCATTGAAACCAGCTTAAAAACTAAACAAATTAGTATTTTGAATTATTTGTCTACGACTTACGGTTCCAGTGGAAAGTTTAATTTACTGTCCACGATAAACGCAGTACGTTGTCTGAAAGCGCCCAATGTTATTCTTATGGAGAATATAAAAAAATCTATTTCTTCCTTACTTTCCAACCGTTTTCCATGAAACTTGGTGTGAAGTGTAAGGTCAAATCACCGAACAAAACCAGCTCAAAAAAGCTCGGTATTACCGGGGGGGGTTCCCCCATACAATTTGAATAATAAATTATTAAATGATATTTAGAATAACATTGTAGAACATGATAGTTTTATTACAGATTGTCTTTTTTAAATTTACTTAAGGGAGAAAGTATGTGTCAGTCCACTGGTACCGTTTATTTCCCTGTGGGAAATAAGTTAGATCATGGATATGTCTAAAGGGAATGTTTTACGTTCATTTAAACAGCTGTTCATTTTGGTCTTGCAAATTGCCAACACCACCACGAGCTAAGATCCTTGTCAAAACATCATTCATGGTCATCAGATTCCTAAATGTAGCTGTGTGAAAGTTTTCTATGAAGGATGGAAACGTATAACAACAACGTCAAACGTGCAAAAAAATTTTTGAGGATCGGTTTTTTGAGCACCGTTGTGTGGGTTTCGGCATTATCACATAGCGAAAAGCCATTGGTGATTGGCAAGATTTGAACCCAGGACCTTGGGCACCAAAGCCCCGCGCTCTACCCCTAGACCAGCGCGCTTCCCAATCGATGTAGTTGATAGAGTTTTTAAGTATTCTGCAGCCGATTAGTAAAAGTTTTCATTTTTAAACCCCTACTCAGCCTTAAATCTGAAATTTAATATTTCATCGAGTTTGAATTTTACATACATTTTGACATGGATATGTCTTAGCTCTGGGGGAATGTTGGCGATTTGTAAGGTGGAAAATGTGTAACAGGTTTCCACAGAATACAACAGAGCTTTTTATATTGATTTTAAATATATAAAAGAATAAGAAACATTGTTTAAAATTAAATCCTCTTTAAATATATCATAGATTAATATTTATCCCACGAGTTTTTAATAAAACATTTTTTTCTCACATCTTTTAGTGCAAGTACATTGTGAGTAAAAATTAAAAAAAAAGAAAGGACTGTGTCTCAAGTCGACCGTTATCAAAATCAAATTTTGAGTGTGTCGCATTGTTATTATAGTTCGTTGAATTGAAACTCGTTACATTGTATTATCTAAGCTGCCAGGGAGTCCGCTATGAACAAGTCGGCTTATCGTAAGGGAGTCAGTACGGGACACTTTTCTACAAGTTGTGCCTCTAGTTTTCATTGAAAGATATCACGATGATCAGCCCGTTGGCTGGTAGTAAAGTTGTCATAGCCGGATACGTAATGCAAGTACAGTATTGTTGTCGCTTCCGGATTCATCTTTCCTATGACGTATCAACAAGAAATCATGTAACGTCGACATTTGTAGATAGGTAAGATGTTAGATGTAAGACAAGGTCGGAATTTACTAGATGAGAGATCAAATTGGATACATTAAAAAGTATCTGCCCAGTCCCGTAAATAGCATACTTCACTTTGGCGTGGTAGCCCTTTTCAAAGTAATGTAAAACCTTTGGAAGTGCATTGATGAGATTGGTCAAGGCATGACCTTTTCAATATGTTCAACAAAATTTAATTGATATAAAAACAAAAATCCAGGAATATTTTACAAAATAAATCGTTATTATATTTTTATTGAGAGAGAAAATAAGAAGTTATGTAAGGTGGTGCCCTGGAGGACTGTAATACCTTTAATTTGACACTCTTCCGTTAATTTATGACAATAGGTCAAGGAGATATAGACGCTAGAATTTAACATTGCTCTTACGGGACTAAAATCAAAGATGGCTACCACTGATGCAGACTCTTAAGTTCTTTGGCTGTCCGGTGTAATGGGCTTACTTCGCCTTGATTTTTTGTCTCTCTTCTGCGAGCTTGATTACTCCCGACTGAGCCCGAACATCTCCTTACCCTCCTCCTGGGAGGGATGCCGTGACGTAAGGATGCTTACTTGGTGTGCACTCAGGGTTTGTAGGACGGGGGTTTACTGTCCTAGGGCGAGAGTGCCCTCAAATGAAAATTTTAAGGGCTCCCTCGGATATACCCGTTCCTTTTCTGTGTGATAAGGGAGTTATTGAGTTGGAATATAAATCCTCTTAGGGCATTGCGTGGCTCGACCTTGGATCTGAATTAGATTTGAGGTTCTTCTAACTTCTATTAGATTTAGGTTGTCCTACCTTTTTCATCCATATAAAATGCCTTATTTTCGGTGACTTTACAATATCCTGAAGAACGATATGCCTAGCAGAATTTGCTGGAATCTCCTAATCACTTTGATAAATTAATTATTAAATAGCACTATTATAAATGGCGACTGGTCCGGTGATGCGAGGGTGGACAGTTCGCACACCTTCCCCCGGGGACAACGACCTCTAGCAGTAAAGTGGAGAAGCTTTCGCCGCTGTCAAACGCCAGTTTTATGACATCATAAATGTGACGAAACTGCTCACATTCCGACTTAAGCTCCGCGATTGCCGGCTTTATTGTTCACTGGTGCGCAAACATCGTATAACCGCGTCGCGCCGATCTTTATCCCATTGATTTATTTAAAATTCGTAAATTGTTTGGAAAAGAATATATTATACATATTTATGATTATAGATACCTTTTTTAAACATCTGAGTGTTTTAAATTAGGTTGTTTTTCGCTTTATTATAATGTAGTAGGGTGTACATTTTTAACAGTAAAATGTTATTGAATTATTACTATCATCATTTAATAACTGTCATATAAGATCACAAAGTAGAGCTTGATACGAAGAAAAATTATAGTTTTTGCAGTGCTGCATTAGCGGCAGTTCTGTAGCCAGTGCGCTAACGGCAGTTCTGTAGCCAGTGCGGTAGCGGCAGTGCTGTTCCCAGTGCGGTAACGGCAGTTCTGTAGCGGTAGTTCTGTTCCCAGTGCGGTAACGGCAGTCCTGCTGTAAGTGCGGTAATGGCAGTGCTTTTGTCGGTGCGATAACGGCAGTGCTGTTGTCAGTGCGGTAACGGCAGTTCTGTAGCCAGTGCGGTAACGGCAGTGCTGTTGTAAGTGCGGTAATGGCTTTGCTTTTGTCAGTGCGGTAACGGCAGTGCTGTTGTCAGTGCGGTAACGGCAGTTCTGTAGCCAGAGCGGTAACTGCAGTTCTGTAGCCAGTGCGGTAGCGGCAGTGCTGTTGTCAGTGCGGTAACGGAAGTTCTGTTCGCCAGTTAGGTAACGGCAGTGCTGTTGCCAGTGCGGTAACGGCAGTTCTGTTCGCCAGTTAAGTAACGGCAGTGCTGTAGCCAGTGCGGTAACGGCAGTTCTGTAGTCAGAGCGGTATCGGCAGTGCTGTAGCCAGTGCGGTAACGGCAGTTCTGTAGCCAGTGCGATAACGGCAGTTCTGTAGCCAGAGCGGTAACGGCAGTTCTGTAGCCAGTGCGATAACGGCAGTTCTGTAGCCAGTGCGGTAACGGCAGTGCTGTTGCCAGTGCGGTAACGGCAGTTCTGTAGCCAGAGCGGTAACGGCAGTTCTGTAGCCAGTGCGGTAGCGGCAGTTCTGTAGCCAGTGCGGTAGCGGCAGTTCTGTAGCCAGTGCGGTAGCGGCAGTGCTGCTGCCAGTGCGGTAGCGGCAGTGCTGTTGTACGATATGTGGGCCAACCTAGTTGGCGCACAGTGTGTGAGTTGGCCGACCTTGCGTCAAGGCTTGCACTCTACCGGTGGCCTACATACAGCTCACACTACAAACTACACCTGACAAATAATCTTCGCAACTTCACCCGGATCGTGCAACCGGAGAACCTAAATTAAATTCCTTTCTGCAAACCCATCTCATCTCTATTTTCTACTAGGCCACGCGAATTTCTAAAATCGCTACTAAGCTATGGTTCTCTCTAATGGAACCTTGCTAAATGATGCCAAATGCAAAAATCCTTAATGAAGATATTTAGATATCGTATTTAGACTACTTTTTCTTAAATGAAAAAGTACTGTACAAATTGTGTTTTATTGGTCTTTCAATTTTTAATCTTCGGTTGAAAAATTTACAATTACGTTCGAAAATTGAAACATTCCAATTTTTAGCTCGAAAATAACTGAAAATAACGTAAAAAATGAGTTGCAAATGCTAAGAAATATTTACGGGATCATAAAGTTTGCAATAATTTGACTTCGTAGATGAAAGTACGTGTGATATATTTTCTTCATCTGCTGAGAATGAATCGGCGAAGAGACTATTAATAAATTTAAAGTGAACTGTCGGACAAATTGTGTTTATCGTTACTTATTGGGCGCTCAGTAAGTTAACAGAAAGTGAGTACGTGAGTGAGTGAGTTAACCGCTGCCGGGAGCGTGTCAGGGCCGGGCATCGACTGTGTGGCCTCCACACGCACACACACGCGCACACAAGGTAGTGCCTGATATGGGCCATCGCCTCTGCATGTTCCCGGATGTATTGAAAAAATATATAGACGTTATTTGCGTCTTCGATAAACCTGGAAAAGACATTTTCATACAGTAATTATTATGTTACATAGTACACATAAATGTAAAATATTGTAGTTCTAAGTTTACTTGTTTTGATAATTCGTTTACTTCACTATTAAAAATTTCAGCATACAAAAGAATAAACAACTGAAAAGAATAAAAATATTTCACAATT
Organism: Nephotettix cincticeps; assembly: GCA_023375725.1. Classification (NCBI taxonomy): domain Eukaryota; kingdom Metazoa; phylum Arthropoda; class Insecta; order Hemiptera; family Cicadellidae; genus Nephotettix; species Nephotettix cincticeps. Next base: position 63,545,118 of record CM041788.1, read on the forward strand.
ATTTGTAAGGGCTAATAATACAGTTAAGCCGCTAAACTCCTTTGGAGTTAACATTCTTCCATCACTAAAGATTTAGCTTTTTTTACAAATTATTCAATAATGTTATGTAGTATCTGTTAAATTTTATATTTTTGAATTTATTGTTAACCTCAGTTAAAATTTCATTTTGCAATACAAAAATCTAATGTTTTTCACATTAGAAATGCCATAGGTTTACCCAGTTGGAGAAAAGTAATTTAATAAGTTATATTTATAAAATATTAAATGCATTTAGTGAATTCCTATACAAGGGGTTAAGTTAGATTAGATTAGATTATTATAACCGTAAGCGGCACGGTAGGAGTTTAACTCGGAACATGTTACTATTTATATTGTCATGAAAAATAGCGGGTGTCTTATGGAAGTCACAATCTCTAATTTATGTTATTATTGAAATGTTTCAAATAATCTTTAGCACATCATTGAAACGAAATTTTAGAGTTGTACGAAAATTGAAAACTTACCCCTAAACAGTAGTTGATGGGATAACTTTAATTTTTAAGTAGAAATATACAAAAAAAACACAAAACTGCAATCTCAATTAAGCCTAAAAATGCCGCCAACTTCCACCCAAGCAGGTCACCGTTTATTTAAGGTGGGCCCTCCACTCCACTATACCACACATGCAAGCCAAATTGGGATTGCTCATGGTCGGGATTCGAACCCTCGTCCTTCCAAATGGCTTCAACTGTTGTACTCGTCAGCACAACAGTCTAACCACTACACTACAAAGGACCACCGTCTGAGAAAGCACTTATTTGGCTATGAAAGCATACTCTAGCGGCAAAATAACGAACTCAAGCGTCAGAATAGGGAACTACACGAGTAGTTGTATGTATTAGCTCGGAGATGGCAGCACCGTGACGGTAATTGTTGACTTCGATACAATTGCAACTCGCTGACATCTCACAGATGTTAGCACCTGGAGGGTTAAAGAGAATATAAAAAATGAAATAAATTTTGAATTAAGAACATTTTGGCTAGACTCCGCCCCACTGGCTAACGTCTTCCCTTCGCCGAGTTTGCGTCACTTCCGTCGCTCCTTGACCGCGATCCGCGGGTGAGAGGAATCGCCGGTCGGACCGAAGGTCGCCACCAGGAAAACCTCCGTCCATGTCCGTAGGGGATCTCTACTGTCATAGCGAGGAACGAGATATGCCTATGAACACGTTCTTAAGAGTCTACAGTAGTCTACCTTTACCAAAAGCGAAACGTTACATTGAAACTTCTCTTCAAACACGAATTTTAAAATTAAGACATCGGATTTCAGTCAAACATTGATAATACAAACTCAAAGGATATCAAATTTGCTTAAAAGAAAAGAAAATTTGAATTATTGGGTAGTTGAATCAGAGAGGTTAGCATTATTAAAATTCGAGAGTGAAATGAATACGATAGTAGAAAAATCAACTGGTTTACAACACGATACCTACTGATTATACAACGTCGCAGTATATACTGTATAATCAATGCTGTAGCCGTTGATATTTATACTGTATAATCAATGTTGTAACGAAGCAAAGACAATGCTACTGACGATCCAAACCTGGAGGAATTGCATAAATGAACTCGCTCATGTTTCGACTGGCTTGTTTTTTTAATACTTCGAACTTCAGAGGCTTATGGTAACCAACTTTGAATTACAAAGGTCAAGTTACAATTTTATGTATTTCAGGCGGTAGTGTTTCAAATTAAAGGAGCATAATTCGAATTCTAGAAACTCAAGTACAAAAAAATTCGAATTTTAGAGGCTAGCGTAAAAAATACTTCGGATTATCGAAGTTTTCTCAAGGGACTAGACAAAATCTACGAATTTTAGAGGTTTTCGGATTATTGAGGTTTGAATTAGCGATGTTCTATATTTTGAAATCAGAATATGTTTATCATAAAGATATTTATTAGTTATTTGTGTAATTGCTAATTAAACTATTTTTGAATGTGTCGATTATACTTTTTGGAGCTGATTTTATCAATAATTTATCATGTATTCACTGAATAATTGAAAAAAGTTAAATTCCAACCAAATGTATAGACACTATGTATATATGTACCTTCCAAATGACACAAAGTAAAAAATTTTATTATAAAGCAAAGTCAAAGCGATTGTTTTAATTTAACATTGATCTGAAGGGACTTCAGAGTGGACTGTAAAATAATTAGACGACTTCAATAACTACTGTACTGAGCAAACACAAGTTGCACTTGCTAGTAACTTGTCTCCGGGAATAGGACCACACTTGCAAAGCTTATAATTGCTATACAAGCGTAAAGTTGATTGCAAGACATTCATATTTAGTTAGCTTTAAGAAAAATGTTTTTCTAACAAGGATGACTCTACGCACTAAGTATTGGGAAGAATTGGAGGGTGTCGGATCCCCAAGAAAACTACTCCTCAGCAAATCTAGATGGCATTACACGGAAAAGACGAAATTTTTGTTATGTCAGTTATTGCAGATAATTTTGTCATGGATAGGTCTAAGTTTTGGTTTTTTATTTAGCTGTGTTGTTTGTATTTTTCTCTGCTGCAATCGAAAGGTAGGCAAAAAAATTGTTGCCTTAAGACAAAATTAGCCCAGAAACGACCTTCATTTTGTTCTATCAATAATCTGTCGCAGATCTGTAGCAATATAATGGATTATAAGAAAATTATGTAGGCCTACTCGTATGTTTAATAGCATTACTGGCCACACGATAGATAAAAATAGGTAATGGTAGCATAATTATTTTGGGTGCATTTGCACAAAAAGAATAAAGATAACTTGCCAATTTCCCTTGTTAACCAGCCGTTGTTAGTTGCGGCTTATTGGGTTCATTATGGGCATTATGGGTTATTTTAGTCTCACAATAAAAATGTTAATTTTGTAAGCCTAAGTGCAAATCTGGTCATACGATATTGGTTAAAATATAATTGAGGCGTTCAATTTGAGTGGTTATCTGGGAATGTTATAATAGTATACTTCATTACAAGAGACGAAAGTGTCACTTTTCGTACGAGTTCAAGTTTCATAACCGAGCGGCCATTCGATGTTATAATTTGAGCGAGTTACGATAATAGACTTTAAACAAGTGATATAAACTATATTTTTCGTCAGACTGCATAAAATATTGAGTTTGCTACTGTAGTCCAAAAAACCAAAACTTCCACAGACTAGAGAATTGCTTCCGTCCTTGTATACAATCATCCGATTGTCTACTCTTTATTTTCATCTGTTCTACATTGTAATATCGATCAGCTGATGATCACAACATCAGCTGACTCTTTCAATCCTCAAAACATATGGCCTACATTAAAACGGTCGTTTTTGAAGCAGTATTTCGCGAAAATGTTATTTTTGCTGTAAAACAAGATAATTACTTGTTAATTAGTAAGTATAATTAAATATGCATTATTTTGTTTTCTGAAATGAAATTAACCATAAATTTGTTTATTTCTCTAGATAACCACTTTAATTAAATACCTCGACTATCTTTTCATGTCGCTGGTTTAATTAGTAACGCAGTTAAACATTGTTATTTTATGTAATAAATGTCATGGTACTGATTAAGACTGATCATAATATCATCATTTAAAGAACTCAGTTAGCTTCCTAAGAAAGTGGAAGTAGAAGAATTTTTAAATTTATTCTCACTCCTCTGAAAATTAACTTTTACTCATCAAGATTTTAAGTGTTCCTGGATTGAAGACATACATAAAAGACACAAAATTAATTTATCTCTATATATAAAATTGAATGTATGTATGTCCTTTATGCGTTGCCAAACTACTCATCCGATCGCCATGAAATTTTAGGAAGTTGCTCTATATGTGTCCGGGAAGGTTTTAGTGAAAAAATATTTTCGAAAACTCCGTAAGTTTCTATTTTATGGCGTTTTAAATTTCTAATGTTAACCTTATGGAGAGTAAGTTTGTTTACAAATTGTCTACAATGAAAACATTTGATTTCTTAGCTACAGCTGATTGGTTTACTTTCCATTAGCAATATGCTTTACTATCCAATGCCATCTGAATCATTCATTAATGTAAAACTATGAAGTAAATTTGTGCTGTAAAAAATGAACAGCTTTATTCACCACGTTAATAGTTTACGGTTTCGGGGGATTATGTATTTATATTTTTATTTTCTGTCTGATTAAAATCACGTGTTTATATGATAGTTACAATGTTTATATTATTACGTTTATTATAATAATCAGCTGTTGTATATCTTTCCTATAAAAGCCGTATTACAGTTAGGTAGGATTTGAAAATTGTGAATTAATCCAGTCAGATTTATTTGTTTTATGGGAATGTTATTAATATGTCTTATCGTTTCAGTATTGTTATTCACTATGCCGCAACCCAGAATAACTAATTTTTCACAATGAAGCCGTAATGCTATTCGACTTCAGAACATGGCCAATCTTAAAGTTAACATGTATTTACTGTCAGGCGTTACGAAGTTCGCCGGGTCAGCAAGTTACTTATAAAACATCAGTACATGCCGGTACACCTGAGTCGGTGTGTGTGTGTGTGTGTGTGTGTGTGTGTGTGTGTGTGTGGCGTTGACACGGTGTCAGTAAGGGGTTGCTGTGCTCGCAGCTCGCAGTGCAAGGGTGAGAGGGCGGTGTCGGTATGTGGCCTGGAGTATCGTGTGTCCACCGGAAGGGGTGGCGGGTAGACAAAATACGTGACGGGCTGATATTTTGGGTAACACATCCACTTTTTACCCCGACTCATCTGGCTCGACACCTGCTGTTTGCGTATTTCCAGCCGCCCCCGACGACGAAGTATTTCACTTTTTACCCTTTTCGATGGTAAAAAACCGAAATATGACAAGTCTTCATAACTCCAGTGGATTCCAGCTGGCCTTTGTCAGCCCTGATTCCGATCCTACGTATGTTACGGGTGTTTAATCAAAAACTAATTTTTAAAATGTTCTCATCTTAAATTAAACATTAGAATTCTAAAACATCTATTTACGTAGTTTGTGAAAGCAGTAATAACTAGGAACTCCGAAAGAAGATTTGCCATGTTCGTTAGGAAAACCGTTGAGTCGATTTCAGAGATTCATTTTTGTGTGAAATAAAATATACGTAGTATGGTATTGTCCACATAGTAATAAAAGCTTTAAAATGCACTATAAAATTACAAGTTTTAACCCAGTTCATATTAGTTTCCGCTTATGAACTTCCCTTTATGATTGAAAACTCGTTCCGCAAACCCAAACAAGAGCAGAATACTACTCAGAAAAATTATTGATTGTCTTCCTTGTGGTAAACAGGTTAGATAATGGATATGTATAAATGGAATGTTTTCAGTTCCTCTAAACAGCTGTCCTTATAACGATATGACGTCACAAACCATATGACGTCACCGTTTCAAATTTTAGTCTGACGGATTGCCAATACACCCCCTCGCCCAGAGCTAAGACATATCCATGAACATGCATATAAATATGTAACAGATAACTGTTTTCCTACATGTCCTCTCACCTTATACGCTTCATTTGTTAATTGCTAGCTTCAACGATTTCTTGTGTTTATACATTTAATAAAATTTAATACAATAAGAATACTTTCGTTATGCTATATGAGAGTATGCGATGAGTGTCATAGATTTAAGACTTGTGTAACTTTGTTATTTACAGCTGATTACTTAAACAGGATAATTATTAATTATCCTTCTTTACCGTCCCGATGCCACACGTATTTCCTCCTTTTCGATAATAATCAAAACAAGTTTTTAATTTTTGAAATTTTAAATACAACAAATCCTCCGATGATGCTTTATGTTGATATTCAGCTGCAAGTATGGTTGATTTTCATTGACGTAACTGTATAGACGTATTTTGAGCACGGCTCTTTCAAAGTCGTAATCCCAGTAAATTAATAAATAATTTAAAAATATGTAATTTATTTGGTTTACAATAATTGCAAACAAACTAAATTCATATATTCGGTAACAAACTAAAAAAAATTTATGTTTAACTAAACAAAAGAATATTAGATTAGATTAGATCATTGAAATGGCAACCATACTACAATGTAGGTATTTTAAGCCAAGTATGAATGAGAATTGAGTGTAGGATGATTGTGGCGCGATATTGTAGTCTTGTTACTGACTAAGGCTGACATGTTCCTTAGACAGGACTGTTAATTAATAACCCAACAGCCGATGGCAACTAATGGACCTACAGTTTAACGTGGAATCCGAACCACGGCCTCTGAATTATGAATTGGTCTGATTATGAGGATAGGCTTTGCGGATTAACGTAGAATTGAATAGTGCGGACGTTAATCCACACAAGAGAACACTACATCCACCGAACATCCCTCACAACTATCCACAATTCGTGACCTCCAAGTAGCTGGATTACATTAAAAGGATGGAAAGTGGTTGTTTCCGGGCCACGATCGAGTTTACACGTGTGGTGTTTAGCCGAGCGTGAATTCGATCAAGGCACGGAATATCACTTTTAACCCGAGCTATGAACGATATTTTTCATTACACTGTAACGAATGAATAAGAGAACTAATATTAGCGAATTTCCCATAGGGAATAAGCTATTACCGTAGGTCTCATGGTAAAACTTAAGCCCAGGACCATGTTATTTTTTCTTCTTTAGGTGCCTAGAGACCAAAAACAATAGTCGTCAAAATTTATATATATATATTTACACGATAACTCTCGTAAAAATGGTCCGATCGAGACCAAATTTGGTAGAAACGTGTATTCCTGCATTTGCTCGGACGAGTTCGTAAACCAGACATATCGGTCAATGGGAACGGGTAGTTTGGGAGGGGGTTTGTACCCCAAAAATGGGTTTTTTGCGTTTTTCATATGTAATTTGAAACATTTTTAGATTTTATCTTTCACCATTAAAATTAGCTTAAAAAACTACACAATTTAGTTCCTTAAAGGTTTTGTCTACCTCCAGCGGTTACCGAGATATAAAAAAATCTAAACACAGTACGTTGTATTTTGAGGCTCCAATGTTAATCTTATGGAGGATAAGGAAAAATTAATATTTCACTTATTGACCAATATTTTTGGATAAAAATTTATATTTAGCTTTATGTGGTTGAGGTTCATTCATTTATGCTTAAAAATCATAGTTTATGTGTTTATCATGGCAGCTAACCTGCATACTCTTTTCCCATGTTAATCATATGGAGAATAGGCAAACACCTTTATTTATGGACAGATGTTGATGAAAGTTGGTATGAATGTTAAAAATGGAAATTTTTAATGGTGTAAATGCCTACTCTCAGTGTTCCTCACAGCAGCAAACCTGCACACTCCTTTCCATGTTAATCTTACGGAGAATAGGCTAATAATTCTCATGTTTATCGACAGATTTTGACCAAACTTGTCATATATTATTATTATTATTATATTATTGATTTGGAAATTTGCTGAGTACGCAGGTCTGCTGCGATGGGGCTATTTTAGTTTTTCCAGCAATAAACTTTGGTACATGTTAGGGGTCAAGTACATGAACTGAAACGTAACAGGGAGTTTCAAGGACGAGGAAAGCAGCGATATACTAATCTAGCGATTTCCGGTTCCCGGAAAATTCGCAACCCCTCAATATCGGTTACCGCTTGTTCCGGGTTCACATTTACTGGGGGTGAGTTTCCGCCAATTCGCGCCGCAATCGAGTTTAATTACTTCCTCATTCACTGGCTTCCCGACGTGTTTCACTTTCATTTGAATTTTAACCAAAGTGGTGTTCCTCAATAATTTTACCGCTGTTTCATTACAAAGTTCATGCCAACGTCAAATTTTGTGACAAACACTAAAATTACGTGATAGAATCTAAATATATAAAACAAAGTCGTGTTAGTTACACGCATTATAACTCGAGAACGGCTGGACCGATTTTAATGATCTTTGATTTTTCGGATTCGTCTCTGCTCCGGTCATGCTTTAGGCATATTCAGTTTCCAAAAATTCAATTAGTTTTCATTTTATAGCGTTTTAATTTTCTAATGTTAACCTTATGGGGAATAAGTTTGTTTACAAATTATCTACAATCAAAACATTTGATTTCTTAGCTACAGCTGATTGGTTTACTTTCCATTATCAATATGCTTTACTATCCAATGCCATCTGAATCATTCATTAATGTAAAACTATGAAGTAAATATGTGCTGTACAAAATTAACATTATTCGCCACGTTAATAGTTTACGGTTTTTGGGAATTATGTATTTATATTTCTTTATGTGTTTGCCAAATAAAAAATAATTACAATGTTTATACATATTAGGTTTATTATAATAATCAGCTGTTGTATATTTAAAGCTTTCACAACGAAGCCGCAATGCTAATTGACTTCAGGACATGGCCAATCTTAAAGTTAACATGTATTTACTGTTAGGCGTTACGAAGTTCGCCGGGTCAGCTAGTATCGTATAAAAAGTTAAAGCATTCATTTCAGGATTAGGAAATTGAATGTGTCACTTATGAGAATGTCCGGTTGACTTAAACGTTTTTTATCAAAATCGTAGGCCAGAAACTGTTTAGATTGAATTAGGTACTCTAAATGCTTTGTCGTTCACAGTTTAAATTGTTGTTTTCATGGAATAGGCTTAAAATCTATTTTTCGATTGGGCTCTGTGCAATTTTAACTACATTCTAAATATTTTTCAATAATATACTTGTATCAGCAAGTATATTATCATCTATTAGTATTAAATATTCGTTGCATTAAAATTCCTTATCAAGAGGTTTCCAAAATTTTTTAGTCGACGTTGTTATAGAAATATCAACTACTGCGTTTTATCCGACTTTTATACAACCTGGTAAGCGTATTCTGTGTTTAAAAAACAAAGTCCCACGTTATTTAGACAACACGTATACAATGTCCCCCTAAAACGTATAAATTTTAAACGTATTAAATATAAAAAATAACTCAACATGTTGTGTATTTCCTAATATTGTTTTACAAGGAGTGGAGGAGGTATTTTGTAAACAACGAATTTTTGACATTTTTAAATAAGTATTAAATTCTATACTGCTACTGCGTGTGCTACTGACTGGGACGGTGGCGATGTCTTGTAATCCAGCTACTTGGTGGTGACGAATTGTGGATAGTTGTGAGAGATGGTCGGTGGATGTTGTGTTCTCTTGTGTGGATTAATATCAGCACTATTGAATACTACGTTAATCCTCAAAGACCATCCTCATAATTTAGACCAGTTCGTAATTCAGAGGCCGTGGTTCGGATTCCACGTTAAACTGTAGGTCCTATAGTTGCGATCGGCTGCTTGGCTGTTAATTAAGAGTCTGCATCAGTGGTAGCCATCTTGAATTTTAGTCCCGTAAGAGCAATGTTAAATTCTGGCGGAACATACCTTCACTTTGGCGTTTGGTGTAGTGGCGTTAATTATCAAAGTATCAATGTAAAACTTAAGTACATTGATGAAATGTGGCTCAAGGGCATGACCTTTTTAATATGTTCCAAAATTTAACTTGATATAAAAACAAAAATCCAGGAATATTTTACAAAATAAATCAATATATCTTTTTTTATTGAGAGCGAAAATAAGAAGTTCTGTAAGGTGGTGCCCTGGAGGACTGTAATACCTTTAATTTGACACCTCTTTCGTTAATTTATGACAGTAGGTCAAGGAGATATAGGCGCCAGAATTTAACATTGCTCTTACGGAACTAAAATCCAAGATGGCTACCACTGATCCAGACTCTTAACAGTCCTGTCTAAGGAACATGTCAGCCTTAGTCAGTAACAAGACTACAAGATCTCGCCACAATTTTACACTCAATCCTCATTCATAATTGGCTTAAAATACCTACCTTGTGGTATGGTCGTCATTTCAATGACCTAATCTAATCTATATAAATTGTTATTATGAAATTAAATAAACTTGAGCACCCTTTAAACATTTTATTTTTCATGGAATACACGACACGTGTTTCGAAGCTAAGTTTTTTTCACAGTGTACTTGTAACCTAAAATTAATCACTGTAAAAATGAAATTACCTTCGGAACACGTATCTCTATGAAAAATAACATGTTTAAAAGGTGCCTAAGTTTATTTAATTTCATAATAAGAATATAATTAGCAGCCCTAAGTTGTGAATTACATAATCAAAGCTGTATATAATAGTGTTAACTGCGTCTGTTGAATTAGCTGATATCGTTTATTTTCTATTGACCCTCAAATTGCTGCAGGATTGACCTGGTAAAGGTTAAGCGCGGGGGTTGGGCGAAAGTTGTTCCACCTCATGAAAGCAGTTTCAAACAGAGTTCTCGAGTGTTCAGACCATGTATGGAATATTTATGTTCAACGTTCTTTTGAACTACTCGCTGGAATATTTAATCACTTCTCAAGTTGAACTTGCGAACTTTGTTACAGTTGTGTGATGTTCTCTTAAGTTTATTACGTTTATACCTCGACGATCGAGTGAATCACATCTATTTTATACTCGACACGACCTCAGGCAATGCTTTATCTTTGAGCGACTCATCACATCGATTACATTCATTTATTTTGAAAGTTGTATTTACACGACGACTTGTATTGGGCCAAACCATTTATGGGAACGTGTTTATGTTTCGTCATGAACAATACGTATACCTGAATTATAATGACTTTTAAAAATAATAAATATGCCACATGTATGAGTTATTTGTCTTTAAATTTTGATGTAACTTAAATATAAATAATAAATTACCATGTAATTTTCTAAAATTTGTTTAATTAAGTCCCACTACCGTCCTTTTTATTGCTAAAAATTATGTGTTCAAATCATTGTCTTTTTTTTATTTAAAAAAATAAAAGCTTATTGGTTTGGTTTCAGTCTTCTGTAAAATGGTTTAATACTCTTGAATATAGTTGAAATAAGGTAAAGTAAATATGTGCCCAGCAAGTTTCTACTGCGAACGTAATTTTTGAAGATAATTTTCTGGGATATACATCTTATCGTTAAACAAGTAACTCAAAAAATGAACAAGCTTCAAACCCTTTACAAATAGTTTATTCATATTGAACTTCAGACCCATGACAGTAAAATATATATTTTTTTAAATCTATCGACTATTATAGTCATCTCTTTAATGTTTAGGCCTGCTTACTAAATTACCCCGTTGCAGCAGACCTGCGTACTCAGAAAATTTCCAAATCAATACTATGACAATAACAATATATGACAATTTTGTTCGATATCTGCCAATAAATAAGATAAACATGGGAAAGAGTATGCAGTTTATATGCTGTGAGGAATACTGAAAGTAGGTATTTTACTATAAACAATTTTTATTTTGGCCATATACTAAGTTTCATCAATATCTGTCCATAAATAAAGGTGTTTGACCTTTCTCTATATTAGGGGTTCTCAAACTTCATCTACTCAAGCACCCCCTTAGTTGATTATGAATGTAATGAGGGCCCCCTAAAATTACCCCCTCCACCTATCCTCGATTCCCCCTATAACCCCTTTCAAAAACGAAAGGGAAAAATATTTTCCAGCTCACTTGTTGAGCTTGCTACTTATGCACTTTGTAATAAAAACCACCTAAATTCTTTTGGCTATTCCTATTCCACTGGTCGTATTTTCAAATTAAAATTTTCAAATTTTGGGGATGAGCTATTCCCACGAGTTTATTAAACTTGTATTAAGAGGTGTGGAAAAGAACTTTGATGGGTATTTGTGAAACATTTCATTAGTTATGTTGATAAGCTTTTATAAATATGATAAAACTATATGTTGAAATGTTTGTTTCATTAGCTTACCTTTGAAGGGAGAAAGAAGCCTAGTTCAGTTATAGGCTATTTACTATATTATTGGTCTACTAAGTAAGTGAATGAAAATAATTGAAATTCTAATCAGATTGCTGTAGCTCGCTTGATATTATAATATCCATTCAGATAGGCAAGTACAAGGGGGTTTTCTGGTATAAAACAACGTCACAGCGAGTGCCTGGTTGTAACAGGGTTGTATTGGCAAGTGAATAAAAATGCGCATGTGCTGCCGATTCTGCACTCTGAGAGGAAAATTCAGAAGAACTAATGAAAATATTTTCGGTATCAACGGACAATGGATGGGTAAGGGAAAGGGTCGGGGACAAGGCCGTTGCTATGGAGACGGCGTCAGCACGCGGCCCTGCTGATACCAATTTTGTTCTGAGAAAGGCCGCACAACTACGGGTATATTCGTTTTGTTAGGTTTGTAATACAAGTTGGCTTTACAATCAGTGCCTCCACCTCCAAAGTTTTATGGCACAGACTCCCAATTATAAATAAAACAATTTTTGGAAATTTCACATAAATTTAATTAAATCAAAGTTAGAAATATCGTATACATTTTTAACTTTGATTTTTTGCGAAAATTGTATAAAGAGAAAGTTTTGCTTTTTCTCTATTTTATATTAGTACAGATTCGTATAGAGTATGGAATTTTTGTCTGGGGGAATACCGAATACATATAAAAAATATTTAGATTCAATTTTTGTGCAGCAAAAACATATAAGGATAATATCATTAAAAAATAGAGCATTCGAGCCCTCTTTTCAAAAACCTCAATACCTTCTCAACAAGAAATATTTTAGTTTTTAAAGTTTTGAATTTATTTTATTTGAGAAGTGGTAATAAACCAATACTTGATAATACTTATAAACAAAAACTTTTTTCTTTTTTAAAAAGAAATTACAATAATTTTGCTGTTCCAAAACCGAATTACGTTTATTATATAAGAACTTACAATTTTATAGCACCGCAAATGTTCAATAAATTACCTCTTTATTTTAAGGCTATATCAAAGTTATTTTTCAGAAACAGATTGAAGAAATGGCTTTTACAATTAAGCAGTACGGATTTTCTTTTTGATATACAGCAGTAACTCGGTGATTATATGTGTTGTATGTTTGTGTGTGTAAATATTGTTTGGGTATGGGTATATATTCATATGTATATATAAATATTTGTTTTCAAAGCTTGCTTAGTATATACGTTTGGAGTAACTTTAATATATTTTTCAACCATTTTTCTTTAACTACTCTGGATAGATCGTGACCTTTATTTTGGAAGACCGTTTTTATTTTATTCTTTATATAAGTCTTCTTCTCTCAAATGCTAAGCTCTTTTTTATATATTTAATTTAAATTAGACAGCAACCTCGAAACAGGCTATGCCTAAGAGGCCCTAAATTTCATGATTTTTTTACAATGTTGAAGATGCAGTTAAGGAAAGATTATTAAAGTAGTCTGTAAAGTTTAAAGGCCAAACTTAAAAGGTGTTATCTTTTATAACTATTGTATTGAATTTTAAGTTCTTTTTATTGTGAAAATGCATCTGCAACTTGATGTTATATGTATATATTAAAAATGGAAATAAACGTATTCTTATTCTTATTTTTAAGTTAGCTTTACAATCAGTGCCTCCACCTCCAAAGTTTTATGGCACAGAGTCCCAATTATAAATAAAACAATTTTGGCCCTGTAGCCTAATTGTTGTATCACATTTTATCAACTTAACTTATTCATTTACGTTGTACAATGTTGTAAAAATTAGATAAATATTAATAAGAGCACACACTAATATATTTTATTCAATTTTTTTGGAATTTAAGTACGTTATTCTTCTACTAATATTCTTTTAGAACCCCATTATTTAATCCTAAATTTTATATAATTTCGTCGAAGACTAAAAACATCGTGAAATTGATAAAACGTGTAATAATTTTTAATTAAAAGAATTTTAAGATAGTTTCATAATTTTACTGCAATATAAAGTTATCTAAAACAGATGATGTGGGCGGAGTTGCAGCCACTAGTTTGGCTAGTAGTAGACCTATAATAAGATATTTACTAATGTTTAAGACTAGCTGACTAAAAATATTTAGCTCGTATGCATTTGAGGAAAATGTATTGTATTTACTTCCCTGTGGAATAAGGGAATGTTTTCATTTCATTTAAACCACAAGATGTCCTGCTAACATCTTCCCAGAGCTGAAGACTTGTCTATGTCAAAAAGTTTTAATCACCGTCTATAAATTTCTCAATCGCTTTCATGTATTGTATTATTTTTTTGTTATGTGAAATAGATTCATTTATTTATTCAATACTAGCAGTAAGCCCGTCCTTTGTACGGGTTGTAGGATTCAGTTTATCATACCAAAATGTAAACCTGAAATCCTAAACAAATCAATACAAAGAAAATAAATCAATATCCAGCTTTATTATTTAGCATTACTTTACAATTACATAGATTAGAACATTTATACCATTATTATAATTAGTTATACGTTAAAATAACTTTTTAATATAGTATGATTTCGAAATGGGTTTAAAATCAATGACCCATATAATCTAACTAATATTGATTTGACAGCTGTTTGTGTTTCTTTATATTAAATCTTTAAACTACAAAGACAGCTGATTATTACCAGTAGGCTATTCATTGATGATTGAAAGCAAAATTCGTCTAATATCGCGTAAAAAGTGGATTTTAAAATGTTCGTTATTTACTTTTCAAGAGGCGGCGGGCGATTTCAAGCATTTATAAACCTTCTCTGGAATGTAGAGAATACATGAAATAAGTTTCATTGTAATCAGTTCTCCCGTTTTTTCGGAGAAGACGGCGTAAAATGCCTCCTGGAGCGTCACAGACAGACAAAAGATAAGACCGGTTTCGGCTTCTCTAACGCACGAAAAGTAAAAATAACTAAAAAATTAATAATTCTGAGCAATGTACAGACAAAACTCTAATTTTATTTATATAGATGTTTGAGTATTTCGTACCACCGCAATTAAGCGATTGTTGAATTATCTATACTCGTAGTTCAAAATCAAAAGGAGTTTTAGTTACGAAATATATATATATATATCTTCGAGGGGTGATAGTACTCATTAAAATAAACAAAAAATTTCCCATGAACATATGTCGAAAAATCCTTCGTTTAGCAGCTAGCCGCCATTTTGTATTTATACAAAAAACTTTATATATAAAGGACTATTTAAGATACAGAAACCAAACTTTGCACACATATTTATTGGCCAAAGAAAAAAATATTCTCAAAGTATCATTAAGTTTGCTTTTATATTTTCAAAATGGCGGCGGTTCTTAAAGTTAAAAGTTTTTTTGTAATTTAAATAAATATTTTTAACCGCCGTCATTTTGAAAATATAAAAGCAAACTTAATGATAATTTGAGAATATTTTTTTCTTTAGCTATTAAATATGTATGCGAAGTTTGGTTTCTGTATCTTAAATAATAATTTATATATGACGTTTTTTGTATAAAATACAAAATGGCGGCTAGCGGCTAAACAAAGGATTTTTCGACTTATGTTTATCAGAAATTTTTTGTTTATTTTGATGAGTACTATCACCCCTGGAATTTTGTCCCCAACTTTAATGAACACCCTGTATATACACAGGATATATAAAACGAATTAGGGGCCGAATACACGACGACTATTATCTAAAACAATGATGAAACAAATTGTTTAAAGCGCGAAGAAACGCGGAGAAGTTTATTGAGACGGAGCATGGCTGATTGACGCCTTCCACAAAGTAACAAGCTCCGACATAGTTGTTTAAGTAGCGGTTAGGTGAGGGTGGGGTGGGGGGGGTAAGCCCAGGTGAGTCTGACAGCTAATTACAGCTGGGTCGGCTCTGATTTGGCTGTGTGGGTCTTGGAACAACTCAATGAGTGGCCGTACTGTATTTATTATCGTCTAGAAATGTATTTGACAGCTCCCACTATTCTGGTGAACGTTCTGCTTTTTAAATTCACTACAAAGTAGAATTATGCTAATGTACATATAATTTGACGTGTTTTATTACATTATATTTAAAATTATACTAAAAGAAATAAATTAATTTCGTTTCCCCATTTTCACTTACCCCCATCATAGTATTGTTTTCGTCAAAATTGGAGTTACGAGTGGATATATACGTTTTGGGGTCCCCTGAATCCAAAAAAGTGGGTTTCGACGTTATGTCTGTCCGTCCGTGTGTGTCTGGATGTGTACAGACCCACCGCCTACCCAGTTAGTCCTATTTAGATGAAATTTGGTAGGTATGTTATATTCACCGCTTCTCCAGGTGTTTTTTTTTATTGTTTTATTTTAATCCAAATTTCTAAAAAAATGGCTATAACGATTTATATTTAAATTTGATATTTCTAGTGCACAGAGTACTTCCCCCACAAAATTCTAACAATTAATTCAACTTTGTTTCTCTTGTTGTTATTTTCAGAAATTGGATGATTAATTTTGAAAATGTAACTATTAAATGATATTTAGATAAACTTATGAATATGAAAGACTAGCCAAAGTACCCGTTCTTCGCACGGGTTAAAAAAAGGCTGAAAGGTGTAGGCTCTACTGATACATTTAAGTTATTGTTAATTAATTCTTCATTGTTTACAAAATGACAAAACACGAGTGTCTACAACATTTCAAAGTAACATCTGTCAAATATTGGGAGAGGATAAGGATTAATGTAATAGAGACAGTCGTCGGAAAAAAACTTAAAATCTACCATTCCACTATTTCAAATAATTCACTAATTTCGATCCAGCAGTTTATCTGAAAAATCAACTTTATTTCTTCTTCTTCCCGAACTGTCAAAATATAGTTCAAACGGATGTTGTCATTAGAGAAAGCAACCATTGAAACCTAGGACGGTCACGGCAGCTCTTTCTTCTTCTTCTTCTTCCCGAACTGTCAAATTTTAGTGTTCACAGCTGTTGACATTCAAGTAATTTTATGTTTTCATTCTTTGAAAATGTAAACATTGAAACTTAGGACGTTCACAGGGCGTAGCCCGAGGGGATTTTAAGGAAATGAGTATGCCTATGTGTTGCATGAGTTTAAGATCTACCTTTGTGTAAAATTTCAAACTGTTTGGTTCAGTATTTTTGCGTTTACTTGCCACAACAAACCCACAAACAAACATACAGAAACCACCTCTTCTTTATAATATTATAGATAATATAAGTTAAATATAACGGTACAGATTGTAGTTTTTAAATTGACTTAATGGAGAAAGTGATACCGTTTATTTTATCAGGGAACTAACTCTGAGACCACTCTCATGGTCAATTTTCTGTAAAACCTTTGAAGTAAAAAAAAAATGAAAATCATCGGTATTATGGAGATTCAAATCAAAGCGACAGTGATCATGAATCACATCGATTTCCTTAAAGGTAGAGTGAGGATTGCATACAAAAATGTCCATACGATTAATCCACAACTTGCTAATCAACTAAATTAACTTCCTGATTGAAGATTGTTGGTGTAAAGTGTTTCCACATAATATACAAATAAATATTTATAAAACTATATTACATAAAAATACCCCTAACGTCGAAATTAGTAACTAGTAATCAGCAAATTAGTATTTTTTTGGTATGACTAAAAAATTGTTTTGAATATTTAATTAACTAAATACAGTAAAAGGTGTAAAAAATACACTGCCAGTTGAGTTTAATGTTCGTAAATACACATTTATACAGGGTGGCTTTAAAGTACCTTCCTCCTTACTTTTTTCTAAAATTTATATGTAAAGTGATTTTCAACCATTGGATTCATTAAATAGGTACAACTTTTGTAGTACTTAATAAATTTGGGAGATTCCTGTAGTCCGAGATGTTGGAATCGACTTATAATTCTTTATCATCTTGTAACTTTGGGAACTCCAAATTTTTTTAACTACTGTACTTGAAAAGTTAGGGTACCTATTTAAAGAAACCCCTAAATGAAAATAATTTTATATAATAATTTTAGACGCAACACCCTGTACTCACGAACCAACGTTTGGCCCCATTGTACGAATAATCATTTATCTTCACTAATTCTCCCACTTCCCGATTACCTAGGAGGCTGAAATTTGGTATACTGGTTCTTAAGCCCTAAAATAGGAAAGTCTGATAGTTTTTGTGACGATTTTCCCATAAATCTCTACCCTATACGCCTTCAAAATTCCCATGTTAATCTTATGGGGAAATACTTTTGTTTTGGATTCCAACATATGTTGTCTTAACTTTTAAGATATTAACAGCAGCTGTTTTTATTTGAACCATTGAGCAAGCCAAAGAAGCGAGCATTAAATAGTACTTAATGGTATCTAATTACTGTATAAATAGAATTTTTCTCAGTACAAATTTTAAGGGATTATGTTTTATGATTAAAAATCAAATGTTTAATTGTTGGCCAAGTTAAAAATAAATGCTTATACATATTGTTTATTATAATAATCAGCTGTTGTATATTTTTTATATTTTCCTTTTGATATCTGAAATGTGCCAAAGGTTAAACCTAATAAATCTGTTTTGTACATCGCTGCAAGGCGCGACGGGAAACACTAGTTTAAATATAAATTGAATATGATACGGGTTTTTAAGTATAAATAGATTTTTTTATTAAATATACCTCTGAAAGGAAAAGGTACGTGTTGATTCTCATGCACCTGTAGGGCCTATGTTTGCACAGGAATTTTTAATATCACGAGGTATTTCTCCCGAGGCTCGATGATCAAAACACGCGATTCATTTTCCTTCATCCAATCGAATTTCATTAGCGATATTTACAGTAATCGATATATTCGTCATTGCTGTTTTTATGAAATTCAAACAAACTCGACAAATTAAAAGGATCGGTAATTAGTTTTTGATTCAATAACAGCGGTGATCAAACAGAATGTCGTTCAAACAATAACCGCCAGAGGGCGGTTTCTCAGATTGAGCTCGCTCGATTGAAATACTCGTGCTTTATCGAATGAAACTAATCGGATATTATTCTACTATTCTTCCTCAACTTTACTGGGCTGGATTGTGTAACTTCACTGTTCAAAGACATCAGCCGATTATACAGGAGATGGCGCGGAACATTTTTAGCGAATTTCCCATAGGGAAGTAGCTATTACCGTAGGTCTCATGGCAAGACTTAAGCCCGAGACCATGTTATTATTTTGTCTTTAGGTGCCCAGAGGCCAAAAACAATAGTCGTTAAAATTTATGTGTGTTTGTGTGTGTCTGTGAACACGATAACTCTCGTAAAAATGGTCCGATCAAGACAAAATTTGGTAGAGACGTGTAGTCCTACATTTGCTCGGACGAGTTCATTAACCAGACATATCGTTCAATCGGAACGGGTAGTTTGGGGGGTTTGTATAAAAAAACGATTTTTTTGCATTATTCCCCTATTTTTAAAAATTTCAAATTTTACATTTCACCATTAGAATCAGTTTAAAAAACTACACAATTTAGTTCCTTAAAGTTTTTCTCTGTCTCCAACGGTTACTGAGATATTAAAAAATCTAAACACAGTACGTTGTATTTTGGGGCTCTAATGTTAATCTTATGGAGGATAAGGAAAAATTAATATTTTCAATATCAATCAATATTTTTGGATTAAAGTTTATATTTAGCTTCACGTAGTTGAGATCTATTTATTTATGGTTAAAAATCATAGTTTATGTGTTTATCATGGCAGCAAACCTGCATACTCTTTCCCATGTTAGTCTTATGGAGAATAGGCAAATAATTCACAAATTTATCGACAGATATTGATAAAACTGTCATATATTATTATTATTATTATTATATTTTTGATTTGGAAATTCGCTGAGTACGCAGATCTGCTGCGACGGGGGTATTGCACATTACAGTACTTCAGGCTACTAAGTGGTAACATTAACATATAGGAAAAATTAATTGACGACTACCGGGATTTTAACCTTAAACCTCGGGTGCCGAAGCCTCGCTGTCTACCTTTATCACTCTCTCCATCAAACATAGTGATTATTCTTATTTAATTTATGTGCGCTTGTATTAAAAAAGAAAATGATTACAGTTAATTTCAAACAATACATTGGAAAATATAATCATTAAAAAATTGTTTGATGAATAAAATATCGGCTATTCGTAAAAATGCATTGTTTACTTTGGAAATTTTTTATCCACCAATGAACTTAAAATTTATCAAACTATTTGTTGATCTTTAAGTTCCGATACAAAACTTTAAATTTTTGTGCAGGGTTGATTTCCTCTCTTCTTAATACGTAGGGAAGAGCTTTAACCCTCCAAGTGCTAACATCTCACTGTGAGATGTCAGCGAGTTGCAATTGTATCGAAGTCAACAATTACCGTCACGGTGCTGCCATCTGCGAGCTAATACATGCAACTACTCGTTTTGATCCCTGTTCTGACGCTTGAGTTCGTTGTTTTGCCGCTAGAGTATGCTTTTATAGCCAAATAAGTGCTTTCTCAGACGGTGGTCCTTTGTAGTGTAGTGGTTAGACCGTTGTGCTGACGAGTACAACAGTTGAAGCCATTCGGAGGGACGAGGGTTCAAATCCCGACCATGAGCAATCCCAATTTGGCTTGCAAATGTGTGGTATAGTGGAGTGGAGGGCCCACCTTAAATGAAAGGTGGCCGGCTTGGGTGTAAGTTGACGGCATTTGTAGGCTTAATTGGGATTGCAGTGGACATCTATTTTGCTTTTATGGTTAGTGGTTATAAGGGGGGCACGTTTTTTTGTGTATACTTGGTATTTTATGGAGAGTTTCATAAAAATAAAAAAATAAAATAGTCATAGCACTTGGAGGATTACACAAGTTTTCATAGAGTAGTCTTCCAAATAATGTTGTTAAAGTAGTTGTAATACGATTGTGAATCACGTTTTGTGTCGTTAATAAAAGCAGGAATAAAAAATCTCTCTTCAGCATGAGTTTAAATCCGCTCTTTCACCTCTCCCCTGTCACATTAGTTGTAATCTTCTTCTTTTTCAATTTGTTCGATGTGGATGGAGTTGAAAGGACTGTTTCTGGTTTGGTATTCGTCAAAATTGAGAGTTTTGTATATTCCGCCATTTTAAATTTTAGTTATTACAAATAATTAAAAAAATCTTGTTTGTGGTCATAGTGAAACACCATTCTCGCGCAATTACTGATTTTCAAGTGGTTGTCCGGGCCTTCACCCATAAACTATCAAACACATAGCCAATAGGTCGTTCCAACCTACTTCGCTGAGAGTACATTTTTGTGTATTCTTCGTTTGTAACGGATAGAAAGGATAGCACCGAAAAACAAAACTTTAATTTTTTGAACCATAGAAAAATAGTTCATAAACATGTAGAACATTCAATTCTGTTGATCAAATTTTAAATGGCAAGAACTTTAAGTGCACGTTGCTACTATTATAAATCACCAACTGTTTTAGCGAATTTCCCATAGGGAAGAAGCTATTACCGTAGGTCTCATGGCGAGACTTAAGCCCGGGACCATGTTATTTCTTCTTCTTTAGGTGCCCAGAGACCAAAAACAATAGTCGTAAAATTTATATATAATATATATATATATGTATATGTATGTGTGTGTGTGTGTGTGTGTGTGTGTGTGTGTGTGTGTGTGTGTGTGTGTCTGTGAACACGATAACTCTCGTAAAAATGGTCCGATCCGACCAAATTTGGTAGAGACGTGTATTCCTACATTTGCTCGGACGAGGTCGTAAACCAGACATATAGGTCAAGTTTGGGGGGTTTTGTACTCAAAAATTGTTTTTTTGCGTTTTTCATATGTAATTTTAAAAAAATTAGATTTTATCTTTCACCATTAAAATCAGCTTAAAGAACTACACAATTTAGTTACTAAAGTTTTTCTCTATCTCCAACGGTTACCGAGATATTAAAAAATCTAAACACAGTACGTTGTATTTTGAGGCTCCAATGTTAATCTTATGGGGGATAAAGCAAAATTAATATTTCACTTACCAATATTTTTGGATAAAAATTTATATTTAGCTTCATCCATTTATGCTTAAAAATCATAGTTTATGTGTTTATCATGGCAGCAAACCTGCACACTCCTTCCCATGTTAATCTTATGGTGAATAGGCAAATAATTCTCACGTTTATCCACAGATTTTGACCAAACTTGTCATATATTATTATTATTATTAATATATTTTTGATTTGGAAATTCGCTGAGTACGCAGGTCTGCTGCGACGGGGGTATTTATCGTGTATGAAACTTCGGTCAATATCCGAGTACTGTATGCCAGTAGTTCTTCCAACTACAGAAAAAAAAGAATAGTCAATAATTTGTGTATCAGTCGTTGTCGAAGCGTAACCCTCGATGGTTGTCCCCGCGAGCTTGATTTAGCCCCTGGAGCAGGTGCTGGATGCTGGAGGATG
Source organism: Nephotettix cincticeps (assembly GCA_023375725.1). Lineage (NCBI taxonomy): Eukaryota > Metazoa > Arthropoda > Insecta > Hemiptera > Cicadellidae > Nephotettix > Nephotettix cincticeps. The sequence goes on from CM041788.1 coordinate 63,567,301, forward strand.
GTATCCAGGGACTTGTCGCTAGGATACCGCCACGCGCTCGTCTAGCTTGTGTAAGGATCCGGTCGACAAATAAAATCCGGTGAGATTTTAGTCATTTCCAATTTCATTCTAACAAAACTGATACCTTCTTATTCTCCACATTGAAAGCTCTGCAGATATTTTCATTCTCCACCTTCTTAACAAATTTTAGCACTAACATGGCTTACGTTACGTTTTTATACAACACTAAGATTTTGTATGGAAACAATGCTACGCAACTTAAATGAATTCGATTATTAAAACTTCTAAAAAATTTGTAGATCTTAAAGAATTAAGGGACTGAACCTAACCGAGCTAGCGTGTAAAAAAGTGTAAATGACCCCTGTTTCAAAACGAATTAATTTTATTAGCAATGCCCAGTAAACATTAAAAAATTTGACTAATTAAATTTTGAAACTCTTATCATAAACCTTTAAAGCTCGGTTTTACTTTAAATACGAGTGGTCATTTATTTTAACTTATTTATCCAACTCAATTTCGAATTGAAACGGTATATACAAGTATTAGTACCACAACTTGATATTTTCTATGTTATCCCGTTTACTGCATACTACTAACACTATCAATTCGTTAAAAAGTATGATTTTCCAAATGTCTACAATGTTTTTCCTATCTTTGTGTTCAGTTTAAATGGCTTAATTCGACGAGCTAGGGCAAGTCTCAAATAATCAATAGACATATAACTGTGAGTGTGACGCAGATTGTGGTATGGGGGTCGAGTAGGATTTATATATTGTACTCAATATTTCTTTATTTTTATTTAATTTTTATTTGCTCCCCCTATTGTTTTCGTTGAAATTTTAAATTTGAATTTTTGGTGGATACATCCATTTTAGTGCCTACTGAATCGAAAAAAGTGTGTGTGTAAATTCATGTTCATAGTTTATGTGTGAGATGTGCAGAAGTTTAGAGACAAGACTGTTGGTCCGATTTTCATGAAAATCGGTATGTAGGTAACAATTAAAAGTATCTCAGAGAACTTTTTTTAGTTTAAATCATTAGTCTACGACTAACGGTTCCAGGCAAAAGTTCAATTTACAGTTCGTGGTAGACGCAGTACGTTGTCTGAGGGTTAGATTAGATTAGATCACCTTTTGAAATGCCGACCTAGCCAGGAAGGTATTTTAAGCCAAGTATGAATGAGAATTGAGTGTAAAATGATTGTGGTGCGATCTTGTAGTCTTGTTACTTACTACTAAGGCTGGTATCTTCCTTAGACAGTTCTGTTAATTAATAGCCCAGCAGTCGATGGCATCTGAGCCCTACAGTTTAACATAGAATCCGAATCACTTTTGTCTCTAAATTAAGAACTGGTTTAATTATGAGGATGGTCTTTGCGGATGAATAGCTCTCAATAGTGTGGACGTTGATCTACACCAGAGAATATCCCATCCACTGATCATCGCTCATAACTATCCACAAATCGCGACCTCCAAGTAGCTGGATTACAGGACATGCCACCGTCGGGTGCCTCTTTACTCTTGGTTACTGAGACATACAAAGTCAGTCCAAAGTGTAGAACGGTAAAAGTGAGGTTAACCGGATATGTAATATACCGCTGAAGTAATGAAAACAGATTTTTTATATGTATCACTGTTTTGCACCTGCCCCTAAAAGTAGGCTATTTTTGGGGCTTTATCTCAAAATCTAATGGAATTTCCACACTTAAGAGTCTGCATCAGTGGTAGCCATCTTGGATTTTAGTCCCGTAAGAGCAGTGTTAAATTCTGGCGGAACATACCTTCACTTTGGCGTCTGTAGTGGCGTTAATTATCATAGTATCGATGTAAAACTTTGGAAGTACATTGATAGGATGTGGCTCAAGGGCATGACCTTTTCAATATGTTCAATATGTTCAAAAATTTAACTTGATATAAAAACAAAACAAACAAACAAAATATTCCTGGATTTTTGTTTTTATATCAAGTTAAATTTTTGAACATATTGAACATATTGAAAAGGTCATGCCCTTGAGCCACATCTCATCAATGCACTTCCAAAGTTTTACATTGATACTTTGATAATTAACGCCACTACACACGCCAAAGTGAAGGTATGTTCCGCCAGAATTTAACATTGCCCTTACGGGACTAAAATTCAAGATGCCTACCACTGATGCAGACTCTTAAGTTAAATACTTTTTTAAATAGGCCTTGAACGGTATAAATAGGTGGTATTAAAGATGTGGAAATTCACTGATGATCCGGATCTGCTGCGACGGGAGTATTGCTTTATTCATTTCAACAGAAAATCTGTTACAAACCATGTTATAAGTCAGAGGGACGTGCATCACTTCCAGGCGTGCATGTGGGAGGGGTGCAAGGGTGCAGCCCTCGACCCCTAGGTCTACATATGTACGCCGTTACTACAGGGTGAAGGGTGAAATAGTAAACCAGGCTCAGTAATTAGTGGTGATCTAATGCCACACGGGGTCCTAATTTTCCGCTCAAAATACTACTACAAGAATTAGTTTCCGGCCGGTGAGTCCCAAAAACATTTGGGATTCAGAGAGGTTTGTCAGTTTTGCCCTTTCGACGATTTAAAATCAGAGTTTATTTTATTCTTTGATATTTGTGCAATACAGTTTACTCGACAGTTGACTTGAGTTTACAATACAGTTTACTTAACCTTAAATGGCTTTCTGATTTTTGACATGGATATGTCTTAGCTCTGAGGGGGTGTTGGCGATTTTTAAGATGGAAATATGTAACAGGTTTCCATAGAAACTACCAGAGTTATTGTATTGAATTTTCAATATAAATTAATAAGAACAGCTGTTTTGATGAAGTGAAAAAATTCCCTTTAGACATATCCATGATCTAACTTATATCCCACATGGAAGTAAATACAAACATTTTTGACATTAATATATCTTATTTGGGGGGGGGTGTTGGCGATTTTTAAGATGGAAAACATGTAACAGGTTTCCATAGAAACTACTAGAGCTGTTGTATTGAATTTTTAATATAAATGAATAAGATCAGCTGATTAAGTGAACTAAAACCATTCCTTTTAGACATATCCATGATCTAAGTTATTTCCCACAGGGAAGTAAATACAAACATTTTTTCATTGCGCTTCAAGTAAAAAAAATAGATTGTCACAATATTGGTTAGATTTGAGTCTAAGATACCTTCCCTTGCACTTTTGGTTTAAAAAGCGATTATTTTAGAAGAAGGTAGGTTCTTGATAACCTATGCTTATGGTAACCTAAAACTATTTAAAATTGTTTGATGTTAAAATATTGAAAGTGTAAATGTATCAATAACCTATCGTGCTGAAGTTAATGGTCTCTTTAGGCCTTATGACACAAAATGTTTAACAATTAAGTACCTGGTGACCGAGCTTTGCTCAGATAGGACATGTATTATACAAGTTAATTAGCAAAATTAAAACACATTTAATACTCAATGAAAACATTTATGTGGTTTAAATAAAACTAATTTAATACATTTTAACAGTATTACAGTGGCTTCAAGCAATATAATGAATACGTTTTCTTACAAAACACGAAAGATTTTGGAAATACCTTTCTCTGCTTATAACCTAAGTATTTTTTTTTTTATACAAAAATAAATATTATGCAAAAACCTCTATTAATACTGTTCATATCTCAATAAATGTCAATTTAAACAGATGTTATTTGAGCTTAATTTTTATACAATATTAATAGAAAACAAAATACAAATAATACGATGAAATTTTTTTTAATCATTTTTTTTAAACATATTTAATACTTTTTTAGCAGTATCGATTATTTTTTTTTACAAATATTTTTTAATAAATTGTTTTGCTTATTACTTATTTTTTTTACATTTAACATAAATATTTATGAACATGAAAAATATATGAAACTCTTCACATACTGTCAACCCATCTTCAATCAACACTTCAATGTTTTTAAACAGATGTTTTGATTTGTATTGTTTACATTTTGATTCTCTATAAGCGTAATGTAAATTCTAAAAATTGTGTTTATTTATAAAAAATGTACGGAGCTAAAATATAAATAGCAAATAATATGTAAATAGTTCTAAAAAATATATTTCCTTTTCGGTATATTCGCACATAATTATTTTTAATGCATTATCCTCCAGATTTTTGGAAACCTGTACAACGCTCGTTCTCCCAATTATAGCATTGTTATTTCGTAACGTCGCCACGGATTTTGCCGTGGGGTAGATCGCCGCTTGAATATAATTATTCCGGAAAAATAATTAAAAGTCTCGACAAGCGCCAGGTACAGTACTGTGTCGTTTCACGGTCCACACCCTTCCTAGTGTGGGTGTGGGTGGGGGTGGGGGTGGGGGTGTTTGTCGGTTGCCATGGTGACGAGCAAGGACGGGCCACTGACCTAGACCTTCCCCACCTCACCCCTCTGACACACTTATCCCTTGTCTAGAGAGTGGAGAGTCCTCATCTCCACTGCTTCACTCTCCTCCTCCACGGCTGTTGCTATTGATATCACAAAGATAACACACTTGCTGAGGTTCGATACAGTATTACAACTACATTACCTTCCCTTTTCCACAAGGTGGAGCTTTGGATCCAGATGAAATCGTAAATACTATTTAGTGTACATATTCTATACACAGTACTCGTATATGGAGGGGTTATTATTTACAAACTTTATTTAAGAGCGGAAATATACGTTTAGAGGCTTCCTGAATCCAAAAAAGGGGATTCCTGATGTCTGACTATCGTAACGCGAAACAGAAGGATCCCAAACGTACTAATCTTTATGTAATCTTTTAGTATCCACAAACGTTGATACTACGTTAATCCAAAAAGACCATCCTCATAATTAGACCAATTCGTAATTTAGAGGCCCACGTTAAACTGTAGGTCCATTAGTTGCCGTCGGCTGTTGAGCTATTAATTAACAGTCCTGTCTAAGGAACATGTCAGCCTTAGTCAGTAACAAGACCACAAGATCGCGCCACAATCATTCTACATTCATACTTGGCTTAAAATACCTACCTGGGTAGGTCGCCATTTCAGTTAAAAGTATAAAGTATACTAAAACGAAATACTCGGATTAAATTCATCCTTGGTTTTAGAACTTGCTACACTATGTTACTGTTATCCTAACGTGACCAAATTTACTAAATGCAGAGAAAATCCAATCTACGCCGACTAATAAAAAAGGGGACCTTACAATCGGTCCAATGTGTTTTTCACATTATTCTACCATGCTTTATTTCTGTAAATACCGCCCTAAATGTACATGGATTTTATTTATATACTACCAATAACCAACCTAGCTTAACTCCGCAGGGCGCTGCCTGTGGGCCTCTCCCTGTCACCCCCCCATCAGACAAAAATGAGAGACCTAGCAGTCCCAGTCAAAATGATGCATTAACCCATAAAAATCATAAATTATATTACACCTTTCACCACCATTCATACGTCATTTTTTAATCAATTATTAAATTCATTTACAAAATAACTTATGGGACATAAATTATTACTACAATACCATTTTCATTCCTAATACTCTAGCTATGAAAATTATCACGGAATATATGTGTAAATGTAAGTGATTCTAAATTTAAAAAAATGAATAAAATATTTATATTTCCTTGTTGATTGCACCTTTCATAGAATCTGTTATAATTTTACTGTGTTATACAATTCATCTAATTTTGATCTTTTTACAGGTTGGTGTTCTCAATCATTCTTCTTTACTTGTAAGTTATTTCATATTGAAATTAATTAAATACTGCAATGCTATATTATAAATGTATATAATACATAAATATTAGCTTTCACACAGGATAGTAAGTTGTGGAAAACCCCACACATGTCTTGGTGGGGAGGGAGTAGGGGCTTACACACATATGTGTGGGGGCTAGCGTACACACATCTCTGAGTGTGCAATGAATCGGAATGATAAATGATACCATTCATTTAACATCATTACAGGCCACACTAGTCATAATACCCCCGTCGCAGCAGACCTGCGTACTCAGCGAAATCAATAATATATAATAACAAGTTTTAATAAAATCTGTCTATAAACATGAGAATTATTTACCTATTCTCCATAAAATTAACATGGGAAAGAGTGTGCAGGTTTTCTGTCATGATAAACACATAAACTATGATTTTTAAGCATGAATGCATAAATCTCAACCACATGAAGGTAAATACCAAGTTAAATCCAAAAATATTGATTGATATGGGAAATATTAGTTTTCCCTTATCCTCCATAGAATTAACATTGGAGCCTCAAAATACAACGTACTGTGTTTAGATTTTTTAATATCTCAATAACCGTTGGAGATGAGAAAAACTTTAAGGAACTAAATTGTGTAGTTTTTCAGCTGATTCTAATGGTGAAAGATAAAATTTACAAAATTTTTAAATTACCTTTAAAAACACAAAAAACCCAATTTTTTAGTACAAACCCCCTCCCAAACTACCCGTTCCCATTGACCGATATGTCTGGTTTACGAACTCGTTCGAGCAAATGTAGGAATATACTGTACGTCTCCGCCGAATTTGGTCTCGATCGGACCTTTTTTTTTAAAGTTATCGTGTTCACAGACTCACACGCACACACACACACACACACACACGCACACACATATATATATATATGCACTTAAACACGAAAAATAACATGGTCCCGGGCTTAAGTCTTGCCATGAGACCTGCGGTAATAGCTTCTTCCCTATGGGAATTTCGCTAAAAGATGGCTGAGGTATGAAACCAAAGTAACAAAAGCAATCTTGGGAAATAACAAATTACATTTCTTTTACTTTAAAAACTATAATTACCATACAATTTGACACAATATTTAACAAGTAATATATATACTTTGTAAGACACCTCAACAGACTATCATGTTACCGACTTCCGTGTACGACTATCGGTGTCACCTGTGTCGTAATAGTAGGCCTACGTGTTGTTTATAGGGATACAATCAAATACTTTAAGACTCCTAATGATCCTGGCAAATGAATCAGCTGGCCCATCTCAGTAACAAGTCATCAAATCCATTACACTTATCAAACTCGCCTTTCACTCACATTCACCCCAAGATGTGTCTTGTGAATATCAACGCCAGCGCGGTATTCTGGATAGGGGTCGGTCCAAATTCTGGTCTCGTCGACAAGATGTAAGAGCAGATGTATTAATTAATTAATATCCGAATTACAATTGCCCACTGGGTCCGGCGGACTTCGGTTCGTGAGACAAGCACGATACGGTCTAGGCTACGAAAGTGGATTCGAACCGGTCATGTTGCACTTGTCTTATTGGGTTAGCAAATGGGCCGCCGTATTGGATTTTAGTCTTTTACTTTATTATAGTAGTATTGTAGAGAAATGCAAATTATATTTTTGTACAGAAAAATAATTCATTATTCTTATTGTATTCTTGTGCAAATTATTATTTTGTGTAGATAAAAATAATAATTTCAATGTTCCTCACCCCTTTATTTGAGAACAGATGTTTATGAAACTTGGCATAAATGATCAAAATAAAAATTGTTTGCGCTAGAAATGCCTACTTTTAATGGTCCTCACAGCAGCAAACCTGCATACTCTTTCCTATGTTAATCTTATGGAGAATAGGCAAATAACTATCATATTTATCGACAGATATTGATAAAACTTGTAATATATTATTATTATATTATTGATTTGGAAATCCGCTGAGTACGCAGGTCTGCTGCGACGGGGGTATTTATGACTACTGTGTAGTCAGTTGTTCTGTCACAAGATCAACGCTTCTTTCGTAGAACTAAACCCCAATAAGGTGGAACTGTTAATTTCTTAGGTAATATTCGTATCATCAATAAAGACATATTGATCGAGAATCGAATCGGCAAAATGAGAACGAAATTGTATGTTGGAGTTGCAGCTAGGACCCCTTACTGATCCTATACGTTATGAAAGACAGCTCGCGCTAAACAGATGTTTATCAGCTGATTGACTCCACATTAAAGTTACATTATTGTGTGACTCTGAACTGATATTGTAGGCACGTCCATTATTTGCACATCGGGGTTTTTTAGTTTTTATCTTTTCGTCGCATGTACGTGTGTTTTGGTGTTTTACTCAGGAAAAATGTGGTTGAAGTGTGAAAGTAAAGTAAATTTTAAACTTCAAGGAAAATAAAGGATTTTGTTTTTAATCTTTTTAAAATACATATAATTACTAGCGGACCCGGCGAACAACGCCTAACAGTAAATACATGTTAACTTTAAGATTGGCCATGTTCTGAAGTCGAATAACGGCTACGTTGTGTACATATTCTGGGTCGCGGCATAGTGAATAACAATACTGAAACGATAGACATATTAATAACAATCCCACAAAACGAATAAATCTGAGTGGATTAATTCACAATTTCTAATCCAACCTAAACCCAAACCAAACTTAACTGTAATACGGCATTTATAGGAAAGATATACAACAGCTGATTATTATTATAATAAACGTAATACTGTATGTATAAACATTGTAATCGTTTTTTTATTTAGCCATCATATAAACACGTGACTTTTAATCAGACAGAAATCGATCGCCTCTTTACCACTACCATTTTATGGGCCAGGAAAGCTGTAACAAAATTAACAACATTTTGAAAGGGCTAAACACAATATTCTGCCACTCTGGTACACTCTTATTTGTTTTCTTGTAATTTTTAATTATTTAAAGTATAATAGTTTGATCACGTTTATCCTTTTCTGTTTAGTTAATCAATTATAAATTATTTAAATTGTTTAATAATGAGTTAAATCAGTTTAATTTTCAATTGTGTTAAGAAATAAGGAATTAAATCATATTTTAGAATGGAAGGTTTTTCAAATAAATATTTTTACTTATCATTTTATCTCGGGTCAGGGTTTTCAAAAACGCCGCGTCGTCACAATAAAATAATCCCATCGAAATTCTCGAGTTTGCTGAAGACAAAATCACCAAGATATCAACCAATTCGCCAACATTGTTCCAAGGATCTTTATCAACAAGGAAAAACTTTCCCTGGAGAAAACTAAATTTGAAGTAACACCCCCTCCTACAACGTGCAGCGCTGAAGGGTAGTGGGGTTCGCAAGGGACAGTGAAAACAAGTTGTTGTTAGCGTTCGGGGTGACGGGTGGGTAGGGGTGCAAGGTCGGTCGTTGCGCGTCTGCGACCTTGTCGCTGCGGGAGCCAATCAGCGCGCGCGCTCGTGGCTCTCGACCAATGGGAGCGCGCGCCGCCGGGTCGATATGACTATCGATTGTATTGTTGCGCGACGCCGTCCTGCGACACTGCCGCACGCGATAAACCGTAATAAACTGGCGACATTCTCCTACATTGATTGGATCAAACGTCGCCCCTCTACTGTCCTTCGCAGACGCGTGTAATAAAATGTGAATTTCCCAAACGAAATCGGGGCCGGGATAGAGGACATGAATGTTTTATTGGTGTAGTAAAAATGTTACAATGTTTGTGCTGATGAGTTTCTATATTCGATTGGCTTTTATCGAATTTTCCATAGGAAAAGAAAGTTATAAACATGTTAGTATTTTGAATCTGTCTATACCAATCGGCTACTGAAATACAGAAATCGGTTTACATACGGTTTTACCGTCGATTAATCGACGGTAGGTAAGCTTTTACAAAAATCAATGGTGTGAATACATTTTCGGTTAAAACTACATTGAATATAGTATCGTTGTTTTCTACAGATCATACGCTTTCCGCCGAGATATGTTTCGTTTTGCTTACTCTATGCGTAAGAGTTCTTTGTTAGTTAAAACATCGGTCTTCAGTTGCGCGGTTATGTCGCTTTGTTTACAATGGTGGCGTTACACGTTCTCGTCGCGTTTGTATGGTGTTCTGATGTTAATTTCACAATTTTAAAATTGATAGCATTGACTTAAGTGTATAAAACTATATATTTTTATTTTCCTTATTAAATTTTTAAGACTTGGCTATCTTCAATGTTGTTTTTTATGAATTTCAATTGGATACACACATCAAAACCAAGATAAAAATAAAACATATTACTATTATCTTATAGATAATTTGATGTCGAATAAAATAGTGTATAATATGTTATAGTTACTATATTATTACTATTTTATGTGAGTTTTTTATATAAGCCTGCAAAAGTGCCAAAAAGAGGTGAACCTCAAGGGGTCAAATAGGGAACCGTTGGAGGGTTAATACTTTGTGTTTTGAGGCTCTGTTAATAATAATGTTAAACACTATGGGGAAAATAAAGACACTTTACTGATTATTTAAAACTCGTTTGTTATTCAGACTGAGACGGTGGCGTGTCCTGTAATCCAGCTACTTGGAGGTCACGAATTGTGGATAGTTGTGAGCGATGGTCGGTGGGATTGTGTTTTCTTGTGTGGATTAACGTCCGCACTATTGAATACTACGTTAATCCGCAAAGACCATCTTCATAGTTAGACCAATTTGTAATTCAGAGGCCGTGGTTCGGATTCCACGTCAGATAACTAAGGATGACTTTAGTTGCCATCAAGCTGTTGGGCTATTAATTAACAGTCCTGTACAGTATCTTAGTTTATTTTTAATACTTTATGCTCAAAAATCTAATTTGTTTCTATTCTTCATGGCTGTAAATCTACTTATCCATTTTCCCCGTTATTTTTATGTAGAGTAAGCAAATTGATAGATCTGTCGTATTAGTTAGAAACATTGTGATATAACTTGGTCTAAAGCTAGTTAAGTTCTAAAACTTCTAATTTTAATATTTATCATGAGAGCAACTTTTAGTAATGTCTTATTGATTCCTCATGTCATGTTTGTTTTTATACAAATATTAATATAATAGTTATCAACTAACTATTTATTTTTCTCTTATATATTTCTTGACAAATAAAATAAATAATTATCTTGGCAAGTGAATAATCTGGTGTCAGTAACGAAACTAGAGGTTATCAGATTCATTACACTCACCTTTAACTTATATTCATCTCAAAATATTCCCACCTCGTTACATTGAGGTCTGATGAATAAGAATAAGAAACCATCAATGGGTTCGGAATCTTCTAAAACTGTAGAGCCTAAAATGAATTTTTTAATAATCATTGTTCTCATGAAGGCCTAACTACTATTTTCCTGTGTGAGCCTGTAAATTTGTGTTTTCATTTCTATACTCTCATAACTCTCTCCAGGATTACAAAACTCTTTATCAACTCCCAACATAAAAGCTGTGTAAAAATACCATCACAAGTGAAGACATATTCTTCCAACTCAAAGTAAAACCTTATCGCCTTTATGGGCTTCCACACAAACGGATTTGTTGGAAGGACATTGGGTATGAAAAAGCGAAATGATGACCTAGAAGAGGCGTAAAGCGGTCAAAAGCCCGGACGGAGGGTGGGAGACGAACCACCCTCCACCCCCCACCCGCGGCGACGGTCTCCACGACAACGCAACCCTCTCGCACAGGTCAGGGACGTCTCCCCCCGACAACCGACAACCTCCCCCACTTTCGTTTCGTCCATGACCCGGTTACACCCCATTCGCTATTCTGCACATAACCGTTTTCCCTCTGATAACTTTCACAAAATAAAATGAACCCCGAATGTGGCTGTTTGCCGGGCCCAACGACGGCGGCGTTGACCTAGTTCACGTTCGCGACCCTCTCATTTCGTTTATCTCCAGGGTTGTTTTAACAAAGCCGAGATAAAAACGTCCCAATTTCTTGTTTGGGTTCGGACATAAATTCTGCCTTGTCTAGCTTTATTTCCACGAGGATTTTCTTAGATTGTGTTCCTATTCGCTGCTGAAAGCTTCTGAGGATTTCGTACGGAACGTTTCAGGAAATTATTGTGTCAATTGTTTTCGTTAAAAAGATAATAAATACTGTCAATTGTTTTCGTTAAAAAGATAATAAATACCTGAGTCAGTCTACAGTTCAATGGTCTCTAATGTAATCTGTAATTAAGTCAGTCTCCATTGAACTGCAGACGGACTGAGCTATTTATTATCATTTTAATTTAATTATGGTTCCGAGCTAATTAGATGAATTTTAATGATTATTTTTGGGTTCATTATCCAATACTATAATACGAGCAAGGTTTGTATATATATATATATATATACGCTCAAAACAATTGAGGTTGGCCAAAAACTCTTAAACGACGACAACTCGGCCGACGCCGTAGCTCAGTTAGTAGCGCTCAGGTCTCACGTACGCAAGGTTGCGTGATCAATCCCCACCCGAGGGCTATATTTTTGTTCAGTATTTATGCCATATTAATTAAGGGGTATGAAAACGGTTTTAATTAAACCACATAAATGTTTTCATTGAGCAGTAAATTTGTTTTAATTTTGCTAATTAACTTGTAAAAACATGTCTTATTCTATCCGAGCAAAGCTCGGTCACCAGGTACTTATTCATTATTGGCCTACTTAAGAGTGTTCGCTGATACCGCCATCTTTGATTTTAATCCCATACTAAATTTGACATGGATATGCCTATGCTCTGGGACGGTGCTTATTTCGCGTCACACAAAAATTGTAACGAAAATGACGTCAAGACGTAAGTAACGGAAGTGTAAGGACAGCTGTTTAGAGGAACTGGAAACATTCACTTTAGACGTATCCATGATCTAAGCTATTTCATGTTTATACATTGGGTTGTTACTCAGACAAAGTCAACAGTAAATTTATTATTTAGTTTTCATACAAAAATTATCAGACGTAACAATACTTAATAGTTAAGAACTAGTTACCGTGTTATATAACTTATTTTTTAACTCATTTAATTTTGTTTTTCTCTACATATCAAATACAGCTTTAATTTAATACAAACTATCCTTCGAGTCTATTTGGTAAACTGTATTGATTTAAAAAATAACGTTTTTACGGTACTAAAACAAAATATATAACCACTTTTAAATTCCAAAAACTGCTACAGTACTAAACATGTGAATTGGCTTGACTTGACGTTGAATTTTGTATTTATAGTCTAGAAGTTGCTCAAGATCACGAGGAAAACTAAGTATATAAACGCAAAGATTATCCTGTTGTAATTGTTCAAGGATTTCCTCAGTTTATATTAATATTAACCTAGCCTTTTAAATTTCCAATGTTGAACAATCATGGTATTCAAAATACATACAGCGCCTGGCGAGTATGCAATACCTGCAGTACATCTGCGCTGCTATATTGCTTCTCGGATATGTCCCGGCGCTCACCACTACTTCTTTTAAATATTTACTCATCTAAAAACACTTAGATACTGATGCTGGTAATTTTGTAACTACAATATTTAATATCCTAATCAACTGACAAATATACTTTATTGAAATCAAGGCTATGGTAGTTTGATTTCGTGCAACTATAAAGAATGAATAAAGAGATAATTCTTTAGAGAGATTCAAAGAGATAATAAAAAGAAAATAACGTAAGTTTTGATTAATATTTTTGAGATTGCATTCAGTCAAGAGTCTCCATTAGTTCGCCGTATTGGTTTCAGTTCCATAAGAGAAATTTTACATTTTGTCCAATGTTACACTTAAATCGATTGCAATTTTTATTTCAGGCGTTAAATTAATTTCGTCGTGGTTTTCTAGGTAATTACTATTCACTCATTAAATTATTTATTTTCTTTTCAAAAGCAATTAACGTTTAATTACTTGTTGTAATTAACATGTAATTATGTTCGTTTACATACAGCAACCCAATTTATTAAGTTTTAGTTAAATTATAAAATATTTATTAAAGTTATTTTTCTGTCCCCAAAATAGCCACCACTATGCCACTATCAATTAAACACTTCAAATATAGTTTTTACGACTATTAAGTGACTTGTCTACATATTACCATTGTTTTGACAGATTTTATCTGTAGTCTGTAGTATGTAGGTATGTATTATTTAATCTGTAGTATCTGTAGTTTTTTATCTGTATCATGTATCATATGTAGGTTTAGCAATCGAATGGCTAGGTGGCACATGGGTAAGTAAGTGCTCACCTTCCATCTCGAGGATCAAAGGTTCGAATCAGGACTAATTTTTCATTTGTTTTTACTAATTCATCAATTTACCTATATAATAGGTAGAGGTTAGGTATAAAACAAAATAATGGATGATACGGTTCCTGATCCAATCGTTAAAAATGTCTCTGGTGTAAAGAAAATAGGTAAACAGAATTATCACCACTGATAAAGACTCAAAAAGTTTTTTTTTAAATCTCTCACTTTGTTTTGCATTTAAAAACTATTATGCTGCAACAGCATATTTCCTTCTGACGCAGAATCGCAGTATAAAGAGTTGAAATCATACAGTACATTGTTCCACTACATGATATTACTAATTACTTTGCTTTACCCTCTCGCTTACTGGGCCACGGATCCATCACCGTAGACAACCATGGAATTACTGTTCTAAATTAACATTTTCATATGTTTCGTTTTAATGTGGTCAAAACTTAGCTTAAGAGTCTGCATCAGTGGTAGCCATCTTGAATTTTAGTTCCATAAGGGCAATGTTAAATTCTGGCGGAACATACCTTCACTTTGGCGTCTGTAGTGGCGTTAATTATCAAAGTATCAATGTAAAACTTTGGAAGTACATTGATGAGATGTGGCTCAAGGGCATGACCTTTTCAATATGTTCAAAAATTTAACTTGATATAAAAACAAAAAACAAAAATCCAAAATATTCTACAAAATAAATATTATTTTTTTTTTATGAGAGTGAAAATAGAACATATTGAAAGTTCATGCCCTTGAGCCACATCTCATCAATGCACTTCCAAAGTGTTACATTGATACTTTGATAATTAACGCCACTACACACGCCAAAGTGAAGGTATGTTCCGCCAGAATTTAAAATTGCTCTTACGGGACTAAAATCCAAGATGGCTACCACTGATGCAGACTCTTAAGGTTTGTAATAAATTACCACCATGTGTAGTATTTTTAGTTTAGCGTTAATAATGGTAATATTAATAGCTTAGACCCTTTAGTAACACAAAAGGGATTCTCCTTTATAAAAAATACAATGGAATAACAATTTTCTTTCAAAAAAGGAAAAAAACATTCGTCCAATTGAAACGTTATCTCGAATTTTCAAAAGAGAAACCATAAATTGTTTTCTTTATAACCAGAGATGTGCGTTCCCTAAAATGTCGTATCTCTAGAAAATAATAAATTTCAGTTTTATGCTTCAATCAGATCATTGCCCTCCAGACACGACTATAGAGCATAAACAGAGCAATATCGTTCTCGTAAAAACGTCTTCAGTTTGTTTCCATTTATCAGTAAAAGATGTTCAATGTATCAACATTCGGTCGGTGGATGTAGTGTTCTCTTGTGTGGATTAACGTCCGCACTATTGAATACTACGTTAATCCATAAAAGACTATCCTCATAATTAGACCAATTCGTAATTCAGATTATTGAAATGGCGACCACAAGGTAGGTATTTTAAGCCAAGTATGAATGATAATTGAGTGTAACATGATTGTGGCGCGATCTTGTAGTCTTGTTACTGACTAAGGCTGAAATTTTCCTTAGACAGGACTGTTAGTTAATAGCCCAATAGTCGATGGCAACTAAGGGACCTACAGTTTAACGTGAAATCCGAACCACGGCCTCAGAATTACGAATTGGTCTAATTATGTGGATGGTATTTGCGGATTAACATAGTATCCAATAGTGCGGACGTTAATCCACACAAGAGAACACTACACCCACCGGCCATCGCTCACAACTATCCACAATTCGTGACCTCCAAGTAGCTGGATTGCAGGATGTCGCCACCGTCCCAGTCAAATATACATTATATTTCTAACTCAATATTCCGTATATAGTGATTGAACTTGAACTACAATTGGAACATATACTTATTATACGCTTCTGGGGGTTTAAAAATATTATTATAAAACCAGCAAGGGAGGACAGCAAGTGTGCAGACTCGGCCCGATGTTTTTACCTCGCCCATTACTTGGAGCAGCCTTGACAAAACATAACAATGTGAAGCCTCCGCTGGACTTCCGTGGTCGGCTGGTTCCTATTACTACTCCATGACGTTTTCTGTCATTACTCACTAATCTCCATGCTCAGCTGGAATGATCAGCTGGAAAACACGAGGAATGGCGATGGTGTCATGAATCACGTGATTGGCGGGAAGAACGCGGAAGTTCGGTGTCCACTGATCATATTTTTCTTCCTTGAAGACTTTAATCTTTCTCATTAACAATTTCGTATTGGTAAAAAATTATATCGTGTTATTTTATTAGTTTTAATTTAAACTTAACTTATAATTTTTAATTTGAACCGGGCTAATAATGTTTTTTTGAAAAGGGTTTTAGAAAAAAATTGAGAACGTATTCCTTATTGTGATTTATTCCTGTAATCTGTACCACATGAAGTAATTATAATTTTGTTTAACATAAGTTACAAATAAGAGCTACTATTTTACTTTCAATTAGTTAATGTACATAATTATTTCTTATACGTTAGAAGATTTTCCTGAATCGATTTTTCTTTTACTAGGAAAATCATGAGTATTTCCATTAAAAGTAACAGAATTATTTTGAAGCATATTTACATCATATAGGTGGTTAATTATTATGAACTAAGGGATAGACGCATGTATGCATCAGTGGTAGCCATCTTGGATTTTAGTCCCGTAAGAGCAATGTTAAATTCTGGCGCCTATATCTCCTTCACCTATTGTCATAAATTAACGGAAGAGGTGTCAAATTAAAGGTATTACAGTCCTCCAGGGCACCACCTTACAGAACTTCTTATTTTCGCTCTCAATAAAAAAATAATAATGATTTATTTTGTAAAATATTCCTGGATTTTTGTTTTTATATCAAGTTAAATTTTTGAACATATTAAAAGGTCATGGCCCTTGAGCCACATCTCATCAATGTACTTCCAAAGTTTTACATTGATACTTTGATAATTAACGCCACTACAGACGCCAAAGTGAAGGTATGTTCCGCCAGAATGTAACATTGCTCTTACGGGACTAAAATTCAAGATGGCTACCACTGATGCAGACTCTTAAAAGGACCTACAGAAGGAATTTATGTTAACCTCCCTAAAAAAATGAGGAAACTAATAATAATAAAAAAAGAAAATTTATTCGGAGTATAGATTTTGACACCATAAAATTTATACGTAGTTTATATGTCCGCAATTTGACGCCAATATCACACAAATCAGAAGCGGCGATTGAGTCGAGAGGAAACATTAACTATAACCATTTCCGTTATCTCGTATGATGAAAACAGTGTTTTTAAATGGTGCTAAACACACGCGTCCGTGAATTACTGCCGTTCGATTACGTCACGTTCGGTTCCGGGTTAAAGTCAGCGATAGAGGGTAATGTTAAGATAGCTGGACAGGAAGTTGTACATCGCGCCGACAGATAGCGTGTTATGTAACCGATGTTTTCAGCCGCGGTAGTAGTTGGCGCGTAGACGGAGCTTCGACCTTTTCAAGGTAACGCCTCCTACTCCTCCGCAGCGAGGCGCACACACGCACACACGCGCACACACGCGCACCGACGCACGCTATGTGCAAGTGCAGGCGTCCCCCGCGAGGTGGCGTTGCAGTAGTCAGTGCATTTGTCACTGTCTGTCAACCACTTGTGTTGAGTAGGACCCGAATACCATTTACAGCGTGGTTATCGTACCTCTAATGGAATATTTCTGACCTATTTTCATTACCAGTGACTTCGATTCGTACCTTCCGCCTCTTGTGCCAGTTATCTATAATATTATAAAGAAGAGGTGGTTTCTGTATGTTTGTTTGTGGGTTTGTGTGTTTGTTGTGGCAAGTGAACGCAAAAAATACTGAACCAAACAGTTTGAAATTTTATACAAAGACAGATCTTAAACTCATGCAACACATAGGCATACTCATTTCCTTAAAATCCTCTCGGGCTACGCCCTGTGAACGCCCTAAGTTTCAATGTTTACATTTTTAGAAAATGAAAACATAAAATTACTTGAATGTCAACAGCTGTGAACACTAAAATTTGACAGTTCGAGAAGCAGAAGACATGGTTGCTGTAAATACCCTGGGATTCAATGTTTACAGTTTTTAATGTCAACATCCGTTTACTTTACATTTTGACAGTTCGGGAAGAAAAAGAAATAAAGTTAATTTTTACACATAAACTGCTGGATCAAAATTAGTGAATTATTAGTTCGAAATAGTGGAATGGTAGATTTTTAATTTTCTCCCGATGCCTGCCTCTATTACGTTAATGCTTATCCTCTCCCAATATTTGACATATGTTACTTTGTCATGTTTAGATATATACTTAGACATGTGTTTTGTCATTTTGTAAACAATGAAGAATTAATTATCAATAACTTAAATGTATCTGTAGAGCCTACACCTCTCAGCCTTTTTTACCCGTGCGAAGAACGGGTACTTTGGCTAGTCAAAAATAAAATAAAGGTTCCACAGAGATATATAAATCAAATTCATGAGGTTGCTCTAATATGAATTAAGAATCTTCATCAACGACAAAATAGTACCCAACGTTTTAGCCTCATAAGAAAAAAATAATTTCATGACGGGATTACTTGTTACAGGATAGACCTAGTCGTAATAATCGAGTCATTTAGGAAAATAATTAATTAAATGTTGTGTTATTTTCCAGAAAAAAATCTTTGCAATTACACATGATAATTAACTAGTAATTATCCTTTTGATAATAAAAATGTAATTTTTATTCCTGAAATAATGACTTTAACTTTAATTTTACACATTGTCTTGCATTTCCGATTTTTATCCTTCTACTTTATACCATTTATATCTTGTTATCAGAGTTTATTGCAGAAAAGTAGCGAATTACTAAACCAACATAAACAACATTTTACTCGTACTGCACTTGTATGAAACAATAGTTTTGACGCTTGTTCGAAGACACGCCAATGCACAGATGACACTATTATGTGTCCTCTGTCTTCACAGTTTAGATTATTGAAATGGCAACCTACCCAGGTAGGTATTTTAAGCCAAGTATGAATGAGGATTGAGTGTAAGATGATTGTGGCGCAATCTTATAGTCTTGTTACTGACTAAGGCTGACATGTTCCTTAGACAGGACTGTTAATTAATAGCCCAACAGCCGATGACAACTAAGGGACCTACAGTTTAACGTGGAATCCGAACCACGGCCTCTGAATTACGAACTGGTTTAATTATGAGGATGGCCTTTGAGGATTAACGCAGTATTCTATTCCAGGAGGAGGAAATACGTTATGCACGGAGTGTAGTACTCTCGACCACTAAAACTACCCCATCGGCTGCGAAGTACTAGCTTGAAACCGTTTAGTACATTTATCAGTCTCTGTACTGCGGTTGGACTACTCAATACGACTCTCCACTTCTTCCTCTTGGCAGGTGCCGAGGCCCAAGAGCCGGAAGCAGGTTCGCGTGGTCAGAGTGCGGAACTCCCTCGGGACATCGCCCAACGGCGGGGCGACCACGCGTGACGTGAGCAAGGTGAGACGTGAAGACGGCAGACGCACCTGTGGAAAACCGAAACGTCGTCAAGTGCTCGGCTTTGTAGCTCGCCAAGCTTTTTGGAAAAGCTACGCCGCTAACCATTATATTTGTTTGGGGAGTTTATCCCAAAACCATAACAACCTTATCCCCTAATAGACCCATAATAAATCTTAACCTTAACCCCAAATATCATGAGCCTCATTTAGATTATTGAAATGGTAACCTACCCAGGTAGGTATTTTAAGCCAAGTATGAATGAGGAATGAATGTAGGATGATTGTGGCGCGATCTTGTAGTCTTGTTACTGACTAAGGCTGACATGTTCCTTAGACAGGACTGTTAAATAATAGCCCAACAGCCGATGGCAACTAATGGACCTACAGTTTAACGTGGAATCCGAACCACGGCCTCTGAATTACGAATTGGTCTAATTATGAGGATGGCCTTTGTGGATTAACGTAGTATTCAATAGTGCGGACGTTAATCCACACAAGAGAACACTACACCCACCGACCATCTCTCACAACTATCCACAATTCGTACTCCAAGTAGCTGGATTACAGGACGTCGCCACCGTCCCAGTCTTCTTCATATATAGCGACAACAATGCAAACAACTTTACCATACAACTTTGAAAATCAATTAATAATAATATTAGAATTCCCACCGACATCTCCGCCAGTTCCGTATGGTGTAAATATGACAAAATTCCTCGTAACCATAATAAGCTGTACACCAAGTCTTACCACAATATTTTAAATAATAAGTGAGATATAAATTTTTACTTTTAACATAAAATGAACTTAGTAGTTCCATAATATGACGTACTGTGTTTACCATTTTCTGTACAGTATCTCAGTAACCGCTTGGCAAAGAACTAAGGTTCAAAATACGAAGTTGTTTTGGAGGTGATTCCCATGGTGATAATACAATTTTTTTAATAAATGACATGTAAACTCCCATGCCTGTGGAGCTCTCAAATCGGTTTCTACGGGCACAAAATTACAGCATTCAATTTATTTTTGGTCTGAGGCGTTCCGACCGTTGTTTCACCATATTTTGATAGTCTTTAATTAATGAGGTTTAAAGAACTTTGAGAACTTCATACTCTTCGTCTGTTGCACTTCATAATCAATAATAATGTACCTTTTACTTTCCCATGAAGAACAATTTATCAACTTAATCATTTTTTTTTTTTTACACTCTTTTGTTTTTTTCATTTTTTTTTACACGATAATCTAAAAAACCATATACAAATTTTAGAGGACGTGGTATCCTACATGTGACGATTCCAACATATCGGCAATGGAACGTAATAGTACATTTTTTTCTACATGTAAAAATTTTTTTATATTTTTGAAATCACTTATAAAATATAATTAATTCCTTAAATTTTTCTCTGAGTTCCGAGTATTAAAAAATGACCAGTATTGTATTGTACCAATGTTAATCTTTAAAAATAGGGAATTTTTTATATAATAAAGATAAAATTGTATTTAGTTCATGTGGTGAACATATTTTGTTAAAATCAAGTTTATTTTTTGGAGAAAGATACTCTTTTTTTAAAATAATACATTTTATTTTAAAGATGTTGATGTGATTGTAAAAAAAATTATTTTTAAAAGCTATTTTCAGTTTTTTCAAGCACAATGCACACTCTTTCTGTTATTTTAAATAGCAAACATTTGTTTAGGACAAACTTTTTCTTGCATATATTTTAATAACATGTATTGATTTAATCACAGTCTGCTTTATTTATCTTTTCAATAGTTTCACTTTCATTTCTGATATAAGTACTTGCAACACCCACAGAGGCTCTCTACTTCTTTCAATTCCAATTCTAAGAACAATCCTTTATACTAATTTTTTCACTGTCACTGCTTCTAGGTACTGGAACTTCCTTATTGATATTCTTAAAAATGAGGGCAACCGTGCTGGGTTCGGGGAAGGTGAAGCATCATATTTTATAGTGGGGTAGTGACGGGTGATGTGTGATGTGTGTCATTGTCGGGGCAGGAACTGGGGACAATTGAGAGGATGGAACGTATCTGATATAGGTTTTTTGTTTAAAAAAATGTTTGTTTACTTTATAATTTTTTATAATGTAAATTTTGTTTATTAGAGATTAAGTGGTAGAGAGAACTTGTTAGTCCTAACTTCGCCTCTCAAATAAAGACATTTTTCATTTCAATTTTTAATTTAATTTAGAGGTACACCGCCTAAAGCCGCTTTCGTATAGTCTGATGTGCCTAGTTTTCAAACTGAAACCCACAAATTAAAAAGTTGTATTTACTTCCCTGTGGGAAATAGGTTAGATCATGGATATGTCCAAAGGGAATATTTTCAGTTCATCTAAACAGCTGTTCTTATTCTTTTATATTCAAAATTCAATACAGTTCTGGTAGTTTCTATAGAAACATGTTTTCCATCTTGAAAACCACCAACAGCCCCAAGAGCTAAGACATATCCATGTCAAAAAAAAAATAGAATTTGGTCCCCGTCTTAGGTCTAAGCGTGGGGACCACGTCACTAGCTCCATATCTATAGGAAATTCATTAACAGTCTTGTATTGTTTAGATAACACAAAGCACATTTTCTTGCCAAAATAAGAAACACTGTATTTTGGATATTAGGATATTCGTAGAGCTAAAATTTCAACATAGAAATATAAAACTTTAGAGTGTAGTAAAAAATTAATTTGCAACATTCTTTCAAAACTGCGTAAGAAAGCAAATATAAATACTTTATATTCGAAGATTTCGTCAGACACAATACTTCCTCAACAACATATAGCCTATAGGGAACAAGGTAAAAGGAAATCTGACGCAAGTGTAGAGGAAAATGAATCAAGACTTTTCCTTATTCGACTTTTCCCTTGCCTGCTCTTTGTTACAATGCATAATTACTCTTATAAAGCTTCTTGTTACATGTAATGTTATGTGACTGTGTTATCGTTTAACAAAAAAATCATATTTTTCAAAATTACGTATTGACTTTTTAAGCTTAAAAGACACATGTTTGCTATCGTTGATTTGTCCTATATAACGATATTGAGTTATAATTATTTTACAAAGATTTCATGATTATGAGAAACTAGCCAAAGTACCCGTTCTTCGCACGGGCTAAAAAGGCTGAAAGGTGTAGGCTCTACTGATACATTTAAGTATTGTTAATTAATTCTTCATTGTTTACAAAATGACAAAACAGGAGTGTCTACAACATTTCAAAGTAACATCTGTCAAATATTGGGAGAGGATAAGGATTAATGTAATAGAGACAGTCGTCGGAAAAAAATTTAAAATCTACCATTCCGCTATTTCAAATAATTCACTAATTTCGATCCAGCAGTTTATCTGAAAAATCAACTTTATTTCTTCTTCTTCCCGAACTGTCAAAATATAGTGCAAACGGATGTTGTCATTAGAAAATGTAAACATTGAAACCTAGGACGGCCACGGCAGCTCTTTCTTCTTCTTCTCCTTCTTCTCGAACTGTCAAATTTTAGTATTCACAGCTGATGACATTCAAGTAATTTTATGTTTTCATTCTCTAAAAATGTAAACATTGAAACTTAGGACGTTCACAGGGCGTAGCCCGAGAGGATTTTAAGGAAATGAGTATGCCTATGTGTTGCATGAGTTTAAGATCTGTCTTTGTGTAAAATTTCAAACTGTTTGGTTCAGTATTTTTTGCGTTCACTTGCCACAACAAACCCACAAACACACAAACCCACAAACAAACATACAGAAACCACCTCTTCTTTATAATATTATAGATAAGGAAGTATATTTTACTTCATAGCTTTGCAAACGGTCGCCTACTATATAGTCTCACTTAATCATTAGCCTCAGTTATATTTATGGTATTTTAAAAACATGTAAATACATCCTAAGTGACTCTTTTTCTCTGAAATCGTTCCCATTATTGACTACTCAGGGATTCTGATGTGATCAAATAGTTTGTGTTTATTGATATGTTTACCCACAAAGTAGCTGCTAAACAAATGTTTTGAATGCCAAAAATATTCAAATGAATTCCCATTCGAGACATCACTTCACGGAAACTTCCTATGTTGACGTGCTTGTTCAAACACACTGTTTCCTCAATACATATTGAGTTAAACAGGTCAATGCCGTGTTTTCGTGTCGCTCCATTATTCATTCATACTCAAATGTCAGATGTTCGATGTTAGATTCTGAAGTATTAAGATGCTCCAGCAAAGCCGGTTAGGCACCTTTTCCTGCGGAATATTGCACGATCGCCGGAAAGAAGGGTTTTGTAACCAAGGGGAAGGTAGGACATCTACCTAATTCTCGAAGAAGTCAAAAGAGCCTCCAATCCAGGACCTAAACTTTTCATTTCAGGGTTCAGTGTACGCATTAGGACTGTACACTATACCCCCTGCCTGTAAAACACAAGAGCGTGGCTAGTAGGCATCCTTTCTCCAGGCACCTTGCCCAGGTGACAGGTGATGCACGACTCCCTGAGAGTTCTGGTCAGACTGGGTGTTCAGGCTCGGCCCCAGAAGAGACAGGAAGGAACTCGTCACATCAGGACTGTACACTATAACCCCTGCCTGTAAAACACAAGAGCGTGGCTAGTAGGCATCCTTTCTCCAGGCACCTTGCCCAGGTGACAGGTGATGCACGACTCCCTGAGAGTTCTGGTCAGACTGGGTGTTCAGGCTCGGCCCTAGGAGAGACAGGAAGGAACTCGTCACATTAGGACTGTACACTATACTCCATTCCTGGAAAACACAATAGCGTGGCTAGTAGGCATCCTTTCTCCAGGCACCTTGCCCAGGTGACAGGTGATGCACGACTCCCTGAGAGTTCTGGTCAGACTGGGTGTTCAAACTCGGCCCCAGGAGAGACAGGAAGGAACCCGTCACATTAGATAGCCAAAGAACCTGTAATTGGACAGCTTCATTTCAATGTACCCAATTTCGATCTCTGAACTGGTAAAAACCAGTCAGAGAGCCGCCTAGAGCTTCATTGACCTTCAAGTCTTATCGCTACATAAAAATAATGCCCTCGATTTCTACAGTTTGGTCAAGTTTATCGAGCTAAACAGGTTGAGACAAACTAAACTAACAATTATAATTTTTCCAGTACAATAGTTACAGTATAATAATTACTAAAAATACTATGTTTTGACCAAACAATGATTTATTTATAGGTATTTATATTCGACTCCATGGAAACTATGATATAATGTCGTTCATTACGAAAACGCATTAATTTTTAAAATTTATCTCCGTCGAAGGAAGGAATCCAGGTAAATTGAGTCCTACAGCTACGTGTTAACAGTACGTATATCATAATTAGGTGTTTAAAAAGGCAATTCTTACTAAAGTTTAAGGCAATTGTATACGTGCAACTAATCTATACGCATAACTTATTATTGTTCAATTAACTAGTTTAGATAGTTAAAGATCAGTGAGCTTGGTGGTTGGTAGGTAAATATTACCTAGACTTATTGTAATCCTGAAAGTTAACTAAATATACATCTGAAAGATTTTTTAAATTTTCAAGATTATTTTCACTGTAAAATAGATTAAAAAATTCAAAAACCACAGTGTTAAATTCCAAACATGTATCAAATAATTTTAAGGTGTTAAAATATTAATTTAAGAGGTTCTTCATAAACTAAATACATAAAAAATAAACAGTTAATACCTTTTTTAACATAACGTCTTTTAACAATATTTTTTCATACAAAACTTGTGAATCCCAATCGACAAATGAGAGGGAGGGAAGATCTCGATTATGAGGTCACTATTAATGAGCCCAGCCGTACCTTACAGCCGGGAACGAGGAAAACGTAGCAAATCAGCTGGGCGGGCGGGTTTTGGCTGCAGAATGCTGCCAGCTGATCGTTATGTTGTTTAGTTCTTTCAGTTAATAATTTTTAACTAGTGGAGACTTTCAAACTTGAACAATGTGGTCATTTTGTGATTTCGATTTATGTTGAGTTTTCGCTATATTACATTAAAATGATTTTATATTTTCATGGTCCATGAAAATTTTGTAAAAATAAAGGGTTAAGAGTCTGCATCAGTGGTAGCCATCTTGAATTTTAGTCCCGTAAGGGCAATGTTAAATTCTGGCGCCTATATCTCCTTGACCTATTGTCATAAATTAACGGAAGAGGTGTCAAATTAAAGGTATTACAGTCCTCCAGGGCACCACCTTACAGAACTTCTTATTTTCGCTCTCCATAAAAAATAATGATTTATTTTGTAAAATATTCCTGGATTTTTGTTTTTATATCAAGTTAAATTTTTGAACATATTGAACATATTCAAAAGGTCATGCACTTGAGCCACATTTCATCAATGTACTTCTAAAGTTTTACATTGATACTTTGATAATTAACGCCACTATACACGCCAAAGTGAAGGTATGTTCCGCCAGAATTTAACATTGCCCTTACGGGACTAAAATTCAAGATGGCTACCACTGATGCAGACTCTTAAGCGCTCTTAGAGTGTGGTGTATACTATTATGAACTAACCGCAGGGGATGGTACTGAGGTGGTATGAGTATTGTAACCTTACCATATGTAGCTTGTACAGTAAATTACATAGATATGATTAACCTTATATTACATCAAAAGGAAGAATGCAACGATTAATATTGATAATGTCAAGGATGTGTTTAGTTTGGATATTTAATTGCTCACTCAACGTCTAGATTAACAAAACATTCAGTAACTGAAAAATATGCTTGGGATTTCACATTTTAAAAGTAGGCCCTGTATAGAATGCTCTTCTCCGACTTAGTAACGTACCATTACGCCTCTTGTGTCAGCTGTTAGGTATTGAGGGATTATAATGACCAAACTGCCACCGAAGAAAGGATGCAGAAGGATAATAATGATCTACTTAATTCTTTGAGAAATCTAAAACATCCAAACAATCTGAGCTCAAGCCAGGAACAGGATTCATGCTCCTGTCCGCCGACCACTCAAGTCCACAAACGAAGAAGGGGTCGTTCATATGGAGCCCCCCACCTATCAAAATTTAAATACATGTACATGACTGTCACACTCACAAGGTACGCCAAGTAAGCAAGTTTCGTTCAGGGAAATCTTCCCAGGTCGGTGGAAGACGAGAACACCACACCCTAAGATTTCGGGGATGCTTATACCGAAAGTCAAACAGGAGAGACACGGTGATTAGGATTCCTTAAGGACTGTGACTAACTTTTAGTGTATCTAATGTGGAACCTTGAACTATCAGCCAAAGAGCTGATCGAGTCTCGCCAGGACCTCCCCCGCGGCTCCTGAGTTTCCACACGCCGGGTCACCGGTTGCGCTGCGAGGAAGGAAGGAGTTGCAGACATTCCCGCGGCGAGGGACTTCGCAACACAACAATAGCGGCAGCTCCGACACCGACGTGAGCGGGGAAGTGGCGGCTGTGTCGCAAACGGAATTGTAGCGGTATTGGGCACAGCGACCCTTCAAGGTTCCCTTCTCCGTGCCGCCGCCAGGGTGTGTGCAGGGTCCACCTTTGTTGGCCGGATTCTGGAAGGTCACGCATGTCGGGTTCTGCTACGATTTGATACGAGTGTCCTTCGCCGCAGGATAAAGAATTCTTTGTGTTCGAACTGCATCGATTGTGGTCAAGTTTGATACGAGAATATCGAGTATTGAAACTTGACATGAGTATAATTAAGAGTCTGCATCAGTGGTAGCCATCTTGGATTTTAGTCCCGTAAGAGCAATGTTAAATTCTGGCGGAACATACCTTCACTTTGGCGTCTAGTATCAATGTAAAACTTTGGAAGTACATTGATGAGTTGTGGCTCAAGGGCATGACCTTTTATATATATATATCATTATTATTTTTTATTGAGAGCGAAAATAAGAAGTTCTGTAAGGTGGTGCCCTGGAGGACTGTAGTACCTTTAATTTGACACCTCTTCCGTTAATTTATGACAATAGGTCAAGGAGATGTAGGCGCCAGAATTTAACATTGCTCTTACGGGACTAAAATGCAAGATGACTACCACTGATGCAGACTCTTAATTATACTCTCAAAACATGACTTTGTAGCTTTGTTTTTTGCCATTATTACATTTTGGGGATCATTCTTCTGCTAGCTTTTTGTGATTCGTTACACAGATTAAGGCCAACCAACTGCAGTTTTCAGGTTCCATCCACACTAACTGCTTGCTTGCTGTGCATGCTTTTTCTTTCTCCCCTTATACATTGTATGTGGAGAAAGTGTTGTTTTCGTCAAAATTTTCGAATTTGAGTTGAGATGGTATGTGGCGTAAGGTCAAATCACCCAACAAAACAAACTCAAAAAAGCTTGGTATTACCGGTTGGGGGGAGTTACCCCCCATACAATTTGAACAATTAATTTAACTTTGTGTCTCTTGTTTTTATTTTCAGAAATGGGATGATTATTTTTTAAAGAACAAATTATCAAATGATATTTAGATCAACTTTAAAGAACATAATAATTCAATTTCAGATTGTCGTTTTTAAATTTACTTAAGGGAGAAAGCATGTGTCAGTCCACTGATACCATTTATTTCAAGAGTCCCTAACAATAACTTGGACCTCTGTCACATAAAACTTTCAACATGGGCTCAGTGAATTTTAATCAAGTATGAATGAAAAATGAGAGTATTGTAAACTTGTTGTCGTGTTACTGACTAATATTTCCTTGTTCCATGTTCCTCTAAGCCCATACTTAGAAGATGAAATTGTCCACTTGTATATTTGTTCTCTAGATACCAGAAGATTACCAACAAATACGAGTATTCATTGCTTGTTTTCAAAATCTTCCTAGTTGAAGTAGGGAAACCTCTCGGAGGCGAAGGGCGTTGAATTACTGATGTAGGCAAATGCGGCTCCAAATCCTCAGTGTCATCATTCTAGTCTAGAAATTTCTCGGGAGTCTGAGCAGATGCCTAGTAATACCGCATACATGCATACATATGACTAAATAAAACGTCCTCATTATGACCTTGGCTTCTTGGAAACCGATTCACAACAAGGAAGCGCAACAATCGGAACTGAAAGGCTATTGAGGCTTTTCATGCAACACGGATGTGGAAATGACTTTTTAATCAGATTTTGATAGATCCACCGCCTAATGTTATGTCCGCGAACTGTACTGTACCGGTTTACAGTTTTACATAGAGTATTCTTTTTGCGTGCAGTATTTTGGTCTAGTATGTGCTCCCGCTTCAAGCCGTATCATTATTTCACTTTTATGGATTTAAAATCTCTTTTATAACCTGCGTGATTCATATGTAATAAAAGTCAAAACTCACGCAAGTCTTATCTCGTGAGCACTTTTGGCTCCTGCGCTTAGAATTGGTGCATGTTGTTAATTTTATAGTGTTATAGAACGATAAATCATAAAATCCTTATTATTACCAAATTTATTTGAAAATTAAATCAGAACTTATTTTAGTCTGATACAGATTGTCAATTTATACTATACTAGCTGACCCGGCGAACTTCGTAACGCCTAACAGTGCCCTGAAGTCAATTAGCATTGCGGCTTCGTTGTGAAAGCTTTAAATATACAACAGCTGATTATTATAATAAACTCAATATGTATAAACATTGTAATTGTTTGGCAAACATATAAACACGTGACTTTTAATCTTACAGAAAATAAAGAATATAAATACAGTACATAATTCCCAAAAACCGCAAACTATTAACGTGGCGAAAAATGCTGTTCATTTTGTACTGCATATATTTACTTCATAGTTTTACATTAATGAATGATTCAGATGACATTGGATAGTAAAGCATATTGCTAACGGACAGTAAACAAACAGCTGGTTTAAGAAATCAATGTTTTGATTGCAGATCATTTGTAAACAAACTTATTCCCCATAAGATTAACATTAGAAATTTAAAACGCCATAAAATGGAAACTAATTGAATTTATGGAAACTGAATATGCCTAAAGCATGACCGGAGCAGAGACGAATCCAAAAAATCAAAAATCATTAAAATCGGTCCAGCCGTTCTCGAGTTATAATGCGTGTAACTAACACGACTTTGTTTTATATATTTAGATTATACTATATTGTTTCTCTTGGCTGTGGTTATGTCGTAACTCAATATTGAACCTAGTTGTTAATGTTTACAGACCATTAACATTAAAATGATTGATAACATTGGTTTTGGCGATATGATGAGTCTGTGTAATGTAATGATATGTTGAGTCTGTTTCTGCTTACGGTATTCGGCATACGATGGTTTGAATGATTTCAGCCGCTAAATATATACAGGGTGTTTCAGAACTCTCTACCAACATATAGAATTATGATCGTGGGTCAGTTTAAAATCGTCCGGAGGTCCTTAGTTACTTACAGAGCCGCCATTTTGTTTTTAATTTTTTAAACAACTTCGCTTAAAAGTAAGTATACATTATAATAACAGTACAGTGACTCATGAAAGAAAACTACAAATTTCCCAAAGTAAAAATTCAAAGTAGGAGCTAATTAAGTTCTTAAATAAGAGCCACGCAACTTAATAATGAGAATGACTTGAAACCTCATACATATT
This sequence comes from Nephotettix cincticeps, assembly GCA_023375725.1. Taxonomy (NCBI): domain Eukaryota; kingdom Metazoa; phylum Arthropoda; class Insecta; order Hemiptera; family Cicadellidae; genus Nephotettix; species Nephotettix cincticeps. The sequence goes on from CM041788.1 coordinate 63,597,347, forward strand.
ATATAGAAGGCATTTTAGAAAATGTTAAGATTATTCTAACAAAACCCCACTTTTGAACATCTAATAAAATATAAACGAGAAATGACATGTTTTGTGGGCCAAAGCTGTTGGAGTTAATCCAAAGTAGGAAATTGTCCGTTGTTTTTGAAGATATTGCCAGAAAACAAATCCGTACAACAAACAAACCAATTTTGTGCTTATTACTTTACCTTTTTAATTCTGTAATATTTGTAGAGAATTTTAGTTTTAAAATTACTGTATTCTTATTTAAAAGTTTTAATCGGCTGCTATTTTGAATATTTAAATTGTTGTCATAAATTATGCTCACTTTTATTGAAATGTATACTAACTTTAAAAAATTTACGTTATTTATAGTTAGTGAGAAAAACTATTTTTGAAAAAAAAATGGCGGCTCTATTGAATTAGGTTTTCTGGATGGTTTAAATGTGGTATTTAGATTTTATACTGACTCAGGAACAATGCATCAAAAGTAAAATGTTAGTAGAGAGTTACGAAACACCATGTATGTATTTGAAGCGTAATAAGTCCACATAAATAGTTTGCGTGAATGTACCTTTACCTCCCATAACAATACAATACAAAACGTCTTTTTTAGCAATCCTACACGTTGTCCCATGTCCGTAAATATATTAACATGGTCCATTTCAATACTCTCTACGTTTTTGTCAAGCGTTATGTACGATTCTGAATAGAATCAGAACAATAATGAATATTCAATACAGACTTTGTCTATTTTTTACTGAAAAATGTTTGTATTTACTTCCCTGAGGGAAATAGGTTAGATCATGGATATGTCTAAAGGGAATGTTTTAAGTTCATCTAAACAGCTGTTCTTATTCTTTTATATTCAAAATTCAATACAATAGTTCTGGTAGTTTCTATGGAAACCTGTTACATGTTTTCCATCTTAAAAATCACCAACACCCCCCCAGAACTAAGACATATCCATGTCAAAATATTTCATTTCCATATTTAGTTGCGTTAATTTTAACAATACAGAATAGGTCAAATTAGATTCAGCATTGATCAAACAGGTGGTTAGTCTATAGTTCTTATAACAATATTCATAAATGTATGTAGTGGCTACGTGTTATTTTGGTACTAAACAACCTAAAGAAAATTATTTTCTAATATTGTTATATCGTCGAAAAATAATGTAGTTTTTACAACTAAATTTAACTTTGATAGCATACTTTGTGCAGTATTTTGTATGAACTTCCGAACGCAAATTATTTATTTTTTCACAAGAATTGTATTATGTTATTCCTTGATTGTGCTATTCACCACGCTGGGCATTTAGTAAACGTTAGAAGTTGACAATACTACGTACCGTGTACTTTTATATTATTTATATTTGTTTATGTAGAGTTAAGAACAATCTAAACGATCTCATGCTGAGAAGTGACGGCCACCACCATAATACTAGGCACAAGTGGCAGATAGAGGAATCTTTTAGTAGGTTGACTTTGACACGAAGCTGGTTGGACAGCATAAGTTTAAAAATGTTTAATAGGCTAGAAATCGCTCAACACATGTGTCTCAGTAAATTTAAAAGGATTATTTACAGGTTTCTAGTATCTAGGCCCTTTTATAGGCCTAACATAGACGAATTTTTTGCAATTCCTTTATCGGAACTAAAATTAGCTTTTTCGTAAAATTTTGTACATTTTTTTGGAATTTCAGTGTTATTGTTCAGTGTCATTGTAATTATATTGTCTCATTGTTTTTCTGTATTACTTTTAATCATTGTTATAGAATTAGCCTTTTAATACTATCCCATCTCATGTACCTGTAAATTTTATTGTTATATATTTTCAAGCAAAACGTTTATTGTTAAATTGGCCTATTTAAATCTAGTCACATCTCATGTACCTGTAAATGTATCTTTATGTAGCCTAAATATCCTACTTTGACGTGGTCTATTATAATTTGTATTATTCAATGACCAAATAAAAAGAATCTTGAATCTTTTGTGTGGAGACTTTATGACTTAACTTTGTTTTCAATAGATAATTAAATTTTAACCTAACAAAAAAGTAGTATACTGCGACCATACATTTACCACTTAGGAATATTAAGCGTTTGAGGTCCTGGAGAGTCAGTGTTCGGCACTAAAGTCCTTATCGTGCAACTCTGTATGAATCGGATCAAAGTTGGGTGCATTGCCAACCAGACATCCTGTGGTTGTGTTGGTACGTCTCTAAAGCCAAACATGTTCATATAATATACCGGGTGTCCAGCCTAAAATTTCCCAGCTAACTTTTTTTATTTTATATCTGACAGTAAACTTCTATAAGGGACTCTATTTATTTTTCATGCTGTTTTTAGGTAAGTATTTAAATTTTCTAAATTTCATGTCATTTTTCCAATATAGCGGACAACTTTTTTCTCACGGAGTACTTTGTATTTTATTACGATTTTAAATGGAAAACGTGATATAAAAATGTTTTTAATCCTGGTACAGTACCTTTTTCGTAAACCTAACCAAGCTCTAGAGCATTTTAAAAATTTAATCTCACTGTAACTTGAAGAATCGAGTGGCCGAAAGTCACTGGTGGGCGACAAAAATGGTATTTACACATAAGCCACTAGCCATGGTGAAATACAAGCTTAAAATACTCTAAAATCTAAAATTTAAGTAAAATACAGGGTGTTCCGTAAGAAAAATACAAAATTGTCCATCATATTGGTAAAATGGCGGGATAATTTCGCAAATTTAAATACTTATCTGAAGGCAGCATGGAAAAATAATTAGAGTCCCCGATAAGAAGTCTAATGTCAGACATAAATTAATAAGTTAACTATTGGAAAACTTTAGACTGGACAGGTCCGCGGTTTACCGGAGTGAGCGGGTGCAGGTCGAGTCTTGAAGACGTTCGGCCACCGGAACATCTCAAGGACGTCTTCCGCTTCCCTGCCCTCTTCGTCTCTCACTCTCTCTCTCTCTCTCTCTCGCAGCTTTGTCCGTCTTTGTTGCTGAGTCGGCCGCGTGAGTTTTATTTTGTCAAGGAAACAAACACCTGCAAGTAATGCGTCTGTGGCCAGTAGACTTTTTTTCACAAGGCGGTATTTTATTTTAAACATTTTTCTGTGTCATTTATCCCCGATACGAAAATCACATCGTCAAGATGAATATAAGCGTTGTAAGGATTACAAATAATCATAGTTTTGATTACATTAATTACGTCAGTAATGCGCAGCGATCAAAATCCTTAGGTATGTGTTTGAGAAATTTGGATTTTTACGATGTAGAGGGTTGTAAGGGATGAGATACATGAAAAAATGGCTGTTGTAGAAGTGCACCCTTGAAACAAAATTCACTAAGATCGGATTATCTGTGTGGTCTCGGAGTCGTTCCACAGACAGTCCAGTGTTTCCACTCTAAGCTCAAATTTAAACATGTTTACAGAATAAAAATTCTCCACATAGGGACTGTGTATAGAGGGAGAAAGTAATAAATTACGTTTCAAATCCTAATAAGTCGCAAATTTTCAGCAATTTCTTAGGCTAAATATACCTAAAGATTAAACTCGATTAACCTGAATCAATCAAGAAACTGTGTTCCCAGTTTAAATTAAATTCGTCAAATAAAACCTCCAGGTGAATAATTCATAACTGTCAAGAACTACCGATCCACCCGGCGAGTCCAAGCCATTAGCTCCAGTGTGGTACAGGGAAAAGCTAATCTCATTTTAAGATTATTAAATCAGAAAAACTCAGTCAGTCTTCGTGTTAGGAGTTTCAACTTGGTCACTGCAATAACAGCAAAGACATTTTTCAATTTTCACAGCATTATGACTTCAGGAAAGGCAAAACACCAAATAGCAGTTCTGCTAACAAAGCAAGAAGCGAGGGAACAAGGTGGTCAGACAGTCCAGGAAGTGGCGTCCATGTTGTCGGCCAGAGGAAGGAATGACCCATCAAGGCCGTCACGTGGCGGCTCCGCCAAGGTTAAGGTCTTCGTGGATGTGGAGGGGGGCGTCCACCGTCCGGCGTCCAGCGGGGTTCTGCAGGATTACCTAATAAGCCCGCCACAGCGCGCCTGCGGCTCATAGTACTGTTATAATTACTCTTTGCATCTTCTTTCTCCAACTGACGCTACTTCTTCTTTCCCATTGAGGTTCTGGATTATGATTTCACCAGTTCTTACTGACCAAGGTACATGAACTAGAAAGAAAAAGATGTATGGCCACCAAAAAACTTCCCGCCAAACTGGTGCTATTTATGACCACTGACGTAATTGTTTATTTACATTAATAACTGAAGAATGTTTATTTTTAAATTTGGTTAACTGTGTGAGGGTGTAAAATAAAATAAAAGGGTTTCTAGAACATTTTTTTTATATTTTCACCAAAATGTCATCTACCTACTATGTGTCTGAAATTATATTGGCAACACATGGCAATGCACTCATTTATTAGGAATAAGGATTAGTTTTTGTGCCAAAAATCTCGGCATTATACTTATTTTGGGTTAAGCCACGTTTTGGCCATGCCAATTTACAACACGAACTAAGACCGCTATTACAAATTACGGTTAGTGATACTGTATTGTAATATGTTCAAACACTCTCGTAATAGCATTGACGTATGAGGTAAAAATGAAATTCTGCCTTGTATTCTATGGCATTATCTTCTCATGTCTTCAAATTGATACAAACACTTAATTAAGATTACGCTGATAGGAATTCAGCGTGTTTAGCAAAATTATCAGTTTTAAAATGTTAAATCCGCATGTCGGTACATTGTTTTTAAACACTTGCAGACACTCGCCCCTAGCGAAAGGCCGTCAAGGCTTTCCTGTCTAAAAAACATGAAAAGTTAACCACACTTTCCTTTACAGTTTATTTCTTAGGTTTCTGTCTCTTCTGACTGGGATGGTGGCGTCATACTGTAATCCAGCTACTTGGAGGTCACGAATTGTGGATAGTTGTGAGCGATGGTCGGTGGATGTAGTGTTCTCTTGTGTGGATTAACGTCCGCACTAATGAAAGCTACGTTAATCCGCAAAGACCATCCTCATAATTAGACCAATCCGTAATTCAGAGGTCGTGGTTCGGATTCCACGTTAAACTGTAGGTCCCTTAGTTGCCATCGGTTTTTGGGCTATTAATTAACAGTCCTGTCTTAGGAACATGTCAGCTTTAGTCAGTAACAAGACTACAAGATCGCGCCACAATCATCTTACAATCAACTCTCATTCACACTTGGCTTAAAATACCTACCTTGTGGTATGGTCGCCATTTCAATAATCTAATCTAATGAAACGAAAAATAATCACTATTTTTTCATAAAATTTCACCAATTTTAATAAATCCAACTATATAAATCAATTATTGCAACAATTTCCATTGGTGTTCTGTTTTTAGTCGCATTTTATAAAATTATATGAAATTGTTGGTTTTATCGCCTATGACTCTCTATTCACATACACTCAAATACACGCTGTATAAGTGTTTAAAAATCTTGATTTACTGGAAATCTTTTCTGGGATGAAGATTACGATTCTTCTGTTATGAATTTGTTACTGTATTAGATTAGCGGATACCCTTGTCAACTCCGACGTCGAAACAAGTTAGTTCGGGACAAGTTTGACAGTTGTCGTGGGAAACTGGTAACAAGGAAAGATCCCGAGCGGAATCCTCATCCAGTTCGTATTCCGAATCACATGTTCCCCAGCAGAATGGTCCGGTCCATTCCGTCTGCCACGTGCGTTACGGCGGACAGGTGTGCCAACTGCCAACCCTGACCTTTGCACATGGACCCGTCTGACCAGTGCTCCTCCCAGCTCAGCTTCCTCCGAGATCTGTCACCCAGGGGGATCTGGACGTCTTACAATCAACTCTCATTCACACTTGGCTTAAAATACCTACCTTGTGGTATGGTCGCCATTTCAATAATCTAATCTAATGAAACGAAAAATAATCACTATTTTTTCATAAAATTTCACCAATTTTAATAAATCCAATTATGTAAATCAATTATAGCAACAATTTCCATTGGTGTTCTGTTCTTTTATGAGTCACATTTTATAAAATCATGTGAAATTATCGGTTTTATCGTCTTGACTCTCTTATCACATTCACTCAAATACACGCTGTATAAATGTTTAAAAATCTTGATTTACTGGAAATCTTTTCTGGGATGAAGATTACGATTCTTCTGTTATGAATTTGTTACTGTATTAGATTAGCGGATACCCTTGTCAACTCCGACGTCGAAACAAGTTAGTTCGGGACAAGTTTGACAGTTGTCGTGGGAAACTGGTAACAAGGAAAGATCCCGAGCGGAATCCTCATCCAGTTCGTATTCCGAATCACATGTTCCCCAGCAGAATGGTCCGGTCCATTCCGTCTGCCACGTGCGTTACGGCGGACAGGTGTGCCAACTGCCAACCCTGACCTTTGCACATGGACCCGTCTGACCAGTGCTCCTCCCAGCTCAGCTTCCTCCGAGATCTGTCACCCAGGGGGATCTGGACGTGGCTAAATCAGAGGTATCAGATCACCACTTGATCCAACTTGTGTGTCTAGAGCCTAGACCGTGAACCGAAGTTTTCCCTGTGTAATTTTTACGTTTTCTCCTTATAAATACGTGGCAGGTTTTTTTGAGGCAGAGGTGTGACTCCTTTAATGAGTAAACCCCCGCCCCCCCCCCCCCCCCTGCCGAGGGTTACCCCCCACCCCCCCCCCCGGGTGTACCCCCCCCCCCCCCCCACCACCCCGTTAAGCGGTGTTTACCCAAACTAAACCCACCTTCCCCCATCCGTCCAGACGTGTGTGAGCAACTTACATACGGGCGAAAGGACTTCATTTGAGCGAACCTCAGCATTAGCGTTTACCGCTGTAGCTGCTGGATTACCTCTTGGAATGGCTAAAACAATCAAATACTATACGAAGGAGGTATCGTTTCCGTCAATTTTTTTTATTTTAGCAGAGTCTAGAAATGTCCGTTTTGAACCTCATTGAATCTAAAAATGTATTTACTTCCTTTTGGGAAATAGCTTAGATAATGGATATATCTTTAAATGTTTTCAGTTCCTCTAAACAGCTGTCCTTATAACCACATGACGTCATATCCGTTACAATCTTTGCATGGCGCGAGTTACTAACAACCCTCCCCCAGAGTTTTGAAGTATCCATGTCAAAAAGAGGTATTAGGAGTGATGTATATCGGTCTATGTGTGTAACGACACCGAGACTATACTGATGGTCCGATTTTTATGAAATTCACTTGTGCACAAGGGTTAACTAGATAGTATTTTAAGAGTATTTCATTTTTATGAATTTTGGATTTGTAAGGGTAGTTTATAAGTACTACTTAGGTTAGAAACAATATTTTAATGTTATTTAGTAACCACTTAATAATATGATAGTCTGTAACTTATATCAAATTTATAAACGACGTAAAAAAGTGAATGTCAAATGTACATATAATCCTATGCTATAAGAAATTGGTACAGTACTGTACTATTAGTCAACTATGTGATCCACTGCGGACATCTACTAGCTACAACACGCACATTCTCTCGCCTGGGGGGAAACTACCTCAAAATCCATCTAACTTCCAGCTTGCCTCTACTAGGGCCTACCACTCTATTAACCTTTTGTTGAAATGATTATTGACGTTTAGTTAATGGTTTTGTCTCTGAAAAAACCCCATCCAACAGATATTTTCATAGTTCTATTAAGTCTTTATAAGGGCCCACAGATGGAATGCTGCTTTAGGTTTTAGCCCCATATGGAGTAATTTTAGCTAGTAAGACCAATTATAGTAATTAATGAAATGATAGTTGTAACAATATAATTTATGTGTTCAATTAATATTAAAGGTGTGACCTAGTCATGTATTATGTACCTGATAACTATTTTACCTAAAAATAAAACCACAATTCTATTTTTTTCTATTGATAGCCACTACCACTTAAAATCAAATGTATTGTTATTGCTATCCATTGATAAGTAGCGAAAATAAATTTAACTTGGGCCTAATGGTTTGAGAATCCAATATAGCAGTACATATAAATAGGCTACTCATTTCATTCATTTTGGTCCTTCGAGCCGGATATTTTGGTTTTATTATATTGATGAAATGCGTTGCAGATTGCAAGGGATTGGAAAATAACCATAAATAACCAATAACAAATTGTTAAAAATAGGTGAACACAAAGTGAAAGATTTGATTTAGCAAATTTACAATAGGAGATTTCACGATAAATAAACAGTTTGAAAATGGAAACTGTACAAGATTCATTGTTACATTGTCTTATGTATCACTTTGTTTTAGGTAACCAAGCATCCCAGGGCGCTCATCCAGCGAACTGTAAGTCTACTTTTTACTTCATATATTATGTGAGATTCGATACCGTGCAATACTTTAACACTGTCTGTTGAAAATCGTTAAAATTTTCCGCATGTTTATTTTAAAATGCTTTCGTATTTTTGATAAGTATTTATTTCAGAAAACAAGGTACTAATTTCAAAAACAGCCATAATATTGTTTTCCTTCAGGTTAATCACTATAAAATAGCCTACTATGTTCAATAGCGCCGATACAGCGTTTTCATACACAATGATATTTTTTATTGTAAAATATATACTGTATTTCAATTTTTTGTCATATTCTCGTTCCACGTCTGTGTATATTATTGCCCGAAACAGGCATTGTATTGTGTTTTACTGTCATTGGCAATACTGTACGTTGGTTTTATATACAGATTAACTCAGGACATGTACGGCGGTATGCACTCACCGGGAGTCCAATCTACTTATTCAATACGTCTGTGGCTAACTTATTAACTTAGTTATTAGTAACTAACTTATTAGCTTATGTCTGATGAAAACGTATTTACATAAGCTTTCCAAAACATATGGATTTACAATGTAGAACGAACATTTTAGAACAATCAACAACGGTTATGTCAATTTAGAACGATTACAGGTTGTTCTAGTATTAATACAATTATAGATATGGATAACATTTGGCCGTTTTCTCTTAAGAGTCTGCATCAGTGGTAGCCATCTTGAATTTTAGTCCCGTAAGAGCAATGTTAAATTCTGGCGGAACATACCTTCACTTTGGCGTCTGTAGTGGCGTTAATTATCAAAGTATCAATGTAAAACTTTGGAAGTACATTGATGAGATGTGGCTCAAGGGCATGACCTTTTGATATGTTCAAAAATTTAACTTGATATAAAAACAAAAATCCAGGAATATTTTACAAAATAAATCATTATTATTTTTTTATTGAGAGCGAAAATAAGAAGTTCTGTAAGGTGGTGCCCTGGAGGACTGTAATACCTTTAATTTGACACCTCTTCCGTTAATTTATGACAATAGTTCAAGGAGATATAGGCGCCAGAATTTAACATTGCTCTTACGGGACTAAAATCCAAGATGGCTACCACTGATGCAGACTCTTGAGTTTAATAAATTTATTCCCAGGATGAGAAGATAATTTTAGCGAATTTTTCCTGCTTAAAGTAATTACTGAATGTTTATCAGTGCGATATTAGTTTCTTTCAAAGATGCACTTACAGTCTCTTGTGCTTGAATTGTTAAATTGTATTGGTTATTCAACCCTCTTCGGTAGGTAAAATCTCCATTAAAACTTGATTAAAACATTTACAATTAGGATAAAGTTGGTTTCAACACGAACTTATATTATTTAGTCTTTTCTTATTATCAAACCAAAATTACTTGTTTCAACCATTTTAAACTAGAACAGTGTATTGACGTTCGGTGCTGTATTTCTTCACATTTCAAAGCTAAATTCCCCATGATGCTGGCTGGCTCTTTCATGATCGAAATATAAAGGTTCTTGAAGTTTATTACAAATTTAAGAACAAAAAATGGATATTTTTCCATCTAACCTATTGTTTTTCAATGCAAAAAGGCATCCTATTCGCTCTTCCTTATTTTCATATTCTCTTCTCGTTATTACTCAAGGGTAGCGTAAACTAATACAAATCCTTCCTAGACTTCGGAAAATTCCTTACCTTCGTGAATTATAACCACTATCATTATATAACATATGAAATCCGGCCTTGACCACAAAACCGCATGTTTCCTTCTAAGATCAAAACTGATAACCGAGACAAATGCGAAATTCGAAATGATACGGAACCGGGTCGCGCATACGCACTGGCGGGAAAAGTGGGAAAGTTAGCGTAATTGGCGGGAGATGGCGGGAAGGCGCCAAGTGGGTCTGGCAAGGAGGCCGTGACTGGGGAAAGTGCCGGAAGGAACCACTTTCCCCCACTGCGACCTTGATTATTTTTTATGTCGTATGTTCACGAGAACGCGCCCCCTCGCATTGAACGAAGTAAAAATGGTGTTAATTTTTGGACGTGACTGCATTGCGGTGAAGTAAAGTTCCGTGTAACCTTCTGGCCAAGGTCTAATGTTAGAGTTTTCATGTCGAATTACTGCCTCTAACGTGACCTAACGACTACTTATGTAGCCGGGACCAACGGCTTAAATGTCTGTATCAGTGGTAGCCATCTTGAATTTTAGTCCCGTAAGAGCAATGTTAAATTCTGGCGGAACATACCTTCACTTTGGCGTCTGTAGTGGCGTTAATTATCAAAGTATCGATGTAAAACTTTGGAAGTACATTGATGAGATGTGGCTCAAGGGCATGACCTTTTCAATATGTTCAATATGTTCAAAAATTTAACTTGATATAAAAACAAACAAACAAAATATTAAAAACAAAATATTCCAGGATTTTTGTTTTTATACCAAGTTAAATTTTTGAACACATTGAAAAAGTCATGCCCTTGAGCCACACCTCATCAATGTACTTCCAAAGTTTTACATCGATACTTTGATAATTAACGCCACTACAGACGCCAAAGTGAAGGTATGTTCCGCCAGAATTTAACATTGCTCTTACGGGACTAAAATCCAAGATGGCTACCACTGATGCAGACTCTTAACGTGCCTTCCGAAGCACGGTGGCAGTCTGAGGAATTAAATTTCATGTGTCATGACCGGGAAATGAACCCGGGTTTTTTGGGTGGTAGGTCAGTACTCTACCCACTCAGCTATGGCTGCGGTAAATTGTATTCAAAAAGACCCTCAGTTCTAGTGCACTTCTTTGGTGGATGGCTAATGGACTGAGAGGTAACCACGAGCTATGTCAGATGATTGTTGCTGTTACGGTACATTGCTTTTAAACACTTGTAGACACTCGCCCCTAGCGAAAGGCCGTCAAGGCTTTCCTGTCTAAAAAACATGAAAAGTTAACCACACTTTCCTTTACAGTTTATTTCTTAGGTTTCTGTCTCTTCTGACTGGGACGGTGGCGACGTCCTGTAATCCAGCTACGTGGAGTTCACGAATTGTGGATAGCTGTGAGAGATGGTCGGTGAATGTGGCGTTCTCTGGTGTGGATTAACGTCCGCACTATTAAATACTACATTAATCCACAAAGACAATCCTCATAGTTAGACCAATTCGTAATTCATAGGCCGTGGTTCGGATTCCACGTTAAACTGTAGGTCCATTAGGTGCCATCGGTTGTTGGGCTATTAATTAACAGTCCTGTCTGAGGAACATGTCAGCCTTAGTCAGTAACAAGACTACAAGATCGCGCCACAATCATCTTACATTCAATCCTCATTCATACTTGGCTTAAAATACCTACATTGTAGTATGGTTGCTATTTCAATGATCTAATCTAATCTTTTTAGTAGAACATTCCCACATTGTATAACCTCTTTCCCGAACTTTTCCTATGTCGGATAACATTTAAAAATGATATCTCACTCCTTGTTCTGGTTTAGATAACTGTTTAGGATACAGTATAGAATATAAAAAGGCAACTGATTGCACATTTAAAAAATTGTGTTAATATTTATACCAAAACCCCTCTCAAAACTTGCTCTCAACTTCTCCTCCCAATCCCCTTTAAAACTTCCACCCCAAAGTTTCTCAAGAACGTTTTCTAATTACTTCCTTCTTGATTTTCGCGGTAACAGCGTTTCAACGCTAGAGATCTTTCAGGATATGGCAAAATTATTTCCTCGCGGAAAAATATTGTCTTCAAGTGAGAGGTAGACCAATTTCTAAAGGGGTCTAACGAGGTGTCTCAAACTTACATGAAACTTACACGTTAATGATTATCTTCCTAGAGTAAACCGCACGAAAGTAGTCCGATTAGGTCTTGGACAGCTGGTTCCCCCTCGCCCCTTTTGCCTATCAGCCGACGTAACCATATTCTATAATGATAGGGTGAGTTGGCAACACCGCACTGATGTTAAGAGTCTGCATCAGTGGTAGCCATCTTGGATTTTAGTCCCATAAGAGAGCAATGTTAAATTCTGGCGCCTATATCTCCTTGACCTATTGTCATAAATTAACGGAAAGGTATTACAGTCCTCCAGGGCACCACCTTACAGAACTTCTTATTTTCGCTCTCAATAAAAAATAATAATGCTTTATTTTGTAGAATATTCCTGGATTTTTGTTTTTATATCAAGTTAAATTTTTGAACATATTACAAGGTCATGCCCTTGAGCCATATCTCATCAATGTACTTCCAAAGTTTTACATCGATACTTTGATAATTAACGCCACTACAGACGCCAAAGTGAAGGTATGTTCCGCCAGAATTTAACATTGCTCTTACGGGACTAAAATTCAAGATGGCTACCACTGATGCAGAAATTTAATGTGTCTTGACTCTGTCAGAATTCCACTTTTTTTTATGTGACAGGAGTCGCTCGCCACCGGTTATGTTCGACTTGTTGGTGTATCAATTACTTGCATAAATTAAGTACTCGTGCGTTTTCAGGCTGTTTTCAGACACAGTCCGCACCAGTTGTCGCGCCGCAGGGTGTTCCAGATGCAACGCTGAGCCGTACGAGCATATACAGGACGGCCGCGCCAGGTATGGAGGGATGACCTCGCGCTGACGTCATGACGTCACCGCTTGCCAAACTCGGCCTTCCACCTACATTGGGCCCAATCGCCGGGTATTCACTCCGACCGCTCGCCAGACCTTTCATTTCGCGTCACGTTCCTCCCGTTAACCAGTTTGCGGCATTGTCACCTGCAACTCGGTAATTCGCGCACGTTGTTTGCGGTCTGATTTTACGGACATAACCACGATGTGTTTAGTTGCACTTCGGCGAATAGCAGATCTGTTTATATTTTTTGCAAATTTGCAAGCATTGTATATTAGAGCCAGTTGTTCGATACTGGACTTAAAACTGTTGAAACTAAATATATTTTCCATTATTTCATACCATCAACCCACTTATATACAAAAACAGATATTGTACCAAAGCACGGGATACAATTACATAATAATCATAGAAACGTTTTAATGTAAAGATGAAAATAATCGTTATTATACCTTAATAGAGAACTCAGAAAGCATTAATCAAACATACTTGACGAAGGTGTCTAATATTTCTTACTATTGCAACCTGAATATGAGTGTAGCTGTACAGTATGTGGTATTTAGCTTTGATACTGACAAAGATTAACATTTCATTTGTCAGGAAGACAGACAGTTTAGTCTACGAACATCAATCAGAGGTCTATCTAAGATCAAATTCAACCTTTGCCTGAAACTTTATACAATGAGGATTAAAAAGCAAAAGAGAAATTTAATTTACATCAATTAATTGGTTTGTTACAGTGTGGCTCCAAGCAATACAACTAATACGTTTTCTATCAAAACACGGACGATTTTGGAAATACTTTTTTCTGCTTTTATTTCGCACAGCTATGTTATCCTTAAGTTTTTACAAATTGCTTAGTAACCTGATAATTTTGCATTTACTACATACATAAAATAAATATTTATGCATAACCTCTATATTGTTTGTTTCAATCAAGAACTGTTAAAAGATAAAATGTTTTGCAATTTTAAAAAAATAGTATTACAATAAGTATTAGATTATATTTTTCTTCCTTCCCAACCAAAAACAATATGATTTAAAAATATATTAATTTTTAATTTGATTTGTTATTTTATGTTTGAGCAATAATCTTAAAAATTATAAACCAAATATTAAACGATACAAACTGATGCAGACCTTGGTCAATAAATTAGTTTTTTGTAATTAGATTTTTTTGCATACAGTAGTTTAAAAATTTCATTTTAACACCATAGAAACTTAAAAACTACACAATTAATCCAAAGCTCACTCCAATGTAAAGTATATACACTAACACAGTCAAGTACTAATTAATTCAAGAAAAAAATTTATAATATTAATAAATAGTTATAACTGATATTACTCCATTTAAAACTTCATTTACTCAAAAATATAACACAGGAAAATCAATGTTTTATAAAAAAAGATACAAACCTAATTTTATCAATAAAAATTTTAAATTTATAAAAATTATTTTTTAACTAATTTTATTTACGAAGAAATAATTCTACATGGGAATAAAAACCATTATGGAACAAAAACTTGTCAAATATTTTTAAAGTAAAACCAATTTTCATATCGCTAACAGTAAAACAATGTTAAATTTTTAGTAAACTTATTCACTACAAATCCTCTTAGTATCAGAACTACTGAATGTTACAATTTATAAAAATAAATTTTGTAATTAAAAATAAAAATAATTTTAACCATGTTTAAAATGATAACAACGATGTGTTTAGTTAACCAATACAGATCTCTTTATATTTTTGCAAATTTGCAAGCATTGTATGTTAGAGCCATTTGTTCGATACAGCTTAAAATGTTGAAACTAAATATATTTTTCCATTATTTTCATACCATAAACTTATATACAAAAACAGATATTGTACCAAAGCACAGGATAAAATTACATAATAATCATAGAAACGTTTTAATGTAAAGATGAAAATAATCGTTAACACACCTCAATAGAGAACTCAAAAAGCATTAATCAAACATACTTGACGAAGGTGTCTAATATTTCTTAGTATTGCAACGAAAGAATGAGTGTAACTGTAGAGTACGTGGTATTTAGCTTTGATACTGACAAAGATTAACATTTCATTAGTCAAGACAGACAGTTTAGTCTACGAACATCAATCAGAGGTCTATCTAAGATCAAATTCAACCTTTGCCTGAAACTTTGTGTCCCTTAAGTTATATGATATATTTTGGAAGATCAGGAGCAAACCAGAAAAAATACTTTCTAGCCATGGGGTATTTTCCAGCAGCCGGAAAAAGGGATTTACAGTATTACAATGGGAAAAGAATAGATTAGATTAGATTATTCAAATGTTTCCTTTAATGTAAATAAGCAAGTACATGATGAAATTCTGGGGAATATCGTTTCAAAAAAGGAATTAAGATGGTAGAGTTCTTAGTTCAAAGGCAAAAGTGGTCCCCAAGCAAAACTGTACGTCCATCAGATGCAATTCTCTGTTAGGCTATTAATCAACAGTCCTGTCTAAGTAACATGTCAGCCTTAGTCCGTAATACAACTACAATATCTCACCTCTTTCATCTTGCACTCATTTTGACAAGGATATGTCAGCTCTGGGGGGTGTTGTCAATTTGCAAAATAACAATTTTTAACAGGTTTCCTTAGAAACTACTAAAGCTATTGTATTAAATTTTTAATACATAAGAATAAGAACAGCTGTTTAGAAGAACTGAATACATTCCCTTTAGACATATCCATGATCTAACCTATTTCCCACAGGGAAGTAAATACAACCACTTTTTCATTCATAATTGGCTTAAAATAATTGTCAAATTATTTAAATTTAATTATTTTAATTGTCAAATCATAATTCATAATTGACAAAGAATGTTTTCATTCTTTGACAATGTAAACATTGATACTTAGGACGTTCATGGGGCATAGCCCGAGGGGATGTTAAGGGAACTAATATGCCTATGTGTTGTATGAGTTTAAGATATACCTTTCTGTAAAATTTCAAACCGGTCGGTTCAGTATTTTTCGCGTTTACTTGCCACAACAAACCCACAAACAAACATACAGAAACCACATCTTCTTTATAATATTATAGATTTTGCTCAGAATCAAACCGGTGACCTTAAGATGATGTAATAATGTATAACGCAAGTTGTCTGCAGTTACCAGCAGTGTGATAGCATGTTTTACTTATCCAATTTGGACCCGTTAACCAGGCTACAGTGAGCGAGATGTTGCAAGTGCAGCGAGGTGTCGCGGTTTGACGAGATCGTCGTCCTAGTCGCCCACACCATTGCCTCATCCATCCTTCATCCTTCACCCCGTTGCGGCCACAACGACACTCGACTCGTCTCTAATGTCTAATGTTGCCGTTTCCTCGCCATTACAGTAACCCAGTTGGCTCGCTCGGCTTTCCCTAACCTCGAACACTCGGTTCAACCACCTATTGTAAGGTTGGACTCATAAAAATACCAACCTTATTACTAAGAATAGGCAAATTTTTGGTTGATTGATGTTAAAAGCCACTTCAAAACTATTCCAAATTGATGTTATTTAGATTTTTATTGCGGACATTTTCCATCACGATTTTATGTAAAATAAAATTTCACGACGTTTCGGGATCTGGAATCTGATCCCGTCCTCAGGTGAACTAATATCTAAAACATAGCATAATTAACATATAATTATATAATATTAGTTTACCTGAGGAGGGGGATCAGATTCCAGATTCCTAAATCTCGCGAAACTTTGTTTTACATAAAATCGTGATGGAAAACGTCCGCAATAAAAATCTAAATAACATCAATCCACCATCACCAATAATGAATTTCAAACAAAGAATATTACAAATTGTATACCGAAAGAGAAGACGCTTTAAAAGTAAACTAACCTAAGTTAGGGCTAGGTATCTGTGGCAGTTGTGTTAAACTGAGTTAATACACACCGTGAAACCTGTTTCATATTTGATAAATAGTTATAACTAAATTGTATAAATTGAACGTAATTGCAAAAACCGAACCTTTGTATACACTAAACATCACTATCATCTGTTTTGCATTACTTAATCTTTATAACGTGATGAAAATTTTCTAATGCATCTCTCCATATGAAAAGTGTTTTATTGAGTTATCTTGAGCACAACCATTAAACACAAATGTAACTTGATAACATACTACTTAAAATAATAATATACATTTTTATGTTACTGAGGTTTTGTTGAATTCAGGTTTACTTGTTCTTGATTGGACTAAAATAATGTTTCACGAATGTAGTCTTAATTACCTTAGAGGATTTAACCACCACGCGATTATGAAGTGGGAGGAACCCTCTCTGATCGTGTCTGTCTTACTCCACAATGTAATTCAGAATAATTATCAAGAACTGTTAAAAAATGTTTAATAGGTAAGTAAAGATTCACGGTAGATAATAAATATTGAGATAACACCTTGCTACATAAGAAAAACATGGCTACGTCCAAACGTAATGTTTTCAGTCCATCTAAACAGCTGTTCTTGTGTTTGAAATTTTGGTCGTTCAAATTGCTAACAACCCCCCCTCCCGAAGCTAAGAAATATTTATGTCAGTTTCATTTAAGGACATTTTACATTTTAGTATCATCACATTGTATCACTGATTATGTATTACAGATATTACTGTTTGTACGTCGTTTTGAAATGTTCAATCCCTGGTCAATGATTTTCTAAGGTCTTATTAACCCTCCAGGTGCTAACATCTCACTGTGAGATGTTAGCGAGTTGCAATTGTATAGCGCTATCGAAGTCAATAATTACCGTCACGGTGCTGCCATCTCCGAGCTAATACATACAACTGCTCGTGTAGTTCCCTATTCTGACGCTTAAGAGTATGCTTTTATAGCCAAATAAGTGCTTTCTCAGACGGTGGTCCTTTGTAGTGTAGTGGTTAGACTGTTGTGCTGACGAGTACAACAGTTGAAGCCATTCGGAGGGACGAGGGTTCGAATCTCGACCATGAGCAATCCCAATTTTGCTTGCAAATGTGTGGTATAGCGGAGTGGAGGGCCCACCTTAAATAAACGGTGACCGGCTTGGGTGGAAGTTGACGGCATTTGTAGGCTTAATTGGGATTGCAGTGGACACCTATTTTGCTTTTATGGTATTACTGTTTGTACGTCGTTTTGAAATGTTCAATCCCTGGTCAGTGATTTTTTAAGGTCTTATTAATGTTCATAAACGATAATATTTTGTTCAATTAATGAGTTATACATAAACAGAGATTCAAATCTGATCGTTTTTAAATTGATAATTTTGTAATGTAAAATATAATATCAGCCTAGTCGGGCGGTGTCGCTCGGAGTTTATTGGCGGATTTCCGAGAACCTTGACGCTTCCGGCCGTCGTGATCATTCTCACCTACTCATTAGCTTATATTTGCGCGTTTACAACTTTATTGCGCGATATTCAGAATACTCTCTAGAATTTTCTTTACTGTTTAATATATTTTGGTCCTAACCTAACCAAATCAGGTTTAGCCTAGACACACTGTTAAGAGTCTGCATCAGTGGTAGCCATCTTGGATTTTAGTCCCGTAAGAGCAATGTTAAATTCTGGCGGAACATACCTTCACTTTGGCGTCTGTAGTGGCGTTAATTATCAAAGTATCAATTTAAAACTTTGGAAGTGCATTGATGAGATGTGGCTCAAGGGCATGACCTTTTCAATATGTTCAAAAATTTAACTTTATATAAAAACAAAAATCCAGGAATATTTTACAAAATAAATCATTATTATTTTTTTATTGAGAGCGAAAATAAGAAGTTCTGTAAGGTGGTGCCCTGGAGGACTGTAATACCTTTAATTTGACACCTTTTCCGTTACTTAATGATAATAGGTCAAGGAGATATATGCGCCAGAATTTAACATTGCTCTTACGGGACTAAAATTCAAGATGGCTACCATTAATGCAGACTCTTAACATAACCTAACTAATGTCACTCATTGCTCATGAGTTGGTAAGAGAAGTGATAGTTGTTTTATTTACATGTTTTGTATCAGTTCAAAATGAGTTTCAACTATCTTAATTAGATACGTATACTGTGAAGGACCGTAGCCTATATTGACTGAGTACATTGATAAATTGATATTGATAGGAGTACATTCACTGTAAGTCACTGCACTCTATTTCATTACCTTTCTTTAATGAACACAATCAAGTTATTGAAGAGTCTTGCTTATTTTCCCTTTCATTATAATGAAAATGTTTCAAAATGTTTTAGTTCAAACGCAAAAGTACAGAGATGCTACAAGGAATAATATTAAAACGTTTACTCGGATATTAATTACTGTAGTGAATAAATAAGCGTATTTGGGTAGGTAAGCACGCAAACAGACTTGTTAAGTAAATTATCATTTCATACGTTCTTTACTGCATCAAGCATAAAAGGGCTGTTGTACTTTAATATATTGAACATTATTTTTATATATTTAGTTTGTAACCCAATAAATGTGTTTATTAAATTTAAAAAAATAAATGCTAGGAGGAAATAGCTTAGATAATGGATTTGTCTAAAGGGAATGTTATCTGAACAGCTGTTCTTATATTTCGAATTTTACCCCCACCCCCACCCCGAGCTAAGACATATAAGTCAAAACACTTCATCATTTATTTCTAGGAAATAGAATCTCAAACGACACGAAACTAAATAGTATCACAGTCGCAGTTTCCTGGCCGCTCACTCTTACAGCGACTGAGTATACAAATGACGCGACGTGCCGTCATCCCATTGTCTTCAAGACGTTTACGACCAGGCTGTTAGGACAGAGTGGAGCAAGTACTCCACTCCAGTAGCGGAGTGAAGTGGGGCCGGTGCCGAAGGTCCCAAGAAAGGACCGCGCATGACGCAAGAGATTTTGGGTCAAGGCGTCGCGGCTTGTGGCGCAGGAAATCACACAGTCCGCGCACTGCCTACATCCACAACCGCCTCCTCCCCTCCCTTCCCTTCCGATCAGCGACAAATGCGTGCGAAACGCGAATTTACTGATGGACAGTAGAGGTATACATGTAATAACGTTTCTATTATAGATTTCTGAGCTCTTACAGATCATAATGGATGAATAGCTTTTTCGATGAATCTTTTGCAACTATTCTTTGACAACTTCAACTAACCCGATTAATCAGTTGTGAAAAGTAATCCCTACGCATTGGTCCATAAGTGTAGTTTCCCCTTTCACCTAAATTACTCACGTTATAAAACAATTATGTCAAGTTTGGGGGTGTTGGCGATTTGCGCGACCAAAATTTGAAACAGTGACGTCTTTTGGTTGGTGACGTCATAGTTTGGTTATAAGAACAGCTGTTTTGATGGACTGAAAACATTCCCTTTAGACATATCCATGATCTAACCTATTTCAAACAGGGAAGTAAATACACTACTTCTGTTTCTACATAAGCGACTATCACACCAAAGGCACAGAATATAAACATCTGTTCTCTTCTATATGGTTAAACCGACACAGAAGGTTCTATTGTAAGTAGTCATATAAAGTGGTATGAATAGTTTTCTTTTAAATATTCAATAATAAATAGTTGTCAGTTTTAAACACAAATGAAAGTTTTTGTTGTACCAAGATCCTAAATAGTGGTATTACTCCTCTTTTGTGTATTTACTACAATCACAATAATTGGGGAGTGTGCTGTTCACAAGGTTAGAGCGCGAGACTTGTCTCTGAGTTCTCGGGTTCAAATCCCAACTATTGACCCTTTGCTACGTGGTAATGTCTGCAACCTTTTATATTTAGTCTGGAGTAATGAGTAAAACGGTTTCCAGTGATGGCTTAGATAGCCCTGGGATGAAAAGGTGGGACAAACGTCTACCACAACACACAACAGCATCACCTTGACAAGGTAAAGCAGAGGAGTGTGTTGGCTAGGCTAGTTGTAATGCTTTGTTTATCAGTTGTTGTTGTTGTTGTTGTTGATCAAGGGATGTGGGTACCAAGATCTTATCCCAGCCCAAAGGAAAAATCCTGCGGGTGCAAGTCAACCAAGGCGAATTGTGCTAGCTACCGGGAGAAGAGTGAGCACTCCCAAAAACGCTATGCTCTCAGTGTGATTACGATGATATGAGTGAAATAGGAAGAACGTGATGGTTTAGGTGGGTGAGGAGTCAAGAGGTTAGCCACCGGGCTTTTATCTTCTATTGGTCTCCAGCTAGGCCTGGACCCGTAACCACTCGCACTTGGTACTCATGCACTGACCTCCCCTGGTCGAAAAACTGAGTGTAAGATGATTGTGGCGCGATCTTGTAGTCTTGTTACTGACTAAGGCTGGTATGTTTCATAGACAGGACTGTTAATTAATAGCCCAACAGCCAATGACATCTAAGGGACCTACGGTACTTCCACACCACAAATTTTCTTCGAATTACAAACTGGTCTAATAATTACGATGATCTTTCTGGATGAACGAAGTATTCAATAGTGCGGACGTTAATCCACAACAGAGAATATCCCATTCACGGACCATCGTTCATGACTAATTCGTGACCTCCAAGAAGCTGGATTACAGGACACGCCACCGTCCTAGTCTTATCTATCTGCCTCGCATTGACGTACTCCAGTATAGATTAGATTATTGAAATGGCGACCATATCACTAGGTAGGTATATAGCCAAGTATGAATGAGGGTTGATTGTAAGATGATTGTGGCGCGATCTTGTAGTTTTGTTACTGAATAAGGCTGACATGTTCCTTAGACAGGACTGTTAATTAATAGCCCAACAGCCGATGGCAACTAAGGGACCTACAGTTTAACGTGGAATCCGAACCACGGCCTCTGAATTGCGAATAGGTCTAATTATGCGGATTTACGTAGTATTCAATAGTGCGGACGTTAATCCACACAAGAGAACACTACATCCACCGACCATCGCTCACAACTATCCACAATTCGTGACCTCTAAGTAGCTGGATTACAGGATGACGCCATTGAGGTATCTAGTCTGACAAAGGACAGGTTGAGTCTCACTTCATCTACTACATCTACTTCATCACTGTATTATTTTATTTATCAATTAATTATTCTAGTTACAAAATCGCTTAATATTCTACGGTAACGTATTCAATCATTAATCGACAACCGGTTTTCCTATTACCTAAATCTCGATAATCGTTTAGTGATTACTCCACTTCAAGAGCTTAATAAACTTACAGATTGTTTTAAACGTCAACAGTGCATATCAGTAGTTAATTCTCTACTTCGTTATTGTTACTGCGCTGATATCTTTTCGACCTACTTTACCATTTGCCTCCCTGCTGCAATTCAATTTACGTTGATAACAACACTCATAAAGTTAGTTTGATTTGCCCTTTGCTCTTCCCTCAAGTTACTTTGACTTTGCTCAACAATGTTGGAATCCACGATAATTTTCATACGTGTGAATATCGAATGACTAACTCGATTCGGGGATTGTGAATAGAGGTCAACCGAAGATTCTTCCTTTCCTTTCACTTCCGATGGAGGATACTGCTGTTGCGACAGTCCTACTTTGACGTTCTCCTCAACATTTTTCTCCACATTCGTTCAAAAGGTTCACGATCATGAACTGGACATCTATATAAATAAAATTAGAGTTTTGTCTGTACATTGCTCAGAATTAATCATTTTTTAGTTATTTTTACTTTTCGTGCGTTATAGAAGCCGAAACCGGTCTTATCTCAATTTTTATCTGTTTGTCTGTGACGCTCCAGGAGGCATTTTACGCCGTCTTCTCCGAAAATACGGGAGAACTGATTACAATGAAACTTATTTCATACATTCTCTACATTCCAGAGAAGGTTTATAAATGCTTTAAATCGCCCGCCGTCCCTTGATAAGTAAATAACGAGCACTAAAATCCCACTTTTACGCGATATTACTCGCATTTTGATCCAGTTTCCAATGAATAACCTACTGGTAATAATCAGCTGTCTTTGTAGTTTAAAGATTTAATAGAAATAAAAACAAACAGCTGTCAAATCAATATTAGTTAGTTTATATTGGTCATTGATTTAAAACCCATTTCCAAATCATACTATATTAAAAAGTCATTTTAACGTATAAGTAACTATAATAATGGTATAAATGTTCTAATCTATTTAATTGTAAAGTAATGCTAAATAATAAAACTGGGTATTGATTTATTTTCTTTGTATTGATTTGTTTAGGATTTCAGGTTTACATTTTGGTATGATAATCTTTCTTCTTTAAACTGAATCCTACAACCCGTACAAAGGACCGGCTTACTGCCAGTATAACTTAATCTTACTCCGGCGTTCTATAATAGCTTTTTCTTACGAAAAAGAAAAATTACATTTGCAGTTCGCAGGGAACAGGATTTGACAGAACATTGGAAAATGTGCAAATACTGAAATTTTTTGTTCTGAAATTTTAGACAAACGAAATACTTGGCTTTAAATGATGAAAAGGTTTGCTAATTATTATATTTCTGAACAGGACATGACATTACGAGTGGAAAAACCAAACCCCGTTTTCTGCTAATTGTCCGCACTATTAAATACTGCGTTAATCCGCAAAGACCATCCTCATAATTAGACCAATTCGTAATTCAGAGGCCGTGGTTCGGATTCCACGTTAAACTGTAGGTCCCTTAGTTGCCATCGGCTGTTGGGCTATTAATTAACAGTCCTGTCTAAGGAACATGTCAGCCTTAGTCAGTAACAAGACTACAAGATCGCGCCACAATCATCTTACATTCATTCCTCATTCATACTTGGCTTAAAATACCTACCTGGGTAGGTCGCCATTTCAGTTAAAAGTATAAAGTAAGTATAATTGCTCGCATCCATAATCAATGTGGTCGTATTAACTTTTACAACGCTCGTTTTACTTAGCAGTGTTATTTAGTAGAACCGAGGCGGATTTTTTCAATGGGTAAACCTGGATATTGTAAACAAATATTATAAATAAGAGTATTGTTTACTCACTTTCCCTAAATAGTGTTAAATTCTAAAAACAATCGTAGTGATATAATTGTACGTTTGGTGACATTTTAAAGAACAGTGATATTAAAACCTTAAAATTCTAAAATTCTAAATACAAATACTGGGGAGAGAATAAATACAATGAAGAGATTAAATCATTTGTTACAATCGTACAATACGTTGTTACCTACAACGTTGTTACAATACGAGGTGTATATCGACTGCCCCTTGCCGTCTCGCTCTTACATCTGATTTCAGTGATTCCAGGGCGAGGGAGGGACTTTAAGGGATAAGAATGATAATTTGTGGGATTAAACAATGAGGCAGGGATTTTCAGGGAGAAAAGGGAGAATTTTTGGGATGAAACCGAGGTTGCCAAAAGGCCGCGGTCGAGGGCTAATTAGGGTTCTGCCCCTCGGTGGGGGCTGGGTGGTTGCAAAAAATCCGTTTCCTTGAAAGAGTCATATGTAAGCAATACCTAGTCTTCTATACCAATACCTATCTTAGACAAAAATCATGACAAAAAATGTGTGTTTAATTTTCCTTCACATTAATTTATCAAATTTTTTAAGGTTGTATGCCATCGGTCTAGGAAAAAGTCTATTAATATCTAAAAAAACTGGACTGCTCCAGTTAACTAAAACTTCCTAAAACTGTTATTGCTCGTTAAGGTTTCCAGGTTATCGATCAAGGAAACATATATAGAACAATAATGCAAAAACAGAAGTACAGTCTGTCTAAATAAAAAACTGATAATGAGTACAGTCTCGGTTGTATGGCAATAGTGCGGATGTGTTATCAGGCCCAGACTGAGGTGATAGCATGGAACTCTCATCACAACAGGAAGTATAGATCGTTAGTAGAAGCTATAATGTTTGTAAAGAATCGAACTTTTCATCACACTCAAGTTCTGTTCTCGGATTTGTCAAAAAATACATGGCATCCATCAAAAGCAAGTTCAAACCTACCTTTAACCTATATAGCCAAATGACTCCATATAACCAACTGTTCCTGTAAATAAACTCAATATTTTACCAAGCTGTAGTTAAACCTTCAACCCAAATTCAACGTACTCTGAAAACGTACTCTGGCCATTGTCAAACCAGTTTGCTCGATTAACAGTCTGCCTTACTGGCGAAATATTCCATTTAAGTCCCATTGAAGGTAAAGTAGTTGTCTAGGGAATTACATTTTTCATGTTATTTATATGTTTATTTTCCAGAAAAATATAATTACCCTGTTATTTTATCCTATAGCTAAAAAGTAATTATTTTGTATTTACGAAAAATAAACAAATGAAAATTTTAATTACATAGATATACGTATTACCTAATTTAACACCTCAACCATGTTATTTTTACGTCTATCGATTTTTCAGTAATCTGTCAAAAAATTAACACTATTCTTATGGTACTACAATCCAAGATGGCGGAGGTACTGAAGACTCTTTATATGATAGGAGTACACGATTGAGGCAGAAAGTCCCACAATATTGAAGCTAATTATCAAGTTTTGATTGAAGGCATAACAGCAAATTTTATATTAAAAGTTCAGCTTGGTTTTTTAATGATCCTAAAAGTAATGTTTATTTTTTGTTCATGTATTTTTAGTCTTACAATAGATGTAAAAATGATAGTCGTGGTGTTAAATTAAAATTAAGTCTCTATACAGGGTGAAAATAAAATTTGTTTATCATTTATTTTAAAACTAGATACTGTAGTTGCTTGTAATTTACCAGGCTATAACTACTTCTTATAGTAGGTTAAATTTACTTTTACATTTTCCTTCGCCTATTACTCCAACTATGATATTTAAATGTTATTTTTAATGTAACTTTCATAAAATGAAGATACACAAAAAAACACAAAAATTTAACAGTAAACATAAGCAAAAAGTCCACAATCCCATTAACCTAAATTTGTCTTCACCCGTCGTTTATTTGTCTCTATTATCAAATTTGCAAGCCAAATTATTGCTTTTTAAAAAAGTCTGAGAATTTGGCTATAAAGCATACTTTGGCGGCATACAACTCAAGCGTCAGTTTAAACTGTAGAGTTGTTGCTTGTATTAGCTCTATAGCACCGTAACATAATTTTTGACTTCGATAGTATACAATTACTTTGACATCTCAAGATGTTCCACCTTGGGTTAATATCAAAACTAGGATAACCACAGTATTACGTATAACGTTTAATGTAACTTTCATATTTTAAAATGAAGATTAAACGATGACAAAAGAAGGAAACTATTTAACATTGTTTTAACTATACTAAAGTCAAATCACCATTTCCTTAAAATTTGTCTTCCAACCAGTTGTTACCTTTGTCCTTTCTTCCTTTTTTTCTCTGCATTAAATCCAAAAGAAGAAGGGTTCTTTTTCCGCATTTTCTTTGGGACTCTAATCTAATTTATCAAGAGGTTTTAACTATTTTAATTTTTATTACTTTTCTCTCAGAGTCTCAACGTCGTCAATACAATGAAACTCCAGTGATCAGCTTTACCAAGTACCAAGCAGAACACGCTGGGAATATGGTGGGCTTGTACATGTACATTCATATTTATTCAATACTGCAAATACAACAATCCTTATAGCATAACAACCAGCCTAAGTTATCACATCACACCATGGATAAACAAGGAAGAAGGAAAAGATATTAAAATCTGTTTTCTCAGAAATTTACATATTGACTAGATTGGTGTGAAATTAGATGTTTTAGTGATTAAACTGTATATGGTAGAATAACGAGCTTGACTTTTCGTTTTGTATTGTCTTATCAATAAAGTTTTTTTGCACTATGCATGATAGATAAGTATAGTATTATTGACAACATGATGAAATTAATATCTGTAACTTAATCTTTCAATTTCTAATGTAAACTATTAGGTAATCAGTGGAAAACAGGAGGAGCTCCTTCACCTCCAGAAGCGTTGTGTAGTTTAAAACACAGACGCGTTGGAAAAGTCCAATAAAAGATATTGAATAATATTGTATTTTATGAATTAAAAATCAGCTGAATCTCTAATAAACTGGTTGTCAGCCAACAATCTTCAGTTGAATACAGACAAGTCTAAGTTCATGCAGTTTTTAACTCCAAACAAGAGACCTGAAAGTATTTCTTTGGACGAGTTTCAAATTGGGAAATGCACCTCGGTGAAATTTTTGGGTTTGGCTGTCATATTTCCCGACTATGTAGCCGGTTGAGCCGCATTTGCTACGCTCTCAGGGCACTGCAACCTCTTCTGGATCCCAGTGTGTTGCTCATGGTTTATTATGGTTGCTTCTTTTCCACCATGACATATGGAATCGAGGTTTGGGATGGCTCTCGAAATGCTCATAAAGTCTTCCTGGTGCAAAAGAGAGCGATTAGATTCATTTGTGGGTTTACCTACCTCCTTTACAGTCAAGTAGAGGGATTTTTCGGACTCTTTAATCTCCTCACCTTGCCTTCTGTATTTATATACACAGCAATAATGTCATCTCTATCGAATTTGAAGTCCATTCCAACTGTTGGAGAGAATCATCGCTATCCAACCAGGCACGGAAGTGACTTACGCACTCCCAGTCATCGCCTTACACTATTTGAGAGGAACCCTGATTTCACTTGGCCATATTTTTTTAATAGCCTTCCAAAAGAGTTGAAGAGGTGCTGTAGGCTGGGTCCTAACAGGTTTAAAAAGTTATTGAAAGAATTTTTAATTAAAGGGGAGTTTTACTCTGTGCAGGATTTTCTATCCAAATTTTAGCATTTTTAGGAATTTCTTGATTTATCGAATAAAATTTCTGATATTCAGAAAAATATCGGAAGTTGAGATTTCGAAAAAAATATCGAAACAAGAATACCGTTATTTAAGAATATTAATATCGGAACGTCGCAGGGACGAGTCGGCGGCGCGGCGGCGGCGGCGGCGGTATCAAGTAGGTCGCGAGTACCGATGTTGCGATAACAGCTATCTCAGCCAGAAGGCCGCACTGATGAAACCTGTGACGTCACCGCTGCTGAAATTCTCAGTTCCTTTACCGCGTTCTTGGTTAACCTCCGTTCCCTCTCTCGGTTGCGTTTACACGTTTCGCATCCGCTGCCGTCGGGAACGGCGGAATGGAAATCCTCTTTGGAAACGTAAATTAGGCGGTTTGAAATCGTGAACGCTTTGGGTACCGTGAAATGATATGTTTCGTAACTAGCGCCGAAAATGGCGTTTTGCCGACCTAGAGATTGTCTTTCAAGTTCCAAGTCGATAACTTAGATTGGAGGTTTGCACCCAATCTACGTTATCGACAAAAAACGTTTTGACGTTTTTGAACGAGATACAAACGATATTTTTCACATTTTACATGATAGTAAATACCATACTAGTAAGAAAAAAAATTATTTCATGTACCCATTCACAAAAAAATTGGTTGAAAACAGCTGATTACATTATACATAGGTCTAGTGTAATGATGAAGTACAGACTATTGCGGATTTCCTAATGTATCGGTCAGGGGCAGTTGTGATTGGGTTGTTTCTAAATTGAAAGTTGATGTCAAATTATAATTTACAGTTTAAAAAGGATTATAAAGAACTTGTTTATACCGTTGAAGATTCCACAAAAATATAAGCCAGATTTTATTTCTTATACTATATTAACCTGCCTTTCAATTCTGTTAAACTACTTGTATGCCTTCACTCACTTGAATCGGATAGTTTTTTAAATGAATTTCATTCGATATTGCTTGGTTACGCATGACTAGACGTCATGTAGTTTTGGATGTCTCTGGTAAAATATTATACTATTTTAAATTATATTACAGATGAATTTAATGAATAAAATTGATGATAACTGTATAATTAAACTGTATAACTTCACTCTTCATTCTCATTTGTTCAAGACAGTCGACGTTTTTATGCTCACACCAGAGAAGTTTCAATTTCGTTCCAGAGATCACACAAAGGGATTTAACGGTCCTAACCCAATAGACTTTCCAGGGATTTACACTGTTGATGACCTCTTCAATCAAGTCAAAGCTGCTAACCGCTTGGCTAGCAACACAGAATATGTTAATTAATAGCCCAACAGCCGATGGCAACTAAGGGACCTACAGTTTAACGTGGAATCCAAACCACGGCCTCTGAATTACGAATTGGTCTAATTATGAGGATGGCCTTTGCGGATTAACGTAGTATTCAATAGTGCTGACGTTAATCCACACAAGAGAACACCACACCCACCGACCATCGCTCACAACTATCCACAATTCGTGACCTCCAAGTAGCTGGATTACAGGATGACGCCACCATCCCAGTCAATTTTATTTTACTTTTTTAGTCAAATTTATTTTTCGAGCGATGGCCTAAAGGCTAGGGCATATCCTAGCCATAGCCTTTAGGTCATCGCTCGACAGACAATCTGCGCAACATTGACAGTTACCTTGTCTATTTATTGTTAGTGGTAGTAAACAACAAGATATTCAAGGTAAACAACAAGATTTGATACTAACATGGTCAAGGTTTGGAACGTTCTCTGTTAAAACGTCAAAAAATGGCGTTGAAAATACTCGTAAATTTAGAAAATATTTTTAGTAATCTTTTTCCTGCTTGATATAACTTTTTAAAAGCAATTATTCCTCTTCATCTTTATCCTTCTCTTTCCTCTTCTCCGGTGCATTCGTTACGATGGCACCAGATCATTAAATGTTTCAAAGAATTACAGTATACATATAGTTAAGCAAACAAAATGAAAGTAACCAAACAACAAATTTAGATACAAGAAAGTTATCGATACTTTTTGCGTCAGAGATTACCAAGCTGAACAGTTTTTCATTAAAGAATTATATTGTCTGTGAGAGATAGATAAAAGGTCAGATAATTCGCACGCCAGTGTAATGACCTCGCACAACAAGAGAGTATCGCTAACACTTGCACACAATGTTCAATATACTCATTCATATTAGATTAGATTATATTATTGAAATGGCGACCATACCACAAGGTAGGTATTTTAAGCCAAGTATGAATGAGAGTTGATTGTAAGATGATTGTGGCGCGATCTTGTAGTCTTGTTACTGACTAAGGCTGACATGTTCCTTAGACAGGACTGTTAATTAATAGCCCAACAGCCGATGGCAACTAAGGGACCTACAGTTTAACGTGGAATCCGAACCACGACCTCTGAATTACGTATTGGTCTAATTATGAGGATGGTCTCTGTGGATTAACGTAGCTTTCAATAGTGCGGACGTTAATCCACACAAGAGAACACTACACCCACCGACCATCGCTCACAACTATCCACAATTCGTGACCTCCAAGTAGCTGGATTACAGGATGACGCCACCATCCCAGTGTAGTGGATAGGCCTACACAATCAATATTGCATTCATTGAAGACATTTTAACTAGTATAATATTAGGTTTATTCTAAGTTATAGGCTATTATTTTTAAGAAAAATCATAGTAACTCTACACTAATCTTTTACAAGTAGGCTATAAATTAAATTTTTAAACCGAAGGTTTATTTATCTCAAAAATATGCTATCGGTAGAATTGCTTCGGTTCAATTACCTTTTTATTTTTAAGGTAATGAGATTATTTTTTATTCGGGGTGGAAACAGAAATAACATCATTCCAAATCATCTCTATAACACAAGAAGCTTTGTTAATAAAGATTTTAAATTACCTAAAGTAAATAGAACAATTTTCCGCCATTCCTATCAATATCTGGGTCCGAAATTTTATAATCAACTTCCACTCCAAATTAAAAACACTAAAAATCTAAAACATTTCTGCAAAAAAACAATCACTTGGCTTTTTTCTCAACAGGATGTAAGATATCTCAAACATTTCTTAATGTAACTACTGAATGTAATTAATTATACGTTTATTTTTTCTGTATTATAATAATATATTTATATTGTTAAACAAACAAAAAATCTATTGGATAGTTTTTAGCAGATGCTACAGCAGGCTAATAAATTATTTTACATGATGCTAGACTGTTAGGTTAAGTGTTAAAATGTTTTTCTTGAATTTAATTATTGTTTAGTGTAACTGACCACACAACTTGATAACGTGGCCAGTTTAAATTTCTCATAAGTTCAGGTGTATTTATTGTGTTATTTGTTATGAGAAATAGAATTCATTTATTTATTCATAATTTTGAATTAAGAGACTTCAAAAATTAGTTTTACATATTTGAAGTATATTTTTTAAGTTGAAGTTCGAAATACATCCATCATCTGAAAATTTATTGTAACTGAAAATGGTATTTCGGTATCTGTACAAATTTGTTTAAAGATCTAATTTTCGAACCATTGTCATAGAATTGAATTTTGAATCAAACTGTTCCTGAGACATTGATTTATGTAAACGCATTTCGTAGACTTATATAGGTCAATCTCCATATCCTAATGAAGGATCCTCGAGATTATGAGATTTCTCATTAAAATTATAAGTGAAAAATGTCATTAGGAAGAGTAAGTGAATTAGAGGCCCATTATATTTATTAAGCTATTTTGACAATATTTCGCATTAGGCTTCACATAGCTAAATAATCTTTAAAATCCACGTCGCAGCAAATCTCCCTGCTCATAGGTAATCTTGGTAAACTAAATAATCATAACTAATAGATCGTATGATGGAAGCTATCTCAATTAATTTAAAGCAATTGAAATTCGCTACGTAAGCAAGTCTGTGCAACAAAGGTGTTTCAATAAAATGGTATTTTCAGCATTAACACTTATTCTTCCAACTACAACAAAATAACCTTGTGTAATACTATAACCTCACTTACCCATTGAGTCAGTCGAATACGCCGGTATATTGTCATATCTGACCTTTTAGTTTTTTCCACGGACATTTGATAAAAAAACTGTTTTGATTCATAATCTCTGACGCAAGATGCCAGTTATTTCCTTGTATCTAAATTTGTTATTGTGATATTTTCATTACATAAATGTACTATTTAAATTAAAAATTTAAATAATACGA
Source organism: Nephotettix cincticeps (assembly GCA_023375725.1). Lineage (NCBI taxonomy): Eukaryota > Metazoa > Arthropoda > Insecta > Hemiptera > Cicadellidae > Nephotettix > Nephotettix cincticeps. The sequence goes on from CM041788.1 coordinate 63,629,179, forward strand.
GTTTGGTTTTCATTCACAACGCGATAATAATACCAAAAATCAATTATTTTTTGAACTCCAAAAATTTAATATTTAGGGGTTCCACTCGGCGATAATTCCTCTTTGAATGTCGAAAATCGGTTATGTTACAAAACACATCATACTCATTCACAAATATTCACAATAATTTTTTCTCCCGATTCCGATGTTAATGTGTGTCGTTCTCAAGGTTCTTTTGTCCTTATAATAAAAGCTTCTTTAAAACAAGAATAAGGGGTATCTTAAAAAGGTACCCATTCCACAATTTTTAGGCAAAGTTTTGCTCACAATATAAGTTAGAATTTTTCTGGCAACAGTTTTCTCAGAATTATATTTTAAAATTAGTTATTTTTATCTGTTTTCTCAGAATTATACATGCGTTAGAGAAGCCGAAGCAAGTCTTATCTCAATTTTTATCTGTCTGTCTGTGACGCTCCAGGAGGCATTTTACGCCGTCTTCTCCGAAAAAACGGGAGAACTGATAACAATGAAACTTATTTCATACATTCTCTACATTCCAGAGAAGGTTTTTAAAAGCTTAAAATTGTCCGCCGACCCTTGAAAAGTAAATAAAGAGATATTGGTCGCATTTTCAATTCAGACTTGACTTGTATCCGAAGCAACCAGGTATTTTTTCATGTAAATACTAAACCTCCAACCGTTTTAAGTTGGGGGAGAAGTGTAACTATTTTTAGGAATTTCAATAATTATATATACATTTAAGTAAAATAAAAATTATATTTTGAACAATAAACATTTTTTTGGCTGAGTCCTTTAAGAATTGTTTGTAGGTTTACATTATGGTTACTTTAAACTGAATCCTATAACCCGTACAAAGGACGGGCTTACTACTAGGTCTAAATATATTTCTTACGTAATTTTAGATCCTTATATCGTAGCATCACTTAGTTTTCAAATCTAGCTTGCAGGATATGATTTAAATCACACAATAATTTCTAGCATTTGATAAAATTTGTATTTTAATTTCCTAAAGTTGTCAAAGTAGTATATATCTACTGACTAATTTCACACGTATATTTGTACGTTGTATATTTGTTGTTGTATATTTTGATTACCTTTTGTGGGGATAATAGGTAGATAAATTGTATTCTATGGTACTCTAATGCCTGTACTCTATACAAATTCTCGGCTCTCTATATGATTGCTATTGTACTGACACAAATAGCACAACACAAACTCTCTTTACCGTCTAATTGGTTAATTGAAGCTTTTAACAGGAGAACACAATTTGTAGAGTGTACAATGCTAATCGACAGTGCGTGATGGCGTCAGTGGCCCACATATGCGGAATGTTCCTCCCACGCAGCCTCCTGCGTGCTCCTTGCTCCTCTATCAGACCGGAAACGGAGAGCAGAGTCGTGAAGGGGGTCACAAAAAATAAATATAAATAGAATGTATTAAATTACACAGTGACAACACAACTCAATCATGAATTATTATTAGTTTTCTATAATATCTTTTGATTTAATTGGCCTGGTTTAGGTTAGGATTGGTTTTCATTAGGTTATGTTAGGTGTATACATTTTTATTACTATACCAGCACGAGCCCCTCTTTTGTGGCTCAGTGTTAAGAATTAAAAAAATAGGGTAGCGCGCTGGTCTAGGGGTAGAGCGCGGGGCTTTGGTGCCCAAGGTCCCGGGTTCAAATCCCGCCAATCACCAATGGCTTTTCGCTATGTGATAATGTCGCAACCCACACAGGGGTGCGCAAAAAGCCGCTATGGCTGAAGTGCCTTGGGAGTAATCCGCCCCTTCCAATAATAAAAAAATTATTAAACTAAAAATGTAAGCAAAACAAGAATAGGAAAAAGAAAAGCTCAGCTGAATTATTTTGTATTACTTTTTTAAAAAGAGATTTTTTCATTGACAAGTATAATTGTTTCATAGTACTTCTGGATTTTGTAACTGATTCCACCGTCAGGTCTGGAAGATTAGTACATAATCCGGACAAAGTTGACACAAAACTAGAAACAAAAATTATTAAAGCAGTAAAAAAAATACCAATCAAAAGAGATAGCGCACAAAACAAAATAGGATAAACACTACGAAACCACGACAGCTTAGGTTAGATTAGTTTTTAAATGGTGACCTATCCGAGAAATGAGAAATAAGTGTAAGATGATTATGGCGCGATCTTGTAGTCGTGTTACCGACTGAGGCTGACACATTCTTCAGACAGGACTGTTAATTAATAGCCCAGTAGCCAATTGCATCTAAGAGACCTACAGTTTAACGTGGAACCCAAACCATCTCTCTAAATTACGAACTAGTCTAATTATGAGGATGGTATTTTTGGATGTACGTAGTATTGCGAGAGTTAATCCATACCAGAGAATATCACAACTCCGAGCAGTATCCACAATAAATTCGTCTTAGCAGTAATAACATTAACACAACAATCGTGACAATGACATTCAAACAAGAGTGAATTTCATTACGGTCGAATGTAACACTTTTTGTACGAGCTCACTGTTATATGATTCCAGTAAGTAACAAAATGACACCTAAGACTCGTGTTATGTACTATATTTCTTTCTCAGACTGTGTTAAATTTTCAGCTAATTAACGTTATTAAAAATTTTATAGACGCAAGTGTTACTTCAATCTTGTTCTTGCAATTGTAAATTATCAGCTGATTGTTTATCGATAGTAGTGTTCGATTATCGCGTTCGATACTGTATAGCTTACTAAAGTATTGACATGCACGTGTTTTCATCTGTTCTACATTGCAACGAACAGCTGATTACCTCAACGTCAGCTGACTCATTCTCTCCATATACTATACGAGAAGATTACTTTCTTCCCGGCAAGGACTAAAACGGTTGATGTCACAGTAGTATGGCGAAACCTACAATTATTGCTCTACCAGCAATATTCGATTCATTAGGATAACAATTTAATATGGTATTATTTGGAAATATGTTTACAACCAGTTATCAATGTCAAAATGGCCGCTGATACCTTCCCGTAGCTGAGTATGAAAGCAGGTTACATGTTGTCTGAATTTAGTGTTGAAGTTTTGATATTTATAAATTGTTTCAATAACGAAATTTAAAAAATAAATAAAACAACAAATAAATCGATACCTGCCTTTGTCCTTTTAGAATTAAATAATTCATATTATTAATACATAATTATAAAAAAAATATCTTTTTTAATATAGTAGGATAATGGTTTAAAAATGAAGAATTATATATTGAAATATATTAGCGTTTTTTTTTTTTAATCTTTACTACATGACAGCTTTATAAAGTATGGTTAGAAATATCGCAAAAAATGTATGAAATTTTGAGGATTGATTTATTTGGCGTAAAGGATTAGAAAAAGATACATTTATAATAAGTTTCTGGAGAAATTGTAAAATGTTTAGGTACGAAAAAGAAAAAATGAGATAAATTCTCCTCTAAAAAAAATATAAAAATAAACTAATGAGTAGTGAATTTCGCTATAATGTTAAAATAGACATAAAAATAATTATCGTATGAGTATGAAAACATGTTAACATTTTAGTGTTGAAGTTTTGAATGTGGATTTGAGGTTGTTTTCGGATGGAAACTTTTTCCCGTCTTTCCTAGGGGGAACGAACTTAGAAGGGCAACTGGTAGTCTAAGCAGTGAACAGCCTTGAGCAAACTGTGCCTCGGCCGACTCTGTTAGCGACTGGTCCCGCGCCTGCCTTTCCTGCTCGGAGACAGCTGCTGTGTGCTGTGGCGGTGGTGGAAAATGGGACGCTTGCACAAGGAAAATAGGAGAATAGCACACGAATAACTCACGATGAGGAAAACAGGGCCCTTGTGGCCAGTAGAAGGAGAATAGCTCTCGAATAATATATTGCGTTCAAGAAAATATAGGACGGTTATTGTACGTTTTTGCGAATATCACGGTGGGTGGAAATATAATCTGTGACATACATTTACGAGGATAATAGCATACATATAATACATCTTATAAGGGAGAAATATTGGGTAGTTGCATCGTGTTGGAGATAAGTAAAGCGAAGATTTTGAGGAGTATATTGTTGGAATAAAATGTGTTGACATTTCGCGGAATAGAAGGATTATATATTAAGATAAATAGTTGATATATGCAGAACATTTGGGAGGAGGTTCTGTGAGGTGAGTAAATAAGGAAAAAATCAGATTTAACACATTTAGGAGGAAAAAATTGGATGTAAGTTAGTGTATCTTGAATATATGACGACTAACATTATTTTACGAATTGTGTAAAATATTGAGGTTGCTTGTAATATTTATGAGAGCAAAAAAATAAATAATTTCGTTGAAAATACAACCTAAAAGGTATAAGGAAAAGAGATCGTAATAATGTCGAAGCATGAACGTTGAACACTAAAACAATGTTAATATTATGTTTAGTAAGGAAATAACTCAGTATTTTGTACCAGAGGACAGTGTTGAAATGAACAATAGTTTAGCAGGAACAATCACCGTTGTGATTGTGGTGAAGGTGTGAGTATTTACTTGATGTTGCCAAATGCTGTGCGGGAAACTGTTGTGCCAATTAGAGGTGGAGCACAAAGATCATCACAGATCATCTCCGGTCGGACACGGAAAATGGAGACGCAGGGGAAGACGTCAGCGGGAAAAGAGAGAAGTAATATCGGTCTTGTGAAATAATTAGCAGTTTTCGAGTAAGGGAAAGGAAATGTATAAGGAAAGGGATAGGGATAAAATCACACGTAAAGATTTACGCCTGATGTTATTCAATTAACAACAATTTGTTATTAATTTTTTGTTAATCTGTATATATAAAATTCAAAGCCCTCACTCACTCACCCATCACTAATTCTCCCACTTCCCGATTACCTAGGAGGCTGAAATTTAGTATACTGGTTCTTTAGGTCTAAAATATGAAAGTCTAATAGTTTTTGTGACGATTTTCCCATAAATCTCTACCCTATACGCCTTCAAAGTTCCCATGTTAATCTTATGGAGAAATAATTTTGTTTTGGATTCCAACAGCAGCTGTTTTTATTTGAAAAAATGAGCAAGCCACAGAAGTAAGCATAAAATAATAGTAAGTACTCAATGGTATCTAATTACTGTATAAATATAATATTTCTCGGAGGGAAGTTTTGTGACTATGTTTTATGATTTAAAATCAAAATGATTTAAAATCAAAGAACAATGTTAAATTCTGGTGGAACATACCTTCACTTTGGCGTCTGTAGTGGCGTTAATTATCAAAGTATCAATGTAAAACTTTGGAAGTACATTGATGAGATGTGGCTCAAGGGCATGACCTTTTAATATGTTCAAAAATTTAACTTGATATAAAAACAAAAATCCAGGAATATTTTACAAAATAAATCATTATTTTTTTTATTGAGAGCGAAAATAAGAAGTTCTGTAAGGTGGTGCCCTGGAGGACTGTAATACCTTTAATTTGACACCTCTTCCGTTAATTTATGACAATAGGTCAAGGAGATATAGGCGCCAGAATTTAACATTGCTCTTACGGGACTAAAATTCAAGATGGCTACCACTGATGCAGACTCTTAAATTGATGGTGGTTATCTAATGCTGTAAAAAATAAGGATTATTGTAGGACTCCAATATGGCGGGGTGTTGTGAACAGTTGAGAGGTGTACCCATATAGGCCAATCGGGCAGAATATTCAGCTACTGTACTTTGTAGACACGGAGGTGTCTATGCCGGTCTGTTGACCGGCCGCCTCAGTTTCATTATGTAGGCTGCAGGCTCATGAATTGTGTAATTCGATCAGCTGTTCTTCGGTATTGTACTTCCGGCAGCAATCAGCAATTGGAACCGGAAGTAGCCAAAGGTAACTGCTGTTCATTGGCAATAATCTCAACTTTCCGATTACATTACCATTCATTAATAATTTCCTTTAATACAGCTGGTTGTGTTATGTTTAAGGGATGAGATTTAAAAGGCTGAGCCACATCGCAAACCTTGTATTCACCCACCAAAGTATTCATCAGTGTTGGGAAAATTGGGTTCAGCCTATTATAACAATATCAATTTTTGGGACAACATTACAGGCCACACGAAGTCTTGAAAAGATGGCAGTATTATAAACTTAAGGTTCAAGTGTGTTATCGAGGGAAATAAAATAAATACATTTTATTACTTGTTACTACGTAATATTAAAGCTAGTATTTTATACATTTAACTCCTCGACCACCTTTTTATGGCCACAGATTGTAGATTATTGTATAACCCTATAACATTGTTATCATGGAACCGAAATACAATATGGAGGCAATGATCAGTGTAACCAGAAAACAGTCTAGAAGCGTCCAATATTAATCCTATGGGAAGTATAAAAATGTTTATGTTCCAACCGTTTCGAAACTATGAATGAATCTTATGAAAATATTAAAAATGATTGGAAATTTCTTTCTGAAGGCTTAAAACATGTCGAAAATATTGAGTATTTTGCTGTTGCACATTTTTTGAGAGGTATTTAAATAAATCTATCTCAGTGTCATTTGGAAACAAGGATTTTTTCTTTCTATTTCTTTTTCTACTTTATTTACAATTTGTTCAGTTATAAATCGGATATCCTCAGAGAGTCTATTCAAATCGGAGAAACCTATCTCCATCAACAATGGACTGATGTGTTCAATGGGTTGAATGCCATGGTGAGGTCAAAGGTATATTTAACAATACGAATTGTTTTGCAAATCCTTCGGTTGTAAAAAGTTAGTTAGGTACTTGTTAACAATAAATATGAAATTAAGTGAAGTGTATGATCTACAATGACGCGTTCTTCAAACAGTAGTCATTAAAAGATCCCAAACCGTGTTTCACCAAAGGCAATAATTATATTACAATGTACCATTAAAACTTAGATAAAACAAACCTAACATAACTGGTAAGTGTTGTTAAACGGTAATTTGTGAAATATCCACAGAAATTATATTTTATTTACGGTAAGAGCAAAGCATTACAATTTTAAGCGAACGACGTACGAAAACCAGAAGGAACACAGAATTGTGTTTGTGTACAATAATTTGTAAAACTCTACAGCTGATACGTCAAACGCAGTTTCGCCAACCGAATTCTCATTCCACCTCGAGAGGTACTCGTGACTTATGCTTTGTGCGTTACAAATTGTAAGTTGTTACACCTGCCAGTCAGCTGATCGTAGGAAATGCCACACCCGCACGGCGCGCTGGTTGCAACACAGAACATTTACTGTGTCAAGGTGCGCGGGTTACCATCCGGCTTGCCAGGCTGGTGTTACTGTTTCACTATCCAGAGTACCACCTATCCAATACGTCATCAAATCTTGAGTGTGCACAATATTTGAAAAAAAGTAAATTTAAATTAGGTTTGGTTTCGGTGGTTGGAAAGTTTTGGTAATTTTCTTTGGTAAAAAATTAAGAAATGTCATACAATTTTAAGATCTGAGACTGTCTTTACGTGAGGTGTAGTGTTGCAAAATATAACGGAAAACTCTGTCATAAATGAGATTTCATACCCAAAAACGTTGGAGAATTATTTCAAATCCAACAAACAAAATAGATTTTCACTAAAAAGCAGAATGGAAGAAATCCGTTTCACAATTTCTATTCAATCAAGTAGTTTTTTCATCTTTTATAAACTCTCTTCCTATAAAAACTTAATTTATTTTAAATTAAGTAAACATTCGTTATAACACAGAATCACCTTTATAGGCCTATGTGTAATTTTCTCCTTTATTTAAAATCCAGATAGATAGCAATGGTTATGTAAAGGACCTTATCATTTACAAGCTTTAAGCATATCAGCAACGGTTTTGCTACCTTTTATACTCCTTTGAAAGGGGTTGAACCTTACAAAAGAAAGGGTTGATACAAGCTTTTAATAAAACAATTATGATTCATACATATATTCTACATAACCTATGCCCAACTTTTTTATATTTAATGACTCACATTTTACCCATCTTAACTGTAGGATAGTATTAGCAGAAAGTATTATTTTCATCATTACTCTCTTATCGATAATATTAAATGCCGTCTAGAGATATTTTTTTCTGAGTAAGAACTTACTATTATCACAAGTTACCATCTGCATCGCCATGTGGATATACCCATACAGTATTAGTGCACTATGCAACCGTATTTATATGGCTTGTATATTTTTAAAACTGTTAACTTGTAATATAACCTTGTGTCTATATAATATTTGACTGGGTCGGTGGCGACGTCCTGTAATCCAGCTACTTGGAGGTCTCGAATTGTGGATAGTTGTGAGCGATGGTAAATGGATGTGGTGTTCTCTTGTGTGGATTAACGTCCGCACTATTGAATACTACGTAAATCCGCATAATTAGACCAATTCGTAATTCAGAGGCCGTGGTTCGGATTCCACGTTAAACTGTAGGTCCCTTAGTTGCCATCGGCTGTTGGGCTATTAATTAACAGTCCTGTCTAAGGAACATGTCAGCCTTAGTCAGTAACAAGACTACAAGATCGCGCCACAATCTTGGCTTAAAATACCTACATTGTTTATGGTTGCCATTTTAACTATCTAATCTAATATTCAACAATAAGTAGAGTAGCTTTCTCCTAGCTTGTTGTTTATTGTGTATGTGTTCATGTTATGAAATTTATATACACACTTAGTGTAATAGTATTAAAATGGTTTAATGTTAAGCTGTAATGAACAATGTATGTTGCAGGTACGCTGATATACCGGCCTCCGGGCTCCGGCCAAGGTACAGTATAATACTGCTACTGGAGTATTAGAGTACTAACGATAGGTTAACTCAAGGTGTAAAAAGTCTGCAATATTTCCAATGGTTACCAAAATATAAAAAAGTCTAAATATAGTACGTTGTATTTTGGGGATACAATGTTAATCTTACGGAGGATAAGGAAAAATAATATGTCTCTTATTAATTAACCTATATTTTTTAATAAAATTGGCATTTACCATCATAGTTTATGGTTTTATCATGGCACCTAACGTGCATACTCTTTTCCCATGTTGATCATATAGAAATTGGGAAACCTCCTTTATTTATAGATGTTGATAAAACTTGGTATATCGTCAAAATACAAATTGTTTATGGTAACAATGTCTACTTTAAATGTTCCTCACTGCAGCGAGCCTGCATGTTATTTCCTGTGTTAATCTTATAGAGAATACGAAACGTCTTATCAACAGATATTGATCATACTTGTTATACTACTATTGTACAACAATTGATTTGTACATTGGCTGAGTTCACCAGTGGAATCAGCTTAAAAAACTACACAATTAAGTTCCTTAATGTTTTTCTTTATCTTCTAGATCTTTCTTTATCTTCTTTATTTCCCATATTAATCAATATTTTTGGATTACACTTATTATTTACCTTCATGTTGTTGATACCCATCCGTTTATGCTTAAAAATCATAGTTTATGTGTTTATCATGGCAGCAAACCTGCATACTCTTTTCCCATGTTAATCATATAGGGAATAGGCAAAGTCCTTTATTTATGGACAGATATTGATGAAAGTTGGTATAAATGTTAAAAATAAAAATTGTTTATGGTGGAAATGCCTACTTTCAGTATTCCTCACAGCAGCAAACCTGTATACTCTTTCCCATGTTAATATTATGGAGAATAGGCAAATATTTTTTAGGACAGATTTTTATAAAACTCGTCATATATTATTATTATATTATTGATTTAGAAATTCGCTAAGTACGCAGGTCTGCTGCGACGGGGGTATTTTTATTTTATCTTAGTGTGAACAAAATGGTTAAATTGCGTCGCATTTACTAGAATAACCTCTAAAACATATTGCTAATATCTCTTGGAGTTGGTTACCCTTACAGGGTGACGAGGGAATATTTTATAACAAATATTCGTAAGCTATTTTAATTTGTATATAAAAATAGAGTTATTACTTTTAAAATATGTCATTCCCTGGTACAGTTTTTTATGAAGGGACCAAGATAAAGTTCCAATAAAAGTATTCATAAAAACATAATACACCACTTGTTTTACCAAATGTAGTGCCATAATCATTTCCATTCCCTTATTGCATCATACCCGTTGAGATAGTTTAGCATATTGTAACAGACTGATGAAAGCCATGTTCTAGTTTTCTGTTTCATCTCAAGTGTGTTTAAATAACCTGTTGTAATTGCCAAACAATTGACGCATTCCGATAGTTAAAATTGCTAAAGCGATAAAAAAGTAGTTACATAACTATCAAATAAAACGAAAAAATAAATGTTAAATCATAATTCAATGGTTTAATTTCGTTTACATATAAGTTAGGTGAAATTTCTACTATTTTAATGATATCAAAAAATTAAAATATTGGTAACCATTTGTTAGGTAAAGTACTTTATCTTATTTAAATTGTTATTACGGACATTTTCTATTGCGATTAGTAAAAACAAAGTTTCTTGGCTTTTCAAAATCTACGTGGTTGACAGCTTAAACTATAAATGACGTTTTGTTGTATACTATAACAAAATCTTGAGTTTATTGTCATGTTTCATTCCCAGCAAAATATAAAATTAAAAATACCCCCGTCGCAGCAGACCTGAGTACTCAGCGAATTTCCAAATCAATAATATGACAATAATAGTACAAGTATGTGACAAGACTACATACCTGTTGATAAATTTGATCATTTGCCTATTCTCCATAACATTAACGTGAGTATGCAGGTTTGCTGCTTTGAGGAACAGTAAAAGTAGGCATTTTTACCATAAACTATTTTTATTTTGACCATATACAAAGTTTTATCATATATAAAGGAGTTTGCCTATTCTCCATAAGATTAACATGGGAAAGAGTATGCAGGTTTGCTGCTGTGAGGAACACGTAAACTATGATGTTTTTGCATAGACGCATTCATCCCATTGAAATGAAGCTAAATACCAAGTTTCATCCAAAACTATTGGTTAATAAAGGAAATATCAATTTTCCGTTATCCTCCATAAGATACGCACGCTAAAATCATAACTTTTGGGTAAAAAACCCCCAAACTACCCGTTCCGATTGACCGATATGTCTGGTTTACGAACTCGTCCGGGCAAATGTAGGAATACACGTCTCTACCAAATTTGGTCTCGAACGGACCATTTTTACGAGAGTTATCGTGTTCACAGACACACACACACACACACACACACACACACACACACACATATATATTAATTTTAACGACTATTGTTTTTGAACTCTGGGCACCTAAAGAAGAAAAAATAACATGGTCCCGGGCTTAAGTCTTGCCATGAGACCTACGGTAATAGCTTCTTCCCTATGAGAAATTCGCTAAAAATGCTAAGAAGATAGATACTAATTAACAATAAAAAAATTAAATTTATAAAATATTAATCCTGTTAAAATTCTAAAATAATGTCGGTTATAGATTACTTTCGAATATCACTGAAGTCGTAATTGTTATATTCTCATTCAACACAGGGATGTTGCAGAGTTCGAACATTCTCTTTTCGAACATTAGAATCCAATATAGAGGAATTGCAGACTTTGCATGGCTAATGGAACGTAACTAATCAAAACTACTGTTCAATATTGTATGGTAAACTTTTATACTTGCTAAAGTACCCGTTCTTCGCACGGGTAAAAAAGGCAGGGATGTACTGACACATAATTTTGTGTTATTACTTTGAAACATAACTGGGACTAAGAAATGAATGAATAACAACAAAAAGGTCTGGTAACAAAAAGATTCGGTTGGACATGATTTAAATCTAAAAAATTATCAACACTAATGTCTATAACATAACTAAGTAACACAAAGGAATTACATCTGTTAAGTAATATTGATAACCTAGAACTTTCACGGGGCGTAGCCCGAGGGGATTTTAAGAATTTAATATGCCTATGAGTTGCATGATAAATTTTCAAACCGGTCTGTTCAGTATTTTTCGCGTTTAGTTTCCACAACAGGCATTCAAACAAACATACAGAAAACAACTCTTCTAATTTTATTATTTATAGTTAATCATTAATTAAATAAACGAAGCTTGAATCATGACAATAATGACTTATGGTTGATTGATTAGAGCTAGGTGCATTTTCAATAAATTACTGTTAAACGCGAAAAAATTAAAAACTAAATAAACTAAAACCCCCTTTTTGGATACAAACACCCTTTACCCCCTTTTGGTAGGACAGATTTGACTGTACTTTGATCGAATTAATGGAATGGAACACGTTTACGTGTGTGGCTGGGAGTTAGTGTATTTTCGGACACGCTTGGGGTTTGAACGAATATGTTTTGGCATTTTAGAGCCTCAAAAGGAATAAAATTTGTCCCGGTTCTAGGCGACGATCCAGGTAATAGCTATATTTTCAATAGTAAATTGTTTAATATGTGGGTTTTCAGTGGGGTTAGTATTACAGTGGCAGAGAATGAACAGGTTGTGGAACAAAAATATCAATTTATGCACATGAACAGAACGGCATAAACCTTTTGACCCATAAATAAACAATTATTATGTTCTCATAGACAGTACAAATATAGAATTACGTATTAACAGAAATTATCTAAAACAGTGTTGTCTGATGAAAGTAAAATATAACCATTTATGTCCGAGTACCCTCGTAGAGCCAAGGCTATTTGGCTATTACATAAACGATTTGCCTGCAATTCATTTATGAAGTAATTCAGGAACAGACGGTAACAGTGATACCAACCATTTTCTAGACCTTGTGCGGTTTGCAAACCTGTTCAGTCATGCGTTCCTTTGACAGTCCGTTGCGGCAGTTCTCGTTTCACTGATTAATAAATAACAAGGTTACATATGTAATAGAAAAATATCGTTGCTCATTTTTGACATGGTTATATCTCAGCTCCGAGGGGGTGTTGGTGATTTTTAAGATGGAAAACATGTAACAGATTTCCATAGAAATTACCAGAACTATTAAATTATTATTGCGGACATTTTCCATTACGGTTATGTCAGACGAGTCACAACGAAACGTTGTGTAGACCTATATACACAACGTTTCGGGATTGGATATCTGATCGTCCTCAGGTGAGCTGGAACATGCCTACATAATCCGGACTAAGCCATATTTTCATACCAACATAGTCCTGATTATGACTTATCTTGTTATATTCTTGTTTCCAGGACTTGAGAACGGAAATCAAATGTCAGACCCCGAATCGTTTAGAAACATATTTCTAAAACCGTGATGAAAATAATTAATGAACTATATTGCGTCAAATGACAACGATATTTTTTTAATCAAACAAGATTACGGAAAATAATATTGTCAAATTCCAAATAAATTTTATTAGAGAAATACAGATTTTAAATGCTGATAACAGTATTTACTGTGTCTTCAGATTCAGTAGTGAATTCCACCGCTCCATAAACAGCGAAGACGCTCGGTTTCGGGTTTTCACTTTTCACGCGTCAGTGCAAGTGGTCACCGTTCGCGGCAGTGGGAGGGGGCCGGAGACGCCCGAACACCGACGGAAACGCACGATCAGATAGTGAGTCAGTAGGGCAGGGGGTGTCGCGCCGCCAGTAAGGCGGTAGACGCTGTGTGTGACATGTCGCTTGTGTGCGTGCTGCCCGCCTAGCTACAGTACACGCGGACGCGAGTGTGTTAGTGACATCCGCGACGATGGAAGTGGAGGCTCCTCTGGACCTCAGTGTCGCCTCCAGGCTCAAGATGGAGTATTGTACGGACGATTCCGATGACTCGGACCATGGACACGGGAACGCCGACCCTAACTGCAAGGCTTACAAGAAGTCGCTGATGAAGAGATATTGTGAGTGCCACAAAATGTGTTTAGTGTTCTGTGTTGCCGATTTGGACTCGAGCCTCTGTTGGATAAGTTGATAACATTTAGATTAATAAATACAGTACCTGATATGCACTAGGGAATTTAATCTTTAATTAATTGCACTAAACAGGATATTTCATTAGGTGGCACTACTAAAATATTAAGTTAGATCATATTTATCGGTGTAAATTCGGAGAAGTGAATACGGAAATAAAGGTTGAAAACGTAGGATAGTGTAATCGATGTTGTACTCAGTAAATAAACAGAGAGGTCGGGCGGGAGGGAGGTAACCAGGAAAACTGTCGCTTATTCCCCGGAAATCTGCCTCTTGTTTGTGGAACACTCTTTATCACGAACCTGCAGTATTTTACGAAAACCTCTCTCGACTTTTACTGTTTGCTCCCTAAATTGTCACGTTCTTCAAGTTTGTTTTTCTTATTTCACCTTCAGGCGTTGACAACCTGTATGACCTTATAATTTTATAATACACTCTTCGTATCTTGTCCAAAGATTTGAGGTTAACTTTTTATTCGCAGTTTGTAGCCAAGTACAGTAGTAACTCACTTTCAGTTAAGTTGGAAATATTGAAATATTTTTAGCCTACAATTAGAAATATTGAGAAACGAATAAAGAAGTAAAAAATTTACTTTGAATGAAATAACTGAGTAGTGACAATATTTTTAAAAACAGTTTTTTCAACTTCAATGAGTGTTATTCTACAGCAAACTTTGGATTATTTTTCTTTTAAACTTAATTACATACCGGTAACATATTTGTTTATTGCCATCGTTTGGCTGTGAGGAAGGTGAGAGAAAATTCCATAAATATTTGTCAACTCGTGGCATCGAGACAAGGATAACTGGTTAAAAACCCGTTCTCCGGTCGTCAGTTTGTGATTGAACTATTCTAAACTAACCGCCATTTAAATGAGACCATCAAACATGGCTGCTCATCACGCTAAAGCTATTGCATTATCTGAGTCAATCGCCTGTTTGATGTGTAGGAATGAAACTATTTAACACTTTGACTATGAATTCAACTTTTTGAACGAACAGGAAGCAGATAGAAACGAATTTGTGAGAGGGAGACAGAATAAAAATTGCATAATATGTTTTGGCCTCGGTTTTGATCATAGTAGTTCACTGTAGTTTAGCTTAATTAATGTTGTTTTAACAGAATGTATTTATTTAGAAGTAATACCTTTTCAATTAAGTAAACCCTTTTAAGGTTTCAAAATTAACTGTGTTGACTTTAAAATGTTGCCTCAACGATGACGCTCACCTATAGTATTCATTATGCAAATCGTGTTTTCATTTTATATGTACAACCAGTTCAGACGTACAGAGTTCAGTTTTGTTCATTTTTAACGTTGAGAGTATAAGGTTACAGAAATTTCTGAAGTGCTCTTTTGCGTTATATTTTGGAGTGTTTTCAACTTATTATTAGTTGAAAACACTCATAAAGTTTAGGTTTTAACTTAACCAAACTAAAATGGACTGCTAGACTACCTCAGGTGTCAACTTAGTGATATTTAGCATATCTGTAATAATTTATTGTTTAGGGCCTATATCGGCAAAGAATTTTTTTTATAAGTTTACTAGATTTTGCATTTCTTTGCTAAAAGTAAACAAAATTTTAAACTGATGCATGAATAACTTGACACTGCAAAGACGTATTTGTAATTAGCTATTTGGGAAATTTAAAATAGATTGAATGTTCGATTGGTTTGTTTTGACTAATTCCTTTGTACAGTATTACCGTTAGGCCCCTAACCGTTTCCATGTTGTTGGTTATAGGCTACTGTAACATTAGGCCTATTGTTGATAATAAGAGCTGGACTTGTATGAAAATATTTTTCGGCGTGAATGATTTAGTGGTCGAATAATTTGGTTGTATAATTAACGTCTGCACGGTAGTTCAAACCTTTCAGTAGTTGGGAAATGTATACTTAGTTAGAGATATGTCTAACATATGTAGCAGTGATTAAATTTTATTTACGTAGGTGGGAAATTATTAATTATATGGGTTTCCTTAGATAAAAAAATACCTAACAAAATTAATACAGTAAGGTTCTAAGTTAGAGTATTAAGAGAATTGATAATAGTAAACCTTCGGTCTGCATTGATACAGTTTGCTGCTTTGAAGTATTACTCAATGTCGCCATATTGGATTTGAGCCCTATAATAGCAGTATTAATTTTTGTGATATCATTACCAGCCACAAGGTGTAAAAAGTTGGTTGAGGTGTCAAATTAAAGTAATTGCATCGATAATTTAAGGAAACCCATAGTTAAATTTATTATTTGATGATAGTGTTTAACTAATGATAAGTGCACACGATGATAGTAAGACGATTTTGTTGTTAAGAGTCTGCATCAGTGGTAGGCATCTTGAATTTTAGTCCCGTAAGGGCAATGTTAAATTCTGGCGGAACATACCTTCACTTTGGCGTGTGTAGTGGCGTTAATTATCAAAGTATCAATGTAAAACTTTGGAAGTGCATTGATGAGATGTGGCTCAAGGGCATTCATGACCTTTTCAATATGTTCAAAAATTTAACTTGGTCTAAAAACAAAACAAATAAAATTTTCAAAAACAAAATATTCATGGATTTTTGTTTTTATATCAAGTTAAATTTTTGAACATATTAAAAGGTCATGCCCTTGAGCCACATCTCATCAATGTATTTCCAAAGTTTTACATCAATACGTTGATAATTAACGCCACTACAGACGCCAAAGTGAAGGTATGTTCCGCCAGAATTTAAAATTGCTCTTACGGGACTAAAATCCATGATGACTACCACTGATGCAGACTCTTAATTGAAAGTCTATTCTCTTCTTGCGTGGTAGTTATACTAGTATAGTTTGGCTAAAACCGTCCACACCTCACGGCCGTGTCCTGTCCACTTTTCGCAGAATCGTGTGTTTGTTCCAATCGTAAAACGGGAGCGAACCGGGGGTAAACAACGGATATTCGGCACTCCTGACCTGCCCGTTATATCGGGCTTGGCGCACGGCCAGAGCGCACACGTGGATGCTGTTGCGAAACAGGATGCACACCTTCCACTCTGTGTTTTCCGAGCTTCCTGTTTTCCCACCCGGAAAAGCGACGCGGGAGAGGCGTGTGGCAAGGTCGCGTTGCGTAACTGATAACGCCGGTGACGCGATAAGGTGGGGTAGACTACGTCGCGTCTGAGTGGGCTCTAGGCGTTAATTGTAACCTTAAATTGACACAACAATTTCATTATTGTTATGTGCAATGCTCAACGTGATGGCAGTAGATAGAAACTATATCTATGCATTCATGATACTACTGTGTTACTAAACACGAAGTATAAAGACACTGGTACTAAGAAAATAATTTAATACCTAGCACATAACAAATTACCGTAATACTAAACTCTGTAGGCCTTCGTGGTATGTTGTATGTTGTGAACTTGCTAAACCAGTTGTATATTTATATTGGAAATGGTTCAAAACCTTGTCTCATTGAAATTTGGTTGGTAGGTAATATTTAATAGCCCAAATATTAAAAATGGCGACTGAAGTTAAATGAGTATTGTTCCTACTTTAAAGTAAGATTTTACGTTTTTTTAGCTAAATATTTTCCCAATGATTCGCCGATGTTTTTTTGTAAAAATGTTTGTACAGTATACTTACCTGTGGGAAATAGGTTAGATCATGGATACGTCTAAAGGGAATGTTTTTAGTTCACCTAAGCAGGTTTTCTTAGTAACAAAAATATTCAATATGGTAGTTTCTAAGGAAATAGTATCCAAACACTTCTGCTGCACCTTTTGTGTTCCCCAAATCTTCCAACACCCCTCCCCAGAGCTTAGACATATCCATGTAAAAAGTATTAAAGCATATTAGAATATAGTTCAGTTGTATTTACACTCCTATCTAATATTCACAATGACTCAACTACTATTAATGTAGACTATTTACAAAATCGCTTAATTAGGTAAAAATACGACCAATAAATTCTATATTTTACCGTACAAAATTGAACCCGATTGCAGTTTTGGAAAGCGTGTCTCTCGGACGCCCTTCGTAGAACTGGGGTGGACAAATGTAGAAAACTGGGGCATAAAAGAGACGAGTGATATACAGCCGGTAGTGGACTACTGTGTCGGCTGATTTACTGGGCATGTTTTTCACCGGAGAAAGCACCCCGGCCATTCAGTGACAATCTCCTTTCCGAAAATCCTAGGTATAAAAACAGGAAGTGCGGCGGGGGCGAGGGATGGAGCTCGTGGGAAGACAAATGTGGGTCAGCCAGGTAGTCGCGAGTTTTTGCCAATCTTGATCGCATCTCGGAGCCCTTTGTGGTTTTTTACTCGCGGCAAGGGGTTGGAGGAAGGGGTCCCGGGTTTTTTGCAAGTGCCAATCTCGCCACCTGTAACCCCCTCCCATGATCACCCCTTAGTCTTGTCTTCCTTGTTGGTCCTTTTCAAGTGGGGGTTGCAGACTTGTAGTGTTCGCTTTGTTGTGGAGCGTCTTTCTTTTTTTGAAATTTTTATAAGCTATTTTCTAGGTCAAGAACTACCGTCGATATTTCTCTTCTTCAGAGGCGAAAGATATACGAAGAGGTTTCATAGAAAATAATGTTTGTGTTTACTTCTCTGTGAGAAATAGGTTAGATCATGGATATGTCTAAAGTGAATGTTTTCAATTCATCTAAACAGCTGTTCTTATTCTTTTATATTAAAAATTCAATACAATAGATCTGGTAGTTTCTATGGAAACCTGTTACATGTTATCCATCTTAAAAATCACTAACACCCCCCCTCAGAGCTAAGGCATATCCATGTCAAAACATAATTACTAAATTATACCCGATAGTTATTAAAATATTATCCTTTACGTTAAAAAATAATTTTAACTTTAATTTTACATTGCAACCATTTTCCTACGACATTTGTCATATCAAAAGTATTGTTCTCATGGGGATAAGAATAAAATATATTTCCTCTGAAAAATACTCGTCGTATCTCAGCGAGATCTGCGTCACTGATAAAATAACATCTCCAAGACATGGAGAAAAAGTTGGTGCGGGTTTCCAAGAATCCTGTTTATGAACTAGACCTATTTGTGTTACAACTGCTTAGGAAACTGGATTTAATAAAAGATTAAAAAGCCGAACACATACTGCTGTAACCCAAATCAATACAAATTTTAGTTATGAGTTCTTTTATATTATGGGAATAACCTTTAACATTCATTAAATTCGAAAATGTGTCGTCTAATATTAATATGTAACACACAAGTGTGAATTTTTTATCCTTTCTCAAATCCTGTTCACCGTCCATTGCTGATACTATTAATGCTTTCTAAATCCTTATTTTACGTTATCGCGGCCTGAGACCCTTTAAGTTTTGTAAGAATTCGGTTACACTGTACTATATAGACGCTATTAGGGCGTTATAAACCAAACTCACCTCTTTACGACCTGAGAAGTAGTGAATAATGAAGGCGAACACAACAGAGATAACGAAGTGTTATGTCATCGCTGATATGTCTACCTGTAGCCTGTGAGGGAGTGGATGTTTAGGCGAGTTAATTGACGGCTAGTTGCGCATGCGCAGTTGAAGGTCGTCGCGCTTGTGGTACTGCGCCTGCGCATGTCATTAGGTTGACGTTGACAGCGCCGCATACCTTAGGAAATACACAATACTACATTGACTAATACGTTTACTACGCCTTCTAAATGTTATGAACATTTTGTTCAAACGGAATCGGCACAAATCTATACAGGGTCGTTATTTACAATTTAGGTGAAACTAAGATATTGTCAGCGTTAATGTCCGTCGGAATTCAAATAACTGAAGAATTTAGGTAATATTGAATATTTACGAGGAAAAGGATATAAGATTTTACGCTACACTCTCAAGGGATTCGCTTCCATGTTGTAGATTAACATTTACAATAGTGTACTGGATATCTGGGATTAAATATCGAAACTTTCAAGTGCATGTATGTACATTCGCCAGAAATCTTGACAGTCTTAAGTTTTTCATATTTTCATACTTGTTTTATAGAATCATATTTTTATGATACTAATATGAAAAAGTCATTCAAATCGGGCAGTTTTAAGTACTACATTTTAACACCAATTCTTACTTCATATTTTATGGGCTATTCGTTGTTTCACCAAACATGTATTTAGATCATTGTCGTTGTGAGAACACATACTGTTTAGTAATTAAATCATTTTTAAGAAGAATTGTTGATCAGGGTCCTAATTAATTGTGAAGGGACTTAATTGTGCAAATTTCGAGCGCCAGGTCACAACGTCTACTATATCGCATTAAGTGTAAACTCACTCCAAAAAATTGCATGAAGTATCGGTTTTAATTTTTACAGCATTACTAGACGCGAGATGCGGAATGCATAGTGTTGGGTAAATACAGTAGACATTCTGCCTTTCCCGCACAGACCTCGAGTTGTATAAACAGCGATTGTGTTCTACGCGGCGGTCAGTTGAACTACAAAAGGGAGGCCGACTCGACTAAACACTGGATCCCATTGTCAAGGTCGTCCGGCGTTTATAAAAAAGAAGAAAGCCTCGGGCGCAGGCGCGGGGTAGTTGGAGTAGGTTAGGAGAAAGCCGGCCGGCTAGCACCCCGAGACCGAGAAATCGACCTACAAAGCCTGGTAATTACACCTGTTTATACCGACACTTTCCTTCCCTTTCGATCATCGATTCGGCGGTTAAGTTTTATTGGGGTGGCTCGACAGGTCCGGCCGAGATAATGTGTGGAATTACGGGATATGAAGAGTTTATCCTTATATTCTTTTAATATTCTATGTCTCTTGGGGTGAAAGTAAAAGTGAAAATAGTATAAAAATATATTAAATTAACAATTAGTTGGACTTTTCCAACGCGTCTTGTGTTTAAAATCTACACAACCTTTCGAGAGTTGGTTGGTGAACGGTGGTTTGGTTGGTTGGAATATCGTTAGGCACTTGAAAACGGGAGTAGTTTATCCAACTCTCGAAACGTTGTGTAGATTTTAAACACAAGGCGCGTTTGAAATCCAACTAATTGTTAATTTAATAATTAATAACCAACGCTATCGTGAATTTTCAAAACTCTATAAAACTATACGTTAGTTTGTGTCAAGTCTAGGGTTTCCTATAGTTTGTGTCGCAGCGTTTCCTATTTTATGGCGTACGAGTTTCCCTGTATAGAGTCGTCGGCGTGTGTCCGTGTGCGTGCCACGTGCAACAAGTAGACTGCACCTGTGGCGGGGGGTGGGGGTGGTAGGTGAGTCTATTTAAGGGTAGATCAATGTACGCCAGGTTAGCCTCGTGGCTGTAGCTAGGCAACCCGCGACGCCGCCCCGTGCATTGATTTACATCCAGCTGCTGTGCTGAACCTGTGTGAGTACCCGTCCAGACACCCGAGTACCGGTACCCAGAATTGTGGGTGTGTTGCTTAACTTCTTAAAAAGCATTTGTATGTACAGTAGTCACATCCTACAAATGACGTAGAAGGAAACCCCTGGTACACGGAAAATATCCTATCCCTTTCATCTCATCAAGTTTTGTGACAAGTAATTTACAACCATAAGCCATTCTCGGGTGATGTTCAACCCGAAAGGGGAGGTAATTAAGTGAAGTTCGACTGTGCAGTTGTCTAACTGGTGGTCCGACGTGTCTTGCCCTCCGTCCGTTTTTGAATGGGTTGGGAATGTTTAGTTTAGGTTTAGGTTAGGATGGGAATGTTTCTGTAATTACAGTACCCTCTTACCCTCTTCCCCTTGGCTCGGACATAGCATTGCCCATACCCGTGGGCGGTAGGACGAAGGGTGCATCAGCGGGCGAAGAAAGAGTCGGTCAGAGTGGACGGAGAATTCAGGACAGTCACAAAAGTAGACCTTGCACCCTTAGTTCACCCCTAACGCAGCAGGTATATGGCACATATTCAAGGCGTCATTAGGTCATTATGTGTACTTTACCAGCGAACCGCACAGAAGTGCTGTCAAGTCTGCACAGTATATCCTGTTATCATCTCTTAGGCTGTTTGTGGAGATTAGATTGGTTTTACCCTATTTTGATATTTGGCTTTGTGTCACTTTATAAACGTTGACATTAGTTGGACTGTACACAATATGTATAAATTATATTCGTAAAATTTACATTATAAGAATCCTGATTTACGTTGCTTAAAGTTAAGAGTCTGCATCAGTGGTAGCCATCTTGGATTTAGTCCCGTAAGAGCAATGTTAAATTCTAGCGCCTATATCTCCATGACCTATTGTCATAAATTAACGGAAGAGGTGTCAAATTAAAGGTATTACAGTCCTCCAGGGCACCATCTTACAGAATCTTACGTAATTAAGATATGGATGTATCAATTAAATGAACATATTGAAATGGTATGTACATTCATAATGCTTCAAAGTTTTACATTGATATGTAATTTCGCCAGAATTTAACATTGCCCTTACGGGACTAAAATCCAAGATGGCTACCACTGATGCAGACTCTTAAGGTGAATATGAGTGAAGGATGTAATCTATTACTTATATGTATAATTCTTACTGACAAAGATCACCAGATTCATTTTCCAGGATCTATAATTAAAAACCAAATGAAAAATAACTTTGTCAAGTGTCGAACAATAAGTCATGGAATGGTCCAATGGCTCTGTGAACTTTAATGTAGATATTTCGGGTTGCTAGGCGGAAAATAACAGAGAAAAATATTGGGTGTGTATTATTAGGTGAATAGTGTTTGTTTGAAAATCAAAATCAGTATATTTTATCAGATGTTGCTGGATTTTCGCGGTCTTATAAAATAATGTTTGGTAATTATTTCCAAGTCTACGGTGTCGACTACTCGGTCACTTCCGGCGGTCACCTACCGGGAGGGAGGCACGTGAGGAAAGCGCACGCGGCGCGGAAGTGGAAGCGGTGGAAGCGACAGCGGCGCCGCGGGCGAACAACTTTCGGATGGGAGGTTTCTCCGCGAGTCAAGGGACGGAAAGTCGGTCACCGGAAGTCACCCGGACATCTGCGGCCGTCGGCGATCGGTGATAAGAAGTGATAACGGACACTGGACACTGGACCGATAGCGGCGCTGGTAGGTGATAACTATCGATTTAGACTGGGACGGTGGCGACGTCCTGTAATCCAGCTACTTGGAGGTGACGAATTGTGGATAGTTGTGAGCGATGGTCGGTGGATGTAGTGTTCTCTTGTGTGGATTAACGTCCGCACTATTGAATACTACGTTAATCCACAAAGACCATCCTAATAATTAGACCAGTTCGTAATTCAGAGGCCGTGGTTCGGATTCCACCTTAAACTGTAGGTCCATTAGTTGCCATCGGCTGTTGGGTTATTAATTAACAGTCCTGTCTAAGGAACATGTCAGCCTTAGTCAGTAACAAGACTACAAGATCGCGCCACAATCATCCTACATTCATTCCTCATTCATACTTGGCTTAAAATACTTACTTGAGTAGGTCGCCATTTCAGTTAAAAGTATAAGTATCTATGGAATGTTCATATGGGGGAAAAGTATGGGTAAATAAGTTACCATCCCTTAAAAACTTATACAATATCGTCAACGTTTATGATTTAAGAGTCTGCATCAGTGGTAGCCATCTTGGATTTTAGTCTCGTAAGAGCAATGTTAAATTCTGGCGCCTATATCTCCTTGACCTATTGTCATAAATTAACGGAAGAGGTGTCAAATTAAAGGTATTACAGTCCTCCAGGGCACCACCTTATAGGTGAATATTCTTATTTCGAAAATCATAATCAAAAATAATCAAATGATTGCTGGATTTTCGCGGTCTTAAAATTAGATGTTTAGCGAATTTCCCAATAGGTTTCGAAGCTATTACCGTAGGTCACCTCATGGAGGGAGACTTACGCCTATCCATGTTATTTTTTCTTCTTTAGGTGCCCAGAGACCAAAAACAATAGTCGTTAAAATTTTTATATATATATGTATATATATATGTATATATGTATATATGTATATATATATATGTGTCTGTTAGCACGATAACTCTCGTAAAAATGGTCCAATCAAAACCAAATTTGGTAGAGACGTGTATTCCTACAAGTGCTCGGACGAGTTCGTAAACCAGACATATCGGTCAATGGGAACGGGTAGTTTGGGGGGGTTTTGTACCCCAAAATGGGGTTTTTTGCGTTTTTCACATGTAATTTTAAAAAATTTTTAATTTTATATTTCACCATTGGAATCAGCTTAAAAAACTACACAATTAAGTTCCTTAAAGTTTTTCTCTATCTCCAACGGTTACCGAGATATTAAAAAAACTAAACACAGTACGTTGTATTGTGGGGCTCCAATGTTAATCTTATGGAGGATAGGGAAAAATTAATATTTCCCATATTAATGAATATTTTTGGATAAAACTTGATATTTAGGTTCATGTGATTGAGATCTACCCATTTATGCTTAAAAATCATAGTTTATGTATTTATCATGGCAGCAAACCTGCATACTCTTTTCCCATAATTATCATATAGGGAATAGGCAAACTCCTTTATTTATGGACAGATTTTGATGAAAGTTGGTATAAATGTTTAGATAAAAATTATTTATGGTAGAAATGTCTAATTTCAGTGTTCCTCACAGCAGCAAACCTGCACACTCTTTGCCATGTTAATCTTATGGAGAATAGGCAAATAATTCTCGTGTTTATGGACAGATTTTGATAAAACTTGTCATATATTATTATTATATTATTGATTTGGAAATTCGCTGAGTACGCAGGTCTGCTGCGACGGGGGTATTTGTTTTTATATCAAGTTAAATTTTTGAACATATTAAAAGGTCATGCCCTTGAGCCACATCTCATCAATGTACTTCCAAAGTTTTACATTGATACTTAGATCATTAACGCCTATACAGACGCCAAAGTGAAGGTATGTACAGAATTTAACATTGCTCTTACGGGACTAAAATTCAAGATGGATACCACTGATGCAGACTCTTAACTTAGTCTCCAATATTTTAGCGTTTTCATTTCATGTTTCGTCGTCCCTTCAAGCTCGAAATTGTTTCAAGACTAGTTAATTACAGTTATTTATAATAATTACGATTTTTACTCGGTGTCCTCGAGGTTTGTTCCGTCGGTTATGTTGAAGTAGAAGTTATGTCGTCTGCTCCCCGAGGTGTCACGTGACACAAGCGTCACACTCGACAGCGCTGCCTGGTGGAGGTGTCGCAAAGCGCGTGTCGAAACCCGGTGTATCTCCGGGGGTTTGCGTCACGTTCCCAGCGCCTGAGGCAACCGATCCGTTCCACGGTGACCGGTGACTTGGACCGGTGACTGCGACGGAACTGGTGCCTACAGGGAACAGATAACATAGCAGGTGCACAGTGTCTTTAAACAGGGTTAAAGCTGCAATACTGGGATGGTGGCGTCATCCTGTAATCCAGCTACTTGGAGGTCACGAATTGTGGATAGTTGTGAGCGATGGTCGGTGGGTGTAGTGTTCTCTTGTGTGAATTAACGTCCGCCCCTCATAATTAGACCAATTCGTAATTCAGAGGCCGTGGTTCGGATTCCACGTTAAACTGTAGGTCCCTTAGTTGCCATCGGCTGTTGGGCTATTAATTAACAGTCCTGTCTAAGGAACATGTCAGCCTTAGTCAGTAACAAGACAACAAGATCGCGCCACAATCATCTTACACTCAATCCTCATTCATACTTGGCTTAAAATACCTACCTTGGTCGCCATTTCAATAATCTAATCTAATCTAATAAACAAGGTCGTATTGTTTTATAGTAGAAACAGAATAATATTACAACGTACTGATTAAAACTCTCGGTCACTACAGTTTTTTTCTTCTAGTAAAATATCTAAACCTAAACAGTTGCTAAATCAATAACTGAACCGTTTCAAACATTGAGGACCTGATTAAAATTTATGCCGAAAGATACAGTAGGAAAATCCAATCATATTTTTATCTCTGTACTTTTATCTTATTTCTTCCCGGTTGAAAAATTAATTATGAAAAATATCACAGGTTGACACATTTACCATTCCACCAATTAACGAATATGACATTCAGTATAATTCGACTGTGCCTATGACTTCCTAGTCTAATGGTCAAAATCTTAAGCTTTTTAACATCTTAAGTAATTTTCCACTGTTCAAATTTCTTGCCAATTTTGGTTTCAACGGCTTTCCCAAATAGGGTCTCCAACGTTATTCCGTGATTAGAAATCTAACATACCGATAGGGCGAGAGTGGCTTCATTCATACCATCCGACACTCACTTTCCTGTTCTACTTTTCTCCGACGGTAAATTAATACTCGTCCTCGCTAATTAACCACTGTTTCCCTACGCAGGTTTGCCACTGACGCTCTCGTGTCTCGCGAGATCGCGTTGCAAGTCGTGTTAGGCGTACCCCAAGGGTCTGCTTTGGGCCTCGCTACTTTACTGTACTTCTTGAGTAGTTGGTAGCTGAAGTAGTATTTTACTTCAGTGGGTTACACTATTTTTTCTAGTTTTACTTTTCTGTTTAGTAATGATTCTTTAGTACTATCTCAGTAAATACAATTTTAAGTGTAAAATTTAAAAAGGATTCGTATCGAAACAGATCGGTACAGGAAGTTTAATGTAACAAGTGAAATGTTAATAATAATTATAAATCACTCATTGATTAATGTTTTATGTCCTTAAATCTCGAGGAAACATCTTTTACGTTTTATGACACAGTAATGCAATTTGAATGCTACGTCATCATACTCTTTTTATGGAAAATTAAAAGTCCATCTGGATGGACCATTTTACCATTTGAATTCTCGTGTTTAAGATTGATCAAACTGGCATCTTAAGCACGGCTGCACTCATGTGGAGTATAAAACCATTGCTAGTTGCTCACCTGTACAGTATGATACCAATTAATTACCAATTAGTAATTAACTAACTACTTGTCAATGTCTGCTAATAACCAGTAACAAGAGAGCTCTGCTCTGTAATTGAGGAAAACAGATATTCGCCGTCGTTTCTCTTTTGAACGAGAAATAATCTTTTAGCAAATTGGATGTATGTCAAGTTGGTTTTCATAATTCGCAAACACGATGTTACATCCTTCAGATGTCGCTTTCAAAGGTTTCTTCTAATTTATTCTTCAATTTACATAATGGATGAGGTATTTTCTTTCTTTTTAAAGTACTTATATTGTGTGATTTTTTAAAGTCCATTATTAGATAACATATTACCAAAAACAATTTCCCTCCTTTTATTCATCCGAAAATTACACCGGTGAAGGTAAAAAATGGTCGGTTAGGATGAAGAAAATCAGTTATATGCTACTGTATGTATAAAAATCTGAAAGCCAAAATTATCATGTACATTTTTAATGATTGGAAAAATCATAAAATTGTCCCAGTTTATCTCCCTCAGTGAATGACCGTGAAAACATCCATCCCGGCTGGTCTGGAGTCAATTAATCAGTAAGAGTAGCCGGCTTGTTAGTCACCTAACAAGTCGCGGGACCTGGATACCTCAGCCCGTGGGGGGGGGTCGGAAGAAGAGGGAAATTGAAACTGACTTTCCCCGGAGCCACTGACATAGTTCCCCTCTCCCACTCCACCACGTGACGTAATTCCCCCCTCGACAAGCCGGTACATTCGGCATCCTTGGACAGCTAGTGCTTCAACATTTTTTGTTTATTTATGAGCTTTTACAATATTTTTGGGAACATATCCATTGCAATTAGACCGTAATGTCAATCAATCAATTAATACGGATATGTGAAACATCACGTCGAAACGTGTTTTATTTGCAATTTTGGACCAAGTGCAAAAATGCGGTATTTTGGAATTTAAGTGCAAACTTGAAATTTATTATTTTAATTATATAGGTCCTATGTGAGTTGTATTGACTTTCTGTGTATTTTGTGTTCTTCGTTAGCTTTTTCGTATGACTTGTATCAAAATATTACGTCACGTTAGGAAAAGATGGGACTTCCAGTGCAGGTGGCGGTACCTAGCGGACGGTGGTGCAGTTGGTAAGCGTGACGCGAGGAGCGCTGCGCTCAATGTGACGTCACGTCTGTTATCACCAGCTGATAGCAGCCACGTGGTGGCAGGCGCGTGGAAACAAACATCCACTCTGCTTCCTGTTCCATATCTCCCAAATGCTGGGGTCACCTTCGCGTTTCGCATTTCTCAGTCCATGATCGTCATCTAGCACTTTCACTTCTTTCGCAATTTTATTTTTCAAATTTGAGTTCCCTTTTTTACTAAGGTCTCAAAAGCTCGCTTAGGTATTCTATTGATAAAATACTCGTCTACTTCAGTGTTCCCGAATTCGATTTACAATTTAAAAATAGGTGTAAACATTTAAAAAAAGTAGTCGATTAATATGTCCTCTTGCAGTGTTTTCCGTTTAATATCTTTACACTTTCCTGAAAAAGAAAAAAATATAGTCAAAGTGTATTCCTGCCTATCTTTAGAGGTAATAAATTATCTGATCGAATGTTTACCAAACATTTGTTATTTTTTATATTTAATTTATCTTTTTCATAAAAAATATTTAGTCAAAATTAACGTACATCATTATTAAAATCATCCTTGAAAATAGAAAATAAAATACTTAAAAAATTATTTTTCATAAATTTTATCCTACGGAGGTTGTCAAAGAGTACAAATATTTTCAACAGCTCGCACTTTAAATGTAACTCGTGTAAGTAATTTAGCGCTGGTGATAATTGGTAAGTTATCGAACAGGTGTGCTTTTCTATACACGTGTGTCAAATACACGACCTTAATGTACACTGTTGCCGGTCTAAAATAGACTTCCTCAAGTCATACATACTCATCCATATATAATCTCGGATTGTAATGTTCTAAATATTCCGAAAATTAATCTTTTATACCTTAACATTTTGAGAGTAGTTCACCCACCTAATAGGTATCTAGGTTGGTTACATACCGCTCACAGCACGTTGCTGTATATCAAGGTATATACAGTGTGTGTCGGAATCATTCTCAGCCAAGACTCCCCCGTGCTTACAACATAACGGTCTCGCAAGTAAAAACTGACCCCGATCCCGAGCAAGTGGAGACGTCCAATCCCGGCATTAATATGCATCCCTTTTTTGTCAGGTGATAAAAACACCGCCCCCGCTCCCCCGGCCGCCACGACCCGGGGGTGTTACTGAACCAGACAACAATTAAAGGATACTCACCAACCGGGGTTATTATCTAAGGGTGCGTGAGCGTCTTGTGTTTAAAATCTACACAACGTTTCGAGATTTGGTTAAACTACTCCCGTTTTCAAGTGGTTTTTTCTAGATAACCATTTTAGCTTAAAAAAATTCCATTGTTTTCTTTTTTCAACTCGGATAGTTTGTAGTTCTGTCTCCAAATCAATTTTTGTTCGTTTTAGGTTAAAAACTAAATACAGTCTGTCGCCAGTGATGTCTAAATTAAATTATTTATTTTAGTTCTAAGCGTTTTAAGGTTTTTGTTTGGACAATACGGAATAATGAAATTTGAATTTGAAATTTTTATCTGACTCTTTAATCTGCTATTCGTATTATCTCGTAAGCCTTATATACCTTACACTTTGTATCTACTCTCATGCGGCTCTATTCCCCAAATCCTTGATTAACTCATCTTCGATATCGGTTTGATGATGTTTTTATTTCACGGTCGCTTCTGGGTTGTTATCACAAGGAAATGGAAATATGAAAATATCGATCTATGGCCGCGGTTGAGTTAGTAGTGAAAACACTACTAAGATTAGTGTTTTTGTTTCGGAGACAGTTAATTTACGTATGTTTTCCTTAGAGACGAAGATCGTAAGAGGATTATGTCCGTGTGGTTATGGTCAATATTTTCCATGCAGAGCTATCTCAAAACACGGGAAGAGGAAACTGCGTTTGTTCGCCGCCCGGCGTTCGTATCTAGGCCAAGTACGCCGCCGCCGGGGGGGGCGATGGGGGGGACTCTACTGCTGTTACACTACTGAGTTCTCTCACTGGTGTAACTGATGGTCTATTTGTCTCAACTGTTACATTGTCATCGGTTAAGTCTTCCTGGAATATGAATATGTTATGGGTCTTTCCAAAAAAGCTCTGTAAATTAAATAACGTTTGACGTAACTGTCACATTGCAAGTACTTGAATCATCGAATGTTGAAAATGCAAATTATTGAGTCCATTAAAAATTTTCTTTTAATTTCACAATTGTTTTTAGACTACACCTAACTTTAAGGGTTTAAATATGGCCTTTTTTATAAATAATTCTGATAGAACGTGTTTGCACCTTTATGTGAAGGGTAAAACATCCAAATATATCAATACAATTGATCAATCTACTAAAAGTCAATTTATTGCGCTCATATTCACCGCTTGACTATAAGAACAGACTTTAACCACACTTTCAAATTTTCACTGTGGAGACATCGCTTAACATTATAAATTTAGTTCTACTCGAACACCAATGCTTTAAATGGATCTGGAAACCCGATCAGATGTTGATATCGAGCTTCGTTATTTCTTGTCTTTTCCTCATTGGCAGGATTACAAAATTCCACCATCTTTGATTCCCTGTTTCTAATTACACTTTATATTTAGTCAACTTCAAGAATTAATTGTTACGGCTGAACACCTTACCAAAGATATGTGATCCGGAAAGCGGAAATTTGGCCAGAAATGATAATTCGACGAAACCCGGTCAGCTGTCGAAATCTGGCCCGCGATACGCAACAATAACTCGCGCGTTATCAGCTGACGCAACTCCTCTGTTTTTAGCCGTTTGTTCATCTTCCTCTCACCGCGCTTCTGTCAGCTGTTAACCCCGTTTCCAGATTATATTCGGCCGTCCTTGGACCATCACACCCGCAACCCGGTGTTGAGTTTCCACTACCTCTGTAGCCCTATATTAGGGTCACTACTCCCTAATATTTGGGTGACTTTCAATTCACCCGTTCGTCCAATCTTTAAAATTTATACGAGTTGACCTTTTTACACAACTGTCTTGAAAATCACGAACATTTTATCGAATGCCGAGTTAGTAAATATTTTTCAGAAAACATTTAAAACTCTAAACACACAGGGTAATTTCTTTTATAAAAAAGACCCCAAACCCCCACCCCAAAAAATCGTAATATGTATTATGAGGTATTATAGAAACAGAATTTGCGCCCAACGGATTTCCTGGATGTCTGTCACACGAATTGTGGATAGTTGTGAGCGATGGTCGATGGGTGTAGTGTTCTCTTGTGTGGATTAAAGATATTAAGAACGTTAAAATCCTCAATAGAATCGTATTTACTTTCGTCAATCTGCAATAAATACTTAAGATTTTAGGCCTAGTGTTGGGCTAATTAACACAGTCCTGACGAATCTCTTATTATGTCAGACTCAACACTGTTAAATCTTCCTTCACTTTTCCGTATTCCTGAAACTTGTCACGAAGGTGAAAGCGTGCTGACTACTACACTGACTCGGTCAAGGTCGAGAAACAAAAACAAACAGGAATCGAAGCGCGACTAATCGATGAAAGCGAAACTGTGACTTACAAGAATTGAGGAATCGAATGGCGAAAGTCTAAGACAAAGGGATGATGAATGTAGGGTGAGGGTTGGGTATGGTCGGGGCCTAGGGGTTGTGGTGGGGGGGAACTAGGTCAGTGGGCCGGCCAGGTATAGGCTCCCACGCTACACTCCTCAACTACCCCCAACAAGGCCGGGTTACGGTATCTGTATCGGTATTGAACCACTACCTTCTTGTTATTATACCACAGCTTTTGTGGTACAATGTCTAGTCACAAAGCATAGAAGTTTATAGTCCTGATAACTTGACCGAAACCGTTATGGCTGATGTTTTTCACAGGATACTTTCTTCAAAGTTATACAGAAAATTATTTACTGACCTAACAAGACACAATACAAGATGTATACGTTGTCAGGTGTGTTTGCAATTATACGATTGTACACAAATTTAAATGTATTGCAGGTTAGGAGGTGCAGTAATATTTAGAGTTTGAAATTAATTTACAACACTTTGTATTGAATTTTAGTCCTGTAAGAGCAATGTTAAATTCTGGCGGAAAATACCTTCACTTTGGCGTGTAATTATCAAAGTATCAATGTAAAACTTTGGAAGTACATTGATGAGATGTGGCTCAAGGGCATGACCTTTTAATATGTTCAAAAATTTAACTTGATACAAAAACAAAAATCCAGGAATATTTTACAAAATAAATCATTATTATTTTTTTATTGAGAGCGAAAATAAGAAGTTCTGTAAGGTGGTGCCCTGGAGGACTGTAATACCTTTAATTTGACACATCTTCCTTTAATTTATGACAATAGGTCAAGGAGATATAGGCGCCAGAATTTAACATTGCTCTTACGGGACTAAAATCCAAGATGGCTACCACTGATGCAGACTCACAGTTCCTGTTTTCCTTTCATTGATCCATTAACGATCGACGAAGGTGTCTTTTCCATCTGTAATATCTGATTCGGTTGAGACTCTTGTGCAACTTTGGTAACACTCGAGGAAAATCACCAGAACTGTTCCTGCTGACGTATGGGAACTTAAACGTCATCAGGCTATGTTATGACGTAATTGTTGCGAAAATCACGTTCTTAACAGCAGCTACATAAAAATGTATTTTGTTTACGCAAATTGGCGAACTTTGTATGTCATCTGTTGCCCAAGGTTCAAAGCTAATTGTTACAACATGTCCGTTGAGCCTTCCTTGTTAACCATCTCTGTGGTATATTATTCGTAATTCTATTACATTTAACGTCACTACTTCTGTTGTTTTACATATTTTGTCAAAATGAAATTTAAACATGTACAAAGGCTTACATGGGCAATTAAAAGGAACTTATTATCGTTACCCGTCTTACATAAACATTTATGTTTAAAACTGCTGTAAACATATTGCAGTGCTTATCACATTTTTAACGAGTTCGTAAAAATGTAAATAAGTGTGAAATTCACACTTAGGATAGGCGATAGGTGTCAGAAAATATATAAAAACTAGATCGAAACAAAATAATAATTTCACATTTTTAATGCTTTGTGAACGGTTTATATTACATGAATTTCGATCAATTTATATCATACCACTTTTTCAACAATTTTTATAACCTTTAATTATATACAAAACTAAAAATTACCATTTTAACTATAGCAAAAAAATAATAACTCTCAAACTGTAGACTTTGTTATAAATTAATTAATTCTTTCAAATTAATTTTTCAAAACACAGGACGCCATTAAAAAAATGTATGTATTTACTTCCCTGTGGGAAATAGAGATCATGGATATGTTTAAAGGCAATGTTTTAAATTCATCTAAACAGCTGTTCTTATTCTTTTATATTAAAAACTCAATTCAATAGCTTTGGTAGTTTCTATGGAAACCTGTTACATATTATCCATCTTAAAAATCACTAACACCCCCCCAGAGCTAAGACATATCCATGTCAAAAATTTGCTAATACTCAATGTATTATAACAACAATAAAAATAATAAATATACAAAACACAATATACTACTAAATAAAAGGCCTTTTTAGTTTAGCAAGTTGTGCTTAATGCACTGCAATCCGTCAATAAACAAAGGTGTGAGACAGACTGAAGGTCGCACACGACGTATTCCCTCACTATTGATACCCCAAACAACAGCTATTCAGAGTTTCAGGCGGATATATTACTAACTCCATGTTTTGTAGAAACTTAAAATGAAAAGTAAGCGTGGAGCTCACCCCTCGACCATTCCCGGGATTTTATAAATTCCTGTCTTAACGAGTGCTCGATTGTGTTGCCGGATACACCATAGCGAAGAACTGCATTATCAGCTCGTGACGTAGTCGCAGCCAACGCCTTCTCTATATCGCCGTACAGGTTCCGTTTCCTCCACAAGGCCACGGCCACTCTCCTCGCTTTCCCCGATATCCGGTTGGCTGAAGCGTTAACGGAAGTAGAGGCAATCAGAGAGTGAAGAGAAGAAGACAGGTAGAAAACTGGTGAGAACCAGGCCACCACTCTCTGCGGCACACTTATCTTCACTCTCTCCCTCCACCCTCCCCCTCCCACCACGGCTCCACTGTCACCTCCGTGTCTTCCTGCATTTCCTGTTCTGCCCCTTCCCATTTCTTTCATTGTAATCCCGACCGTAATAATGGGTTGAATTGTATTCGGTCTAGACAGTTTGAACTGTCTGAGTATCCCACTCGTGTGGGTTGGAGTTTAGATATGCATTTGTTCAGTTGAAAGTTCACTCCAAATAATATGTATAAATGATTTTTACTCCATAATTCAACCACTCGTAATCAAGTTAAATATTGTACAAAAACACTTATACAACAAACCATTATCTGATAATTAGTTAGAATAAATTAGCTCAGGAATTCGTCGATGTGTAGCCGATGTGAACTCGTATCATAGAATAACCTCTTTAATTTTATGGTTTTTGACGAATTTTGCGCCAGTAGTTCCGCTATAAAATTAACATTGTTCTTGCGGGACTAAAATCTTATATGCCGGAAGATAGTGAGTTAATCCGTTGGTACAGCCATATTGTATTTCTATGAGAACGATCTTAATTTTAGTGGAAGCGAGTTTTTACACCTCAGACAAAGTTTTACTACTAGGGCTGTTGGCTGTAAAAAAATTAACATTGTTCCTTAGGACTAAAATTCAATATGGCGGCACTGATGAAGACTTTAAGAGTCTGCATCAGTGGTAGCCATCTTGAATTTTAGTCCCGTAAGAGCAATGTTAAATTCTGGCGCCTCCAGACCTATTGTCATAAATTAACGGAAGATGTGTCAAATCAAAGGTATTACAGTCCTCCAGGGCACCACCTTACAGAACTTCTTATTTTCGCTCTCAATAAAAAAATAATAATGATTTATTTTGTAAAATATTCCTGGATATTTGTTTTTATATCAAGTTAAATTTTTGAACATATTAAAAGGTGTACTTCCAAAGTTTTACATTGATATTTTGATAATTAACGCCACTACAGACGCCAAAATGAAGGTATGTTCCGCCAGAATTTAACATTGCTCTTACGGGACTAAAATCCAAGATAGCTACCACTGATGCACTTAAGGTGCTTAATTTCCTCCAGTCAAACAGCCCCCTAGTGGGTTTGAATCTAAAGAAATGAAATTCCGGCGAGATAATCGGTGGGGAACTCCGGAGGGAAAGTGATTCCCTTTCCCCCGGCGCCGTCACCCTCTCGCCGTCCCCTGGGAAGACACCGCGGTATCGGGGTCGCGGCGGCGGCGCGCCACTGGGTCAAGGAGAGGAGTGTGGCAACGCTGCCGCAGTCCCACTTTCCCCGCTTCCTCCCGCTTTATATAACTGGCCCACATTCTGTTACTTCATCTTCCGTCCGCTCCGCTCCAACAGGCGTGGGCGTAAACGACGGTGGTGGACTGGAACGGATTAGGTGTGAGAACACACAGCACAACTCCGGAATAACAGAAATATTTCGAGAAAACATTATATGAACCATCATATTATCGTAAAAAAAAGGTGTCAAATAATTCGTAAACGGAAATTTATTTTACTATGTTAATTACGTAGGCTAAAAGATATTGTTTTAGTGGTATAAGAAGTGCGAGATAGTGTTCAGTAGGTGATAGAAAATTGTTCTTTCACTAGTTTGATACCTTCTTATATTATTGACGAAACCTTTTGGAAATCCATAGTTGCAATTGACGAAATTGTGGCTATTTATTTTTACTTTGGCACAATGTCCATCCTCCATCAAATCTCCTTTATTGCGCATTACTAACATAATTAATACGATCAAAAACACGATTTTCCTCAACTTCTCAATAATATCGATGTTATTTCGTACATTGATTGGGATTCTGTCGTGAGGTAGGCCTTTAATAAATGGTTGTGGAAGGGTACACACATTTTGAAATTATTATATGCTCAAATAATTTTAGAGGGTGACAACTAGAGCGCGGAGATGCGGAGCCTGGTTGTACAGGTAGCGTGTACAGGTAGCTGCAGGGGGACGTCTTGGCAGCGGTAATTGTTTGAGGGCGCGCAGGTGGCGCATTCTCAATCAAGACGTGGGAGACTGACAACAATGGGTGACCATTTCCGGCCCACCGACTTCCGGAACTCTTCCCGCCCCCTCAACGGTCGTTTCATCCTTATTTCTATATCTTGGTCGCATTTGTCAGTTTTAAAGAAAAGAAAAACAGCTGTTTTGTAGTTTAAAGATTTAATAGAAATAAAAGAAACAGTGTTTGAAAATATTAGTTTTAATTTTAGGTCATTGATTTAAAAACCTAATCTATTTAGTTGTAAAGTAATGCTAAATAATAAAGCTGTGTATTCGTTTATTTTCTTTGTACTGATTTGCTTAGGATTTCAGGTTTACATTTTGGTATGATGATCTTTCTTCCTCAAATTGAATCCTACAACCCGTACAAAGGACGGGCTTACTGCTAGATATTATAATATAAATTACTTAAGTCGTCTGGTGAAATAAAAATTTACTTTAGCGTTCTTCATCGAAACTGTTCATTGTCGTAGGACGGACCAACGTGACTGTAATTTTCTTTCGAGTATTAAATAATTAAAATTTAAAAGCGTTATAAAACAGGAGGCGCTGAGGCGGATTTTTTTATTGGGTAGAAGGGTCGGATATAAGGTGGCGGCCTTATATGATGATATACCTAGGTCGACAGGCTCTATTAGAGTGTAAATTCTCTTAAAGGGGTACTATATGTGAGGCGACACTAGACAGGTTTATTCTTGTTGTCTCGGCGGTGCGCAGTGGCGCGGAATGTCGCACTCCACGTGTCGTGATAACGTCAAGGTCGCTGCTATCAGCTGCTAACAACAGCCACATCTCCGTCTTCCTCGTTGCGTGACCCGTTATCATAGGCAGCCGTTATTACCGAGATAAGGAAGTTGGGATCGGTGGCAAGCTTTGGGGAGAGTGATAAATGTTTCCTGCATAGTCTATACTGTAAACTATCTTTGGGATGGTGGCGTCATCCTGTAATCCAGCTACTTGGAGGTCACGAATTGTGGATAGTTGTGAGCGATGGTCGGTGAGTGTAGTGTTCTCTTGTGTGGATCAACGTCCGCACTATTGAATACTGCGTTAATCCGCAAAGGCCATCCTCATAATTAGACCAATTCGTAATTCAGAGGCCGTGGTTCGGATTCCACGTTAAACTGTAGGTCCCTTAGTTGCCATCGGCTGTTGGGCTATTATTTAACAGTCCTGTCTAAGGAACATGTCAGCCTTAGTCTGTAACAAGACTACAAGATCGCGCCACAATCATCTTACACTCAACTCTCATTCATACTTGGCTTAAAATACCTACCTTGTAGTATGGTCGACATTTCAATAATCTAATCTAATCACTGACGGTCTTGAACTACCCCTGCCATCTGGATTTATAGCCCAGTAAGAGCAATGTTTAAAATTGAAAAAATGGGTTAGTTTGAAATCAGGAGATGTCTTATCAAAATATTATAAACAATCAATGCGATTGAATAAAATGTTAATAACTAAACTCTGGTATATATCAAAAATAGTTTTACAGGTCTATAATAATAATATTTTTGTCATGCAGACACTTAAATGATAGGTATAAATTTGCAATGTTGAAGAAAGGGATGTCTAACATTTTAAGTTCTCTTTAAATTCAGTCTAATATACTTTCCTGTTTTGCGATAGGAAATCGTAAATAGCTAACTTAAAAATGTTGAAAATAATGTAAGGCATTTCCATTATTTTGGTTTATTTATGTATTTGTTATTTGAAAAATTTCAAGAATAATTGAATTTAGAGCAAATGGTTTCACTAAAATAAACTGGATTTTTATCAGTTGCTATTCATGTCTGAAAATTGACCACTTGACTGTAGTAAAATTCTGGGGTAAATCTAGGAATTCAAAGTTGGTAAGACTGTAACCGACACCAGAGCGATGTGCTCACCCCCGTTCCTCGTTGGTACACAAATTTCATCACTGGTTGGCAGATGCAGGAAATGGGTCACGTTTATTTCCCGTCAAGAATTTCGAAACTGCTTCTAGCGGAGCCAGCGCAACCCAACACAACAGAACCGCAGCCAAGTTTTCATAACTAGAGAAAAACTGGAACCGTAGTTACAGGGCCAAATAAGCTGACCGGATAGGATAACACGGTCTTGTACGTGAGCATTCGATATTACTGTTTAAAACGAAAAACCCAAGGTACAATGAACGGTTGTATAATTTACCGAATTGTGATAGTGTTTTGATTCAAACAATTTACCCAAAGTTGTTTTTATATTACATAATCACTTCAGATTCCTAGCTAAATCAAATTGTGTTCATCAGTTGGATGTTCAATGTTGGATTAAATGTCCGTTAAGTCGTCAGTAAAAGTCGAGT
Source organism: Nephotettix cincticeps (assembly GCA_023375725.1). Lineage (NCBI taxonomy): Eukaryota > Metazoa > Arthropoda > Insecta > Hemiptera > Cicadellidae > Nephotettix > Nephotettix cincticeps. The sequence continues at coordinate 63,667,359 of CM041788.1, forward strand.
TAATTTAATTATTTTTAGAAACCTTACCATTTTTATACTTCTTATTCGGCGAATTGTTAAACAATTTGAGAAATTTCCATATTAGTGATGATAATGAAATCGGCCGGTTATTTACCAGTAACGGGTCATTCGCCGAATATTGTCGACCTTGTGGGCCTCCGCGTTATCACGATATCATGACCTTGACACGCGCGCGGCTGACGTGACTTCGCGCGGGAAAACACGCCATCGTCACTCCAGCCCTCGCTGCTGCGCTCTGGCGATAACTGGTGGTAAACACTGCAGCGCGTGCAACGGTTCAACTCTGTAAACAATAGTGCAACTGATTATTTATCTGCACTCGGAGGCAACGCTGTAATGAAACCGTTTCCGTAAACACATTTCACATGGTACGCTTTAACATAGATTATACTCTCTTAATGGCGTATTTGGCATTCGACTTTGTTTTTAAAAAGTTTACGACTTTTCTTAAATTATGTTAAACATACCTAATTGTATTTTTAGAAGAGTACTTGCCACATTTTTGAATGTTATTGATTGCCTGTTATGTTTTCTAAGTGGCTAGGTTTTAAGACCTTAAACTCTTGGTTTCCTTCACAGCAGTCACTTAAATCAAAGACCCATGTCCTTAATCTGTTGGCTTCCATCACCACAGCCACTCCTACCTATGACCCAGGTCCTTAACCTCTTGGTTTCCCTCACCACAGCCACTCTTACCTATGACCCAGGTCCTTAACCTTCTGGTTTCCCTCACCACAGCCACTCTTACCTATGACCCAGGTCCTTAACCTCTTGGTTTCCCTCACCACAGCCACTCTTACCTATGACCCAGGTCCTTAACCTCTTGGTTTCCCTCACCACAGCCACTCTTACCTATGACCCAGGTCCTTAACCTCTTGGTTTCCCTCACCACAGCCACTCTTACCTATGACCCACGTCCTTAACCTCTTGGTTTCCCTCACCACAGCCACTCTTACCTATGACCCAGGTCCTTAACCTCCTGGTTTCCCTCATCACAGCCACTCTTACCTATGACCCAGGTCCTTAACCTCTTGGTTTCCCTCATCACAGCCACTCTTACCTATGACCCAGGTCCTTAACCTCCTGGTTTCCCTCACCACAGCCACTCTTACCTATGACCCAGGTCCTTAACCTCTTGGTTTCCCTCACCACAGCCACTCTTACCTATGACCCAGCGGGTTCCCAACCTCCATCGTAGTCGCTGACCTCGGTCTCGTCTGTTGCAGTGGACACGGCGCCCCCCACGCCCGGCGGACCCCTCTACATCAAGCGGGAGAGAGACGGCGGCGACCACAAGGCGCTGCTTCACGGGATACTCTCCCAGCACCACGCCGCCCTGCTCAACTACAACCACTCCAACACCGGTAAACACTCACCCACCATGTCTTGTGTCCTTACTATGTTTAACTTTTATTGTGGTCATTTTTTATCGAGCCACAAACTATCATTTGGAAAACTTTCAAAAAAGGTTTAATATGGGTACCTAAAAAGTGAAGATTGTTTCTCCGAAGCATAGTACAAAAGTTTGTAAACGTGAAATATGTCGTTATAGTTCAAATGCAGCAGTATGTGTGCATTCAATAATCAACAGTCGTATACATTCGTGTCTGGTCGTATACAGTTAGTTGCATCTGATGACGGAACTGAACAGATAACATATGGTTGTTATCTGATAGTTTAAAATCCGTAATTTTTGTCATGTTCAAATTAATTAACGTATTAGACTGAATGTGGTGATGTGTTTTAACATTTCCTATTTACTTAACACAATTTCAATAAAATATAACTGACGAATTAGTTTAAGTTACATTATAATTTTTCAGTTGATATCAGTTGAATCCGTTGCGTGAACGGGAAATCTCGATGTAATAAATAAATTAGGCCTACGTATTTTGTCAGATATAGTACTTTCTCTTGAATCAACTATACGAACGTAACTTTTTTCGTTAATTTCATTCTGAGCGAGGAATCTGTTCTCCATATCATGTCCTCTCCATATTTATCTAGCCAGTAGTTTTGCATGACAGTTAAAATATCTTGCCCTCAACAATAATAACTCTTAGAGGGAATTAATTGTACATTCAGTAGTAACATTGAAGTTGTATACTCAGCTTCGCAAACGGTTTCTAATTCAGGATAACTTTTATAGAATATTATTTGGGTGTGCATTGATCGTGAATCACCAACATTGCGATCATTTAAGGAAAGAAACACTAATTAACCATAAAGATCGTAGCGATTGATTGTTATGTGGGTTAATGTTCCATTAGATTAGCAATCAACCGCTCAAGTGCATTTTATGCCAGTTTGAATAAAGAGATCGGCGTCATTAGAATGCCGAGGAATTTTTATAATCCACAGATGTGTTGTTGCAATTTTAACTTTTTTTCCAAAAATCAGTAAACCCCTTCAACCCCATCGATCAAAAGTGTCCCCAGAACACATTGTACGTCCCATAATTGGGTTAATGGGAGCGAAAAATCGGCAAAAACTCCTCGTATTGAAAGCGATCCCGTGCGGATTTTATCGAAATTGCGTTTTTGTCCAGAAAAAGTCAATAAGCGCAGTGGTCCGCAGATGGGTCCGGATTTGGGGCAGATGCGTCAGCGGATGCACCTGGCTCGCTTACCTAGCCGACCCTGTTTTTCCACACTTTCGCCCCAAAATGTGCAAGGGTTGCGTAAAGGGGTGCAGCCGCCGCCCGGCCCCTCGCGCCGCGGGCTGCCCCAAAATGCCATTTTGTTATTCAAATTTCGATTGTACTCGAAGAAAACAAGTGGTTTGAACAAAACAAACACCGCAACGGGTCTTATCTTATGCGGTCAGTCTTGCTCGTTGAACTGGTCAGCCGTGCGGAACTATCAGTGTTCATGCAGAACCGAAATATTGGTATTTTGTTGAAAATAATACTAAATGTACTTTATACTTTTAACTGAAATGGCGACCTACCCAGGTAGGTATTTTAAGCCAAGTATGAATGAGGAATGAATGTAGGATGATTGTGACGCGATCTTGTAGTCTTGTTACTGACTAAGGCTGACATGTTCCTTAGACAGGACTGTTAATTAATAGCCCAACAGCCGATGGCAACTAATGGACCTACAGTTTAAGGTGGAATCCGAACCATGGCCTCTGGTATAATTATGAGGATGGTCTTTGTGGATTAACGTAGTATTCAATAGTGCGGACGTTAATCCACACAAGAGAACACTACATCCACCGACCATCTCTCACAACTATCCACAATTCGTGACCTCCAAGTAGCTGGATTACAGGACGTCGCCACCGTCCCAGTCAATGTGTTTTCATTACGGACAAAATAAATTAAAGTATCAAAAACCCGTAAAGGGGCTAGTATGTCCACATCTCGCAAGCAAAAGGCTATGTTTCGAAGAATCTTTCTTAGAGCCCTTTAATTGCATAGGTAATGCTCAGTACATTTTATAGTTATCAAATTGAACTCATGCTGGTATGTTACGTTCTGACTTTATTTCAGAACCATTTTTAAAATACAGGGTTGTAATTGTAGCCCTGTTAAATTAATGTTTCGATAGTATTTTAATTTATATTTGTTTTTGTATGTTATTGAATATCGCCCACCAATCACGAGACGATGCGTCGCCGATGGTGTTGCCAGGTTTCGCGTGTCGCCGCGCCCCGCCGCCAGGGGCCGCGCGTGTTACACTCCACAGCTGTCCGCGGCAAGTGCAGCCCCTCCGTTGCGCAAACACCCAGCTGTTCGTGTTTTCCAAAAATACGTAAACCCTTTGCCATTGTGTCACCCTTCGTCATCCAACCCTTCCCTTTGTCCGGGCGCAGCTTTTCCTTCCAAACGTCCAATTTCGGATCGGTTTTATTTATGGGCCGCCCGGTGCGGGAAAGGGTGCGATTGCGTTTTTGGGGAAGCGTGCCTCCGCTGGGGCGTGCGGTCGGGTGTACGGCCTAGGTAATAAGACGACAAAGGCAGCTCCTACCCCTTCGCTGAGGATTGGACATTTTTTTCCTGCTTGTGTAATAGACTTCACAATAATATAAAGGGAATAAAGAAGCCATAAATACTTATAAATTAAAAAAAAATACTGAGTAATTTTTTAATTTTCTGGTAGGGAACGGTCCAAACTCTGATCGTATCAGTGTAAAACGTTTACTCTTGATTAGGTAAGCAATAATCACAGATATTTCCAATTTTGTCACGTTGACTTTATTAAAGTGTTGCCATTATTGTAGTACTTTATGAAGCCTATTTATTAAACAATTTTCCTAGCATCAGTGACTGAGATTAGTTGTCAGTTATAACAAATTTAGACATTTAACAAAATAAAGTAAAAGTGGTTATCTAGAGAAAGGCAAAATTACATTTGCTGATGTTTATTAAAAATATAATAAACGGTGTTACTACGTGGCAATTAACAATTTAATATCTTACTGTGGATAATTACAAGACTTTCTCTTAATAACTATTACTTTAAAAATTCAATTATTTTTTACTGCTATCAGATGATCAGTGTAAATTTGAAATTGTTTTTAGAGTGGAATTCAATATGATACGACTGATCAGAGTCAAATGTCAAAACGTTAAATGCACGTATTTAGCATATAATAATGAAAATTATATGATTTGGATTTTTAATGGAGAAGTCTTCATCAGTCCGGTCATATTGGATTTTAGGAACAATGGTTATTTCTTGACATAATCATTGCTGGCCACAAGGTAGACAGTAATAAAAAGATGGTTTAGTTGACAAATTAAAGATACTTACCAGATCCTTAATAACAAATTATATTTCTTATGGTAAAAATTTAAATAAAATTAACTAGACAACAGCGAGACCTTTAATGTGACACAACCACCATATTTTCTTACTATATCGTGGGAAGAATTCTAACCCAAAATCGACATTTTTCTTATGGGACTAAACGAAACAATTCGTCATGGCTTAAGATTCTTTTTCCAAACTAGACTTTTTAAATTGCCTTGACCACTTCCTCGACCCTAGTTCCCATCCGGGATACCCGGGCCAAAGTTGACCAACGGTCAGTGCAGGAACTGGTCAGTCATTAGACTAGACACCGGATAGATAATGGTTTAACGGAATTAGGAAATGAGGGCCGAAGGGGTAGCAGGGTCCCACGCTGGGGTAGGTCGTGGAGATGACCACTGGCTAGTGCTTTGTTTCGACCGGTCCTGCTAGAGCTAGAGCTAGGCTAGGCTAGAGGTGGCCAGTGGCCAGTGGCCAGTCCACCAAACCTGTGTCTCACCCTTCCGTAATGAGCTGGGGAGGGTCCACTGAGAAGCTTGATGCTTGACCACCCGGCGATGTTAGGACCTACAGTACAGTAGCGATATCCTTGTAATTAAATCACGTGTGAAGTTATACATGACACCAAGGTGAATGCAATGAAATTCATACTCTTTCCCAAAACAGTTAGAGTCTGCATCAGTGGTATCCATCCTGGATTAGTCCCGTAAGAGCAATGTTAAATTCTGGCGTCTATATCTCCTTGACCTATTGTCATAAATTAACGGAAGAGGTGTCAAATTAAAGGTATTACAGTCCTCCAGGGCACCACCTTACAGAACTTCTTATTTTCGCTTTCAATAAAAAAATAATAACAATTTATTTTGTAAAATATTTCTGGATTTTTGTTTTTATATCAAGTTAAATTTTTGAACATATTGAAATGGTCATGCCCTTGAGCCACATCTCATCAATGTACTTCCAAAGTTTTACATTGATACTTTGATAATTAACGCCACTACAGACGCCAAAGTGAAGGTATGTTCCGCCAGAATTTAACATTGCTCTTACAGGACTAAAATTCAAGATGCCTACCACTGATGCAGACTCTTAAAGATTTTTTGATAGAATTTGTCCTTCCCTGACTTTCCTTTAAAAAGTCGTGGTAAAAAATATATCCAATACTAAGCAGAAATAATAAAAGAAATAATAAGCAGTTGGTTGACATAGACGTTTGATGCCTGTTCCCATCACTTCTTCTACGCCATATTTTCTGCAATTTCCTCGTTATTTCTACTTCCCTGTGGTTTCTATCAAGGAAGGTTTGTGTTGAATTTAAATCATTTACATCAGTGACGCACGGTTCTGTAAGCGCTACAAGGGGTTTACCAAAACGCACTCGTTTGTGAATAAGTTTCTGTTGTGACTGGAAATCCCTCTGAGGCTGTACCATATCATCGAAAATTCACAATTAATTCTTTGTTCAGAGGAAGTTCCACAGTAAAAAATTGTAGAATATTATTTCTTCAATTTAAACCTCGGAGTGGAATAAACGCAGAACATTTGAAGAAGGGTTTAGATTATGCGGCCGTAAACATGATAACAATCCGTATTGCTTCTCAAGTTGTGATTATATTGGTTAAATATCGTTTAACATTACGTTTTCTGCGAAAAGGTGCAATAGTGCACAACAGCTGTTTAATCAAATCACATGTTGAACCAATACAAGTACTAGTTAATGTAAGAATTACAGAATATGGAAGTCCTAGGATAAATAATGCTCATCCATGTCCAATAAAATAAATCCGATCGCTAGGTCTTTAGTTTTTTCTTCACACAAGTTGCATGACCCCTACTATTTAATTCCAAGTTACAATTTCACATTTTCTATCTTCAGATCACTTTTCGATCCATGAAACCTTTTTGATTTTACTGCACTTTATAATACAGTGAGCAAAATCGGGGTTGTTCGTGGCTATTACTAACGTTTTCAATTTTCATCTCTCTCAAGCCGAATTTTTTTTCAAGTTTCCGCGCGATTTCACCTTCCCAACCCCCGGGTCTTCCTGGTTCCCGGACACGTGGCCGGAGAGGAAGTAAGGGATGAAGGGATGCTGGCGATCCTGTCGGACCTGTTCCAACGGCCCCTGGACGAGGGGGAGGGGCTCATCTCCACCGCGCTGTCTAACGGCCGCATCCGTTACCGGAACGGGAAATGGATGCGGGAAACCTTTGTTCCGGCAGATAGGGATTTTGGCGGGAACAGTAACGGGTTGGACAATTGACAGCCGGGGATAATCGAAGAAAACGCAAAATCGCTGTCAGTTGAGGAATAAAACACCTCAAGGGAATCACCCTTAATCGCGTATAACGACGTGATGATATTGAGTCTCGTTATTTCTTATCAACATTGAGTGTAAACGTGTCTGCCTGAACTGAGAGTAAATCAATTGGAACATCTAAGATTACAATCGGAGATTCCTACTCGCTGCGAAAAACATTGACAGAAATTTCGCTCAGTATAATTTCATATTGCTCTTCGACTTTCATAGATTACAATCATAGTGAAACCTCAAAAACCTAAAGTTTATCAACTTTCCGTGATTGTAAAGGTTTCTATAATTGTGATATAAGTGATTTTTGTTAGAAACGTGTTTAATGTTATGTCGTATCATAATCCTTTGGTTGGATTTTAACCTTAAATCGATAAAATATGAACAAAAGGTTCTCAATTTACTAATATTTTAATCTTTTAAAACTTTTTACTACTATTACAACACATTTTACTTTTTAAAATTTGAATTTACTTTATAGGCCTATCTCGAAAGGTTAATAGTGTAATACCTCCCAGAGCTGTAAATCTTTAACTATTCTCCCCCTACATTCTCACACCATACCATTCTATATTGTAGACTAATATCGATAGATCTCCTGGAAATTTATTGTTAGAACTGTGAAATAAAAACTATTTTAGTCTTAAATTTGGTAAAATATTAGGATTGTTGTAGTCTATGAATGTTCTATCTCGTACATTATGTTTTCCCAATCTCAATCGCCCCAGCGAGACCGTTACTACGGCCAGTTTCGGGTGATAAAGCTGTCGAAGCGTCTTGCCCTCGGTAAATACGTGACTGGTGAAATATGCCTAGTCCCTAGGTGTTGAAAAATTTCCCAAAGGGTTGTTTTGGTCATTAGAGGGTCGGAGTAGCCGCTGGTCAGCTCGTAACTGACGAGTCCGTCACTCACCGTCCAAACCTGTTGGCTAGGCTCATTACCGAAGGGGCGGCCATTGTCCGCGGGAACATCATCGGTCCTAGCGCGCTACCTTGGGGGACGCCGGACGAAAAATTGGTTTCGCTTTTTAAAGGTGTTTAGTTTATGTGGGAATAGGGGATAGGACGGTGTTTGTGCAGGGTGAAGGAATTCAACCCTATGACGGATAAGTTATTTGAGGCCGTTTGTGATTGTAAAATATTCGGACTCCTTTTATAACCTTTGGAGTACAGTATTGTAATCTTTATTATGCAAGTTACATTCTAAATATTTTTTTTAAATCGTTCACCCAGAATTATTTCCTTGTCAATTAATTCATAACTCTTCGTTAAACTGTAGGTCCCTTAGTTGCCATCGGCTGTTGGGCTATTAATTAACAGTCCTGTCTAAGGAACATGTCAGCCTTAGTCAGTAACAAGACTGCAAGATCACGCCACAATCATCTTACAATCAACTCTCATTCATACTTGGCTTAAAATACCTACCTTGTGGTATGGTCGCCATTTCAATAATCTAATCTAATCTGATTAGATTATTTTCAGAAGATTAGTTGCAGAAGATTTTCTGATGGATATTGTTAATGATATCTGAAATTAAATATCTTCCATTTTTGCGATTTACAAAAAAATTCAAATAACAGTGTGGTATTTTGTACTTGTATAGTTGGTTTTGTCTCTAACGTATTTAACAAAATTAAGAAATTATTCTGATGTTAAATTATGAGATTTTCGTAAATAATTAACCTGATGACTCAAATGATATATCATGTTATTTTACGTCTTCCAGCGTAGGATGCCATAATGCCAGTGGCCGGCCGGCACCGTGAGACTCAGACCCATTAGCCGGTAGCCGGTGGACAACGGTCAGTCAAGCCCTTCGGCGGCCTGTTTACTTCCGCCGCCTAATCCGCTTATATCCGTCTTTCATCCCTTTAAATAATTTCAAGGACGATAATAAATCCTCGCCGACAAAGACGTTCGGGGTTTACGGTTGGCCAAGTGTGAGAACGGCGTGTGAGTTTCGACAAATTTAAATATATGAGCAGATTATATAGTGACAATTTAAATCAAATCTATAATAATAATATTTTTTTCTTATCAATTCAATAAAATAGAGAATTTTTCCTCTCGTAAATTAACAAAAATAATTTGCTGCTTTAAAAAAATATTTTTCTATTTTATAAATTCTCAACATCGTGTTAAATAGGATTTCCTATTCTAAATTTTAAATGTTAAAAGATTATGCATTCGCCAAAAAATAAAAATTTTTTAGATATGTTATCAAACCACATGAGCTAAAAAATTTTTCTAAAAATATTGAATATGAAAATTATTTTTCTTTTTTTTTATTTAATGTTCATTCAAAAACAATATGTTTTAGATTTTTTAATATTAAGGTGTAGATAAAAAATTTAAGAACTACTGTAATTTATTTTTAAGATTCCATGTTGAAATATAAAATTTGAATTTTTTAAAATTCTTTACGATCTGGGTACAAAAACAAATGCCATAACCAGGTCGGACGACTCTCCGAGCAAGTAGGTAACCGGTCTCTACCAAAATTTCTCGATGACCTTTTTACGGAGTTTACTTCCGCCGCCAACTATTATTATATTTTATTTTTAATATAACGACTACTCGCCGACAAAGACGTTCGGGTTTACATGGCCAGCGGTGGATCGGTGGTAATAGTTTATAAATTTAAAAATACATTTATGTGAGCATTTTGTAGACAATGAAATACAGTAGGCCCTAGTAATTAATTATTATTTTATATTCGAGTGGGCCTTTTTAAAGACTCGTCATATATGAAACGTGCGTAGCAAGTGCTCAAAGCTCCTATAAAACGTTGGCTCCTTATAGGTCACTTCCTTAGATAACTATAATTCAATTTTAAAGACTTAGACAGGCTTTGACATCTTTGAGAATATGATTCCAACACACACTGTGCGATACCCGGACGCCATTTTCCCACAATTTCCAAAACTGCTTCATCCCTAAGACAGATGACCGCCTCCTCCATAGATTTTTTAGATTTAGATTATTGAAATGGCAACCTACCCAGGTAGATATTTTAAGCCAAGTATGAATGAGAAATGAGTGTAGGATGATTGTGGCGCGATCTTGTAGTCTTGTTACTAAGGCTGACATGTTCCTTAGATATGACTGTTAATTAATAGTCCAACAGCTGATGGCAACTGAATTACGAACTGGTCTAATTATGAGGATGACCTTTTGCGGATTAACGTAGTATTCAATAGTGCGGACGTTAATCCACACAAGAGAACACTACACCCACCGACCATCGCTCACAACTATCCACAATTCGTGACCTCCAAGTACCTGGATTACAGGATGACGCCACCATCCCAGTCATAGGTCCTCAGGTCTTTATGCTATTCTAATCGTCAGTAGTAAGTCACAAGATTCTTTTTATAGACGATACCTCCTTCTCTCATTTTCCTTGTACACATTCCTCTCTTCACCCATTTCCAGAACACCCGCCACGTCTCGCCTCTTGCCTCCGCTAACCTCTCTCTTCTTCTCCAGGTTCGCTACCCCCAAGCCCCGCCGATTCCGGAGTGTCAGACGTGGACAGCAGCAGCTCCGGTCACACCTCCAACGACGAGCTTCGCGCCCGCCTGCAGCCGCCCCAGGCTGCGCCCTGCTGGAGAGGGGCGGAGTCCCCGTCCTCACTATACTCGCAGCACTTCCTCGCCCCCTACTACCACCACAACCACAACATCATCAGGCAGAACAACCAACCGAGACCGCCTTGTGAGTATTGTACTGAGTAGCTTAACATCAACTCACATAATGGACAAGTATTGGGATATATGAGGGAAATGCTGATTAAAGAGTGTGAAAAACGTTTCATAATTTTACATTTACGTTCAAACAATTCTTTCGACTACTTACTCAGATATCGTAGCCGTAATACTGAAATGAAGTAAACAATTTTTACCAGTGCTTTATCTGCACTATTGCCAAAGAGGTATTTAAATTTAAGTTGAGACAAGTTAATTTCAGCGCCAGTTTCTCGTCTAGACGTTATCGCAAACAAGCTTTATCTACGTCTTTGTTATCGTTGTACAAGTCGTCTCTTTGATAACTCGAGTTAATTCATAACGGGATCTACAACCTGGCAAATTCACAATTAATTATTCACAGAACGCGCAGAATCTCTTTAACGTTTCTTCCAATAATGTTTTATAAAATAGATTTTAGTTCGGCGTAAACACTATTTTGTCCTGATTCGTGGTCTAAAATTTGTTTTAATTATCTACAGTTTCGTACGTAAAAACCCAAGTTTGATATCCATTGACGGATTGTTTGTTTAACCTCGACCGCGACTCGGTGCTGCAAGTTTTGTTTTCAACCTTGAAATGTTTGTTGTTAAAATAACTCATTATAGCGTGGCCGTAGCGGTTGGAACAAACAAGATAGCTTGTAGACGAGTCATTCACCTGGTTTAATTCACTCCTACTCTGTGACTCTAGCAAGTTCTGGTACAGGAAAATATTTACGTGTACTGTAGTCGTGTTTGTCAATTTATAAAATAGGATAATTATAATAACGCGATGAGGAAATCTGACACGTTTTCCTTTTTGGGCGTTACCATTTACTGTGTCCTTGTGCTCTATAAATGATTTCGATTATATCAATTTGTTTTTCAGGAAACCTTATAGTTTTAATGGATGTATCATTTTTAATGTATCACAGTTCTATTGACGTCTCAAAATATGTAATGCGAAAAAATGTAGTCAAATAGAAACGATTAAAAATTTATTTTTGCAACACCAGGTTTTACGTAGATCGTCCGACGTCTGCCTCCTCTGAGCGTCGGGCAAAGACTGGCGGCGTCGCGGGGAGTATGTCCGCTAGGGGGAACGGCAGCGAGAGTGAGGGGGGCAGTCGCTAAGGCGAACAGCCGGGTTGAGGCCCGAACCAAGGTCGCGCTGCAGTGCTCAACCTATTTTTAACCCGCACTCGCACTTTTATGCTGGCAAAGCGAAAGCGAATTTTATTGCGGAGCTTTGGTTTACAGTTTATACGACCAACACGATTCGGATTGGACCTTCGTTTACAGCTTTTTCATTTTTATGGATCACCGTCTTCTATAAACATGAGAAATTTATGCATAATCTACTTTTTTACGTATACTTACGAATTGTTTCAGTGTGTTGATTGTATGGCTTTTTATTTAATTATTACCGTCGGAATTTTTTTTATCAATTCTGTCATTTTAATTTAGTTACGTGATTTGGAAGGACTATGGTTTTCGCAATAATTCAATTAGTATTCAGTCACAATTTAAAGTTTTATACTGTCTTGTTTCGTTAAAACAAATTATTCAAAGTGGTCTGGATTTTATCGGCTCGGACGGAGATAAGCGGACAGCCAGACGGATGTGCGCATATTAAATGGCGTTTGGCGAACGATTTGTGCAAAATGGCGTCTCCTCGGCGTGAGGTGCGACGGCACAGTGACTGTCCCAAGGTCGTGGATGCCCTCCAACACCGACCGACTCTTTGTATTCTGTCGGTATTGAAGAATAAGTTACCGACATTGTCATTGCTGATAATGCAGTTTGTAGTCGTCAAAGTTACCGTCAGTAATCTCAGCTGTTTTGTGGATTTTGGCAATATTTATGAATCATGGAAAATATTTGGAACATATTTTTAGTGCATGATTTTTTATCCATTCTTAACATTATTAGCTGCATTTTATGCTAAAATTTATTCTTCTCGTAATCTGCTAGGCCTATTTGAAATTGAAATTTTGAAAATTAACTACTTTGTTTCATAATAACTGTCTAATAAATATCAAAATAAAATAGTACATAAATATTTTTCTTGGAAATTTGTTAATCAATTTTCTTCAAGTTACCGTGGTTTAATGTAGAAAACATATTTTCTGAAAAAGAAATTCGTAAATATCCAAAACATTTCCTTGGCTAAAAGATTGTTCACATTTTATTCTTATTATTGTGTATATTTGCAAAAAATTATTATGGAAATCAAACACCGACTTACTGCGATATGTATACATCTACATTTTTTCTTTCTGAAATGACCTATTAAATCTCACTTCTGTAAAAGAAGATCTGTCAGTATGAACCCATAACACTTCTTGTAGTACTGTACTTAAATTTTGTTTGCTTAACTTTTTTCATTATTATTTTAAATTTCACCTTCCCCGCGTCACCTAACAATGACAACCTGTCAGTACACTTACCTATCTCAAGGCGGCCGATGAAGCGGCACGGCGCGATGTTGCGTAACAGCGCCTGCAGTGCGGCCGTAGGCAACCCGCCACTGATAGCAAGTTCAAGATCACAGTGTCAACGTTCTGTCGTCCTTGTGGGACTACGTCGCGGCCTTTGGCTATCAGCGGACTTGGCGTCAGCACATCGGTGCTGATGATATTGAATATGTTGGTGTTGGGATCGAAAAACGTAAGAAAGTATTTTGTTTCAAATCGCATGAAATTTATTAATTTTATAAAAATCACAATAGAGATTATTTTGTTTCAAAATTTTTTTTCCAAAGAGCCGCAGACATATCCGGGGAAATGCGATTTGTCACAAAAAAATAATAAATGTTTCGCAATAGTAATTTCCCGCAGACGCAGAGGGAAAACACATTGCAAATTTTTTTGTTAGATGTTGCGAATTGGGGTATTTTGTTCGCGAACCAAACTTCTAATTAATTAAGGTACATTTGAAAATTTTTTCATTTAGATTTTATTTTGAATTGGGCTTGTGTCTTTGTGTTGAACTCAAAAAAAAAAATTTACATTTGAATATTTACAAAATATTATTATTATATGTTTTTTTGAGGAGTTGGTTTTTTTTGTGTTTGTGTGTTAATATCAATTTTTTGTAAGTTGATTAATAATTTTTGTGTTTTTTCTAAATGTCTACTTTTCCGGCGCGTTCATGCGGAAATGTTGTGTCATCGACGAAAATAGTAATTTTTCTGCAACGACTCCCGCAGACGCTGGCACCAGGAAGTAAACAGTTTCGGGTTTGGCACGCCTCCCGGACTTGCTATTCCCGGATTCGCGTGGCCCATTTACCGCCAAAGCTCGTCCCACCGCTGGGAGAATGTCCGCGTATTGGAGAATGTTCGCGAACTCAAACTGTTGCTGCACAGTTACAGTTAAAAGGTACATTTGAATATTTTTCATTTTAGATATTCATATGCGTTCGCCTGCAGAATTGGGCATATTTGTGTGTCTTTGTGTGTTAACGAACTCAAAAAAATTAATGTCAAGTGAGCCAACAAAGTTGACATTACAATCTTACAAAATAATCTTAGTTCCAAAATATCACTTCCTAAATGTACCTCATTTTCGAGTCATCTACGAAAATGTTCTTTACTGCAGGTCCCTCCAGTTAAATGTACAAGTTTATTTCTGTATACTTCAACTTTCTTGTGACTGCTGTAATTCTATGGTGTTCGACCCTTTGTCGCTCCTTACTCCATGCGCGGTTCGCGCGGCGGCGCGTCTCGGCCGGAAACTGTCCGCGTTACCTTGAGAAACCAAGATGGCGGCTGTGCCAGACGGAAGAGCCAATGACCAGGAAATAAGCCGAGCTTGTGACCTTCGCTCCACCAATCCGCGCCTTCGTCCGTCCTACAGTGCGGGGGAATTCATTTGGCGGGGAATTAAAAAATGTAATTCTACCGGTTACAATTTACCAATCAAATAAAAAATGAATGGCCTTATCAATAAAAATCAGAACGCGTATAGGGTCGTCAATTTTAATTATTGTGTGGATGAAATTCCTAAGCTCCGGCAGTCAATCTCGGTTAGCCCCCTCGCTCCTCAACTGTTCATTTTTATTTGTGGTACATTCCAATTGGACTTGGTCAGGATTTCATCGGGTTTACTGTTTCACTACTGTTTCCTCCAAATTTATATTTTACGTCCTAATTTAAACTTCCTGGTTTTATTAACTAAACGTCGTTCACATTTTGTAATTTCAGAAGTGGCGCGACAGTGGCGCGCTCTCGCGGCAAAACAGGAAGCCATCGCGATATCAGCTGTTATTTAAAATCGAGGGAGTCAAGGTCTGATAAGGGGTCGCCCTGTCCGTTCGCGTATTGATAAGCTTTTCCTTCGTTATCTGACGCTCTTTCAAATCCATTAACTTTCGTTTTTATAGGGTTATCACATTATTATTGGGGCAAAACGGGGTGGGTATGAGATTTCATAATACAGTGTTCGATACTGAATTATTATCGAAGTAAATATTTTAAACTTATAAAATCGTAGACGCAATTTTTATACTGAACGTTATTTGTAAATATTATATTTTGCCATCGATTGTAAAACTAATAGAATTTCCTTAATAAGGAAAATTTCCTGAGTATTAAAAGTTACTTCAAGTCTAAATTACTACGCAACTCCTTTCTGCGATATAGTTAAGTTTATCAATGCACGTATTTTTCTTGGTAATGGTGCGAAATGACGCGGGATTGGTTGGGACAGTTCCCAGGTGAACGGTTGTTTACCGCGCGCGTAGGTCGGTGGGGTAGGACGATATTTCAGGCGCTGCGCGATCTCGACGCGGCGCGGCGCTGGCAGCGAAAGTGTTGGCGGGGAGGGCGGGAGAGGGAACGACCGAGCCCAAGGTTGCGTTGGTCAGTGATGCTGGCTGGCAGCGCTCCCGTGGCGACGTATGCAACTAACTACAGAAATACCGTCGCTGGCACCACTGCTTCCGCCACCGACACCAGTATTGCCAATATTGCAAATTATTAATTGCATCTAGCTTGGCTAATGTGTAGAACTCAGTTGCGGTTACATTGCCGTAAATACTGGTTCCCTATAAAAAAATGCATTGTATTTTTAACTGTTTCCCGTAACGTTCAAACTTAGTTTTGAATTGTAAACTATAGGCTATTATAATTTTTAATGTTCTTTTAAACTAAGTATTCCTTTTTTAGATTTAAATAATTTATTTAGACTCAAGTTTCGGAATAAAATATGCTTGTGAATAATTTTTTAGATTAAATTGATCTTTCAGTTAGTTCAGAATATTATAACTGAATCCTCGAAGACCCTGCAATGAAATGCGTTACCCTGAAATATAAATTATTTAAGATCTACAAGCAGTATTCAATCGGTAAACAAATGTTATTCGCCATTGTTCGTAAGTCGTTAGTGGCATGCGTTCGACGAAAGCGAATTTCAAGTTTAGTGCTTATTTATAACCGCGCCTTAGACATTGTCCTAGGTCAGAATGTTGGCCGCGCGTCGGAACGCGTCTTGCACCGCAGAAATAGCGCGCGCTAATGTCAAGTGCAGAGTGCAGACGCGGCATCCGGCGGATATTTACGGAGATTGATCACTTTGGCGAAACAATGAGAAGGCGATGAACTATTAACAACTGAAATAAAACAAAATCAACCGTACGAGATTCGAACGTTTCTTCAATACTGTATATAGGAACCCACCTGCATTGCGGAGGTATTTTATTTCAATTTTATATATTTAGAATTAAGTATAACGTTTATATAGACACTACGAAAGTTTAAAATAGATTTGGCAAGAAATTTCACTTAAGTTGTAATTTAGGAGCGCCTTCAATTGTCTAAACGCCACTCACATTCCGAAGTGTATTAAATTTTGCGTAAACCAATTGCAGGCGCCAATGAAAATGTTTCATGAAAAATCCTTCAGGAATATTTTTCTTTGTTAGAGGAATTAATATTTCAATGTACATACCACCCACAGAAATACCGTTCACGTTTGTGTTTAAACGTGACTATGTTTGAATTAAAAACACTGGGCAGTAATTTATGGTATTATGGGTACGCTATTTTTATTCAAGATATTTTTGATTTTATTTCATTATCATATAATACATCTTATTGAATTACTTTACAATTAATTATTTTTATACTATCAAAGAAGGTGGTTTTTAGAATAATCAAATCATTTCTTAAAGAAGCCTCACATTAATTGTCCCAACATTGTGTAATTTCCAATTTATTTAGTGGATTTTCAATAAGATAGGCAGCTAATATTTTAAAAACAATTTATTTGATTTTTTTATTATATGAAATATCTCGATAGCTCTTGTAATAATAGTCCGATCAAAATTAAATTTGTTACATTCTTAAGAATAAATTTTGTTAGTTTAATTTGAAAATTAGGCACATCGGTCTATCCAAAAGGGGTTTTAGGGGAGGGAGGTCAATATGCTGTAAACACCTACTGTATATTTGTTCCGAAGTGCTATATACTGGTTGTATATTTCGTAACAAGTTGGCATGTTATTGTTACAGTAACAGACGGCTACGGTTACATGCCCCCGCCCAGTAGTCATCACTACTTCGCAACGCCCCCAGCTCCGTCCCCACCTCGTGCCGCCCCCACCTCAGTAATCCAGGCGGCCGCCTCCTCCAGCCATGATGACCTCTACTTCCTGGAGCTCGGCTTCCAACAGCGCGCCAAGAAGAAGATAAAAAGGATCAAGAGCGGAGAAGCATTACCTCCTGGTGCGAAGAGGAAAAGCCGGGAAGGTTAGTTGTGGTTGCTCTTTAAACAATAGTTCATTCAGTGAATTACTAAGCTCTGAGTCTGTCTATTTGGACAGTTGTTTGGCAACCTACCGAGTAGGTATTTTAAGCCAAGTATGAATGAGAAATGAGTGTAGGATGATTGTGGCGCGATCTTGTAGTCTTGTTACTGACTAAGGCTGACATGTTCCTTAGACAGGACTGTTAATTAATAGCCCAACAGCCGATGACACCTAAGGGACCTACAGTTTAACGTGGAATCCGAACCACGGATTTGTTTAATTATGAGGATGGTCTTTACGGATTAACGTAGTACTTAATAGTGCGGACGTTAATCCACACAAGAGAACACTACATCCACCGACCATCTCTCACAACTATCCACATTTGATCAAGTAGCTAATTACAGTCCATGTAGTTGTTTAGTTTTGTTCAAATGGAATCGTGTTTTTTATTTTAACTTAATAAAAACCAAGAGGTATTTTTAAGTTATATCTTGTATTTTTATCGTAAAATAAAACTAGTATTATTAACAGTGTTAAATGTTCTGCAGGGTCGACGACCTACCTGTGGGAGTTCCTACTGAAGCTGTTGCAAGACAGGGACTACTGCCCGAGGTATATCAAGTGGACGAACCGAGAGAAGGGAGTGTTCAAGCTTGTTGACTCCAAGGCGGTCAGCAGGTTATGGGGACTGCACAAGAACAAACCTGACATGAACTACGAGACCATGGGCCGCGCTCTCAGGTATGTGGACCTTCCCAGCTAGTAATAACTGATTAGAAGTAATATAAGCTAACCTTACAAACTTACAGTTTCTTTGAACCAAAATATATTATGACAGTGGCACAAGCCCAAAACACTTTACACAATTTCCATCTACAGGAATAATATGTAGTCAACCAATACAAATCTAGATATTAAAATACACCCGTCGCAGCAGACCTGCGTACTCAGCGAATTTCCAAATTAATAACATAATAATAATAATATATGAAAAGTTTTATCATTATCTGTCGATAAATATGAGTTATCTGCCCATTCTCCATAAGATTAACATGGGAAAGAGTATGCAGGTTTGCTACTGTGAGGAACGCTGAAAATATGTGTTTATAGCGTAAAAATTTATATTTTGATCATTTATATCAAGTTTCATCAACATCTGTCCAAAAAATAAAGGAGTTTATCTAATCTCAATATGATTAACATGGGAAAAGATATATAAGCTGGTATAAAAACACAAAACTATGATTTTAAGCATAAAGTGTCTAAAATGAAGCTAAATATCAAGTTTCACCCAAAAATATTGGATAATAAGTTAAACATTAATTCTTCCTTCTCCTCCATAAGCTTAACATTGAAGCCCCAAAATACAACGTACGGTGTTTAGATAGAGAAAAACTTTAAGGAACTAAATTGTGTAGTTTTTTTAAGCTAATTCTAATGGTGAAGGATAAAATCTAAAAATTTCTTAAATTACACATGAAAAACGTAAAAATCCCAATTTTTGAGTACAAAACCCACGCAAACTACCCGTTCCCATCGACCAATATATCTGGATTACAAACTTGTCCGAGCAATTGAAGGAATATCAAATCACCAAATTTGGTCTCTACCAAATTTGGTTGTGGAAAATTTTCCCTCATCAGTAATCATATTTCTCAACAAGTCTTATTGTTTCTGCTATAACCTCTATAATGACAAATGTTCTTTTACAGGTATTACTACCAGCGTGGCATCTTGGCGAAGGTAGACGGTCAACGGTTGGTGTACCAGTTTGTCGACGTGCCTAAAGACATCGTAGAGATCGACTGCACGGGCGCGTGACCCGTACGTTCCCCATAGAATGTGCACGTGCGACGTCCAACGTCAATGTGATGCAGCCCAGGGAAGTCTCAAGAATGTCTCGGATCAACGAACGTCCGCCTCAGCACCGACTACTTATATTTAAACATTA
The DNA here is from genome assembly GCA_023375725.1 of Nephotettix cincticeps. Taxonomy (NCBI): domain Eukaryota; kingdom Metazoa; phylum Arthropoda; class Insecta; order Hemiptera; family Cicadellidae; genus Nephotettix; species Nephotettix cincticeps. The sequence goes on from CM041788.1 coordinate 63,686,883, forward strand.
TTTTTATATTCGATTGTTTGTAAACGGTAAAGAAGGCTGTTGTAGTTAGGTAGTTCGGTGACAAGCCACCGGAATTCCTTAGACTGTGAAACATCTTTTGTACGTTCGATCCGAGCCGGTCTTCCCGTTTTGATCGATTACCAGTTTTAAAAGATTTTATTATTTTGTACATTTTTACTATCGAAAGACAGCTTTAACTCGATTAGGTAGGAAAGTTGTCCTGTCGAAGGTTGTGTGACGCCGATGCTCAAAGCTGTTCCCAGTCTGTCTCCATGTGTATATTTTGTAAGATTGTTTATATTGTGTATACTGTAACGGAATGATCTCAGGAACGGCGGGGCAAGATCGCACCGGCTCCTACTGCCACCTCCTCTTGCGTTGCTCCTCTTGTACATAGTGCAGCCTCATGACTTACTTGTACATACAGACTATATATTGTCTATAATTTATTTATTTCTTTGTGTTTATAGTTTCGGTTCTTCGGATTTCTCTTTACGAACGGTGCGCACAGCACTGTTCCCTCTTTACGGTTAAAGCTTATTTATTGTCCTGTCAAGAAACATCACACTTTTTTAAAATTTTACCAATTAGACGTTTTTACCGTTTTTAAGCTCTGTGTCGATAGTGTTAAGCGTCCGGACGTCCGATGGCGTCTCAGTGTTATTGATTGTGATGTCGGGTCGGTTGTAGAGTGATCCGCAAACCGTTGCTGTGAAAGGCCTTTCCAAGCAATTAGAAGTGAGAATATTCTAGAGACTGATTACGGCGTGAGCGACAGTTTTATACCGTCTATTTAATAGTTTGTTAAACTTTTGCTAAGATTTCTATCTGTAATGTTAGGTGTGTTGGATGCAGCTGTTCGCTATTGGTGTAGTGTTCTCTTCTGTTATCATTCCTACTCTATCTCTACTGCCCCTGATCATCACTGCCATTTATCGTGGGCAAAACCGCTCTAACACTACTTACGTTTCTTTATTTACCGGACCAAAAATTTGTGATAAAAGCTAATTAGATTCCTTATAAAATTAAAAAACGAAGGTATCTCCTCGTAGAAGAGAGTGCTGGAACCGTGCGTTTTGGTTAGTACTTATTAGTCGTTTAGTCTAGTTGTACCTAATCGCTGCTCAGAAACCACATTGTGAATTGTACAGTGCCTCATGAGTTTTGTGACGGGTTTAACGCAATTAATTCTATCGGAGCTAGATTGCCGTTGAAACTTTTTGAAAGGTTCGACGCCAGTGGCTACACGAACCAAATAATGTTCTCTTATTGCAGATTTTATTGTTGTTGTTCAAACAAAGGTGTACCTTAGTAGAGATGGAAGATAGAGTTTATTAAAAGTTGACCATATTTTTACATAAGATGTCGAGGGATGTATATAGTATTTTTATGTATGTAGGGTTTGCATTTTCCGACCAGATGGATGTGACCCGTTTCTCTCAGATTTAGATTGTAGTATTCTATAAATGCTATTTTAAATGTTATTATTAAAAGATATGGAGCTATTTCACTGGATACTTTTGCATATGTAAATTGAATAAAAAGCCGTCTTAAATAAATATTTTGATGTTTTCTACACATGTTTTGTTTAATCATCCTTTAACTCTTTATAATCTTATACTTTTTCTTGTAATCTTTTTTAGTTGTAACAAAACAAACAAGATCAGAAAAAAAGGACCAGAAAAATTGTCCAGCTCAGGAAATAAATCGTAACATAAATTAATATTTAAATAAACCACAAACCATTTAGGTTGTCTGACTCTGAATAAATTACAAAGACCTTATTCTGGTTAGGAAAGTTACCTGATGATGAAACTTAATAATTAAAATACCCCCGTCGCAGCAGACCTGCGTACTCAGCGAATTTCCAAATCAATAATATAATAATAATAATATATAAGTTTTATTAAAATCTGTCCATAAACATTAGAATTGTTTGCCTATTCTCCATAAGATTAACATGGGAAAGAGTGTGCAGGTTTGCTGCTGTAAGGAACACTGAAAGTAGGCATTTATACCATAAACAATTTTTATTTTGACCATTTATACCAACTTTCATCAACATCTGTCCATAAATAAAGGAGTTTGCTTATTCCCTATATGATTAACATGGGAAAAGAGTATGCAGGTTTGCTGCCATGATAAACACATCAACTATGATTTTTAAGCATACATGTATAAATCTCAACCACATGAAGGTAAATACCAATGAAGGTAAAGTCGTAATTCACGACTCATTTACAAATTCAAATACGAAGTGGCAGGTGGAGGCATCTGTCGTCAATTTTAGTGAACTTATCACCTTTGTAACCGGTGTTGCCCTCTGGGGGCAAGCAACTGAACCTGCTCACAAAGTGCACTAGACTGCCACTGGGCATGTCTTATAACCAAGTAAGCGCTTTCTACTCCTATGCATTGGTGGCTGAACCGGCTAGAGCACTGTGCTGACGAGTGTAACGTTCTAGCCATTCGGAAGTGCTAGGGTTCGAATCCCGACCATGAGCAATCCCAATTTGGCTTGCAAATGTGTGGTATAGTGGAGTGGGGGGCCCACCTTAAATAAACTGTGGCCGGGTTGGGTGGAAGTTGACACATTTGTCAATTTATTTTTAATTGGTATTGCAGTGGACACCTGTTTTGCTTTTGTGGTTAGTGGTTATGAGGGGGGGGGCAGGTTTTATACTTTTTTTGTTTATACTTAATGTTTCAAGAAGATATTAGTAATTATTTTTTTGTTACAGTTAAAAGTAAAAAGCTTGCCACTTAAAGGGTTAAAGGGTCATCCACATACATCAGCACATTTACCCCATATCCACTAAAATTACACCACCTCCTATGAGGTCTGGAAGGGTGTTAACGAGTAATGAACACGGTAAGAAGGAGGATAATAGACTATGATGTCAACCCTGTGGATACATTACACAAGTTAAGTTTATCCAAGCTTGGGATGACATAAAAGTATAGAGATGGTATATTTTTCCTGATAATAAGTCCATACTTTACCTCTTAAGTAAATCTGTATACAATTAATTTATCACATGAGGAATCAACTCGTTGCTGGGACCCACGATTCTTTCAGTCTGACATCTGACATGAGCCCACCACTTCTGGTCACCATGTTGAAGACCTTTATCTTTATTCTCAAGTTAAATGTGGATCAGACAAGTGTATTTTACGCTATAACAGGTATTTGTTCAAACAGGAATTTGATAACCTGAACCACAGTAGTTTAGGGAAACTGAAAAACAAAGTGCACTAGATCATCATGTCTTATAACCAAGTAATTTTTATTATGCATTTCGAACCGGCTAATGTGCTGCCTACGAGTGTAACGTTTAGCCATTCGGAAGTGCCAGGGTTCAATCCGACCATGACAATCCCAATTTGGCTGCAAATTTTAAAACATGTCTCACCTTAAATAACTGTGGCCTTGGGTGGAAATTGACACATTTGTCAATTACTTTAATTGGTATTGCAGTGGACACCTGTTTTTTTTTTGTGGAGTGGTTATGAGGGAGGGTTTTTATGTTTTTTTAACTTAATGTTTTCAAGAAATATTAGTAATTAATTTTTTGTTACAGTTAATGTAAATCGCAGCAAACAGCGTACTCAGTGAACAAAATCAATAACATAATAATAATAAATATGACTAGTTTAATATCTGTCAATAAAATTAGTATTAGCCTACTCTCTGTTGATTAACAGAAAGTTATACAGGTAATGCTGCTGTAGGAATAAAGTATAATTCTAAAACATTATTTTTTAGCTTTATATCAACTTTACAACATGTATAATAAAGAGTTTGCCTAATTCCTATATGATTAATGAAAAGAGTATGCAGGTTTTGCATGATAAACACATAAACTTGATTTAGCAAAAGGTAAATCAATCACATGAAGCTAAATATCAAGTTTCATAAAAAAATATTTTAATGGAAAATATTTTTTTCTATCATAAGATTAACATTGGAGATACAACGTATTTTAGATTTTTTAATATCTCAATAACCTAATAGAAATAAACTTTAAGGAGCTTAATGTGTATTTTTTTAACTATTAATGAAAATATAAATTAGAAATATTTTAAATTTACGTGAAAAAAAAAAATTTTACAAAAAATTTATTATATTTGTTTTACGAATTAGCATTTTGTAGGAATTCTTAAAATTTGGTCTTGATTACAATTTTACGAGAGTTATCGTTAACAGACACATATATATAACATGCATATCATATATACTTATATATTTTAAATAAAAATTTTAATGAACATTGTTTTTTGAATCTGGCACCTAAAGACAAAAAATAATGGTGGGCTTAATTACCATGAGACCTACAATACTTCTTTTGGAAATTCGTAAAAAGCTACTTATAGGGATAAGTGGCAGGTTTTTTATCTAAAACTGTTCCCTACCCTTGAACCCTTTAAAGTCATACATACATGCACATTTAATATCTACTAAAATTACACATCTTATGAGGTCTGGAAGGGTGTTAACGATGTATGAACAGTAAAGAAGGAGGATAATAGACTATGATGTCAAACTGTGGAGACATTACACACAGGTGAGGTTAAAATTGAGAAACATAAAGTATAGAGATGTATTTTTTTCCTGATAAATGTCCATACTTTACCTTAGTAAGAATTGTATACAATTAATTTATCACATGAGGAATCAACTCGTTGCTGGGACCCACGATTCTTTCAGTCTGACATCTGACATGAGCCCACCACTTCTGGTCACCATGTTGAAGACCTTTATCTTTATTCTCAAGTTAAATGTGGATCAGACAAGTGTATTTTACGCTATAACAGGTATTTGTTCAAACAGGAATTTGATAACCTGAACCACAGTAGTTTAGACTTAGATGATATTTTTACTAATTATTGAAGAAGTTAATAAATGAATACAAATTAGGCAATTCAATGTAACAAATTCCAATTTTTATTTTACTGTATTACAAAATGTACTTACCTTCATTCCAGAAATAAATATGACTGACTCGTAAATAAAATATATTAAGGTTTGTTTACTTACCTACTGTTATTGAGGCAGATCCTCTCTGGTTGAAGTGGTTAATGGTTCCAAGGACAATTGTTCTCCCTCAGGCAGCATGATGGAAGGGTGAAGGGAAGGTCACAGGATACATCCCAGAGAGGAGAGTGATCTCGGTGTGAAGACTTCTTGTTGGAAGTCGTGAGTTTGAAGCTCGATGGATCCAAGCGGAGTGTGAGCTGTGTGAGTCGCCTCGTCTGACACCTATAAGTGTTCGGTCCACCCACGAGGAGTGAACATACTATGCTTGGACTTATTAGGTGTAGGGATCAAATGTGACTGTGCACGTCTCCCATTATATGTAGAGTGTCGCGGTGACAAGTGTCACAGGGTTGATGCAAGGGCCAGGGATACAAGGTGGCCGGAATAGGGTGTTTGGAGAACATATGAACAGTGGGGGAGTAGTGGAAAAAAGTTTCAGGAGAAGTGGTAGGAAATAATTCAATCAATATTGGGTTTGAGAAATTAAGTAATTTGAAGTAAGAGGGACAAGGGTAAGTAACTAAACGAACCCAAAGAGTTCAAGTAAAGTTACTTTTTGGGCCACCTTGGTGAAGGGGATTTAAGTGTGAAATTTAATTAAGGCTTTAAGAGGAAATTTTAATATGGAAGTGTTTTAAATGAAGATTTTGTAAGACTGATGAGGCTATTTGCAGATTACCTGAAACAAAAGAAAAGGTGAAATGATTAGTATTTTATTGAATGATTTTTTAAATATTTCTTTTTAACAAGGGATTAATAAAGTTTTGAAATCAAAAATAACATTAATATCAGATTTGTAACATTGCACTGATTATTTGTGTAAAACTCGTTAGGAACTCTTATAAATAATTTGAAATTGTTTTTAATAAATCTTTTTCAGTTCAGCTACACAAACTTTTCTTTCATCTTCAATAATAATGTTTCCCATTATTTCAAGAACAATTAAATTCCACAGAAAATTGATTAGGTCCTATAACTTTCCTAATTATGCAATTACAATGTAATTTGATGTAATTTCTAACTGTAATGGTTTACCCAGTGAGATTATAGCTGGAATTTGTCATAGCAGTGGTAGCTACTAAATACCCTGGGTACAAAATATAACACAATGGTAGACAGTAATGTTGCTAAAATTCATATGAATTTATTCTTGACCGAGGGAGTTTAGTGGAGATGTTCCAAGTTTGAGTGCATTGGGATCTAGGTATTGCTGGAAACCCTATATTAGAGGTCAAGGGTCTGGCAGGGCGGGCGGCCAGGCCCCCTCTCAACTTTTTAAGGACCGAGCTCTTCCTTATACTATCTTTTTCTTCTCCTATTATCATGCACAATGGAGACGTAGCAATAACTTTGGAGGCTAGTACAATAAGCATCAATTTTGTGCAACTGCAGGAAATTTTCCCGTGATTGGGAAAAAATTTCAGCCACAAAATCCCCCAATAAACAACACAAATGCATCTTTGCATTTAAGACACCACTTAGATGGTAAAAGCTTAAATTATATTGAATGTAAAGTTTTGCCTACTTACCTCAAGTGTAAGGCGGAAGATTGCACTTGTAATCTGGCTGAGGACTACTTAATTGGAATTTGTTACATTGAGATTTATTTGCCTTAATGTGAGGCATCATTCACTAATATCTAAATATTACAACACTAAGATACATGTCATCATGATTGAGAATCATGTTATGATGTAAAAGCTATTACATTTTTCCAAACAAACCATTTAAAAAATAGATTATAGGGGTATGAATAAAGGTAAAAAAGTAGAATAAGTAGATAATTATGTCAAATTTATAATTTTTATAATACCCCTAATACCCTAAAAAATCATTGGATACTTCGAAGTCTGAAGAATAATATTGAAATAAAAATAATAAATTAGCCTATATTATTTAGGGAATAGCTTTCAACTTTCAAAATAGCTGTAGATTCATCTATTTAAATGGCATATAACTACAATAATTGTATTGGTATAAAAGCTAGTCATGCAACTATGGTGCATGTAGTCTAAGATCGCAGGGCCACACTGAGTGCCACGGCCAAAGGGGCGCTCCGCTCCGACCGAGGAGAATCCCGGTTTTGAATCCAATCAAGTTGTTACAAAGAATTATATCTGCAGAATTAAGTTTTAGCAAGTTATAACTTAAAGACTTATCCTTTATCTGCAATGACTCAAGAAAGACTTAAAATGCTCTGGCTATTTTATCCATAGAAACATTTTTAGCCAAAAAGTTGAGATTCATTTTGACTTCTTTTGCCAATGACAAGGCAAGAAAAATTCATTAACTTTGAGGATTTTAAGTATTTGGTTGATTAGGTTTGTGTAGGCTCTTATCAAATTTTTTGTGTTAGGTTCTACCTTAAAAATGTGTAACTTTCCTTATAAATACAATAATTTTTATCTATTTGTCGACTTGCTTTAAAAACATTAAAAAGTATGTATTGTGTTTCTATAAAGGTCAGGCATGGCCCTAGGGACTTTGCCGCCCTGGGCGAGATCGGCGACCCGCCCCCCTTATATTTAGTCTGCTTGTTAACTCCCAGGCTCCATCCCTACCTTGAGCGATTCCTGAATTACAGTGTCTCCCTAGACGCATAAATAAGTATGTACTATGGATCTCAAGTGCAGATTGCATATTCAAAAATTATCTTCATTTCATAAGGTGGTTCATGTTTAAAGTTGCAGAGATCTATTTTTGGTTTTTGTTTGTAATCTGACTAAGAATTTACCCAAAGGTAATCAGGTATTTTATTCATAATTTAATACTTGTGGTTACTTAACCCTAGAACTGGCAAAGTCGTAATTCACGACGCATTTACATATTCAGTAAGAAGTGGCAGGTGGAGGCATCTGTCGTCAGTTTAGTGTACTTGTTAGACACTAGCCGGACACTAGACCGTGTTAACCTCTGGGGCCAAGCAACCGAACCTGCTCTCGTAGTGCACTAGACTGCCACCGGGCATGTCTGTAACCAAGTAAGCGCTTTCTACTCCTATAACTGAGTCTGAACCAGCTAACGCTACGCTGACAGCGTACATTCTAGCCATTCGGAAGTGCTAGGGTTCGAATCCCGACCATGAGCAATCCCAATTTGGCTTGCAAATGTGTGGAAAAGCGGAGTGGAGGGCCCACCTTAAATAAACGGTGACCGGCTTGGGTGGAGTTGACGGCATTTGTAGGCTTAATTGGGATTGCAGTGGACACCTGTTTTGCGTTTGTGGTTAGTGGTCATAAGCATGTTTATGTTTTTTTTTGTAAACTTTGATATTTGAAGAATATTAGTAATTTATTTGTTACAGTTAAGAGTAAAAAGCTTGCCTCTTCTAGGGTTAAATTTATGTTTTATAAATATTGATAAAAACTGAATTAATTTTTGCAAGTCAAAACCTCGCCACGTCGCCCTTCACTGAAGATAGTACAGGTTGAAATTAAAATCCTAAGTATCATAACATAATTGACAATAAAATCAAAAAATCTGCTATAAAGTAACTATATACTAATATGTGTATAATATAATTGCGTCTTACAGTGACAGCAATAATATGTCTCTGGGAAATTGATTTAAGAAGCTACATGTCAAACAGATATAATTTTATTAAGTCTTGAATAACGGATGGAAGATAAATGAATAATTTATTTGGAAACAAAATGAAATATTACTAAAAACCATTAAATGTTGATTTTTCTCTTCTGGAGTATAAGTTAGGTATACTGTAGTCTACTTTATAATATGCACTTATTCTATAACTCACTGAACTGCTTATGTTGTAGAAGTTCATTTCACATGAGTTGAAAATTATGAGTATAAAGATTAATATGTTGCTAAGCAATTTATTTTAACAATGTGTAGAACAAAATCAAGTAACTTTTTTGATAAATTTTAACCTATCCCCAGTTATAAGTGCTCAAACTCATATCTGAACTTTCCTCCAGCAAAATTTTACTTTGTATCATTGTGGTTTGTAAAACCGGTTGTAAAAGGGCAGATATTAAAAATATAATAATTTTGTGGTTTCACACGCCTTTAAAGGAATTTGGCATTGCTTGTTTGCTTATTCAAATACAATGAAGTGGTCATTCATACTTGGCTTAAAATACCTACCTTGTAGTATGGTATAAACAAACCTTAATTTAATGAATTCATGCATGATAACACTCACAGTTTTTATCAAAACCTCTGAATATGACAGTTCAAATCACACCTAATAGGATATAATCATACCTAATAGATTAACCAGTAATGCTAATACATGTAGAAGACCCATCACCATTGTAAGACTGAGTACCTCCAAAGTGGACTAAACTTTCATAAACCATCGCATTTTACTATAACTTAAGTCTGGTCTTTGTGTACTGTATTGATACAAATTAACAGACAATCTGAGATACATTTCACGTCCATCCCGGCTGAGTACAGGTACAAAAATGGTCTTCATCACAGTTCAGTGGGCGATTCATGGTCATGACACAAATTAAATTTGTATCTGACAGCATTTCTACTGAGATAGTCTGGAAAATCACTCACGTTACTAGACTGCCTCAGTAGAAATCATATCCCTTCTGAGGAGAAACATAAACCTAATTTAATCATGGCAGAATCTCAACACATTACCCCATGTGGATTTTGAAGAACTTCAAAAAGCAGATGACAGGATCAACAAGCTCATAACTACATTACAGGACCAACAAAAAAGAACGGAAACAAGTTTAAGAAACTCAAATTACATAATAACATATTGTACAGAACAAAATAAGGATTGAACATCTCTTATGCTATAGTGCTTCCCCATCAACTAAGTGCTGAAGTGTTAAAGAACTTACACGATGATCCAATACCAGGAGGATACCTAAATAATGACAAGAACTAAAGAAAAATCAAAGACAAATATTATTGTTTAAAATGATAAGGGATATCAAACAGTATGTAAGATTATGTGGCAGCTCCCAAAAGCGAAAAACTCTCAACAACCTAAAAACCTGCAGGGTTTCTTCAACCTATGCACCTACCCCAAACCCCTTTACCAAAATCCAAGCAGATATAATAGGCCCTCTTTGTCCAATTAACAAATATAAGTACATTCTTTGTGTATCTTGCGTATTAACTAGAATGGCTTTTGTATTCGCCTTAATATCACCAGATGCATCTTCTGTAGCCCAAAGTTTGTTAAAGCTCATGAATGTTTATGGGGTTTTTAACCTTTTTTAACAGATAGAGGTACCCCATTCACAGCACAAGTAATAAATAACTTGCACACAGCCATAGGAATGTGTCAAATTTTTAGCTCTGCATATTCACCTAATGTACATGATATAGCAGAATCCTTTAACAAAACTTTAGTGAACATTCTCTTCACTATGTAACTGAAAACCCTTCAAAATGGTAAAACTATTTGCAACAGGCAGTATTTGTATACAATAATACTCCTCATAGCTGTCATAACTACAAACCTAGTTGAAGACCTGAAGTAAATTAAGATCTAAGTGCCTTTCTCAACGTTTTAAGATATCAAAAGGGGTTTTCACCAACAGAATGCATGGGCGCATACGGCCCACACATTCTGTTGGTGACTATAGCAACTACTAGAAACAGTTGGGATACTTAGATTAGAATATACCCTAAACTGGCTTCCTTCATAAATCACATTTCCGGTTATAACTCAAAAAATTAAAAAATGACACTTAGATCATATTTTACTTCAGGTCTTCAGTTACTTATTCTTTGGATTTTTGCCAAACATGCCAAGTAAATTTCATGACACTATTGGTTCTTCCTAATCCAGAGAAAGACGTTTTAATAATACATGTAATGTATTACATGTATACATTACAGTATTACATTGTAATACTGAGTACCTCTAAAGTGGACTAAACTTTCATAAACCATGGCATTTTACTATAACTTAAGTCTGGTCTTTGTGTACTGTATTGATACAAATTAACAGACAATCTGAGATATATTTCACGTCCATCCCGGCTGAGTACAGGTACAAAAATGGTCTTCATCACAGTTCAGTGGGCGATTCATGGTCATGACACAAATTAAATTTGTATCTGACAGCATTTCTACTGAGATAGTCTGGAAAATCACTCACGTTACTAGACTGCCTCAGTAGAAATCATATCCCTTCTGAGGAGAAACATAAACCTAATTTAATCATGGCAGAATCCCCCTGTGGATTTTGAAGAACTTCAAAAAGCAGATGACAGGATTAACAAGCTCATAACTACCTACATTATAGGACCAACAAAAAAGAACGGAAACAAGTTTAAGAAACTCAAATTACATAATAACATATTGTACAGAACAAAATAAGGATTGAACATCTCTTATGCTATAGTGCTTCCCCATCAACTAAGTGCTGAAGTGTTAAAGAACTTACACAATGATCCAATATCAGGAGTATAACTAAATAATGACAAGAACTAAAGAAAAATCAAAGACAAATATTATCGTTTAAAATGATAAGGAAGATCAAACAGTATGTAAGATTATGTGGCAGCTCCCAAAAGCGAAAAACTCTCAACAACCTAAAACCTGCAGGGTTTCTTCAACCTATGCACCTACCCCAAACCCCTTTACCAGAATCCAAGCAGACATAATAGGCCCTCCTAGTCCAAGTAACAAATATAAGTTACATTCTTTGTGTAACTTGCGTATTAACTAAAATGGCTTTTGTATCCGCCTTAATATCAGCAGTTGCATCTTCTGTAGCCCAAAGTTTGTTAAAGCTCATGAATGTTTATGGGGTTTTTAACCTTTTTTAACAGATAGAGGTACCCCATTCACAGCACAAGTTATAAATAACTTGCACACAGCCATAGGAATGTGTAAAATTTTTAGCTCTGCATATTCACCTAATGTACATGATATAGCAGAATCCTTTAACAAAACTTTAGTGAACATTCTTTCTCACTATGTAAGTGAAACCCCTTCAAAATGGTAAAACTATTTGCAACAGGCAGTACTTGTATACAATAATACTTCTCATAGCTGTCATAACTACAAACCTAGTTGAAGAGACCTGAAGTAAATTAAGATCTAAGTGCCTTTCTCAACGTTTTAAGATATCAAAAGGGGTTTTCACCAACAGAATGCATGGGCGCATACGGCCCACACATTCTGTTTGTGACTATAGCTACTACTAGAAACAGTTGGGATACTTAGATTAGAATATACCCTAAACTGGCTTCCTTCATAAATCACATTTCCGGTTATAACTCAAAAAATTAAAAAATGACACTTAGATCATATTTTACTTCAGGTCTTCAGTTACTTATTCTTTGGATTTTTGCCAAACATGCCAAGTAAATTTCATGACACTATTGGTTCTTCCTAATCCAGAGAAAGACGAGCTAATTAAGGAAAGAACAGTGCAATCAGAAGTTTTATTATGACAAAAATAGAAGAATTTAAGGTAGGAGAGGAGATTCTTATTTGGTATCCTTAAAATCTAAGAGATAACCCAACAAAATTCGCTTATCACAAAAGCCCATTCATGGTTACTGATACATATTTCACAATTTACAGTAAATGTGTATGTACCTTTTACTCATTTATATTATTTAAAATCAAGTTTATTTATTGATTAATTGTTTAACAATGTTAATTGATTATGTCAAAAACCTAACCGTCGTATTGGCTACAGACGCTTCTCCTGTAGGAATAGGAGGAGTTTTATCTCACCGTTATAAGGATGGCTCAGAGCGACCGATCTCATTTGCTTCTCGTTCTTTAACAGCTAGTGAAAAAAAGTATAGTCAAATTGACAAGGAAGCTTGGCATTTACTGGGGATTAAAGAAATTCTATCAAAATGCTATGGGAGAAAATTTGTTCTTATTACAGATCACAAGCCTCTTGTTTCAATATTTGACTCACAGGACCTTACCTACTATGACTGCCACAGTATATTTAACTATGCCCACTTCCTGTCCGGTTTCGACTATACGATAGAGTATAGAAACACTCGTGCACATGCCAATGCCGACTACATGTCTCGATTTCCAACTGAAAATTTACCAACAAATCTTATTGATGAACATGAACTTTTTCTTATTAATCAAATTGAGACAATGCCAGTTACTCATGAAACCATCGCTAAAGAAACAGCAAAAGACAAACACTTGGAACAGATTTTGAAAGCTCTCACAGAAGGAAAAGATTTAGAACTTATTGGCCTAAACAACAATGAGTATTCACTGCAAAATGGGTGTGTGTTTCGAGGCTCAAGAGTTGTGATACCTGAAACATTGCAAGGACAAGTTTTAAAAGAGTTACATGTGGGCCATTTAGGAATTGTGAAGATGAAAGGACTTGCTAGAAGCTATTGCTACTGGAGAAATATTGACAACCACATTGAAGATCTTGCTAAATCTTGCCGTTCATGCTGTTTGAAGCAAAATCTACCTGCCAAAGTTGAAGTACACCCTTGGATAAAACCGTCAGAGCCCTGGCAACGTATCCATATTGACTTTGCCGGTCCAATCAAAGGCCAGTATTTCTTTGTAATAGTTGACGCCTACACCAAATGGGTTGAAATAATACCAACTAAAACGACAAATTCGAACTGGTGCATTCAAAAACTTAGACAACTATTTGCTACCTTTGGTTATCCATTGACATTAGTCTCAGACAACGGTCCCAACTTTACTTCTACACTATTTAACCAATTTTTACAAGTCTGCGGCATAACTCACAAACTTACAGCTCCGTACCACCCTGCAAGTAACGGTCAGGCGGAGCGATTCGTCCAAACATTGAAGAAACAACTCCTGGCAATGGAAAATGATGGTGGGGATTTATCCTTTAAAATTCAACAACTTCTGATGACTTGGAGAAATGCACCTAATCCTACCGGTCAATCTGCTTATCAGTTAATGTTTGGCAGAAGCATACGAACACGTCTCAATTTGATGACTACCAAATAAATTAAAAGATAATCAAAAATATTAAAAAATTAAAAAATGACACAGATGCAATATTTTCTTGTCTTCAGTTACATTATGGACAAGTAAAAAGTAAATTTGCTTAAAGTTAAAGATGATAACTTAAAAGTTTACAAGAAAACCATATCAGACAAGGAGAGATACATGCAATCAGAAGTGTATTTTACATAAAATAGAGAATTTAAGGTAGGAGAGGAAATTCTCATTTGGTATCCTTAAAATCTAAGAGATAACCCAACAAAATTCGCTTATCACAAAAGCCCATTCATGGTTACTGATACATATTTCACAATTTACAGTCATATGTTTATTTCCACATTTACAATCATATGTTTATTATTATTGTTGTTCAGTTTCATGTTGTTGTTTACACACAGTTCTTTCATAATAAAATGTTGATTTTGTAGTTAAATATTATTTTTGTGTTATTTCTTTAAGATTTAGCAATGGCGACGAGGACAATGGAAGAAATTAATAAAATTATAGATATGCCAACTAAACTGAAAAAGTTGAAATCCATTCGCAAAGGTGTCAAGTTTCAAATTACAAATGCTAGAAAGTGTATTCAGTCTGGAACATCACTTTCTCAAAATGAGATTAAAACCAGGTTAAATCTTTTGGATGATCTCAAAGTGAAATACGATCTTGTTCAAGATAGAATTGATATATTAACTGAAGAAAACTGAAGAAGATGATTTAACAGATGAATTTACATATAGAGAAGACATTGAAAATATTACAATTGAGACAAAAGCCAAGCTGTTGGATGGTCTAAAGACATATACAAACAATGGTGTTGATTTTAGTGTACAAAATTCTATAGAAGATAGTTTACAGTCAAGCCAAATACCTGCAACAAGTCTACCGATACTTCCAACATCCAATTTGAATTTTATACCTTTTCATGAGAGAGAGAAATTTTCTAATTTTGCTAGAAGACTTGAGGTTTTTATGACCTTAAAAGGTATCAACGAACCTAAAATGAAAACATTTACTCTATTACATGCTTTAACACCACTTCTTCATCAGAAACTATATGACCTTTGCAATCCGGATAGTCCCTTGAACATGGAATATGAAGATCTTGTTGAGATACTGAACAACTACTTGGATCCTAAAGCAAGTGTTTTGGCCGTACAACACTCGTTTATAATTCGAACACAGCAAGATGATGAATCAGTTTCTGATTTTTCAACAGAACTGAAAAGGCTCTCCACAAACTGTGAATTTCAATGTAGCGCTTGTGGAAAATCAGTGTGTGATGTACTCTTACGCCTTCAGTTTATCTGTGGAATAAAAGATAATGAAATTAAAACCAGATTATTGCAATAACATGATATCAAACCTTTTAATGAAATTGTTAATACCGCCACTACCATCGAGCTTTCAAAAAGTGAAAGTACCATAATAACCCATAAGAATATTACTCAAAACATTCATCAAGTGAGATCCAAGATAACAGATAAAAAAAATAAAGTACAAGATGGAAAATTCGATTCAAGATATACGTGTTCTGTTACAACTGGAGCACCTACTACTTCCACGACTAAAACCTTAGACTTCCACCGATTAAAAGGTAAATGTTATCGTTGCGGAAACATTAATCACCGAGATAGTACCTGTCCAATTATTAATGAAACATGCCATGCTTGTGGCAAAATCAAACATATATCAAGAGTTTGTCTAAGTAAATCTAAACTTAGTAAATCTGCTGAAAAAGTACATTGCACTGATGATATTGAATCTAATAAGAAAATCCTGAAATAATATCTGAAGTAAAGAAAATGAAATAAAATGAAGGAAAGAGTCATGAAAGATGTTCAAATATTCTATATACAAGACTACTCATTACTAAAAGACTTTATAAAACTGGAGGAGTTGAGAACGTACACTAGTAAAGAAAAATAAAAACCTAGTAAAAAGTTGAAGGAAATGCAAATGAACTAGAAGACCACTCATTATCTCAGAATTTGATACCTAATAAGCTATAAGACTGATGAGTGAGAATATTTGAAATATAAAAGTGACTGATGCAAATACAAGACCAGTATTTCTCAGAAATTGATGTCATCAATAAGCATACAGAATATTTGAAAGAATGGATGATATACAACTTGACTGGGCTGAAATCAAATCTCTGAGCATGACAAATCATGCAGGATCTAACCTCGACTCTTTACTTACAAAATATGAGGAGTTATTTGATAAGAATATAGGTTGCATCCCAAATTACGAAGCAAAGTTAAACTTGAAGGAAAATTCAAATCCAATTTATGTGAAGGCTAGGCAGGTTCCGTATGCTTTAAAAGCAAAACTTGAAAAAGAACTTGAACGCTTAGAAAAACAAAACGTGGCTATGCAAGAAGAAAAGGGAGAAATGAGCACAAAACTACAACAATTTCTAATGCAAATAAGAAAATCAAAGAATTTAACTGGAACAGATGCTTACTCTTTGATGTTTCAGCAAAATATAAGAACAAGTTTGGATATAATGAATTCTGAAAAACCTAAAACACAAGTACAACCACCCTCTAAAGTTGTTCGTAGATTTCATGTGGGTGACAGAGTGCAGGCCTATAATTTCAGAGAGAGGGAAGGAAAGTGGAGTTTTGGCCATATAATTGGTACAGAAGGTGATGTCGTCTACACTTTGAAAATGGATGATGGTACCATATGGAGGCGACATGTTGACCATGTTCTTTCTACAAGATTCGAGGGGGAAGATTGATACATATTTCACAATTTACAGTCATATGTTTATTTCCTTCTTTCATAATAAAATGGTGATTTTGTAGTTAAATATTATTTTTGTGTTATTTCTTTAAGATTTAGCAGTTACAAAGAAACTTACTCCAGTCTCATACAAAGTAGAAATGTTCAAGAATGGGAAATTAGTAAGAGATAACATATACATGTACACAGATTAAAACAATACCATAGGCTCGACCACATTGATTAAATGTAAATAGAAATGAAGAAATGTTCCAAACAGTATTTCAGTGGCATTGAATTATAAGGGAACAATGAATTACATGAAAATTTTACCTATTTAACTTTCTCCCACCCCCAAAAAAAATCAAAATTTAACAAGTACCTGAAAAATAGTATAAAATTTATTTTTCCTTGTTTTATGTTAAGAAAATCGACACTGAAAAGCACAACACTGTAGAACGACCAAAAATGGAGACTCAATGTACCACTAAGTGTCCACTTTAGAATAGGAACTCAATATTATCTTAATATTACTAATTACCCGTGAAGGAGCGTGGACGGTGTAGGTCACCTCTGGTGCCGCGCAAGGTTCAATACTCGGCCCGGATCTCCGGAATGTCGCTTACGACAGCCTTCTGAGATCCGAGGTACCAGAGGAAACCATCTTAGTTGGGTACGCCGATGACGTGGCGGCTCTTATCGCAGCACGCAACGTTGAGCTGGCCCAACTAAAGTTGAACCAGGTCATGCGCGTGGTTAACGCCTGGATGCAGATCATAGTGTTTTGCTTGTTCTGAGCAAGACGGAGATCGTGATACTCACAAAAAGGAGGATCAACACCGTCGTCCCGCTGCGAGTAGGGAGGGAAGGACATCATCTACCAGTTGCGACTCGCCTGGGTTCAGCGTCAAGCTGCGCTCCGGGTATGTTCTGCATATCGGACAGTATCCGAGCTTGCCGTCCTGATTTTCGCTGGAGTCATTCTTGTCAATCTTTTGGCAGGGGAGAAGAAGGCGATTTATCAGAGGCAAAGTGGGGTCGACAAAGATGCTGCAAGGTCTGAAGAGCGCTCCCGAACCTGGCAACACTCCTAGAAGGGGCGTCCTTCTAGAGAAGAAAAGCGATCTGGACCGCGAAGAGGCCCAGATCACCTAAAAAGGACTTGGAGTGAGCCCCAAGGGCGTAAGCCAAATTTAGGCCTAGCCTGTTGTAATGTGACAAACAGTTCCAGGTTAGAAACCTAAAGAGTAGAGGAGGTTTTTTAGTGGGTAACCCCGCTTCTTAGGGGAGTCCCACACTACAGGCTGGCCACCTGTGTGCATAAAATGTGCATTTTTTATTTAGTACTCAATCATAAAAAAACAAATTTTATTAGATTCAAAACTGTTCAAAATAAGAGACAAACTGAACCTGTAATAGTATTTGACTCTCAAGTTATTGAGCAAAAACTAAGCACAAATTTTCTTGACTTAACCATAGATCAAAATCTTGATTGGAATGACCATGTAAGTAAAATACTAACAAAAATAAATTCTGGCATTTATGCACTTTCAAAAATGTCTTTTAACTGTGACTTGCCAACTTTAAAAAATATATACTTTGCTTACATACATTCACATATTTCTTTTGGCATTTCTTTGTTTGGAGGATCAAAAAAGGAAAATTTAGAACTCATTCTAAAACAGCCAAAGAGGGCAATAAGGATAATGCTGAGACTGAAGCATGATGATTCAGCTAGTCTATTTTAAACAGCTTAAAATATTAACTGTTTATGGACAATACATTCTTGACACTATTTTATACGCAAAAAATAAACTACTCAATACCTACCAATACTCCTATTATAAGTAATTCATAATTATAATACAAGGCAAAAAAAATCAAATAGGCAAATTCAACATAGATTAAATTTTTTTGAAAAAATACCCTCATATGCTGGAAATAAGTTTTATGAATTTATTCGAGAACAAAAACGAAAAAAATTTAATTAAATTAAAAAACTATTGAAAGAATACTTGATTAATGGGGCTATTTACTCCCTTGAAGAGTTTTTAAACCTCCCTCATTGAATATATGTATGTTATTACGATATTGTGTTATGTTATTATTATTGTTATTGAATATAGATTTTATGTTATTATGCGAATCTGTGGACACTATTCTTGTGTACTTTGTACATTGATCAATAAAGATTATTGAATATTGAATATTAAAGCATTTCTTCCGCCTTTCCCTAAAAAAAATCTCATGGTACTACACATAGTATTGAGTAAAGCAGTTGAATTGTTACTCTTTCCCCAAAAAGGTTTTACTAGAGATGAATGGATAGTAAAGTTTTACCATTACCTTTACCATGGTTTTACTATAACCTTTACTAAATTTTTAATATTCGTTCATCTCTGGTTTTATGTTGGTCTGCCCCAAGACAGCCATCTGTTTTTTTTATTTGCAGTAAAGGTTTAGTTTCGTCTGTTCTTCTGTTGTCAAAGACAGTTGCTATCAGATTCTCCCTCTCCTTGCATCACTGCCTAGTCCCTAGGTAAATTAATTTCATCATTTCATCAACTTTGAGTTTGACCGCAAAAGTACATTTCGCTGCCGATGCCGAACAGTGTACGGGCTTCCAGTTGTTTGTATCATTATGTATAATATTTTTTACTGAGAAATAATTAATATTATTATTTATCTCATTCAGCTTAAACAAGTGTTCTTTGACTAATCGTAGTCAAATTGTGAAGACAGCGTTTCAGTTGATTATACTACAAACCTAGGTTAACTTATTCCATCATTCCTGGTCTTATTCTTTGAAGGTGAGTTAATTAAAGATTGTGTAGTGTAACAGGTCTAAGATTTTTTAATCATCATCGTTTTCTTTTGCTTATTTAATTGATATTTATCATCACAATTAAGGACATATGTGACCATGATTTGAGAAACAGGCTGTAACTTCAACTATAAACTTGTTCAGTTATTTGGTAGGATAACTTTACTTTTAGGATTACTTTTACCAACCAATTTACAAATTAGGCTGGTGGAGGCCTACCTTTGATTTTTATAGCAGATTTTAACCTTCCATCGGGCGCATCACGGAAGTTACCTCCACTTATATTTTTAATCATGAAACCCAAGTTTTTGTTCAGCAGGGTTGACGCCTGCCGTACTTTACGTATCTCTATTGTGAAATCGGAAAACTGGCAATCCCCACTACTTTCCCAGCATTCTGTCGACCTCGTGGAGCGGTTCGCATCACTACTAGAAGTAGCTTCCTTGTAGCCTTGTAATGTAACCAGTTTCCCGGAGTCTGGTGCCTTGTGCGCTAATTCATTGTCTGTATCTTTTGATACTACATAATGGATGAAGCAGAATGAATTGTGTGATTGTTGGCTAGTGTTGAAAGGGAAGAACCCATAGTTGAAAGGCCTACTGCTGCGTTTGTTCGGTAACTTTTTTGTGACAGTGCAGAGAATGATTCTGGCTCCCTTATAGTACTATATGGAGAAAGCATAGTTTTCGTCAAAATTTACGAATTTGAGTAAAGAGTGGATATATCCATTTTGGGGTCCCATGAATCCAAAAAAGTGGGTTTCGACGTAATGTCTGTCCGTGGGTGTGTCTGGATGTCTACAGAGGCATAGCCTACCCCGTTGGTCCAATTTATATGAAATTTGGTATGTATGTATATATTCACTTTACCTTCAGGTTTTCAAAAACATTTTTAGAATTTTTGATTTTCAAGGGTAGTTTATCCCTAAAATATGAAAAATCCAACTTTCCCAAAAATGGCTCTCTAATGATTTTAATTAAAATTTAATAGTTTATTGTGCATTGAGTACGGTACTAAATAGTATGACACCACCTGCTTGTCCGTAAAAATTGCGGTTCAAAAGTTATGGGCTTTTGAATGTCAAAAAAATAAATTTTTGAAGTTTTCCGCGAAATCAATAAAGGTAAATTATAATTTGACTATCACCATCGAAACCAGCTTCATAAACTAAGAATTATTTGTCCACGACTCACAGTTCCAGAGAAAAGTTAAATTTTACTATCCATGATAAACACAGTACTTTGTTTGAGACCATTCAATTTTATTCCTATAAAAACATAAAAAAATTACCTAATTCCTTCTTTATTTCCCAACCGCTTTCTATGAAACTTTTTGCTGGTATGCAGCGTAAGGTCACAAGGCTAAAAAAAACCTACTCAAAAAGCTTGGTAGTAAGTTACCGTATTACCTGTGGGGGGAGGAGTTCCCCCCCATAAAATTCTAACAATTAATTTAACTTTGTCTCTCTTGGTGTTATTTTCAGAAATTGAATAATTATTTGTGAAACTTAAATTATTAAATTATATTTGGATAAACTTTAAATACCGTAATATGAAAGTTCTATTACAGATTGTCGTTTTAAAATTTACTTAAAGGAGAAGTATGCGTCAGTCCACTGATACGGTACCGTTTATTCATATAACTTTAATAATAGTGTAATAACTCCTAAAATGTTTTATATAATTTTCTTGTGCTATTAAAATGTGTTTTACACATAATTGTTTACTTTTTGCCTTCCGGAGGTAACTTCTATGAGCGCCATTTGGTGTTTGAAAATCAATGCACCTGACGGAGGGCTAAAGACATGGATAATATCTTTGACTAAAGTAATTTTTAAGTTCATATATTACTCTATCTTGTAATACTAACAAAGATATTGGTTCTTTAAATTAAGGCTATTTACCTGTTATTTAGTACCTCATCATAGTTTGTCAGTGCCATTGGGTATTGGAACTTGTTTATTTCTCATCATCATACTTACTCATTGTTCAATACAACTGAACAGATTTATAAATTACATAAATACATAAAAAAACTTATTGAAGGCTCTGTAAAGATTATGTAACCTGAATGAAAATGATTCAGTAGAACTTTATCTAAATTTGGATAAAGCCTAACAAATAAATCACAACTTTGGGTTCCATAAGCATCTTACACCGTAATCGTTATCGTTACATAGATTATCAATTTATTGTGATACATACCTTAAATCTGCAGCACACATTGTTAGAATATACAATGCTGATATATAGGGCTTTGTAGCATACATGTACAAGTATGTGGGCCTACTGGTAATATAAAAGCATAGCAATATCAGTAGCAGCGACTAGAACCTGCGGCCCCCCCGCAAGATCAATAATACATTTAAAAACATTTTCCACCTGGGCCTAACGCGGCAGTTTGAGGGTGGGGAGGTGGATACAAAGCAAAAACCTTTCTCTGAACATTCTGCTGCTAACTCATAATATGATAATAGGTTTTAACTGAAATAGACATCACCCAGGCCTAAATAGCTTTTTGTATTTAACCTATTCTAGCGCCTTCATGTGGCCGTGAGGACCGCTGATGCAACCTGCATGACAGTAGACAGTGTTACGACCTAGGTTAGTGGCGAATTTACTAACTGTACTTGTAATAACGTTTGCCCCTATGATAATTTATTCATTACCTCGGCATATGACACGACGTTTCCTTAACTGATAAATATTTTTCAGCATAAACGATGCCCATTATTACACTAATATTAAAAAATAAAAATACTTTATACATTTTTTATACATTGACTTACACTCACGCTCCATGGGCAAATCAAACACCTGTTATACTGATACATGGAATGATAAATACAGATGTATAATATTAATTGAAGTAAATTGAATAGGCCTAAGTAAATTATTTATAATTTATGAAAATAAATGGTTGCATTGTTAACTTACCAAAAATCCTTTCTGTTCTAAACTATTCTCTTTCTTGCATAGGCTCTGTATTTTTTTGTTTTCTCCTTTCCAGTCCTTTGCTCATCTAATTTCAATGTCTTGAATTGAGTACGGTATTTTTTAGTTTTGTTCATAATTCGTTGATATTTTATGAAGGTACAGTAATTACATGACTATTTACACAATCACTAAATCACTTATTATTGAAAAATGAGTGGTCGAATAACTTACTGACAGTAGGGACAGTGACAGTAAATCACGGTTTTACCCTCACATACATACTAAATTTTTGAAGTTTGCCTAATCTTTGTTTTTTCAAAATAAGAAACTCTTCCACAATTTTATCACCTGTTTTACCATCCATTTATATACTCCTTATAGTCACAATTAATATTTTCAAAGCGATATGTCAACTGTTTCAGAGGACTCAAGTGATTTTTAATAAATTTCATGCAAATCAGTTAGGTTATGCCTTGTACCATCGTGATTTATTGATACTTATTGCTGTTTCCCTATTGGTACAACCGGAAAAATCTGCAATTTATTTCTTAACCGGTGTAGAGTTCCTTATTAAATTGTAAACTGCTCAGTGTGTGATCATAGTCCTATCTGGGAAAAATACTGAAATTTATTTTATGGGTTGGCATTTAAGAGGTAATTAAATCTATTTAAACAATATCACAGTTAGACTTTACATAATTAGAAATACCTTAAATGACATTTTTTTGACTGTTGTGCCTTCTTCAGGTTTTGAATTTCACATAAAACATTCATGGCGATCTTGTCATTGTTTTTGAAAACTGATTTCAAAAACTTGATTTAACATTTCTGCTGTAAAAAGCATTGGTCTTAATCATATTGCAAAAAAATCCTTGAGCTCACTAAAATATTGAAGGAGTAGCCTATAATTGTTATAAATACATGCATCCAAGTTTGAGTTGGGTCATGTAAATGGTTTGATTTTGACAGGTTGAGCATACTAAATGTGTAGCTTATAATTCAACTTTTTTTGACATCTATGCTTTGCTCTTATAGATTGTACTGGATTTGTTTCTATCATTTTTTATATATATACCGTATATGTGTCCGTATGTTTCTTGATAATGGGAAAATGCCTGAATCATACTGAAGAATACATTATTTTTTGCAAAGGGTACCTGGTATACTTTATTAAAGTTTATTGTATTATATGTTTACTACGAAATGTGGAAATATTATGTTGAAGCTTCGCTTATTTATGACGAGTGTTAGAAGTCATAATAGGGTCCCAAAGGTAACATAAGTTTGAGTTCACTATCAAATACGAAATATGAATGTAGTAGCTAATCTCAACTTTTCAAGATATAAAACACTGTTAACGGAAGTAAAAAATTAAGGAAACTACTCAAAAGAATAAACCAGTAAAATTTGTATTTTTTATTCCTAGTAGGGCACACCAGTGATCTTAATCACAATGTTTGGGTGAAATAAATTAAACCAGAATTAATTACAGATAAATCAAAGGAATTTAAAAGGCTACTCAGCGTAAATCGATGATGGCCTCAACTTGGTAATTAACGAAGAAGTTGGAACTTAAGTGGCATTGTAAAGTATGACCCAGACACCGAGGGCCGCGTTTTAAACCTTTGTGTTCAAAGCCAAGATTCATCCAAGTTTTAGTACAATCTTGCATTATTTTTAAACTTTAAATGCTGAATTGATGTGTAAACTTAGACAATCTTGCGCTAAATTTAATCTGGTTTAAATTTACGGGTTAAGATTTGGTTCAGGGTTAAGCATTTCTGAGAAGAAATCTGTTTCTAAAAAATAAATGGTTAAAGATATTTAACTATGTTGCGTTAAAATTTTTTTATATTTTTGATAACTATAATTTGAGAAAGTCATTGAATCTATAAGGTTTTATGCTTCTGGATTGTGTAATCAACTTATCGTCTCCATTTATGATATTTTTAAATATTTACGGTGGCTACTTAGTTTCAATTTATACAATTGTTGGAAATGGTCTAAGGGTTTATGTCTTGTACAGCTAGATTACTGACAGTGAAAACAAAAAAGTAATATTAGTGAAAAGGCTTGGGAACCATGAAAGAGTTTCGGGAATAAGGAAGGGATAGTTTGTGAACTATCCTAATTGGTTGCACAAGTCTTGTGTAAATGTTGTGCAACTGTCGATGGTTTTTTTGTAGCAACTGTATTTTAAGTTTTTCTTTTTTATAAAGAAACAATAATATAGTTTGATACTTCAAAAAAGTATTGATCCCCTATGTCAAACTAGTCTTTTCATGCACAGATGAAAATCAATCGATTGTCAGCCCATATTTCCTATGTCCCTGTTTGTTCAATGTGATCTCAATTTTGAAATTGTTTTAAGAAATAAGTGATACAAAAGTAGTTTTATAACTTTTAGACATATCTTATCTAGCTAATCTTGTTGGTAGAGTTAATTTTTTTACAATAAATGCATAAAACTATTATCAATGACCCTTTTATTGGCGACCTCAATAAACTAGCTGTTAAAAAATTTTATTTTTAAAAGTCTTTTGCAATTGCAAAGCAGTTTTATAGTGAAAGAAAGCATTTTTTTTGGATAGTGTAACATAACTACTGTAGTATGCCTCCCATTTCACACAATACTGTTATTCCGCATTTGTAAAGATATCACTTATTGAATTTCTTTTAAATCTTCTTTCTTTCTCTTTTCTTCTTCAAATTTCTTCAAATTAGTTTTATGATTATTCCTTCAAAAGTAAGTATATAAAATTATCGTCAATAAATATTAACCACTGATACTGATAATGTCAAACTATAAATAATTAGTCATACAGTATTTATATTTTTATCATGATGGCGGTTTATAATTTACTCATTGTATTTGGTCCCGACTACATAAACAGTCGTTAGGCCATGTCACAGATACTAGAGCGGCCTGAAAAAGCTAATGTTAAATGAACCTCTACTTTTTTTTAGCTAACTAAAGAACCTGTACCTTTTTTTTAACTAACTAAATAGGAAACCATTAAGGTGTGAAAAATAGAAATTCTTAATAGTTGAAATCAACTATTTTTCCTTTTTAATCTACTCAAAAAGTTTTTAATTGTAACAAACAACTTACTTTGCTCAAATATTAACAAAACTGGGAAATGGCCAGAATAATAAGTTATTTTATAATTATATTTTTTCTGAAATCTTAAAATATTTGTAGCAAAATCAGGCAGTAGACATAGTTTGATATCGTAAATAGACCAGATGCAAAACTGTAATAATCGAACGTTTAGATGTACTGATGGATAGATTTACGGCTACGTCGGAAAGACAACAAGCTATATTGGCCCTGAGAGCTTGTTGATTGATCCCCTTTTGCTTCAGCGGTCAGTTGACTCTACCAAGTGTCCATGTGGACTCGGATTCTGATTACGATCAAATTAATCTCAGTCTGTTTACCCATCTAGAGTTCATTCTCCCACTCCTTGCCCGGCGAGTTTACAAACAGAATCGTTATAATATAGTCTAACGGGTTTTAATTCCCAACTGTGAATTTTTTTACAGAACGAATCTTTGAAAATTTAAGTGCCTATTTATAAGAAAATGCATGCATTTAAATTTATTCTCTTCCACTGACAAGGAAAGGTTGTCTCGAGGAAAGTTATTGGACGGTTTCATGGCTATGCTGTACCGCTTGTGTTCTCCCTATTTCCCCTATCACCAGCTGATAACATGTTCAGGGCAATAAACGTGTCTTATGCATTAGGCATGTTCTAGTGAAGAGACTATTTGTCTCAGTACGTTGTTTTTCAACAAATTGTAAGTTGCATTTTACATATTTTTGTAATCTTCAGTTGTAAACGTGTTTTTTGTAGAGAAATTTTTACTGTGTACATTATACATTTTTGTTAGAAACATTTTGTCAGATAAAATTTCAGAGATTTACTTCTTTAAAAAGGAGTCTTCTTCAGTTCCGCCATATTTGACTGTGTTATCTATTACTCCTCATTCAGTAGCCGTAAAAGATAATTGAGGCGTTAAAGAATATAAATTATGGTTACATGGAGACTAATTAAATTTTATTTAAATAAAAAAGGGGGTTCTTCTTGTAACTAAACCTGATACTTGAAAATAATAGTTATCGTGTTTAGTAATAAGAAAATAAAGATTTAACTTTTAATTCCGACACTATCTTTTTACGAATATTATGCGGTAATTAATGATGTTACATGGATAACATTGTTCTTATGGGGCTAAAACCCAACGTAACACTGATGAAGTCCTTTAAAACAGCTGTAACTGTTGAAATATACCTGATCCTATGAAATAAATTATTGATGAACTGTGAATGTTAGCACATTCATAATAATTACACAAGAAAATCAAAGACTTTGGTCTGTTTGAAGTTAAGGTTTTGTATCGAAAGCTGCTGGAATAATTGTAGCAATTGCATTTAACTAAGTAATTTGGTTAGTTAATAGTGATGGTTGTTAATAAGTCTCTTTCTGTAGATTTTTCAACAAAGAGATTACAATAAATCAATCATCTCATATTGAACTGATTAATGATACATACCAAATTGTAAATATATGTCTTTTGTTTTATTTAAATAAACAAAAAGTATCGAATATACTTGAATAGTAGATTTATTTTGTACGATATGTTTGAATAATTGACGAAGAATATTCCTTGTAATCTAAAATTTCTGTTTAGAAGAATCGCACATTTATTTTACTTAAATATGCAATAAGGTTATGCTTAAATTCTATAGGTTGTACACTTATGGTACAAAGAAATTTTGCTCATAAGTCTGTGTGAATGAGATTCAATTAGGAAAAACTACTTAAAAACCCAGTAATTGATTAAATTTTTATGAAGTTTGTGCCAAAGTACACATTTACCATGGTGTATTGACAACAAAATAAAAACCAATATACAGTATACTGTAATAGAAACAACCAGAATCGATATTTAGTTTTGTGGAGGAGATTCAAAACGGAAGTAGGGACGGAATGTTGATGAAAATGCCTTCACCCTTATTGTCCAAATGCCTTCCATTGCTATTGCCATATGACTGTCATGTTATGTAGGCTTCCTTTTCCTCCTTGCTTTTATAATTTATTGTTTTATAAGTTCTCTGGTTTGTGACTTTGGTATGTTTAGGGATGAGGAAATTTTTTCATACAGTTTTATAATGTATATATTTATGCCCGGGCTGATAAATGAATTTATGAGCTGAGTAGAATATTTACTATAATGCACTTAAATGCCATGAATGTTTTATCTAAACAACACTTAAATTTAATTTTGAGTTTAACAAAAATTGTTAATTAGGCCACTTAAAAAAATATAAGTTAGAAACCCCAAACAATTTAATGCTAGACACCAAGGTGACAAAATGGAAAGAACCAAAGAACTAAAATGAAAGAAAACATCAAAGAAACACTTTGGTCGTGTGAACATTTGTGTTACCGCCACTTTCAACACAAGATGTAATATCTGAATCCGTCCTAAAACTCTATTCTTAAGATGAACAATTTTCATCCAGTTTAAAAATAAGGTATTGTGAAATATGTTTAACAGCCAGCAGTAAAATAGAATCTGTGTAAGAATTATATTTTCAGGTTTGAATATTTTCTTTTAATTATATAAACGGAAAGGTCCTGAGTATGTTAGGAATTAGGATGTTGTTTTTTTTACTGTTTCCGTTTATTTATGTTGTTGTCAGTTTATTTATAGCTAGCTAAAAATGTTCTTTTACATTTTTATGGCTTTGATTAACATCTTCAAAGAAAAATACCTACAACACCAATAAGTAACACTCAACTTCCAGAAGTCAGACAAGTAAAATATTTAGGTATACATCTTGTTCTTGAAGGATAGCATGACAGCATTTTACAACAATTTTTTTAGCAAATTGTTACGTTTTTATAATAAACCTTTCTAAAAAAGGACTCAAATTGATATTTGCTGGCCAAACTTATATAAATATTTATAGCTTTTTTTTACCTTGATAACACAAAAATATCCCCATCGCAGCAGACCTGCGACCTCAGCGAATTTAAAAATCATAAATAATATTTAACTGGTTTGATCAATATCCGTAATAAATAAGAGAGTTTGCCTATTCTCCATGAGATTGACACGGGAAAGAGTATGCAGGTTTACTGCTGTGAGGGACACTGAAATTAGGCATTTTTACCATAAACTATTTTTATTTCGACCACATACCAAGTTTTAATAATATCTGTCCATAAGCAAAGGAGTTTGTCTATTCTCCGTAAGATTAACACGGGAAAGAGTATGCAGGTTTGCTGCTGTGAGGAACACTGAAAGTAGGAATTTTTAGCATTATAAACCATTTTTATTTTGACTATTTATACAAAGTTTCATCAACATCTGTCCATAAATAAAGGAGTTTGCCTATCCTCTTTATGATCAACATAAGAAAAGAGTATGCAGGTTGCCCAAATATATTGGTTAATAAGTGAAATTTTAATTTTTCGTTATACTCCATAAGATTAACATTGGAGCCCCAACATACAATGTACTGTGTTTAGATTTTTTAATATCTTGGTAACCGTTGGAGATAGATCAAAACTTTAAATTCCTAAATTGTGTAGTTTTTTAAGCTAATACTAATGATAAAACATTAAATTTAAAAATCTTTTAAATTACATATGAAACACAATAAACCCAATTTTTAAGTACGAAACCCCCCAAACTACCCGTTGTGATTGACCGATATGTCTGGTTTACGAACTCATCTGAGTAAATGTGGGAATACATGTCTTGGTCTCGATCGGACCATTTTTACGAGAGTTATCGTGTTAACAGACACATATATATATCTATACATACACACACACCCATATATATATATATATATATATATATATTATATCTTGATTTTAGAAATGTGTCAAATGACTTAATATTATATATATATAATTTATAATGACAATTGACATGGACCCGGACTTAGTCTTGCCATGAGAGTCTTGCCTATAGTAATAGCTTCTTCCCAATAGGAAATTCGCTAAAATTTCTAAGAATTATCCTATCTAAGAAAGTCGATTAACGTTAGCATTAGTGGACACTTAAATCTCTAAAACTTTATTTTTTCCAAGAATTTAATTTCTTTAACATGTCAATTATCAATATTGTGTACATTTGGTCTGCAGTCTTTTTCTGTTAGAGATTATTTTAAATAACTGAATATTCATAAACTGTTTTTAAGACTGTTTTATAAATGCCTTACAATGAGAGAAAACTATTCAAATTTGTGGCTTAAATTAAAGAGATTTGCATCCGGTCCAGACATACTGAACAGTTAACAAGAGCAAACACTACAATGTAGAGTCGAGTGAGTGGTCCCAGTGATGTAACGGTGTTGGAATGGCCGCTGATAAACATAGATAAATGTAGCTGGCCAGTCAGCAAATAATGATTATTTAACATTGTTATCCTAGGTAATTAGATAAGCGTTAGGGCCTATGTCAATTGTGTACAGATTGACAATTTATCTAATAATGCTTGATACTAATTCTACTACCAACGAGTGATAATTCAAAACAAAATTATCAGGGAAGATTTTGCTTGTAATTAAAAAAAAATAGTTTTTGTAAATTTAAATCGTGAATTTTCAAATATTTTAAGCTGAATTTAACTTAAAAATATTAACAGAAAATTATGATTGATTTATTTAATGGTTTTTGACAAAGGATTAAAACTTGTACCCTACAAAGTTTTTAAATTTTATTATTAACCCCCTTAAAAATAATAAAAAATATAGTGTAGTTTTAAAAATCAAAATTTTCCACTGACCAATCAACAAACACACGGCTGCTTTTTGTTATTCATACTTCTCGTATGAATAGAAAAGCGTCCAAATTGTTTGTTTTTCAGTAGTTGGTACGATCCCCAAAGGACTGTGTCAAAGCCGTTTGGACATTGTTCTGGTTTCCATTGGTTGTTGTAGAATCCTTTTTATTAGAAAAGTAGTTTTTTTCGTTGCAGCATTACATTGGTAAACAAATTAACCTCCTTATTTATTTGTGGTAGGTTAAATCTATCCAATACTATAATACGAGCAAGGTTTGTATATATATATATATATATATATATATATATTTGCACACGGATCTCGAAAACGGCACTAAGGAATTTCTTTAAATTTTGGAAATAACTAATTTCCGAGTAGAAAATAAGTTCTAGATAGGTCTAATGTCCAGGAAAATTCGTGTTTTCTTGTAATATTAAGTTTAAAGTCTAAAAATTTAACATTACGCTTATGGAGAATAAAATGTAAACAATACAAACCAAAACAGCTGTTTATAACCGTTTGACAGTTCTTGATTGAAGACGGCAAAGAACAATATGTGAATAGAGGTTTTTCATAAATATTTATTTTATGTATGTAATAAATGTAAAATTATCAGGTTACTAAACAATTTGTAAAAACTTAAGGGTAACATAACTGTGCGAAATAAAAGCAAAAAAGAGTATTCCCAAAATCTTCCGTGTTTTGATAGAAAACGTATTTGTTGTATTGCTTGAAGCCACTGTAACAAACCAATTAATATTTGTAAATGAAATTTCTCTTTTGCTTTTCAATCCTCATTCCGTTTATACCAAAATCAGTTGGTCACAGGCTAATAATAACTGTATGGATAGTTAAACAGTAAATGATCGGCTAAAACAATTGAGGTTGGCTAAAACACCTTAACCGACGTCGCTCATTTGGCAGACGCCGTGGTCCAGCGGTAGCGTGTTCAAACCCCATCAGGGGCAATACTTTTTGTTCAGTGCTATATTAATTATGTGTTTTAATTAAATGTGTTTTAATTTTTGTAATTAATTTTTATAATACATGTATTATTCTAAACGAACAAAGCTCGGTCACCAGGTACTAAGAAAAAAGTGGGAAAAGTATGTTAGTGATTTACATGGACCACACAAAGTTAACGGATATACTACAGCCATTATCGTAAGGTGTAAGGAATATGAATTTTTCCCCATCCTCCTTGAAATCGAATATACTAATAATGGTATTTTTTATATTTATGGTATTAGGTATTCAACTATATTTTAAATATTTTTAGCTTAAAAGCTTAACTGTCACTTTCACAACGATTTCAAAGGATTTATTAGTCATTTGGCATTTACGAAGAAAAAAATATAATATGATGTATGTGTAATATACATACAGTGTTTGTATATAATGGTTGCAAACTTTTGTGTGTTGTTCCTAGTTTATTATGCATGAAGTATGTTTTTACTTCACCAGTGTATCTCGATTGGTTTATTGTTGAAACCAATCGAGATAAAATGGTGTAGTAAAAAAAATTTCTTACTAAATCGACCACAAAGAGCAACATACAAAAGTTTTAAACTATTTCTAGATTAAGAGTGTTCCAGAAACTGAGTGTAACAATAACGGAAAGCTCGAAATTCGATTCCCCCACCGTGGTGTGCTTTGTGCGATCTAGTTTAAATCTTTTTCTAGGTTCTGGGACTAAGGCTGGTATTTTTGCTATGTAAGGTTGTCTTGTCGTGTATATAAGTAATCATTGGTCTAATTGCAATTTATGGTTGAAGTAAAAATACTAGTCATTGTAATTCATAATATTATGAGTATTTTTTCACGTTTTACTTTGTTGCCTGAACCCTTACTGGTATAGTGGCATAGAAAAAACATCACCAAATAATGTTGTTTTTTTACTTAACAATAAATTATTGTATAAGTATGCATAGTAGAATGATTGTATATTAATATGTAAAACCGTTTATGTTTAACTTCTGTGAACATAATGTGTAATAATTAGAATGTACTAAAGACCAAAACTGAAGATTTCACACAATATTCTAATACTGTATGTGCTTTGTCATGTAGATTTAAGATAAAAACGGGAGCCCTAGCTATCATAAACAACAGAAGGTCCGATAATGTTGACGTAATGTACATTAAACATTTGTTTCAGTTAAATAACCATTTCTCTGAATGGTCAAAAGTTTTAATTTTTTTACATTCGGTGATTCATAATCTATATGAGCCAATAAAACCCAATCCTTGGTCTATGATGTGAGGATTTGAAAAAAATATTTTCAATATTGATGTAAAATTCTTCTCTTTTTAACTAACGATTATTGTTTGGTATTGTTATGTCTGGTATGTGTAAAATTTATTTAATATTGAAACATAAATTATTTTGGGATATTTTTTGGGTATATTATGTCATTTCAAAACATTGCTAGATCCCTAATAATTATTTTAAATTAGCGTAAAATCCAAAATATATAGAAAATAGATTAAGAACATTTTTTATTTAAACTTTTAATAAGAATAAAATGTTATTTGGAAATTTATGTTGACATTTCTACTTCAGAAATATATTATACTAAACCTTAAAACGAATCGTTAAAATTTTTAACTAAGGCACAATTTTTCCTTTGTTAAATGAAATATTCCAAGATGTTCCTTAATAGAGATATAAAATTAAGGATGGCAATTCCGCAAAGGTATTGGGGAATCCCTATAAAACTCAATAAAGGAAGTTTGCATCAAGTGAGTGGAGCTTGAGCAGGCAAAAGAGGAGGGGTCAAGGGGTTTCCCCACCAGTCTCTGGTATGAGTCAAGGTCGTCAAACAAGGACAATTAGACACGTGTCTGGGGAAATCTGAGCGGGAACTGGTGAGGTTGGCCAATCTGGACCAGTAGATCAGCTGACTAACTTGATTGTATGAAAGAGGATTGTGCTAATTGTGTACTTATGGGTATCAAGTCTTTGTACTGGTACTGTTCTCTGTTATAATTCTGATTTAACTTGCACTCAAGTGTCTTCACTGAATAAGCGCCTGTTTTGGATGCATCTGTTTGATTTTCAATATTTTTTGGTTAAAAAATAGAGTTCATTTCAAATTACCTTTTGATGTTATTATATAAACGATGAATTAAAAAGACTTTTCGTTCTGCCTAAGTCAACACCAACGACATTTTAAAAAGAGATTCACATAAACTTTTAAGGGAGACGGTCCAAACCTCTCAAATTTTTGTGGATATACCGGGGATCGAACCCATAACCTGTTTGCACCGAAGTTTAAAATGCTAACAACCGTTCGGCTAGTATGATGTCTTGGTATAACTCTAACCTTATGCCATTAAGAAAAATATTTGCTGCTAAAAGTAAAAAAAAATATTAAATCATCATATAATAGTCACCTAATTGTTACAAATATATACTACCTGATATAAACTCTTAAATTGTGTGGCTCTTTGAGAGTCCTGTGGTTGACATTTTGGTCCAACTATCTGTTGTGAAAGAGCTTTGATATACTCTTCCTTGTGATATGATTATTTACTTCAACTTAAGATTCTATTGTATTGTATATATATATATATATATATATATATATATATTAAATAATATTAAATATTATCTTTAACAATTTTTGTTAAAATCCTGTAAAATATAATTACATTTTTTAATTAGATGGACTGATACTTCTAGGTAGCGAATGAGGAAACTCTTAAACTAATTACAATTATGAATTTATTTGACAAACATAGAAAGCAGTTCGAATTTAAATTCAATTTTTTCAAAATTTTTAATAGGTTGGATAAAAATTAACAACCTTTTTGTTTAAGATTTCGTGCTGACCCATTGTGGACCTTTTGGACTCAATCTGAGGTTGATAGTCGATAATAAGATAAAAAATAGTATTTAAGGTCCCAATTCAATTTAGAATTTTTACTCTTGCAGGATAATAAGTAATGAAATTATTATTTCACCCCGGGACTTTTCACAACCCCTGTAAAACACACATTAGGTTGGATTGGACTTTCAAAAATTTGCCTAAGTTGTACAGAAACATGTATAGCATATGATAGAAAAGTAAAATACTTAATTATAAATTAAAATTAAAGTAATACAGTAATAGTACAGTACTTGAAAAATACGAGAGTGTTTTTCATGATTAATTTTCTTTTTTCGAATTCAATACCATTTCTGAAAGTATTCAGATATTACAAGCATTATGGTTTTATTTAAAATAGTTCAGTGGATGATGGTTCATAAAAGATTGTCTGAGGAATGAATTAGATTAAAATCAGGACGAGATGAAATTTATATCCTCATAAATATTAAAATTCAACAAAGGACGTTAGCTAAAGGAATATTCCCTTTCTAGCAATATGAAGGATTATTGATCTTGAAAGTGTATCTATAAGGTTAAGGCTGTTTGTGTTATGGCTAGTTTTACATAATCTCAATGCAGTCAGCCTTCCTTTTGACCTTATTATCATATCTTTGTCTCAAACTGTTTATTTGTGCTTTAAATTTCTGATCCGCTTATGTTACAGATTTGTAGCGTCATTTCTTCCAAGTAACTTTCAATCAGAAATTTGTCGGGACGATTTTGCCATTGAAACCGCCACACCATGGAAATGGATAATGACTTTGCGACATCTAACGTAAAATTTAACAGATTTTTTAAGAAGTGTTCGCTGAGAATAAAATTTTTTGGCTTTGTAGTTTTATACTCCTGCTGTTATCTTCTTTTCGTTTACGTGAGTTGAGTAAATTGACTGGTCGGGATGGAATGTTTTCAGCGATTTTGATGTATTATAATTTGATTACGCTTATGATTTTACACTCTTGCAGTGATTCTGGTGAAGGTTGGTTGCGGTGTTGGTTTGTGGTATTGTTATCTTTGAAAGATATTGAATTAATTTTGTACAGCGGTGGTCAACGATAAAGAGATAGTGGTATCTGTTGTGGTGACTAGACAGTTCCAAAGAGGATACATGATGTTTTAGACAGGAAACTCCTGATCGTTATGAAATTAAAGCAGTTTTTCTCGACATAAGGGTAAATTTTACACTATAGATTTTATAATTAGGTTTAATCTGTGGTAATACAAACAAATTTTTGAATTAAATCGCCTGTATGATTTGTTTTCACCAAAATACTAGATTAAAAAGTTTCGATCTTAATGGGTTAATAGATCACAAAAAATGTTTAGTAAAATTTAGAAAAAATTACTTCGATATTGTGTAAAGTTGAATTTTTAGCGTTTGCTATTTTTTATTATTTGGAAAGGGTAAGTTTAAAGTATAAAAACCTTAAAAAAAGTATAGACTAGTGAGAAAAAGTAAAAATTATTATTGTGGTTTCTCTAGTTTTCACATAGAAGACAAACGCAAAAGTCCATCTGTAGCGTTTCAGACAGACAGAAATTTATGTAAGACCCATTTTGACTTTCCTGATCAATAAAACACAAAAAAGGACAAAAATGCCATAGTTCCAAGCAATTTACAGACAAAACTCATTTATATACAGCATATAAATGTTTATTTAAAAAAATCTATTGTATGTAGTACACACGATGCCTAATATAATTTAATGTTTGACGTTTTGGTATCATTAGTAGTGTCTTGGTCTTATTTAATTTAAACAGAAAATCAAAGCTTTTTTACATTAGTAATAAAAATTGTTTTGATATTTTTCATGACCTGAAATCAATAATATAGTTGAGTATTATTCAAATAATGTCAATTTTATGAACTGATAGTGTATTTCCGCTGTCAAACTAAGCCTGGTAAATCTCTTTGGTAATCCAAAGCGTCACCAGTACCATGTCACTACATGGGTGAATGATTGAAACACTGTCCCACTGAATAATGTAAAGTCCATCACCAAAACAATGGAATATTCTTCTACGTTTAAAAATTAAAACACCTTTTTCATTTTGAAGATTTAATCCTCATAAATTTGTTATAATGGAAACAAGTACAGTTAGTGTTGTACTTTCAGACAACTTGTACCACTTATAACTTGTATTTTGAGAAAATGAAATATTAAAATAAAATAACTATAGTTAAACTATTTTTTAATTTAAATTGAAAAAAGTAAAGTTGAATTGATGTAAATTTAATAGGTTTAAATAAATAGGTTTTATAATAAATGCTGCTAACAAATATGACTGAGCAATAGTGAGTGGTGTGGGAAGTACAAACATTTTCACAATTTATGTTCTACTGTTTTTTCATTTACAATTAAATATTGCTATTGAAAATGAGCTAACCCATTTTTAAAACCTTTTTTCTATATTCTTTTTTCAATGTAATATCATATTGTTACCACGTCATATTCAGTATTCTTAACTTTGTGAGGCTATAATTTTTAAAAATATTCACACTTTTTAAGGCTGCAATTTTGAACTACACTACAGGTTCATTTGATATGCTTAATTGATTTACATAGGTATTACAAAACTCTACGCAGGCTGTTTATAGTAAAATATTTATTATGAATTTAAATGTTAACATATTTTAAATAAATAATTTTCAGAACTAAATGATTGCTGAGTCTTAGAGTTTGAAAATGTTTGGGTGGTAAAATTTATGGTCCAGTAATTTGAATGAATAGGGATGAAGACGTGAACTGGTTACAGATAGCAAAATTGTAATACTGATCATGCACATCCCTACTGTGTTAAATAGTCGTACGTTGAGATTACTAACCATACTCTACTATTAACTATGAGACTATTAACTATTAACTTATTTGGAGTTTTAATTAAAACGCCAGTCACTGGGAAACACCCTAAGAAAATCACAGTAGTTGAACAAAATTTAGTTTTACCTTTTGAGATTTTTTATTTTTTTTACAAAATAAATCACAAAGGATTTTTATGTAAGTGCTGATACCAGAAATTCATAAAATGAAGAATTCGATGATATATTAAAGGTAACTCCACTTCATAACTTTGGAAAAAACCGTGTAATCTGTACTTGGATGATCTGAATAATTTTATGTGCATTGTAAGATTTTTTTGTGATGTTGATTGATTCTATCCTGGATTGATTGTTTTAATACTTGTCATTAAACTTTATTTTATAAGTTAATGGCACTAAATAAAACTTTAATACAAT
The DNA here is from genome assembly GCA_023375725.1 of Nephotettix cincticeps. Classification (NCBI taxonomy): domain Eukaryota; kingdom Metazoa; phylum Arthropoda; class Insecta; order Hemiptera; family Cicadellidae; genus Nephotettix; species Nephotettix cincticeps. Next base: position 63,724,259 of record CM041788.1, read on the forward strand.
CCACTTGCACTTAAGCTATACGATCTCCAGATATTTTTAAACATTTTAACTATACAAGGAGTGTTAAAAAAATACCCGTAATTTTTAATTTTGCAAGTTTGGAGAGTCAGAATGTCAATTTTTTTGCCAAAAATGGCTTAAAATGGGCTTTAAAATGTAAAAAAATCATTTAATTTTTTAATTTTGACAGAACGATAATTTTATAGAGTAATTTGGCCATCACCATTCAAACCAGCTTAAAACTAAACAAATCAGTATTCTGAATCATTTTTTTAAGTCTGATGATTTTAGAGAAAAATCAAGTTCACTTAAATTAAAAAAAATCAATCTCCCCATTTTTCAACCGTTTCCCATGATATACAACTGATATTCCTGATATGTTCCCTAACCAAACCCACTCAAAAAAGTTTGGTATTACCTGTGAGTGGAGTCTCCAAAAATTCTAACAATCATTTTAACTGTTTTTTCTTGTTTAACTTTTTGAAGCAAAAGTTTTTAAATGATAATTCAATAAATATTAAAGATTATGATAGTTTTATTAAAGGTATATCGTTTCCTTAATTTACCTAAGGGAGAAAGTTTGTGTCAGTCCACTGATACCTTTTATTCAAATGATTTTGTTACAGTTATTTAATTATTTTTTATTAATAATACAATTTATTCTTTAAAAAATCACCTTTTTAAAAAGCAATATAAAAAAATTTCATACTTAATAGTTTGTAAAAAAAAGTGTAAAATATCCAACCAAATTCCTGTTATTTAATTTGAATCAGCAACCCACTAATATGAAACAAAGTTTTAATTTATCAGTCAAGTAAAAAATGTTTTTTAAACATTTTTATCTTTATACTTCGATAATTCCTTTGAGGATTTGAGTGCTTCCGTAGGGGAGTCCAGTTATGAACAGTTTAGAAATTTGAAAGCTTTTCCCAATTGTTCTAATTATAGGGTCAGAAGATTATCTCTCTTGTAACCTGCTTTCCAAATGGTCATTCCCCTGACCGAAGGTATTTTCAATTTCCTTCAGTTCAACCACAGTACTCAAAACTAAATTATTTTCTTGCCTCCAAATGCTGGCCAAGAAACTTACTTCATTTTAAATTTGATAATATGAATTCCTAGGGTCAAGCAACACTCGTTTAGAAGTATTTATGTTAAATAGTAAATTTAACAAGGCTATTGATAGAACTTTGTTAGCTTTTTAGTAATTGATTTCTCTATGATCTTTCAATATGCAGACCAGTATTTTTTAAAGCGCAAATGATAAATATACTCTATTAATTTTTTCCATGTTATTTTTATGTGAGTTTTTAATCAATGGACATTTTGGGATACAACATATTTACTTAAAATCACAATTCAACCAACTAATTAATTGACCTATCACTTAAATTGTAAAATATTGTTGCTACAGGAAATACGTTTAAATAGTTTTGAATATACAGTTGTAATAATTTATTCTAATAAATAAAGGTACATATTTTAAAAGAGTATAATCGTAAAATAAAAACTTCAGGCCAACATGAGACCCCCTAATCCTGTACTGTGGTACTTTCTTAAGGGAAATGAGAATTGGGACAAACTCATCTGAGGATGTTCAGTCTCCAGATCTCAGATCTTGTTTTTTTTGTGATCTTAGCCCTAAGTAAATAATCTTGCAAACGGTCTCAAAATTATACTGTAAGCAGAATAATATATTTACGCAAAATTATTATTATGTAGATCTACTCACAGTTCTCTGTCCTAATACAGTATGTATTTTCTCTAAGATAGAATATTGTTTTTCAAGTTTTCTGCAAATGTGTAAGATGAGTGTCCAGATTAACCTTAAAATGAATATTCCCATAGCGGCAGTCGCGTGTTCTCTTGGAATTTGCATTAATTTAGAAATTATTTGTGATTACGTAAACTAAGCTTTATTATAGGTTAAGCCATATTACAAATTAATATACTTAAAACAACTTAAAAGTAGGTAATGTTATTCTTAATAGTAAAATTTACCTTTTATTCATAAGGATAATTTGGAAAATGGTTACATTAGTCTGCTGCCAAGAGACAAGAAAATTAAATTAGGATTATCTCAGTGTACATTTGTAGAACTTTACTGGATGAAGCTTAGTTGTGTACAAATTTTGATTACAGCATTTAAAATAATTAACCAGATCAATTTTTACTTTTTCTTAAAAAAATGAGTTTTTATGAGAATTATTGTGTTTACAGAAATATGTAATACAAGTTTTTTTTAGATTGAAACAGATTTTTTGGCTTTTAAGGGAAAGTGGTCCAACCCCCTCAAATTTTCCAAATGAGTGGTAGTTTTTGGTGTCTGGGAATGTCTAAATGTTTTTCGTTTAGACAATCCCTCAACGTTTTTGGTTCCTGTTCAAAGGAACCAATTTTTTATTGGTCCCTTGTATAGGTCCTGCAATGACGACGCTGGTAATAGCTTCATTTTTGCGTAGGAAATCTGCTATAACCTATCCTAACAAGAACGTACTGGCAACCTATTTCCCACCTTTGAAGGATGATTGACAGAAAGTGTACCGCAGAAAGCGTGAACATTCCAGTAGTCTGGTAGACCCACAGGAGCCTCTAGACTAGCCTGTAGCCTAATGATGGTGAAAGGCACAGTTATGTAAGGTCACCTCTCTCACTCACTCTCTAGTCCATGCTGCAGTGTTGGAACCCCCCCCATCCTCCCCACTGTGGTCACTGTCCTGCTCTAGTTGTGTGGTAGTTGGTGCTGATTGTGTTGTGGTTCGGTGTGATTGTTGCTCAGTTTCTGACGGAGAGAAAGGTAATACTTTTACTTTTATTTTTTACTTATACTGGTTTTTTGTTTGAGTACAAAGGGAATAGAAAAACCGTTTTGTTATAATAAAAGTAAATTTCCGTCACATGACAAGTGTTCTTTCTTATATATTGTCAATATGTAAGTGAAATAATAGATTTTTTTCAACATTTTAGATTCTTCTAAAAGGATTTTGCAAAAATATTATTTTTTATCCTACTTATACTTTACCTTTGATCTACTTTGTTACATTTTGTATTCTGATACATTTTAATTTTTAGAAAAAAAAATTGTAATATGTAAAATAAGCATAAATATTTCAATAAGTAGATGTTCTATTTCATATTTATGAGTACAAAAGTGAGATAAAAAAAAAATAATAAATTCAAGCGATCATGTGGACAGTGTTAATTCACTAGAAATAAATATTTAACAGCTAATATTGAGTTTTTAAATAAAATAAATTGATTCACATTTGACATTACAATATGTTTCACCAAGTGTTTGTAACAATTGGACAAAGGTATGCAGTTTTAGTAGTTTTCTCTTTCTCTGTATTCTGCAGTTCTGCAGTGCAACCTCATAACCACCTTTACATTCTCTTTCCTGGAAACCATTTCCGTGGTTTTGCCTTGACATTCCCTACAGTAGTTTTTTTATCATTCAGAATTTACTTCCCTGTGGGAAATAGGTTAGATTATGGATATGTCTAAAGGGAATGTTTTCAGTCCCTTTAAACAGCTGTCCTTATAACCATATGACGTCACCATTTTAAATAATTTTGGTCTGCCAGATTGCCATTAAGAGCTAAGACATATCCATGTCAAATTTAAATTTGGTACATATGTAAAGAATAATTTGTGGGGTTAAGTTTGAAATCCAGTCAAATTGGCCTGACCAAAGCGGGGTTGTACCTCAATATGAAGTTTCTACTTATAATTGATCAATAAATTAAATTTGTATCAATACAATTGAAATTAGCTGAAATACTAACATTAAGTTAAGACAAACAAACATTAGTATTTTAATCCTTGCTTCATGTCAAACGGTTGCCAAGATATACTTAACTCATAACATTGTATTTTGGAGCTCCAATGTTGGAACTTTTACGTTATAGGAAAAAATAAAAATTGATATCTCTCTTTTTTAGCGAATTTCCCATAGGGAATAAGCCATTACCATAGGTCTTATGGCAAGACTTAAGACGAGTTCGTAAAGCAGACATATCAGTCAATGGGAACGGTTAGTTTGGGAGGTTTTGTACTCAAAAATTGGGTTTTTTGCGTTTTTCATATGTAACTTAAAAATTCAAATTTTATCTTTCACAATTAAAATCAGCTAAAAAAACTACACAATTTAGTTCTTTAAAGTTTTTCTCTATCTCCAACGGTTACTGAGATATTAAAAAATCTAAACACAGTACGTTGTATTTTGGGGCTCCAATGTTAATCTTATGGAGGATAAGGAATGCAGGATTAATATTTCCCATATCAATCAATATTTTTGGATTAAACTTGGTATTTACCTTCATGTGGTTGAGATCTATCCATTTATGCTTAAAAATCATGGTTTATGTGTTTATCATGGCAGCAAACCTGCATACTCTTTTCCAATGTCAATCATATAAGGAATAGACAAACTCCATTATTTATGGACAGATGTTGATGAAAGTTAGTATAAATGTTAAAAATAAAAATTGTTTATATTATAAATGCCTACTTCAGTGTTCCTCACAGCAGCAAACCTGCACACTCTTTCCCATGTTAATCTTGTGGAGAATAAGCAAATAATTCTCACGTTTATGAACAGATTTTAATCAAACTTGTTACATATTATTATTATTATATTATTGATTTGGAAATTCGCTGAGTACGCAGGTCTGCTGCGACGGGGGAATTTAGTATTATGGAGATTAAATGAATTGATTTCCTTATATGACTTCACATATGACTAATAGTTATTTGTATGATGACAAGTTAGCGTGAAAGGAATGAAATATAGCTTACTATGCAGGTATAGGAGGGTATTTTATCAGTACTAATTTATTATCTTTTGTTAATTGGTGAAAGAAATAAACTCTTTTCATTAATTATCTGCAGACTTTTTTTATAAATTACATAAATCAATTACTTAATACTTCACACTTACAGTGTATTGTTTCATAATTTAATGGTGTTAAACTGTAGTTGTGGAATACCTCAAGCTATCTAAGTTTTAAACTAAAATTAATATGATAAAATTTAACATTTTATAATGTACAAATCACCATTATAGACATTATTCAAAGAAATTCTGTAAGTATTAACCCTAGAAGTGGCAAGCTTTTTACTCTTAACTGTAACATAAAAATAATTACTAATATCTTCTTGAAATATCAAAGTTTATACAAAAAAAGGCATAAAACATGCCCCCCCCCTTATAACCACTAACCACAAAAGCAAAACAGGTGTCCACTGCAATCCCAATTAAGCCTACAAATGCCGTCAACTTCCACCCAAGCCGGTCACCGTTTATTTAAGGTGGGCCCTCCACTCCGCTACACCACACATTTGCAAGCCAAATTGGGATTGCTCATGGTCGGGATTCGAACCCTAGCACTTCCGAATGGCTAGAACGTTACGCTCGTCAGCGTAGCGCGTTAGCCACCTCGGACATCAGTGCCTAGGAGAAGAAAGCGCTTACTTGGTTATAGACCTGCCCGGTGGCAGGCTCGTGTACTACGAGAGCAGTTTCGGTTGCTGGCCCCCAGAGGGAAACACGGTCGCGTAGGCGATAGTGTCTAACAAATCCACTAAACTGACGACAGATGCCTCCACCTGCCAATTCTTATTGAATATGTAAATGCGTCGTAAATTACGACTTTGCCACTTCTAGGGTTAAAGAGCTGGTTTAAACTTCTTAAAATTTTAGTTCTAAAATTAAATTAGTTTAAATCGCCTAGTTATTGATTAATCATCCAAAGTTATTGAATGTTTAATTTTAACTTATTATTTATTGTACATTTACAATGTATCTGTGTTTAAACCTAATATAATGAAACTAGAAAATAGATTGAACTACTACATTTTTTTATTATTAAATTGTCAGTTGTAAGGTTTATATTTGAAAGCTCCCAGTTTTATCAAAGTTGTTATCTCAGAAATGACAAAGTTTGATGCATTATAACTGATGTGCGATCGCTCGGAAAACTTCATTAAATGTTAAAGACATTTTGACAATAAAGTTCCACAACAAGGCCCTGTTTATCGAAATTGTCTCTCAATGTATTTTTGCGGTTCACGGAAAAAAACATATTCTATTTTTGTCATTGAGATTAGTTTTTAATAGATCTGTTTACAACGTCTTTTAGTCAGAGATTACAGAATTCGACATGATTTGAATGTGCATCTTGACTTATGTCAAGATATATGTTTATCATAAATAAATTTTTTAAATCTTTTACTTTTAAGTGGAATGATTATTTGGGAGAGTAGTTGAACTCTATATAACTTCAGTGATTAAATGGAGAACGTATTTACAAGTTTATTTCATACTCAATAAGTTATATGAAAACATTAAATTGTTTTGTAAGCATAAACACAATGGGCCATTTTCTGCTACGGATGTGCGATTGAATGATGTGGGCGAATGTATAGTGAACTTGTGTTACCATAAAGTTCATTAGACTGATAACAATATTTCTTAGTTATGGTAAGAAAATATTCCCAAAAATTTAGTCATAAATAAGTGAATAAGTGAACTACAGAGGTGATATAACTCTAATCAGAACTTTTCATCAAGCTAAACCAAGATTACATTATTTCATCAAAATAAAATAAAAACTATTTTTCACTATCTAAGGGGTTTACCTCAATCCACCTTTATAGTTTTTCGCTAAAAAACAATTACCTTATAATCTCAAGCACAAGTAAGCTGAAAGGTATCGTAAATAAGCCAATTCAACCCCCAAATGTATGCTTTAACAGAATTGTTTTATTGTGTATAATACATGTATTGTGATAATATGGACGTGCCAATGTATTTGCATGAAATATGTTCTGGCTGAATAAAGTACTTATTCTTATTCCAAAACATATTACATATTGAAATTTGGAAAAATACTTCAAATATTTTCTTGTGTGAACAGAAACTAAAATATTTTATCTTTATCAGATTTAAAGTGTTATAAAAATTATTAGTTGGGAATAAATTTTTTTAATGCAATAGAAACCCCCAAACTCTTAAATGTAACGATATTGTGATAGTACGTGCCTAAAAGTATTAACACACAGTTTTTATTTGCACACCTTATACATCTGTTTTGAGTCCCCCTGAATCCAAAAAAGTATAAAATAAAAAGGTATTTAGACTGATTCCGTCTCTACACTGACCTTGACTCTAGACGTTTTTAGTTATTTAATTTCTAAAGGTAGTAAAAAATATCTATATAAATAAACTTAGAGTTTTGTCTGTACATTGCTCAGAATTATTCATTTTTTATTTTTTTTTTACTTTTCGTGTGTTAGAGAAGCCGAAGCCAGTCTTATCTCAATTTTTGTCTGTTGTCTGTGACGCTTCAGGAGGCATTTTACGCCGTCTTCTCCGCAAAAACGGGAGAACCGATTACAATGAAACTTATTTCATGTATTCTCTACATTCCAGAGAAGGTTATTAAATGCTTGAAATCGCCCGCCACCTTGTGAAAAGTAAATAAAGAGTATTTAAAAACCCACCTTTACGCGATATTACTCGTATTTTGATCCAGTTTTCAATGAATAACCTACTGCCTACTTGTAATTGGCTCAGTTGTCTTTGTAGCTTAAAGATTTAATAGAAATAAAAACATTGATTTAAACCCATTTCGAAATCATACTAGTATATTAAAAAGTTATTTTAACGTATATCTAATAATAATAATGGTATAAATGTTCTAATCTATTTAATTGTAAAGTAATGCAAAATAATAAAGCTGGGTATCGATTTATTTTCTTTGTACTGATTTCTTTAGGATTCCAAGTTTACATTTTGGTATGTTGATCTTTCTACTTTAAACTGAATCCTACAACCCGTACAAAGGACGGGCTTACTGCTAGTAATAAATAAAATTATAATATAAAAATAGAAATTAAAATTATTTAAACCAACTACTGTTAATTTAAAAATGTATTATTTCAAAAATAATCATTCAATTTCTTAAACTACAAAACGAGAAACAAAGTTAAAATAATTGTTAGAATTTTTAGGATCATAATCCCCCTCACCACAGGTAATATCAACCTTTTTTGAGCGAGTTTTGTTTCATGATGTGACTCTACACTGCATACCACCATGCTTCTTGAAAAACTGTTGCGAAATAAGGAAGACATTGATTTTTAAATATTCTCCATGAGAATAACATTCGCAATTTTACTCTTCTCTGGAACCGTTATTCGTATACTAATTATTCAAATACTACTTTTTTAACTTTTCAGCTGATTTTAATAGAGGTAGTCAAACTATTTTACAAATATATCGTTTTGCCCATAACTTTTGAATCATTAGTTTTACAGATCTAAGGGTAGTGTCATATTATTCGGCGGAACTGTTGTTATTATTAGTTGAATAAGCGAGTCAACTAATTAATCTACTATGGCCATCAGCCGCCCGTATGGTTTGTGTGCCATGTGGTCCTGTAATACATGGTAACAGCTCTGTTCTAGGTTTGAGTAATGGTACTGCATAGTGATTTTAATCAATAGGTGTAGGCTTTCTACACTGAATTCTACTGCCTGCATTGACTTGTGTATTGATACATTTTAGCGGATTTCCTTAAGAAAATACAGGGTGTTTCAGAATTCCCTACCAATACTTTAGGGCATTGTTCCCGGGTAAGAAACATATCTAAATATCATATTTAAATTGTCCGGAAGTCCTTAGTTACTCACACAGCCTCCATTTTGTTTTTTTCACTTATAATATTTTTTCTGAATAATGGTTAAACGTACGGAATTGAAACTTTGCATTAACATTTATGGCAACTAGACAAAACTACAAAAAAATCATGACAATTTCTCAAATTCATAAAACAAAATGGCGGCTATTTAAGTCTGCCACAACAATGCAGCAGTCCCCGCCTGCTTACTGTCATTAAAATTGTTGTGGCAGACTTTATTCGCATTCCTTGAAATGCACTGCAACTAAGCTCTAGCGGTCACCTATCACTAAAGCTACCATATCTCAGTTAATATTTGTCTAATTTAAAACAATTTGGTGTCAATAGATTTGTAATTGCATTACCTAAAAAAAGTTATTCTTGTAAATTTTCTTTTAAATCAACGGTTCACGAGTTATTTGAGAAACAGAATTTTAAATGGCCGCCATTTTGTTTTATGAATTTGAGAAATTACAAAATTTTTTTGTAGCTTTGTCTATTTGCCATTAACGTTTGTGCAAAGTTTCAATTCCGTACGTTTAACCATTATTCAGAAAAAATATTATAAGTGTAAAAAACAAAATGGAGGCTGTGTGAGTAACTAAGGACTTCCGGACAATTTAAATATGATATTTAGATATGTTTCTTACCCAGGAACAATGCAATAAAGTATTGGTAGAGAATTCTGAAACACCCTGTAGATACTATATATATGTGTACACGATTGTGAACATGATAACTCACATAAACAACTCAAATCTCGATGAAATTTGGTACAGACATGTAAATGTGCAATTATTATTCGATCAAGTTCAAAGTTTAGCCAAATCGTTCATTGGTCAGTTGGAAGGGAAATTATGGGATTTGTACAAAATAAGGGTTTACATATAATTTACTCAAAAAAATATTGATATTTATTATTAACTTTGAATAGACAAACATAGTATTTTATCTATATTGGTCTATAGAAAATAAAACAAATAATTTATATTTTAATGGATTTTTGAAATTGGATCGATAAGATAGTCTTAAAAAATATTTTTCGGGAAAAGTTAAATATAAATCCTCTTATTATTATAAAGGTGATAAACTTAACACTCATATACTAATATGAATAATTCTGTGAAAATTCTAAAAACCTCTTTTTCTGTGTTGATAAAACTTCCTTATTTTCATGTAATTTGATATAAACTAATTCTTATTATTTCATAATATGTACTATACATCTTTATACATTCATCTAGTATAAATTTAATTTATCAATAATCTAGGTTAATACTCTCATTATAAACATCCTATTATTTCCTATGTCTTAATAATTAATATAATACTTATTATACTTGTATTTATAAACTTTGTTGTGGTATGCTTAATCATATCTATTTCAATAATTCATAATAAATAATTAATGTGCATTCTACTTTCTTATTCATATTTTATAATTTAATTTAGGTAATCAACACTTTAGATAAAATCAAATCAAAACAGACATACACACACAGTGATGAGTGATAAAGTTTTGAGAGGTGGTTTTGATTGGTTAAACTGAATAGCTGGTTTAAAATAACCATTGACTGTGTAAATTTGTGCTCATTTGTACTCAAGATCATTGACCACTTTCTTAGATGAGGTTTTTATAATTCTCCATTTATTCAGTGAAAATCAGGTTTAGCTAGATACTAGCAGTAAGCCCGTCCTTTGTACGGTTGTAGGATTCAGTTTAAAGAAGATAGATGATCATACCAAAATGTGAACCTGAAATCCTAAACAAATCAATACAAAGAAAATAAATCAATATCCAGCTTTATTATTTAGCATTACTTTACAATTAAATAGATTAGAGCATTTATTCCATTATTATTATTAGTTATAAGTTAAAATAAATTTTTAATATAGTATGATTTCGAAATGGGTTTAAATTAATAACCAATCTAAACTAACTAATATTGATTAAACAGCTGTTTTTTTCCTTCTATTCTAAATAAATCTATAAATCTTTAAACTACAAAGACAGCTGATTATTGCTATTAGGTTATAATTCATTTAAAACTGAAGCAAAATGTGACCAAAACCACGTAAAAAGTGGGTTTTTAAATGCTTGTTATTTACTTTTCAAGGGTTGGCGGACAATTTTAGGCCTTTGAAAAAACCTTATCTGGAATGTAGAGAATGTATGAAATAAGTTTCATTGTTTTCAGTTCTGATATAAAAAGTTGTGTTATCCCATTTTCGGAGAAGACGGTGTTAAATGCCTCCTGGAGCGTCAAAGACACAAATTGATATAAAAGACTTCTTTCGGCTACACATAAAATGTAAAAATAACTAAAAAATGTATAATTCTGAGCAATGTGCAGACAAAACCCAAATTTTATTTATATAGATGTACCTGCATATAAATATTATTTTTCAATAGGAAACCTTTTTATTTAAATAAATAGCTTGCTGTAAAATGTCACCATATGTAAAGTTTACCACACCAACGTATATCCAAGATTTATTTTATTAATTTTGTTTTTTGCTTGTATTTGAGCTACAGGTGAATAATAATTAAGTAATTATGTGTTACATTTAATATCTTAATGAGATTTAACTGTTTTAGTGTAACAGCTGTAAGCATCATACTTTGGTTGCAAAGTTTTGTCTACGTATCTGTGTCAGGAATGGTTACAAAGTTGTCAGTTGCTCAGTTGTGTTGAACAGTTGTTCATATGTAACTGTACTAAAGACACAATACGTAATCAAGCGTGCTAATTATCAGACATCTTTGTAGTTAGTGTTAATATCTGGTACCATTGAGGTAGGTTCTTTTCCTCTACTGTTAGAAAATGTTTTTCTATTCTTGCACATAGAATGGAGTTAGATTTTTGCTTACTGAAATTCTGTAAATTTCTGGTTGTAAATAAATTGGTTTATTTATAATGGATTTGAGTCCACTCGATTATTCTTTTTGGGGATACATTAAAAGTAAGGCTTTCAAAAACAACCCCAAGATTAAACAGGAGTTGAAGAACAACATTTCAAATTAAATACAAGAAATTGATAGAGAAGCATTGCGTTAAGTGTTCAGATATATGATGAAGAGAACACAACTGTGTATAAATGCCAATGGTGGACTATTTGAGAACTTTATATAAGCTAAATGTGGTTAAATTGAAATAGTGGGTTGTATAAAATGTAAATATCAATAAAATAATACAGATTGTTTCCATACATTTGCATTATCCAATTTTAAACAAGGGTTGTGTTTAAAAAACCACCCTGTATATAATAATTCAACTACAGCCATTAAAACCAGCTAAAAAAATAAACTAATTAGTATTTTGAATTATTAATACAGGACTAATGGTTCCAGAGAAGTTTAATTAACTGCCCGTGGTAGACACAGTGTTTGTCTAATAGTGCCCAATGTTACTTAAATGGACCTCACTAAAAATACATATTTTTTCTTATTTCTCAACTGTTTCCATTAGCGGAAAGTCACATCACGCAATAAATCCCACACCAAAAACCTTGGGGGAGTATGCCCAAACATTTTTTAACTTGTGAAATGTATTATTTAGGGGTATGTTATTTTAATTTTAATAATCAATAAATAATGTGATAGTTTTATCAAAGGTATCTATTATTTTATTTACTTTTCACTGGTACAGTTTTATTTTTTGTTGTTTCTCAAACTAGCTTTCAATCCAGCTTAATCAAGCTTCAGAACTTTATAAATGTAACGTTCCTTTGTGTTATTACTCTGTGTTTTCTTGTTTGTACTGCATGTATCATAAATCATTGCAATTACTCTCTAGCTTGCTGTAAAATTTCATTAGTAGTTTTTGAAATAGTAATGAAAACAGCAGGATATTAGTAGTAGATTATGATAAAATTAGAAAATATCTTCAAAGTTATAAATGAAAGTGTAAAAATATCAGTTGTGTCCCTTTCGGTGTTGTCAGAGTTAGACTAATACATGCTTGTGCATTGGAAAAAGCTTGATCACCAAACAAACTAATTACAATGTTGGTAATCCACTTAAAGTTGATTAACATGTTCTATGTACGTCCATGAAATTTAAATGTACTTCTCTGATTTTCGACCCCAAGAAAATAATTTCTTTTCAGAAATAAAAGAGCTAAAAATTAATGATTTAATTTCATCAGTTCAGGTAAAAATGTATGTTAAATAAAATTATATTTAAGTAATCCAATACTATAATACGAGCAAGGTTTGTATATATATATATATATATTTGCACACAGATCTCGAAAACGGCACAAAGGAATTTCTTTAAATTTTGGAAATAACTAATTTCCGAGTAGAAAATAAGTTCTAGATAGGTCTAATGTCCAGGAAAATTCGTGTTTTCTTGTAATATTAAGTTTAAAATCTAAAAATTTAACATTACGCTTATGGAGAATAAAATGTAAACAATACAAACCAAAACAGCTGTTTATAACCGTTTGACAGTTCTTGATTGAAGACGGCGGGGAACAATATGTGAATAGAGGTTTTTCATAAATATTTATTTTATGTATGTAATAAATGTAAATATCAGGTTACTAAACAATTTGTAAAAACTTAAGGGTAACATAACTGTGCGAAATAAAAGCAGAAAAAAGTATTTCCAAAATCTTCCGTGTTTTGATAGAAAACGTATTCGTTGTATTGCTTGAAGCCACTGTAACAAACCAAATAATTGGTGTAAATTAAATTTCTCTTTTGCTTTTCAATCCTCATTCCGTTTCTAACAAAATCAGTTGATCACAGGCTAATAATAACTGTATGGATAGTTAAACAGTAAATGATCGCCTAAAACAATTGAGGTTGGCTAAAAGACGTTAAATGGCATTGCTCATTTGACAGACGCCGTAGCCGAGTGGTAGCGTGTTGGCCTCTAGAACTAAAGGTCGCTAGTTCAATCCCTACCGCTTAGCGCGATACTTTTTTTTCAGTGCTATATTAATTATGGTGTATTAAATCGGTTTTATTTAAACCACATAAATGTTTTCATTGAGTAATACATGTGTTTTAATTTTTTTAATTAATTTTTATAATACATGTCTTATTCTATTCGAGCAAAGCTCGGTCACCAGGTACTTGTTTATTTAAGTAATCTAAGTATAATATATTTATTGATTCTTTTTAATAACTGTTTTGAAAGTGAATGGAAAACTTGGGGTTTGTGCTATAAAAATTTCATTACTGGGTAAAATTTTCTTTTAGTGGTCTGGTTTAATGGTATATTACCTAAAATGAGTTTTGTTTTTCATTTTTATACATAAATTTATTGAGCTAATATTAATATTCTAACCAGTAATTAAACATCTTTCCGATCATTTGTAAGAAAAAGTAAGCTTAAAATATGAATTAGTTATATTTGTAATTAATCATGAATAAAGTTAAGCAGGAATGTGGTCTTTGAGTGAGGCTGCATGAAAGGTGTAAGCCGTCCTCCAAAGGCGCTGGGGGTCATAAGCTGCTCTTCTGTCGGATTTTCTCAACCGATGCTGCTCGTTAAACATTCTTTGTGCTTTGATACCTCGTCGGCTGTCTTGTAATTTTCTCGTGGACACGATATTAAGGATTAATGAATCTCTATTGAACATTTACTTGGAACAATTTAACAGTTTTTATTTTAAAAGTAATATTTCATTAGCAAGTACCTGACTACTCAACCAATTAAAAAAGTTTTGTTACTAAAATACATTTATACAATGAATAGATATTCTCAAAATAGGACACAAGTTTGTTTAAGATTTTAATAATCATAATTAGTTTTTACTGAATTGTGTGCAACAATGGTATAAAATCGTATTCTAATATAGAAGTCTATATACATTGATCCTTAAAATTGCATCCAAACAAAATGGGTTTTCAATTTCTTTAATTTTACTTTAAATCTATTTATATTAACCAATGTTGCTGAATGGGGGAGTTTGTTAAAAAATCTTATGCTATTTACTTTAAAAACCTGTGATTAGGAACATACAGTCATGGATAGACTGCAGATTACGGGAAGCTTGGTTTTATTTTTGCTATAATTGAGAAAATTTACAAGAAAATAAAATTTATTTTCTTGAGCTCATTTTATAGCTCTTTAATTCTAAAATACCCAGTAATGTTATTAAATTATAAAAAACTGGTGCTTCGAAATGTAAATTGAGGAAATATTTGTAATTCAATTGAATCTCTTATATTTTTTAGTATTAATGACAACCCGTTAACTTTTGATATTGATTTTTAAATAAATTAAAACATTTATGCTCAGAAACACGTTTGACCCAGCTTACGGGTAACAGATTGTTGGAACCATACAAGGTGCATTTATCTGGCGAAGTTCCAAAGCCAAAGTGATAGGATGATTTCAACGCTTTGTTGTGTATTCTCCATAGCGCAACCGCTTTATAGCGTTATTGTATCGACACTTATGTTACACGTTAGGATCACAGATGTTTCTTATTGATAGCTATTTGGTTGTGTATAGATTTCCTCTCAGTTATTCTACTGTAGTAATGTTTCAGATCAGTTTGAATTTTTTTTATTTACAACATAATGTTTAATTTTCACATGGATATGTCTTAGTTCTGGGGGGGGTGTTGGTGATTTTTAAGATGGAAATCATGTAACAGGTTTCCATAGAAACCAGAGCTAATTAATTGAATTATTAATATAAAAGAATAAGAACAGCTGTTTAGATGAACTGAAACCATTCCCTTTAGACATATCCATGATCTAACCTATTTCCCACAGGGAATTAAATACAAACATTTTCATTACAAATCAATTATTACAACTAAGCAACACACAGAGTTTGTTGATTATCACATCAACTTCTTATACATCAAAACATAATCAAGAGTTTGTGAAGTAATTAAGCAATTTTATAGTTAAGTTAAGATAATAGATAAAAGATAATAGTACTAATACTACTGTTAGATTCCACTGTTTGTAAATGTTAAAATAAAAATTATTAAGCTTTAGTAAAAAAGGAATTGAATAGTTTAATTATAATTTTTGCTTAAGTTTTTGTGTGGATCATTCATTGTCTGTAAAAATTAACTGTCAAGATGTTTTTGGATTACTGAGACATTGGTGTATTACACAGTGGTAGTCAGCAGTTTTAGTTACATTATCGTGGTGTTGCAGATGTCCGAGCACCACCACATGGACCATGAGCACCTCGGCCATAACGAGCAAGCAAGCGAGGACCACATGCACAAAGTGGCGGAGATCGACCCATCCAAGATAGACCACTCGCAGCACTCGGACCACAGCATGCACGCCGGCATGAACATGGCTCAGCACTCCATGATGCACATGATGACTGTACGACTAAGTTTAACCAGTTGTAGTAGACAGTAGACATTACACCATGCATCCTCACTAAACTACCTCCGCTTATTAACAGTTAGGAGTTAAAATTCAATTTATAGTTATGAAAAATATTTTATTTATAAATATACTAGCTGACCCGGCGAACTTCGTAACGCCTAACAGAAAATACATGTTAACTTTAAGATTGGCCATGTTCTGAAGTCAAATATTATTGCGGCTTCAGTGTGAAAGCTTTAAATATTCAACAGCTGATGATTATAATAAACCTAATATGTATAAACATTGTAATTATTTTATTTGGCAAACATATAAACACGTGACTTTTAACTATAAACAAAATATAAATACAGTACATAATTCCCAAAAACCGTAACCTATTATCGTGGCGAATAATGCTGTTCATTTTATACAGTATATATTTACTTCATAGTTTCACATTAATGAATGATTCATATGGCATTGGATAGTAAAGCATATTGCTAACGGAGAGTAAACCAACAGCTGTTTTAAGAAATCAAATGTTTTGATTTTAGCAAATTTGTAAACAAACTTATTCCCTATAAGGTTAATTAACATTAGAAATTTAAAACGCTACAAAATGGAAACTAATTGAATTTATGGAAACTGAATATGCCTAAAGCATGACCAGAGCAGAGACGAATCCAAAAAATCAAAGATCGTTAAAATCGGTTCAGCTGTTCTCGAGTTATAATGTGTGTAACTAACACAACTTTGTTTTTTATATTTAGATTTTTTTCTAATGTAAGTAAAATACATTTCCAACTAATTTATTTTATTGTTATAAGAAAACTTATTATATCAATAAGTATACTTATTGATAGTTTTTGTCATAGTTTTTCTATGTTATTTACCATCACTCGTACTTACAGACTTACAGTTACAGCAAAGGAATAATGTGCTTCAGTCAGCTTAAAATATGTTTTTAGGCTTTTATTTTTAAAGGTATTCCTGGGGATGGGCCCCCGGACTCATTTTACTGGGGTGTTTTCCAACCCCCAATGTGTGATCACGAAAAACCATTGTTTGCAGTTCTGGGCAAAATTTGATGCAAACTAGTGAGGATTCTGTATTAGACACTCTTTGATCATAAATAGGTTAAGTACATAAATGTATTTTCTCAGCCCTGGAGCATAAATATTGAAGTTATAGGTGATAGGAGACATCTTAAAATTCAGGCAGACAGAGAAAAATTGTGTAAAAATACCCTCGGCAAAATGATTTCTCTAAAGTTTTTCAACTATTCTAAGTCTTAGAGTAATCCATTTTTATATCTGATTGTTAAACAATTTTTAGTTCATTAAAGAAGAAAAGGGATTGCCCCAAATATGTATGTATAAGTCTAATAACGGTGTTGGTTGGATTTTTTTTAACAGCTTGAATCATCAAGCATTTGAAAAATCATCAAAGTAGATTACTGCTTGTTGTAAGATTTTACTAAACATACTGTGCAATAGACTACTTGCAGCAAGATTCAGTTAACTTTTTAAGGGGAAAATTTTCTTAATGAGTTTAATAATTGCAGTTTTGCATACTATAATTAAAATTATTGTAAATTATTATATTTTGCGAACATTATAACAATGGCTATCTTATCTAGACTTGTGTGATACATTTACCCTAGGGAACATAATTTCTATCTTTCTAATTTTCTATTTCTAATTGTGATGGTATTAAATAAAAAAATAAAACATAACATTTAAATAGTTGTTTGGTAATAAACAAATCATATAAGAAAAAAGCATAACTCATTAATTTTGATTGTGTTATTTTTGCACAGTATTTTTTGTTGATTCCACAAACAATGGAAAGTTTTCATACAATCAGAATGTCGTTGTCAAATGGCAGACTCGTGAAAGTGCCATTGTCACTCGCTAGACCAGCTAGTTCCTGGTTTTTGCTATATCTGCCAATCCCTTCTCAGAAGCGACAAAGAGCTGTTCTAACGAAGATTAAATTCTTTGCATACCAGCAAAGTGTATATTATATAAAATAAATAATTTCAATAGGTCTGTTTTGAAAAATTCTAAAATACTAAAATAAAAAATAAAAATACTCAAATAAATAAAAAAATTAATAAAATAAATAAATAAAATAATAAAATAAATATAAAATAAATCATATAAATAAAATAATTCATAAATATAAATAAATAAATAATAAATAAATAAAAACTCAAATAAATAAAAAAATACAAATAAAAAATAAAATAAAAAATAAAATAAAAATACTAAAGAAATATGTAACATTATTTTTAATCACTGTCAAAATTCATGAAATTTATCAATCATTTAAACGACAAATTAATCCTGTAGAAAAATAATTCTCAAAACTGTAGTTAATACATTTTTTGCTCTTAAACATTCATGTGAGTGGAGATCGTGATATTTTTACTGATTTTCCACTTGTAAAGTTTATATTTAGAAAATTGATTATAACAGTTCAGAGAGCCTCTCTAAAATCTAATCTTTTTGAAGAGCATCTTATCACCAGATACTATCATGCATGAGTGTTATTGTCTTGCTTTTGTCAGAAATGCTCAGCCAAGATAATTTTCATTTTAGAGTTTGCGATTAACAGTCTTTTTAATTTTTTTCACCGGATTTTGATTATTGTGTGGGAGGTAGTTCATAATTGTTTTGTGTTGAGCTTAAAATATTACTAAAATGATGAAAGTAAGTGTTAAATTTAGTCTGTGTATAAAAAATCAGTTGTTAACCTCAAACACATTTTATTTTTTTTAAGATTTTAATTTTCTAAATCCTTAACTTTCAGTGTAGACTGTAATTTCAAGTTAATGTTTAATTTTTTAGCATTCACTAAAGTTAAAGTGTGCTTTCTCCAGTAAATTGAACCTCGTTAATTCAGATCAACTATTTTAATCAGCAATAACAGAATCATACGGTCTTTGACTTGTGGTACTAAACTTGGCGAATTAATCTGACCTTGATTATGGTTCATTACTCTTGAGTGTAATGAGCTTATAAAGGTCTTACTGCATACCACAGAATACTCCATGATGCCTATTATCCAAATTAGTTAGCATAAAGATTATCTCAGTAAAACTGTGATGTTAGGCTTTTCCAACAAATTAACCAACCGCCGAAAATGTCAAAAATACAGATTATTTTAATGGAAAATGTATAAAACTAAAGCTCAGAGAATTAAACTTGTGGAATTGTGGCATTCCCGGAAACAATTTTTGGAATTGAAAATCAAATGAAACAACATCTCTCACTTGTTTGTTTTGTTGGAGCTTTTATTTTATCTTCCCATTACAAGCTCATTTGCTGTTAAAATCAGGGCTCAGATAAGAGGCATACTGTGCTATTTCCAGCCAATTTATACTACTGTAATTTAGAGTACAATCGAATATCAACAATTTGGATTCCATAAAGAACAGGGAAATTTTGAATTGTGTTATACATCCTGTATTTTGAATAGTTGAGATCTGATTTGTTTCCATACTTATTCACTCATACTTTCCAATATTCGATTTATAGAATAAAGGCAGGTTCAATTCAGTAGAAACAATAAATTTAAATATGGCCTTTTAAAGTACAGTGTTTTAAACATTGTGCATCAATATTAATTTTATTATAATGATTATTATTGCAATTTTAAAATGTACAGTAATTTTTTTCTTTTTCTACCATTTTAATAACTTTAAACTGTTCCTCATAGGTAAGGATTGTTATTTCCTGTCGAAAAACGGTGCAGTAAAATAGAGCAGCGTAGTTTTGAATGATAACATATTTCAGAAAACTTGATTAACCCTTTAGTGCCGATCGTCTCGATCCCGGACGCTCCAATACTGTAGCTTGAGTGCCGAGCATCTTGGATGGAGACGGCCATGCCCGTGCAAGAAATGCCAGCGTCTCGCTCCTCAGAAAATCACTGTTTATAGTATGTAGCAGTTTTGTGTAACTGGCTTAAATTACACCAAAAGGTTCAGAAAGAAATTGGCTTTATTTTTATGCATATTACTCTATGGCGGAATGCTTTCTGAGATCGTTATCTATCAGACACAATCCCGCGACAGATGCGACGACCAATAACAAAAGACGGCTCATTTGTATAACAACATCTTAATATTTATCATTAATTTATTTTAATTTCTAACACTTTATAAAATAGTGCCTATTGTAAAGAAAATTATAATATATTATTTACTATGGATATGCTAAATAATGCTATATAATGCTAAAAATTGTAAAAATATAAATTTTTATTAGTTTTGCGTATTTGCTTATTTTTTTGGTTAAAAAGGAATCAGAATATGTTAAATACATGATTTCTACTTAATTTGTATTGCTCTTTAAGATTATAATTCAGATACGAAGCAAATGTTATTTTTAAATAGCGTTTTATTACCAACTTCAAAATTATTTTTTTTTAAATGTGTTAATTGAAAAAAACACAATTTTTTTAAATTTTTACGTAAAAGTTATTTTACTCATATATGTTGTTTTATGCACAAATTTGTCCTAAGTAAAACAAAAAAAAAACAGAACAGAGAAATGTAAATAAATGGAAGTTTTATAATTGTTTTACTAAATGCTGGCATTTCTAGCAAATCCACCATTCTTATGGCTGGCTATTTTAGCACATCTCGGATTGAGATGCTCGGCACTCAACGGGTTAATTGATGGTTCTTGCCGTGGCTTCAACTTGTAGAGGTGCGGCGGTGCACGATTGCAAATTGTAGACCTCATTGTTATTATGTTCCAAGACTTTGATCTTTAGAGGTACTTAAAACTTTGTAAAGTACCGTAAATCTTCCCATAAATAATGTTTCTCGTGAAATATTTGATTTGTAGAGGTAAAACTAACATTGTAAAAGGTAGGGAAGTTCAAGGTGGATAAAGATAATTGATATATAAAGGTTTTTTAATTATTTAGGTTTGATTGTATAAGATGATTGTAATATAAATTCATTTTGATAGTTTTACTTTGATTCTATGTTATCTCTTACAGCAGTTTTTACTATACAGATTAAAACGTTGGCGTGCTGGAGCCAATTGGCAATGCTGATGACAGCCGCCGCAGCATTTCCTTCCACCACCTTCCTCTCCTTCCGATGCACAAGTTTCAATGGGCGTATTACAGTCCTTAGTGTTTCTGATGTTAGTCATACTCTGAATTATTTCTAAATTCCATTTTTGCTCCAGATGTACTTTCACTTTGGTTATGAGGAGACAATCCTGTTCTCCTTCTGGAAGATCTCTTCCATCACTGGCCTCATCGCTTCCATGGTTGGAATATTCTTTATGGCAGCTCTTTATGAGGGACTTAAATACTACAGGTAATTTTTAGTACTAATTAATCTAAGAACAAATTTTTCAAATACATCAAAAGTATAACTTCAATGTAAATAAATGTTGATCGATTTGTGTGGATTTCGTGGATTTTATTTGTGATGAAAATTTTATTTCCTGTATTTTGCATTGTTGGTATAAAAACATACTCTAACATGAATTAAGCGGATAAGGGTGTAGATTTATTAACCTATTCAGATCCAAATTTCTTCTTTATCAGATGTTTCGTGAAAAAAAACTGGCTCTGTTCGATGACTAACGTAGCCCATAAGGCAGTGACATCTATCAAGAACTTAGTAAACTACATTCCGTGCTGCCCCCTATGATCGAATCTCGGAAAAATCTCTCGGAGTTCAATATTTTGCCACTAGAGGATGTCTTATAGCCAAGTAAGCGCTCTGTTACACTATGCACGTGTAGCTGAGATCGTTAAGGCGTATCACACGTCGAGGCCTTTTGGAAGTGCTATGGTTCGAATCCCAACCATGAGCAATCCTAATTTGGCTTGCAAATGTGTGGTATGGGGGGGCCCACCTTGTGTGAGGAACTAGATGAACGAGGGAGTCAACAATGAAAATGTGATGGAGTGATGAGAAGAAAGAGAATGAGAAATAGAGATGTGGATGGATGAAGAGATGGCCCGGTTTGGGTGGAACTTGACAGCATTTGTAGGCTAAATAGGGATTGCAGTGGACACATGTTTTGCTTTTATGGTTAGTGGTTATAGAGGGGGGCACGGGGTTTGTTTGAATTTTTAATTTGTTTTGAATTAAATAATTAATGCAACGTAAAGAGACGGACACCGTTCGTTTTTGGACACCAATGAGTTAAGCTAGTCCAAGGCCGGCCGCACACAGAACGGGGCGAGGTGGGGTGCAACAGGTCATTTTGCCCCAGGGTGTCTTGTGCAATGGTTGTGTGATGCACGGGTGCTTATGGAGCACTACACACAGGACCAGGTAAGGTAAGGCGCGTCAAAAAGACGCCTCGAGGTAAAATGCGAAGCTGTCCTAAATTATGTCCCGAGACAAGTCCCTGCAGGGCAAAACATTCTGCGCATGCGTGGTCACGTGACATTCCCTCCTCGGGCTCCCCTCAACAACTCTATCTTGCTTGCTCCACTACCTCATGGTCTGACAGGGTGGTTGTACATATTGTGTAAATTCTCTTTCATTTACTAATAATATTTATTGTTTTGAGTACTATATTTTTTATATTATATATTTTTTTAATAGCTTGTTGGTTCAAAATAAAATTTTACGAACTCTTGTATCTAATCAATATGAATTCATGTGACCACTAATGTGAATCCATGCAAATGTCAAAGCACTCACTCATCACTAATTCTCTCACTTACCAATTACTTAGTAGCCTTAACTTTGGTATAATGGTTCTTAAGGCCTAAAGTAGGAAAGTCTAATAGTTTTGTGTTGATTTTACCTTAAATCTCTAGCCTATATGCCTTCAAAGTTCCCATGTTAATCTTATGGGGAATTTTGTTTTGGATACCAACATATGTTGCCTTAAGGTAATAAGCAGCAGCTGTTTTTATTTGAACCATTGAGCAAGCCAAAGAAACAAGTATAAAATAGTACTCAATTGCATCTAATTACTGTATTAATAGAATTTTTCTCAGTACAGATTTTGGGGATTACGTTTTATGATAAAAAATCAAACGTTTATTTGTTGGCCGAGTTAAAAATAATTACAATGTTTATATATATTAGGCTTGTTATAAATAGCAATTATATATTTTTTATATTTCCCTTTTGCTATGAAATAGGCCTATATAAATAGTTGTGTATTATCGAATATTTGTTTTTGTATGTGTGTGTGTGTGTGGGGCGTGCATGCTAGAGTGTGTATTTACTAGGCTGTAAATTATCAAAGGTATCCTGGTGTACAATAATATAGTTTGTCTCAATTTTTTAAATATGTTTTAAGTTTTAATGTTAAAATGTTTTAAGTCCACATGAATACACTAATTTCTTACAAATATTTTGGCTTAAAATACCTAAATAGGTCACAAGTTCTGAAAGGTAATAATAATTATATTGTGTTTTATATTTGCCAGTGAATATAAACCTAATTAATCGATTTTGTACATCGCTGCTAAGTGCGGCGAGTAACACTAGTTTTGTTGATTTTGCTAATATGTGGTATAATAATAGATATTTTCTATACAGGGAGTACTTGTTCTGGAAAACATACAACTCGCTGCAGTATCGGTCCGTCGAGACACCAGCCAATAAGAGCGTCGTCGGAGCAGAAGAAAATCCAGCCGTGCAGTAAGTGTCCGACAAGACAATGTGTATTCCTGCAATAGAGTTTATTACGTTATGAGAAATAAGAAGAGGTTTTGAATTAGTATTTTGTAATGTAATCAACCAATAAGAACTTTGCAATTTTCAGTGATAATGGTTTAAAATAAGAAAATATTTAAACTCTTAACTGAAATAATGTTTGTGTAATTTGAAACAAAATTTTTCCTCATAAACACCTTTAACTAATTATAAGGCTACATTGTATTGAAACCAATAAACCAATAAATTGATGTTAACCTTTCGAAATAATACAAATTCTTATTTTTTTTAAATAGTAAAGTTATACAAACAGAATTGTTGATCTGAAAGACTAGTCACATTTTAGTAAATTTTTTAATATCCTACTTTTAATTTTTATGTAGACTTTTAACTTGTACCAACTGTTACAAGACCACGTTCATTAAAGATTATGAAATTAAAAACACTGCAATCTCTCATTAAATTCATCAAAATTAAAATTTTACTTACTAAAATTTTACTACTTTTATTTTTTTATTATGCTGGTCCTAAAAATATAATTTTTTGAGTATTAAACATACACACTTTCTTTTTGATTAACGTATTTGTACTTTGTGAATAAAAATACTAAGTATGGGGCTTAAGTGTTGAGAACATACAAGATTTGAATGCTAATTAGGTTAGTTCATTGTCCTAATTTAGTTACGATTTTCCCAATGGTTTCTGCATATAGTAATTGTCATTTTTTTAATGTTGCTTGTATCCTTCCATGAAACCATTTTAATACATTCGAACAACTTAGTTAAAAAGAAGTTAGTCAGACCAATGTATTCTGATTAACTCAATTGCTTCAGATATTCCATATTCATAACATTTTATACAAGTTTTTGTGTTAAATATGTATTGGGCTTAATACTATTACTAACTTGGTGGAAATATAAAATGCTAATTTTAAAAGGACAAAATAATAATCGGCTAGACTGGGTGTTTTATTAACTGTTGGTTTTAAATGTGCTGTTTAGTAATTTTGAATACTAATGGGGCTTTAAACAAATTATTAGAAAATGATTGCATAAGTTTCTGAGCACAGTTATCAAAACGTCTTTCACTTAGTGCCTTTATGAAATTATTGGTAAAATTAAGTCAAAGTCAAAAACAGTTTACAATATTTAATGTTCGCAAAGTCAATTTTAATTATCATCTTATGTCTTTACATAAGTGATTGTACGTCTTATAAGTAAATTTTGTGTTAAAAGTTTTTATTTTTATATCTCAGTTGGGAGGAACATTCACCACTTTTTGCCTTTTCCCAACTTATTCTCATGCTCTAGCCTAACAGTTAAACATCGGTGGCAAGTTTTAGAAGCGGAACTCAATGAGTAAAATGATTTAATTACACCAATTTAATGCAATCGCTGAATAAAACATAATTGACACCACTTACGTGGCTTAGTCCAATAAAATAAATTTACTTTCAGCTTTAAATGTATGCTAAGCTGTTTTTTTGTGAATCATGTTAAACGTATTGGCTCTGAAATGCCAAAAGTTTTCTTCCATTACGTTTGTACAGCTTTACCCTTCCAGCGACTGATTTGCTGGTTGGATTAAAGCCAGTAAGAAATAAATTTCTATTGTATCAACTTCTGGCCAACTTTTAATTGATCAGACCGAGTATCTCAGAGTCAAGTGTTGACACAGTTTTACATTTTGTTGCGGATATAAAATCTCCATTTGTTTTCTTGCAGTATTGTTGGTGAAGTGATTCATAGACAACCGTAAGTCCCGTTTGTCAATGCATGCTGTGCTGACAATCGAATATTAAAAAAATATTTTTATTTCTTTGCCTTCTGTATTTGTATGTAAATATAGTATTTTGTTCATGCTACAAACTGAAATATCTGTGGATATTGTTTAGCTGGTTATTCTTGATGGGTCATTGGCGTATTAAGGGGAGATCTAGGAATATGGTAAAAAACGCAAGAATTTAGTGTTTTTCAAGAAATAAATTTTGGGAAACTATTTAGTGTCAATTATTTTAATAAATCATGTGCAATATCTTATCTGAGGTGTTTAGAATATTGATAAAACATAAATTCAGTGTGTTAGTATTCCAATATATTCCAATTCCCTGGTTTCGGCTCCCCCCTCATCCTGAAAATAATTTCTATTTTTGCCACACTATTTTGGCATATTCATCAAAGTTTAGTGATCGAGTGAAACAATTTTTACCAATTGAAAATAATCAATATGAACATAAATTTAATGACAAAAACAGTATTATAATTTTTATTGAATAGTTTTAATTTAACCTTAAAACTTTTTTCTCTAAAAAAAGAGCTTTTTCTGGACTGAATGGATAAAGATTTCAAATTTACAAGAGTGATATTATTTTTTAAATTTAATTACTTAAAGGTGTGATCTAACCACAGATATTTCAGTACTCACTTCTTTTTTCTGCTTTATAAATAGTCTTGTGTGTGTGTTCTTTGTAGTTCTTATCTTCCTTATTGTTTTTTTTCTAACTTTATGTACAGTATTTGTGAAAGTGAACTCTGTAATATGTGGAATGTAGTTTTAGCCTTAGAAAATAAATAAAATCCTCTTGCTTTCTTTTGGCTTAAAGCGTTGCGATGCTGTGTGGCGACTCATATTGACCAGGATTAAGTGTCAAGCTGTTGTTTACTATACATTTTTTATTTCATATTTGTAATTTTTATTGTATGACTGCTGAAAAATAACGCAACATAGATCTAGATCACTATTATTGTATGGTTAAACTTAATTTTGTCAAGTCTTTACTACATTGACTGCAGCAACTGCTGTTACGTATGACCTAGCTTTAAAATATATCGGTTTTGTGAATGACACGTTTTATGTATCGTAGAAACACTTCATTGAAATTTTTAAGGCTGCAATAGGTAGCAGCACAGGCCAAAATCATAGCACAGCGATTAAAGGTATGTTCCTTTATGGGAGTAAACCTACGCACAAGTTGGAAATTTCTCCCTGCTGCAGTGAATGTGTTAAGGCATATGCCTGTGGCATGCAATAGAGACTAAGTTATTTCTTCTTTGTGGTAGCACTATTCTGTAAATAAAGTACTTGCATGGTGTGAAAATTTAATCAAAAACATGCTACTGTAAGGATATTATCCTCAACAAAAGGAACATTTTGAGTTCAAATTTTTTTTAACAAAAACAACAAAACTCGCTTGTTTTATTTGTAGAAAATAAAATACAGTGAAACTTGGATAATTCGAACTTCTGTAATTCGAAAACTTCTTTATTTCGAAGTTTTGTCTTGGTCCCTAGAATTTTATATAAAAACAATGTTAAAATATCTTGGTTAATTCGAATAATATTTTGGATAATTCGAAGTTTTTACAGCGGAAATCTATAGTGTGTGTATAAGTGAACAAGTCATTGTGTGCGATTTTCCAGGAAACGACGTTTTCCTGTCCTCAGACTAATTTTTAGCTAGATCAACATAACCCCACTCACTAGTCCAGTATGCTCATAAATCACAAAATTGACATCTGTGTGTATCATCGGTGGTGGTTTGTTCCGATATTCGTCCTCTGCTTTCATGTTAACACGTTGTTTATATGGCTTCGTCAAAGCGAACCTACAAATTTCTGACGTTGCAAGAATAAATAGCGGCGATCAAGGAGGTAGAAAAGGGATTTGAAAAAGTTTGTAATAGCTAGTTTCGGGATCCCTCCAAACACATTATTGACATTTAACAAAAATTAGGATTTTTAATCAATTCATTAACCTAACTTTTTTAATATACAATGTTAAAACATGATGTTTGATTGTTTATTTCAACCACTTGCATAAACTTTTCTAATTCGAATTTTTGGATAATTCGAATTTTTTTCTGGTCCCTTGAGGTTCGAATTATCCAAGTTCTACTGTAATAGACATTAAAGTTATAAGGAGTAATATTGTAGAAATGCTCAAGAAAAATAATAGACAGTAGGCCATTGTAGTTATAATTTACTCTCTCCAGCGATAAAAGGTTTACAATAATACGGTACACTCATTTGTGTAAATTGAAGAACAGAAATATTGAAAACTAGGTACAAAAAGATTGTATTTACATCCCTATAGGAAATAGGTTAGTTCATGTATATGTCAACGGGAATGTTTTCAGTTCTTCTAAACAGCTGTTGTTATGGCCATATGACGTCACTGTTTCAAATTTTCGGCTCGTAAATTGCCAACATACCCCAGAGCTAAGACATATCCATGTCAAAAATTAAATTAGATAAAAAAACCATACTGGTATTATCTCATTGAAAACAGCATCAAAATCTTAAAAATTTGTTTTTTATAATCAAGGCTTCCTTTAAGGGTATGGAGGTAGATCTAGAGAAATCTAGGGTGGTTCAGAACTGCAGGCATGAGATAAAACCTCTGTCTAGAAACAAAATGATTGAATTGTTCTGGTTGCCTGCACACTGGCCACTGGGGCGTTGAAGGGAAAGAGAGGGTAGATAAGCTGGTAAAAAGGCCCTTAAGCTTTGTTTGTCGGCCCAGTGCTCTTTCTGATGTTCTACTTGTTTAGGAAGGATTATCAACCCTAGAATTGGCAAAGTCGCACTTTACGACACATGTATAAATTCAATGGCAGGAGGTGGAGGCATCTATCGTCAATTTAGTGAACTTGTTAGACACCATTGCCTTCGTAACCATGTTGCCCCCTGGGAGCTGAAAAATACGAGGTTTCACTGTTCACTGTTCACTGTTTCACTGTTGTTTCATTTTTTATGATGGCAAGTTTAAGTGAACAACGCGCCGCTGTGAAATTTTGTTTTTTCCTCGGTAAAACCGCTGCTGAAACTGTTTTAATGTTGAAAACTGCTTACAAAGATGATGCTTTGGAGATTACTCAAGTGTATGACAGGTTTTCTCGATTTAAAAATGGCGACCTTTCGATTTATGACAAACCTCGTTCCGGACGTCGATTAACTGCCCGAATTGATGAAAATATCGAAAAAATGCGAGAGCTTGTGCTCTCAGACCGTCGACAGACAATTGATCAACTGTCAGAAATTAGTGCAATAACTTGGAGCTCGGTTCAGCGAATTTTAACTGAAGATTTAGGAATGAGACGCATTGC
This sequence comes from Nephotettix cincticeps, assembly GCA_023375725.1. Classification (NCBI taxonomy): domain Eukaryota; kingdom Metazoa; phylum Arthropoda; class Insecta; order Hemiptera; family Cicadellidae; genus Nephotettix; species Nephotettix cincticeps. Next base: position 63,753,005 of record CM041788.1, read on the forward strand.
TACCAAATTTGTTTCTCGGGCTCTGACTAACAATCAAAAATCACGTTGAGTCGAAACATGTCATGAACTGAAAGAACAGCTCAGAATCGATCCAGATTTTATTTCAATGGTAATACTGGTGATGAATCATGGTGCAATGGTTACGACCCAGAGACAAAACAACAATCAAGCCAGTGGAAAACATCATCGTCACCCCATCCAAAAAAATGCCGTCAAGTCAAATCAAACGTCAAAATAATGTTGATTTGCTTCTTTGATGTGAATGGAGTTGTGCAAACGGAGTTTGTTCCTCCAGGTCAGACTGTGAATCAAACCTTTTATTTGGAGGTTTTAAAAAGATTGCACAACAGCGTTCATAAAAAAAGACCTGATTTGTGGCAAACAGGTGACTGGTTCTTCCACCGTGACAATGCACCTGCGCACTCGGCAATCACTGTAACCCAGTTTTTTGTTAAAAACGACATGGTTTCGCTGCCCCATGCGCCTTACTCGCCTGACCTGGCTCCGTGTGACTGTTTTTTGTTTCCTCGTATGAAAAGTGGCATGAAAGGACGACGATTTGACACCATTGAAGAAATCAAGAAAAAACGAGACAGGAGCTTGCACCATTTCTGAAGATAAGTTAAAAATATGTTTCGAACAGTGGAAGCACCACTGGGACAAGTCTATAGCTTGTAATGGAGAGTATTTTGAAGGAGATAAGGTTGTTTTGTAAATATTTGTAAATACATAGCTTAACAAAAGAAATTCCGGTTATTTTTGGCTACCCCCTCGTAAACTTGCTCATGTAGTTCACTGTACTGCTGCTAGGTTATGTCTTATAGCCAAGTAAGCTCTTACTCCGACCATGCACATGTGTCCGAGTGGTTTACGTACGGCACCAGCTCACGAGTGAAACGTCACAAACTTTTGGAAATGCTAGGGTTTGATTCCCGACCATGAGCAATCCTGATTTGGCTTGTAAATGTGAGATAGTGACGGGGGACCCACCTTAAATAAATGGTGACTGGTTTTGGTGTAAGTTGACGGAATTTGTAGGCTTAGTTAGGATTGCGTAGGACACCTGTTTTGCTTGTTTTACGATTGTATGGTTAAGGGGGAGGCATGTTTTGTATTTTTTTTGGTTATACTTAATATTTTAGAAGAGGAATTACATAATAATTTTTATAGTTAAAGTGATGACGCTGTTAATAAACTGGACACAGAGGACCATGACAAGCCTGAGCGAGGAACCCAGGACTGAAGCATTCAAAGCTCCTGATTTACATCCTTTGGAAGGAATGAGCTGAAGTTCTGAACCTAAAGAAAATTACCGGAAACTCTTAGTAGGCCTGATAATTAGACATGAATCCGTAACTAAACAACTCAGGGTGATAGGATAAAAGTATACGGTTAGGTTAGGATAGGTTAAAGGGTTTTAGAGGGACCCCTTTTTTCACGATAAACTAAAAGCTCTACAAGCTGCTCTTTTTGTAAGAGGTTGGGTTGCTTTGTTCATGTTGGAGGACACAATTTGTTTGTGGTTGATTTGTATTTTTCTGTCTTTGAAATTATTAAGCGGTTAAGGTCTTAAGAGTCTGCAGTACTAGTGCATTTCTTTATTCATTTCCCATGAGAATGATTTCTATACTAAATTCAAACCATCACCCGTGCTCTTTGTATATGGTGTTGGTGGAAATTTCGATTTCTTCACTTACTCCGTGAATACATCATAAACTATATAAAGAAAAAGAAGATTTACAAAAAATACTATTGACACATTCAATAATCAAAAGCAATTTTTAATATTTTAATCACATTAATATTTTAATCACATAGATGGCTGATAAATATCTTTATGATGAATGTATTCTGATGTTAAAGTAATCAGGTGTTTTGTAATTTGAAAATTCCTACTTGAAGAGAGTTGTTTCTTGAGTTTCTTGCTGGGTTAAAAATCCACGAGGAAGGATGTACTGCAGACTATTTAAGTGACTGAAAATGGAGGATTAGTCAGAGATTGGTACAATACATCGATCAAGTCAAGGTCGTGGTATTTAGTTATACCCCAGCCATTACTTGGAAAAATCTCAACGGTGCACTGATTTTCATTAAATAAACTCGCCTAACTTGAACATTTTGTTACAGACCTACTATGCTCAGCTTGAACCACGCATTCCAGACCGCACTCCACATCGTGCAAATTGTCATCAGCTACTTCCTCATGTTGATCTTCATGACGTACAACGTCTGGCTGTGCATCGCTGTCGCTCTCGGAGCCGCTACTGGCTACTTCCTCTTCGGATGGAAAAAGTCAGTCATCATAGACGTTACGGAGCACTGTCACTGACATCAGCTCAACCTTGCCAAGCTGCGTGCGTAAAGCTCCGCGTTCTGTGATCTTCCGAACCCCGGGAATGATAGACTGATCCACGTCTGAGATATAGAAATATAAACTTGCCCAATTTTACACTATGATGAGTCGGAATGGTACTTATGCATTGAAAAGTTGAGGAAATTTTATTGAAAATGGTGAAAACAAAACACTATTAATGAATGCTCAAAACCTAATAGTAGACATTTTGATGAATAAGGTAAACAGATTGTTTAAGATTTTTCCATTACTTATTAGTGAATAAGAAAAGGTGTAAGTTTTGTTTTACTTATAAGTGATGGAAAATTCAATGTAAACGGTGTTTATTTTTACAAAAAAACCACCAGCATGGTCCTGATAATTTTGCTTTAAGCTAAAACTTTCCAGAGCATAAGGACCTTCAGAATTAATCAGCAAATAGCGTTGCAATTCTACCCTTCAATCCCAGTTGAAGTGATTTTTAAAACAGTGTCTGTACAGAAATATGAAGATCATTGCGTATATTTTTAACAATTATACCAGTTTTCTTGTTAGTATGGATTTCATCTTTGCACTTTTTATTTATTACCCTCTTAATTAAGTGATGTCTTTGGACGGAACTGTTTGCAAACGTGCATCAGTAATGATGCAAAAGTGCATCAGTCAAGATATTCTAGTTCAGCCTATTAAAATCACAGTAAGGAAGACTTCTGGTTTACTTAAAAATGTGTATTTTTAATTTACATTAAATCGCACAGTTAAAAATAAATTTTATTGTTTGGTTCCATAATAATGTAATATTGCTTGAAATTTAAATTTACATTGTTAAAGTAATTCATCTGAATGAGTAATAATATTTTTTTAAATCTACCCAAGTAAGAATTAAACTTTCCCATTATATCATGCACACTTAATAAAATGGTATAAAATTAGACCCATGTGAGTTATTCGAAATACATATTTCCTTGCCAGTTCCCTTGTACTTTAATCATCGGTTTAGAATTTGAGATCCATCTAAGCATGATAGCATGTTACATTTTACTACTTTGAATGCTCATACAGTGTAAAAATGTGAATGTAGAAGTATTTTTGCAAATGTAAATATAATGTATAAAATATGTTGCATTACAAATTTAATCTTGTTAACAAGTTTTAGTTTGGTCAAGTGTTGTTAGTGATCAAATTACTTTAAATATTTAGTTGAAGCAATAATTCATATTTCCCAATAATAATTAATTATGGTATGTGTGAAATCTAATTCAAGCTCTTTGCCTTGCAGAAGTATATACTATTATTTTGACAAACTAGAAAATTGATTAAACTTTTTTTATAAAAAATATTGAATTAGTTTTTTTATTTATATAAAAATATTGAAATTGAGATTTATAATAACATTTTTGACTCAATTTCTAATTCTATTGTACCGTACCTGTACATGCTTTAGAGCATTTGAAGAGCTTTCAATTTGTAATAAAAACTTTTAAAATATAAAGTTGTAATTAATTTTTTTGTTTGTTTGTGGGTCAGGTAAGCTATTTTTTATTTTGAACCAAATCAACTACATATTTATTTTATACAATACTCTCCATATTTTTCTTTGAACGTTATTTTGAATTTAATTCTTAATTTCTACAGTTTTAGTATTAGTAGGTTTATATAAATTTTTTCTCATATCATTCCATGAAAAACAAATTCAGATATACGATACACATAGTGTTGAGTATTTATTTAGCTATCTCGTATAATCTGTAGAACGTTGTCTATATGTAATGAAAATTATTATATAAAATTAACTACAGGTATTTATTATAAAAATACTGTTGATTTAATTATAGAATTTATTTTATCGAAGATATTTTGTACAGATAATATAATGTTATAGTTCCTATGTAAAAATTAACTGGATTTTCTGTCTTTTTTAATTTCTACATCACATATTTTAAATCAGTTTATATATTCAGTGATGATTGAATCAACCTATATTTTATTGTCGAAGTGGTTTAATTCTGTCTTGTTATTGATTTATACCAGTTTGTTGACTTAATAAATTTTCAACAATAATTTATTTGATCTTTTGTTTGTATGATTTATCCTTAATGTTATTATTTTGACTTTAAATTTGTTCTATGTGAGTGTCTGATGATGAACCTATTTTTAAGAAAATTTCGTGTTTCAAAGTGGACTGCATTGAATGAAGCACTTGAAACAGTGAAATTGAGTTTTTATTGATGGAAACTAAATTTAGTTCCTGTTCTTTTTGGAAAAGACTGAATGAATTCAATGGAATGTAAATACATAAAATGTTTCAAAAACACAATAAATAAAATTGAGGGTGGATTAATCCACCTAGTGTGCTGTAGCATTGAAAAAAGGTCCTTGACTCCAAGCTTGTGTTTGGACGACTTGGGAGTCCCGACTGTCCCAAGGGACCCACAAAAGGTTAGGTGTCCCGACTGTCCCAAGGGACCCACAAAAGGTTAGGTGTCCCGACTGTCCCAAGGGACCCACAAAAGGTTGGGTGAACCGACTGTCCCAAGGGACCCACAAAAGGTTAGGTGTCCCGACTGTCCCAAGGGACCCACAAAAGGTTGGGTGAACCGACTGTCCCAAGGGACCCACAAAAGGTTGGGTGTCCCGACTGTCCCAAGGGACCCGCAAAAGGTTGGGTGAACCGACTGTCCCAAGGGACCCACAAAAGGTTGGGTGTCCCGACTGTCCCAAGGGACCCGCAAAAGGTTGGGTGAACCGACTGTCCCAAGGGACCCACAAAAGGTTAGGTGTCCCGACTGTCCCAAGGGACCCACAAAAGGTTGGGTGAACCGACTGTCCCAAGGGACCCACAAAAGGTTAGGTGTCCCGACTGTCCCAAGGGACCCACAAAAGGTTAGGTGTCCCGACTGTCCCAAGGGACCCACAAAAGGTTGGGTGAACCGACTGTCCCAAGGGACCCACAAAAGGTTAGGTGTCCCGACTGTCCCAAGGGACCCACAAAAGGTTGATTCTTTAAAACCCCATCACTTTTTTGTAAATGTTAAGTGTCGGGAGTTGTTAGTACAGTATTTGAAATTCCCTTGGATGCTGCAACACCTCTTTTGATGATTTACCTTTATTACTGTTTGTATTGAAGTATTTTTGGCAGTTATTTAAACATCAACTGCCCATCATAGTAAAAGTGTATAGCAGGGATCCTCACTTTATGGCCTTTGGGACGATTTTTCATTGCTGGAATTAAAACAAAATTTAAAGTTTAAAAAATAATATTAAGAAATTACAAAATACTTTATTCTATTTCCTTATCTAAGTAAAATACTTTCATTTAATAAAAGTTTTTTTACCGATAAAATATATTTATTTTTAAACATATTTTTGTAGATTATTAATGCTACTCGTACTTGCAGGCTTCTTTGTCACAGATAAAGAAAAATGTCCCTAGATAGCTCCCGCTTGCGACGTAGTGCGCCTGATCGGGTACACTGGCTCTGTGTTCTAGTGCCGTTGATGACCAACACGGTCACACTAAATATAGCTAAAATATGTTTCTGCTCCTAGCAGAAGACCTTTAGTAAGTGTATACCCGATAGGGTACACTTACTTTTTTCACCAAACCAAAGCAAAATTAAAAAACCCCTAAGTACGGATTTTGGTTTTTTTTTTGCTCCTCCAAGTACCAAGTTTGGGTGGTCCGAAATTCCCATTTTACTGGAGGATATTCCATACCCCAGGATAAGTACCCTGCCACCTTCAAAGCCATTACGAGCTGACACTGCTTGAGGCCCTGGGGAAAATTTGATGCATATCAAGTGGTTTTTTGAAAAATCCTAGAGCAGGTTCATGGTCTATAGCCTGTGCGATGAGTCAAAGTCAGCAAGGGAGGTACCTTGCCTTGACTAAGGTTAAGCAGTGTGAGTCACAGGCTAGCCAGAGGTGATAGTCATGATCTAACAGGTCACAGACACTAGTTACGATCTAGCAACCTTTAAATAACTGGGCCAACACCGTGGGTGTAAAGTTTGTAAGAAATTTTTAACTAAGCAAATAAAACTAATAGTATTCATAATGAGGAGCAAAAGTAATTACTGAATTTATTTGGGTATGCAGTATTAAAAAGGAAATTAAAAACAAAAATAATTAACAGCAATATTTATGAGAAACAGCTTCAAATACCCAATGGAAGATTTAGAGCTTTAAAGATAATAAATTATTAAGATTATCTAATAATAATGCTTAGTCGACCAATTAAACTTTTAGCGAATTTCCCATAGGGAAGAAGCTATTACCGTAGGTCTCATGGCAAAAGTTAAGCCCGAGACCATGTTATTTTTTCTTCTTTAGGTGCCCAGAGACCAAAAACAATATTCGTTAAAATGTTTTTATATATATAGTAACATTTTAATGTTACATTACATTTAGTAATATAACATTTATTACATTTTAGTAATGTTTTATATAACATTTTATATTTTATTATTAGTCGTTATATACTAACATCCCTCATGGTCTGAAGGCTGCCAAACTCTTTCTAAATACTAGACCCATCCATTCTAAACCCTCCACTAGTTTTCTGACTATGTTGATTCATATGATTTTGATTATGAACAACTTTAAATTTTTAAATAAAAATTTCTTACAGATCAAAGGTACAGCGATGGGGACATGGATGGCCCCTTCCTATGCCAATCTATTTATGGGTCTAATAGAACAAAATTTTCTCCTAGGTTGTTCATTCACCCCTCTTGTTTGGCTTAGATACATTGATGACATTTTCATTGTTTGGCAGCATGGATTAGATTCCTTAAAATTTTTTTTGCAAAAATTGAATGAGTTTTGCTGTTTGAAATTTACCTGGAACTATTCTTCAAAATTAGTCACGTTTTTAGACGTTGACGTATTTATTAGTAACAATAAATTGAAAACAAAAATTAATGTTAAAGATTCCAACAAAATGCAATACTTGCACTATCAGAGCTGTCACCCAATGTACATGAAAAAATCTATTTAAAAAAGTCTGTCGATTTGTGCAAAATCCCTATGTAGTGACAGGTCTGACTTTGAAAAATATATATCTAAATTAAATTCTGCTTTCATTGAAAGAGGTTACCCCCAAAAAATGTTAAATACCGGTAACCAATTTAGAAATCCAAAAAATGTAAACAAACATAACTACTCCAAAGACCCAAAATTTATCACAGATTATTTTCCTGGACTTCATAAAATTAACACTGTGTGTAATGAAAGCAGCATTTAACGTTTTAAAATCTTCCCCAGTAACTCAAAATTTATTTACCAGACCACTTCGTGTTGTTTTCAAAAGGCCAAAAAATTTTTAAAACATTGGTGAGACCCAAAATTCCGGCCTAAAGAATTAGGTAATTGTCATGGCTGTGAACCATGCCACAAGCCCCGTTGTGGCATTTGCAAAATTATGTGTAATTCCACTGAATTTAAAAGCAGTGTGACTGACAAAGTTTATCTAATAGTTGGAAAGTCAACATGTAAAACCCACAATGTGATTTACTAACTATCATGTAAACATTGTCCAAAAGACTATATTGGTCAAACATCGAATTCACTTCGAGTTCGTATGACTGGCCATCGTTTTGATATGGTACATGAAGATCAAAGGAAACCTATTTATAATCATGCTTCTCACCAAAACCAAAATTTTGAAGGCTGCTATGAATTAAGCCCTTCACAAAATTAAACCACATCAAAATGTAAAAAGTAACCAACTAATTTTGAAAAATTCTGAATTGGCACACCAGTTGGTTCTAAAATAAAAATTTCCATCTGGTTTAAATTTAAGATAATTTGATAAAAAACGATTGAACTCAATTGAAAATAACATTTAAACTGACATAAACCTCTATATTTATTTATTTTAAAATGTACCAAATCATATGTTCCATATTTAAAATTTACTGTCAAGACCTGTTATCACCTGTTAAAATATTTAGTCACTGTTTATTATTGTTTATTGTTCATTTATTAAACAAAAATTGATAAATTATATTATTTTTAAACCTTTCTATAATATATATAATATTGTATTGTCATTGTGAACATTTCTACAAAAAAGACATAATAATTTAATTCAGACATATCGGTCAATGGGAACGGGTAGTTTGGGGGGGTTTTGTACTCAAAAATTGTGTTTTTTGCGTTTTTCATATGTAATTTGAAAACATTTTAGATTTTATCTTTCACCATTAGAATCAGCTTAAAAAACTATACAATTTAGTTTGTTAAAGTTTTTCTCTATCTCCAACGGTTACCGAGATATTGAAAAATCTAAACACAGTACATTGTATTTTGAGGCTCCAATGTTCTTCAATGCTCCAATCTTATGGAGGATAAGGAAAAATTAATATTTCACTTATTAACCAATATTTTTGGATAAAACTTTATATTTAGCTTCATTTGGCTGAGGTTCATCAATTTATGCTTAAAATCATAGTTTATGTGTTTATCATGGCAGCAAACCTGCATACTCTTTTCCCATGTTAATCATAAGGAGAATAGGTAAACTCCTTTATTTATCGACAGATGTTGATGAAAGTTGGTATAAATGTTAAAAATACAAATGTTTGATGGTATAAATTCCTACTTTCAGTGTTCCTCACAGCAGCAAACCTGCACACTACTCTTTCCCATGTTAATTTTATGGAGAATAGACAAATAATTCTCACGCTTATCGACAGATTTTGACCAAACTTGTCACATATTATTATTATTATATTATTGATTTGGAAATTCGCTGAGTACGCAGGTCTGCTGCGACGGGGGTATTTTTAATAAACATACCAACGTCATGAGTCCCGCACGGTGGAATCCACAGGTACACGCCGTAAACGGTCTCCAGTCAAATACTGGCGCAGGAAAGAGGCGAAGTACAGTCAAGTGACCAGTTTACAGTTAAGTTAGGAGTATAGATGGAAGCTGCGAGTAAATAAAGCGATTTTTATCGATTTTCCATGAGTTATGATTCATGGTTTTTCATGATTTTCATTGTTAAACAAAAACAGACGACGGAAAAGACAGCGATGCGAACCCTCACGGGTTAAGCTAACTGAAGCACATTTTCTTTAATAACTCGTGACAAAGAGGCCCGCACGACTGGCGTTAATCAACTTATAAACATATATGTAAAATAAGTGTATTACTTACCCTAATTAGGAAAGTTTATATATTTATACGTTATTTGGTGAGCGTTCATGGGGCAATCCTCCAAAATACGTGTCATATAATAATATAATGAAAAAAGGGTACTCTGGCATTATTTATTTCGTCAATACATATATAAAGTATTTTTTTAATTTCTTCATCAAATATTGTTTGTACCGTAACTATAAATTTTACTTTTATTCTGAACAGTTAAAGGGCCACAAAAATCGAACCGACGGCTGCGGTAATAAATAAATACATTTTTACCATCCTTTCCTTTATTAGGCTTCTAACTTCTAAACTTGGTCCTTAGATCATCTAGCATATTGGACTTGGGTGCAAGAGGTGACGGGTTCAATCTGACATCAAAATTTAGATGAAAAAATAGATAATAATCAGTGTACTGCAAAGTCGCACAGTTAAAAGCTGAGCCTAACAATTGTAAACAAATTTAAAAAAATCGATGCTTCCAGGCAAGGCATAAACATAACCTCATTTATATTTTCTGAGAGTTACCCTGTAAGAATTCTATGTTAAACTGATTAAAGTAATTTTATAAAAATGACAGAATCAATTACTGTGAAAACAAGTGACTTCGTAAACGTTAACATTACAACACCATTTGATGATGTCCAATGTCTGTTGGAAAAGAGATTTAACAAGGGATTAACAGTTGCAGAAACGAAGGTGAAACCATTTTATTTATGTCGATTTTGCTTCTGTACAAGATTGGTCTTGATTTAAGGAGCAGGAGTAATAAGGATGTAAATACTGTACTACTGTACTAGATCTTTGGATCAAGATATAAAGAAGATATATTTTTTTGTGGCAACACTATAGGCCTAATCCTAAACATTTTGTTAGAAAATTGTCCAAAAACTTATTATTGTTACTACTTTACTACATGTTGATGGTTTGGTAGATAAATCTGTAATAAATATTACTAATGTCAATTGGGTTAAAATTTGAACCTTCGGATTAAGAGATGAGCAGTTTATCACAGTGCTACACAGAAAGGAACGTATCAGTAATCTTAGAACTAATCTTAACAATCTAAAAACTTCTACTGCCTCAAATCTTAGCAGTAATTAATAAGCAGCATAATTTTAAATCATTAGGGCTAATCAATGTGGTTGATCATACTGCATGAATTCTGTTTGTATCTCGTGTGACCAGTTACTTAAATTATGTTTATTTAGGGTCTTCTTAATTTGAGTTTTTTACAGGAAAAACTGGAGGTATTCACTGGTGCGCAAACTGTGACTATGAAAATCAAGGTTTTCAATAAGGAAAATGAATTGGTTTGTTCATTAGACAATGACAGTGCCCTCCTCGGTTCTTATCCAATTGATGATGGGATGAGATTCCATGTAAGTTTTGTTTTTCTTCACATTTATTCAGTTTACCAAAAAAATCAGTTTTTAACTTACTTTTGTTTAAATGCTGGAGATGTTTTGTATTGCATCCGAGGAATTGGATATTTGATAAGAATTGGATAGCTGTGTTTTACTATTGAGTAAAACTTCTGGATGTGATAACTTGGGTTTGGTTATTCTAGTAAGTAAGTTATGTAACTTCTGTCAGATCTAATCCAATCTAATCTGATCAAAAACAAATACCTCTATCTAGTGAAGTGGTATAGTAATTAATCATAAAATTGTGTCAAGTTTTCTTTGATTCACTGTCCAGACCTCAATCATAAGATTGATAATAAATTAAATGAACCACATTCACATAGTAAGCCTACCAAATTGATGCACTTTGAAGTATTCCAAAAATACTTTCTTTTAATAGGTTGATTGTTAAATCATCTCATTTGATCTTTTTACATGTTACTGTGCTGCATTTTATTTCTATTTATTTATTTGTAGTTGTTTGGGTATGAATTAAACCTTAATGATAACTAGTTCTGCTAACAGCTCATCTCTTGACTTTTATTCTACTTTGACTCAATAACTCTGATCTTATTCAACTTTTCCATCAAGTAAATATGACTATTTTACTTCTAAGTTAGTGAAATACAGTTTTTTTTTTAAATTGATTATTTACAAAATTGAATCAAACAATCTATAGCCTAAGTTAATTATAAGTATGATGAATATGTACTTATTTATCATATTTATAATTACCGTATAGACTATATGTCGCAGCAGACTTCGTACTCAGCGAATTAAATAATAATATAAAATAAAATGACAAGTCTTGGTCAAAATTTGTCGATAACATGAGAATTGTTTGTATTCTCCATAAGATTAACATTCAGTGTGAAGGTTTGCTGTGTGGGAACACTATTACATAACCATAAAAATTTTTTTTTTTAACATCAAAATTTCATTAACATCTGTCCATAAAAAGGTAATATAAATAAGGTAAATAAAGTGTTTACCTATTCTATTGTTAATTGGAAAAGAGTATGCAGGTTTGCTGCCATGATTAAACATAAAATAAGTTTTTTAGCATATTAATACCACATGAGCTAAATATAGTTTTATCCAAAAATATTTAATAAGTGAAATATTAATTTCCTTACTAGATTACTTATAAAATACGACTGTGTTTATATATCTCAGTAACCGTGCAGATAGAGAAATTTTTTAATCATAATTGTGCAGTTTTTTCATGATTAATGTGAAATATAAATAAAAATTTTTAAAAAAATTACATGTAAGCAAAAAAAATTGTAAAAAAAAATACTCTGAAATTTTCTGTTATCTCGACTTTTATTTCTATATTTGGTTGTGGGTATTTTTGAGAGATATTTAACAGACACATATTTCATATACTTTTTTACATCTTTAAATATACTTTTATTTAATTTTAATTTTTTTTTTTTACAAAAATTGAATCAAAAATCTATAGTAAAGTTTATAAGTAGGTAATACTTATTTATCATATTTATAATTACCGTATAGACTATATAGAATGCAAAAATAACCAAAAAAACAGTTAAACCACAGTAAAAGAAAAGTCAGCTTCCTGGTTCCTGAAGTTAACTTTATAAAATTCATGTTTTAATACCTGCGCACTACGTACATAGTACAGTGGAACTTGGTTATAACGTCATTGAAGGGACCACACAATTAATGACGCTATATCAGAGTGACGCTATAAAAGAGGTTACATAATTTTAATTTAAAACCGAGGAAAAATAGGGAAACACATTTTTTACATGAAATTAAGACATTTAATGAAGGTAATTTGAAAAATACCGTAAGTTTATGTTTATGACTGACTGAACTACTCTACTATATAAAAAATCGAATTTGAAAATATTGCAATGAAGTTCGGCTTGGTGAATTCAACTGTTGGTTCGATTTTAAAAAACAAGCCCGAACACACGTCTGCTATCTTACGTCCCTCCTCACACGCTCTTATAACTCACACCTTATCTTCAGCAAAACCTTTCTCTTAACACTTGCTATTTTTTTTCAATACTGTATTCGTAAATTAAAAGAACGAAAAACAAACTGTAAAAGACGTACACAGAACTAACGATATCTGCACGAACTGTAGGTACGTATGAACGGCATCACAGTGCTTTGATGCGACGTGAGTCACTGACACTGACCTTGATGACCGGCGACAGCGGATATAGGGTAGGGGAGGGGGTTGTGGTGGTTAGCGGTAAGACAGCAATAAAATGCCGTTTCTAAAAATAGAATGTAGCTAAACAATAGCCGCAGCCCTCACGTTGCACCACCGACCGAACTTTCTCTATTTAGCTATATGTTGACTTCATCTCGGCCCGATTTTCTTGACGTTATATACGAGGTTTTAGAGTTTACTGACGATATATCCAAGGTTTTTTCCTATGTAAAATATAGTTTGGCGGGACCTAAAAATAAATGAGGTTATATCCGAGTTGACGTTAAAGCCGAGGCCGCAATAACCGAGTTGCACTGTATTTATATTGTAGCCAGATGTCTGGAGCCTGAATTTTTAGAACATTAATACTATTGGAAAGATATGTATACGAGATGTGGAAAAAAATAAATTATTTTATAACCTTGATTGGACAATGTCCAGATAAGGTAATAGAAAATTGCTAAATATAAGGGAAGATATACAGCCTTAGGTGTGGCTGTATATCTTCCCTGTAAATCCTAAAATTCGTAGTGTATGGAATACTGATCATATTTCCAAAATAACACTTAAACTTTGAACCTTTTAACAGTGTAGTTAATAGTATTTAATACAGGTTTAATTTTTCCAGATAGAAGATCCGTTTGTTCTAAGAAAAGAACTTGAAACTGGTTCAGTAGAAAAATTTGACATCTCAGAAGAGGAATATGCTAAGCGTGATGGTATTGTTAAAAACCAAATAACAAATTGCTCTATGATTATTAGATTGTTAAAAGTAAATAAACTCATATCAATACATTGAATGTTGGCGTTCTAGTTGTGAATAAAGTATTGTTATTCAAGTCGACTCTACTCTAGAGTTTAATTTGATAAAAAATATCAAGCAATACTGAAAGCGGAATTTGACTAACCTATGCTTTTTAAATTCATATAGGCCTAAAATATTAAAATATATGCCTACAATTTTAGAGGCGTTTGTCATCAGAAAGCTCAAATTTTTATTTTCTCAAGACATATACATTTTACAATGTTTTGCTAGGTAATTCAAAATCAACTGTTTGGTTTTAATAAGGTATTGGTCTGTTGTAAGCGATTACATTTCTGATATGTTACGATTAAAACATTGGTGTGCTGGTGAATCCAGCATTTACTTAATTGGAGTTGGTTTTTATTTTATTTTTTTAAATTGGACAGTAAGAAATGTGTCAGTTAAACAATCTGTTTTTTACATCTGTTGGCTTTTTAAATGTCATAGTATTAGAAGCTTACAAAGATATTGCACATTAGTATTAAGATCGGCTTTGGTTAGATTACTGTATTCCGATTGAGGACTATTTACTTTTTAGACACTGTCAAAGCTTATCTGGAGAGGAACAAACTTGGGAAATACAACAAAGAAGAGGTGGAAAGGAGAGAACAGGAAAGGAAAGAGGAAGAGGAAAAAGAAGAAGAGCTGAGTAATAAAATCAAAGTAAACGATCGATGTTTGGTGAGGGTGATTGGCCAGCCAGAGAGGAGAGGGCAGGTTATGTTTGTTGGTAAGCACGTGTATTACTCTTTGATCTCAGGCCTCTTAAATAATTTAAAATATTTAAAGTAACATGTAATTGATAATAAATTATAATTGTTGTCAGTCTATTATAAATAATAGATAGACAACAATTATGCACTAAGGAGAAAAATATTCCAAAAATGGTAAAAGATTTAGATTTTTTATGTATTTAACCCTACAGTCAGCTAAAGTCAGCTCTAAATATTGTCTATTGTCTATTGGTAAGTCCTTATATATAGCCTTATATAATATCCAGTGTGGGCTTCTCTATCACCTTGGTTCCTTCTTGTCTCCCCTGCAGGATTGATTGACTCCTGGCTGAACCTGAACCAATCTGATCAGAGTTCTCGGGAGTGATGTATCTCCTTACTGCCCACCTGTGCTGTTGAGGAAGAGTGCTTACTTGGTGTAGTCTCAGAAATCCCGGGCAGGAGGATTTACTATCCAAGAGCATGTACCATCAAATAAAAAGTTGAAAGTCCCCCTTTCCTTGTCTTGGGGACTTGGGAGTTGTTGGAGTTGTAGCAAGGAGTTGTTCAATCCTCTTAGGTTATTTCATGATCTAAGTTTGGATGATCTAGATTGGTTTGAAGGTTCTTTTTACTTCTCCAAAAATTAGGTGACCGTTCATTTCCTATGGCTGTACAATATTCCGCAGGAAGACGAGCATAGCCACGCTTTTTATTTACTGGAGCTAATTCTAATTTCCAGAATTTTAACAAATAATCCTTCAGCTTTACCACCAGATTACCCTTTAGGTGTAACCTGGTGAAATTCTTAGTGAACTTCTTCTTCCTTGCATTATTTTTATCTGGAAAGGTTTTGAAGGATTAAGAATCAACAGAGCAAACCAGCTAGGCAAGTCCTGCAAAGAGGAAAATTGTTAAGCCATCGGAAAAAGGAGAGTAAATATAATCTTTCCTCCAGATCTGTGCTTTTGAATAGTGAGTAGTAGTGTGTGTGTTGGCTTAAGTAAGCCCTTGGAAGTTTCAGCCTGAGCCTGATAAGCTCTCACTAAAGACAACAGAGACTGCTTCATTGAACAGTGGTTTCTTCTTGCCTCCTTGAGGGTTTGACTCCTGGCTGATCTTAAATACTCTCTCTGATCCAAACTCTTGGAAAATTATGTATATCCTCACTGCTCATCCAGCCCTGGTCGGCTCTGTTGACTGGGTTTTATAGCTCTTACATCTAATTTATGTAGACCAGAGTCTCAGTGATCCGAAACCTGGTAATCGGAACGACTGGCTAACCCAAACTGCCTAATGGGGGAGAAGGATACTGAGTTTAAATTTAAAAACGAAGCAATTTAATCTGAATCATAACACTTTGATCTACAGCATGGTATAATTAATTATAAATCACTACATACAAAATGTTAATTAAATACAATAACTTAATTTTTGGAATATTAGGATTCAGTTATCGTCTTTTGACGTAACAAAGAAATTCTGTTAGCAAATGCAAAGTTGCGCAAGCATCTCATAAACATAAAACTTTCAGATGTAGCAGTCCTATACACTGTAGCTCAAAATAGTGTAGGGTGATGTCTAGCTACACCCACAGTTCATCACAATAGATTTGATTCTCACTGTCTGACTTTGATCATGCTTTTCGACAAACTATTTTTCGAACATTTGAGTTTATCTCCAGCAATGACCGCGAACACGTAAAAAGTAGGCCTACAGACGGCACTGTTTTATCATTGTTCGCTTTATGTGTCAATGTGTGTGTCATGTTTTATATTTCTAACGTCTCTACAGGAGCACTTGATGCCGTTCAGACAAAAGATGTTGTCGACAAACATATATACATGAACTGTGATAGACGTAGTTTACATGGTCTAAATACACAGTTCGGGTAAAAAATAATAGAGTTTATTAGTACTTTTAATGCAACTTTACTCTGCATTTCCGGATAATCCGAACAACTTGGTAATCCGCACAGGGTTTGGTCCCAATTAGTTCGCATTACCAGGATTCTGGTGTAATTTAAAGTTAGCTAACATATTACTGCTAAGTCCTTTGGCTATTCAGTGTGATGGAATTCCCATCCTCTTGATTTCCTCTTGTCTCCCGTCTGAGCCAGACCACTAACCAGTATTATTGAGGAGCGGGTATCTCCTTACTGTCACCTAGGAAGGGTGTCCTGGAGGAAAGATGTTTACTGAAGTGTGCTCTCGGAGTTTGCTGGGCAGGGATATACTTTCCTAGTGTATGTCCTAGACTCTTGTCTTGTGAACGTGAAAGGTCCAAGGAGGCAAAGGTCTGTTGGACTGCAGTGTGATTCCTCTTAGATTGTTCTGAAGGTTTTGAAAGGTTTAGGCTTATCTGAAAATCGGTAGACCCACTTTTCCAAATCTCATGGGTCCCTTATTTCCAACGCTGCCTTCTCATCCTCCAAAATCTATCATAAATTTAAAAGTTACATATCTTAACCACAGTTAAAAGAGTGTAGTTCAGAAAGAGTAGCCAGTTTAGAAAGAGTAACCTAAACTCTTTCAACTTTGGTTAAAAGTTATGTAACTTTGAAAAATTATGATAAATTTTAGATTAGAAGGCAGCATCGGATATAAGGGATCCATGGGATTGGGAAAGATGGGTCTACCGATTCTCAGAGAAGCCTAAACCTTTCTAAACCAATCCATATCTTGGTTCAGGTTTCAGGACAATCTAAGAGGATTAACTCTGCAACCTGACAGACCTTTGCCTTCTTGGACCTTTCACGTTCACAAGACGAGAGTCAAGGACAGACACTAGGATAATATATCCCTGTCCAGCAAGAATGTTGGTTTTTTGTAGATGAAAAAAGATTCTACCTTTCAGAATGGTAGCTGAAGACTCGGCTACCACTCTTCATAGTTACTTATCAAATCTACTTCCTCAGCTGGAAAGTGCAGAATGTGTCTATAACTATGTTTCATTTTAGGAAAAACCGAATTCAAACCAGGCTGGTGGGTTGGTATCAAACTAGATGAACCCCAAGGGAAAAATGATGGCTCGTAAGTACTTCTTGTGAAATATGTTTTATACACAATGCAACTGTAATATTAAAATCAATACTTTCAATGAGGGTAGATAGGAAAATATGATTTTGGTAACTATATCCTTTTTAAAGCTTCTTTAAAAGAATATCATGACCTCAGGTTCATGTAATCAGTATTTTATGATTGCAATTTTTATCATGTAAAAAATTTTAACCTTATATAAATATTCCTGCATAAAAAAAAATCCTGCATATACGAGATTATCAGATTGTAATAAGACTAGTGCCTCGCGATACCCTTGACAATTTTGTGGCTAGCTATTTTATTCTTTGTTAGTGTTCTGTATGTTTGTGTATATTCTTTGTTAGTGTTAGTGTTGTTGTATTGTTGTGTAGTCATTTGACATCTGCACGAGAGCTAAAGAAGGGCCACTGACATGATATATCGCTCCGCAGTAAAACTACCTTCTGTGTTGATATTTGCTGCGAAATATCACTATAGTTCGTCAGTTCATTGCTAGTATGCGTTTACATTTCTTTATGAACTGTTTTCTTGTGCCTTTGTATTTGTAAGCGATATTACAGATGACTCAAAACTGAACAACTGACTGCGCAGCTGTTTGTTTTCATCTCGCGATTGGCAAGGTTCATTAGCGTCATGTTTGTTTATTGGTTTTACGATGTGTTGTTAGTTTATTTACGGTTAGGCTTTTATGAACTGCTAATTATTAGTTATGTGAGTGTATTATAATCCATCCCTAAAGTATCCCTATAATGGTACGTTTCTTGATTTAGTAGACAAAAAATGTAAGTTTAACTTAAATTTTACTACATAAAATAGGTTTAGTAAATAGATTTTTTCTTTAACCCTTAATAGGGCGCTCGGTGTACAAAACTTTGCAGAAAATGCCTTTAGTATTGAATAGGACGCAATCTTTGTACAAATGCAGCCACCTAATACCTTCTGCAACAACATTCACCAGACATTACACAGTTGAATTTAAAATAGTAAAACTTTCAGACTTAAGACACCTTCGCTGTCTTCCCCCATGGGTCTGTAAAACTACAATTTCTACTCCACCTCAATTCAATCCATCTAAAAGTCAAATTCACAATGTAGACAGATAGAGAAGGTCAAACTCCACTTCCTGGACTTCCTCTTCTTTATTAGTTCCTCTCTTTTAGTATTAGTTCCTCTCCTAAATGTAATGTTTGACATATAAAAAAGAGGATGGTTCACTGGGCCATAAAGTGTACAGGAAACCCACCCACACTGACCGCTATATAAATGCAGCTTCTCACCACAAAAAAATTCAATAATAAACCCTTCACAAGTCCAGTGCGATGAGCGCCGAACGGCGGCCGACAATGTCAGGTTACACATGTGTAGGACGCCGATGGGCGCCTGGTGCAACATTACATTTGGCGTTAAAATATCAGCTGATAATTCATTTCATGTTTTTTTTTTGCTAAATTTTTCTGCTGGAAGTTGGGTTTGGGTTGCTTACCCAAAATGTGTTTGAGGAATAGTGTTTTTAATAGTGTTGTCTCCGTACAAATGTGTCTGCTGTTCATACAAACAAAAATAATAAAATAAATAATGTTTATATAGATACCAAAACATAAATATTAACCATAGGACTTACTCTAATTTTAAAAATAAATTTACAGTACTATTTGTACTGTAGAGGTGGTTATGATTAAATTTAGTGTCATGAAAGAGTTATGGTCATTAGAAAATCAAACTCATTATCAAGATTTTCTCGATGTTGTTCTTTTAGCCTTATAGACCACAAATAAGACTAACTATAAATTTTTGATCAAAATATTCTCACTGTCCAATAATCAAGAATTGCAGATTGCTACCAAGAATATTTCAAACATTTTTTATCTTATATGTGATATTTGAGCACTACCAGTTGTGCTATTTTCAGATGAATGTGAGTGAAAATCAACACGTTTAAAAAGAACCATTTTAAAATGTCTCTATGCAGGCACGTTTTTTTATTGTAAATGTGGGGAGGGCTTTCGATTTCTACCCTTATTAGGCCTATAACCTTCTTGTTGACAATCTGCACCTGACCTACAAACAGACCTACTGTGGCCTTGGCCTAAACTGTATAGCTCTGTATTATTTATTTAGTCAACCAAATAATAAGCAAATACATTACGGGTTGTGTATTCTTTTCCAGATCCAGAGTGGATAATTTGGTTAGTATTAGTCACGCTTCACTTATAACGGAAAATGTTTATGTGCTTGGGGTTTGCTGCTGGCTTGCCAATTCAGGAATCGTTAATTTAGGTCTTCTCTTTCATATGACTGTCCTCTGATGGACCCATGTACAGAAAAGTTATCATTCTTGTTCCATTCCTCGTAATGTTTTAGGTCCCTACTTGGCTCAAAATGTTATTATTAATGTAATTAATGACTTCTTATAGACAACAAACAGGTGTGAAAAAAATAAAAATAAAATCATGATAAACAATGTATGTGTTTACGCAAAAAGATATGGTCAAGTAATGGGTACGGACAGTTGAAAGATATTAATAGTCATGAGTTTAGAATTATAATAATTACTTAACCAACCTGGTTGTTTGTGATTTATTCTCATTCATACAATTATTATCTTTGTGTTTTAAAGGAAATGATAAAAATACTTTACTTGCCAAACAAGTTCTGTTATGTGGCTACCATCAATTGCTTGCCATAAATCTGTGTCTAGTGGTTTCTAAGAGTTTAAAAACCAACATTTATTTGAGGTTCTTATTGATAAAAGGTTATTCACCTTGTGTCTGTCGTCAATGAAATTCTACATTACAGATTACTAGTTTTAGGGTTAAATATATTTATTACCTCACTGTCAAAACTATTGATAAGTCATAGCAGATTGTTGAAGATATATTCAATAATTCTCAATATGTTTTAATATACAGGGTTATCATAAAAGAATGGTGCACTTACGAACATGGTTTAAAGAGAAACCGAATTACTTACAATTAATGTTGTTTATTCATCTATTTTGTCGTCTCAAACAGTTTTTTTACATAATTAATAAATTTCAATATGTGCGCCCTAAGTTGCTCAACAAATGTCTAAACGATAATTAATTTCTCTCTAAACATTCCCTAACATTTCTTCGGTTATGGTTGTCATTGCTTCATTAATCCTGTTTAAAGTTCAGGTCGCGAATTTTTTGTGAATAAACAATGTTTTTGATGTAACCCCACAAGAAAAAATCACAAGGTGTCAGGTCTGGACTCCTTGGAGGCCACAGCATAGGTCCTTGCCGGCCTATCCATCAATCTCCAAATTTTTCGTTCAAAGCGTCCGTCACCAATACACTGAAGTGTGGGGGAGCACCATCTTGTTGGAAATGAATTTGATGAATGTTTTCAAGTTCATCTAGCCAAGGAAAGCAATAATTGATTAACATGTCGAGATACACAACTTCGTTAATTGTTCTTTCAGCAAAGAAGAAAGGCCCTATTACGCGATTTTTCATCACACCACACCAAACATAAACTTTAGGCGAATCAAGTTGTCTCTCAACAATTGCGTGTGGGGTTTCAGAGCCCCATGTTCATGAATTGTGTCTGTTAACACATCCACTGACATGGAAAGTAGCTTCGTCTGTAAAAATTATATTATCTAAAAATGATTTGTTTTCACTTATTCTATCCAACATTCTAACAGCGAAATTGTAACGGTTTACACTATCATTGGGTTTCAATTCCTGCAGTATCTGGATTTTATAAGGTTTTACAAGGTTTATAAACAAACTTTTGGGTTGGAGGCTTTCAGAGATACTAATATAACATCCACAAATATCCCTACAATCTTCTTATGAATTACTGAAACCGCACCATTCTTTTATGATAACCCTGTATTTAACAACGGGGTTTTCAAACCCCAGAAACAAAGACACATAATATGGTTTCTTTATCTTTTTGATGGAATAAATCTAGGAGACAATTATTAATTACAAATAAATAGTTACAGTTATTTAGTTGTTCACTTGAGTTCTCAACTAAAGTGACCAAAATATCTAAAAATTTGAAATGTAATTTGAATATGCAGTGTTTACGCGCTTTTGGGCTGATTGCTTTGTCGCTTGGTTGCACTACGATCACATTTAGCATGGTCACTTTTGTGTTTGGTCGCAAAAATGAATGGATAAATAGTGAAATTAGATCTAAAAATAAAATATAAACTGGTAAAATGGGGAAAATAAATAATATTAATTAGTTAAGATCGTGTATGCTTTTTTACAGATTGTCTTCTTTTCATTTTAAAGAAGTCAAATTTCAGATATTGAGCTTTGCACATGTGAAAACAGCTAACAATAACTGAATATTTAGAGTAGTATGATTCTATTAAATGGGGGTTTTAGTCTTTATTTAACCCTTTGAGGACCGACTGATGATATATCGTCAGTGTAGTTATTTTCAAAAAATACCGCACTGACGATATACCATCAGTAGTGTGTACTATGGAAAACCCCGCTGACAAAATATCGTCAGCCAGTAGTTTTTCATATAGTATATGCTCTCTGGCACATTTTAATTTAACTCATTTCATTTTAGATGTCTTTGGTTTCCTCTCATACTGTCTGGATGGTTTTTTTGTTGTAGCTACAGCCAGAAATAAATAATGTATTTGTTTGATCTCTGTTTACTGTTGCGAACAAAAGCAACATATGTCTCAACATTTTCTATGATAACATTTTTATTCCTGGTCAAAATACCATTAAAATTTGTACACACACTCTCTATAATGTAAGTAATAATGTAAATGTGTTTCAAACGGTAAAGTTTTTCTTTATTGGTTATCTGTGGAAAGTTAAATAAAAAATGTTTTTATTTACTTCCCTGTGGAAAATAGGTTAGATCATGGATATGTCTGAAGGGAATGTTTACAGTTCATCTAAACAGGTGTTCTTATTATTATATTAAAAGTTCAATACAATAGCTGTAGTAGCTTATATGGAAACCTTTTCAAAATTTTCATCTTACAAATTGCCAACACCACCCCTCCCCTTAGGTAAGACATATACATGTCAAAAAGAAAATCAATTTCAATTATTATATTATTTGTAGTTCAGATATGTATATTTTTAAAATCTAACATCAATATATCATTTTAGTAAAAAAATTATTGCAATATCTTAACCCTAGAACTTGACCGTGTTGCCCTCTGGGGGCAAGCAACCGAACCTGCTCTCGTAGTGCACTAGACTGCCACCGGACAGGTCTATAACCAAGTAAGCACTTTCTACTCCTAGGCACTGAGTGGCTGAACCGGCTAATGCGCTACCTTTGACTATACATTATTAATAGACGTGTCATTCATGGTTAAAAGTTTTCGCCAACAAAATTTTGGAAGGCCCGACAGTGTAGTGTTGCTTCCTAGTGGCAAAGGCTGTAAGCTCACTTGGCCCCGCCCTCAGGAGTGCGCACACACTCGTAGTAACTTTAGGGATGAATGAGTTAACTTGGCGACGCGCATGACACATATCTCTCTCTCGCCCTTATGAATGGTTGGGGGTTGGCCGAAGGGGATGGGGGGTAGCAGACAACAGCGCTCCTGTACGGGAAACCACGCACTAACTCCCCAAGCCGATTCGGGAACCACTAAAGCCACTACAGCTTGCGCATAAGAATGACACGTCTATTAATAATGTATAGTCACAGGTGCTACGCTGAAGAGCGTAACGTTCTAGCCATTGGGAAGTGCTAAGGTTCGAATCCCGACCATGAGCTACACCAATTTGGCTTGCAAATGTGTGGTAAAGCGGAGAGGGGGGCCCACCTTAGATAAACGGTGGCCGGCTTGGGTGAAAGTTGACAGTATTTGTAGGCTTAATTAGGATTGCAGTGGACACCTGTTTTGCTTTTGTGGTTAGTGGTTATAAGGGGGGGCATGTTTTATGCTTTTTTGTTTAAAATTTGATATTTCAAGAAGATATTAGTAATTATTTTTATGTTACAGTTAAGAATAAAAAGCTTGCCACTTCTAGGGTTAAAAATAGGTCTCAGTACAAACCTTTTTATAAACCATTACAAAAATGTTGATTTCACATGGTCTTTTTCACATAGCATACCGGGATAGCGTGTCCACTGCAATCCCAATTAAGCCTACAAATGCTGTCAACTTCCACCCAAGCCGGCCACCTATTTATTTAAGGTGGGCCCCCCTCTCCGCTCTACCACACATTTGCAAGCCAAATTGGGATAGCTCATGGTCGGGATTAGAACCCTAGCACTTCTGAATGGCTAGAACATTACGCTCGTCAGCGTGACGCATTAGCCCTCAGTGCATTGGAGTAGAAAGCGCTTACTTGGTTATAGACCTGCCCGGTGGCAGTCTAGTGCACTACGAGAGCAGGTTCGGTTGCTTGCCCACAGAGGGCAACACGGTCACGTATGCGCTAGCTTCTAATAAGTTCACTAAACTGACGACAGATGCCTCCACCTGCCACTTGTTGAAAATGTAAATGTGTCGTGAATTACGACTTTGCCAGTTCTAGGGTTAAGGAACCGAGCCTCATGATCTGCTTAGCTGTGGAATTCTAGCTGGCCTTTCTTCAGTTAAATGCTTTAATGGGTATGCTAAATTGATAATTTTCATAATCGGAGACAGTTCAGTAGAGTTTGAGCTGAACACCAATTGAATAATATTTTCTCTCCACTTGGGGAGGTCTTCGACTTGGAGGCAGAGTTGTAGACTCTAGACTCCCTAGAAGGCTGAAGAATTGTCCTTCTATTTGTAATATCAGTAACCACCATGGTCAGAGGAAGTCTTAGATTATTTTACTTAGTTTTAAATTCAACTTGTTAGCTTTAAATTTCTGTTCTGTGTTTCAGAGTAAACGGTGTTCGCTACTTTGAGTGTCCCCCAAAGTACGGGAGTTTTGTGAAGCCGCAGTTTGTCGAAGTTGGAGACTTCCCTGAAGAAGAGCTTAATCTAGACGATGAACTTTAACACCACTGAAAACATTCCTCCCTGATTCCTAACTCACTAATTCACTATGACAATGTTATTTATAGTGTTTCGACTAATTATTCTATTGTTTAAATCTGATCGTGAAAACTGGAGTGGTTGCTCAGTTTCTTTCTTGCACAATAGTTGCTTATGATTATTTTTGTGTTTGCAAAATGTTAAAATGGTTGTGATACAGAAGAGAGATTGTTATATATTTAGTTTCAATACATTAATTTTTTACTATTTTGTGTTTTAATTTTTACATATCCGGTCATTGAAATGGAAAATTGTTCATCTTTTGACTATAAATGAAATTGATATGGACGTGGGAAGTTATTGAGGTAGCTTGATGTTTTTTGATTTCTATCAGTTCATTTCTATCAACTATTATGCTTCTACTACTATGTTTACAGTAGAACCACCATATCCGAACATGATGGGACCAGGCCATGGTCGGAATCAGTGGCGTAGATACGGGGGGGGATAAGGGGGATATATCCCCCCCATAACGATCACGTTTACTAATAATTTCAAAACAAAAATATCCTGAAACACCACTACACAATAACAAATAATATAAAAAAGCAGTGCGTTGCTGTTACTGTATGTTGCGTGTCGAAATACAGTATAAGAGTATTTGAACTAAGAGATCTTCCCCGACTGGTCATCCCTCCCGCCATCAAGATCGCTCAGTTGAAAAATCTTATAACTAATAATACAATTGTGCTACTAAACAAACTTTGAAAGAGATAGGGCCTATCATTTTCTGTTTAGCCTGAGAAATTTCCATAAATTTTGAAAAAACGCCCTACGTCGTAGTGTAGGAAACTGCACTAGAGTAAAACAAGTGTATAATACGAGAAAATAGCATAACATAAATACATTACAGTATATGTTGTGAAACAAAATATAAATATAATCACTCAATCATTATTCATATTTATGAATAAACATAAAAAAATAGAATTCATTTTCCTCCTGGCGGTGCACGTAGTATTTCAAGAAATCACGCCCCATTAGCCTGTAGGACGAATAGCATTTTGAGTGATCTAACTGGCATAATGTTTCGTCTTAGGTCCATAAGAACTATGTTTATTTTGTGACAGCACTACTAGCTACACGATAGTCGTAAACAGATGGTTGAGGTGTCAGATTTAAGATAAAGTGGTTATCTAGGGAATTAAATTATTATTGAAAAATGTTTTTATATAATTACCTTGCAATTTCACTCGATAATCAATTGACAAGTCACATCTAGTTAACAAAATAATGAGTGTAAAATAACAATCTGTAAATCTTTTTTACAATATAAAATAATAAAATATAATTCCTTAGATAATCACTTGACACCTCAGCCATTTTTCATGACAATCAATTAATCTGAACTGCTGTCAAAAAATTAATATTGTTCATATGAGACGGGAGTCCAAGATGGCAACGGAGGTATTGCATGATCTTTATATAGTATTCAACTCACTGAAATGTCCCTTATATACCCTACAGTACATGCTCTAGAATAGGGCTTCACTCGGGGGGAGGGGTGTATTTATATCCCCTCCCATGGAAAAAGTGTATCTACGCCACTGGTCGGAATGGTCAGAAAGTCATTGGGAGGAGCAAATTAAACACATTCGCCAGGAAGAAAAATAGATATGCATCATTGTAAAAAAACTTAAAGTACCTATATTGCATCAATTAATACATGAAGACATGTATAAATAATAATATTTATACGTAAATGAAGAATAAGTCTTGTTTTGTTATGTTTGGCAACAACGGGAGCGTAGGAAACATAGATAAACGGATGGACGGAATGGTCGGTTATCGGGAGAAGTCGGATAACGGGAGGTTCTACTGTACTTCTATTTATATGTTAAGCGGGATAGTAAGATGAAAAGAAAACCAGTGTTTTGAATTTGTGTTGAAGCCACAGAACACAATCACATAGTGGGATCAATGGAGTGAAGGGTAATGTATATAAATTATCCTTATATTCTTATATTATCGTATAGTCCATGAGGCGGATTATCCAGGTATCCATCTTGGCGCATGCTACAAAATTCTTAACAATCTGAAAAGAAAGCTGGTGTACAGGCCGGAGGTTTGTGAGGGTCGTACTCAATTGAAAGGTCAGCTGCAATTGCCGCGGGTTAAGACAAAGCTGGGGAAAAGGGCCTTCTAATTTGGTCCTCAAATTTATAATGGTTTGCCATTTGAACAGAGGGAAAAAGGTTTTAAAGACTTTTAAAGTGGGATAAAGCCTTTGTTTGAGTAAAAACTGTGGAAATATTTAGTTTTAATTATTTTAAATGAATTTTTAAATTTATTATTTGACTTAACCCTAGAAATGGCAAAGTCGTAATTTACGACGCATTTACATATTCAATAAGAATTGGCAGGTGGAGGCATCTGTCGTCAGTTTAGTGAACTTGTTAGACACTATCGCCTACGTGACCGTGTTGCTCTCTGGGGGCAAGCAACCGATCCTGTTCTCGTAGTGCACTAGACTGCCACCGGGCAGGTCTATAAGCAAGTAAGCGCTTTCTACTCCTATGCACTGAGTGGCTGAACCGGCTAACTCGCTACGCTGACGAGCGTAACGTTCTAGCCATTCGGAAGTGCTAGGGTTCGAATCCCGACCATGAGCAATCCCAATTTGGCTTGTAAATGTGTGGTAAAGTGGAGAGGAGGGCCCACCTTAAATAAACGGTGGCCGGGTTGGGTGGAAGTTGACGGCATTTGTAGGCTTAATTGGGATTGCAGTGGACACTTGTTTTGCTTTAGTGATTAGTGGTTATAAGAGGGGGCATGTTTTATGTTTTTTTTAAACTTTGATATTTCAAGAAGATATTAGTAATTATTTTTATTTTTATTATTATTACAGTTAAGAGTAAAAAGCTTGCCACGTCTAGGGTTAAAGTGGGACTAAGCCTTTTTTAAAGTAAAAACTGTGTAAATATTTAGTTTTAATTATTTTAAATGAATTTTTAAATGTATTATTTGACTTAAGGATTATTTATCATTTATATTTTGTGAAGACAACAGTGTTTTCATACAAAGCAGAATGTTAATCTGATGAATGCTGGCAAATAAAGACCTTATTTATTTATTTACCTCAAAGAATACAGGAGGATATCTTTGTAGAGACACATCTCCTACTTGCACACATAGACATACGCTACAATATATTTAATACTCACTAAACTGAGACACAATTCCATGGTTCATTGGAATTTGACACTAGGATAGACCCCATGTATTATTTTCTCATCTCCATCCAATAAATTATGAAAAAATGTTTCTATGGTTACTATTTTGTAAAAATAAATATTTGATAGGGTACAAAATTAGTAGGTCCATCGTTACCTTAGCAACAATGGTAGTATTTGTTTGAACTACTTTTACATACCCTAGAATGCAATAAACAATCTAAAGAAATCAGTGGTTCAGAACATACATACAATTTAGAAATTATCAATAAAGCGGTTATGGTATGGAGTCTAGCTACACTAAATGTATTATTTGGCTTTTGTGATGACATTTATTAACATTTTGTCCTTATTTTACTTGCCAGAGCTGAAGGTTGTGGGTTCAAATCCCACCTTTAGCAGTAGGAATCAAATATGCAGCTAAAGTCCCGCAGTCACCTGGCCCCGTGGGAAAATTATTGGGAAGTTCCAATCGACATAATGGAGCTACGTAGATGTGTGGAAGTAGAGAGATTCATCTAGGTCTATAAAGCTAGCACTAGCAGAACATGTGCTATGCTGGCCACATTCCATTCTACTAGAACATAAAACATTTATTCAAAACTTATTCAAAGGAGTTTTTTAATACCACAGCATTATTAAATTAGCAAGAACTTAAGAAGATTCAGGTTTCACAGTTTAAAGTTTATAAGTTTAAAGATAAAAGTATCTATAGAATAGGCTGAAGTTACCAATGATGGTTTTTTGTTTGAGCTGTAGTGCAGAGTTGAAGTTGAAGGATCATAAAACAATCTTCTACAAGATTTAATAATGACGATAACAAGCTTAATGTTATACGACCATTACATCCAGTGCTACATCTGATCTTCAAAAATAAAGACTGATGTCTCAGAGAGGATGATTATTAAAACATCTTTACAATTATGGAGCCTCGAGAACATATTTACTAAAATACAAAAAGACTAATATGTTTAAACACATTTCTTAATCTTAAATACCATCCATATCCTAAAAGTTTATCTCCAAGGACAAATATATTTTATATTTTATTCTTGTTACTGAAAGGTACGTTTAACCTTATTTTATTTGATTAAAACCGTGATTGTGTCAATCGCCAACAAAAAGATCTTGGAGTCTCCATAGGCTGAGATAAAGGTCAAACCAGCCAACATTTTTATACAAAGTTGACAAGCAAAAGAAAATTAACAGACATCCAGAGCAGTAGATATAAGGGACTCGTCCCCATTGTTGTTAGCCCAGAAGCATCTACCGAGTAGTTGGTACTGTAACTATCTTTGAGGGGATGAGTTCGAAGTCAAAGTCCTTACACATGCATTTAAGTCCTTACACAACTGGGTCGGTGGCGACGTCCTGTAATCCAGCTACTTGGAGGTCGCGAATTGTGGATAGTTGTGAGAGATGGTTGGTGGCTGTGGTGTTCTCTTGTGTGGATTAACGTCCGCACTATTGAACACTACGTTAATCCACAAAGACCATCCTCATAATTAGATTCGTAATTCAGAGGCCGTGGTTCGGATTCCACGTTAAACTGTAGGTCTATCAGTTGGGTTATTAATTAATTAATAGTCCTGTCTAAGGAACATGTCAGCCTTAGTCAGTAACAAGACTACAAGATCGCGCCACAATCATCTTACACTCATTTCTCATTCATACTTGGCTTAAAATACCTACCTGGGTAGGTCGCCATTTCAGTTAAAAGTATTAAGTATTTCTTCAGTACTATTCGAACAGTTGAACTATTGAACAAATGTATGAATGTCACCGCAACGTAACAGAATTCAAGTGAATAATAACGAATTTTATTCATCTTAAAAATACATAAGTATAGATTCTCATATGGGTATGTATAAGAACTAAATCTTTTTAAGTCATTCACCTTTTATAATTTGATATTAAGGGCAGTCCGACCCAAAATATTTATTTTTTTTCCATTTTTGTTTTTTTATTGTTTATTATTCTCTAAAATTTCCTCTTTACAACGATATATAACACTTATAATTAAAAATATTAGTTGCCTTTAGAAAAAATATTTTCGTAACGTATGTCTTGACTTAAAGCAACCAAGTTGAGTGACTCTCTGGAACGTTTACTGAAAATATGCTTTTTGACACTTTTGATGCAACCTGTAAAAAAAACTATTAGAGATATCACTACCATTTTTTTGGTGTGCCTTTTTGACAATGATTACTAGTGCCATACGGAAGGATTTAAAAAAAATTACATACCAGGTTGAGGAAAAAAATTTTTTGAGTATAATTTTTTAGTGAAATTTCAACTATTTGAACAAAACAAAATATGATATTTTTTCAAAAATCGAATACTAAGCAATAAGCTAATAAAATATAAAATTTTTTCATTCCTTATTATATATGTAATATATGAATTATTTCATTTTATAGAAAATCCACTGACCATTGCTATATAATTCGTAAAATGTATTCCAATTGATTATTAAGAAAACTAGTTATAAATTGACTCAACATATTTTACTTATTTCAAAAATTACTCTATGAGGAACAATGAGTGTTGAAGGTGCCCGAGGGCGTTGTTAGTTCCTTGGCTCTTCAGCTCCTTATATTCCTCTATTCTGTCTCTTCTCTTGAAAAGTTTGTTTTAGAATTTATTAAAATAAGAACAAAGCATGTAGCTTAATTATGTAAACTCATACAGACAAAATAAACGATTTAAGTATCTTGATTCACACTTTCTTATAAAAAGAACTGTTATGAAATAAAATATTTATAAATATACTATCATTCCATTTACATTAAGATAACTCTAGACAAATATTATTGCAAAAATCTCTATCTTCAAGTGATTTGCACAAGTCACACATGAAGCTGGTAAATTTAAGAAATATTTTTTCATCCCCTTAAGAGTGATATTAGACTCCTGTGATATTAAAATGCAAACTGT
This sequence comes from Nephotettix cincticeps, assembly GCA_023375725.1. Lineage (NCBI taxonomy): Eukaryota > Metazoa > Arthropoda > Insecta > Hemiptera > Cicadellidae > Nephotettix > Nephotettix cincticeps. The sequence goes on from CM041788.1 coordinate 63,783,745, forward strand.
AAATTCATTACTTTATTACTTTCGTCAGATCGTTATTATATCTTATTCATGAATTCACAAAATTTTTAAAATTGAATGTAAAAATGACACTATTTGTGTTGCGAGACTGAACGAGAACCAATAACCAATCGTTCATTGCACAAGTAGGATTTTTCAGACAATATGTTCTACAACAATAGAAAATTTTACGTGAAGTAGTTTTGACATGGATATGTCTTAGCTTTGGGGGGGTGTTGGTGATTTTTAAGATGGAAAACATGTAACAGGTTTCCATAGCAACTACCAGAACTATTGTATTGAATTTTAAATATAAAAGAATAAGAACAGCTGTTCAGATGAACTTAAAACATTCCCTTTAGACATATCCATGATCTAACCTACTTCCCACAGGGAAGTAAATACAAACATTTTTTAGAAAGAAATGGTGATGTTTTTTAAATCGAATTTTATTTGTTGTATTGCATCATTCAGATGTGACCATAAATGTTATCAGATGATCATAAATTTTTAGGCGTATATTAATCTTAAAAAAAGATTGTATTTACTTCCCTGTTGGAAATAGGTTACATCATGGATATATCTAAAGGGAATGTTTTCAGTTCCTCTAAACAGCTGTCTTTTAACTATATGACGTCACCGTTTCAAATTTTGGTATGACGGACTGCCAATACCCACCTAAACTGAGACAGACCTATCCATGTCAATTAGAATTTTTGAAGTACGTATACTTAAAATAAAACAAAACCTGTGAAGTTTTAGTAATGTGATACGCTGCACATAAAACAGTTTGCGGTTAAAAGTTAAATCAGAATACATAAAACAATATTAAATAATTGTTGTGAAGCCCTCAAAGAGAGTTATAAATTGTAACCGTATGAACTAAAATTATATTCACAAATGAAACGACTGAACACGCCTGTTCTGACCTTATAAAGCAAAGTGAGGATATTTTCAAACAAGGGGGACAACATTGTGAATATTCATAATGACAATAAAAGTGCGACGGAAAGGCAAGGGTGTAATTACTGGAAGCATCGAATGTCCCCCCCTTCAGCCACCCACCCCCTCGTAAATATCAAAGTGTTTTATCAGCTCTGTTAATTAAACAGTTAAAATTCACTCTAATATTAACTTTCCAAAAAATAATAGTTAAAGTCCGTTGTTTTATGACTGTTATTTACTTTAAATTATGAATTTAAGTGTAATTAGTTATATACCTAAAAGTAGCGGCTATGAAATTGTGGGCGATTTTGAGTTGTTATAAAATTTGGATTCGAAATACGTAAAGGTTTTTAGGAATTCTTCAATCTAATAAGACGCCAAACTTCTATGGGTCTGATTGGTTTGGCAATAGCACGATCTGATTAAAATGGTGTTACAATGCCATGTTCACTAACAATGGCACTAAATATGTGACGTCACAAAATTTCTCCCTGTCTAATTTCGTGGCCGTTACTTTAGTTAGATCTGATAAAAATAATTTAACGTCACTATTACCAGTTAGTAACACCAGAGAGGAACGGATTATAAGGAGAGGAGGCACCTTATGGGACTTAGTGAAGACGATAAAATCTCAGGACAAGTGTTGCCATCTGTCGGATCTAGCGGTGAACTAGGCCTCTGTGACGCCGTCAAGTGTGTCATTTGCGACACTAGCGCTATCTGAGGATGGCGGTACCTACTACGTCAATTGGCGATACGATGTACCGTCTTCATCCTTAACATGGGCGTGCACTATCTACTTTACTATCCGTTCATCTATGGTAACACAATGAATACAGGAAAAACGCCAAATCATAAACAATTAACTTCTGCTACGGTAGTCAGACAAACGATCCTGGATTGAAACCACATGCGCCTCCTGTCAGATCATGAGCCGTGTCCTCTGGCCATCTTATGTGACTCACGCTTCTAAGGTACCTCACTGTCTTTAGATTAGATTACCATTTGAAATTCCGACCTATCCAAGTACTGTATGTATTTTTAGCCAAGTATAAATAAAGAATGAATGTAAGATCATTTTGGTGCGATCTTGTAGTCTTGTTACTGACTAAGGCTGACATGTTCTTTAGACAGGAGTGTTAATTAATAGCCCAACAGTCATCTATCGACAGATATCTAAGGGACCTACAGCTTGACGTGAGTCCGAACCACTGCCTCTGAATTACGAACTGGTCTAATTAAGGGGATGGTCTTTGTGGATTAACGTAGTATTCAATAGTGCGGACGTTCATCCACACAAGAGAACACTACACCCACCGCCCATCTCTCACAACTATCCACAATTGGGGATTAACGTATAGCATTCAATAGTACGGACCCGCCATTTTGTATTTGTTACAAAAATCGTTATATCACAAGATCTATTTATGCTACAGAAACTAAACTTTGCACACGATTTTATTGACCAAAGAGAAAAATATTCCTAAAGTATAATCTAGTTTGCTTTTATATTTTCGAAATGGCGGCGGTTATAAATATTTTAATTAAAAAACAACAAAACCATTAACTTTATAAGATGTTTACAAGATATAAAAAGATTGCAATTTTAATTTTAAATCTAACGATTAATTAAAAACAAGGAAAACACGCTAGACGAACACAGCGAGCGTGCTCTGCTCAGAACACTTGTGTCGTGGGCTCACGTTCATTAGCACACAGACATTGTGACGTCACGGTTTGAGATACGTTGTTTTTCATTAATTTATCTAAATTTGTATCCTGCTAAAATTTTATGATATAAAGATTCGTATCGCACGATTAGATTCTAGATAATCCTTTCAGATCTAAAGAATTTAGTTACAGTTATTGACAGCTAAAACTGTTCTCCAAATGAACATGATTTTTCCCTCCTTTTTTAGCCTACCAAGTTCGCATAGTTTGGACGAGTAGCTGGAGACCCCATAACCCCAGAACCACAGAACCCCAGAACCATAGAACCCCAGAACCACAGAATCCCAGAACCCCAGAACCACAGAACCACAGAACCCCAGAACCACAGAAACACATAACCCCAGAACCCCAGAACCACAGAACCCCAGAACCACAGAAACCCATAACCCCAGAACCCCAGAACCCCAGAACCCCAGATCCACAGAACCCCAGAACCACAGAACCCCAGAACCCCAGAACCCCAGAGCCCCAGAACCCCAGAACCCCAGAACCACAGAACCCCAGAACCCCAGAACCCCAGAACCCCAGAACCCCAGAACCACAGAACCCCAGAACCACAGAATCCCAGAACCCCAGAACCCCAGAGCCCCAGAACCCCAGAGCCCCAGAACCCCAGAGCCCCAGGACCCCAGAACCCCAGAGCCCCAGAACCCCAGAGATAGAGTAAGGATCTACTTCTCGACTTTGCACGGTCAGTCTACCGAGCCCATCGTCACCCGCATATCCTTTTTCACTCACTTTTTATCCTTTTCTCACTCATATGATCGTCGTCTTTGTCAAATAATTTCGTTACAGTCATTGACAGCTATAACTGTTCTCCAAATGAACATGATTTTCCCTACAGGGATAGTTAGTGTAAGAGTAGCCTACCAAGGTCACGAAGTATTGGCTCAAGGTCTACTAGCAGCTAGAAACCCCATTAAAAGAATTCGTGAATGGTTATTCATTGTTTAATTTAATTTACTTATAAATGTCTGTACAAATCTCTGTATAAAGATTTTTACAAATTTACTTGAAACACAAAGAAATCAAATGTTGTGAAATATTGACAGTTTACAGACATAAAGGCAAGTAGGGAGCTTTATGTTGATAATTAGATATTTTAGTACTTTTTTACCTGTCGATGTTTAGCTATATTTAATGTTAGATTTTTAAAATTGTGTAAATATCTTTTGTTACTGTGTTAAATGTGTATTTGTGTGTGCTTTGTTTTGGGCATTTCATTAGGTTAATGTAATTGTAGTTTATTTAGTCGTGAGTAGTGATTAATTTTTATAAAACAACATCATTGAATTATTCATTGACTAAAGTTAAATATCATCGATAATTGTTAATTATTCTAACTTTAATTGTTTATTTAAGAGCTTTAAAACTGTCTCTTCTTTCATGTTTTGTCCTTTTGTTCATTTAAATACTGTATCTATTACATATAACTTGTATTGTAAATCGTTTATTATACTTATACATATTTCAGTTAATTATTATTCAGTATTAAATTGTATGTTAATTTACTGTTAAGTATGAAAGTTCTAAAAACAAACTGTTTAAATAGTTTAATTGTTGTATGTGATTAATTGTATATTAAGTAATTGTAGTGTAAGTGTATGTTATATTGTGCACCGTGGGACTCAGGCAATATAATATAACTTGGTTCCTAAATTTGGACTATAGAATATTATTATTGAGATCGGTTAATTTATTTTTCGAATAAATCTTTGATTTTAAAGTTTTTACAGTTAATAGGTGAATATCCTGTTTGCCGAAAAATAAATATTTAAGTGAAATTGGAGGTTTTCTCAATGTGTCAAAATATTGCACAAACCTAAAATTTGAAGGTCAGCCTGGATAAAAAATGTTTTTAAATGTATATATTATTTGATAATGAATTTTTAAGAATACAGTTTATGTTTTACACAAGTTTTTCTAATAATATTTGTACCGACATATTGAGAAATAAAGATTTGTTTATAATTATTTTATTTAGATAAATTGGAAATTTAGAGGGAGACGTTAGTTTGACTGGTGTAATTTGCTGCAGGGCCCCAGACATTAGTATAGCTAATGCGTGATCAGGGATACAGGATACCTCAGGGGATCCTGGGACCGGACCGGGCTGGAGTCACCCCTTCTAGTAAATCTTCCGAATGGTTTATGTCTTTCATGCAGGATCTATCCCAATTTTATCTTTTCAACCGAATTTCAGACAAATAAATAAATTTTTGTTCAAATAAGAAACACAAAGAAATTGATCGATGACAATTTTATTTGACTTCTAGACGAGACAAGTGTGTTATTATTTCTCAACAATTAAAGGAACCTAGTTTCCTCTTAATGTTGTAATTTAATGTCAATATAAGCTCGAGGAAAAACATGTTTTAAAAATGAAAAATTAAAAATATTATCAATACAAATATGTGGTTGAATAAAACGATTATACACATATTTTCAGATAAAAGTATTGATAATCTATATTTTAATATAAAATGAATTATGTATGTATATGCCTTTATCTTTTGCCAAAATCATTGAAATTTTAGGAAGCTGTGCAAGTGTGGAAGTATTAGAAAAAAAAATTTAATGTACATATTTTTTTGGCGTTTTTATCTTAAATGTTAATCGGAGAGTAAGTTTGTTTACAAAACACAAATTTTAAAATACTTTTTTTGCTTATTTGCACATTGTACCTTTATTTACAAATTGTTTAGAATCATTCATTTATTTTAATTCATATGAATAAATTTACTTAAAAATGAGTCTTAATCATTCAAAGTTAATAGTTGTTTTGGTTTGTATTGTATTTATATTTTATTCTATAAAGAATGTTACATTTTAATTTTTATTATTACAAAAAATCAACGAATTTTCCATTTAGACTATCAGTTATTGTTTGGTTGATTTGAAAATTGTGAAATTCCACTCAGATTTATTTGTTTTATTATTATATTTATATATGTTTTATCATTATAGTATTGTACAAGCTCAAAATATGTTAATGGAAATAACCTACATCAGTAAACGACATTTGATAGAGTTAGAAATAGTACTCATGATGCCCGTTAAAACACAAATTTAGAGGCGTTACGAAGCCGGGTCAGCTAGTAAGTAACTATAATTTGAATATTACAACTGAGTATAAGGATGGCCATTGTACCCGCTCCATAATCTGACGGTCGCTGGCTCGATCTTGAGCATAATATTAGGCCTAAATATGATTTTTGTTGGTTCAATACTGGAATCAGTTTCCTGTTATTAATGATATTAATCAGATGATATTAGTCAGTGATAAGGCTACATGTTATAAAATACACTACATTCATACCACTCACACTTCAATAATAATCACTTAAAATTGTCCTCTGTGGTTAGGGGGGTAACTCACGAATATGAATATATTCATTATATCAGAAAATAAACACCAAGCTTTGATAGAATTTTCTACTCTCTATAGATTCCTGTTTACAGAACTTTGCTAATACAATTCATTCGTTCCAAAAGATGACTGTTCAATACCCTGTTACGTACGAATCTAAAGTATTCGAATCCATTTTCGCGAATTTCTTAAATGAACTATTGCTATGGTCGTCCAATATCTAGGCCCGAGACCAATCCCGGTTTTTTAGGAATTTGTACATTCAATTTATTTATAAATAAAATTTTTATCAGAACCATTGAAATCAGCTCAAAAACAAAGAACTTAGTATTTTGAATCTTGGTATGTGGTTTAACCTATGAACAAACTTTTATTCTATCATCTCAGATAACAAATAAATATCTAGACCTGATTACACAGGTCTACTGCTACGGGATATTTTATATTGTTCTGCAGATGGAATAGAAATAAAATGTTTGTATTTACTTCCCAGAGGGAAAAAAGTTAGATCATAGATATGTGGTAATGTTTTCACTTCATCTAAACAGCTGATTTTATTCTTTTGTATTAAAAGTTCAATACAATATCTCAGGTGGTTTGTATGGAAACCTGTTACATATTTTCCATCTAAAAATGTTTGTATTTACTTCCCTGTGGGAAATAGGTTAGATCATGGAAATGTCTAAAGGTAATGTTTTCACTTCATCTAAACAGCTGTTCTTATTCCTTTATATTAAACATTCAATACAATAACTCAGGCAGTGTCTATGGAAACCTATTACATATTTTCCATCTTAAAAATCACCAACAGAGCTAAGACATATCCATGTCAAAATAAAATATTTGTATTTAAAATGTTTGTATTTACTTCCCTGTGGGAAATAGGTTAGATCATGGATATGTCTAAAGGGAATGTTTTCACTTCATCTAAACAGCTGTTCTTATTCTGTTATATTCAAAATTGAATACAATATCTCTAATAGTTCCTATGGAAACCTGTTACATATTTTCCATCTTAAAAATCACCAACACCCTCCTCAGAGCTAAACATATCCATGCCAAAAAGGAACCACAGTAGATTGACAATAAGATAAAATAGTTTAAATTACTTAACTTAATGTATTATACAATGAAGTAATATCATTTTTGTTAAATTATGAGCTTAATTTTATCGGATATTGTTTATCATTTCAAACATTTACCAATCTACTACTACGAATAGTATATAACAAATAAAGAGTTGTTGAATATACAGTAGGCTCCTGAATACAAAGACAGCCATGTTACACTGCAGCATCGCCGCAACAAACTCATTAAATTCACCACTTCGCTGATGTACTGTACTTACTTTAGACAAAACCATGTTAGTATACTGAAGTTAGTATACCATCGTATTATAAAACTGTATTATTATACCAGAGTTATTTAACATCGTTATACAGTTTAATTTCAATAAATAATTGATGAAACCTTCTCATTCTTGATCATAAAAGAGAGCTTAACACTACGATATCTATGGTGGTAGTATACCACCTGTAAACAATATTATTAAGTTTAAAAATCGAATTAAATTGGAAATTATTTGTTATAATACAAACTATACTTAATCATAGATTAAGCCACATAAGAACGTTTAAAAATTTTACTTTTTGCCATACAAATAACAGCGGGCCAAGAGTAGGTAGGTTTACTGTTTTGAAAGATATAAGAACACTTTCACAAATAGAAATATATACCTTCACTAGATGTAGCTGTATATAATAACAAAGTTAATCAAAATGTTTCATATAATAAGTAATTATGGAAGTATCAGTTTTCTTTTTCTACATGAAATTAATATAGTTTATGATTAAGTACGTTTTCTGTCAAGTGGAACAAAACATTTAGGTTTTCAGTACATGCTATTAGAACTTAACTTTATGGATTAACTTGTGTTGGTAGAAAAATCTATCAAGGCTTATCACTTTTCAAAAATAATATGTGAGATTTAAATTTTTAATTTTTAAAATGTTTCTGGTAGACCGATGCTTGTACGTATCCAATGAGGTGAATTTCAAACCGATTATGATTTTCATGATTTTAACCAGTGTTAAACTAAAATAGACAAAATGATAAATTTCCTAATAAGATTAAAATTGGAGATCCAAAAGGCAAAGTGTTGTGTTTTCCAGTTCCTGTATCTCAGTAACTACGAAGATACAAATACTAATTTAAACCTTATAGTGCTTTCATCCAATTTCACTTCTGTTGGTTTTTTCTGTTGATTTTATTAAATTTGGAGTAAGCTATTATCAACTGATATATTAACTATTAAAAGGGCTATTAAAGTATCGCTTCGGAATAAAATGAACTAAAACGTGTTTTCTTCAAATATATATTTGAATGTTCTTGTAAATATAGTACATTATTTATGATTAATTATTTTGAATATATGCTTGGTCCTAACTGTACTGGTTTGGCTGTACGTGCTTCATTTACCACAAAAATATTTGAAACATGATATAATGATAAGTTTCTTAGAGTCAAAATCACTTTCCTGTCGTTACTTCCGCAACACGTCTCTGATAAACTAGAGAGATCTTACAGCTGTCTAGTTTGATGGTCAAATTACTTTTTAATATGAGGTTGTAAGGGTAAATTGTTCTACGGGAAAAACTGTATCAAAGCGTTTGTATGTGCCTTCTATTAGGTGAGTTAAAAAACACACTAAAACAACTTCTTATCAAGATCTGTAAAAAACCAAAAAATAATAAAATTAGGTTTTATATTGAATTTTAATCCTAGATTGGTAATACTACAAAAATACCTAAACGGTAACGTTTCGTCAATGAGACTAATTTGAAAAAAATATGTAAACATTTATTTTTGTACATAGAACATTTTTAATTACTTACAGTTAATAAAAACAATATAGTACGTTAACTTTTTATCTAGTTAAGTCAGTTTACACATTCTTTGCTCCATTTGCCTCGAGCAGCGGCTGCAGAAATGTGATGTCATCGGTGTTTGGAAGTGGAAACGATTCGTCAAAATGACTATTCACCACAACTGTACCGTGAACAAACTACTGCAAGGATTGCGCATGCGTATTCCCACCACTTACGTGTCCAGCGGGACGACAACTGAGCTGACATTGCTGAAGAAGAAAAAGAATAAGCGGTTTGGGCGCAAAATTAAAAAATGTAGATTGTGTCGTCTCTGAGACAACGGGTTACCAATCTAGGGTTAATGGAATTAAATTTCCCTAGGATTGAACACTTCATCAATATTTGGTAACTCATAGTTCTTGATCAAGTTCTTATAGTGTTTCTTAGAGTCAAAATCACTTTCCTGTACGCAACACGTCTCTGATAAACTAGAGAGATCTTACAGCTGTCTAGTTTGATGGTCAAATTACTTTTTAATATGAGGTTGTAAGGGTAAATTGTTCTACGGGAAAAACTGTATCAAAGCGTTTGTATGTGCCTTCTATTAGGTGAGTTAAAAAACACACTAAAACAACTTCTTATCAAGATCTGTAAAAAAAAACCAAAAAATAATAAAATTAGGTTTTATATTGAATTTTAATCCTAGATTGGTAATACTACAAAAAATACCTAAACGGTAACGCTTCGTCAATGAGACTACTTTTAGAAAAAATGTGTAAACATTTTTTTCCAAACGGTGTTTGACAATGGAAACAATTCGTCAAACTGACTATTCACCACAACTGTACCGTGAACAAACTATGTACTGCAAGGATTGTGTATGCGTATTCCCACCACGTGTCCAGCAAGACGACAACTGAGCTGAAGTTGCTGAAGAAGAAAAAGAAATAAGCGGTTTGGGCGCAAAATTAAAAAATGTAGATTGCGTCGTCTCTGAGACGACGGGTTACCAATCTAGGGTTAATGGAATTAAATTTCCCTAGGATTGAACACTTCATCAATATTTGGTGACCTCATAGTTCTTGGTGAAGTTCTCATAGTCATAATGAATTAATTTTTCGTCTGGTTGTTCAATAAGACGTGTAGATATTTTGCGGTATGATATAAAAAATCAATAACAATTTAATAATAAGCAATAACACGTTTCTCAGAACAGTTGATTGATACTATACTACCTCTTGTGTTGAATTCTGGGTAACAAGCTATGACAAATGAGAGGTTACCCTTCAATCTCAGCTGATTGGTTTAATTTCCTCACCTTCCTTCTACGTATCAATCTCAGCTGGGTTGATAACATGTAGCTCGTAAATTACACTACTGCCGTGATCAAAATTACTCTACATGTTATATTTTCTCGCAACTTATCCCTCAATACTAAATTTAAAAATGTTTGTATTTACTTCCCTGTGTGAAATATCTGAGGGAAATGGTTAATGGATATGACTGAAGGGAATGTATTCAGTTCATCTAAACAGCTGTTCTTATTATTTTGTATTAAAAATTAAACACAATAGCTCTGGTAGTTTCTATGGAAACCTGTTACATGTTTTCCATCTTAAAATCCGTAACACCCTCCCCCGAGAAATAAATAATAATAATACAATTTCAATAAAAACACAAAGTCAAATATTGTTCAAAGAATATGAACATCTAAGATAATGTAAACAACACATACTGATAATGAACGTCAAAAGTGGTTTTGAAACCACTCATAATGGTTTTCAATTACTGAATTTACTGTACTACAATTTATTGAATGTTTGTTTTACTTTTTGCTCAAACAGTATATTTTTAACAGGGACATTTTGTCAATACTTAACACATTTTCCACTTGAAATTTTTAAAGTATATTAGAGTATTTTATACTTAGACTAGACTCTATGAACAAAGTAAAACAGTAAAAAAAGCTCGAGAAGTGAAACAGTGTGTGTAAAGTCAGAACACTTAGCTACATTCTGGGGAGTGTAATTGGATATGGCGGGTCAAAGGTAAAGGCACCAACCACCAGCCCTTTGCCTAATAACCAATTAACAACTATTATTGATTGTGATTAATTTCACAATCTACAGTAATGTCGTTTGTTCATATTTGTTGTATTTTTATTTTTATGAATTTTACTTAAATGAAATATAAAATCAAAGTTTAAGACGGAAATAATAGTTTCAAGTGCATCTGTTTTTGAATTTATTTGCTCACTTTCACTGTTTACTTTTCAGCTATTTGTAAGTTTACATACACGACTTAGAGTATTGTTTATGGTGAATGTTAGGAACAGTATGAATCATAATCAATATTTGGTTTTCAAATGTAATAATATAAATAAAAACCAAATCAAGGTATCAACTGATTTATTCGTTAAAAATATCACTCGTGAGAAACAGTTTTATTCCGCAATAAATTTATTTATTGTATTGTATTTATTGTAATTAATTTATTATGTACCAGGTCCAAAACAGCGGCTTGAGCTGTGAGGAAATGTCTATGAGGAAAACATGATGTAGAACGATGAAGAAATAATTTTAAAATTTGTTATGTTTAGTAGGTTTCCTGCTCTTCGAAGTTATATGTTATATTCTGGGTGATTTAGAGATGCCCCAGCAATGCCTGCTATGCAAATCTTCCTGAGGAATATTGTACAGCCACTGGGAAGAAGGGATTCACGAGGATGAGAAAAGTAAGACATATACAGACTAATTCTCAGAGAAGAAAAATCTACATACGGACTCGGGCCATACAACCCACAAGAGACAACTGAATAACCCCGTGTTCTATAGACATGGAAAGAGTTCCCTCAGGGAGTTCTCAACTTTTCATTTGAAGGTAGCTTTCTAGGGCGTTACATCCACGGTAAACCCTGAGATCACGTCAAGTAAGCACCCTTCCTTTAGACTTGACAGTCAGTTATTTACTAAAATGGCAACCTGTCCAGGTATTTTAAACCAAGTATTACGAGAAATAAGTGTATGATGATTGTGGCGCGATCTTGTAGTCTTGTTACTGACTAAGGCTGACATGTTCCTTAGAACTGTTAATTAATAGCCTAATAGCCGATGGCAACTAATGGACCTACAGTTTAACGTGGAATCTGAACCACGGCCTCTGAATTACGAATTGGTCTAATTATGAGGATGAGAAACGTTCCGAACCACTTTCTGAATTACGATTGGTCTAATTATGAGGATGGTTTGATGGAACATAGACGTTAATCCACACAAGAGAATACCATCCACAATCGCTGAAACTATCCACAATTCGTGACCTCCAAGTAGCTGGATTACAGGAGAGACAAGCAGGAAGCAAGGTGATAGGGAAGCCAATCACACTATATAAAGTCTTATACTTGCCAGTAATTTGACACCATCTTTTTAATGTACCCAATTTATAACTCTGAACTATCAAGATCTGCTAGTTTGCAGGTACCTCAACTGTAAAGAGCGAACTAGGGCTTGATTCTAAGTTAAGTCAAAACAATTTAACGGAAGGTTTCAAACATGAACACGAATCACAATATTTCATATCTGGTCGCGTGCAAGACTCCAATCAGCGACTGTCTCCTCTCTAATATAGGAGCTGTAACTGTAAAAGCTTCTTCTGCGAGTTTTACAGCTACTGTGAAGCTCTACAGATGGTAGATGACAGAAACCTTAATCATAAGGGAGTTTAGGAACTCTCTACTAACCTTTTGATTTATTGTTTCTGGGTTTATATACAATTTTCACATTAATTGTACGAGAGTTTTCTGTTACTATTTTTTCCCAAAAAACTTTGAACGTAAATATTTTAAATGAAGTACACATATTAATGATTCCAAATGCCAAACATTCAACAATTTTGACCTTAAATAGCTTAGAAACTGATATTCTTAAAAAGCTTTTACAAGAATAACTTTTTAAGACAACTTAAAGAAAATTTTAACAATACATACCTAATTTTTGAAGATAAAAAAGACATAAAATACGTTTTTTGGCGAATAGCTGTTAGTGCAAGTCATGTCAGGCTAATGTTACCAACCAATAACCTCAACAACATGGGACTACAGTATCCCCTATAGTGGACCTGCTTAGGGCCTATCGCACTTAATAATTAACAGTAATTTCATAGAGAAAGGTTTTAGGTGTGTTCGAAAGGTTTTGCACAACTTTAAAGACTAGATTTACATAGGGATTCGAGATTTTTTGTTCGACAAGCGTTATTCAGAATTTTTTAAAACATTTTTGATAGAATTTTGTTTAGAAATTGTAGTTTTTTAATATAGGAAACTATCAATTACGGAGACGAACACACACAGTCAGTAGTCACAACTAGAGCAGAGTTTCTCAAAGTTCGGTCCGCGGACCCTTAGGCCACCGCAAGTAGTTTTCTAGGGGACGGGGTGACGAAAAATATTCTAATCAAATTTACTTTAATCACTACTCTCAAAAGAGCCTATTTCTGAAAATAAAAGTTTTGCTTTGTATTACAAAGTGCATTATGTAGCAAGCTCAACAATTAATGCCTTTGAGCAGGGAAATATTTTCCCCTTGTTTTTGAAATGGGTTATTTGGTGAATAGGGGATATGGGGTGGGGTAATTTTAAGGAGTCCCCTTTACATTCATAATTAACTACGGTAGTAGACAAATTTTAAGAACCCCTGAACTTATGTACTTAAATATTCAATAATGTACTCAAATCATGCATGGAATAGGCTATATTTTAAAACAATCCTCCACACACGTAGGTGGTTAGGAAATTTAGATTTAAAGAAACAAAGCTGCATTTTTCCATAAAATTTGTTACATTCTTTACTCTCGCTCGTTCAGATCAACCTTAAAATACTCTGAGATGGTGTCTTAAATAACTGTAAACTTAACTTTTAACTTTAAAAAAACTCGTATATTATGTATTATGTACTATTTTGTAGATGAATTAGACCTATGTAAATTTCACCTAAGGTAAATTTCCACTAATTTTATCACTTATACGTCACTTTTAAATCACTGCATAGGTAACCTAAAAAGTATTGTCCGTTGTATTGCTAGTGATAAGGAAAATATTTTAGTGAAGAAAATGTATCCACAAAAGTTTATACTTTGTAAACTAATTATAAGGAGTTTACAAAACCACATTACATATTATTGTTCATGGCTCATACATTTTTATTCAGTGGAATGTAGAATTTAGAATACACAATCGGCTAGTTATTCTACCCAGTGATCAGAAGAGCTTTGTAAAGAACAACCTCTTCACGCCTTGAGAGCACTCAGGTGTACCAACACATCCAGTGTTTACGTATTGGCGGTTTGGTTTTTGAAACATAATTTTCTATAAGTTTTTTTACAGAGTATCAAACTTACATTTTGTTAAAAATTTGATAAGGATGGAGAACCCATCTTTGCATCCATTTAGGTTTTGATTGGGATTGGATTTTGACAAGGATGTGATCCTTAGTGATGTCATATGGATATAAGGACAGCTGTTTAGAGGAAGGACAGCTGTTTTAAAAACAGTAATAAAATTTATTTTTTTAATTGGCAATTAGTAGAAAATAAGTGTATTTTCCGTTGTACAGTATGATACCACTGTATAAATAGTTGTTTAGTTGTTTTTTGGCAAACATAATAATTGTAAAGGCTGTGTATTTAAGTTCATTTTTAAGTCGATTAAACACATAAATTTCCAAAATAGCACAACTAATTGAGGGATTTGGTAACGTTGAATAAAGCAAAAATATAGCTTTACAGAAAACCAGTGGTTTTGTAGAGTTTTTTTGACAGTTTTAACATATTATTAACCATATAACATATCAAAAACCAACCTAACCTAACTTCACAATTTAAAGTACCTATATTTTTCGTAACAAATTCCTTTATAGAATAGAATAGTGTTATTTTTAAATAGAATTCTATTCAAATTTAATCAAAACCATTAGCTATTTCAAAAGTGCTACACACGAGTCTAGTAACTAACTGTTTTTAGGATTGAAACCAATAGTGGACAACTCATCAACTCTGGTCATCTCTAAAGATGATCATCAGATCATCTAAAGGCTATATGAACGCCATTACGGTACCTCTTTAACCTAATTATACTGATCAGTGCACATACGTACGCCAATGGTGATGGAGGTTAAAGTTTTTATAAAATAACCGCCTTAAATATGTTAAGTACAAAAATACATTTCATTGTATCTCCAGGCTCAAGTACATCGACCATCATTGTGATTGTAAAGTCAGTTTATTTCATGAGGTCAAGTTTTCTCTGAGCTGTCGAGAGGTCTTGTATATTCTCTTGCTCAAAACACAAGGGTCTGTTGCATGAATAATGAACTCCAGTACTGGAAGCTACAGACTACAGCTGTCCCCAGGGCGTCGTTTGCTAACAGTCTCTACTTGCGAAATTAAATCCTTAACTTCGTTGCTTTGAATAAAAGTTTTGTTTGGAGATTTTAATTTAATGTTACGTTGCTCTTCATTTACGTCATTAGAAAGAAATAGATTCAAAATGATTTTTAACAAAACTAATCGGTTGATCTAGAAAAATTATGATTTGTTCAATAATGTAAGATAGATAAAATATTCTATTCGGGTAAGGGCTGGAACAAACCTTTTGGTTAGTTGGTTAAACTAAATAGATTTCAAATAAAAATTATAGTCTCGTGTGAGAAAAACAAGTCAACGATATAACTTTTCTGTGGTTTGGTAAATTTAAAAAATAAAATACACCACTGATCACAAATAGATGCTGATATTAGTTTATTAGAAAATATACTTATAAAGAGGTCAGTATTAAAATTCGGAGTTAAAATTTAAATCCTGCTCAGTGAAACTATTATCTTACCTGAAAGCTCCTTTCTGATGTAGTATATGACTGAAACGTAGACACTGATAATGCAAATAAAGTAGTTGCTTGCATAAAGGAATAATGTACATCACAGAGAGTTCGTGTATTTGGTTCGGGTTCGTGATACATAAAAAGTTCAAAGGTTGTCCTGCAAGCCTAGTTAGAACCTTGGACTTCTTTGTAAAAGTTCACGGGTTCAAACCTCAGTACACTCATTTGGGTTTGGAAATCGTTCCCAAATAAATTCATGTAATTTTCAATTGCCATTACAATACTTCCAAACGGTCGTAAGAACTTATAAAAACTCTATAATCTACAAAATAGAAGTATCTCTGCAAAGAATGAATCTATAAAATAAAATCAGTATTTAACATGCTAACCTTAACTGTTGCTTGCAAGTTAAAAAATTTCTACTTATCTTTGGTTGTACTTAAAAATTATATAAATAGATTAACAAAAGTCTAAAAAATCTTGTCTCTTGCAAAAGATAATTTTCTAAGCTCAAATGGTTAATTTTGATTTATAAAAGAATAAAATAAAAATAATAGACAAAACTAAAAGCTAGAAAAAACTATTAGAAAACAATAAAAAAAAAAAAATATTAAAACATTAAAAAAAGAAGATAAAAATAAATAAGTCAAAAGTAAAAAATATAATAAAATATTATTTTTTTAGAACTAAAACTTATATCTGGTGTAAAAATAAAAAAACTTTCTGTTTAGCTAAAAAGAAAATATATAATCTAATAATAAAGAATAATGTAATAAAATCTTACATAAAAGATCTAAAATTTGTCTGCAAACTATAATTAAAAACAACAAAAGTAGCCTTAAACTAAAAAAAGTGATTTTTGATCTTCTGTATTCATCATAAAAATAAATTGGATTTAAAAACAAAATGTAATCGTTCCTAAAAATAAAAACTATAAAATAACTTCTATAAGAACTCTATAAAAACACTATAAGGCTCTACAAATAGAAGTGCTATTCCTAAGCTACCCTAGGAGAACACACGACCTCAATAAATAATGCATGAGTAGTCACTGACATTGTTCTACTTTGGCACACCATCGCTTGACGAGGTGTTTGTGGCACAATTATTTTGTTAAATATAATTGATTAGACTTTCCTAAACAATTTTTGGCTTAATTTAGCAAGTAAGAAGTTAACAATGTGAAATATTGATTAATTTTGTTTCGAAATTTGAGAGTTACAAGAGAAATGTGTTAATTTAATGTTATCTTGTGACAACATGTTATTTGTAAATAACTTTTTGATGGCTTTCTGGTTGGTTTTTGCTAGTTCAGATAACGACAATATCGGGTACATCAGGAAGAAGCTTTCAAATCCTTTAGTTCATCCTTATCGTAAATCCTTTTTTTGGTTATCCAATATGATGAAGTCTCCAACAAACAAAATAACAAATTCTGTGTTGTTTATGTTGCGGAAGGAACATAGATTCCTTCTTGTATTTCCCGGAGGGCTTGACTTTTGGCTAAGCTAAAAGTTTCTTGAAGGACATGTGTACTTCGCTACTTTTCCATGTGGGAGGGAGAATAGTGTGCAAAAGAGTTCTTGTAGTGAGTTCTTGGTGAGGATGATTCTAGAGGATAGTTATAGGATAGCTAGGAATTGGGATAGTGTACTGTATAAAATCTTTATAGGGCGTGTCCGTTATCTTGTACGTGGATTCAGTACGTGGAAGTCTAATCCTCTAAAGGAGTTCTTTGGTTCGAGCTGAGACTTGGATCGGAATAAGATGTAGAATAAGCCACAAACTGCAAGTTACAGTTCCACCAATAATAACCATAGAAATATTTTGTAATTTATTCACAGTTATAGTGTATACTAGTGTGTATAGTGTGTGAGTAAATCCAATTAAATTCTGATTGTTCTACAGAGTAACGAAATTGGTTATTGTGCTAATCATTGATGGTCTGACAAATAGACTAGATGGTATTCGTCACTAACATAGCTAAATATCATCAAATCCATTACACCTTTGTTTACTAACTCATAGATCATATTCACCGATTATACACCAAGTTGCGTCGGTGTCACTTATGTAATCAGTAGAAACTTAAGTATACCTGACTCTAATCTCTATATATAAAATTGAATGTATGTATGTCTGTATGTATGTCCTTTATGCGTTGCCAAACTACTCATCCGATCGCCATGAAATTTTAGGAAGTTGCTCTACATGTGTCCGGGAAGGTTTTAGTGAAAAAATATTTTCGAAAACCCCATAAGTTTCCATTTTATGACGTTTTAAATTTCTAATGTTAACCTTATGGAGAGTAAGTTTGTTTACAAATTGTCTACAATGAAAACATTTGATTTCTTAACTACAGCTGATTGGTTTACTTTCCATGAGCAATACCGTAAGCTCCAATGCCATCTGAATCATTCATTAATGTTAAACTATGAAGTAAATGTGTACTGTAAAAAATGAACAGCTTTATTCACCACGTTAATAGTTTACGGTTTTTGGGATTATGTATTTATATTTTTATTTTCTGTCTGATTAAAGTCACGTGTTTATATGATAATTACAATGTTTATATTATTACGTTTATTATAATAATCAGCTGTTGTATATCTTTCCTATAAAAGCCGTATTACAGTTAGGTTTCGTTTGGGTTTGGAGTGGATTTGAAAATTGTGAATTAATCCACTCAGATTTATTTGTTTTATGGAAATGTTATTAATATGTTTTATCGTTTCAGTATTGTTATTCACTATGCAGCGACCCAGAATATATAACCTTTCACAATGAAGCCGTATTGCTATTCGACTTCAGAACATGGCCAATCTTAAAGTTACCATGTGTTTACTGTGAGGCGTTACGAAGTTCGCCGGGTCAGCTAGTTATTTTATAAAAATACTCTTAGGTGTAAACAGCCTAACAATAATAGTACACATTCATTTTTGATTAGAACACCTTATTGTAGTACGAACGGAAAACGGCCATTTTTACAAATTAAATAAAATGGTTTATTGGTAAATCTGTAAAAACGATATTTTTACTCGATACTACTATTCTTTTAAAGAATTTCCTATACGTGTAACTGTACTAAAATATTTTTAAGAATGTTAAATGATCGGAAAATGTAACAGATTGGTTGATTTTGTAAACAAAAACATAGCCTCTAACTCTTTAAGCCAGTAAGAAATATTTTAATCAAATTTAATTGTTAAATTGTTTAGTTGTTAAATTCCGGAAAAAGGAAGCTATTTTTTCCTACAATGAGGAGATAAATAACTCCCCTAAAGGACTGTGGCACAGAAAAATTCAAAATTGTTTCCAAACTAAGCCTTGGTTTTCCAATAAGCAATTAAATAGACATGATACAATTGTGTTATGTAGAACACGTCTCGGACATGCCAGAGTTAATAAATACTTATACTCCAAAAAACAATACTTTACCCCTTTATGCTTAAACTGCAATTTAAACCAAGAAGAAACACTAGAACATTTAATTTTTATATGCCCACACTACAATTACTTTAGAAGCAAATTACTCAATAAAACTTGTATAAAATTTCAACTATCTTGTGTCTGCTCTTAAAAGTAATGAAATAGAAACATATAAAGAAATAGCTAATTTCTTTAGAGAAATTAAAAGACAAATCTAAAGGGAAACGCAAAATGAGAATCCTAATAATTTTTGAAGCAACCACAAAATAGAGAACTGCGAGGCTGCATGGTCTTTTGATACCTTAGCCAAAAAAAGAAAAAAAATATTTTAATCATTTAGAACATTTAACGGGAATTGACAGTTTTTGTTGGTTTCATAGGTTAAGATAGGAAGTGTGGCGTAAATAGCGTACGTTCCTCGGCCGAAATGTGTTGACCAAACACGCATGGCAATCCCGTTCTCGCATAGGAACAACAATAATATTTTATCGTTATTTTACTTAAAATGGTAAATTTAATGTAAAATTCTTTTAAGATAAATTGGTAAAATCGTATTAAATATTTGTAGTAGTCCCAAGAAAGATTGAAGTCAAGATGTTAACAGTTAGGTTATACTACGTAAAATACGACTAATTTGATGTGTGACGTAATTCAACAACCATCAAAGTCTGTGTGGGAATTTATTGGAAGGTTATTTGACTTTTTGTGAAAAATCAAAGGGAATACATGAACTAGATACAATAATATTTGGTGCAGCTCCTCGACAAAGTATAGAGCAATGTTAGAGGAATTCCTTACTGCATTCTTTTCCACTAGGCATTGATCTCGACATACCGCAGCGATATATTAAACGGGACGCCACGCTGCTCTTGTGCTGTGGAACCCCGCTGCTGCCGTCGCTGTCAACCGTTAGTTCTGCTTTTGGAATTATTTCAGCTCTGTTTAAACCAAAGCAATATCTGGTTCAAGCTTCTTGAACCAGACATATCTGTATATATAAAATTCAAAGCCCTCACTCACTCACTCATCACTAATTCTCCCACTTCCCGATTACCTAGGAGGCTGAAATTTGGTATACTGGTTCTTTAGGCCTAAAATAGGAAAGTCTAGTAGTATTTGTGACGATTTTCCCATAAATCTCTACCCTATACGTCTTCAAAGTTAATCTTATGAAGAGATAATTTTGTATTGGATTCCAACATATGTATCTTACCTTTTAAGATATAACCAGCACCTGTTTTTATTTGAACCATTGAGCAAGCATAAAATAGGAAGTACTTAATGGAGTCTAATTACTGTATAAATATAATATTTCTCAGAGGGAACTTTTGTGATTATGTTTTATGAATAAAAAACAAATGTTTATTATTATTGGTGCGAAGTTTGCCGGGTCAGTTAGTTATTATATAAAAGAGAAAGTATATACGTTTTGTATGTTTTTGAAAGTTTGTACGTTTGTATGTTGTCTATAGACTCCGGAAATGTTCGAAAGATTGTAATAAAACATTCAGGAATTATTAAGCATGATTCGAGGACAGTTTCTGTGAAGTTTGATACAAATCCGTCCAAAGTGTTCCGACCCAGAGGGCATAAAAGAGTGCAGTGCCAGGTTTTATAAGTTTAGTGTTTACAAAATCAACAGCTGTGATTAAATAATATAAAAGTTTATTTAAACTGTAATTTCTTCAAATGTAAACAACACAATGTGAACTATTAGCAATGCTGTAGTATCCATTACTGTCTGAATCTTATTAAAAAAGATTATTACATGAAATTATTACAAAAGACCTTGACCATTTCAGAAAGGCAATAATTATTATATTATGTTCTATTTTTGCCAACGAAACTAAACCAATTAATCTATTTTGTACCTTACAGCGACAGGCAATGATAGTATAGGACAATCCTGTAATAATATAATGAACTAGGTAAAATATAAAATATAAAGATGAAAAAAATTCGACTTAAATGATCTTTCTTGTTTTTTTCGGTAGCTTAGCCCTTAAAAAGGTGAAAAATGTAAATTTTTCAAAAACTGTTCTAACAAAATTATAGTTGAAATTTAATAATGAATAATGGTTAAGATACCAATTATTAGAGTACAACCCACGACAAGTTATGGTAATTTAGGAGAAAAATGAATTTACAGAAAACTTTTATTTTTATAAAATAACTTAACCTTGACGGTTAAAATAGCTCAAAAACCAAACAACTTAATTAGAAAAATCTACTACTAAAGGACGGTTCTAGAGAAAACTAAAATTTACTGGCCACCGCAGAACTTAGTCTAAAAACCCTCCCCCATGTTGTTCTGAAGGATATTACTGCAAATTAAATTGCTTCTGTATTGAAATAGGATTAAAAAAATAATATTGAATATTATTCTTATGAAACCTAAAATATTACTTTTTGCCTCTCAAAGCTATTATACTTGTTTCAAAGCTGCGTTTTATGTAATAAAACTCTCTCCTACATTCTAACACCGTCTAAATTAGATTTTTAAAAAGGCCAAAAGATGTAGTAAACGTAACGTAATAGCTTTTTAATTCTTTTAACACTGCCAATAAATACATTCATTAGTTTGTTTCCAGTAAACCCAATAAACTAGACTTGGGTATTTTTATGACTGGGACGGTGGCGACGTCCTGTAATCCAGCTACTTGGAGGTCACGTATTGTGGATAGTTGTGAGAGATGGTCGGTGGATGTGGTGTTCTCTTGTGTGGATTAACGTCCGCACTATTGAATACTGCGTTAATCCGCAAAGACCATCCTCATAATTGGACCAATTCGTAATTCAGAGGCCGTGGTTCGGATTCCACGTTAAACTGTAGGTCCATTAGTTGCCATCGGCTGTTGGGCTATTAATTAACAGTCCTGTCTAAGGAACATGTCAGCCTTAATCAGTAACAAGACTACAAGATCGCGCCACAATCATCCTACATTCATTTCTCATTCATACTTGGCTTAAAATACCTACCTGGGTAGGTCGCCATTTCAGTTAAAGTAAAAGTATATATGAATAAAAAACGACGGAACCTAATAAGCTAAATTCATTTATTCTTTGATTCAAACTGATGGACTAAAAATTGCAATATAAGTTTTATTTAGTTTAAGTTTTAATAAACGCTTGGGCATACGATATACTTTTTCACAGGTGAAATAGAAATATATAGAGGTTAATATTCTTGTTTGAGACATGGAGGTAATATGAGGGTGGAGGAACATCGCAATATGAAACCTGGGGCTGGATCTTTCCCTCTGGCTACTCACCGCTTTATAATCAACCTCATTCATGTGCTGTGGTATTGATAAGTCTGTAAATCTCTAGATAATATATCTTGGTTTGAATTGAAATGCTCTCACATATCGTTGATTAAATAAAACAACGAAAACTGTTTTAAAAAGATGTTTTACATTCAGTAGTACGTAATCTTTATGATCTAATTTTGAACTTGGCTTTGCATTTTTGCTCAAAAATATGGAAAAACGGTTTTTAGTATATGGGTAAATGATTAAAGTACTTTTTTAATACTGAGAGGTTTGATAGCATATTTATAAATATTCGATTTCCTATTAAAAATTATAAACATAACATTCTATATATTGATAAAATAAAATAATATATGAATATAGATCCACATGAGTATGTGTGAAGCAAAAGAAATAGTATTGTATAACTGGGAAAATGTTTTACAGATAACAGTATTTATTTTAAAGTGAATTTAAATCAAAGAGATACGATTTCAATAGTGAACATTTATTTGTAAAAAATGCATAAGCCCACATCAAACTCAATATGTGATTCTTATATGTGAACTTATTTGTGATTCATCAATCACAAATAATAACATTAAGGAAAAATATAAATAATATACCGGTATATAATATAATTCAGATAAAAATGTTGCTGATTGCCTGTGTTCAGATCTATTAAGTTGTTTTTAATAAACAAAACCCTTCAATGTTAATCTTACAAGAGGGAATGTATACACCTAGTTTTGAAAATAAAGTTTGCAAAACTACAAACTGAAACGTTAAATGTTTTCTCCTCAAACGTAAAAATAGGCGGTGCGAGCGGCGTTAGGGACAACTGAAATCCGCTAGGTCGGCGCTAGTGTCGCTTATTCGTTACGCATATGTGATTGTTTCGTGCAAGCTTCCTGAGTGACTTGTTTAAGATAACAATTCTGCTTTGTTGTACATTTTTAGACCTCTAAAATAACGTATTTTATAAGATTATTGGATAAAAAATGTGGCTTTAAAAATTATTTCCAGTAGTACTGTATACGAAAAATGTTTTTTTATTTCAAAATTTCACATAGGTTACCTGAAAAGGTCTGATATTCATCCACGTTCCCAAAATTTAAGCTAATAACATAAGCAGTTTTCCCACACTCCTTGCAGGAAAAACGCCAAATTTCCGAATTAATTACACTGTAACTCGAAAGGTTTTCACTAAAAAAGGAAAAACTTTGCCAAAGCTTATTTATGATACAATCAACAAATAAACGTTAAAATTTTGAATTTTTAAGATACCGTAGTCAAATATTTTGCTTGAACTACCTTAAGATATGACGGCGAAGTGTTTGCAAAAACATAGTATCACTTATAAGGAAATTAAATTGAAATAAATCCACTAAAGTAGTTAAGTTTAAACTATTTATTTGTTGGGAGTGTAACAACATATCAGTTGTAACATATTAGACACAAACGAGTTCACCAACGCGACGCATTGGTATCAAAGCATGTGAATTATCATATCACGGCTGTGGACCGGTCATATATCATAACTAAAGCCACGTGTTGGAGTATAAAAGGAGCAATGTTTTGTACAGGTGGATTTAAATAATGCCGTAATTTGTTTTCTTTTCACAACACGCATTGCATATCAAGTTTTATCTGGGGTTATTTATAACCGTTCTGCCCCCTGTTTGGTGGCGAGGCTCCAATGGTGGTTTTAGATTTAAAATGTCTTAAAACTTACTTTTGTTTTTTATATGTTTTTCCTAATTTATTTCACATTTTTATGTATAGCTTTAAAGTACACAGTGAAATGTAGGGTAAATTGGAAATAGAATAAAACACATATTCATTCAATTGTTGCACAAAATATGAAGACCAGATTTCTATTGTTTGCTATTATTTTTTGTTATTTTATTAGCTGTAAAATGAGCCACAACTACATTTCTAAAAGTGAAACAAATATATACCTATCTAAAACATGTCTGTTTAATAGGGTCTACAGAAGTAATAAAATAAACCTTACTGCCATTAGGTTCAAAACAACTTTATAAAACATCAAAATATATATGTTGATTAATACTATTATTAATATTATATTTTTTGATTAATATTATTGTCATAAAGTTAATACATAGATACATGAGGAATATAAATACATGAATTTCATCTATTTTATAATTACTTAAGATAATAGGATCATGACATGCATGGAAGATGCATTATATTCAAGTTAAGTGGTAGAGAGGACTTGTTAGTCCTAACTTCGCTGCTCAAAAAATACATTTTTCATTCATTCATTCGGCTGAGAGATTTTAAGTTTTACTAGCAGTAAGCCCGTCGTCCTTTGTACGGGTTGTAGGATTCAGTTTAAAGAAGAAAGATTATCATACCAAAATGTAAAACTGAAATCCTAAACAAATCAATACAAAGAAAATAAATCAATAGCTTTAGCATTACTTTACAATGAAATAGATAAGAAGATTAATACCACTAATTAGTTATACGTAAAAATAGCTTTTTAATATAGTATGATTTTGAAATGGGATTAATATCGATGACCAATATAAACTAATATTGATTCGACAGCTGTTTGTTTTTATTTCTATTCAATCTTTAAACTACAAAGACAGCTGATTATTAGCAGTAGGTTATTCATTGAAAACTGGATCAAAATGCGAGTAATATCGCGTAAAAGTGGGGTTTTAAATGCTCGTTATTTACTTTTCAAGGGACGGCGGGCGATTTCAAGCATTTACAAACCTTCTCTGGAATGTAGAGAATACATGAAATAAGTTTCATTGTAGTTCTCCCATTTTTTCGGAGAAGACGGCGTAAAATGCCTCCTGGAGCGTCACAGACAAACAGACAAAAATTGAGATAAGACCAGATTCGGCTTCTCTAATGCACGAAAAGTAAGAATAACTAAAAAATGAATAATTCTGAGCAATGTACAGACAAAACTCTAATTTTATTTATATAGATTTCTGTTGTTTTAACAACAAAATGTTTGTATTTACTTCCCTTCGGGAAATGGGTTGGATCATAAGTTCGTCTAAACAGCTGTTCTTATTCTTTTATATTAAAAATGCAATACAATAACTGTTGTAGTTTCTATGGAAACCTGTTACATATTTTCTATCTTAAAAATCACTAACACCCCCCCCAAGAGCTAAGACATATCCATGTCAAAAAGTTTAATATATTTTTATGTGCATTGGTGGAGTGGCTCGGAGTAGCGTGCTCACTTGTAATCAGACGTTTCAAATCCGCATTGAAATTTAAGATTTGGATTTTAATCAATTACTTTTCTACAGATCGAGGTTGTTTGTACGAGGAACAGGGCTTGGACCTCCCAGTCAAAACGTTAGAAATCCCTATGGCGCTCACAATAAAAATAAACACAATCTTCTGATAGTCAAAACGTTAGAAATCCCTATTCGCTCACAATAAAAATCCACACACTTCTGACTTAGTAAAACGTTAGAAATCCCTATGGCGCACACAATAAAAATAAACACATCTTCGACCTCCCAGTCAACGTTAGAAATCCCTAGGCGCCACATAAAATAAACACATCTTCTACCCCCAGTAAAACGTTAGAAATTAGGCGCTCACAATAAAAATAAACTACAACTTCTGAACTCAGTCAAAACTTAGATTTAAATTATGGCGCTCACAATAAAAATAAACACATCTTCTGAACCTCCCAGTCAAGCGTTTGATCTATGGCGCTCACTTAAAATAAACACATTTCTGACCTAGGTCAAAACTTAAAATCCCTATGGAGCTCACAATAAAAATCACATTTCTGACCTCCCAGCGACGTTGAATATCCCTAAGGCGTCACAATAAAAATGAACACATCTTCTGAACAAGTCCACGTTATAATCCCTATGGCGCTCACAATAAAAATAAACACATCTTCTGACCTCCCAGTCAAAAAACGTTAGAAATCCTATGGCGCTCAAAAAAAATCACATTTTACAGAACCTCCCAGTCAAACTTGAAATTCCCTATGGCCTAAATAAAAATAACACATCTTCTGGACCTCCCGTAAAACGTTTAGAAATCCCTATGGCGCCTCACAATAAAAATAAACTTCTGAACCTCAATTCAAAACGTTAAGAAATCCCTAATGGCGTACAATAAAAAATAAACACATATAATTAAAACGTTAGAAATCCCTATGGCGTTCAAAAAAACAATTACACATCTTCTGAACCTGAAAACGTTAGAAATCCCTATGGGTACACAATAAATAAACACATCTTTGAACCTATAAAACGTTAGAAATTATGGCGACACAATAAAAAATAACACATCATTGAAACCAATCAAAACGTTAGAAATCCCTATGGCGCTCACATAAAAAATCACATAGTGAACCTCCCATCAAAACGTTTAGCAATCCCTATGGCGCTCACAATAAAATAATAAAAATCTCTGAACCTAGTCAAAACGTTAGAAATCCTATGGCGCTCACAATAAAAATACACATCTTCTGGACCTCTCTATTCAAAAGTAGAAATCCCATTTCACAAAAAAATACACATCTTCAGAACCTCCCAGTCAAAACGTTAGAATTAGGGCGCTCACAATAAAAATACACATCTTCTGAAATAGTCAAAACGTTGAAATTTGTACAAAAAAATCATCTTCTGGATCAGTCAAAACGTTAGAATCTATGGCGCTCACAATAAAAATAAACACATCTTCTGAACCTCCCAGTCAAAACGTTAGAAATCCCTATGGCGCTCACAATAAAAATAAACACATCTTCTACCTCTCAGTCAAAACGTTAGAATTTATGGCGCTCACAATAAAAAAGAAACACATCTTCTGAATAGTCAAAAACGTTAGAAATCCCTATGGCGCTCACAATAAAAATAAACACAATCTTCTCTTTGAAACTCTTCCATGCTAAATATTATACATCATTTTAAAAATCCTTAACAATCGTTACTGTGTGTACTGTGATTTTTATGCAGCCTTTATAATGGAAATATACTTTGAAACGAGTAATGCTAATCATGAAAGGTAATCCATCAACTCGACACACGACCGAGGCAGCCAGGATAAAGAGAGCACGAGCACTATCTCCAGCTCTTTCTACCTCGAAATCAGATATCACTCTCTTTAATCATTCAATTTAAATAAGATAATTAAATAACATCTATTTTGATTTATTGATTATTGAAAAAAAAATTTTTACAAATTCTTCTTTAATTCTAATTTTAATTTTACTTATTTTTTTTTTATTCCTTCCTTAAAATTCCCTTCTTTACCCTATTATTTAGTTTTCTCAAATTCACCTATCTGTCCTCATTTATAAAAAACACTAAAAAAGAGAGAATTGGAATTTCAAAATCTATTACTAAACGTAATACCTTTTCAGTCTAAGCTTATCTTTATGATTTATTTACATTTTACGTCTTCGCTTGTGTCTGAATACAGCTTTTACAAGTGTGTTTATGTAATTAGGGACAGTCAGCTGAGTAGCTGAAAGGGTTGACTGGCCTATCTCAATAGACCAGGGTTCGATTCTTAATAGTGGCCTAAATTATATTTTTACTATCGTGGTTTGGAAGACATGGTAAGGCCTATCACTCTACCTACATGTAAAATCACTGAGAAACTGAGTTCGTGGCTCAATCCCGTTCTGGCCCTATCGGCCCTTGACCTTTGAGATATTACCTTGACAAATGAATTGCTATCTTCGTGTCGTGCCAAAATCACCAAGTGCTAAAACCACCAAATTCCACGAATCGATAATTGGCCATCTGCAGCGCCCGCTTGACAGGTATACATCCCCTCGACTGAACCCTCGGGGGCCACGTAGTGTTGTCTTACAGCCTGTGTATTCAGGAACTTTAGTCAAAAGTTCAAACCCAGATTGCAGAATAGGAGCGAATTCTTCATCATATATCTGAAAAAATATATATGAATATATACTTATGATCGTATATAATTATCGTATTTAATACAATTATTTACAGGAATAATTTCACGAGGAATGAATAAATCTGGAATGGGTCATGTAAACCACAAACTATGTGATTTGTCCTGCCAATAACGGCATAAAAGGGCTTTAAAGCATGGGAAATTAATTGATATTTTGAAGCATACATTGACGGATCTCAAACAGATGTAGTTAAATATAAAATATAAAATAAAAATATAAAAAATAAAAATTTTAATGGCTATTGTTTTTGGTCTCTAGGAACCTCAAAACGGAAAAGTAACATGGTCCCGGGCTTCAGTCTTGCCATGAGACCTACGGTAATAGCTTCTTCCCTATGGAAATTCGCTGAAAGAGAAGCAAAACCAGAATATTAACTCTTACCATGCTGCCTACGGTAATTATATAACTTATTCCCTATGGAAAATTCGATAAAATGAATAATATTTGGAAATATTTTACATCCCTAGTAAGCAGGAGGGGTAGATAGATAATCCCGCATGTGCCGGTCCGGCTGCACAATCACAGGTTAGGCACATCCCGACTACCTGCTCTACAACCCTCTTCAAACACCTCATTATCGTGTGCAATCATCCGTAAATTCTGTTGGTGATTTTGAACTGTTTTTCCAAGAATTAAGGATTTGGTGATTTTGGTTTTGGTGATTTTGGCACGGAATCGCTATCTTTATCAGAAACAAAGCCACTTAAATATCACCCAAATAATCACACTAGCATGGATTCCTATTCATATGCAGGTTAAATGCTCTGGAATAAGGGTAACAGGATGGTGTCTGAAATGAGATCAGGATACCAGGATGTTTTCAAGTCGATATTAAACATCGACGTGCCTGGAATATATACATATCCAACTATTAGATATGTATATATTCCAAACGTAAACTGAGTTTACAAAATTGAAATATTGATAGTATAAAATCTTATTTGGTAAATTATTTTTGTTCTGACTATTATGTTAAATCTAAGCATTGCATGTATAAATTCTGTGTTTGTTTGGAACCTAATAGTTGTAATTTAATTTCACCCGAACGAGTCTAAATATAGAATACACCGAAATATAGAATAAAACCATGATCAAATGAGAAATTGTGTATGGAAAATCCATATCAATTGTATATCCATAATAAGTAATGAGTAAGTTCCTCAGAAGATCCATAATTTTTGGGACAAGAAAACAATATTGATTTGTACAAAAAATGTGGTTTTCACTATAATTCAGATTTACGTCGTTAGGGTTTCCCATACTTCAAGAACAACAATTAATTTGTTTAACTGCTGGTATTAAATGTCATGTCTAAAATGTGACAACTTTATCATGAGTTATAGCTTCCACCATTTTTGTTTTTGATGTCCTTTAAAATTATGTAACGAGAAAACTACTAAGACTTCAAAATTTTATCTAAATAAATGAAATTTAAATTTTAACTAACAATATCCTGTTTATTTCTTGACGTTCTTGATGTTTGATGGCAATAAACGTCGTGAGGTTCGTCATAAACCTGAAGTTTATACATACACTAAGGACAAATACACAGCACCTTTCACCCGTTTTGTATCTTTTGTTTTAAGTATTGTTGCAACAAAATACCCCTTTCAGGAACAGAAAAATCGTTAGATGTCCTATTTTGTACCCTAAGTTTAGTTTAGATTGAGGATTAAAAAAGAATATAAGATAGTAAAGAGAAAAGAGCATAGGGGAAATAATACTAATAATATAAAGATTGATATACATTTTTCCTAACTGTATACACTTTAAGAATCCAATTGATAAAATTAATCTTTTATATTCAAATGAAAACCTTCACAGAAACGTTCTAAAGGTTGACCTGAATTAAAAGAGCCCGCAGCAATCGTTTTGTTAGAACGTCTTAGAACTGCGGTTACTTGAATCTGTAATCTCGATACGATACGTTTCACATGATTTAGTTCGCTTCTGAAATAATCTCCTCATAGTGCATCATTGCTCAGATCAAATAAATAGATTAGAACATTTATACATTTATTATAGTTAGTTATACGTTAAAATAAATTTTTAATATAGTATGATTTCGAAATGGGTTTAAATCAATGACCAATATAAACTAACTAATATTGATTCGACAGCTGTTTGTTTTTCTTTCTATTAAATTTTAAAACTACAAAGACAGCTGATTTTTATTAGTAGATTATTAATTGAAAACTGAAGCAATATGCGACCAATATCGCGTAAAAAGTGGGGTTTTAAATGCTCGTTATTTACTTTTCAAGGGGCGGCGGGCGATTTCTAGCATTACAAACCTTATCTGGAATGTAGAGATTGTATGAAATAAGTTTCATTGTTATCAGTTTTCCAGTTTTTTCGGAGAAGACGGCGTAAAATGCCTCCTGGAGCGTCACATACAAACAGACAAAAATTGAGATAAGACCGGTTTCGGCTTCTCTAACGCACGAAAAGTAAAAATAACTAAAAAATTAATAATTCTGAGCAATGTACAGACAAAACTCTAATTTTATTTATATAGATTTACATATAGAATTTAGAAAACTTCTGATTGTCAGAGCAGGCCGAGAAAAACTATTGTGTCTATTACTTTGTATGAGTTAATAAAAGCGTTTTTATATAAGTAGTATAGTATTAAATGGAAACTTTAGTTGTTTTCTAATCGATCCGTAAACAGTAAACGGAACAGACCGGATCAGACTGAGAACGGTGCAACCACGAACCTCATCCGCTCTTTCTCCAACCGAAGCCGCTTACTTTGGCTCTGTTCCAATTTAATATTTAGAAATAGCATGAATTGATTTTATAGTTAATGGAATGACATGAAATAAACGTACACAAACACAACGTTTAGTAACAGAACTCAGTGACCCTTAAATAAGTTGATAGGTGAACGGAATATAAATACGTGTACTACTTAAGTTAATTTTGAGTTGTGGAGTCAATATTTTAGGAACTAGAAAAAGTAACTAAAATAGGATAAACTGAGAGTGTTTTTATCAATTGTATGACATTTTAAACATGTTTACAAGTAGGGTCAATTTTTAAACGTAGATTTAAAGTGAATATGAGTGATGGGCGTGTGTGATGAATGTTACAGATCTGATGGGATATGCAGCTTTGGAGTTTTACAGTTTCTTTAACGTATTTCAAGAGAAATTCGAAGCGTAAGTTTATAAAACCTTTATTGAAAGAGCATTAATAACAATAATAACCAGTGGCTGTGATTTAAATTTTATAATTACACCTGAAGAGTAAAAATCACAAATAAAAAGGAGTCTTTCATGGCTTTATTAGACTTTTAATCACAGGAAATCGCGAAAGTAAAGACGATTGTGTTACAGAAATATGTACATTACTCTACTATCCATAATGTAGTTCTGAATGAAGATGGTACTTCATGACAAAGTTGAGTGAGTGAAAAATCAACAAATGGCATTCAAATACAGATAAGTAGATTAGTCGATCATTAGAAATATACTTTTTCGCAATAGCGTGTTTCTCCAATACAAACGAAAACCAAACAAAAATAAATATACATTAAAACAATAAGTTATATTATTTAAAAATTAATAATAAAAAGGTAAAATAAACAGTATCAGTGGACTGTCACATAATTTATACTGTAAGTAAATAAAATAAAATAAACTATCTAACCTTCCTTTAATAAAACTAACATACGCTTTAATGTTAACTTAAATATCATTTAATAATTAATTGTTAAACAAATCATAAAAAAATTTAAACTAACAACCAGAGAATACAAGTTAAATTTTGTAAAAAAAAACATTTATTAAATTTTAAATTTTTAAATTTAAATTTATGGAATGCCTTTTGGAGACTTTTCACTTAACCTTGAACAACTACAGTATATATAGTGCTGTTAGTACTTAATTCTTGAATACACTCATTTACTATTCACCATTTTCTGCGATTAAATGCCTGTTAGGTTATGAAATACTCATTTTTATTTGTGATATACACTCGTCATGTCTTATGTAGGACATCAAAATTAAAAACTAAATGAAAGGTTTTTAGGGGTTTAATTCTCGTCCTATACGTGAGAGAAAGTACAATATTATATATCCTGATGGTATAAAACGGTGTATCGGGAAAACTGAGTGGTTGTTCGACCATTAAACAAAATATGACTTGATGTGAAGAAACCCAAACAGAGACTATGAACCGCGATTTGGCGGGTAATGCAGCTTCAAGTGCAACACTCGAGCACTCACCAATAATCGCTCTCCAAATCGGTATTCAGGGTTAATTTCACGGCCGGTGGGTTTGAAGCGTCCCTCGTTGGTCGTGTAATCACGGTGTGACGTCATCAGGGGTGATTACTGACTATACAGGCTGTTCCGAAACTCCAACGTATTGTTCCCTAGGAGAAAAGTTGTTTGTCCATTTCATATTAAAAAATGTTTGTATTTACTTCCCTGTGGGAAATAGGTTCGATCATGGATACGTCTAAAGGGAATATTTTAAGTTCATCTAAACAGCTGTTCTTATTCTTTTATATTTAAAATTCAATACTATTGTATTGTTGTGGAAACCTGTTACATGTTTTCCATCTTAAAAATCACCATCACCCCCCAGAGCTAAGACATATCCATATCAATTTATTCTTAAAACGACTTGACCAAAGTCGACAAAGCATTATTTAAATAGTTTAAAAACTCTGACTTTATAATATCTAATCCAAAATATCTTATTTTAACTAGACAAAATGTATCAAAAATATTTTAAATTTAGGAAGTACGAGGTAAAAAATATTTTAAACCCAACATCAAGTAAATGAACTATTTAATGTCTATTTCTCATCTGCCATGAAGTGAACAACCATGCAGAAATAGGTTATTTACAGACAACGTACTTTTTCAAACTTCAGACAGATGTTTCCAAAGAAACTAAGCTGTAAACCACTAAATTGAAATATCCCACAGTTTTACATACAAAAATATACAGGCGTGCATTTTTCTGGAACACTGGCTTGTATATTTTTTCCAAGTTTTTATTTATTTTAATCTCTTCCAGGAGAACCAAAAGATCTAAGACCATCAGCTCGAAGTTTAATTTTCGTCAAAGTTAACTCGTCAAGACTTTTTTAAGAGGCTAAAGTCCAATCTTGTGTCTTCAATATCAAAACAGCTTATCTGTTTGGATATTGAAGACATCAGAAAAGCCAGCCGTTGTGTAGTACCTATTCTTGAAGAATAGCACAGCAGCTGGAACGAAGGGATTCGTAACAATGGGATTGTTGTATTCATATTCTTAGATAAGACTCCATCCCAATAAAGTGGGTATTTTAAAATAAATATAAGTGAAGAGTGAGTGCTATGAGTTTTTGATAGATGTAGATTAGTTATTGGCAAAAAATAGCTCATTTATTTGCCAGGATCATAAATTCATTAAGAGTAAAAAAAACAAAACTGGGTCGAGTATCGAAGATCGAAAAATTGTGTCAAGATTTCGCGCAGGATATACCTTCAAATTATGACTTGGGGACTAATCACTGAACTATCCAGCAAGTCAACATAAGGTTTTAGGTCCACAAAATGGACGTACAAAGCTAATTAAAAAATTTAGCAACCCTCTTCCGACCGACGTAACCCAACTAACTAACCTAATATTAGTCTCTGGTGGTAATTCAGATTTGAATTACAAGTCAAAGTTTGCGTTTTGGTAGTTTTTCAATATATATTTAAACTTGTACTATGGACAATGTTCGAATGGTAGAGCATGGGCTGTCTAGCAAATGTTTTGAGAGGTCAAACACATCAAAACCAATGAAAATCTAAGAACAGGCCTTAAACACCTAAAATAATAAAAAACCTAATACAACTTCCGTCACGTGTCACCTGAAAAAGGAAAGGGTGTATTTTGGTACACATTTCGTTAGAGGGTAGATTAGATTAGATTATTTGAAATGACAACCATACTACAAGGTAGGTATTTTAAGCCAAGTATGAATAAAGGTTGAGTGTAAGATGATTGTGGCGCGATCTTGTAGTCTTGTTACTGACTAAGGCTGACATGTTCCTTAGACAGGACTGTTAATTAATAGCCCAACAGCCGATGACAACTAATGGACCTACAGTTTAACGTAGAATCCGAACCACGGCCTCTGAATTACGAGTTGGTCTAATCATGAGGATGGTCTTTGTGGATTAACGCAGTATTCAATAGTGCGGACGTTAATCCACACCAGAGAACACTACACCACTGACCATCGCTCACAACTATCCACAATTCCTGACCTCCAAGAAGCTGGATTACAGGATGACGCCATGAATCCTCAAATTATTGTCGAAATCTTTCTGTATCTAAATATCATCGCCACACACAGCATCCTTCCTCCATGACTTCACTTCAAGGGCATTGGGGGGACTTCACTTGTAGGATATTCTATACCATTTGCAAAGAATTTAGGTCAATCAAGGTGTGAAGACACAGTGGACATTGGAAACATGAAAAACACAGTACCAGTGATGTGGCAGCTTCCTTTAAATTGGTTAAATGACGATTCGGGAACTATTATAAGTCAACCAGAGCTATCTTGTTATTTTTATTCAAAGTGACAATAGTTGTTGAGTTTCTCTAAGTTTATACAATGATATAACACAATTTCTTGCATTGATATAATACAAATTAACCCAAAAATAAAGAACCAAAATATTACTAGTTATAAAAATTAAATAAAAAATATCATTCAATAGTGTGAGGGAAAAGAGGCAATCGTTTTAAAGCAATTTTCGGAAAACATAGAAAGGAGATCAAGCGAGAAAACCTTTTACATTAAGTGGGTTTTCCGATCTACAAACAGTCTGGTGACATTCTTCATATTGAGCGGAAAGTGAGCATGTTTAAGCATATAGAAAATATCTTCGACTGTTGAAATATAAGTTATGCTCATTAACAAAATGTTTTCAAACTTATATTAATATATTTACTAAAATAATATCAACTACTTTTTCAATTCACAGATATGATATATCTCCATAATAATGACAAGACAGAAATATTTTGTAATTTATATTCACCTAAAAAAGGACTCTAAAATATTAATCTGTGAATATGAATATCCAGTCCACTGAACATTTCTCACTGGTACTTCGTCACGTGAAATATGACAAACGAATAAGTGTGATGAAAGTAATCAATTACGTATTAGGAGAATACACGTTTAAAACTATCACAACAATCTAAATAAAATTAGATTGCTTCAGCATAAAATTCAAATTTAAACGACATCCAGTGTAAAATGTTAGTTATGGCTTTAGTAGGACTCGTGCTGGAACAAATGGAGCCGTACAGCGCAGACTGACAAAGGGCTTGAATGTTTTAGCACCGAGGTTTACAAACGACCGGCCAACACGGAACAGCCGCCTACATCGGGCCGTGTCCAGGGCGCATCGGAGGGGGGGGAGGGTAAACAAAATATTTGAAAAGGAAAATATGGATAATGGTTGTATCCATGATTGTAGTATTCTATTCTTATTTTTCCATCACGATAAATCACCATTTCAGGCACAATACCACAATATTGAAAATAGATAGATTAAGAAAGACCATAATACAAGGGTGGGTATTTAAATAAAAACAATTTAATATGAATAAATGAGTGTAAATGATTGTTTTGTTTGTTAACTAAGGCTGACATCTCTATATATAAAATTAATGCTGTCATGTCTGTGTGTACCTTTTGCGTTGAACACGACATCCGATCGTACATTTTAGAAGTTGCTCTACTATGACGGGAATTTTTAGTGAAAAAATATTTTCGAAAACCCCATAAGTTTCCATTTTATGGCTTTTTAAATTTCTAATGTTAACCTTATGGAGAGTAAGTTTGTTTACAAATTGTCTACAATGAAAACATTTGATTTCTTAGCTACAGCTGATTGGTTTACTTTCCATTAGCAATACCGTATCCAATGCCATCTGAATCATTCATTAATGTTAAACTATGAAGTAAATGTGTACTGTAAAAAATGAACAGCTTTAATCACCACGTTAATAATAGTTAAAGGTTTTAGGGGATTATGTATTTATATTTTTATTTTCTGTCTGATTAATTAAAGTCATGTGTTTATATGATAATTACAATGTTTATATTATTACGTTTATTATAATAATCAGCTGTTGTGAAAAGCCGTATTACAGTTAGGTTTCGTTTGGGTTTGGATTGGATTTGAAAATTGTGAATTAATCCACTTTTTTTTGTGGGAATGATATTAATATGTTTTGTCGTTTCAGTATTGTTATTCACTATGCCGCGACCCAGAATAACCTTTCACAATGAAGCCGTAATGCTATTGGATATTAGAACATGGCCAATCTTAAAGTTAACATGTGTTTACATGAGCGTTACTTTTCACCTCACAGTTGAAATAAATCCGTACTTATGGCGGTCATTTAAAATATTAATCATATCACAAAAACGAGTTAGCATACCATAAGAATTTTGTTTATTTAATGATCATTTACAATATACTTTATTTTCCCTATCCTTAATTTTTTGCTAAGAAATTGGTCAACCACAATGGGATCTCACAAAAGATTACTGAATGGTGGTTCTGATATTTCATGTAGGAGGCTTCAATTATATTTCTTTTGAAAAAATATTCCGGTGTATTAATTAGCTTCTTCGAAATTATTTATTTTAAAAGCAATTGTGATTTTTGACTTTAATAGTCTCGTATTTTTCTCTATGTTTTTATTCAAAGTTTAAATTTGTTCATAGTACACGGCCTAGAACAATTAATGATTTATACTGTTACAACTCGTGAAACTTTGTTTTACATAAAATCGTGATGGAAAATGCCCGCAATAAAAATCTAAATAATAGGTTAAGTTGGGTAGCGCGCTGGTCTAGGGGTAGAGCACGGGGCTTTGGTGCCCAAGGTCCCGGGTTCAAATCCCGCCAATGTCCAATGTCTTTTCGCTATGTGATAATGCCGCAACCCACACAGGGGTGCGCAAAAAGCCGCTACGGCTGAAGTGCCTTGGGAGTAATCCACCCCTTCCAAAAAAAGAGGTTATGTTGTGAAAGTGAGAACCGTGTTATCTCGATACAAGTCTTGCGATTTTTTGTGTGAAAAGTTAAAAATTAAGACGAAATTCCCTGAACGGATATGTAGGCCTAAAATTACCTGTAATTTTTAGTTGACAACAAAATAACGATTTTAAGAAAACGTACTATTAGATCGCTAAGGTAAGCTGTTATATATAGATAATACTATCAATATCAATTAATATTTCTCCTTTCGTTTTTCTCCTGTGACTCTTTACAGTCAAAGTTAATTTTGAACATAAACAGCCGTAAGATAAACACACTTTAAAAGTAAAATCAAACTGAATATTCGAAAAGGTGGTGGAAAGAGTGGGAGCTTTCCGAAGCAATTTTCAGAAAATACAAAAAGGGGATCAAGCCTGGAACCTTTTACTATAAGTGGGCTCTCCGATCTACAAACAAATCCAGTGATTTTTTCATATCTCGGTAAAGTGTGATAACACTTATGGATACAAACTCCTACTTGGCCGGTTAAATATTGATAAATACCCCTGTCGCAGCAGACCTGCGTACTCAGCGAATTTCTAAATCAATAATATAATAATAATAATATGTGACAAGTTTTATAAAAATCTGTCCATAAACATAGGAATTATTTGCCTATACTCCATAAGCTTAACATGGGAAAGAGTTTGCAGGTTTGCTGCTGTGAGGAACACTGAAAGTAGGTATTTCTACCATAAACAATTTTTATTTTTAACATTTATACCAACTTTCATCAACATCTGTCCATAAAATATTATTTTCAGTAGAAATATACTTTTGCTAATGGTCTAATAGTTGCTTGTAGTTTATACCTGTTCACTTATCTTTAATAAATAAACTCTTTCCCGATGTTGAACTTTGGTAGGGAAGGGGACACTTTTGGAGGACCCCATATTTTTTTAGATTAAAATTATGAAAAAAATTGTAATGAACAACCTCGCCATTATTCTAAAGCTTAATTATTAAACTAATAAAATAAGATAAGGTTACGTTCAATCTTATTTCTAAAAATTGCAGGGTCTACTTGTAAACACGTTTCGAGGTTGTGCATTGTACGAGTATTTTATAGCTTTTTTATTTTTGGATGAATATTTATTAAGAATTATTTATGAATTTATTAAATTATTTATTTGTTATTTTATCAATTATTTAGAACTGAGTCTTAAATGTACGTACCTTTACTTATTGACCAAATAAAGTTTCACTTACCAAATAACAAGAAGAAGTTTTGGAGGCATATAAAATAAGTCAATCATTAAACATCTACTGGTGACAACGAAGAAGTTTCATTCGTTGTAATAGTACAGATGCTTTTAAATCACCATTAGCCTAAGGACATTTCCGTGAATTCAAGACAGAAAAGTTCCGTAGCGGCATTAATACGTAACATAAGCTAGCCAGAGGTGACTTCTAAGCCTCTGTTTCGATTCAGCTGCCTTTGACTTACTAGGCCAAAGCGTTATCTCTGAGCTACCGTGCCGGTTTAAACAAAGGAATACTGAAGGGGAAATAATTAAAAATTTCACTTTTTTGAGTTTATTTATTTATTTGTTGAGTTTAGAAAGTAATTATGTTCCATGTATGTTCCTTTTGCGTCATATAGAGCCACGTCTACTAACAAAAAAAGGAAGTAACATTATTTTGTGTGTTTATGAATCACGTGGACAAATGTTATTGGTTAATTACCTCAAGTCTAGTCTGATCATTGTGGTTAATTTTTATTGGCTATGCGCTACGACGCTAAATCATTATCTTCAGGGTATACAGAACTATATGATAGAGTTCCATCTTCAGATATGTTTTAATATATTGAACTTTGTTATAATTGTGCTAATTGTCGGATCATTAAGATGAATATTTTTTGAATGATCTGATCTGAGATGGAGCACGAATTGGCGGACAATTATCGGAAAATAAGATAAGTAGCATAGATATATATGTCCCAAAATTCTCTTGAAATTTTAATTGAAACAATTTGAATTTTGGTTGAGACACGCTTATTTTTACATATTTTAAATTTGATGCATCTTTTAATTTTCATTTTTAATTACCTTGGTCTTTTCGTAGCTATAACGGTTGTTGCGAAATTTTGCATTAAATATTTTAAACGACTGCTATCATGACACGGATTTAGTTACAGTAAAAAATCTCCAACATTTATTATAACTATCTCAAGCATATTTTGAGATATAAAATAATTTATAACAAACACGCACAGACCGACAGATGAAAATCTAGACACCGGAGATATACCCTATGTTTATATTGTAAAACACGTTTGTCCCGACCAAAGAAACAATTTTAAATCAAAAGTTCCAGAGAGTTCCGGGACACCCTGTATAACACTCCAAATTAGAGACCTAGAGGTTCCATGAATTCACTTCAGTGAAACGTGTTAATCACCACAATTCGCAGCAACCCTGCTAACGAACTGTTTGCTGGAGGCGACGCACTGTAGTGATCCCAGACGATGGCGCGGCATTATCT
Source organism: Nephotettix cincticeps (assembly GCA_023375725.1). Lineage (NCBI taxonomy): Eukaryota > Metazoa > Arthropoda > Insecta > Hemiptera > Cicadellidae > Nephotettix > Nephotettix cincticeps. The sequence goes on from CM041788.1 coordinate 63,823,707, forward strand.
TGGGGTAGTTCTGAGATGAGGCATACATGAGATGAAATTCTTGTGAAATTTCATAAGAAAATTGTCACTTTTTGGAGAGACGTGTAAAATGTTTATTGGATTTTTGTGGGCTAGATCTAGTGGGTATGGCATTACAACTCAGCGAAAAAAATTGTTGATTGGTGGGATTTGAACCCCGAACCTCTGTACCTGGTTTACTCTGAGACCAGCGCGCCAAATATCATTGTAATAATGGTTTCCTACAATTATGTGTATTTTTTTAAGGCGATGATAGATTGTTTAACAAATTATTTTGTAACGTTTTTATAAGCATGTATTTTGTGTCTTAGGTAATTAGTATAAGTTATAACAAGCAATTAGTGTTTTTGTGTTGTCTACTTAAGGGAAATAGATTTCGTGTTGTTCATATTGTTTGATTACATTTAGTTGTATATTTTTCTAAATTTTTCATATATTTATATAAATCTTTGAATCACTTTGATTCATGAATATTTATTAGTGCATGTATATTTTTTTGTATTAGCTCTGAGTGAGGAATATCTCGCTACGGTTTTTATGGGACTACTAATATTTTTTTCCATAGTTAATTTGATTTTGTGAAGCTACCTTTTGCTAAGTATACCTTATTGTGTATTTTATTTTTGTTAATTATGTAAATATTGTATGCTTTGGAGAAAATATCTACTTACATGAAAAATGCCACTTAAAAATTACATCGTAAATAACCATATAATAACATTAACATCAAAACAATGCAATTATAAAATAAAGGTTATTATAAAAATTTATTATTGATGTTTTTAAACACAATTCAAACAACTTCACGTAATCAACAAGATAGTGTTAAAGTTTGTTCGATTAAATTAATCTGGTAGAGGTAGAAAGTATCAACAATACCGTAGACCACAGCTGATACCGAACATGGATGTAACAGCTGACTTGAACAGCTGACGATGTTTCCCGCCAACCAATTACAAGTCAGCTGCAACCGACCAACGAGAGTTTCTCCTCCGCAGATTACTGTCTGAGGTTACAGGTGTAAATGCTGTTGAAACCAATTATGGTCTACAAAGAGTTTTTTTGCAATTTATTTTTTATTTAATTACTTTTGATTCCAACAATTATTACCATTAATTTGTCTTTATAGTTTTTATATCTTATTTGACTATAAGAAGAGAGTAGGCTCCTAAAGTGTACCATAAGTTGATAGTTGGTTTTCAATTTTGGAAGTCAAATATTTAAACATTTGATAAAATTTTAAAAATGTTTTACCATTCAATAAAGCCGATTTAACATAATAATAGCATAATAACATAGTAAAATACAGTTTATAATGATTTTAGATACGATAGGAAACACGATATAAACGTTTTTATTCTTAATATTTTTTCTTAAACCTAACCAATTATGCTTTAAGAGAATTTTTTAAATTTAATTTCCCTGTATCTTCATACGGTCGAAAGACACTGTTTTATTTTACGTCTGAAAAGAAAAAAAAGAAAAAAAGTATTTATTTTTCTATGCTGCTTTTAGGCATGCATTTCAATTTCCTAAATTGCCATTTTTCAATATGGTGGACTTTGTTTTTCTTACGGAACACTCTGTATTTTATTATGATTTTAAATAGAAAATATGTTTAAAAAAGTTTTTATAGTTAGTATTTTTCTCTAGATCCAACCAATCAGGCTCTAGAACATTTTAAGCTTTAATATAACTGTAAGAAGGGGCCAATGTGTAATTACTATACCTGCACAGCAATGACTTTCTGCCGCTTGATTATTTAAGTTACAGTGAAGTTAAATTTAAAAAATGCTCTAGAGCCTTATTGGTTAAGTTGAAGAAAACATACCAAAAATAAAAAAAGTTTTTTACGTTTTTCTTATCTAAATTCATAATAAAATACTTGGGGTTTTCAGAAAGAAAAACAAAGTTGTCCACCCAAGTGCAAAATAGCGGGAAATTTTAGATTTAAATACCTATTTAAAAGCAGCATGAAAAAATAAATGGAAGTTCCCCTGCCAGATATAAAATAAAAACGTTAACAATTGGAAAACTTTGTATCGTGTTTGGTCTTTATGCACCTCAAACAAAAAATGATCCCGGGCTTAGGTCTTCCCATGAGATCTACGGTAATAGTTTATTCGGAAATTTGAAAATGGTTAATGAATGATCTGAAAAACAACTAATTCGTTCTGAACCGTGTGAAATTAAAAAATTTCTATTAATTACTCTTTCAAAAAATATCTATAAATAACACCTTGCAGTAGATTCGTTAAAAACGTTTCCTTACAGTAACATGTGGAAGTAAAGAACTTAGATGAAGTGAATATCGAGATCTCATTGATGCAAAGTTTCAATTAGTTGGTCAATTAGAAGGGTAGAGGTGACCACCGAATGGTCATATCGATTAGCCAATTGAGAGTTGTAGAGTTATTGTTTCCCTTTCATTAACACCGCTCTCCTTAATGTTAGAGGTTTATGGAGCTCGTGTTTTGGAAGGGATATCTAAAGGGATCAATTATATAATCGATATTTCGAACTCTCTAAATTTGATCGATGGTAAATAGAATTCCTTGAATATTTTTTGACAGGGTGAGAGCCTATTTTACCTATATTTTGCTTGCACACATAGAATACATAACTTTTTCTGGGACGTATGAAGGAAAAATAGTGGTTAGGTGACACTAGTATATTTTAAACCCACCTTTTCATCCTAAGACCATGTATGCTACGTATGTACGTTTATCCATAAATTATGAATTTATTATTTCATTTGATTTTTTATAACACTTTTGATTACGTATTTTTTTAAATTAAAGAATTAGCATTAGCTGATTTAATTAATGATGAATAATTGTTCTTGCCCAGTAGAAAGAAGGTCAAAAGGAAGTCATCCTTTACTAGGTGTTAATTTATCATTTTTGTAGGATAGTTTTTTATTGAGAGGAGGTCATGCAAATGTACACCGCAGAGACCCGGTAATGTGGCACTTATACACACTAAACTCTCTCCCTCATCTCCTAGGACTAGCCTGGAACTGTTTAGCACATTGATTCGGGCTGGACCTTTGAATACGCCACTAGGGCTTTCCTCATTGGTGATCATAGTACTAAGGCAAATCGAGATTGACCTTTTTGCCCAAAGTATGGAATGGACACAATGCTTAACTCAGTTCCACACATCCTCTTCCTGGACCACGTATCTGACGATGTTGTCAGGATGGATTGTTACGCCAATCTCCGCAGAGAGTGACACTCCTCTTCGTATTCTTTTCTTCGTTAGGACCACGATCTCTGACTTGCTGAGAAAGACTGAGAGCGTATCTTGTTGACTCTGACCATAACTAAGCGAAGCTTGAATTTACCTGCTCGACGGTTTTTGCTACTATCAAAACAGTGACATAATCGGCGTAGCCCATAAGAAGACTCTCGTCTGGCATCTCCATTCTCAGTAAGCTGTCGTATGACACATTCCAGAGATTAGGCCTCAAAATCAAATCTTGTGCAGCTTCCGAAGTGATGTAGACTCGTCGCTGACCTTCGGTGGTTTCGTACAGCAGGACACGATTCGTCAGGTACGACTAGATGACTCTCAGAATCAAGACAAAGTGAGCCATATTCCATATAGAACGGAATCAGTTAAATATGCATTAAAATATCCTAGAGAAGCCTTGGGTTTATTTCCGCGACGAGCTTGAGAATCTCCGAGCGGATACCATCAGGGCCGGACGCTCTTCTATTTGCATTCTTCCTTTTGGAAAGCTGGAATGCTCTTCCTAACCACCATCCTTGAGCCTGATCTTATCCTTAAGGAAAAGGATGATCCGGCGAAAATCCGCGATCGAATTTGTGTCTTTACAAAGAATGTATTTTTAGAAAACATCCATGCCTTAAACCTTATTCTCTAACAGCAAATGGTTCATTATTTATCTTACCATTTTGATTAAATGAAAGTTTATTTTATTACATCTTACTTATGTACTTAAAGATACTTAAAGTATCTTTCATTGAAAATATAAAATCAGAACATCAAAGTGTTGGTCGATTCAGTTTAAGACAAATAGGGCTAATACAATTGTCAACGACTTCATAGGGATCCGAATCTTTGAACTCGCCACAACGATCGATATGTCGATCGTTGATGATGATATCGATATGTAATCGAATAATAGAAAACAGAATCAAAAAGTATTTTTTAGTTGCAGATTCAGTCATAACTTATGTTCATATTGTATAAATACAACTAGAGAAGAAATAATTGATGAATTTAATTTCTCTAAAATCAATATCAGTTTTAATCTATAGACTATAGTGGTTTATAACCACTTTACAAAGTGGTTATAAACCACTTTAAAACTGAATACACGTGTGATCAAGTTCTCTAAAACATTTAATGACGTATTGGTATTTATTTTCGACGAAATTGCAATTCACTTCATTTCATAGAAGTGATTTTGGGTTAATTATGGCTCATATTTGCTTTTTTCACATCAAGTTTAATGTTTAATTAAGGTAAAAATTAATGGAGGTTTATTTTGTGTTTTCAGAATAATTGAAATTGGAATATATAAATTTCGATGTAAACTAGTTTGAAAGTAATAATATCACTAAATGGGTGGTTTATGATTAGGTAGATTGGTTGATAATTACAACATCGGATTTATGAAATATTAACTGCATTGTATATTTGAAGATAGAATCTTATTAGCAGATTTTACTCAACAGAATGACGAAAACCCTTCGTTAGAACTATTCACATTAGGCGTTACCATAAAATAAATTTAAAAAAGTCAAATATTATACCAGTTTTACGCCAAAATACCTAAAATACTCGTAGGTGTCCCTGAATTCACTACTGACCTTTCCAGATAATGTTCCTGAGCCATATACAGCCAAAATATAGTACAGTATTAAAAAATTTGAAACTAAAAATTTACTCGCAACTTAAATAGAATTTTATTTTTACCACATAATAAATTTTAATTTGAGAACTGCTGTTTATAATTAAATAAAATTTTATATTTAGCTTAACCACTTAAAAATCTAATTACAAGAAAAGAAAATTTGTTCAATAATAATTTGAAAAATTGTGGCTGTCTGAGATTTTTTATCTTAAAAATCTCAGAAACCGCTCATGATAAAAAACAATGACTATCTTTTATTTATAAAATTAAATTTCTCATCTAACAACACCAAATTTAAGGAAATCGGTTTATGAATAACGAAGAAAAGTAATTTTTTAAGAAAATATACTCTTGTAAATATCAACTTTTATCATGTAACATCGCTGTTAATGAGCCACCTCGATCAGCTGTTTCGAGTTTACACTACTAAAAAGCTGATTGATCAGTTAAATGTGACAGTTTCCTGATTGTTGGTCCAGGAACAATGTCTGGAAAAGTCGTTAGAGAGCTGAGGGACACAATGTGACCTTAATGTGACCCTAAACCTTAATAAAATCCATAACTAAGAGCTTAGTTTCTATCAAAATCGTTTTGGAGAGAGACAGAGTGAGAGAGAGGAAGTAAGTGAGGAAGTTCCGGTTGGTTGGTTGAAAATCCAAACTTCCTGACAGCTACAGATAACAGCTGTGAATATAGCGTGGCTCGGTATTACCAATAATGTAACTCCACTATGACTGTAACACTGGTGGCCAATCCATCTCTGACACCAGCTGATCTTATTCCATACGGCTTCTAATATTACATTATACTCCTAAAATATTATATTAAAAAAAGTGTTAATGTAAAATTTAAGTACTGGCTCCTTTATGTATTCATTAACAAAGAAGCAAATTATTGGTCCATGAAATTTTTTCAAATATATAATTCAACTGTATTTTTTTAACATGAATATCTGTTTATAATACAGTAATATAAAATAATAAATTCGTACAGTCCGTTCTTTTAACTACCCGCTTAGTGGTTGGAGCTGTGTCTTATGAGTACGAATAAGAAAATTATGTCTAATGTGTTTCAGTTGGAAGTTTTTTGTTCAGGCTATACCGTATTTCTTTGTACGAAACTCTTTTGTAATTTTCTATGTTATTGTATTTATTTAAAATATAAAGTTTAAAATCACGCGATCTGTCAAGTTATTTTTATAATCACTCTTGCATATTTTCTTCGAGCAACGATATTAATTGTGATTTTGGGCTAGAACAGTTTAATATTGACTTTGAGCTTTAATTTTAGACATAATTAGAAACTAAATTATTAAATAATTAATGACCTATTTTAAATATTAGACATTTTACTACTTAAAACATTTACGTCAGGCTATAAATGCATTACTTAAGCATCTGTAAGCCATTTTGGGCGTTGCGAAATCTAAAAAGTAGGAACATTATCTGCTTATCTACTCGATATACTAGTGTTTTTATGCCAGTATTTTACCCATGCATTAAAATTTGGCATTCCATTTGATTAAAGAAAAAAGTATGAATTTTTATCACTACGCAGGTCTGCTGCAACGGGGGTATTAGTTATACATCTATTAATCCTGAAAAATATCACCGATGTTATTCCAAAGAACGAAAATTTGACCAAGCTATTTATTAAAAATTAAATTTCACGACTTCCCGGAAAATGACACTTCTTAACTAGGGGGATAGTTTTGAATCTCATTTGATAGCTTCCATGTAAAGTTTTTCGGTTAAACTGCTGTTAAGTGATAAATTGCCACGTCAAAACGTAATAGAGAAACAGGCTTTAGCAACTTTGGACTGCAAATTAAAATTATAACTAGTTAAAAGAAATTAACCGAGAAACTGTGGTTAAACTTATAATTATTAAAATTTGCAACTGATTAGAACCCATCAGTATTAGTGTAAATAAATAACAGCTGATCATGTTAAATTACTGATAAGGACTGTGTTAAATTCTATCAGCTGTTATCGTAGAGGGCTCGGTGGTCCAGAAGGTAATTTGCAGTGAAACGCTCGTTGAGATGTTATCACCTATGTTATCAGTGCTACCTCTACCGGAAATTGGAGAAATCGTCCGGTCCCTGACACGTTTCCGGATTGAATTTTGGAACTTTTAGAATTCATTCGAGACATTAGAAAACCTTTAACTAAGTGGCAAAATGCAGAAATATTTCATTATTTCGTAAAATTAATCAGCAAACTGCATGAAGCATTTATTTATGTTTGAATATTTTTATTTGGTCAAAAATAATTTCAAATTCGTTCATGTGGTCGACCTGGGTATATTGCCATTAGCATTATGTATGTTCTTGATCTTTGTATAATGCTTTTGGCTAAAAAATGCATTACTATACAATTCAAAAGTAATTTAATGCTTTTACCTTAAATTTATTTTCATATCAGTACAAAAAAATCATTTGATAAGACGTCTCTGATAAAACCTTTGAGTTAATGAGGAAATGTTCGGATAGTAAGAGTATAAGAAGAACCTCTGAAGAATCAGCCAAAATAGTAACACACAATATGCGAAATTCGTTTAAGATCAATCATTGAAGTTATGGAATGAGTATTTGGGGTTCTACTAAAAAATAATAAACTTTATAGTCATTTTTAATTCCTTATTCATATTTTGAAACAGTTTTTAAATGAAAAAATTAGTTTAGAATATTTGTAAAACTATTTCTATGTTAATTGTTTAAAATGTTCATTGTATAAGAAATTGTTTTTCACTTAATGTATTTACATTAAGTTTTGGTGTGGGAAAACAGCTTTTCAATATTAAAGTTATGTTTTCCACATACAATAGGAATAATATGGCCTATTTGACAATTATAACTGTTATTGCTTCTTTTATTCAAAATTGTTTTGCATTTCACCGATGACATGAGGAGACAAAATGCAGCCTTGCAGTCCCATAATAAACTTATTATTTGAATATATATTTTGGTTGCTGAGTTTAATTTTTAACATTTAAATTGGCCCACATATTTACACCATGTTCCATTTTTCTTAAAATAAATCCTTATGTATGCACTTTTCAGGATTGATTTTATTTAAATTATGTTTTTCTATAACGCGTGTAAAATAGAAAAGCATTAAATGCTATGCAGTGAAGACTTACACGTATTTACGGTGCAATAGTTTTGATAAAAAATATTTTAATTTTTATTGTTTTTTAATTTTAGTTTTTAAATGTTTATGTTGGCCACAGTGTTTGCATTGCATTATTTTCTCCAACAATGCACCAAACGACACATCACAGCTGGTCTCCCAGAGCCAACATGGGAACTGCATTACTACACCGTGTCTGCTTGTCTCGTTCGTTACCTTGTCAATCTGTCTCAGTTATTACCACTAGTTAAAGGATAATTACAAGCAAATATTGAGAAATTAGAGGTTATGCCAATGTACGAAAACCAAATTTAATTTTTTTTCTATATCATACTACAACATTTTATTATCTTGTAAAATTTTATTGACTTCTAAAATTAAACTACCATACAGAATCACAAAAAGTTCTAAAAAGGAGGATGCCAACCATAAATACTTTTTGCTTTGGGACCCTATTTTTTGTACAATACTTACAAAAAAAGCTTACTTTTGAGGTTAGTCTGGTTTTAAATTGTACCCAGACTGACCTCTGACTGACCGATTGTGTATCTTAGTTAGTATTTGTAAACCTACATATTGTAAATCATGGTATAATCTACAGAGATTTATTTATTCATTTAAGTATCAAAAGGGTAATATATTGCAAAATTACTACTTATAAAAAAATACCAAAATTTACTTAAGTTAGATCTTATTTTGAATATTCTGAAAAAAAACTTGTTCTGAGTCTGTTTTGCAATTCTACAATACAGTATATATATATATATATAATTTCGTAAAAACCCGTTTTCAATGTATTTCTTATGGAAAACATGTTTTTTTACTTTTTCACCTTAAATAATAAAAAACCTCAAACTTTCATATTTTCTGGCAAATCTAAATGAATGAAGCCTTCCAACAACGCATTAATGATTAAAATCGGTCTAGTAGAACTCTAGATTTAGTTGTACAAAGTTGAACAAAAATATCTTTAATGCAATATTTTTTTTTAAGATTTTTAAGACTGAATTATTAATTATAGATAAGTTACTTATCTATAATTAATAATTCAGTCTTAAAAATCTTTGTACAACTAAATCTAGAGTTCCACTGGACCAATTTCATTGATTAATATGTCATAAGAAAGCTTTCATACTGTAGATTTGCCAAAAATTATGAAAGTTTGATGTTTTTTAGTATTTATGGTGAAAAAGTTAAAAAAAACATTTTTTCCATAAGAAATACATTGAAAATGGGGTTTTACGAATTTCTTATTTTAAGGCAATGTTTGGCAGCCTTTTTGAGGTTTTTCAAGGAATGCATAATAGTAATTTGTTGGAAATTTAATTCTCTTCAAGAAAATCACTATCCATTTTGGTCAATTTCCTCTTCGTTCAAAAGTTATTTACAAAAAACCAAAGCTACTACCGATTTCTTTGTGTTGAAAAAATTGTAGACATGTTTAATTACGATTTCACAGAAATTAGTTGCAACGATTTTAATTAAGCGTTGGAAGTGACGCAACACTGACATAGAATTGAAAATATTGCGAATACTTTATTTTTCAATTAAAATTTGATGAAACGTAAGTCACAGGAAACAAAAATTTTTGCCAATATGTAACGAATTTCAACTCATTATAGCTGAATATATTAAACAACTTCTGAAACAATTCAATGACTCGGATGTTTTTAAAAATCAATTTTATTTTTTTTTTTCTTGTATTATTTCTCCTTTTTATTTTTTTTTGTTTTTATTTTTTTTTTTTTTTATTTTCTTCGTTTGTTTTTTTAATTTTTTTGTATTTTTTTCATTTTTTTTTTTTTGGGTAGCTTACGGCCAAGAACGGAACTCAAACTAATAATCAACAATGGTAACTTGGCCAAGTCAATTATAGGGAACAATAACCTTCGGTAGAGCAACTCAGGTCCATCGGCTCACTGATTTATATATTGTGCTCCATGTGGTCCGAGTTGATACCAAAAAACTTTACTCTTAATTACTATAATTGTATAAAAAATTTAATATAGTTCAAAGTGTTTTAATTTACACATTGAAGAACCTAAAAAATATGTTTTGGAAATGAAAAAGGAAACGAAAAATTATCCTCATCAGGGTGTGTTGTACGAGTCTCATCGGGTTTTGATGTTTTTTTTAATTTTTCTTTAAGTAAGAAAACAATTTTGTAACAATCAAACTATGGAAAGAAGAATAAAAGGAAAATTACAAGAATTTTAGACAACGGGGAAGACATTAATAGATTAAGTACCTGATGACCGAGCTTTGCTCGTATACAATAAGACATGTATTATAAAAATTAAAACACATTTATTACTCAATGAAAACATTTATGTGGGTAAAATAAAACCGATTTAATACACTATAATTAATATAGCACTGAACAAAATGTAGTGCCCCTGAAGGGGATGGAACTCGCGACCTTCGGTTGACAAGGCCGACATGCTACCGTAAGACCACGGCGTCTGCAAATGAGCAACGCCGTTTGAGGTCTTTTAGCCAACCTCAATTATTGTTTTTTAGATACACTGGTGAAGTAAAAACATACTTCATGCATAATAGACTAGGAACAACACACACAAGTTTTCAACCATTATATACATACACTGTATGTAATATACATACACTGTATGTAATATACATACAGTGTATGTATGTTATATATATTTATATATATATTTTTTTATTCATAAATGCCAAATCCTTTGAAATTGTTGTAAAAGAGACAGTTACGCTTTTAAGCTAAAAATATTTAAAATATAGTTGAATACCTAATACCATAAAATATGAAAAATACCATTATTAGTATATTCGATTTCAAGGAGGATGGGGAAAAATTCATATTCCTTACACCTTACGATAATGGCTGTAGTATATCCGTTAACTTTGTGTGGTCCATGTAAATCACTAACATACTTTTCCCACTTTTTTCTTAGTACCTGGTGACCGAGCTTTGCTCGTTTAGAATAATACATGTATTATAAAAATTAATCGGCTGTTGGGATATTAATTAACAGGCCTGTCTAAGGAACATGTCAGCCTTAGTCAGTAACAAGACTACAAGATCGCGCCACAATCATCCCACTATCATTTCTCATTCATACTTGGCTTAAAATACCTACCTGGGTAGGTCGCCATTTCAAATGGTAATCTAATGGTAATGGTAATCTAATCTAAATTAGAAAAATTAAAACACATTTAATTAAAACACATAATTAATATAGCACTGAACAAAATGTATTGCTTGAACACGCTAACACTGGACCACGGCGTCTGCCAAATGAGCGACGTCGGTTAAGGTGTTTTAGCCAACCTCAATTGTTTTAGCCGATCATTTACTGTATAGTTATCCATACAGTTATTATAAGCCTGTGATCAACTGATTTTGTTAGAAACAGAATGAGGATTAAAAAGCAAAAGAGTAATTTAATTTACATCTATTAATTGGTTTGTGACAGTGGCTTCAAACAATACAATGAATACGTTTTCTATCAAAACACGGAAGATTTTGGAAATACTTTTTCTGCTTTTATTTCGCACAATTATGTCACCCTTAAGTTTTGACAAATTGTTTGGTAACCTGAAATTTTGCATTTATTACATACATATAATAAATATTTATGAACAACCTCTATTCACATTTTGCTCCCCACCATCTTCAATCAAGAACTGTCAAACGGTTATAAACAGATGTTTTGATTGGTATTGTTTACATTTTGATTCTCCATAAGCGTAATGTTAAATTTTTAGATTTCAACCTTAATTTTACAAGAAAACAAGAATTTTCCTGGATATTAGACCTATCTAGAAGTTATTTTCTACTCAGAAATTAGTTATTTCCAAAATTTAAAGAAATTCCTTAGTGCCGTTTTCGAGATCCGTGTGCATATATATATATATATATATATATATATATATATATATTCAAACCTTGCTCGCATTATAGTATTGGATTATAGCTAATTAAATATGGACAAGGCCACAAGGTAACAGTTTATAAGGTATAGGAAACTTTTTTAAATTTAAAGTTATATAGGAGTACAAAAGATTTTATTTTAAAATTAAGGTTCGACATGCGTGACCTTTTCCGCATCATAGGTACAGTACTACATAGAAATGGTGTTAAACTAATTTTCATTATAGATTGATAACCCCAATATCAGCTTTAGAATTTATTAGATGTGAAGATCAGCACACACTCCGACAAGAACATTTTCCAATGGTATTCTTGAAGACCTCTTAGACTATCAGAGACCTTTACACTGCCATTCCCGAGTAGCTACATCAAACAATGTCCACAGCTCGCCCCTTTATATCATATTTGTTTTCTGATATCAATTCATCGGATGTTCGGCTAAAATGGGTCAAATATAACTTTAGATCCATCCATTTTCTTCGAAACATCGTAAATATAAAAGTAATACTAATTTCAAAATATTTTAAGTTTATCTAAACAGCTGTTCTAATTCTTTTATATTTAATATTCAATACAATAGTTCAAGTAGTTTCTATGGAAACCTGTTACATGTTTTCCACCTTAAAAATCACCAACACCCCCCCCAGAGCTAAGACATATCCATGTCAATAAAATAAAAATAATTCAATATTTTAAAATGTATACAAAAAATAACGTACCTTTACATAAATCATAATCGTATTGGCTCGGTTTTTGTCGTGACCCCAATAATTCTCATTATACTAAACCCAGATGCATTTCATGTAATTAATACTGTGGCTGTAATCACTTTGTCATTGGACAGGTTGGGATTATTCCTTCATTAGTTGCTATGAATCCATTGTAGAAATAAATAGTAAATGAATCTTAGCTACAATTTGAGATTAGTTTAAAAATCTACAATATGATTATTATACTTTTAATACTTTCAGTTAAACTGTATGCGGGTGTTGAAGGTATTTTTTATAGCTACTATTTTTCTTTAAAGTAAATGTTTCATGCTGCTTAAAAAAATTTTTGTAAAGCTGAATAAACTAACAGTATCCTTTGATATAGGTTGAATTCTATTAAAAAAGTACATTCAAAAACCTTAACAAGTACGTGTAAATGATTTACTGAAATTGTTGGGGAAAAATTGAATGTGTTTCAAATACTTAATGACATTCAAGTAATTAACCTAAATAAATAGAAGCTTTTGGGGTGGTTATGTACTATACTTAACCATAAGAATGATGTTAGGAAAAATAATTTTAATCAACTTGATAAATGAAGGTTCAACCAATAAGAGTTCTAATTTAACAAAAAAACGAAATCTCCTTCAGAAGGGAGTGTGATTGATTTGTCAAGTAAATGTCAAGCAGCAACCAAAGTCTAATCACTAAGCCAATGAAGCATAATGTCAAAGTGACATTTACTTTACTCCTACCCGATATCAAAAAGACAATTCTTTGGTTAAAAATAAAGTGTGAATGGAAGGAAGTTTTAGAATACTTTTCAATTAAGGAGTAATATCAGATAAGATCGATAAGGATTCTTTCAGATTTTAAAATAATTGTATAAGTGAACGAATGAATCAATTGGGTTAAGAGTGATTTCCTGATTGTTATTTGAGGAATCCACAATGACAAAACCAGTCAACGTAAAACTACTGGCCAGGGGTGTTGTTGGTCTCTGTGCAAAATGAAAATGGTCATATTTTGGCGGTGCCATTCGCTGATCCCAAATTTATTTTTCACCGGTTGATATCGCCGACGTTCTCTATGAATAGGTGAATAGGTGAATATGAATTACTGGGACGGTGGCGTCATCCTGTAATCCAGCTACTTGGAGGTCACGAATTGTGGATAGTTGTGAGAGATGGTCGGTGGGTGTAGTGTTCTCTTGTGTGGATTAACGTCCGCACTATTGAATACTACGTTAATCCACAAAGAACATCCTCATAATTAGACCAATTCGTAATTCAGAGGCCGTGGTTCGGATTCCACGTTAAACTGTAGGTCCATTAGTTGCCATCGGCTGTTGGGCTATTAATTAACAGTCCTGTCTAAGGAACATGTCAGCCTTAGTCAGTAACAAGATCGCACCACAATCATCCTACATTCATTCCTCATTCATACTTGGCTTAAAATACCTACCTGGGTAGGTTGCCATTTCAGTTAAAAGTATAAAGTATAAAAAGGTGAATTGAAAGGAATGTTTCAAAAATATTTTCACAGGTATTACCCTTAATAATAGTGCCCCCTCTAGTATTTTTATCCTTGAGTGAAATATAAAACCCCATTATCCTAATTCAACATTTATTCAAAAATTGCTTAAACAGTTTCTATCGCATCCTCAACGTTGTGTCATTTATACTACTTCTTGTACAATTGTATCAAGGCAGGCGAAGATTACATTTCTGATAATTAGTTTAACCCCCAAACGCCAGATTCAGGCGTTCTGCCAAATACTTATCCAATCTTCTCTTGACCTGCTTGTCCATAGGGGTTTTCTATCTCTATATAAACTCTTTTCGTTTAACCATCCATTAATAATACTATTTTTTTCAAACATCTAACAATGTCTGAAGATAGTAATCTTGATTGAAATTAAAAAAAATTAATCAGTCATACGTTGGTTTTAATGAGAGTAAGAAAACAAAGTCATCTCTCCACATCTAAACCTCTAAGTGTTAGTAATTGAATTTTGAATTTGCAGATATTAAATTAAACAAACATATTTAACCTTCGACAGATATTTTGGTCCATTTAGCTCCATCGGGAGATTCTGTGTTTTTGCAGCTAGAAATGCTTAGCACTTTTACAAAATAATTTAGTATTATTTCAGTCTTCAGTGCTTTTATATGAGAAAGTACAAACTTTTAGCTTTGAACTATCATTTTAGAATTTTTTCGTGCAAATATTTTTCTCTTTAAAATTAAAAAAAAATTATCCCATGGATTTCACCTAAATGTATTTTACTGGTTGAACAATCTGATCATGGAGGAACCGGCACGCCAAATAATCTCATTCAAATAATATTCAAAAACAGCTCAATTTGTGTTGTTGAAGAAAATATGTGCTTTCAAAACCTCTTTTGAAAGGTTTATAACATTATATTGAGAAGCTCAAAATGCGTGACGTTTGAGGTTTTATGAGCAATAGTAGATGTGAGATTATTACAAAATATTGTAAAGTTTTCTCAAGTCAAGTTAATGATTAAGATCACAATAGTATATATAGTATTATGGTAAAATGTTCCAAGGTAAGAAATTTTCTAGATCACTTACCATAGTTTCTTGTTGGCCGGGTAGCGAGGAGTGAGAGAGAGGGAGAACTACTAATCCCCTGTCTCAATATCAACCTTGGTCCCTTTCCAATCAAATTCCACCCTTACGTATCGTTTTCTTTGCCTTACTCAACCCATAACCACAAAAACTCGCACTAATTTAAACTTTTCACAAAGGATCATTATTTTGTATTTTTTGGAAAGTATATTGGTGTATGGAAACTAACTACCAAATTTTATGACTTTTAGTTTTAACTAATTTTATTTTTACGTCCTACAATTCATCCATGGACTGCCTAGCGTGTCTGATCCGGAAATGGGGTTTTGACATTACTCCGGGCTAGACCTAGTGTGTTGCGACATTGTCACCTAGAAAAAAGCAATTGGAAAACCACATTGAAGCTTGAGTGAATACTTTTTTGAAGCACAACTTCTCTCGTTCATTAAATACATTGGTGTAGCTCATACAGATCCTACTTTAATTCATTCGTTAAAACAAACGAGTGATGCAGTTTCGTTTTAGGTTGGAATGGATTAGATTAGATTACCATTTGAAATGGCGACCTACCCAGGTAGGTATTTTAAGCCAAGTATGAATGAGAAATGATTGTGGCGCGATCTTGTAGTCTTGTTACTGACTAAGGCTACATGATCCTTAGACAGGACTGTTAATTAATAGCCCAACAGCCGATGGCAACTAAGGGGCCTACAGTTTAACGTGGAATCCGAACCACGGCCTCTGAATTACGAATTGGTCTAATTATGAGGATGGTATTTGCGGATTAACGTAGTATTCAATAGTGCGGACGTTAATCCACACAAGAGAACACTACACCCACCAACCATCGCTCATAACTATCCACAATTCGTGACCTCCAAGTAGCTGGATTACAGGACGTCGCCACCGTCCCAGTATTGTTTTTACTGAAATGTCTTTACTTTTCTTGAGCACCATAATTGGTCTTTATTCACGGAACAAAACCAGACATTCCGTGTTATCGTACACATAAAATAAGATTTATAACTGCTAAAAAGTAGCGTTCAAATATAAAATTTAATTTTCTACCAATAATATGAACTTATGACAGTTATGAGCACGTATTATTATCAAATAGTAGGAATTTAAGCTATTTTAATAAAAATAGTTTGTGTACCAATCTACGTTTTGTAATTCACTCATATCATTAACTTTTTAAATTCATGATATCACCAATAATACAGCTATAAGAAAGCGATGTAAACTTCTGCACATAATAGTGGTGGATGTGACACTTCTCAGTGTAACGACACCACACAAAATTGAAACTCATAATTAGCATAAATGCACTAATTAATAAAATACGTCTGATAATATATGTTTCTAAATAGTTTTACCAAGGCTAATGACAAAAATTAAGGTAAAATACTTTATCAGCTGATTTTCCCTGTCAGTAGACCTTTACAACGTAATTTTAAGGTTTACCCTTGATTGAACCTGTGACATTGATCGTTTATGAGACATGTTACAGTAAATCAGACTTATTCTAAATTCAGGGAGCAGCAGCCCGTTCATTTTGAATCGGAAGAACTTTACACTATAAATTATTTTGTGAACCGGTAGCTTGACAGGTTCGGATCTGAGGCCTGATCCTGTTTTATGATTTCAGTTTACATAACACTGTGTCACCTCTTTTTCTATAAATATTTGACAGGCTTATCAGTAAAATATATTAACTATGGACTTAGAATACTGAAAAGAAAATACCGCCTTCTTTTAAAAATGCTCAGATCAATACAAATATAATGTTAAATAAAGCAGATAAAATTAGGTTATGAAGTAAAACTGTAGAGTAATTCAAAACATGTAAAAAACATGATAAATAATTTAGTAAAGGATATACATTAGTTATTACAAATAGGTACAACATGCATTAGGGATTAGTTGGTTATAAAATGCTTTATCGATACAATGACAACGATATAAAACTAAACATTAGATAACTTTTCAAAAGAAACAATCAGATCATGTTTCAACCATTGAAACGTGACGAATACATTTTCAGACTATAATGGTGGCTGGTTGGATGTAATTGTTCGGCTCTTTTTTCATAACGAAATTCTTATTCTGAATTCAGCTATGTTTAAAGTCCTATAATGGTTGTGGAAATATCCGTATCCTGCTAAACATACAAACATGCTAAACATAAAGCGAAAATCTTCAGTAAAGTTTTTTTATCTGGGCTTTGTTTTCCATATATTCGCCAATTTGTCTTGTAGTATAGTTTTTAACTCTGTAATGGACTGATGTATTGATTTAGGATTTGGGATGAAACATTATATACATAAGTTTACATAAGAGCTTAAACATCGCAATTCATTAATAATGTTGGCCATTTAAAATTGTCCGTTTTAAAATACACGACTACTATGTACGAAAAACGTTTGGACACATAATTTACTCTCAAAAAGTTGCTTTAATTTGAATATTTTAGAATTACAGTTTTTCATTAAACATAACAATATAAACTTTAGAAGCAATCACCCCCAAAAAGTAAATAAATTCGATTTATTGGTGCGCAATTGACGTTTTCTAATTACAAATGATCCACTTATTCTTATAGTTCAATGAAGTTACATGTAGACCTTTATGTAACCTTTTATAATGTACCCATAGGAGCGAAATAACACTCATCCGAGCAGCAGAACAAGAAGTCAGCGGTGCTTGAGAGAGGTTCGCAATTTGATAAAGTGATTGTTGAGACACCAGCCCGGGGCGCTCACCCTCATTCAATATACCTTAATTTTCCAAGTGTGTGATGAGAGATGTAACAATATTACTTTGGTGAATCGGATAAAAAACTTTTTTAATACTGGTAAGTTTAATGCTAGTAGAAATATTCTACGGATTTTATCAACAACACATGAAATGGTTATTTTGGTTAAAGACATTTTTTAAGTGATTCGGAAGTCTTTAACATTCTCATTAGGTATTTTCTGGGGCAAGATAAAACTCAAATATTACTTTCAAATCGTCCCAAAGTCAATAGTTTACTCACAGAGTTGCCACTGCTTCACTGGTGGATCATTGTAGGACTGTTTACTTCGTCTATGTGCAGTCGATACTTCAATAAGGTATGCGGGGTCTCGTCCGCTGTTCTAGAACCGCTGAGTGTCACACAGAGGTCTCTCTTTCTAAAAGATCAACTTGAGAAAGCCGTTGAGATATCCATCTCAGATGTTTACTGAGTTTAATGTATTGAGTATTGGACAAACGTGTATCAAATCTCTTCTTTTGTTCATTAAAGCAATAAAACAGAAACATTTACCACCATACGACGACATGAGTACCCTAGTAGAAATAGGTTACATTTTTGTTTTGACACCCCCAGTTCATAGTTTAGCTCGATCAGGTACTCATCCTTCTATATTGCACATATTTTTTATAGAAATTTAACTCCCAAAATAATTTATACCGTATGTGATCGGAGTGAACTTAAGTGTGGACTGCCGTCAGGAATCTTCCTCTGCGCACAGATCAATAGTCTATGCAGAGGAACATTTTCCATGGTTAATTTATTATTGTAACTCCATGTGCACATTCTTTTTGGAAATGAATAAAAAAGACAAATCCATGTCAAAAAGAAACCGTCAACTCTTGTTAGATCATGAGAGGTCAGCTCTGGCTTGCCTATGTGAATAATGCCGTTATGGTAACTCGCTGTCTTTAATACATCGCTCAGGTTATAGCCATGTGATGGGCAGTTGAGGTTAAAATACCCCCGTCGCAGCAGACCTGCGTACTCAGCGAATTTCCAAATCAATAATATAATAATAATAATATTATGTAACAATTTTTATTAAAATCTGTCCATAAACATGAGAATTATTTGCCTATTCTCCATAAGATTAACATGGGAAAGAGTGTGCAGGTTTGCTGCTGTGAGGAACACTGAGAGTAGGCATTTCTATCATAAACAACTTTTATTTTTAACATTTATTTATACCAACCTTTTTACGAACTCGTCCGAGCAAATGTGAGAATACACGTCTCTACCAAATTTGGTCTCGATCGGACCATTTTTACGAGAGTTATCGTGTTCACAGACACACACACACACACACACACACACACACACACACACACACACACACACACACACACACACACACACACACATATATATATATATATAAATTTTAACGACTATTGTTTTTGGTCTCTAGGCACCTAAAGAAGAAAAAATAACATGGTCCCGGGCTTAAGTCTCGCCATGAGACCTACGGTAATAGCTTCTTCCCTATGGGAAATTCGCTAAAAGATATGACATCTTTTGTGGTCAGTGGCTGTTGGTCTAGGTCTATGAACCCAGCCAATAGTCTCTTCAACAATGAAACAATCCTCAACAATGGAACATTTAGTCAAAGAAAATATTTTTTAAATAAACATGAAACTGTTTTAGTTACATTTTATACATAGTTTGAAGTTCAGTATGATGGTATCAGAACAAGTACTTAGTGAAGTTTCAAGTCTGCGTCTTCTCGACCTACAAATGTACAACTGTTGACCAACTACTCTTAATTAAAGCATTGAGTCCAAAGTCCTGTTTCTTGCTCTGATTCAGTTCCATCTTAAACTCCGTTACTGTAAACTCACTGCGGTAAATAGTTTCTCTCCAAACTTGACTAAACTAACTTTTTACTGCAGGGAGGTAAAGGAATTAGAGTCTTCTTTGATAATAGTTGAGTCTCGAAGGATTTAATCTGTCGTTTTGAAAAGAGTTCCAAAGTTTTAAATAAATAAATGAAATATATTATACTCTACAACACTGTTTATAAATCCATTGTAATCTTAGTGTATTTATATATTTTTTGTTTTGTAAATATTGCTTACTCAAATTATGTCATGATTCATGCGTGATTTTAGTACAGCAATTTCAATTACACATAACACTATTGTTGAATTAAAATGTTACTGAACTGTATTTTAAAAATTTAGTCTTATATTATCTATTTCACCTAAAAAACTATTGCAGTATATTATTTGTCTTGGGCAACATATTGCACTTATATAACATATTATTGTACAGTGTACTTAATGTACAAGAATATAGTAAGTTTTTGCGATTTCAAATCTACATCGGAACACGAAAGACATTTGGAGCAAATGGCTGGAGTTGTGAAGAATAGAGAACACAAGAAATCCATTACTTAGAGAATAACAGTTTTTTTAACTTTCTGCAGAATATTCATTGTGCAATAAAAAAACTTACCGGATTCGTAGTATTTTATAAAAAAACACTTAAATTTTATATCTTAAAGTTTTGAGATTTTAGACTATACATCAAGATTGAATCAGAATAAAAGTTTCGTGAGATACTTATCATGATATAAATTGGTATTGGAATCCTGTCAATATTAATTTGGTAAAAGTTAATTTGATATTCCACGTGGGAGGAATTATTACATTTACTCTAAATCGTTCATTGAATATTTATATATTTCATAGATGTATTTTGCATGGAATATATTTTTCCCACAGCTTTGTTATCAGCATTGGCCAGGAAGTTTAGTTTTTCAGGTGACGTAACGGAACCTCTGATAACAGTGCAACTCTTTATCATCGGAAATTTAAATATCCTATTAGTCAGTGAGATATGTATTTACGCACAAAGTCCAACTCACTTTATTTATTTTACTATCTCCTATATACTTGATGTATTTTTTATCTTCAGAAATTGTTTTCTCTATTTTTCAGACGTTGAACCAGCACGGTAACTACATAACCTCTGGCTACCATGTGATACACACCACTACGGCACCTCGTTGTATTTATTTCACCACTTAGGCCCAAGGCCAACTGCGATGGGCAGTTGAAAAAGTAATAGGTTTGGTTAGATAGCTCCCTGCCAAAACGTCGTGAATTACACTTGATAAAAATAGTTATTCAGTCTAATACACACTTATTAATTAACTAATTCTTCCCTAGCACCAGACCTGCGTACTCATTTTCATCAATGTATGAATTATTTGAGACGATAAAAAGCTTGATCTGGCCTCATAAAAAATGTGTACTTAAGCAGCTGGGCCTAATCCGGGATGGAACAAGCGACCTTTAGATCACAAATCGGTCAACACCGCACCCATCCACACCCCTGTTACCCTTTCCTCATTCTAGACAAAATCATGTCGAAACTCACACCAGACACACCGTCCTGTTATCAGAGTTCATTCTAAACACTTTTTTCTTACCTTCCACTCACCTTACTTCACCTAGAAACCATCATGTTATCCTGATCTCCTACTCTACCTTCCTATTACTATTTCCCCAATCCCGAAACCTTCCTGTTAGCCTGATCTCATGATAGAACCCATCCTTTTACCCTTACCATCATGATATCCTAGATATCTCATATTTATCCCATACCATAAGATAATATATGTCCCATGTTATCCTGATCTCACTCAAATTGGCTAGGGCAGTGTGTGAGTGTGTACATGGTTGGCGATGTACTCGTATATTCCAGTCACGTCGCGTCGCTACGTAATACCGTTGACATGACACCGTCCTGTTATCCTGATCTCCTCCAACTGGTAAAATGTCAGATGCTTGGTGATTATTTCTATAAATAATAATACTATGGATAAATAATGTCTATGAAATAAGGGTTTCTGATGTTTTGAAGTTTTCATTTTCTCAGAGTTGGGAAATGATAATTATAACGTTGATAGTTGGTTGTTTTGTAATGTTAATAGCGTTGCAATTGTAACAGAGTTAGATAAAACCGGTATCAAAGTCCTGACAATTACTTTCTCCCTTTAAAAAGTAATATTTAATAAATTACATACATTTCATAACACCATTGTGTTCTTGAATCCTGATTAAAATAATAAATAAACAATAATTTTTGTTTCAAAAGTATTTATAAAATCTCTTTTACACATACATTTTCCACAAGTTTAAAGACTTTGGGGGTCCCAACTCACCTCAACCCCTACCGATGGGGTAATAACAATTTTGTTGAGTGGGCTTTATTGAATGATGTGATTTAAACTGATCAAAGTAAAACGTAAGAAATAAATAAATTTGTATGACTTCGAAACCTAATTTTTGTCAAGGGGTGTAAAACCGGTTAACTCAGTGCAAACTTAAATTCTAAAATTTTGACAAAAACCATACCTTCTCCACTATCATGTAGGTGGAAGAAAGTAAAAATAGTAAGCAGATAAAAATAAACGGTACCAGTGGACTGACACATACTTTCTCCCTTAAGTAAATATAAAAAAGACAATCTGTAATAAAACTATCATGTTCAACAAAGTAATTCTAAATATCATTTAATAATTGATAGTTCGAATTGTATGGGGGAACCCCCCCCCCGGTAATACCAAGCTTTTTTGAGCTGGTTTTGTTCGGTGATTTGACCTTACACTTCATACCAAGTTTCATGGAAAACGGGTGGAAAGTAAGGAAGAAATTGATTTTTTTTATATTTTCCATAAGAATAACATTGGCCGCTTTCAGACAACGTACTGCGTTTATTGTGGACAGTAAATTTAACTTTTCTCTGGAACCGTTAGTCGTAGACAAATAATTCAAAATACTAATTTGTTTAGTTTTTTAAGCTGGTTTCAATGGTACCAGTCAAGTTATACTTTACTTTTATTGTTTTCGCTGAAAATTTAAAAATTTGATTTATTTGACATTTAAAAGCCCATAACTTTTGAACCGTAATTTTTACAAACATGCGGGTGGTGTAAAATTATTTAGTGCTCTGTGCACTATAAACTATCAAATTTTAATCAAAATCGTTAGAGCCATTTTTGAGAAAATTGGATTTTTCGCGTTTTTTAAGGGTTTTTAGGGGTGAACTACCCTTAAAAATCAAAAATTCAAAAAAATGAAAAAAAACGCCTGGAGATACGGTGACTATATATATACATGCCAAATTTCATCTAAATCGGACAAACGGGGTAGGCTGTGGCACTGTACACATCCAGACACACACACACACACAGACAGACACACGGACGGACAGACATCACGCCAAAACCCACTTTTTTGGATTCAGGGGACCCCAAAACGGATATATCCACCCTCAACTCAAATTCGAAAATTTTGACGAAAACAATACTTTCTCCATATACTATGTATAAGGGGAGAAAGTAAAAGGATAATTGAGTCTTTATATCTGTTTTAAATCACAATAATAAATCTTTTACTATCATAATTATTTAATTAAAATATTTAATAAAAATAGTTCGTATTGATTAGCCATGACGCAATAATAATGGATTGTAAAATTTAAATTTGATAATTTTTTAGTTTGATTTTATCAATATGATTTCCAAATAATATATTGAGAATTTAATATATACTGCGGTTTGGTAATAGCCAACATAATTACTTACGATGGTCTGAAACGGACGTGAATCTGAAAATATCCTTTAATATTCGGCCGTGGTGAGGCTGATTAATCTAGTGTTACTATTTAATTAAACAATCTACCGCAACTGCCGGCTCCACAACATTGTGGCTGGCCGAGTTCTGAGCGATCGACCAGTTTTTTGTTGGATTTTAATTTAAAACACGGTTTAAGAAAATGTTTTACTTTAAAAAAAGGAATGTTGAAAAACACAATTGAAACCATCGCTATAAAAGCATCCTGCTTTCATTGTGACCATTTGGACAAGATTATATTAATAATATTTAAAAATCAACGTCTAAGGGTTATTATTAAAACTTACTAGAAAAATCTCAGATTTTGGGTGCCAGATAAGTTGATACTTACCATCAGCCAATTCATTTCTTAAATTTGAACGAAAATCAAATTTTATTGTATATTATTATAAATTATTACTTTGATTATGTTTACTTAAATACCATAACCTAAACAGAATATATAGAAACGAGCTGGCCTACCGTTAAACATTACAGGTGGTATCCATATAAAATTTCTGAACGGAAATATATTATCCAGACGATTTGGGATATAGAACTGTCAGTGTAACAGTTGAAAGGCTGTGAATATTTAAAACCGATAAGTTACACGAGACACACAAGTCTTCTTGTAAACTAAATTTTGTACATTCTGGTATGAGCTTAAGGGCTGTATTATCAGAATAGGTTTGGATATATATCTGTCAGTGTAACAGTTGAAAGGCTGTGAATATTTAATATTAATAAGCAGCTAGGAGCCCACATTCTACTTAAAAGTATAACTTTAGATTTAGAGATTCAGATTTCAATGGAAGACCTGAAAGGTTATAAATATTTACAGCAGTTCCAACCCACCATTTTTTAATTTTAAAATATGTACTTTGATAGGATTATAAGCATAAGTTTGTAACTAAGCTAATTTTCTTTTTTCATTTCAAACGATTAAAGGTGTATTAAGAATATATTTTCAGTATATTAACGTAAAATATTCTTAGAAGGCAAAACTAACATTTTTTGTTTCAAAGCGAAATCATTTTTAATATCTAATTTCATAAAAGTAATATATTTTTTTAAGTAGTAGTCTAATATTCTTGTTTGGCAGGAGTGAAGGTTTAAGGAAAAGTCTAAGTGAAAGTGAAAGCGAATTAACAATTCTGGAAGTTGAAGTCAACATTGGGTTAGGGAGGCAAGTTGATCTTTAGCCAAAATGCAAATAAAACTAGCATAATGTATGTGCCAAAATAAAACGAGTGTAGTCCAGGGAAATAGTTTTAATACTTCAATTTCTTTCCGATGTTGGATCAACTCACTCCACTACCAACTACCTCACCGTTACGTAAATTTAATATTTATAACAGTACAATTAGTGATATTAACGAAGTTATTTGTGGTCAGCCACAACATATTTTGGCTACGGAATTAACAGAAAAAATATATTTGAAAAAATATAGAATGTCATATTTATTTTTGAGTGAACATTATATACACTGGACTCCACCCATAAGTTACCTCGGAGAGACCAAGATAATATAAGCGCGATATATTAATTGTAATGAATGAAAACTCAGGACGACTTCAATCAAGGAATAAAACATTAAAAGAATAATATATTCAAACAGTAAAACAATTACTAGAGTTTAAACGTTACTAAGATTTTACACCAAATATAAATAGGTGAATGCCACTTAGATTAAGAGTTCAATTTCATTTACAGGCCCAAAAACATTTTACTCATTGTGTAATTAATTTTCCTTTGATGTAATAAATTATAAAAATATTATGTATTAAGAGATTGTTATGTTGTAATTAAAAGTGAATAAAGTAAATTTACCTATACGGAGTATTTGAATTAGAGTTTTAACATTGAAGGTTCAGTTGTAAAAGTTTGAGGTGAGATATGTGTCAAATGTGAAACATTGACGTCATCAGTGACGTAGGTGACAGCGATGCCGTCAAACTTGACTGACTTGGATCATATAGTCATACACGTTTACATTTGGTGTACCAGCTGCAGCGTGTAGTCAATAGATTTACAACCCCTCAGTTGTATACTAGCTGGTTTTGTCAAAATACCATTACTGAGAGTTAATAGCTATTTATGTAATAGGAGTGCAAAGTTCCACTTTGCTAACATCAGAAAAAAGCTTAATTTTTAACAAAAATTAGAAATACACAGGTTAGGTAGCGAATAAAGATGTCATTTACTGAAAATAGACTAAAAAATAAATTAAGGTATGTATTTTTTAAATACGTAGAAGATGGGCTATGAAAATTTAATTTACATTGTTAATGTAAAATTAATAAACTTATTGCGAGGTAGATTTCAAAGCAATATTATAATCAAATAAAAGCTTTGTTTCAACCTTTAACAAAATCTATCAACCAATCAATGAATCATCAAATCTTTCTTTCTTTGTTTTTGTTCAACAATCACTGCTAGTGAAATAATTTTATTTACTTTTAAAATACGTGTACCTAATGACTAAACACTACCTTTGGTTTAAAATTATCTTTAGCTTTACTAGGTTACAAATTCTGTAAAATTATACTATGTGAAATATTATTTAAAAGAATTAAACTTTCAGAGGATTAGTTAAGTAACATAATGTAAATAGTGTTCTTCTTATTCCCAGTAACAAATAAAAATATCAGCTGTGATATAATTGTTGACAATATTCGATCAATTGATTATTTATCTATATACTCAGTTTACTAACTTTTGATTCACTCATAGTGAGATTAAACAATGACGGAATATTTCTATGACATCATAAGTTTAATGATTAGCTCTTAAAAATACTAATTACTTAATATCTTTCTTTTGCTCCCGTTCTGGTCCAACTATTAAGGTAATGCTTACAAAGAGCTAACTAAGTCCACGACCTCAAACATAATTCGAGTTAAGTTAAAAGCAACCAACACAGAAGCCACTACGGGAGCGGCTTACCTTTTGATCTACGTTATGCTCCTCTTGCACGAAAGTTAATATTGTTCGCCATCTCGTAATGAACAGAAAAACACTTACGCTTTTGAGCACTTCTTATAATATGACGTACAATATTTCTACGTATATTACCTTAGTGTATCTTTTATGCGTGAAACATAGACTACATTTGGAATATTTTAGTAAATTAGTGAATAAAAAAAGACAGTATCTATATCGGAAGTATTATGAAGCAGTTAAACACTGTGGAATTAAGTATCTTGTATCTAAAGAAGAAGAATGAAATAATATTGTTTTGGTAAAACAAAGTATATTCACGATTTATTCTAATTTTACTATCAGCTTCTACTATACCGTTACAAATAAAAACTTATAACCATTTTCTCTACAACAACTGCAACACTTCCAACTGTAGAACTATACAACTTAAAACTGCAACTACAAAACAAAATGGAAGAAGAAAGGCTTAATATTCGACGACAATTAATTACAGTATGAGTAAAACGACAACCATACAATTACAGCTTACAACTATACAATTTTAATAGCTTCATGTTTCTGAGACAGTGGAACTTTAATTTATTAGAAGGCCGTAGATAATTTTTAAAATATATACTTTTACTTACTTAAGACGAAGCAGAGTGTTGGATCAAGTTAACAACCCGTCACACTGTCGACATTATATAGTTACGTGACCAGAATATACACGTGACTAACAATGTGACATGTCGGTGTCGGTAGAGAAGTGGTATCTGCCGACACTCAACAATCCGAAATTCAAGGCGAGGGAATGAATGTGAACATTACAATAGACTTGAAATACAATAGCATTATGTACACGAGTAGTTAACTTTTCTAACAGTGTCACACGTGTTGAACCAGAGAATAATCTCGAGTAACTGTGTTTTGTTAAAACAAGGAACTAGAGCTGGAACTTGACAGAGGACTGGATACAGTTGACTTAATTGCACTCAACAATACTGTAACTGGAACTATAAACAAACTGTAACTAGATACAAGACTAGATACAGGTGAAAATACGTAACTGGAACTAGAAAGGATCTGTAACTAGATATAGAAAAGATACAGGTGACTTGAATAGACTCAACAATACTGTAACTGGAACTAGAAAGGAGCTGTAACTAGATATAGGACTAGATACAGGAGACTTGAATAGACTCAACAATACTGTAACTGGAACTAGAAAGGAGCTGTAACTAGATATAGGACTAGATACAGGAGACTTGAATAGACTCAACAATACTGTAACTGGAACTAGAAAGGAGCTGTAACTAGATATAGGACTAGATACAGGAGACTTGAATAGACTCAACAATACTGTAACTGGAACTAGAAAGGAGCTGTAACTAGATATAGGACTAGATACAGGTGACTTGAATAGACTCAACAATACTGTAACTGGAACTAGAAAGGAGCTGTATCTAGATATAGGACTAGATATAGTTGACTTAAATAGACTCAACAATACTGTAACTGGAACTAGAAAGGAGCTGTAACTAGATATAGGACTAGATATAGTTGACTTGAATAGACTCAACAATACTGTAACTGGAACTAGAAAGGAGCTGTAACTAGATATAGGACTAGATACAGGTGACTTGAATAGACTCAACAATACTGTAACTGGAACTAGAAAGGAGCTGTAACTAGATATAGGACTAGATACAGTTGCCTTAAATACACTAAAAAATACTGTACTGGAACTAGAAAGGAGCTGTAACTATATATATATATAGGTGACTTGAATAGACTCAACAATACTGTAACTGGAACTAGAAAGGAGCTGTAACTAGATATAGGACTAGATACAGGTGACTTGAATAGACTCAACAATACTGTAACTGGAACTAGAAAGGAGCTGTAACTAGATATAGGACTAGATACAGGTGACTTGAATAGACTCAACAATACTGTAACTGGAACTAGAAAGGAGCTGTAACTAGATATAGGACTAGATACAGGTGACTTGAATAGACTCAACAATACTGTAACTGGAACTAGAAAGGAGCTGTAACTAGATATAGGACTAGATACAGGAGACTTGAATAGACTCAACAATACTGTAACTGGAACTAGAAAGGAGCTGTAACTAGATATAGGACTAGATACAAGTGACTTGAATAGACTAAAAAATACTGGAACTGGAACTAGAAAGGAGCTGTAACTAGATATAGGACTAGATACAGGAGACTTGAATAGACTCAACAATACTGTAACTGGAACTAGAAAGGAGCTGTAACTAGATATAGGACTAGATACAGGAGACTTGAATAGACTCAACAATACTGGAAGTGGAACTAGAAAGGAGCTGTAACTAGATATAGGTGACTCAAATACACTCAACAATACTGTAACTGGAACTAGAAAGGAGCTGTAACTAGATATAGGACTAGATACAGGTGACTTGAATAGACTCAACAATACTGTAACTGGAACTAGAAAGGAGCTGTAACTAGATATAGGACTAGATACAGGTGACTTGAATAGACTCAACAATACTGTAACTGGAACTAGAAAGGAACTGTAACTAGATATAGAAAAGATACAGGTGACTTGAATAGACTCAACAATACTGTAACTGGAACTAGAAAGGAGCTGTAACTAGATATAGGACTAGATACAGGTGACTTGAATAGACTCAACAATACTGTAACTGGAACTAGAAAGGAGCTGTAACTAGATATAGGACTAGATACAGGAGACTTGAATAGACTAAAAAAAATTGAACTGGAACTAGAAAGGAGCTGAAACTAGATACAAGACTAGATACAGGTGACTCAAATAGACTCAACAATACTGTAACTGGAACTAGAAAGGAGCTGAAACTAGATATAGGACTAGATACAGGTGACTTGAATAGACTCAACAATACTGTAACTGGAACTAGAAAGGAGCTGTAACTAGATATAGGACTAGATACAGGTGACTTGAATAGACTCAACAATACTGTAACTGGAACTAGAAAGGAACTATAACATGTTATTCAAAGTTAAACGTAATAACAATCATATATTATAGAATAGTTTTTTAATATTAGATTCACTTAGGTGACATGTTTTTGTTGTCTATGTACGTACTTCTACTATCCGTGTAATAATAATAAGACATTCATATCGAGAATACGGTCGATATCTCGGTCAAACTAAGAGAAATATTAGCACAGCTCGAGATAACGACTCGTTGCATAGGTAATATTATTAACTGACGTGACTTGAATGTGCAAGTTCTCTTGTAGATAGTGTGACACATAGGGACACAAGAGGTAATTGTGTACTCAGCAACCGATATACATAGAGCTAAGAATGTTAAACCCATTATAGTGTTAGATTGAAATGCATCCTTCTGGAGACATAATATTGGAACATAACTTACAATTAGATATGCTTAATGAATTTAACTAGCTAAATGTTGGTTTGGGACTGAAATTTCGTCTTGCAGGAAAAGTGGTTTGAAAATAAAAACACTTAAACACATTATGTTAGTATTTTTTCTTTGTTATGTAGTTTGAAATCCAACTATTTTATTAAATGAGAAGGAATTACAAAAAGTATTAAAATTTTTTTCATTTTTTTCTGTTTATTTGGAAGTCATATTAAAACTACAAAAAAATCTTCCAACTTAAATTAGTTTTAATTAAACCTGATTTATTGAACTCATTATAAGAGTAGAGAACGACAAAGTCATACTTAATTCACAATTAAAGTTCATAATAACTTTATAGCGTGATAAATTCATAACTGAACTTCATATTTTTTATACTACTTTTCTAAAGTTTATATAAAAACTTCAAAACTGAATTTTAAGTTTCTAAGGCTTATTGTTGAAATATTTTAAACCCTCATCGTCAAAACTTGGGGTCGCAGAGAAGTTGCTCCCTTCGTGTGAAGAAGACATCAATAAACTGAGTGCTAAAACATTCAAGCCTCCTCCGTTTGGTCTTCACACGGCACGGCATGCCATGTAGGAATACGTCATACAGATGAAATGTTCATTACTGGCATAACCAAACGGCGGGCAAACCATAAATTACATTGACATTAAATGCTAACCACTCCATAAATATGAACACTGTTACCATAGACAGGGTAGTTTAGAAAGAAGATGAATTACAAAATAATTTTATTGATCCAAAATAAAATTATCAGGTTAGACGAACATTAAATAAAACGGTTTATAAAGAAATCGAGCAGTGGATACCACAACAGTAATAGCTCTAGTAATATTCCTAGGACACAAGTACTAAGAACGCTTTTGTCATGAAAACAGGAGATCAGTATATCTGAATGTATGTCAAGGAGGAATGTACCCCAAAATTGGGTGTTTAGGATTGTTTATATAATTTATAAAAACATTTGAATTACCAAATCACCATCACATTAGATACAGAAGTTGTTTTTTTTAAACTTTTACTTTGGAAAAAATCACATTAATGCTAAGAAATAAATAAAGAAATGACATTTCGTGTATTATTTGAAACATATTTACTAAAACGAGGGAAGTTATAATGATGATTAAAACTCATTTACTCTTATACGAGGCTATTTATTTAAGGGCACTCAATTAATATTACTGATAAAATACTTTCATATGATTCGGTTTGAGCCTTAACCTATTGTAAGGCTTACTTAAACAATCACAAATTATAACCATGGTAGTGGAAATATATTTAAAAAACAAACCTAATCATAACACCCACATCCCTTTAAGCAAAGTACGAGCTATGAAACACACAGATATATCATACAACTCTAATGA
Organism: Nephotettix cincticeps; assembly: GCA_023375725.1. Lineage (NCBI taxonomy): Eukaryota > Metazoa > Arthropoda > Insecta > Hemiptera > Cicadellidae > Nephotettix > Nephotettix cincticeps. Next base: position 63,855,099 of record CM041788.1, read on the forward strand.
AATTAAAATTACGGAAAAATACTCAAAGATACAATGCTAATAATGAAGTTTCATACGTTCAAAGTTGATTTTAATGGACATTATTTTTTTTCAAAAATAAAAACACAAGTATAAAAGGAAAATTTGGAAAAAATCTGTGAAGGCTAAAGCATAGAGGTGTTATCGCAGGTTCCGCTCTGTCAGCTCAAAATCCAAACTTCCTGACAGATACTGATAACATAACTTTATCGCTACGGCAGCAGGAAATTATTTTCTATACTAAATTTGGGCTCTCATATCTTATTTGGCAAGTAAATAAACTTTAAAACGATGACTATGCAATATAAAGAATGCTAAAAGTAATTCTCTTTGTTTAAGATTATTGCACACGTAAAATGAAATATTTGGAATAGAGTAATAATTGTTAATAGGAGATGAACCAGGAAATGAAATACCTATAACGAAAAATACATGAGAATGGTTTTGAAAATCAACGATTGCATCGGCACAGACTATAAACTACTACATACAAATTTTCAAATAAAAACGATATATTTTTTATGATGAAATTTATCGTAATTTTCAAATATTTTACTATAAAACTTAGTAACCATTGATACTTAAAAATAACATATTGTAATTTAAAAAAAATAAATCGATTATATTTACACGGATAGTTAAAATAATTGAAAAAGGATTCATTGCAATGTAATTGTAAATACAAATTGAATTATAATACTTTTAACACGAAAACAGTATAAAAAACATAAAAATAAAAATTTTATTTCTCCTGTAAAATGTATGTGTAAACGTAGGACTTAATGTTAAAGGGGGTTTTAAAGAAAAAGGTTGTAGTAATTATATAAAGGTTCTTTCAGAACTCTGCATACCTTTTGAGGAATTAATTCTGGGATAATTAAACATTAGATGCCACATTTAAACTATACCGAATTCCTCATTTACTAAAAACGCTGCCATTTTTTCAAAACATTTTCTAACTAAACCAAACTGTAATAATCTAAAATGATCCACAAACAATAATTTTGTAGTAAGGATAACTTATAAAACGTGTTATGAGATCATTTCAGGTCAATGTTACCAGCCATTGGGCCTCTACAACAATGAGAAGTATCTGCAAAGCACAAGAAAGTCATATATTGTTCATTTTATATGGATCTAGATCAATGCGTTATATAATAAAAATGAATAGATTATATTCTAAACATAAGTACAAATTGTAAAGGTTATATATTCTTCTATTAGTGAATAACAATACTGAAACGATATAACATATTAATATCATTCCCATAAAACAAATAAATCTGATATTAATTAAATTTTTAAAAATTAAAAACAAACTAACGTAATACAATTTTTTATAATTATACAACAAATTTTAATAACATAATATACATTGTAATTATCATATTAAACACGTGACTTTAATCAACAGAAAATAAAAAATAAATACATAATAAAACCGTTAACTATTAACGTGGTAATAAACTGTTCATTATTTAAGTACACATTTACTATAGTTTAACATTAATGAATGATTCAGATGGCATTGGATAAAAGCATACGGTATTGAAATGGAAAGAAAAATCGCTGTAGCTAATATATGTTTTAGTAGAAAATTTGTAAACAAAACTTACTCTAGGTTACATTTAGAAAAAATGTAAAATGATTATGTTTCAAAAATATTTTTTTTACTAAAACCTTCCCGGACATAAATATACAAAATTTAGATTAAAATAGGAACAAAACCTAAAATTTAATCATCAATGAATAGTTTGCAACGCATAAAGGACATACATACATACATACATACATTAAATTTTATATATAGAGATCTTCAAAAAATATATAAGATAGATTCGCCTTATAATTTTAAAAGATATTTTTTCTAAAAGTGTCATAAGAGTACAAATTTCAAAGTTATTCTTCTTGTTTGAAGTCTAATAAACCACCATATTGAACTTTTAAGTTGGAAAATATTCCTTAGTAATCCTCATTATTATTAATATGTATACCAATTATAATATTTTTATATTTCTTATTTTTTGAGGGAAAAATCCTTTTCAATAAAAAATGAGACTCTTTGAGTAACTAAATACTTTTTATTTAAAAAATTTTCTAACGGATTAATTTCAATTTTTGTACGTGTTTACACTAGTAGACTCCAAAACAGTGGCCATTGTATTTTCGCAGTTTTCAAAGTATTTTAGTTTAAAAATTTTAAAAGGCCGTCATTTTGAATTTTGAGTAGTCTACTAGTGTAAAACACGCAGAAAATTTGAAATTAATCCGTTAGAAAATGTTTGAAATGAAAAACATTTTGTGAAAAATACAAAATGGCGGATATCTGAGAAAATAAGCGTTTTAGGCTAAACCTCCATTGTTACTTTTTTCTTCGTTTTGAGATATACCTAATCACTCACTGAAGTTCTGAAACGTTTTTCATGGACACCCTGTATAAGCCCAGAAACAATAAAAAATTAAGAGTTCTCAAAGGCCCTTCAGTTTTCTCTCTCTGTATATAAAAGCAATTATTGTAAGCTGACGTCACACATGTGGTTGTAATCTCGGTGTACAGTTGAAGAATGAACGCAGCGGTTGATGTATTGCGGCTATACACGTTGTCTAGGAGCCACCTCCATCACGTCGCTTTTTAATTTTGTATAAATTATTGCAGCTGTTTTTGCTAGGGAACGGTTATAGCTTTTGTAACTATTACATCCCATTCACATTAAATAACAATCAATTAAGGTGATTTAATGGTAAAAGTTACAAAAATTGGAAAGGAGTTGGTAAGACACAAAATAAAAATTAATCTTTTTATAACTTTCTTTTACAATTCGTTTATAAAGTCTGAACTTAATGAGAAAATACCTTCAATATTTAAAGAAATACTAAATTACAATGACAAAATGGTAGGGTCTGATAAAAAATCTAAAAAACTAAAATTATTCTACCGTTGAATGACGAATCTAAAATACTGTTTTTAAAAGTAGGTATTTAGATTTAGATTATTGAAATGGCAACCTACCTAGGAAGGTATTTTAAGCCAAGTATGAATGAGAAATGAGTGTAGGATGATTGTGGCACGATCTTGTAGTCTTGTTACTGACTAAGGCTGACATGTTCCTTAGACAAGACTGTTAATTAATAGCCCAACAGCCGATGACAACTAAGGGACCTACAGTTTAACGTGTAATACGAACCACGGCCTCTGAATTACGAACTGATCTAATTATGAGGATGGCCTTTGCGGATTAACGTAGTATTCAATAGTGCGGACGTTAATCCAAACAAGAGAACACCACATCCACCGATCATCGCTCATAACTATCCACAATTCGTGACCTTCAAGTAGCTGGATTACAGGATGACGCCACCATCCCAGTCTGTTTTGACTGTTTTCCAGAAGAATTAGAACGAGAATGTTGGTATGATAAGGGTATTTAATGCAGTTTTTTTGTTATTTATTCTTTTACTTTAGTATTGGTGTATATTGTAAACGCACCAAAGTTATTTTATAAGCCTTTGATTGGAAACGTTGTGAAATTTCAATTATGGTGTTGGAGACTGGCAATACGATTGAATAAACTCATTGTACATTTATACGTTTACCAGCTAGCAATATTAAGTTCTCACGATTATTAATACAGCAAAATGAACTTGATAAACCTACTCGTTACAACATTTGGTATTAATTGGAAGATTGCCTTGTACAAAAAATTAAAATACCGCAACGGAATATATTTGCGGGTGCAAAAAATATTGAAAAGGTTAAAATTTTCTCTAGCAAATGATATTTGTCTTTGAACGATTGCTGTATCAATGCCTTTAATCCAATTTTCTGTGACTTTTCGTGTCAGATAACATTGTACTTCATATACCTTGATAAGAATTCTCCATTTTTATCTCCTGGGTGAGAAAATATTGCTCCACAACTAGCTCTAAATTTCGTCATAACGTTTCTTTAATTAGAATAATTTTGTTAAATTATTTTTAATCATGTTTCACCACTTTATTAAGAAGCTCGTTGTTTTCAAAGACATGTGCCGCACACATGCCATTAGGCCCATGCGGGCCCTGATTTCCTTATATCTTTCATGTAAATTTTAATGTATATTTTGTAAATAAATGTTTGCAATTCCATTTCACATATCGTTGAGTCAGTCAAAAAGGTTCATAAAATTAACGTGTCATAATTTTAAAAGATACAAGTTTAAAAAAATTTCTGTTACGGGATCGAAAATCCAAGATGGCGTAGGTACTTTTTAGAAATGTTACTATCTTATAAGTGGGAGAAAGTAAAAATCGTCTGAACAAGTGAAAGTTATGGTTGACAAGTTTTTTTTATTTTCATGTGTAAATAAAATGTGTTTACATTCGACTCCCTAAAGTAATTTCTTCACGATCCTTACCATAGTAAGTCTTCTAGTAGCTGTTAGATTGTAAGTTAAGATTCTCAAAATCAGGATTCTCTATTCCGGGACTATACAATACTAAAGTGCTACACGTGTTACGTGTTCCTTAAAAGCCTGCAGTACCTGCTCCTTCTTCTTCTCACTCCACGTCGGAACATTGTTATATTCAAACAATCGCTGGTACTTTATTTTTTACCATGGTAATTTTCACTTTGTATAATTAATTTTCAAGAATCTATTCCATCTAGTGGTATATTTATTTGGAATTTATTTTATTTTAATTACTCAGTCGATATATCATAAACCTTTGCCAAAAATTAGCTCTATAAAACTACTATTTACACAATCAAAAAGCTTTATTACCGTTTTAATCACAAAATCATCTGATAATTATCTTCATAATTTATCTCTATATTTAGATTACAAATCTATATAATGTGTTTTAATTTTAAAATTATTTTTCGAAGAGAGGCATATTTCCTATATTTCCTAGTTTTTTAACATTGCTCCTGGGCACTAAAATCTAAGATACCTTTGAAGGTACAAGGTATTAGGCTAAATTATTAAAAAGTATTCAGGTTGTCTATAGATTAAAATATGTTATTAAAAAAAATTATTTTCATATAAGTTGTTAGGCATAGTACTATAAGTTTTTGTATTCTTCATGTAGTTATCAGGGTACACTCACATTTTTTGTTGAGATGTAAAACACGCAAAAATAGCTTACTAATAAAATCGAAAGAAACTGACCAAACCATTATACTTTAACTGCTTATAATCCATTACTTAGAAACTGTTTCAGTTTCATCTAACCAGCAAACCCATGGATTACTTACGCTGGAAACACCTTAAAGAGAATAATGTAGTTCAACAATGAATATTTTTTTGATATTCGATAACCATATTCTCTTTACTGTAGTGCAGGGAAACCTTTCAATTATCTACGAATTGAACATAAAAGTTTGATTAATTCATGAATTTATTAATTTTATAAATAATTAATCACTATAATATACATTATTGGAAATTAATATGGATACATTTAAGTCATGTTTATTATTTTTAATTCCTTTATTTGCACAACTGCATTTTAAATTATATGGTACTAAAAACGAATTGAAACCACGTTCTCTTGGTTGGATGCGTTGGCCATTAATAAACGTGTAGCTGACCCAATCAAGAACAACAATGTCAGCAGATGGATGCAATTACAGATCACTCTTGCGCCTCTCCCCAGCGCAATTGGAATACGTTTAAACATTGTAAAATCTTCCTTCTCAGCTACACTATTCACATTATATTACTCCTCAAATTCACATTAAATGCTTGTTTCAATGCCGCTTGAGGTAAAAGAAAGATAATATGCTTAGTAAGCCTAAAGTAGTCGCAGACGTGGAGAGACCACAAAAATTGTGCCAAAACAGCAATACAAATTATAACTTGGTAGATTAACTGAGATGAGAACTGAGAAAAAATACAGTGAAAAGTTAGAAACACAAGTTAAAAGACAAAGGTGTTAAAATTCAGAAAATATTAAGCTTCTGAAAAAGTGGCTAATTTAATAGTGGTTGAAAATGAAAGGTAGCTCGACCGAAAGGGCAAGTCATAATTTAATAGTGGTTGAAAATGAAAGGTAGCTCGACCGAAATGGCAATGAAAGGTAGCTCGACCGAAAGGGCAAGTCATAATTTAATAGTGGTTGAAAATGAAAGATAATCGAGAGGTAAAAGGTAAAACGAGAGAGTAATCAGTGAAAGTGACAGCGACAGTAACAGTAACTGTAACAATCGAGACAGTAACCGGTGACAGTGACCGCAACAGTAACTGTAACAATCGAGACAGTAACCGGTGACAGTGACCGCAACAGTAACTGTAACAATCGAGACAGTAACCGGTGACAGTGACCGCAACAGTAACTGTAACAATCGAGACGTAACCGGTGACAGTGACAGTAACAGTAACTGTAACAATCGAGACAGTAACCGGTGACAGTGACCGCAACAGTAACTGTAACAATCGAGACAGTAACCGGTGACAGTGACCGCAACAGTAACTGTAACAATCGAGACAGTAACCGGTGACAGTGACCGCAACAGTAACTGTAACAATCGAGACAGTAACCGGTGACAGTGACCGCAACAGTAACTGTAACAATCGAGACAGTAACCGGTGACAGTGACCGCAACAGTAACTGTAACAATCGAGACAGTAACCGGTGACAGTGACCGCAACAGTAACTGTAACAATCGAGACAGTAAACAATGACAGTGACAGCAGATGTAACTGTAACAATTAACAGTTACTGGTGACAGTGACCGAAACAGTAACTAACAATCGAGCATAACCTGACAGACCGCAACAGTAACTGTAACAATCGAGACAGTAACCGGTGACAGTGACCGCAACAGTAACTGTAACAATCGAGACAGTATCCGGTGACAGTGACCGCAACAGTGACAGTAACAATCGAGACAGTATCCGGCGACAGTGACCTCAACAGTAACTGTAACAATCGAGACAGTATCCGGTGACAGTGACCGCAACAGTAACTGAACAATAAGTAAGTGAGTGACCGCAACTTAACTGTAACAATCGAGACATGACTGTGATACTGTAACAATCGAGACAGTCGTGACAGTGACCTTTAACTGTAATATTGAAAACTGACAGTGACCGCAACAGTGACAGTAACAGTAAGTAAATCACATCCGCAACAAGCTCGGTTTCGGCGCAATCCCTAATTAAGAGGAGTTGGTCAAAAGTTTGTACATTTTGTACGTCGGAAAGGAGTAAAGTTGAAAACTTCTGAGTAATTACTCGGTTATTATATAAAGCTCTTAACTTTGTCTAATTACTGTTTATTAGTGAAACATTCGCTCCTCAAGCTTGTTTCCTTTGAATACGGTGTTTCAACTTTTACGTTTCACCAGAAAATTTTTGAAAATACAAACATTGTTACGAGTTCTAAAATGATATCAATGGTGAGTTCAAACTTTTATTTGCAAAGAAAAATATCAGGCGGTCGGTATAAACGCAGGTAAATGTTTGTGCGGAGTCACCTTTATTTTCGCAATTATCACTGATAAGTACTTGCCTTTTAAACGTCACAATTTCCAGAATGAGAAAGCGCCTCTCATGACAATCTCTAAATGTTTTAATATCATCGATGAAGTAAGTTCATATGTGAAGTATGTAGCTGAGATGACAAACAAGCTTCGCTATAAGCTCTCCATAAGATGGTAGTGGATAGAAGTTTTCAAATTTCATCTTAAATTCATTTTAATTCTTTTTTAGTTGGGGAAAAATTGCTATAAAAACAATTTTGTTATGATATTTGGTATTTGTCTTTAATAATTGTAAAACAGAGATAGGTTTCCGCCATAAAAAGGTTTGTGTTTCCTGTTATTAATATGTAGATTGATATCTACATATTATAACTCTCCCCTTGTAACCCCTGTGGAGAAATTTCTTTGTCAAAATTTTTAAATTTGAGCTGTGAGAAGAAATATTCGTTTTGAGACAACCTTAACTCCAAAAAGATCCACGCGATACGCATTACTCAGTACTCAGTCAGTACTGAGACAGTCAGACTTTTCTCTGCCTGTCAACCTCAGATGGTTGTCTGACTGTCAACCTCAGAGTGTTGTCTGACTGTCAACCTCAGAGTGTTGTCTGACTGTCAACCTCAGACTGTTGTCTGACTGTCAACCTCAGAGTGTTGTCTGACTGTCAACCTCAGACTGTTGTCTGACTGTCAACCTCAGAGTGTTGTCTGACTGTCAACCTCAGAGTGTTGTCTGACTGTCAACCTCAGAGTGTTGTCTGACTGTCAACCTCAGACTGTTGTCTGACTGTCAACTTCAGAGTGTTGTCTGACTGTCAACTTCAGAGTGTTGTCTGACTGTCAACCTCAGACTGTTGTCTGACTGTCAACCTCAGACAGTTGTCTGACTGTCAACCTCAGACTTTTCTCTGCCTGTCAACTTCAGAGTGTTGTCTGACTGTCAACCTCAGACTGTTGTCCGAGTTCCGATTCCGAGACCACACTAATTGTCTGAATTTTATAAAATTTTGTAGAACTATCCTTACTACATTTGACAATATTCAATATGTTTTTGATATTTTGGAATTTATAATTTTTCAAGTGTAATTAAATCCCTTGCGACATTTCTAAATACATATCTAACTATTTTGATTAGTGCTCGTACTTCATGGAAAAGCCATGTCAGTAAAAACGTAATGAGGGATCCAAATAACATTACACCACTTGTCTGTAAAAGTCACCGTTCGAAATGTTGACGGACTTTTACATGCAAAAAGAATTTCTTGGATATTTCCAAAGGATTATCTTTAAAATTTGAATGCAGCTTATGGTTACATCTCTTAATTGAACCAACTGGAAAAAACTTATAGAACGATTTTCACACAGTTTTTTAATAAACATTTAGTGTTTTCCCAATGTACCCGTATGACGCCATCTCTTAGGAAACAATAGGAACTTTTGTATTAAGGCCGTTGGAACGGTCGTAGAGGCTGTCCTGATTTCTCCTGGGGCTGAATCAAGTCAGATGGTTTATTGCTTCTGGACTGCTTTTAAATCTCTATAAGTAGATATAATAATAAAACATCCTACTTAAAATGCTTCCAGGAACACATCTGGTGTTAAAAGAAACATTTTTTTCAACTAAAAAATAGTATTGATATGGATATGTCTAAGGGGAGGAGGTTAGCAGATTTGAGTAACGCAAATAACTGTGCAACTGAAGTGTTTGGATCCAGTTTTCATAGAAACTACAAGAGCTATTATTGAATTGATTTTTTAATGTATACGAATAAGGACAACTGTTAGTTGAACCAAAAACATTCCCTTCATCTAACCTATTTCCCTCAGGGAAGTAAATACAAACATTTTTATATGGGGTTGGGTTTTATATATATGTTATCTGCCACATACAGTAACAATCAAATCAAGAAAATCTTACACAATAGTTGGTAGACAACGGTTAATACTTCTAAAACTGTATGATAACACCGGGAGTCTAACCAAGGACATCGATATATTCCATCACTATCTGACCTAACAAAAAATCAAACTCAAACAAAATTTTTTTAATGTAAAAGATAACTAAAAAAGTTTTGTTTTGTTTGGAATTAAATGAAATTTAAATAAAAAGCTTTTCCTGGTGCTGTAATACAAATCGTTTTCAAAATATCAATTTATAACTAATTAAGAATATACAGTAATTAATATACGTTTACATAGCTTTCTTAATCATCTAAATTTTTTATTGAAATGAACCCTATTTATGGTTTGATATAAGTGTACAGAACATTAAAGTATTTTTTATAATCTAATAAAAAATTCTGAAGCTAGTTCTTGCAATAGCTTCATAACCAAAGTTTTCTCTTTCATCCTCCACTATTATTATTGATAGTTTGAGAGACTTTAAAATAATATACTATTGTAAACTATTTGACAATTTCATAGGAGTTGCTTTTTCTTCTAAAGATGATAAAGATCAAGTGAATCTATGAATGTGTAACAACGTCATAAATCAAAGTTTAGCCTAATGATTTATAATAATGTTTAAGATGATTCAACCAATAATGTCGTCGGCCTTACTCTAAGGATATAAAATCAATAACCCATTAGAGTCGCGGTAATTCCACCCCTTGAGACGTTGGGACAACCTTTCAACCACTTCAAGAGCTTTTATCTACCTTCTTGACTCTTTTTATCGGTACTTTGGTGGTTTTGTCGTTAGAAAATCTCCAAAAACAACGAAAACACAAAATAACGATGAATTAAGAAATGTTGAGTGAAAGAAATTAAACTAGGCAAATGCCTTAATAGTTTCCAAAAAGGCCCATAGCCCAGGAATATAAGACATGTCCTTCTTACCTGCTTAAATACTAATACCTGTAGTATTTTTTTTAATTGTTAATACCTACTTAGAATTTACTAGTCTATGGAAATAGGGTAATATTTTAGGATACGTATTGGTATAGGAAATAAGGTCCATATGTAAGATAAGTCAACTTCCCAAGAAAGCTCTTGCTTTTGGCAAGAATATTAAAAAACACAAGATAAATAATCATACACGCGTACTTGCAGTATTGCAATACTAGGTGAAGCCCATTTCTAGTAAACAATACTGCTCCTTTATATACTTACAAAAAATATTAACGATTGAAGTATGAACAAATCATCTCGACTTTTAGTTTGCGATGATGTTTTAGATTGCCAATTAAGTGACAGGACATTTCCTCCGGTTCAGGAACCTCACTCAAAGTTTCGTCAAAAATCTTAAAATTATGAAAGCTTTTTTTGTAAATAGCTAGCTAGTGTATAGGGTCAAATACAATAGTATAAAATTAGGGCTAAATAGTTTACCCTAAGGACATTTTCCTTCTGAATTCAACTTTGTGAGGTTTTCTGATAGATTGGTCGCATATTATGTTGAAAGTAGAATAATACAATTTTTCATAAATTACAGAATATTACGTTATCTCTTGTTCAACTAGATTAATAAAAATGTCACTTCTGTTAAATCGTAAAAAAATTTCTAGCATTTCTTTAAGAAAAGTAAAAACTTCATATAGTGCAAAGAAATCGGTAACAATATTAGTGTTCTTCAAAGGGAGAAGTTATTCATTCCAGAGTTGATTTTTCCAGTCGAAGTATTCCTCTACGCTGTAGAAATTTCGATCTTGCAGCGCTTCAAGTGACGTCCAAATAATGTTTTCGATCCATGTTCTTGATAGTCTCTGGCAAGAAGTTCCACATCTTGGAGCTAAAGTAATTCGGACTTTTTATATGACGCTGAGCAGGTGCAAATAGGATGTTGTGTATTAGTAGTACCTAAAATACTCTTATTTGGAAAATTAAGTTTTTTATTTCGTCATTTCAAAAAAGGAATGATTTAAAAAAGTAAAATAAAAATCAATATCTTGCAGGACTAGATTAGATTAGATTACCATTTGAAATGGCGACCTACCCAGGTAGGTATTTTAAGCCAAGTATGAATGAGAAATGATTGTGGGATGATTGTGGCGCGATCTTGTAGTCTTGTTACTGACTAAGGCTGACATGTTCCTTAGACAGGACTGTTAATTAATAGCCCAACAGCCGATGGCAACTAAGGGACCTACAGTTTAACGTGGAATCCGAACCACGACCTCTGAATTACGAACTGGTCTAATTATGAGGATGGTATTTGCGGATTAACGAAGTATTCAATAGTGCGGACGTTAATCCACACAAGAGAACACTACACCCACCGACTATCGCTCACAACTATCCACAATTCGTGACCTCCAAGTAGCTGGATTACAGGACGTCGCCACCATCCCAGTCTTAACTAGTTTCGTTAAGTATGAGGACTAAATACCTGACAAAATACAGAGTATTATATACGTTGCTATGCCATTTCACTAATTCACTACATTTCTTAATGAAATATCCGTTGTATATACCGCGATAACAACTAATATATTTCAAAAACATTTACACTAAAGGTATAACTTGGTGGTGAAAAAATAAACCCCCCCCCAGTTCGAGTGGTTCCTAAGCATCAATCTTCGTGTTTAAAATGGTTTTACACAGTTAAATAAACAAAGGACATGTAAAAACATAAAAATATGGGTAGTTTTAAATTGTACTAGTTTTAAATTGATTTTATAAACACTAATTTGTTATTATTTTACTATATTCATTGGAACATCAAAAAACGAATCCTATTCGATTCAGTTTACAATAAAGAAATATGACTTACGCATCATACGAATCTTCTTGTCAATATCCTACTTCCGCCTTTCAGATGAGTAGACATCGTCGGGATAAGACTTGTCAGGATTTACTCAATGAGAGTTTTTCTGACGTTTCATCTGAAAATTCAGGTGTCTGGTTTTATATTAAGAGAAAAGTCATTTAAATTTAACATCTCAATAAACCTTCTCTTGCTACATAAAGTACCAACAAACCAAACGTTATATAAACCTAAATTATTTGTATAAGTTTAATAATTTAATCCCCATTAGAATTTTTGAAATTACATATACAGGGTGTTTCAGAATTCCCTACCAATACTCTAGGGCATTGTTCCTGGGTAAGAAACATATCTAAATATCACATTTAAATTGTCCGGAAGTCCTTAGTTACTCACACAGCCTCCATTTTGTTTTTTCACTTATAATATTTTTTCTGAATAATGGTTAAACGTACGGAATTGAAACTTTGCACAACCATTTATGGCAAATAGACAAAGCTACAAAAAAATTATGACAATTTCTAAAATTCATAAAACAAAATGGCGGCCATTTAAAATTTTGTTTCTCAAATAACTCGTGAACCGTTGATTTAACAGAAAATTTACAAGAATAACTTTTTTTAGGTAATGTAATTAAAAATCAATTGACACCAAATTGTTTTAAATTAGACAAATATTAACTGAGATATGGCAGTCTCCGCCTGCTTACTGTCATTAAAATTGTTGTGGCAGACTTTAGTCGCATTCCTGACATGCACTGCAACTAAGCTCTAGCGGTCACCTATCACTAAAATTACCTTACGGACAGATTAAATATGATATTTAGATATGTTTCTTACCCAGGAACAATGCCCTAAAGTATTGGTAGGGAATTCTGAAACACCCCGTATTTTGTTATTCTTTAGTTTTGAAATAATCAATATTAAAATGTAATTACTATGATTATTGAAGTGGAAGGTCAGGATCAAGCTCAGTCCAGGGAGTTTAGATTAACTAATCAAGAGCGACAACAGATTCTAATAGAGGAAGTTTGCAGTTTTGTGGAAATGCAACCTCAGAATTTAATTTAACAGAACCATACATACAAATGGTTAGTAAAAGGTTTATTCATGATTATTTTGACGCTATGTGCCACTTAATAGCTATTTCGTTTTATAATTCATGGTAAAAGTGTTTTATTGTTTAAATTGTGTTGCTAAATTATTTAAAACAATTATATTATGATCTAGAAACTATAAATTTCAAATATATGGTATACAACACATTTCTAAAGAAAACATTCATCACATTCAGCCTTCACTCATATTCGTTTTAAAATACCCTCGTAGTTTGAACCAATGTCTCAAGTCTTAGAAGACAGAGAAGAATTAAGATTTATAACCAAAAATCACAAACGAAAAACGCAATAAATACTAGTCTCATAAACAGTTAACAGTTACGTTTTAAAGCCCAGTAAAATACTCGAACAGAGATATAAAAAACAATATCTCACTATTTTTGAGAAATACACAGTACTCAATCCGTCAAAGATTATCCAAAGAATATCTTGAAGTAACTTTCTGAGTGACATTTATGCGGACCGATATTATTGGTTTTTGACGTCAATTCTTCGTTTGGGCAAATGTCACCCTGACATTTTAGCTTATCAGCTTACCAATTAAGGTCATTATTATGCAAAAATACTTTAAATTGTTACAAAATTGTACAAAAATTGTAAAAATTTCGTTGAATGTATGCATTTTAGAATGGAATTGCCGATAACATCTACAAGGAATTAGTATTCATTTTCAACAAGATAGGTCTATGTATAAAAACCTTATACATTTGCTATTAAAACGTAGGTTAGGTACTGGATTTGTATTTTTACATAATTATGTTTTCTAGAGAGGGGAGGATATAAGACTCAGGTATTACAGATTTTATACAAAAGAAGGTTAAAAAATATTCCACAGAAATATTAGTTATATTGTTTTTAATTTATTTCATAATATTATTAAAAGTTATATTTTATAATTTGTTAAAAGATAATTTATGAGGAATATTAAAAACTAGCTGACTCGGCGAACTTCGTAACGCCTAACAGTAAATACATGTTAACTTTAAGATTGGCCATGTCCTGAAGTCAATTAGAACTGCCGCTTTGTTGTGAAAACTTTAAATATACAACAGCTGATTATTATAATAAAATCAATATGTATAAACATTGTAATTATTTTTTATTTGGTAAACATATAAACACGTGACTTTTAATCATACAGAAAATAAAGAAATATAAATACAGTACATAATTTCCAAAAACCGTAAACTATTAACGTGGCAAATAATGCTGTTCATTTTGTACAGCACATATTTACTTCATAGTTTTACATTAATGAATGATTCAGATGGCATTGCAGAAAGCATATTGCTAACGGACAGTAAACAAACAGCTGGTTTAAGAAATCGAATGTTTTTATTGTAGAACATTTGTAAACAAACTTAGTCTCCATAAGATTAACATTAGAAATTTAAAACGCTATAAAATGGAAACTAATTGAATTTATGGAAACTGAATATGCCTAAAGCATGACCGGAGCAGAGACGAATTCAAAAAATCAAAGATCATTAAAATCGGTCCAGCCGTTCTCGAGTTATAATGCGTGTAACTAACACGACTTTGTTTTATATATTTAGATTTGCCAATACGTCAACTAAAATAAGATTACAATATTTTCATCATATATTTACTCAGAGGTTATTTGTTTACGGCTTACACCATTTAGAGATTTTAATAAATACGAGTTTCATTACAACACAGCTTGCCTTTTTATATACCAATAGCGATTCACATCAAATAAATATAATCGAGGACTCAATGTCAGATATGACAAACATTGAGGTGATTACAAACCACAACATCAATTATTACAAGTAATGCGGGACATTGGTAAACCTGGGTTTAATATCGCGAGAATTATTGGGTTCATAACGACAGCGTATTGCCTCGTTTGTGATTTATAGGGAACACGATTTTGTGTGACTACGTTAATTGAAGAAAATTGATTAACGATGGAAATCCAGATTAAATGTTTTTTAAGCATTAACCATTTTAAGTAGTATTTATTTATGACGAGGATATTTCTCAGTATGTATTGTTGTTTCAAGATAATTTTTTTTACAAACGTAGCATTATTTTTGTACAATATTTTGTTTTTCATACAGTTAATTTATTCTTTGTATGTAAAACAGGTTTTTTGATGTGTAAATATTATTTTGCTTTGAATAATAGACTTGTTTTTTGTTTAACTTAATTTGTTGTTTAATTTTGTTTCTTAGAATGACAACAAACAATAGAAAAAGTACAGTATTTCTACTGTAATTATGTCTGATACATTTTTATTACATAAAACCCATTTATAAATGGGTTTCGTCAAACTACAAATACTTTTTTAATTTGCAAAGGTGATAAAAATTTGCGGAAAAGGTATTTATATTTATATTTAGTGGGCGTGAAAAATGAAACAAGGAATGGAATCAAATTGGCTTTTGGCTAAATCCAAAGGAAAAGCTAATCATTTAACCGTATCCTGAACTCTTTAATTTTTCAGTTTAGTATATCTGAAGAGTCGTAGATTCTTCAGCGACATCGGTAAACTTCCCAATTTCCCCAACATCGGTAAACTCCCATATATATAGTTTATGTTGTAACACCAAGAAAGCACATTGTATAATTAAATGTCAAAAAATTTAACTCGCTCTACTGCATTAGAGTAAAAGAGTTTCTCCTAAACTAAAAAGCATGGCCTGAGTTTATTTTCAACTACCTCAATACAATTACAGTAGTTCTAAATAATTAGGAACTTACTAATAGCTTTCTTCCTTAAACTTTAGTGACTCAATGCTGAGACTGCTGTTTATAAAAGTTGAATAGTAAATTTTGAAGACTGTATGAGACATTAGATTATATAAATCATTAGTCATATGATAAATATAATGAAAAAATTATAGAATTTAGGATTTAAATTATATCGTACTTAACTATTCGCTGTATGATCACTAAATATCAGATTTAATATTTGTAGTCACCAACTGCATTTAATGTTTATTGGTTCAACTCAGTACCCATACACCATTTAGAATTAGGTGTCACGGTTAGTTTTGCCGTAAGAGCGTAGATAGGGTTGTAAGACATTGCATATTTACTTTTTAATAATACTAATTTTTAAATATGGAAAATACACAGGTTTTAATATTGAAAGAACAACTAGGCAACGTTTAACAAGATCACAATTCTATTTGAAATTATAAGAATGAACTATTAAATAAAAAAATGAATAAAGATAAAAGATATAATAGAATTAGTAACTGAATTAGAGTAAAATATCAATTGAGTTAGCACAACACACAAGCTTCCAACAAATAAACAATAACTAAAGATGTGTAAGTTAATCAATTTATGTTCATGATAACACGAATACCCAAATTAATTTAGAATTAATTAATTAAGAATAATTATTAACCAATCACGAAAATAAAATCTGGAATTCTAAATTTAAAAGGCTTTTTAAAAATTAAAGATATCGCCTTACCACAAAACTCGGGGGACGAGATGTTCCCCCGTGAGTAGTCTAGGGCCAGTGTCCCTCCCTCTAACCAGGCCTTTGGCTCGCGCAGGTAAAAATCGCTAAGACCATCCGAATTCAATGGCCAGAACGAGTAAATAGGTACCAAGTCATAATAAAATATCATATCCCGTAATTAAAGTGCCAGAATAAACGTTTTCCAAAAACTAAATCCAGATATGCAAATTTATATTATTTACAAAATACTTCTTATTAAAATCGATTTTTTTCTTCGTGTTTTACTTCTTATCTTCGAAATTTATCAATTGATCTTCTTAAACTAAGTAAGTATATTTAAATACATTGTCGAACATTTTTAATTATAACAGTATATTAAAGGAGATTTTTTATTTAAGAGAAATAGTGAATGAAATCATGCCAGGTAGAGTTATAAAAATCCATAATATAAAGAAGAGGTGGTTTCTTATGGTTTGTGTGGTTTTGTGTTTGTGTGTTTGTGGGTTTGTGTGTTTGTGGGTTTGTTGTGGCAAGTGAACGCAAAAAATACTGAACCAAACAGTTTGAAATTTTACACAAAGACAGATCTTAAACTCATGCAACACATAGGCATACTCATTTCCTTAAAAACCGCTCGGGCTACGCCCTGTGAACGTCCTAAGTTTCAATGTTTACATTTTTAGAAAATGTAAACATAAAATTACTTGAATGTCAACAGCTGTGAACACTAAAATTTGACAGTTCGAGAAGCAGAAGACATGGTTGCTTCCCCCCAAGGATTCAATGTTTACAGTTTTTAATGTCAACATCCGTTTACTTTACATTTTGATAGTTCGGTAAGAAAAAGAAATAAAGTTAATTTTTACACATAAACTGCTGGATCGAAATTAGTGAATTATTAGTTCGAAATAGTGGAATGGTAGATTTTTAATTTTCTCCCGATGCCTGCCTCTATTACGTCAATGATTATCCTCCCAATATTTGACATATGTTACTTTGTCATGTGTAGATATATACTTAGACACGTGTTTTGTCATTTTGTAAACAATAAAGAATTAATTATCAATAACTTAAATAAATGTATCTGTAGAGCCTACACCTCTCAGCCTTTTTTACCCGTGCGAAGAACGGGTACTTTGGCTAGTGAATTATAAATTTACAATAATCAGATCAGATCAGATGTAAGCTTCCAATGTCATTGTAGGAAATGAAGACGGGCTTCATGGATTTGTAAATCCATTCAGCCGTTGTAGAAGTAAAATGAAACCTCGGACTGTATATCATGTTGTACAGTTGCTACAAAATACTATCTAGGTTGAATGACAATGCAGATATAAATCATAGTGAAATAAAATATTTTATAATGTTACGATACGTACTACCGGCCAAGTGGGGACACAAAACTCCGTCGTTAATGTGGAAGACTACTTCCACATTAACTCGCTTATGACAAAAGTTTACTTTTGTGGCACGTAAAGCCGCGTGGGTGGATATGAATAAATCGTCTAAAATTTAACAGAAAGACTTTCGAAATAGATGTTAGTTTACAAAAACCCGGAAAGACTGATGACTTTAAAATAGTAAAATACAGTGGAACTTGGTTATAACGTCATTGAAGGGACCACACATTAATGACGCTATATTTGATAAGAGGTTACAATTTAAAACCTAGGAAAAGACATGAAATTAAGACATTTAATGAAGGTAATTTGAAATACACATAAAAGTTTATGTTTATGACTGACTGAACTACTCTATACTATATAAAAAATAGAATTTGAAAATATTGCAATGAAGTTCGGCATAGTGAATTAACTTTGGTTCGATTTTAAAAACAATGAACAATCAGCTATCTTACGTTCCTCACGTTTATAACTCACACCTTTTTTTGAAAACCTCTCTTAACATTGATTATTTTATATTATTTGTAAAATAAAATAACGAAAAACAATGTAAAGACGTACATGAACTAACGATGTAAAATAAAGTACATAAGGGCATAAATCTTATGAATAGAAAATATTGATCCAAAATATTTTGTTTGTTAGCGGTAATAGAATAAAATGCGTTTCTAAAATCAATGTAGCAAACAATACCGCAGCCCTCACGTTAAAATAACTTTCTCTATTTAGCTATAATTGCTTCATCTCCGTTTTTCTTGACGTTGATCACAGGTTTTAAATTTACTGACGATATTGAGGTTTTACCTAAAACCTATAGTTTGGCGGGACCTAAAAATAAATGACGTTATATCCGAGTTGACGTTAAAGCCGAGGCCGTAATAACCAGGCTGCACTGTACTAAAATAGTAATCAGAACGTAGGTTTTACTTTACCTAACTTAAATAATTAATGGTTCATATTGTGTTAAAATTCTCTTGCAGTTTATTCACTGTCTTCAATATTTGCGTACATTGTGATCTTTCACCACACCATACGTTGAACGTCACTCAGTATAAACATCCGAACACCCGAACATTGCCGACCACCCCTGGGGTTCAAGACAGCTGTGACGCTACTACCGCCCTTTGAGCCTATCAGGCCGCTCCTGTTTAATTTATAATCACTTTGTTGTCACCCAATCAATTATTACCATTCATCAACCCGAGTTTACGCTTCCATTTGCCATTCCCTTTACATACGTTTCAAACCTCCTCACGCGAATGCTAATTACAATGAATATTTATAACCGTTTTAGTAGCTCACATTTCATATAAAAGCTTTGTTTCTGTATTTTCTATCGCCGTTCGAGTTCTCTTCCGAATAAATATTGGGACGAACACGTTGAATATTTATAACTTCTTTGGTTGGATAGTTTAGTTTACATTCATGTTTTGGATTTCTACTGATCAAAAGCCATTGCTTTTAACATTCAAGAACTTTTGAACTTACGCACGTTTGGCCTTAACGGGTTTTCCTTTAAAACGTTTTAATTTATTTGGCTGTTCATATGTGACATTGTTAACATTGGACTTTAAACTATATGCTGTAAATAAAATCTACAAACGTTTTATTTCAGCTATAAATAAATAACATTATTGCTCAATTGTTTTACCAAATAACCGATTGTTAAGTTAAGATTTTGAGTATTGATTTTTTAGTTTTCTGGTTTATTTGAAACACTCTGAACCAGTTTCTCATTCTGTAGTGAAATGAATTACGCCATAGGACTAGAACCGGTTTGAGTTTGGTGAGAGGGAAAAAATAGTCGCGTTTGGCAACCAATCAACGCCAAGAAAACGGTCCAGTGTTGCCACATTGTCCAAGTTGGAATGTCGCAAGGCCAATGTGTCCTTTGAGTAATAAATTGCCAACAACGAGCCAATGCAACCGAATCTTAAACACTTTAAATGTCAATTTGTAAAATAACGTATGGAATGAACAATAAACATTTAAAAAGTGATTCATGTGAAATATTGACACTTAAAAAGTCTGCAGTACCTCCGACATTTTGGATTTTTAGTCCCATAAGATGTCAAAGCTCTAAAAAATAGTTATTTGTGCAACAATGGATTAAAGTGAGTTTCCCTCAGGAAATCGTCAACAGTTTTCTTCGTGGGCAAATATTTTCACTTTAATGCCATGATGCACACATTTTCCCTCCACCTGCACATACAAGTAACAAATTACCCACAATTAACTAACCTTAATCACTATAATTTTTCCAGGCTTGCATAGCCTCAAAACATTCGACGCTAAAATTATTTCTGATGCTTCATTACGGAGTATTCCCATTTCCCCATGTAATTCTCATAGGATTACTTTTTCTCCCAGGGACTAAAAACTACTTACTTTTTTCCCTAGGGACTTAAATTATTATATCTTAGCTTTCTTTACATAGTAGGTGTAGGAAAAATTAATTTCTTTTGACATACATTTTAATGTTAAAACATCTCGGATTAGAGTGAAATCAGAATAAGTTTATCATAGAGATAAAGAAAAAAATAAGCGATCTACTTGATACAAATGAACAACTTTAAAATGTATCAGTAACATTTTTGTAGAGCTGATTTTTAGCAATTGTGTATTTATTTGGTGATGTGAATCCACCGTATTATTGGGCTTTTGCAAGAAAAAAATTTAATGGGAGGGGAGTAAAAAGGGGGATAAGTTTGTTTACAAATTTTCTACGATCAAAACATTTGATTTCTAAATTTACAGCTGTTGGTTTACTTTCCATTAGCAATATCTCTTTCTATCCAATGCCGTCTGAATCATTCATTAATTTAAAACTATAATATTTTTACGTTTTATTTTCTGTCTGATTATAAGTCACATATTTTAATGTTGGCTGAATAAAAAATACTACAATGTTTATTCGCATTATGCTTAATTACTTAATTAGCTGTTTTCTATTTTTTATATTTTCCTTTCAATATCTGGAATATACAAGTTTGTTACCGTTTTTTTGTATTATTAACGAACATAGTGGATAGATAGATTGGTTTGCTATTCTGGTCCAACTCTGACGTCATGCTGGATGCAAATCTGAAGACAGCTGATTGAATGTCAACTTAGAACTTTTGTTTTGAC
Organism: Nephotettix cincticeps; assembly: GCA_023375725.1. Taxonomy (NCBI): domain Eukaryota; kingdom Metazoa; phylum Arthropoda; class Insecta; order Hemiptera; family Cicadellidae; genus Nephotettix; species Nephotettix cincticeps. The sequence goes on from CM041788.1 coordinate 63,876,374, forward strand.
ATGGATATGTCTTAGCTCTGGGGGGGGGGTTGGCGATTTTTTAAGATGGAAAACATGTAACAGGTTTCCATAGAAACTAGCAAAGCAATTGTATTGAATTTTTAATATAAAAGAATAAGAACAGCTGTTTAGATAAACTGAAACCATTCCCTTTAGACATATTCATGATCTAACCTATTTCCTACAGGGAAGTAAATACAAACATTTTTATTATGAATACGTTATACGATTTTTGTTGTTAAAAATTTTACGCTGTGTATAGATGCAAAAATTACAACAAAAACACGACTGTAACTAATATTAGGTATCAAAAATTCCCCAAAAATAATGAACAGTGGATCAAAGTCTGTACTTGTATTAATATCTTTACAAGATATTCGCAACTTTGTTCTGACTAATTTAGCAATGAAAAAAATGTTACACCCTTGAAACAACAAATATTAAATTACTAATCTACAAAACTTTTGATATCTGAATATATGAACAAAATTGTTCGTATTTAAAAAGAAAAAAGACGGCAACCGAAAGTCCCTTAATTCAATCGTCCCGATTGAATCTGAAAATTAAATGCCACAGAATTGTTTATAAGCAATAATAGATTACACGAAAGATTTATAAAATAACCGGACGTTAAACATCAGTATTTAGAAGACCTAACAGGATCACTAAACTGTAAGACCCATAAACACGATACTTCATTTGTTTTCGTGTTTCGGCATTTAAAACAACACACTACGCAATCGAACACAAATTGACAGCTGAATGAAGTTTGCATCCAATATGACGTAAGAGTTAAACCGGAACAGCACATATATCTGCTCCCTGTACACATTTGTAGTTAGAGTTAAAGAGCCTTCAATTTGTTAGCCATCAATTTAATACGCGAATGTGAATATGTGAATGCTTTCTTCAATGCCACCAACATTTTGATAGTGTGTGTGTGTGTGTGTGTGTGTGTGTGTGTGTGTGTGAAATTAGAAAAGGTACCTTGTGTAAGATAATATAGTCTGTCTCAATTTGTCAGATGTGTTTTATGTCTCGAGTCACATCAATACTCTAATTTCTTTTACACAATTTGGCTTAAAATACCTGGATGGGTCGAAATATCAAAAAAAGAAGTAATAAAAGTAATTATTACTTCTATATTTCATATTTTTGTTAACGAACCTAAACCGCATTAATCTATTTAGTACAATGTAGTAGCTCATGGTGTTTAAACTGGTTTTATACATTTTTCTCCTAGTAATATTTGTTACGGAAGGTTTTTACAGAAGAATGTGAAGATTTTATTAAGAATTATTCAAGAATATTTTCATTGACGGCCGTTACTCAGCATTTGAAACTGAACCATTCTGTAGGCAGTAAAACAAATCGCTAGTGAATTATTTATAGCTCCTCCAGACTTCCGAGTTTGCAGCCCCAAGTTTGGTCGTTAACGTAAAACAAAAACTGCTCCTCGCGTAATGTGTCTTGGAACTTGTCACCATCGAACACTTGTACATTTATTTTAAACGCACTTTTAATCCGTTCTCATATTATGCCCTGAGTAAACAAATAAAGTTGTTTTCCGATTGCAGAATTCCTTTGATGCCAAGTAAACCATTATAAAGCTTATCCGAGAAGGTAAGGGAAATATTTGTATTTACTTCCCTGTGGGAAATAGGTTAGATCAAGAATATGTCTAAAGAGAATTTTCAGTTCATATAAACCGCTGTTCTTATTATTTTATATTAAAAATTCAATGCATTAACTCTGGTAGTTTCTATGGAAACTTGTTACATATTTTTCGTCTTAAAAATCACCCACACCCCCCCAGAGCTAAGACATATCCATGTTAAAATACCAAAAAGATTTTCATGGACGGTCCTGTTAAAAATCGTAATTAAATTGTCGATTGTGTAAATTAGTGCTTTGTTGCTTTGGGTCAATTTTACTTTTCTTACAGTTTTACAAATCACTTTATCACAATTTTTACAAATTGTTTTAAGAAATTATTCAACTTGTCTAAGGAAACAGTAACTGTTTTAAAAGGTTACTTAGATACAAGAGATAAAAGATGTTAAGGAGGCCCCAGCGAGTCTAACTAGACACGTCTGCCTGATGAATAGTTAAAGAAAAAATTATGGAATGTTTTCAGGTCCTATGAACAGCTGTTCTCATAACCTAATGTCGGCACTTCTGTTACAAATTTTGGTCTGACTGATTTACAATATCCTCCCCACAGCTAGGAAATATCCACGTCAAAAAGGGATTCATGAGGACAGGAAAGGACATGACCATTGCACTGCATACCAACCTGTATTCTCAGGGAAGTAAAAAGATTCCACTAAGCAATTGTTCAGATCAATGCTCGGTCAATAGAACATCTTAAGAGGATTTATACATGTACTCAACAACCCCCATAGTCCACACTGGCCAAGAGAAGGGTATATTCCAAAAAAACTTAAACTTTTCATTGATTTCATTCAAAATCACCTCTCCCACGGGACTTGTCAGGTAGGTAGGTCCGGATATTTTCAGAGGAGATGCCCACTCCCTTAGATGTTTGCTCTGACTTTGTGTTCAGTCCCAACCGGAAGCCTCCCAGGAGAGTCAAGAAGGACCAAAGGTGGTAGGGAAATGGTTTATTCTAGCCAAAGGACTTAAAGGCCCGAAAATGAGAAAATATTTTTAGAAAAATCCAATTTCAATCTTTAAACTAGAAAAAATAGAATTACCGTCTAGGGTTTAAGAAATAGCAATAGAAAAATCGATATAAATACATTAATATATTAATCAGTTCTTTTATTGATCCAAGAAAAGTGTCCTAAAAATGAGCTGTATTCAAGATACAGTATGTTCAATCAGGATAATTTAAATGAACTTTATTATTTATATATAGTACTATTTCTGCATGGAAATAATACAATTTTAAAATCACCATTGAAGTTATTTTTCATAAATTAATTCGTTATTCGGCGCTAAAACACATGATACCCTATACTTTTGCAAGTTATATTATATAGAAAAGGTACCAAACTCATATTATTACCTAAACTACATTGTTGTTTACATTCCGTATCATATAAAAACACAACAGGGATTACCTTTAAAGACCGATAAAAAATCTAAAATACCGATTAAAATCTTCTTTTTAGAAAATAACAGACTAATAAAATTGACCACGTTTAACAGTAAAAAAGGTTTGAATAGATGTTGTAATCATTTATTGAAGATTAGTTCGGCTAATTATTTTCCTGTTACGAAATAAAGTAAATAAATATTTTGAGAAATAAGTAGATTTCCACAAATAATAAAAAAAATTCAAAAGTTTTATTAAGAAAGTTCAAATACAGTATATGCATTTTAGAAATTTTCATAACCACAAAATACACGTTAAAATAAAAGTAATTCTTCTAACCCGTAACTAGATACTAGATTGTAAAACAACTAGAGATTCTCAAAAGTTTCCTAAAGAAATAACCTTATGGAATGCCACAATAAAGGTTATAAGTAACGAGGAAGATTCCACATATTACGACGCCCGCTTTCAATCCGTGCTTCTCGGAGGGTGCGATTGAAAAGAAATATTTGGCCAGGATCGCAGGAGAAGGTATTTCTACAGGAAAACTCTTACAGTACGCATCAGAGATGAAAATATTTGGTACCATTTATGTAAATAATGTATCATAGTATCGGTAAGGTTTAATTTTTATGTTTTATAGGTCAACTACATTGAAAACAGCTAAAAAGAGACATTTTTTAAACAGATTCCACGACGAACATTTGTTCGTCGTTCATTTTATTATAAACGTAAAACAGAACTATTTCCAGAATTTCTTGGGGCAATTTACATAAACAACCAAAGATAATATTCAAGGACATATTTTTTAACATACATTAAAGACAAGTACAAATACATTTCCATATTCTCAACCTGGACTTATAGGTAAAATGAAAACAATTTAAAATTAATTGTATTATTTCATTCTGTATTTTTATCCAAAAAATAATTTTACCGATGAATCACATGGCGTTCAGGATTAAAATATATAACACAGGAATAAAATATAATGAAGTAAAAATAAAAATAGAGGAAATTTTAATTCTATAGAAAAGATAATTTAGCAAATAAAGAACACATAATGAATACAAATTTAATTATAATCTTCCCACGAATAAAAGTAATGTTTGGTATAAACAGAAGTTAAATGGAAGCTAAAATCTATTAAATAAATTACTCTTTGTAAATGAGCTGTAGGTTGAAAAAATAAGGAAAATAGAAGGATTTGAGAGGATATAAGATAGGAAGGAGATGGAGAATAGTCCTTCTTGATCATAGTTGGTAGATATATCTTTTTCTTGTAGAACCACTTAAATTTATAGCCAACTAGCTGACCCGGCAAACTTCGTAACGCCTAACAGAAAATACATGTTAACTTTAAGATTGGCCATGTTCTGAAGTAAAATAGCATTGCGGCTTCGATGTGAAAGCTTTAAATATTCAACAACTGATTATTATAATAAACCTAATATGTATAAACATTGTAATTATTTTATTTGGCAAACATATAAACACGTGAATTTTATTAACGTAAACTATTAACGTGGCGAATAATGCTGTTCATTTTGTACAGCACATATTTACTTTATAGTTTTACATTAATTAATGATTCATATAGCATTGGATAATAAATCAAATTGCTAACGGAGAGTAAACCAACAGCTGTTTTAAGAAATCAAATGTTTTTATTGTAGAACATTTGTAAACAAACTTAGTCCCCATAAGGTTAACATTAGAAATTTAAAACGCTATAAAATGGAAACTAATCGAATTTATGGAAACTGAATATGCCTAAAGCATGACCGGAGCAGAGACGAATCCAAAAAATCAAAGATCATTAAAATCGGTCCAGCCGTTCTCGAGTTATAATGCGTGTAACTAACACGACTTTGTTTTATATATTTAGATTTAGGAAGGCCACTTGGGGATTTCAATTTATTAAATGCACTGACTTTTTAAAATTTGAACATACAGTAATACTTTTAGTATTGATAGTTTAACGTCCTGAAACAGTGCTGAACATGCTATCATATTGTATACGACACGTTTTTAAACTGACCAATTTTTGCCAATATATCAGGCTAATTTTAGTGAATAATGTATCCAATATAAGCCTCCATTTTGGCTTTGGGTGTTCATTTGCAATTTTAAGAATCTTGAATTCTGTTTATCTTTTATAAACCTAACCGTTTAGCCACTAGAAGTACTTAACGTTGAATAACAGTTATATCTACAGTGATCCTAACAGCTAAATCTTAATTGCTATTAAGAGTCTGCAACAGTGGTAGCCATCTTGGATTTTAGTCCCGTAAGAGCAATGTTAAATTCTGGCGCCTATATCTCCTTGTCCTATTGTCATAAATTAACGGAAGAGGTGTCAAATTAAAGGTATTACAGTCCTCCAGGGCACCACCTTACAGAACTTCTTATTTTCGCTCTCAATAAAAAAATAATAATGATTTATTTGAAAATATTCCTGGATTTTTGTTTTTATATAAAACAAAAATCAAGTTAAATTTTTGAACATATTAAAAGGTCATGCCCTTGAGCCACATCTCATCAATGTACTTCCAAAGTTTGACATTGATACTTTGATAATTAACGCCACTACAGACGCCAAAGTGAAGGTATGTTCCGCCAGAATTTAACATTGCTCTTACGGGACTAAAATTCAAGATGGCTACCACTGATGCAGACTCTTAATACTCAAATACGTCACAAAAATATAGGCTCGCACTAAAGTTTTAGTTACCCCCCAAATTATAAAATGGTAATAGGACAGGAAAAATTTTATCCGTGTAATGTTAATTACCATAAACATGGATTGTTCTGAACAGTTAATAGTTTGCCGGGCACATTGACGCTATGAAAAACCCTGAAAGCTAGATTTTAACAAAATAATACACTCGCAAATCAGTGAAGGAGAATGAAAAAACACACAGAGAAGGTCAGTAAAAATAACGACGCCCTGAGGTCCTGCGACGACGCCTTTCTACAGCGTGCACTAAATTACTTTCTTTATTAATGAAAATTTAATCCATATCTAACACATTTTCTAAACCATATATTTTGGGATTTTTATTATGAATTTTCTGTTTAACATTTGGAAATATTTATAGGTTTTGAAAAATATGAGTTTATCTAAAAAGATTACTGTAAATTTCTATTACTAAATAACTCTTATAATGAAAAAATTTAATAATATTTTAAAACATTTTTATAAATATTTATTTACTTAAATTTCTAGTTTTATTTTAAAATTTTATTTCTTAAAATTTTAATATTTATAGGTTTTGAAAGGGTAATAAGACGTAAAACCTTATAGGTAATGATGTTTTATTAATCATTAATTAGATTTAATTTTAATCAATATAATCTACTTAATGTTTAGCTCTATAAAATGTAACCTCTTTCTCCAATAATATTTATTAGTTTTAAAAATCCCTTCAATATGATGTTTTCAGCTTCAGATATTTCCTATTATTGTGTATTTTGCCCATTTGAGTTCCCTTCCTGAATTTCCTCTACTTTTGATCATTTGAGCCGTTCACCAAACAGTAAGGATGAGGCAGCCATATTTAGCCAGCCTTCTAAATTTCTATGGAAGTAAAAAGAACCTACAGACCACCAAATTTAGATCAATACTCAGTCAGTAGATTTCATTATTATGTACATCGGTTGGTCCGGTGCTCCAAGGTGTTCCGAACCCACAAGTCCTGCGAGACTAACGACTTCAAATAACAAATAACATAAAAACTAGCCACCACAGTACTAGTATAGTCTTTTGACTGTGAATTTAAAATCTAAAATGACAACTCTGGGAATAATAAAACAAATTTTTAGTCACAGCAGATTAACATTTATTGTAATTGGTAAATATCTCATCATAAACCACATGAACAATCATGGGTGGTATCCTTCTAACAAAATTTTCCAAACGAAAAATTCATCTGGTTTAAGCTAACAGTAGGAAATCTATTTTAAAACATAAACACCAATGGGGTCTAGTTAAAATTTTTGGAGGCTAATTCTGTCACACTACAATTTAATTTTTACCAGAAGTATTATAAATTGAAAATCGAATAAAATGTTCCACATAAATTGAATATAATTAAAAGAAAGTTATTAGCTGGATAAGCCAAATGATGTATATAGTCCCTAAATCTGTTTTGGTGAGTTGTCTGGCACTAGCAGGGCCAGAACTAAAACTGTTCCTTCCAGGCTACTCCTAGGTTATTTGTAGTGACATCTGCTCCCAGGTCATGATATGGTTGCGGTTTAGTCCCAGGCCATAGTCCTAGACAAAATTCTAGACCCTCAAATTGAGGGACTTGTAATACTCTTAGGGGTTTTTACAATTCAAAATTTAAAGCTTTTTTAAAAATTTCAACCCTAAGGAAACATCCTTTAGCTGCTACATTAAGTTAAAACAAGTGTTCACAGTACAGTTTCGAGGTAAAAGAAAGGAGCTGTGCTTTGAAAGTCTAAAGTAGCGCCGATAGTGGAAAGATACCACTCAAAATGTGTGCTAAGGCAGCAATAAAAATAAGTAACTTGGTAAATTATCTGAGAGTTAAAACAAAAATAGTAGAAATGTAGCACGTTAGTAAAAAGGCCAAACTCGACACAAATAAAAGAAACAACAAAATTTATTCTCAAAATAATAACAAACTATTTTAATAGCGCTAGAAAAGGAAACACCATGCTCAGCCGCACTCTTTTTAAAACTAGCAAACGTCATATAAAGATATAAAGCACTATAATAAAGTCTGAAGCAAATGTGGCAGCGCAGATTTTCACATGACTATCTAGTGAGATGGGGTTTCTTATAATTTTGGTTCCCTCTCTTCTCCCCTAGAATTTTAACCAGCCCACAATTCTTGGGGGTGTGTATCTCCTAGCTAGTCTTCGTCGGAGAGATGCGCGGGGTGTGAAAAGTGTGCTGGAACACTGCTATAGAGTGTACGATAAAACTAAAAATTCTGCACTGGTCAGTGAACTGAAAGGGTTCTTGGCTGGAACATGACTCTTCATAGAAGGTTCTGAAGGAGCCCAGACTTTATTTGTACAAATTAATACTGTCCATACCTTACTACCTATTATTCGAGATATACAATATTCCGTTCCCCCAAAATTGCTGGGGGTATTGTAATCCTCCAAACTCTAAAATCTAGAATCAAAAGTCTTTTTATTGATGAGTTAAAGTAGTGTGATCCTTAGCTCTGTACATTCCGAACAAGAGCAAGTGCCAAATAAACTGCCACCGGGGGACTCGTGGTTTTGGCCTCGGAGAGGGGGCGATGTTTCTTGATTAATCTTCTCGGATGCGCCTCCCCAGAACCCACCCGCCAATGGTTCTTGATATTGCAAAACTTGGTGAAACTATCTCATTCTGCAATACAACTAAATATCATTTGATGGTTCAAACAATACGAAACAAATCAATCTAAGTGGATTGATTCACAGTTGTCCAATCCAACCTAAACCCAAAACAAGCCTAACTGCGATACGGCTATTATACGAAAAATTAAATTTTCTGAGTTACGAAATTGTTTATAATAATACTTGTGTAATCATCTAACATTCTTTAATTCCACTCGCACAAAAAAAACAAATAATAATTACACTGGGACAAAAAACTAATAATCTATACTTTTTTTAAAACAATCACAAACATTCGCTGGAAATGGCGCATAATTGCGTTAGCTGTCGACTGATGCTAATAAAGCAACACAAAATCAGCTGTTTATAAAATATTCACATTATTGGTGAATGCATATGATCAAAATGTATCAAGTCTTTTTCTCATAAGCTTGACATATACAAACTTCACAGGCTATTGGGGCTTGGTCACAAGGTTAAAAACAAAATTGAATATGCCTATAGCTTACTCGGAGCAGAGACGAATAAAAAAGTCAAAGATCATTAAAATCAGTCCAGCCGTTCTCGAGTTATAAATGGCATAACTAAAACGGGGTTGCTTTAGATATTTATATTATTATGACAAAATAAAAAAAACATTAAAAATGTATCAACGAAATGATGTAATGGATTCCTTTTTAATAATATTAAATATATAAATTATAACATATAAATGAAAAAAAAAACAGAAAATGGAAGAAAAAACACCAAACTTCTATTTAGAAGGTACAAAACGACCTATCTACAATACTGAACCGTGTGATCTTTTACGTTGACGTTAAACCACCTGAAAACATTATTAAAAGCACTCGACTCAAGAGTAAAAATTACTAAGGTTATTATTTTTACACAAATCAAAACAAAATCACCAAATTAAAGATCGATAAATCCCATAAAGGTTTTTTCTTTATACTTTTTGGAGTGATATTTATAGAAACATAATAAACCTTCAAAGTTAACTTTGATCAAAAATACAAATCATGGACTAAACTTCCTCTTTGATTTAATGTGTTTTGTTTTTGATCTGGAATGAAAAATAAGGTCGGCATCATAGAACTAAAACAACTTTAGTTCTAGTTCGTGTTGTAGTTCTATGGTCGGCATATGCTCCCAGTTGATAGCATTGATAGCCTCTATAGCGCAGCCAATATGTGCATTTATTTAGTTCTCTTCGCCACCGCTAGAGTCACTGGCCCAATAAAACTGTTTAACCTTTTCTTATGAAGGACGTAAAATTTTTACCTCTGGTTAGTCTGTTTTCGTCTAAAGTAATGAATGAGTTGTAAAATGTCGTTGGCGTTTTCGAAAAAAATGCAAAATTTATCACTTATAAAACACGAAAACCGCTCCCACTTCAACCATTCAATTCGTTAACAGAATATGATTGTAAAAGGATTGCATACAATATTTGTTACACAGGAAGTTTAGAAAAACGTTTATTAAATTAGTGCATAAGCCCAACCAAGATTTTTTGCAAATCAAACATAAAGTGTTACTAACTCACTAAACAAAAAGGTCATATTCTGCCACTAAAATAATTGAAGAAGTTCGATAATATATAAATGGAAAATTCTTTATAGTGGAAGAATGGAAGTAAACTTGTGATATGAGAGTTTTAGAGAACTTTGGCAAGAAATAATAAAAGCGGAGGGTTCACCGCGTGTCAAGATGGCTGTCCGAAATGTCCCTCGTCCTCCGCCAACCGTCTCTGTCACATTCAATTTCCACACCCATCGCAGGGTTCAAATTATATTTATACGTTTTTAAATTCTCCTAATTATTAAAGTAAAGTGCCTTAGTGCCCCAATTCTGCAACAATTGCTCTTTACTACTTTAAAGTAAAATCTAAATAAGTCGATTTTAATTGTTCAACCCCAGAATAAAAGCCAGTAAAGAATAAATATCTGTTAAAGTATATTTCAGGGTAATTATAATTTAGTTTATATTTGACTTTTCACAAGTTAAATTTCTTCGAGAATTAGCATAAAGATTTTTAATTGTAGGAGAATAACTGAGAGATTCAATCAAACGGTTTGTTTGACTTGTTTTAATCCAAAGCTACAAAAAATTATTGCATTTATGCCCCAGTGTGGAATAAGTTGAATTGTGGATTTTGTCTAAACAGCAATCCTAATAACCATATGATCCAACATATGACGTCACACCTTTTAAGACTACTAAAAATTGAGACTGATTACTGTAATAACTGTGCAACCAGTAAGATTATAAAACTAAAATTCATAAAAAACATTCATGAACTTAATTATTCTTTGTTTGAAATTCATTATTGGTGATGGTGGATTGATATTAATTAGATTTTTATTGCGGACATTTTCCATCACGGTATTATGTAAAACAAAGTTTCACGACGTTTCGGGATCTGGAATCTGATCCCGTCCTCAGGTGAACTAATATCTAAAACATAGCACAATTAATTAACATACACTCCGGACCAAACCGGTATAAAGCTGAAAACATAAAAGTTTAAAGCAGTCAAAAATACTTACAAACAAACCATACACTAACCATTACACACAAAAGAAACCAAACACGTCCGCTCGTCACGGAGACTCAAAGACAACTGAAAAGAATGGGCGTGTCCCACCGGAACCGGAAAACTAATTGAAGCCTCCTACATGAAAATAGCAGACCAACCAATTAGTCAATCTTCAGTTGAGATCCGGCCATTGTGGCTGCCAATTCTTAGCAAAGAACTTAAGGATAGGGAAAATAAAGTATCTGTAAATGATATTCATATAAATCCGAAACAAAATTCTCATGGTATGCTAACTCGTAGTAAAGCTCGTAAGGGGCAAAATGTCCGCAATAAAAATCTAATTAATAACTTAATTATGTTCATATTAGTTATACATGTTTTGTTCAGTATTCAATGTTAAACGCCTTTAATGCCAAAATTACAGGGTTTCCGTTTCTCAGACAACTCTTGAATATTAATGAACTGGGGAAAATTAATACCCGCCCTACTAAATATTGCAGAAGATATATATATAGTTTATTATTTTTTAATTAACTTAATATTAATATAATTAATAATAATAATAATAATTTAATATTAATATTAATATAAAAATTAATATATTTTTTTAATTTTTGACTGTTTATTATCATACACAATTATTAGTGCATTATAATTTAGAGAACGTTTTAAAGACACTTTATGGAAAGTGTAATAGATTCTCGAGTCGATCAAAACTGTATTGAAAAACTAAACACTTTGATTGCCAGGTTAAAATTAGACGACTTTAATACTTTTGTCGGCCCCTACCTTTGCTGGCATTCCACATGCAAATATCTGAAGTTTTTGTGCTTGGTAAAAATCTAGATAACGAAACTTTAACGTCCAAGAGGGAAATTGACCTATAGACTTTCACAGTAACTGAAACCAACAATGAAATACATGACCGAAAACCCAAATAAAACAACACACTTTAAGCGTCGTAGCCCACAATTACATTAAGCACGCTACCGTACCTGACAACTTCGTGCTAAGTTATAGTAGTTAAAAACGTGAACTGACATGAAAGCTGTGTAATTTTATTATATCAAACAATCATTCGTCAGACCGATAACGCAGTCTGGCTGGGAGAAACGTTTCCCTTGTACATTGTTGTATTGGGAATTAATTATTTACATTTACATTCACATACAACTGAAATAGTATTTTATGCTTACAAACAATAATGTCATTTAAATACAAACTGTACTATTTGGCTACATTGTTGTATTTTTGGAGTTTTATTTCTAGATAGTTAGTATATTACATTACATTATTTCATTATTTCATTCATATAAAACTGTTTGATTCATATAGGCCTACGATAAATGGTTTAAAAATTGAAAGGGTTTAAATATGAATGATAGAAGTTTTGGAAACAGGAAAATTATAGTTGTATTTAAAACTTAACTAAAAATTTAACAAAGCAATTAGTGAACAAAGGTACAAAACGATTTAAAAATTGGTAAAAACTAAATTTATAAATTAAAAAACTTAAATTTGTTACAAAATAGAGTAGAGATGTTTGATAAATTATCAGGACATAACCTAAGACTGGGATGGTGGCGTCATCCTGTAATCCAGCTACTTGGAGGTCACGAATTGTGGATAGTTGTGAGCGATGGTTGGTGGGTGTAGTGTTCTCTTGTGTGGATTAACGTCCGCACTATTGAAAGCTACGTTAATCCGCAAAGACCATCCTTATAGTTAGACCAATTCGTAATTCAGAGGTCGTGGTTCGGATTCCACGTTAAACTGTAGGTCCCTTAGTTGCCATAGGCTGTTGGGCTATTAATTAATTAACAGTCCTGTCTAAGGAACATGTCAGCCGTAGTCAGTAACAAGACTACAAGATCGCGCCACAATCATCTTACAATCAACTCTCATTCATACTTGGCTTAAAATACCTACCTTGTGGTATGATCGCCATTTCAATAATCTAATCTAATCTAAAACTTAAAACTCGTAAAATGAAAAACAAATAGTTTAAATAAAAATAAAATGTCGAACTTTAGTTTTTAAGAACTTATCTATTTATTGTATCTAGATACAAATAGTGGAAGAAGTTGACCTTGTTCGTAGTGGGGTATTGTGTTGAGGATCCCCAGAGGGCAACAATCAGTTTATTGAGTTACACTTCCTATCTGCTCATCTCGTTCGCGAGATAGACAGTCGATTTATTTATTTTGTAGACTATACAGAGTGTCCCTTAAATTATTTTAAAGACATTTAGCATGCAGCATTAACAAATCATAACTCAAAACCATGCATCCAAAATACTAAAATTCAATTGAATTTTTCTAATTTTTTCATGTTTCTCATCTAAGCCCAGAAACTATAATTAATCTTATCTTTTCTGTCAAACACTATTATTTAATTTGATCAAATTTAATTCTTTTAAATATATGTTACTTTAATACTTTATAGTTTTTAAATGTTATCAGAAAGACTAAATCGATTAATATAATGTATTTTTCTCTGCTTTTGCGACTAAACGAAAATATTGTAAAATACACATGTTTTGTAAAATTAGCTTATACATAGCAAAATCTTAATCAAAATATAGCTATTTAACTACTAGAAAGTTAACACAGGAAACGTAAGTTTCTGGACCGAATTGTGAAAGATTTTCTCTTTGAGATACAAGTAGATGAAGTACGATCCAAAAGACTTATTAAATTATCTGATAATTCAATAATATTTTAATTGATTTGTAGAAAGATAATATTTTGTCTTCGCAAAGGAATACCATTGAGAAATCCCCATACAATGTGCTAGTTTACCACATATCGAAAGTTTATTTTTCTGGGTAACCAATAGTCGTACACTACTAATTTAAAATACTACGTTATTTAATTTTCTAAGATTATTTAAATGAATACAAGTAACATTTTATTACAGATGATTGATTTGGACCGAAATAAATACAGAATGCGTAGCTTTTAAACGTTCAAAACTTTTGACCATAATTTCTTACCTATTTGGGTAATTTCAGATCATTTTATTTGGGAACTAAAAACCACTGAATATAGCAAGAAAATAGAAAGTATTGTTCTCTTCAGAATTTTAGAATTTGAATTTTTGGTGGATATATCCATTATAGTGCCCCCTCATTCAAGAAAGTGGGTTTAAAGTGATGGCTGTCCGTGTGTGTGTGTGTGTGTGTGTGTGTGTGTGTGTGTGTGTGTGTGTGTGTGTGATGCCTATGTGTGTGGGGGGGATGTGCCAAGGACGAGACTATTAGTCCGATTTCCAAGAAATTTGGCATGTAGGTAATTATCTATGGTTTCTTGGGACATTTTTTTCTTTCAAATTTTTATTTTTAAGGGTATTTTACCCCTAAAACACGGAAATAAATATTAATTTAAAAAAAACAATAAAGGTAAAGTATGATTTGACTACCACCATTAAAACCAGCTTAAGAAACTTAACAAATTAGTAATTTGAACCATTGGTCCACGACAAACGGTTCCAGAGAAAAGTCAATTTTAATGTCCGTGGAAAACTCAGTATATTGTCTGAGAGTGCCCAATGTTATTCTTATGGAGAATATTAAAAATAAAAAAATCACACAAAAAAGCTTGGTATTACGACGGGGGGGTAGTCCCCCCATGAAATTCTAACAATCAATTTAATTTTGTTTCTCTTGGAAATTGTTATCGTTGTGATTGTTATTTTCAGATATTGGATAGTTATGTTTGAACACAAAACGTTTATTAAAATTAAAATTATTGCAATTAATATTTAGATAAACGTTAAAGAATATGTTGGTTTCATTAAAAATTGTCGTTTACATTGACTTAACGGAGAAAGTATGTGTCAGTCCACTGATGCCTTATTTAGTAAAAGCAGTGAGTTATGTAGAGGGTGTTACTCGTCAGTCCGGGGGATGAGTCAAGGGGGTGAGTTGTGATTGGTGATTGTTCTTTGCGTCACTCTTGTGACCAACCCTCGCAGCCTGCTCGTGGGCTACTGTGGACTTGACTTGTCTCTCAAGAGCTGTAGATACAAAGAAGGGGTGAAATTAATATCGTATTTATCGTGATTTCAGCGTCACTACAAAGAAAGACAGACATAAAACCATTTTACATTACTCTCAAAGTTAATTTATGTAATGTGGCTACTTGACCTACGACTGTAGTATTATCTCTGTTATTTGCATTTAATAGTTCATTGTCGTTCAAGAATTGGTGATCTTTGGTAGTTTGCATGTTTTTAGCAAATCGTCGTGAATATACTTGTATAAGTAAAAGGCTTAGTAGATACAAACAAAAAATGTAGAAGTAAATCGTATTTCTCAAAAGACACATCAATTAAAACACTTTTTTTATCATGGCTCTAAACGGATTACTGCTGATCTACTAAGATCTATGAATTTTTAATGTGAATCATTTGACTATGTGTTGGTACAATAAAAAAAAATAATAAACTTTGATTGACGTTGTTTCTTAAAATTATGTAAATTTTATGAGTCTGGGACTCTCGAAATATTTTGTTATTATTAACTTATTTATCTACAATTTTTAAGACTATATTTAATAAGGTACGGGTAGCGAATAATGTAAAATGTTTAGGTTCCATGTTATTCTGGAACTACATAACTACATATTGCTAGGGTGGAATATGATTCCAGATCCTGAAACGTTGTGAAACTTTATTTTTACTAATAAACTTGGGCGGAGTTAAGGGGGGCATGGGGGGAACGCCCCCCCAGACCTCTTGAAAGTTTTTGAATTGTATAACCAATCTTACCAGTTCTGTTATAATTTTTTATTGGACACAGATATTTTTATGGGTTTTTGCTGTGGTATTATATTAGTTTTAAGTCTTTTTCTCCATTTTTAAGCTGTATTGTGACAAAAACTAGAACACCAACTCTCTGTCCCCAACGTGTAACCTCTAACTCCGCCCATGCAATGATGGAAAATTCCCGTATAAGAAACTATGTAACGTAAACCCAACATCACCAACAATGAATTTCAAAAAAAGAGTATGCAAGGATAATAAACGTTTCGTTCAAATGAAAACTATTTTTATATTTTATAAGCCATAGATTTTCACAATAAATGATCTAAAACATAATTTCAATAACTGTACCATCCCAATAAATTACCATAAATTTAATTCCTTGTCATTACGAGTTCTGATTTGAGTAGATCAAATAAATTTAAATATTACAGAACACGCGTATATTTGAAAAACATATCGTTTACATTTTTTACGTTATTTACAGCTAGTCACTGTGAAAATCAGAAAAAATAATCTATTAGAAGGTTACTAGAAACGTAACCTAGAAGTTAAACATTCATAGTCTATTAAAATATGACTGTGAATTACTTGGTAAAGTTTAAATTTCAACAAATACATTTCTGCTTGTAAGAGTTTTTACTTTATTGCTCATAAATTAAACTCGTCCTTAATTCAGAGCAGTAATTACCCAGCCAATGTTCTCAGTTTCCTTAATGCCGTGGAGGCGAGAAAATTAAAGCAATCAAGTCAGAGTGAAGGCTGACCTCTCATCAGGTGATATGTTACTCCAATAATGTGTCCTTCAATACCTTCACCTCCATGTTGTTGGTACATGTATCAAAAGTATCGGAGTAAGTTTCATTATTTAATGTAACAGTAAACCAGTCGTATTTTGTATGTTATAAATGGAAAAATATTATCCAACAAAAAATTGTAAACGGGTGAGTAAGAAAACTCACTAAAACTAATTAAGAGTTCCTGGTGACCAAACTTTGCTCCGTGTAATGTATTAATGTGTATTATAAAAAATCACTTCTGTTGTAGGTTTTTTTTAATAATTTAAAAATATAAGTTAATTAGAAAATTGTTAATTGTAACAGTATGTTCCATACAAAAGGGTATGAAGGAATTTATAGCAATAATGTTCAATGAAATTTATTATTATGTACAGTATGTAAATTAAGTATTGTTATTTTAATAATGGCATGTATTATGTCATTTTATAATGATTTTCAGAAAATTATAAAAAAGGATACAAAACTATTTTAAAATTAATAAAACTAGGTAAAAAATTACTTTATTTTAATGTTATATTTTACAAAATTTTATTGTAAAGAATAAAAAAACTTTAGGAAAATGTTTTATAGAAGGATATTTCTCTGCTACAATAAAATTGGAAATTGGATATATTTATTTTAGATAAAAATAAAAATACCAAATTTAATAAAATGCAACAATATAAGAGGTCAACAAAAAAAATAATGTTTGAAATAAAATTAAATTGGAATAATATTTGGTATAATAGTCTTATTGATAGGTTTGGAAATTAAATAATGTGAAAATTATTATTAATACACTAATTAAGTGTCTATGTTCCTGAATCTCTAGTAATACAAGATACTCGTTACCCAAATCTTCTTCACTCAGTACTAGCTGGGGCAATATGTCCAAATAAAAAGGTGAATTTATGTTGTAGTGAGCTAAGAGTCCCTAAATATTAATAACCTGAAAATGCAACTATAGGTTACACTGGGAATTATGAAGTATAGGTTCTGTGACCTAATTAATGTAATGTAATTAAATTTAACAGATGGAGTCTCGTGATCACTGTTCATTCTTGTTGACATAGCACTGATAAAAACTGACTTTAGAGTCTGCATCAGTGGTAGTCATCTTGGATTTTAGTCCCGTAAGAGCAATGTTAAATTCTGGCGCCTATATCTCCTTGACCTATTGTCATAAATTAACGGAAGGGGTGTCAAATTAAAGGTATTACAGTCCTCCAGGGCACCACCTTACAGAACTTCTTATTTTCGCTCTCAATAAAAAAAATAATGATTTATTTTGTAAAATATTCCTGGATTTTTGTTTTTATATAAAACAAAAATCAAGTTAAATTTTTGAACATATTAAAAGGTCATTCCCTTGAGCCACATCTCATCAATGTACTTCCAAAGTTTTACATTGATACTTTGATAATTAACGCCACTACAGACGCCAAAGTGAAGGTATGTTCCGCCAGAATTTAACATTGCTCTTACGGGACTAAAATTCAAGATGGCTACCACTGATGCAGACTCTCTGATGATTCACCAGTCACTAGCCCAATGATTAACCTAACCTAACCTAAAAGTAGTTTAATCCATTATCGAACCAACTCAAAACTGCCTCAATTACTAGGGTCGAACCGAAACTATGACCTTCTAAGTACGGAACGAACAATCTGACCCTAAACATTAGCTAGTTTGTAAAGTTAAACACGATTGTATACAGGTTAGTGCAAAAGTTGGGGAGATTTTAATGGTGATCGCTTTTGAATTATTTATAAAGATAAAGCTTTAGAAAGTTAACAGCAACCAACTTCTGTCGTTTCTTCAACAAGTTTAGCAACTGCTATTAAGAGGTGTTAGGAGATAGTTGTGAATAAAAGATTGGATCGATACATTGGGTTTCATAAATTAAAGAAGTCTTCAAATTACAGTTTTATTTAGATAGTTGATGTTGCATAACTACATAAATGAAAATACAGTTAACTATGAGAACTTAACGTTTCAACTACAAAATCTCAAAGGACAATCCATATTAAATATTTTTTGTAATGCAAGAAACAACAAAATATAAACCAAAAGGAAAATTTAAAATATATTGGAAACAAAAATATTAAGCTTGAGTCACTTTCGATCATAAGGCAGCGATTATTTGGTTCACACCCTGGTGTTGTAATTCATTTTAATAAGTAATTTGTCTACTCACCATATTTGCTTAAAAGTTCCATCTATAGTCTGTGTGTTTTGGATAAACATTAATGAAAGAAACTGCCTCCCAACAAATATTTTTAGCATAGTAAAATAAAAAAAATTAAAAAAGGATTATTACAAATATTTTTGGTGTAAAAACGTTTGAAGTTTATTTTGGAATGAATACTTTTCTTGTAATTGTTTAAAGTACTAAGTTTAAAATATATTTATTTTAAATCATAATAACTATAAGATTATAATTTTCTACAAATTTATTTTATTTATTACAATATTATTCTTTTTTAATAGTAAAAAGTATCTTTTTAAATTTTGTTGTTTTATAGTACTTGAAGTTTTTGTTTTTTAGGTTGTTTAGTTTATTTTATTTTTATTTTAATCTGACCTGTCAAGATTTATTTTATTTTACTTATTTGTATTTTATGTGTGTTTATTT
Source organism: Nephotettix cincticeps (assembly GCA_023375725.1). Taxonomy (NCBI): domain Eukaryota; kingdom Metazoa; phylum Arthropoda; class Insecta; order Hemiptera; family Cicadellidae; genus Nephotettix; species Nephotettix cincticeps. The sequence goes on from CM041788.1 coordinate 63,895,513, forward strand.
GACTGCTTCTTCCTAGGACTAAACCTATTTTATGATGACTCTCTAAATATAAAACCTATTAAAATATTTTTATTGTTGTTATTGGTGAAATTGTAGCTTGTATTTTGTGAGTTATTCTACCTGTAATTTCACACAATTGTTTAATTCATTTACATAAATTAACTTTTGAGTTCCCCAAATATCCCTTGGCACTCCTATCTGATTGAAATACTCTACAACTTCCAGAAAGATGATTTTTGAGCCCTAGGCCGCAAAAGATCATTGTTGATGATACTTTTGATTCGAGGACAGCATTCGATTGTAAATAATCGATAAAGTAACTGCAACAATCACTATAGTTTTTTTCGGACGTTCCGAATATAGATTGTGATACTGGTAATCGACTATTAAATCGAACTATCGAATGCTTGAGATAGAACAATTGATAATCATAACTAACACTGACATAACCTAAACAACCAATCAGGAATCAAGAAATAACTACTACAACGTAAGTAACATAACAGCTGATTAGTCTAAAGCGAAAAAATGGCCGGCTGTTAATCTTGTGCTCGTATCAAAAACGCCCGTTTAAGGGTTAGTGAGAAGATTAACTACATTAAAAATATTTTTATTATTAGATTAGATTAGATCATTGACATGGCAACCATACCACAATGTAGGTATTTTAAGCCAAGTATGAATGAGGATTGAGTGTAGGATGATTGTGGCGCGTTCTTGTAGTCTTGTTACTGACTAAGGCTGACATGTTCCTTAGACAGGACTGTTAATTAATAGCCCAATAGCCGATGGCAACTAATGGACGTACAGTTTAACGTGGAATCCGAACCACGGCCTCTAAATAACGAATTGGTTTGATTATGAGGATAGGCTTTGCGGATTAACGTAGTATTCAATAGTGCGGACGTTAATCCACACAAGAGAACACTACACCCACCGACCATCTCTCACAACTATCCACAATTCGTGACCTCCAAGTAGCTGGATTACAGGACGTTGCCACCGTCCCAGTCTAGACGGATAGGAATTAGGTAAAGACCGGTGTTCAAGATATAAAATATATTTTTCTTGACTTATAGGAATAGCTGTATGCATGTCTATCGACGAGGTTCAGGGCATCAGGGTTATAAATGTATAATATATTATTAAATATAGTTAACCAACGTAAATAAACCATAAACTGAAATATTTTGCAACAATTAGTTATATGTAATACACTGAAAATTAAAAATATATTCAGACGTAGTTTTTGAAATAACATTTATATTGTAAGCAGAGCGTGATGTAATAGGAATAGGCCCAAGAGAAGAGTAGAATATTCATTTTGGCATAGGCCCCAACATATTGCTCCCGTTCACCGGCATCCACCATGACAAACATCAAGCGACAACAACACTCGCTTTTATTTGAAACGATGACTTCTATTAACAACAGTTTCGTTTTAGTATTTGCCTTTGTTTTGTTTGTTTCAAATGCTTCGTATTTTGGGTTTACTTGAAAATCTGAACTGAAAATATTATAGAGAAAACTGGCAGTAATCCGGTTTGTACGACTAAGTTTTAAGAATCAAGACCGTAATGATAAATAATTTACTATTAAATTATTGTTGCGATAAATTGGATTAAATTAGAAAATTGGAATCATAAGTAAATGTTTTACGCTAAGATGAGAATTTAATATGGTATAACGTTTAAAAAGGTTTTAAACCAATCATCAATATAGGCAAACTAATATAGATATTAATTATATCTATAGACTGGGACAGTGGCGACGTCCTGTAATCCAGCTACTTGGAGGTCACGAATTGTGGATAGTTGTGAGAGATGGTCGGTGGATGTAGTGTTCTCTTGTGTGGATTAACGTCCGCACTATTGAATACTACGTTAATCCACAAAGAACATCCTCATAATTAGACCAATTCGTAATTCAGAGGTCATGGTTCGGATTCCACGTTAAACTGTAGGTCCATTAGATGCCATTGGCTGTTGGGCTATTAATTAACAGTCCTGTCTAAGGAACATGTCAGCCTTAGTCAGTAACAAGACTACAAGATCGCGCCACAATCATCCTACATTCATTACTCATTCATACTTGTTTAAAATACCTACCTGGGTAGGTCGCCATTTCAGTTAAAAGTATAAAGTATAAAAATATGACAACTGAATATTTCTCTCTGAAAACTACTTTTAACAGATCACAAGGTCAGGAAAAACTTGCGCTTAACATCTCGAAAAACTGAATCTTTCAGAGAGTACATTATTAAAACATTATGTTAATGTTTAAAATATGCAAAGATATTCTACAAAATGTATAGACTAATAAAAAAAGGGTTCATCATAATTCAATTAGTGTTATTACTTTCACAGGGAAGTCGACAGCAAATGACAAGCGTTACAGAAAGGCAGACAGACAGAAAAACAATTACATGATATTTTTATTGTATAAAACATAAAAATATAAAATCGTTATCTTAAGCAATGTGCACAAAAAGTTCTTACTTTATCAATATAAGTGAAGGTAATATTAATATAGACAATCTTTAACACATTAAATTAAAATTAGTCTGAAAGTTTATTCAAAATATTTGAACTAGAGCAACTCAATATCCGATAGGAAGTGACGTGGTACGAGGGCGGAAGTGATCAGGGATGATGTTTACACCTCCTAATCAACATCCGGTACAAGAACACGCCCCTCCCACCGTACAAGTAATGTTCTCCTGAGACTGATTAAGTTGCTAATTGTGAACTTGTAGATTACAAATTTGATTATGGTCAATTATAAACAATTAGTGATTAGTTATACTAGCAGCTCAGACACCACCGGGAAGGGAACAAAATGTTACAAATTCGGTATACTTATAGTATTTCTTTCTAAAGTACAGTGTTATATGAATAAACACAATTTCACAGTATAGATTTGATTATAAACTGAAATATTGTTTATTACAAAATTGCTAGAAAAATAGGTTATGTAGCAGTATCACCAGGGTTTAACCTTCTGTATCTTGAATAAAACTGTAGTTTTATTTATGTAATACAACCTTTCAGCAAGTAAGCTACAAAGTATATGTATCATAATAAACCTTGGTTATTTCTAGTTTCTATTGGACCTTGACGTTTGCCTGAGTCTAGTTCACCAAGTTCTTCGAGGAGAAACCTCTTCCTTGCTCTCTCCTGGAAGGGATTAATGTCAGTATATTGTTAGGAAGCTCCATCAAAGTAGACGAATCTCTGCGACCGTAGTAGATTGTTTCTACAGCCAGTGAAAGGATGAATCCTTTGATTCCGGTGCTTGGTTGGTTTCCGGTGGTTCCAGGGATCGGAGAGGCATGACTGGGTCACCTGGGGATGGATAGGCAACAACTTCAAACCCGTCCAGTTCCCAGGACCCGGTATCATGTCCGTGTACCGGAGCACCGAAGAAGCATGCGAGAGGTGCTGGTTTGAGTGGGGGAGAATTAAGGGAACAATGAGAAAGGTAAAATAAAACAATGCTAGTACTCACCATCCCACTATCCTAGGCCTGAATGGAAAATCAGGCCTAGGAATAGCCACAAAAAATTACGTTTTCTGGTACAATAAACTTCTAGTTAATTTTCGATAACCATATTACGTAAAACGCAAAACAGTCTTCGAAAACATTGACATAATCTAATCTTGCGTTGTTGACGTCCTACTGGCAGACGGCTTCTTTCTTCTTCTTCATTGCCGCAGACGACAGCTTGTGTGTTAAGTTTCGACATGCATATGTCAAAACTTAACATCCTCCCAGAGCTAAGGCTCTGGGAGGATATAAGCAATTGGAACGATCAAAATTTGAAACATAAGAATAGCTGTTTAGATGAAATGAAAACATTCCCTTTAAACATGTCCATGATCTAACCTATTTCCCAAAAGGAACTAAATAAAATTTTTTTTCCTTAGAGTGGAAAAACGATAATCAGCTGACATCCCCCTCAATACACAGCTTACGCTTGATGTTATGTTATTTGAGTGTAACCAACCAATGCTATTCAGACTGGGTTACCTAATTCAAAGGGTGGAAGGCCTCGAACAGACCTAGGAAACCAAAAGTGTAAAATAAGATGTTCACTTTTGATGGCCAAAGACTTACCAATATTGTGCCACATTCATTTTGGATTATGAATGATCATTTTCTTGGATGTAGAAGTATAAAAAACCTGCAATATATGGACGCTCAAAATAAAGAATGTTTTTGGCGGTCTCCAGGGAAGTGCTGGACTGTTCTAGGGTTGTCTTGAGTTAGAGACTCCCTAGGGGTCTAAACGAGACCTCCCTACCCTGTTCAGGGGACTTTGGGGAAGTTGTTGGATTAGAATAAACATCTTAGGGTATTCCATGTACCGGCCTAAAAATTTATTTTTGTTGATGTTTTTGACATCTCCAAGAATTAGGTATACTGGTCATGTCCTACATTTCTCATTATTTAGAATCTCTCCATAATGTAGGTGTACAATTTTACACTAGAAGATGTAAAATTCCCTTAAATGTAAAATCTTACATGACCCATTCATCGCTGTAAATAAAATAATCCTCAGTTGTTACACTAACTTACAACCTATTCCATTGGTTATTTACAATTTGGAATTCTCAAGGAAAAAGAAATCTAATAAAGCTAAAATGCAGTGTTAAATATAGGCTAATGGATATTGGTAAAAGGGGAAAGCAAATAAGTCAACCAAAACAAGACCCCCTGTGTGTGTCGTATCCAGGCCAGACCTCCTGTCTAATATTCGCTGGAAACATTCCAGCTCTCCCAACATTCTTTATGATGTTTCCCTTACGAAAATATATTTTTTACCAGAATTTTTGTTAGTTTTATTATTTTACGCACTGTTAAACTTTATTATAAACTACAGGAGAAAAAAATGACTTAACTGGATGAATTTACGTAATAGACTAATTGTATGGGTCAGTTACTTTTTTGCTTTTGATTCCATAAATTTTTAAATACAGCAAGTATAAATTTTTAGATATATGAGCTTAATTGTACCTTTAATGAAATAGTTTGTAAAAGTAAAATTTATTTTTTAATAACTAAATACCCTAACTTGTAAGTTTATACCTCTTTCCAAACTTATTTTTTAATATGATTATTTTTTATAAACTGAAAATTGTACTTTAAAAATGATTATCTGTATAAACAAATAGACTATGATATAACCAATTATAATTTTCTATTTTTTGTTAATAGTAGATGTTTTTTTAATTTAATCTTTAATCCTAAATGTCTTTTGCAGTATTTAAACGGAACAAAGACCCTTTTTATTTTAGTTTTAACATTTGGTGTGTTTCTGATGATCTATCACAAAATAAAAATTCTGAATTTGAGCACAGAAAAGGCCTAAGCTTGTCCACAAAGCCAACTTTACAACACCCTTTTCCATATATTCCTTGGTTTGAATTTTTCAAAATTCAAAGAGGCTTTTGGACAATTCGCTGAGAATCTATTTATACGATATAGATAGGAGCATATATATATTATAGAATTAAAAATATGTATACATATTTTCTTTCTGTAGCATCTTCACTATTATTTAAGTTATAGAAAATGATTAGATTTCAAAATCATGTAAACTATCAGAGATGGATATCAGTTTAAAGTTAAAATTTGTCTCATGAGCTAAAATTTCATCGTAGGTTTTAAATTTATTTATTATTATTAGTTTTTACAAACTCACTGTAGTAAACGGTCCATGATTATTAAATGTGAGAAATAAAGTTTTGATCCAGGTTTTAAAAGGACACTTCACCTTTCTTTTACTTAACACAGATTTAAGATGTCTCCCTTAAGATGTTTAACAAGACTCCCAAAGTGGGAGGCGTGAAATGCATGCTGTGAGATTCAAAGATTGAGGTATTCTAGGTATGAGAAATTGGTTTATGTGTTTCATAACATATAAAATTTTGTATTTGTTTAGATAAAGAAGTAACTTAATTATATACAAGATGGATTAAAAATTAAATGAGGCGAATCAAAATTAATTATGAAAACATGTTGTTTATTTCTCGTAAATATCATAATAACAACAATTCCTATTATCTCTAAACATGCAAAATACAGTATGCAAACATTTTTAAGGAATATCAGATCGTTTTAGTAATGTAAACATACGTAATGGTACACAAATACAACAACCGGACTGAAATTAAAATGTACCTGATATGTTATTTTTTGGGCGCAAACAAAATAACGTAAAAAGTAATAAAAAACATAAACTGTAAAACTATGAAAAAAGAATTAAATTATAATTTACATCGAAAAACTATTTTATCATTTCACAATAAAATTCTGTTTAAAACAGTTGTACAACAAAATTAACTCGTGCATAAGAATTAATTCCAAATAAAAAATATGTCACGTATAGAAATAAAACATTGGTTGAATGAGAATGAACTCCATTTTGAATTATATTTTATGATAATAAAATAATTCTTTAAGATATAAGTGCTTAAAAAGGAAATATTTTGTATTCGATAACCATTAAATATATAACTAAAAAGAAAAATATACAAAATTAATATAAAATACATTGTTGTTAGGATACAAGAACATTTTTATGTTATAAATATGTTTATAGTAACTTTTAGTTTGATTCAAGCATGTAACTACCCCTAACTCAGTTAAGGGATGAAAGACGAAAACAACTTTTATAAAAGTTGAAATTACCAGACGTAATAAATAATACGGATCCCCGATGTCGAAATCTTAAAAATATTCAGTATATAACAACACATAACAAACCCGTCATATAAAACCAACAATGAAATAGTAAATTTAAAATAATTCATTATAAAATGGTTGTGGCTAACAAATTTTTATTATATATGTCGTGAGGTGTTGTTTTAACAGTAATACATCCCCTGTGTTCTAAGATACTGAGATTTCATTTGTAATACCTTTTGACACAAGTAAAAGTAATTATATATTGATGAAATTACTTAAAACAAAACGTGTAAGCATATTTGTATAGTAATATCATATTAACATTGGGACTAAAATATCAATGAACAATTTATACCATGGGTATATTAATGTCATGTTTCAGGCAGATAATAATGACAATTCAATGTTCTGACAATGAAATAAATTCGCTTAAACTGGAGTAAAAACGTAAAACCGAAATAATCATATACTTCCAATATACCACTTCAATTAGGAAGACATTTAGAACCTACATAAATAACGAGGAAAACGCTTATAATTGCAATGAAATGAAAATCTATTAGGATAGTTACATACATGTTACAATCAGTATTGTATATGTTAGTCATCATGAAAATATATATTTATATCGAGTCCAAAAATACTCACTTTCCAAACAATGCCGCAAGTGACCGATAGAGTATTTACAATATTTATATATAATACAACTATTTACACTTTTGTACATGAAGTCAGTCAGTAATATCGACCATAAACTTCATTCATTATCTAAAAACCATATTGAAGTTAAGGAATTTCTAAGATGGGCCGCCAGCTCAATAATTGTACAAAGAACTTTATTTAACCTTCAACGATTTTTCTCGTATGATTGTAGTTGTAAGAATAATAAATTAATGAAATATTTAACATATTATTTTATTATAACCTGATATAGCTTCATGATCTAAAAATTCTTTACTTGAAATGCGAAAAATATCTTGTATATAATTAAATAAATAAATACGGATGAAAAAAGTTGAATGAATGTTTACAACTGATTTGTACATATCAAGGCTTTTAATTAAAATAATACTACAATTTTACTTGATTATAGACGAAACCCGCAATTTCTTTTCTAAAATCTTTTCATCTTCGAAACAGAGCTGTCATGTTAAAAGTTGATCTATATTAAATGAGGAAGTTCCCTTTTATGTTCATTTACTAATTAAAAATCCTTTACCTCAGGCCCACATTGGATTAAAAATTAAAAAATTATAAGTTAGAATGAAGTAACATCAATGGGCAAACGTAACATTAACTGTGATAATGTCCATTGCCTGTACACTTATATTGTCGAAAGACTTAACATTACTAATCTTATGTAACCCTGTTAGCGAAGTTTGCACTATACTTTTGGTTTTCAACCCTGAAAAAAACGTTCTGGGATAAAACGCACTGGAGGATAGCTGGACGCCGCACTTGGGGATGGTGACGTCAGTAGCGACCGAGCACGCGAACCCCTGGCGATGCAGAAGCATCAGGGCGGAGTCCGAGGGAAACTGGGTGTACGCTGGGTCCGCTAGCGTCCTCAGGTTCATTAAATGCACATCACAAGGCAGCGGCTTCGACAAAAGCTCCACTCTAGAGTGAAAGTTCAGTTTCATCTTATTCCCTAACATGTCATCACTCGACTGTGGTTCGAAAATAAAAACGTTCGGGGGATACAGTAAACCTAGAGACAAATAGTTGGCTAACAGACTAGGTTTTGAGTACTCATTGGATTCATGGGTGTTTTCTAAGAGTAACCAAAACTTGGAGAGGGTTCTCTTATTGTCCACAACACCCTCACCCATCCCCCTGGAGTCGTCGTAGAGGGTGCGTCTGTCCAACATCACCTCTAGCCATCCCGTTTGCCAGGAAGCTGCTCCTTGGGCATGGTTCACCAGAAGACTCAGTCTGTGTTTGGTGTCTTCTATGTAGGCCATGGAAGTCAACGGATAGTAGTTCCCCTCGATCCCTATCCTCTTCACTTTGATTCTTCTCTGCATCTGGAATCCGTTCAGATCCGAGTAAAACTCTGGAGGTTCGCCGTTACTTATATCGCTAATGACTCTCATAAACAATTCCGTTTCTCTGTTTTTTGGAGGAGCTTCAAAGTCGATTAGATTCTCAATGTAGATTCCTTGACTCAGAGGTCCCGGTTTGTGATATATCCTTACCGAGTGGACAAGTAGATTACCGTAAATCACTGTCAACTCCGAAGACACTGGTCCTGACGTAATAACGATTTTCTGACCTGGATAGTCATCCAAGATTTCTTTTTCTGTTTCCTGCAAGTTAGGATCAGGTTTGAATAAATAAGCTCCTGAGTGGAACTGGGCAGACATGTAAGCTGAAAATGAAATTGCTGCTTGTGTCGTCTGGTTAGTGGACTTCTTTGTGATCGCCTTAAGAAAACCAGACCTTCCGTCTAAAAGCAACTTCAGAGCGTTGTTCTCTAGTTGGATGTCACCTACTTGCATAGGCTTAACATCAAACTCAGTATGCTTTTTACACAATTGGCAATATATCACAGACCTGAACTCGAAATTCTTTTCAGTAGAATATTCAATAATATATGTAGAAAGTGACAAGGGTGGCAAATCTACAACAAACATAAGTTCATATTGAGTTTTGGAAAGCCTCATGGTTGGCTCGGAAGAATCATCCTGCCTTTTATGTCTCAATTTATCTGTCATGTTCCAAGTTGGATTGATTTGGTATAGGACCGGATTACCATCTGAATCTACTACGTTTACTTTGGGTGACAAAACATGTAGCTTGACAATATCTTGTCTATGCTGAGCTAGGGAATTGAAAAGGACTATCTTTTTGAACTCTCCTTTTTTGATTAGAAGGGGTATTTTTCTAGAAAGTTTTTCGTAAGATTCCCTGTCAGTGTCAGGCACGATAAGCCTTGCAGAAGGTGGGACTTGCAGCTGACCAGCGTTCTCTTTCATCGTCAAAAGCGTCTGAGCCGAGTATCCTTGCACGAACACCGTTTCTTGTATTCCTTCGTACATTTTTAAGGCATAGTCGTGCATCACAAACGATTTTGACGTACCAGTAATTGCATCGTGATGTTGGAACAATGCTAAATTCTGTCTTGCCCTAGTTAATTTTTCATAATCTCGTTCTAAAACCTTTAAAGTACTGTTGAAGCCTAGCTGTCTCGCATAATTCAGGGCGAAAGTGTAAATTATTTCCGCAGACCTTAAATTTGCTTCCAATTCACGATCTAATATTTTCCAGTACGGTCGAGTGGTAAAATAACCACTCCAGTAAGCTGGCCTACCTTCTGAAAATATATCGCTGTAGACAAAGAAATCACCTCTGAGAATTTTAAAATCCCTCATTCTTTCTTTGACAGCTAAAAAGTAGTCCTTCGGCGTTCCAAAAGTAATCTCAGCGTTGTACTCCTTATGTTGATTTATGTAGTCAATGATCTTCTTGTAATTTCTATACTGCTGATCCCACTCGATATCATGGTCGTACCGAAAGTCATCGCCGATCGGCATCAACACCACATTGTGCGGGAAGAGCGATCCCGTCCTACCGTACTGTTCCAACAGTAATTCCGCTTTCTGTTTCACGTTTTCATTGTCTATAGGCACTGCAGTCAGAGAGAACTCTGTGTATTCACCGGAGATCTTTCTAAAGTCAAAGTTGAGGCACACTTGAGGGTGAGGTCCACACGAGTGTTTGATGGAGTAGATGTCGAACGGCTGATTGTGTACGAGGATGTCACTGTGACCGTCGCCGTCCCAGCTCTGCCTCCAGAGGAAGTCTCCCATCTGCTTCTCTGCCAGCCACTGCTTCCATGCGTAGTGGATCCTCTGGATCACTGCCCCACTGGAGAACCCCGAGGCCTTCAGAAGGTATGGGACGGTTGATCCGTGACCGAATGGGTCAATCGACCAGCCGGAGGTGGGGGTAACTCCGAGATTGTTCCTCACCCACTGGTGACCTGGGTAGAAAAACATCAGTACAGTATTACAAAGTGACTCCACTAGATATTAAGCTAGCTCTTACTACTCAATTTTCAGGTTCACTAAAAATTTTCCTAGAGTTTTCTAAATACACCATTATCAAAATTAAAAAGTTTGGGTCATGTGAAGTTAGTTTTACTAATTTAATTTGGTGGCTACACCAAATATAGATTTCGTAATAGTAATAATCGAATACTTCTTCCTCACTCAGCAAATATTGACCCTTGTGATTTAATATTTCAGGACTGAAAAGCTATCTAATTTTTCCCAATAATCTTAAAATATTAATATTAGTAAAATAGTATTTTGTGATTTTCTGTTGATTTTGATACATAAATTGGCTGGTTTTAAAAAGGCTAAACAGTACTTAACCTAATAAATCATAAAATTGAGTTTTGAAATATCTAATAACAAAACTTAAAAATAATTTACTGTCAAACATTTTTAATGAATCAACCAACAGATTTCCAACAATTATTAACGTAGATAGTCCTGCAGTATAAGTGGAATATTAAATAAATATGGTTTAAAAAAGTAATACTTTTATAACACAATGTCATCCAATGAAGTTACTGGATCGACACATTTTGAAAAACTACATCAATTAGGTTCAATTAGAAGTGGGGGATGGATATAAATGATAAATTTGAAGTAGAGACTTTGAGACTTGAGAGAGAAGTTTGCTGGCAAATGATGCCCTAGGGATGCACTATGTACTAGTAGTTAGATTGTGCCAACAAATTACATATGCAGACTGCTTTTTAATTAAATTTATGAAAAATTGTTGTACTGCAGACCTATTTAAATATTTTTCAAAGATCACAATTAAACGCAATTGCAAACTTAAACATCCACATGTTTTTAAAGAAGTCTGATTATAAATGTATAATATTGATCCAATTCTAGAAAACTATTAGGTTATAATTCAAAAATTTCGAAAATAATGAAAGATATATTTTTTTGCTAAGGCTGTCAGCTGGAAAAAGATAGTTTATTGTCATTTAGCTTAAGCTAAAATAAAATGAATATATTCTCAGAAAATTGAATATTTGGATTATGAAAAATGATTTTTTATAGTGTTACGTTATACCAACATCGTCCTCCTATATATTTTATTTAAGCTTAATTTTATGACAAAAGTTTAATCCTGCAATTTTTTATTCATACTATTATACTACAATTTTATCATAATTTATAGTTGTTTGTTTTATTTTTATCATCTTATTTTGTTCACATCTATGGTATTGTGTCCTATTTAATTTCGTTCATATTCAGAACTTTATAATGTTTTTAAGATTAATGAATCATTTCATTTTCTCGTTTTTTTTATTTTTGTTTTGGATACTTTTTTATGACATACAGTAAACTACACAGCAAAATAGATTTAATTTACTGTTATTCTGCGGTAAGTTATTTAGTATTTTATAATGTACAATTTTATAACAATCATTATAATCGAAAATTATGAAACCCTAATTTGACTTTTAAGTTAGTCATTTAGGCATTTGACGACAAAAACGTTTGAATTTTATTTGAACCTAAAAAGAATTTTCAGTTATATAATCAAGAGGGGGTTTCCATTGAACATGAAAACATTTTTGTACCGATTCTTGTATATTTTATAGCCAAAATTGAATTTTGGAGCATTTAATGTTTACTTATAGGTCTCTGACCGTTAGTACCTTCAATCAGCTGGTCAACCATGGCGAAGACATGGGACGTGGCCTCATCGGTCATGACCCAGCCTCCAGTGGTGATCTCCAGCCTTCCTTCCTCCAGAAGCCTCTGGACCATCTGCTTTTTGGTAGGGTGGGCACTGGAATAGAAACCATATTATAGCTCCATCAAATACTACATTTTAATAATTTTAAACAATATGATAAAATAAACGGTACCAGTGGACTGACACATACTTTCTCCCTTCAGTAAATTTAAAAAAGACAATCTGTAATAAAGCTATCATGTTCTACAATGTTAATCTAGATATCATTTAATAATTTATTGTTTCAAAAAAAATCATCCAATTTCTAAAAATAAAAACAAGAGAGACAAAGTTAAATTAATTGTTCAAATTGTATGGGGGGTAACCCCCCATGTAATACCAAGCTTTTTTGAGCTGGTTTTGTTCGGTAAATTGACCTTACGCTTCATACCAAGTTTCATGGAAAACGGTTGGAAAATAAGGAAGAAATTAAATTTTTAATATTCTCCTTAAGAATAACATTGGGCGCTTTCAGACAACGTACTGCGTTTATCGTGGACACTAAATTTAACTTTTCTCTGGAACCGTTAATCGTAGACAAATAATTAAAAATACTAATTTGTTTCAAGTTATACGTTACTTTTATTCTTTTCGCTGAAAATTTAAAAATTTCATTTTTTTGACATTTAAAAGCCGATAACTTTTGAACCGTCATTTTTACAGACATGCGGGTGGTGTCAAATTATTTAGTACTCTGTGCACTATAATCTATCAAGTTTTAATCAAAATCGTTAGAGCCGTTTTTGAGAAAATTGGATTTTTCACATTTTTTAAGGGTTTTTAGGGGTGAACTACCCTTAAAAATCAAAAATTCAAAAAAAACCTGGAGATATGGTGACTATATATATACATGCCAAATTTCATCTAAAACGGACCAACGGAGTAGGCTGTGGCACTGTACACATCCAGACACACACACACACACAGACGGACAGACATCACGTCAAAACCCACTTTTTTGGATTCAGGGGACCCCAAAACAGATATATCTACCCTCAACCCAAATTCGAAAATTTTGACGAAAACAATAATTTCTCCATATACTATGTATGTATAAGGAGAGAAAGTAAAAATTCAACAAACACTCTTCTACTCATCACTATAGGCCTTGGGTGAATTGTTCGGTGAATAGACAGCAATGTAACGGACCTGAGTCACATAGGCTAGCCAGAGGTGACCGCTCAAGATCTGTCAGAAGGCGCTGACCACAGGTTTCAAACCAGTAATATTTTACTTACTAGGACAACAAGTTATATTATATAGAAAAGGTATTAATTTTCCTGTTACGAAATAAAGTAAATAAATAGGTGTAGGCTCTACAGATACATTTAAGTTATTGAGTATCATAGTATGGGTAAGGTTTAATATGACAAAACACGTGTCTAAGTATATATCTAAACATGACAAAGTAACATATGTCAAATATTGGGAGAGGATAAGCATTAACGTAATAGAGGCAGGCATCGGGAGAAAATTAAAAATCTACCATTCCACTATTTCGAACTAATAATTCACTAATTTCGATCCAGCAGTTTATGTGTAAAAATTAACTTTATTTCTTTTTCTTCCCGAACTGTCAAAATGTAAAGTAAACGGATGTTGACATTAAAAACTGTAAACATTGAATCCCAGGGTATTTACAGCAACCATGTCTTCTGCTTCTCGAACTGTCAAATTTAGTGTTCACAGCTGTTGACATTCAAGTAATTTTATGTTTTCATTTTCTAAAAATGTAAACATTGAAACTTAGGACGTTCACAGGGCGTAGCCCGAGAGGATTTTAAGGAAATGAGTATGCCTATGTTTTGCATGAGTTTAAGATCTGTCTTTGTGTAAAATTTCAAACTGTTTGGTTCAATATTTTTTGCGTGGAAGGAGACAGAGAATAGTGCCAGTACAAAATAAATAGGTGATGAGAAAGAATAAGAAACAATCATAAATATTTACTTTATTTATTGCTATGAATGTGCAGTATGACTATTTTTCCACATAAATCTTGTAGGTACATCCCATATATTGTCAAAGAAAGATTGATACAGATAAGAGAGTTGTTGACAATAGGAATTTCTCCATATATAATGAGGGCCCTCACTCCCCTGTCCAGTGTTATTCAAAGAGATTGTGTCGCATAACGTCAACATCTTTAGAAATGAGAACATTAAATCTGTATCCTATAAGTTTCAGGGTGAAAGCTTTAAATATTCAACAACTGATTATTATAATAAACCTAATATGTATAAACATTGTAATTTTTAAATAATACGTTTCAACAAATTAAAAGGTTCCTGAGATACAAATAACAGAAAATAATACTTCATTTAAGCACTCAATGAATAAATTAATTACTTATTTTCTCATCGTAAATTATTTTTAATTCATACATTATTTATACCCAATCTTAAACTAAGATTTAAGTTCTGAGCTTTAGTCTATTCTGTTCATTTTGAAATTTTTAAGATTTGAATTAATTGTGTTCAGCGTTGTTCCTGACAAAGGAAATCAATAACTTACAATTTTGAAGGCAATGATTCATATAGCATTGGATAATAAATCAAATTGCTAACGGATGAAAATATGATTTATTTGAAAATATTCCTGGATTTTTGTTTTTATATAAAACAAAAATCAAGTTAAGAAGAACTGAATATGATTGGGAACAGTAAATGATTAGTGTTACAAAATAATAGAAGGCTGGGAAGATGGGATAATAAAGGACCAGGGAGTTGAAGGTGAAAAAGGGAATGAGTAGAAACAGGAGAAGATAAAAACATATTAGCAAAGAGAGAGTCACAAACTTGGGCGAGGAAACGCAAGTGTAAGGGAAAATTATTGTATTTCTTCACTCCATATCTAACACATTTTCTAAACCATATATTTTGGGATTTTTATTATGAATGTTCTGTTTAACATTTGGAAATATTTTAATAGGTTTTGAAAGGGTAATAAGACGTAAAACTTTAAAGGTAATGATGTTTTATTAATCATTAATTAGATTTAATTTTAATCAATATAATCTACCTCATGTTTAGCTCTATAAAATGTATCCTCTTTCTCCAATAATATTTATTAGTTTTAAAAATCCCTTCAATATGATGTTTTCAGCTTCAGATTAGAAGATATTGAAATTGATATGTCTTACATTTGAGTTCCCTTCCTGAATTTCCTCTACTTTAGATCATTTGAGCCGTTCACCAAACAGTAAGGATGAGGAAGCCATACTTAGCAAGCCTACTAAATTTCTATGGAAGCAAAAAGAACCTACAACTGTGACGTCAAATGATCAGTGACCCAAATTTAGATCAATGCTCAGTCAGTAGATTTCATTATTATGACTGTAAACATTTCATTTAGGCCTATTTCCCACAGGGAAGTATATACAATCATTTCTACTTGCAAACTTATAATCTGTTTGTACAATTTCTTTCATTTATTTTCCGTTATCATCTAGTGTCAATTTCATCATTTTGAAAATGTTTTTCCCATGTGAGCTATGTTAAAAACTAAATGAATAATTCCTGTCTTTCAATACGAAATTCAAAATTAATATATCAGATTAGCATATGCTTATCAGATATTTATCAGCGATCTATGTGTTAACAAGTTTTAAAATATGTCAACAATAATTTGTAGGAGCTTAATGATATAGTTTATGCTGTATCTAAGTCACTGAATAAGTGAAAAAATTAAACTGTTTTGAGATAGAAGGCTAGATACAGCAATCTAATTTAAAATGACAAAAGATACTTTGTCTTTTAGTTAAAAATAATGTCACAGCGATTGTTTTAATATAACAATGTCCTTGACGGTTAATGACGGTTGGTCCGGTGCTCCAAGGTGTCCGAACCCACAAGTCCTGCGAGGCTAACGACTTTAATAGCACTATGTAAATGCTATGGAAAAATATACTCAGATGGTAACCTAATTCAACAAGTTATGTGTTAGTATTCATTA
Source organism: Nephotettix cincticeps (assembly GCA_023375725.1). Lineage (NCBI taxonomy): Eukaryota > Metazoa > Arthropoda > Insecta > Hemiptera > Cicadellidae > Nephotettix > Nephotettix cincticeps. The sequence continues at coordinate 63,911,923 of CM041788.1, forward strand.
AACAGTCCCATAAATTGGATGTAGCTAGAATTAACCTTATGAAGTGTTTGTGTTGGATGACCAACGTTGATTGGTAAGTCAATAGAGCTTACTCTCATTATTTAGACGGTGAGTTTGGCACTCAATTACTCTACAGTGCAGATTACTCGCTAACCCAAACGGATGAAGGGACAGCCTCCAGGGAAGGGGCAGCAAACACTATTACAATCTACTGCTGCTGGTCTCCGAGGTGGAAATGTACATAGTGCTACATTACATTGCCAGGGTTTCATTGTTGTTCTACGATCTATTGAAGTTTCTTAATGGAAAGATAAATTACTTAAATTTCTACTTTCTTCCAAAGTAAAAAAGTAATTGGAAAATGTAAAATTTTTGGTTATCCTAAATCCAAAAGGGGTTTTCTGACTGTTGGTCTCGTATACAATACACTAAGATTCCGAAAATGGTTCATAATATGTTTTACACTTATTAAGTTCACATTTTTCATGATTTATAACCTTATGGGTGGTTAAAAAAATGGTCAAAATATCAACTCTGATTTAAATTTATAGGTCTGTAGTGATATTATTTTTAAATTATATTCTGTCACACTACAATTTAATTTTGCCAGAAGTATTATAAATTGAAAATCGAATAAAATCATAGACTAACTATAGAACAAGTAGATAGTCAATTTATATTGTAAGGACTAAATATGGGTTCTAATATCTCGGCTTAAGTGGATGACAGACGCATGATGGACTTCCAGGCTACTCCTAGGGTTATTTGTAGTGACATCGGGTACTTCCTTTAGCTGCTACATTAAGTTAAAACAAGTGTTCACAGTACAGTTTCGAGGTAAAAGAAAGGAGCTGTGCTTTGAAAGTCTAAAGTAGCGCCGATAGTGGAAAGATACCACTCAAAATGTGTGCTAGATGGCGTGGCGTGAGTTAAAACAAATATTGTAGAAATGTAACACGTTAGTAAAAAGGTCCAAACTCGACACAAATTCAGAGGTATCTTGTTTCTTTCAGTCTCCATTTGGGCCTGATGATGCTTGGTGTAACTTGACGAAATCGATCGCCAATTTTAAAACTTTTGTATATAATTACAATCAAAGTTTAAATATATTAAGTAGTGTTGGAAGACGTTAGTTTTTACTTCATCCTATAGTAAAACCAACACGTATAATACTAATCAAGAAGTTATTATTTTAACAGTAAAATTACTTTTTTTCTTACTAAATAATTATGAGTCCCAAAGTGTGTCAGATACGGAATGGTATAACAGTGAGTTTTGTGTTAACTGAATTTAAACTTTAAACTGAAATAGAGAGCTATATAAGGCAAAAATATATTTTTTCAGGATTCAGTTTTTTATTGTCATAATAAAAATCCAAATACAATATTGACGTTTCCAAAATAAACATATATTAATCTTACATTTTCACTGGGGATTCATGGTAACAATTACACAACTGATGAAAATGTTAATTAGAATACAGGGTGGGACAGAGTAATGGATTCATCAACATGGCAGGGTGAAAAACTAGAGTGGGATTGATGATGTGTTTCACATTGTAATTAATTAGAAAGAATAAACTGGTGGAGATTTTTTCAAATGACAATCTACAAATTGTGTTGCACTGGCCTGTATTTTCAGTATGATTTTAAAAATTTGTTCCTGTTGCTTGTATTATTTATCACTAAACATGTGTTACATTTTTTCATAGAAAATAAGAGTATTATCTATCGTCCATTTTTGATTTAGTGGTACAGTAGTTATGACAGAGAAGAACCCAAGAAAATCAAAGGAAATGCCATGCGACAGAAAAGTCATGGGCACGCTCAGCCGCACTTTAAACTAGCAAACGTTATCTAACGAAAAAAAACACTATAATGTTTATCTGGCGCAGATTTTCACATGACTATTTAGCAACATGGGGTTTCTTATAATTTTGGTTTCCTCTCTTCTCTCCTGGGATTTTGACCAGCCCACAATACAGTAGATATCACATAAATTCACTCATTTCAATTGAAGAATGTCCTTTTTTGCTGTCCGCAAGGAAAAACATGCATAAAAGGTGTATCTCCTTGCTAGTCTTCGTCGGAGAGATGCGCGGGGTGTGAAAAGGTGTGCTGGTTCCTCAAATTCTGCACTGGTCAGTGAACTGAAAGGGTTCTTGGCTGGAACATGACTCCTCATAGAGAGGTCATATTTCTGTTATAATTTTATCCAGGAAATACTTTAAATATAACTTAACAGTTTACAGTTTACGATTATAAAGATAAACCAATGTTGTTTAGTTGACCGTTCCCCCAAAATTGCTGGGGGTATTGTAATCCTCCAAATGAAAGGCAATTTAAACACTAGTAATATCATAAATTTGATGGTTCAAACAATACGAGTCAGTCATGAACATGAACTCTGACTAATTGGACAAAAAACTAATAATCTATACTTTTTTTGAAACAATCACAAAAATTCACTGGAAACGACACATAATGGCGTATAGCTGTCGACTGATGATAATAAAGCAACATAAAATCAGCTGTTTATAAAATATTCACACGCTTAACATATACAAACTTCACAGGCTATAGGGGTTTAGCCCTAAGGTTAATAACAAATTTGAATATGCCTATAGCCTACTTGGAGCAGAAAAGAATTAAAAAATCAAAGATCATAAAAATTCGCCCAGCCTTTCTTGAGTTATAAATGGCTTAACTAAAATGACTTTGTTTTAGATATTTAGATTATTATGACAAAATAAAAAAAACATTAAAAATTATCAACGAAATGATGTTATGGATTCCTCCACTGTGGTGGTAGGTATATAAATATATAAATTATAACATATAAATGAAAAAAAAAAAACAGAAAATGATGTTTTATGACATTTGTATATTAACACCAAACTTCTATTTAGAAGGTACAAAACGACCTATCAAATACTGAACCGTGTGATCTTTTACGTTGACGTTAAGATAAAATACAAATCGAAAATCATGGACTAAACTTCCTCTTTGATTTAATGTGTTTTGTTTTTGATCTGGAATGAAAAATAAGGTCAAATGTCAATGCATTCGTGTTGTAGATCTATGGTCGGCATATTTATACTAGGACGTAAAATTTCTACCTCTGGTTAGTCCGTTTTCGTCTATGTCGTTGGCTTTTATTAGAAAAAAATGCAAAAATTATCACTTATAAAACACGAAAACCGTTCCCACTTCAACCATTTAATTCGTTAACAGAATATTATTGTAAAAGGATTGCATACAATATTTGTTACACAAGGAGTTTAGAAAACGTTTATTAATAAGTGGAATTATTCTCAATGCTAGAAAGTAGGTAGAATGATCAAAGAAGTAGGGCAAGGTGAGCGATATTGCATGTGTAACAAGTTTAACAAGAAGAGTACTCGGAGATCGCATTACGGGCGCGTGTAATTGGCAAATTATGTCAGAGTGCTTGTAACGCGGGGGGGGGGGGGTGCTGGGGTGGAGGCGGCAGAGGAAGATCTTGCCATATGGGAATCAATATTCACCTCCATACTTTCAACTTCAAACAGGAGTGTATTGCATATTTATTATAGCAAATCAAACATAAAGTGTTACTAACTCACTACAAAAAAAAAGGTTATATTCTGCCAAATATCAATGTACTGATATTGATGTACGATTGAATCCCTAATTCGTCCTCCGCAACCGTCTCTGTCACATTATTGTAACGTTATATTATCATTGCTCCGCATGTGTCGTTAATAATCGAGGAAATGAATAATTTTATTATATTTATACGTTTTTAAATTCTCCTATAGTCTTAGTGCCCCAATGCTGCAACAATTGCTCTTTACTACTTTAAAGTATCTGTCGTCAGTTTAGTGAACTTGTTAGACACTAGCGCCTACGTGACCGTGTTGCCCTCTGGGGACAAGCAACCGAACCTGCTCTCGTAGTGCAATAGACTGCCACCGGGCAGGTCTATAACCAAGTAAGCGCTTTATACTCCTATGCAATGACCCCAGTGTGGAAATAAGTTGAATTGTGGATTTTGTCTAATCTGATCCCGTCCTCAGGTGAACTAATATCTAAAACATAGCACTGAGCCAAAATAATTACTCGTATTTAGGCTGAGGAAATTTAGAAAAAATGTAGGGATATTTAAAACTAAAGTTGCATTAAATACATTTCAATTTTTTCCTTTTAAAACACGTCCGCTCGTCACTGGAGACTCAAAGAGAAACATAAAAACTACATGAAAATAGCAGACCAACCAACACGTCAAAATCTTCAAATTTGGATTTAACACCCCAAAATAATTAATATCCACTCTAAGTATCTGTAAATGATATTCATATAAATACAGAAACCAAACAAAATTCCCATGGTATGCTAACTCGTAGTAAAGTATCATTTAATTTGCTTTTATATTTTCAAAATGGCGGCTGTTAAAAATCTTTTAATTAAAAAATTAATACCCACCCTACTAAATATTGCAGAAGATATATATATAGTTTATTATATTTTAATAAACTTAATATTAATATAATTAATAATAATAATAATAATAATTTAATATTAATATTAATATAAAAATTAATATTTTTTTTTAATTTTTGATTTTAATTTCAAATCGAACAGTATTTTGGTGAACGAAATCCGTCCACGGATAACCGAGAAAATGCACTTTTAAAAATTGGTAAAAACTAAATTTATAAATTAAAAAACTTAAATTTGTTACAAAATAGTGATGAACTACAACTATGTAACTGATTTATCACGGTTAAATGATTTCTCTTGGGTGGATCAACGTCCGCTCTTCGTTTTCTCAGGTTACAAGGTATGTAGATTTTCCTAATATGTGTTTTATGATGAATCTTCCTTCTTATATATCCCGAAATATAACTCAAAACCATGCATCCAAAATACTAAAATTCGATTTAATTTTTCTCATTTTATTTTGTTTCTCATCTAAGCCCAAAAACTAATTAATTTTATTTTTCTGTCAAACACTATTATTTAATTTGATCAAATTTAATTCTTTTAAATCTATAATACTTTATAGTTTTTAAATGTTATCAGAAATACTAAATCGATTAATATAATGTATTTTTCTCTGCTTTTGTGACTAAACGAAAATAGTGTAAAATACACATGTTTTGTAAAATTAACTTATACATAGCAAAATCCTAATCAAAATATAGCTATTTAACTACTAGAAAGTTAACACAGGAAACGTAAGTTTCTGGACCGAATTATGAAAAATTGTCTCTTTAACATATGAAGTACGATCCAAAAGACTTATCTGAAAAAAATTATCTGAAAATTCAATAGAAAGATAATATTATGTCTTTACAAAGGGATACCATCCCTATAGGGATTTCTCATCGAGAAATCCCTTTACAATGTGCTAGTTTACCACATATCGAAAGTTTATTTTTCTGGGTAACCATTAGTCGTATATTACTAATTTAAAATATTACCTCATTTAATTTTCTAAGATTATTTAAATGAATACAAGAAAATTTTATTTCAAAGTTTCCGATTATGATTAAATTTATTATTATTATTATTCCCAAAGTCGATAACCTGTGGCGCCAAATCGTAATTTTACCAGCTTATAATTTATCAGACATCAATCCAAAAACCACTTTTATCATTCTGGGACTCTCGAAACGGATATATCTGCTCTACTCAAGAAGTTGCAACATCTTCAAGTTTTTCCTTCAGATATAATCGATTACCTTATTAAAAAGTGGACACTAGAACCACACAGTGAACACACAGGATGAGGGGTTTTAAATAGACATTGCCTCACCTTTCCCACCAGCGTGCGAGGAAGGAGACCTCTGACCAGATGAAGGTCATGTTCTTGAGCATGGTCAGCTTGTGGGCCATGTGGTTGAGGATGTTGCGTGTCTGGAAGTGGTAGTAGCTCTCGTAGGTCTTGAGCCATCCGGGGTCGTTGTGCGAGTGGGGCACCAGGATCACCTGTACACAAAAACCACAACCTGGCTGTAAATAGTATAGAAGCAACTAACTTGACCGTTTATGGCCTGTATATACAATTTTTAATGTCGTCATACTTTTGCATAAGGTGTGGGTAGCGAAAAAAATAATAAACGTTGGTTGACATTGATTTCTTAAAAGTAATTTACGATGCCTCAAATTATTTATGTTAAGAAATTATTAAACTGTTTAAACTTACTTTTTTAAGACTTTTAATATTTTAAAAGGTTAACACTAAATGTAAAATACCTTTATATTCATTTAAAGAATTTTTTCAGTAACCTCAACTCTTTTGTAGACTGTGTTCTTTGTTTTTTCGTTTTCTATCTTTCTTGACTTTTTTGTAAATATATGTAGTCAGTCTGCTCTGTTAGCTTTTTAAGTACAAGTGACACCATTCATGTATACTTTGTATATAACTGAATAAAGGTATCTTGTATCTTTTAAAACGGTTTTTTTCAATTTTTCATTTACTTTCCCTTAAGACCAAAGCAGAATTCAAACAATTACTGTGACGTAAGGGTGGAATCTGATTCCAGATCCTGAAACGTTGTGAAACTTTATTTTTACTAATAAACTTGGGCGGAGTTAAGGGGGGCACGAGGGACAATGCCCCCCCCCAGACTTCTTGAAAGTTTTTGAATGATCTACTTGAATAGAATCAACTCTCTGCCCCAACGTGTAACCTCTAACTCCGCCCATGCAATGGTGAAATTAAGTTTATTTTTGGAGTAAAAGCCATAGATTTTCACAATAAATGATCTAAAGTTACTTCACACTGTTGTTTAATTTTTCTTATTCTGTATCATTTATATCTCTATATAGTTTATTCTCATTTGCATTAATGTAGCTTTTACATTACTACACACTTTTTAGCTGCATTAATTAATTATAATTAATATTGCTTTTATGCTAGTATTATTAATTTGTTATTCAACTTTCTTAAAATTTTGATTTATTTTGCTATTATTTTATTTTATGCGTTTGTTTTTTTACCTTGTAGCCCTCGCGTATATTTGAAAAACATATCGTTTACTTCCTTAATGCCGTGGAGGCGAGAAAATATTTTAACATTGCTCTTACGCGTATCAGTCCAAAATGGCGGATAAAGAAACTCTATTCAGACGTTGGTCATAAAAATTGTAAACGGGTGAGTAAGAAAACTCACTAAAACTAATTAAGAGTTCCTGGTGACCATTTGACGTTGAATTGTACGATACATAATACTCTTAAGTGATAAGTATTCTAGAGTTATTGTTATTCAATAACATTTAGTAGGCGCCATTTTGGATTTTATGATGGAACATTTTCATAATTTCCCTAAACGTTACATTCACTACTAATAAGAAGTAGGTCAGAATTAAAAATGGTATTTGTTTTGGGACAGGAAAAGGTCAAAAAGGAGGTTGCAATAAGGTAAATGTGACATTATGATTTTACATTTTCTTCCAACCCACAAAAAGTGTTAAAGACCTTAGTTGAGAGTGCCAAAACAACACTTTTTGTTTTTATAAAATTTGTCTCTCACCTTGAGCGGAATCTTGGCCCAATCTGACTTCCTGGACTTGTACCTGTCCTCGAAGTTGCTGTCCCAGTATTCGCGGCTCTTCATCCAGTAAGGCTGGAACAAAACATTCCAATTTACTAAATTTCACAGGGAATTATGAAGTATAGGTTCTGTGACCTAATTAATGTAATGTAAACAAGATGATCGGTGGTGTAGTTGTTAGCGTGTCGGACTCGGCGATAGTTCTAATACTAATACCATACCCGACAATCAGTTTTTATCAGTAATGCCCAAATTTTAATCCACATATTAAAAGGTCATTCCCTTGAAGGTAAAGGTACTTCCAAAGTTTTACATTGATACTTCAGTGGTAGCCATCTTGGATTTTCGTCCCGTAAGAGCAATGTTAAATTCTGGCGCCTATATCTCCTTGACCTATTGTCATAAATTAACGGAAGAGGTGTCAAATTAAAGGTATTACAGTCCTCCAGGACACCACCTTATTCAAGATGGCTACCACTGATGCAGACTTCTAAGTTCAAAGCCCGTCACTCGATAAACTGAGCTGACGATTCACCAGTCACTAGCCCAATCAACGGAACGAATAATCTGGCCCAAAACATTAGCTTTGATACTTTGACATAAATGAAAATACAGTTAACTCTGAGTAACATCTTAACGTTTTAACTACAAAATCTCAAAGTGCAGACTCTTAACGAAAACTTATTCATCGATCAAATTGTATTTAATTGTTTTATGAGAGAGGTTTAACCAAGAATAAGGAAAATTGAAATATATTGGAAACAAAAAATATTAAGCTTGAGTCACTTTCAAAGAATCGAATTCACAATTATACGATTTTCTTTCTCAACAACGTTCACCTAACAATGCTTTTTCATACACGCTTTTAGCAATGCTTTTTATCTTTGATGTATTAACCTAAGTTAAAAAAGGCTTTTGGTACTCGAACAGGTAAAAGTGTTAAAACAGATTCATTCCTATTCCATGATTCCTATCGTGCAGGAACAGTGGAAGAGCAACAGTGAGCAGTTTCTCGAGGCGGAACAGCCGACCAGGGACCCATTCCCGTCTACGGCTTATACTGGCATCGATTGGCACTGGCTGCGATGTAATGGAAAGTAAATACACCACAGACTTCACGGCGGTGTCGATACACATTAGCGTAAAAACGTAAAAAATTGAAACATCGTCAGGCTTATGATGATATTTTATCAAATAGTTGAGAAATAGGTTAAAATAATCACGCAAGCATATGCACATGGTCGATGTGAAGTGTTTTGGATAAACATGAATGAAAGAAACTGCCTCCAAAAAAATATATTTTAGCACATGGATGCTGGTTATTTATTTTTGTTAATTTTTCTAAGAGATGATCAGTTAAAATTAGAAAAATGTCTAGCATTCCTCAAGTTCACGGTTTTGAGAGTGCGTTGTGTTGGCTTAAAGTAGACAAGAAACGTTAAAAAAAGGAATAGAAAAAATTAAAAAATGTAAAAAAGGATTATTACAAATATTTTCTGTGTAAAAACGTTTAAAGTTTATTTTTTAATACTTTGAAGTTTTGTTTTTTAAGTTGTTTAGATTATTTTATTTTTATTTTAATCTGACCTGTCAGATTATTTATTTTATTTATTTGTATTTTATGCATGTGTATTTGACTGCTTATTCCTAGGACTAAACCTATTTTATGATGATTTTTTAAATATAAAACCTATTAAAATATTTTTATTGTTGTTATTGGTGAAATTTGCATTCTTTAGTGTAACAGAAAGAAAGAGAGACACAGAAATTGATAGATAATTTCAAATTTTCTGGGCTTTAACACGTAAAATAACAAAAATATCATAACTTCAAGAAATATACAATAAAAACTAAGGTTATATTATTTTATTACATAAATTTAATATTGGAAGCCGTTTATACGAATAAATTCAGTCGAATGTTGTACATTTATTTTCCAATGGCTACGAACAGTTTAAGGTCACAATTGTTTAATTCATTTACATAAATTAACTTAAACCTCGTAAATTATATCAAATTTAAAGAATTAAATGCGATTGATTGTTATAACATGTTAGTTGAATTGTTTTGTTGTTTAATTATTCATGTTTTATTCTAGATCTCTCGTACTTTAAATGGGATATTAGATCATGTGGCCAACTGTATGGACAGTAAGATTAATATTGAGCTATTTTTATAATGATTTTATAGACAGATAAATTGAGGTAATGGAATAATCTGGCTACAATAATCACTTATCAACGTTAGTTTTCACAAAATTTGCAAGCATTTCCAGGAAACGACTTAGCGAAGACTAGGTAAATCGAGAAAAGGTCGACTGAATCCGATGTCTTACACAACGGAAAAGCAATATTTATAAGATTATCGGAGAATATTCAAAAGCAGGATTTTATTACTGTATCCATGTAAACTGTAAACTTAAATTATTTAGTTCTTATCTTTTCATGTGAAGGATCCCTACACCATAAATTTGTTAATCGATTACATCATTTAGCATACGCTGATATACGGAATCTATTTCAATTCAACGCGTTTTACAAAATTATATTAATTGGAAATGCTCTAAAGTTTGCTTGAATTTCAAAGAGTTCTGCAATAACAAAATTACCAAACACACGATGGGGTATTTAACGGCTTAAGTTGATAAGTAAAGAGCACCTGAGAAACGAAACCTCTGAAAACTGTAAGATTAACGGCGTTTTGTGAATGTAAAGGCTCAACACAGGCTAACTAAGCTATTCTACCGTTAAGCCGTTATTAATGAAGGTAAAAATATTTCGTTAAAAAAGTTCCCTTTGCTAAACGGGCAAGAAATTACCATTGACTTGGCTCCTTGTTGATGCGGCAAGTGTTTTAAAACACATTAGCTGGCGATCTCTTGTTTTAACATTAGCAGCGCGAGCCTCGCGTTGAAACATTCACTTATTTCCGTCGCTTTATGAGCACTTTGCCCGCCAGATTACTGAACAAGGTGAATAAACTGAAGTTTTTAAACTGGTAAAATACACGGAAGTTGTTAGCCTTAAATTGATGTTGCCTAGTCCACAGTGCCTCGCGAGTAAAACTATAACAAAACAAGACTCGAGGTAAATAGATTGACGTCGAATAGATTCGAGTTCACTAGATTTATAGTAACTAGGTTCTTAGTAGCTTGATTCGAGATAATTAGATTTGTATTAAGTAGGTTCTTAGTAACTTGATTCGAGTTAACTAGATTTGTATTAACTAGGTTCTTCTAGGTTCTTAGTAACTTGATTCGAGTTAACTAGATTTGTATTAACTAGGTTCTTAGTAACTTGATTCGAGTTAACTAGATTTGTATTAACTAGGTTCTTAGTAACTTGATTCGAGTTAACTAGATTTGTATTAACTAGGTTCTTAGAAGCTTGACTCGTGTTAACTAGATTCGTATTAACTAAGTTCTTAAAAGCTTGACTCTAGTTAACTAGATTTGTATTTACTAAGTTCTTAGAAGCTTGACTCGAGTTAACTAGATTCGTATTAACTAAGTTCTTAAAAGCTTGACTCGAGTTAACTAGATTGATAATTACTAGGTTCTTAGTAGCTTGACTCGAGTTAACTAGATTTGTATTAACTAGGTTCTTAGAAGCTTGACTCGAGTTAACTAGATTTGTTAACTCTACTAGGTTCTTGGTAGCTTGATTCGAGTTAACTACATTGATATTTACTAGGTTCTTAGTAGCGACTCGAGATAACTATATTTGTATTAACTAGGTTCTTAGTAGCTTGATTCGAGGTAAATAGACTTTTAATAACTTGATTCGAGGTATTTAAAATTCCTGGTAACTAGAATCAAGCGAGCTAAATCTGGAGCTTCGAGGTAACTAAATTAAGTCAATTGTTTAACTATAATTCTTCTAGTTCTACTATCAGGAACCAACTTATTTTTTATCGGAAGGTTTCATAGGAGTGTAGGATGTATATATACAAACAGGAGATAGTTTGGATACGTATCTTATAGAACTAGGACAGATATTCACATACCGGAATCCCACGTAACTTATTTTAAATTGATAACTTAATGATATCAAACATTATGAAAATGTAAAAAGGTGTAATATTTTCAAAGTCTTCTTTTCCATAAAAGGATCCCCCTTGGGATATGTTTTTCATAATTTTTGGAGTGAATGTGACACATTAAAAATGATAAGGAATTATCATTTATTTGCGTGGCGTCATAATAAATTGTACACCGTTTCTAAAACAGAAGATATTATTGACAGTGGTAATTGCAAAATAATTGCCTTGTTTGATAACAAGAAAATGATAAATTTAATTTTGCATTTCTGTAAATAATTATTACTTTACACTTCGACTATCATTTCATGACTATTGTGTGGTGAGTGATACTAGACAACGTTAACATTGTTCTTATGTCTAAAATGTGTTGCTAGAAAGAATTGATTAGTTTGGACTTCTCTTTCGTAGTTCTTTCCAGTAACTCTAGATAGACGATTTCGACACGAATAGTTTGACTCACTGAAGTAGCCTGTTTAACATTAATGTCCGCCACGACACGAATTCATTCCCACCGAAGAGCACATTGGAACTGGAACTATTACATTAAGCATTCATGAGCTCGACAGTTACTGCACTGAGAGCAATTTGCAAACACCCCGCCGCCAGAACCATCATTCAACTTTTGTTTTTTCAAACACGCCTCAATTTACAAACACTGAAAGTTGTTTGGAATTAATAAGTTTGCAAATTTGATCTCCCATCTTTTAACGAACCGAACTTCAGTTATAGGATTTTTTTACTAACAATCTGAGGTATTTTTTATATTTTATGTGTTTTTTTGTTATAAACAATGAGAGATTATAAAATAATAACTCAATTTGGTGGGGGGACAATATAAACCTGTATTTGTGAAGTTGAACGATAGGGTATTTTTGAAATATTTAATTATTAATATATTTAAAATTCGCTTAAGTTATATTTTTATAATAATAAATATTCCCAACAACAGATTTCAGAAATATTTTTCTCAATGTACTAATTTGCTTAAGTTTTAGTATTTATCATCAACATAAAAAATATTGCACGTCATGAACCTTTCATCAAATACCTTGTTAAGTTATAAGAACGCATCGGTTGCCATTGTCAATTAAGCCGTTAACTGTTGCTACCCCTGTTAAGAGAAACGTATTTTGTATAAAAAGCTGGTTGAATATTAAATTATTTTAATTTGTACCATATCGAGCCAAATCTAAATTTATTCATTTCCGAATGAGTTTAACAGAAATTATGAGTTTTTCCTGCATGTGAAATCTATCTATAATTTTTTAAATATTTTTTTTAATTTTAGAGGAATTATCAAGAGCCTTTAGGGATTGTTGTGCAAACAAACTTTTCTCGATAGTAAATAATAACTATGCTATAAGGGCTATGAAAAATAATTACTAGGTAATGCTTTTTTCCAGTTTAAAAGCTATAAAGCTCTTGAATAAGGTAAAGACAGTATTTAATGTTTATATATTTTTTTATACATTTTCTCTCTAGAAGTAATGCGAGTAAGAAAAATAAATATGACCATAAAATCATAAGACTAAACAAATTGCGGATTTTAAAACAATTTTAATCTGCGGGGTGTCAAATCTAAAATAAAATCTTAAATGTAATTATATTTGAATTCCTTTTATAATGTTAAGTCTTTCCAGAAATCTTTGGACGAAAAAAAGTTAGTATAATTTTAAAAATTAATAATCATGAACATTACGCATCGATGAGAGAAACCTCATTTGTTTGTAACCTATAATTAAAAGGAATCTGCCTCCCTCTTAAAAAATTGTCTACGAAAACTTATTCATAAATAAGGATTCTTAGACCAATTTGTATTTAATTGTTGTTTGTATTAAATTCTGGATTTGAAAAAAATTACTAGAATAATTCTTTTTCCAAGACTATAATAAATACAGTATTGATAATTAATAAATGTAGTATAATTTTATCTTTTGATCTTCATCTTTTCATCTTAGTCAAATCGATGATAAAATATCGCAAACAATCGTATTCACGATTATACAATTTTCTTTACACGCTTTTAGGTAATACTGTTTTAACTTTGATAAATGAATCTACAATTGAAACAAAATTTAAAATAATTAAATAGTATTTCCATAAATATTTGTTATAATTTTTAAAGTAACGAAACAAGTTTTTAAAACTAAAAATTCTTCAATGTATCGTAGGTTGTTTACAGGAAGGTTAAATAAGGCTTTTGTTACTCGAACAATTAATTGGTACCGTAATAAAAACGAGTATGGAGGGTTGGTTAGAGGTTGATTGGGTGGCACAGCAAGTTTGGGCAGATTGATGAATTCTCAAATTTCGGGCACAGCACAACTCAAAATAACAAGACTAATTAATTAAAATAGTTTTTCAGTGTTGTTTGTTTGCGGGAAACCTTAATTTTATCCTAAGGATATTTCAACGAGAAATCTTTCTATTTTTAACCTGTATTTATTAAATTTAAATTCGTTAAGTATTATTATCACTACGACCTTGTAAAACTTCACTCCAATTTTTAAAACTTTTATAATTTGTTCCTCCACGAATCACTGGATAAAGCGTCATTAGCATTGAAATTTTGAACACGTTTAACAATATGAATACAGATTTTTCAAAATTCACCAACAAGAAAATCATTATCAATTTAGCTAACATAAAATAGAATAATTTTTATTACATGACACATTTTACTAACGGTGGATAGAAAAAATACGTTTTATTTGATGAAAAGACGATATTTTTAGCTTTCACAGCACAGTGGACGTTTGACGCGTAGCAACAACCACCATACCAGGCCGTCGGTCGAGTTTGCTAGTTTTTTTTGTAACCATAAAGTCACTTCGATTTTAAAAACGCCTTTTAACAGATTTTTGGAAGGTTTGATGTTGGGCCATGATTCTGGAAAATAAACCAGGTAGTTTTTAACAGTAAAAAACTCCAATTTGAAATCGTTTTCTTACCGTTTATTCATATTGACCTTAAACCCGATTCATCATGAATAAAAGTATATTAGTTTATCCATTCTTACGCGTCTCATAGATCCGACAATTAACACCAAAGATATTAGACCACAGGCCACGAGTTCAATTCTCGTCGAACGCTCACGGAGTTATTCCGTGGTAAGAGAATATCATGGGCACATACAATACCAAGAGTTGGATAAAGACGTGTCTTGGAGCACGAAGCCGTCGCGTCGCGTCGCGTGCGAAAGTCAGAACCACAAAATATCCGCCAGTTAGATTTAACACCTTCCTGCTGCCAAGTCTTATCTCTTCTACGACTGGCCTTTCTCACGGAAAGTTTGAGTTTTGACCTTATGACTTTTCGGAGCAAAGGTTTGACTAACTGTCCAGAACTGAAAAATGGTAAGAACCAACGGTAATGAACGGATCAGCAACTGAAACCGGATATGTGGGGTGAAATACTACGGGTTTAGATTATATTTAAACTGTATTATTTATTTTATTTCCTGTATCTTCTGATCCAGTAGTATTTTTAACGTTTTGATGAAAAACGATTATAAAACCTAAACCTTTTGTTGGCAAGGTTTGTAGACAATAAATAAATATATCACAAATAAATATTGATTTCATTTATTAAGACCGGAGTCCATTCTTTCAGGATATTTTAACCTAAATACTGTGAAGTATAAGATAAGATTACATTTTGAAATGACCACCTACCCAGGTAAGTATTTTAATCAAGTATGAATGTGAAATGAGTGTAAGATTATTAAGGCACGATCTTGTAGTCTTTGTCTGATTAAAGTTGACATGTTCCTTAGACACCACTGTTTAAATATCCCAGCAGCCAATGGAATCTCAGGGACCTACATTTTAACCAAATTTGTAATTCTTTACGCTGGTTGGAAATGTTTCATAGTACGGACTAGAGAATATCACTGATTTAACTATCCACAATCGTACTAACGAGCGTCTAGTTTTAGTCTAATTTGGAGACCAAACATTTGAAGTAGAGATAAAGAGAAGAATTCCTACAATTACGAACATGAATGTGGCAAGAGGCACTAAGCCTAATTACGGAAAACTTGGAAAAGAACGTTGATTAAATTGCACACCTGAGAGGATAAAGTACACAACAGAGTGAGGTAAACAGTCCCCTATGCTCAGGAATTACGTGGATTACAAGACATTAGCGTCTCAGTCGAAGTGATGGTAAGTCATTAGTGTGATGATTTTGATTATCACTATAGTACTAAACAAGTCACACATTTCATTATTCAGAATCATTTATTAATAGCCGAATGACAAAAGGCAGATGAGCCTCGTCCGGAATTGAACCGGCGACATTCAAATTATAAAGCGGGCTCTAACTCAGCCAGTTGTGTTAGAATTGATATAATCCTACTTTGTGGCGAACTCCTGGCAGTATGTGAATGTTCGGTCACCTGTGGTTGCCTAACTTATGTATGATACTCAGGGCTTGTAACAGATCTTTAGATGGATAAAAATATAAAAACTAATGAAAATAGATAAGAATAACTTAAAAAAAAATCATGAAAATTCTCAAATATCGGTATTTTATTGTAATATTAACATTTTATTGAGAGTTTCAATATTTTAAAATAACGATTTAAACTTTTTGATCAAGTTGGCTAACCGGAAAAGCTACTGACTTGATTGATAAATAGTTTAAACTGGCTTGTTTGACCTTATCTACCATCTGTAATAAGTGGATTTTGCACTTTTGGAAAATCCTCAGTTCAAGTTGACAAGTAACATAAAAAAATAAATAGGTATTAACAATTTAAACAATTTATTAACTTCAAACCACACAACAAATTGGATTTATAAAAAAATATGTATTATTGGTATTAAATACAGAAGGGATACGAATAAGTACATAAATCCATGACCATTTTGGTTTATATCTTACCTCTCCATATTAGGGCATTTTAAAAAAGTTCGAGTTTAATAAAAATACGGTTCGTGATAAAAATGTATCACTTTGCGTGCCCAAGGTTTTATTTTTGTTTCAGCATTATTATACCTCACAATGGAAAAATATTTTTTCTAATACAAACCCACTTTCAGAAAATATAAAGTTCAAGAGTTTAGAGTTCAATGAATCAGAACACAAGAGTATTTGATATTTTAGTTGAAAATAAATATTGAGACATTTTCGTAGAAGCGAATTCACGGTGACTATTTGTACAAAGCGAAAAATATAAAAAAGAGTGTTTCCGATCGAGTTTATCCTAGCGAGATGCCATAAACAATAAACTGTCCTGTACGCAGGTTTGCGTGCGCGAGTATATTTCAGAGTATATTCGTGTGACGCCAAATGGCTCCCAATCGCTAACGATTTTAGCCCACTTCACTCGCCACAGATTAAAAACTGTAATAATTCGATTTCGACCGCATATGTGTTTTTACGTTTATCGAATTTAAAAACGATTTGAATTCAACCAGTTGCCGTTATTTTCGCATGGTTAATTGAAATTTCGGTTTATAACATGACCAACCTCCTTTTCACTTTGTAAATTGAAAAATATATATTTTGTCCACATTACGTAAATGAAAACTTAGGTTTTCACCACTTCGTTTCACCCCTCTTTTATCGTTGCATACATTAAATAAGTTAGAATTTTCTTGCAAGTGGCTTAAAAGGGGTTTGCACTCAAAATTTACGTTTGAGATTTGTAAAAATTTGTCTCAATCATTCTGGTATTACGTAGTAGATAGCTTGGAAAAAATGAAATGCAAGGAAACTGTGAGAGGGTCGGTTATCTTATAGTCTCTATTTTATTCTTACTACATCAGAGACATACTTAGAGGGTTAGAAAGTCTTTTATACACAATCGGATTTTGAAAAAGTAGACCAAAACCCTAAAGGGAATTCTGGAATTTGAACTTGACTATTGTTATGATATATTTACGTTTGGCCTCTGAGTCCAATTTGAGGTTTAACTTAAGGTTGAGTTTTAAACGCCCACTCACTAGTAAACTGTGACGAATTTACGTCTCCATATTATGACAGTATGAACAGTTTGAATGACGTTACATATACGTACGTCAAATATTTTAACTGGTTAACTGCGTTAGTTAATCAAATTTCTAGTTTAATACTGTATATATAATAATTCGTCTATGCCAATTTTTATCTACTCCAAGCAAACGCTAAATCATTTTTGTGAAGTCCTGGTTCCTATTAATTTTGTTGCCATTTTGGGTATTAATGAATCCGCTATCAAACGAATCAGCTGGTATTTGTCTATAACATAGCAACTGGAATGTTCATACACAAGTTCAGCCTCAAGCAAAACGTGAAGCCATCATGATCGCCGCCATCTGTTTAAAAATGTCGTTTTTTCTTGACAATGTAAACTCAATCAACCTTTTAAGAAGTACAGTAATTATGGTTTCGTAAACAAGAAATATACGTTAAAGCATTTAATTATATATATATATTAGTTGTTTGACGTTGTTGAATCTTAAAAATCGTCATAATGGTTTGAATTTATTGAACAATCTATTGTAGATGTCTTGTTAACGAAAACTGTCTCATATTCAATTTCGGCTATATATATTTAGGCTTATATATCGCAGGTAATTTTTTTATTTTAACCCTTTTATGATTTTGATAATTACAATATAGTAGGGATTTGTAAAGAAAATGTTTAGGAATCAATGTGGTATAATTTGTATCAACAATTTTTGTCATTCATCATTACTGTTTATTACAAATATGGAATAAACATTTATTAAAGCAATGAAAAAAATGTTTATTTTGGCAAATCCACTACTTATACAATTTATAGTTGTTGCATGCTTTTTTTTCTATTTATAATCCGCACTATTGAATACTGTTATCCACAAAGATTCCACATAATTTGAAAATTCGTATTTCTTAAATAATGTTGTTTAATGTAGCTCTAATTGGTTTAGTGTTTTATTACAAAGTAAGCAAAAGTTAAATTAACAACAAAGTAAGTGATTCATAGTAGTAAAACTGGAGTTCCGCAAGGGTCAACGTCTGCTACCTTTTTTTCATAAATGACTTATTAGAACTACAGTTAAAGGAAAAATAAATGCTTTTGCAGACGATATTGCCTTATTTTACACTCATAATGATTCTGAGCTTCTTGCTGATTTAATAAATTATGATCTTTTGCTGCTTAGAAATGGTGTTCTATTAATAAAATGCAAGTAAATGTTAATAAGACTAAATTTATCAACTTTGATTTCTTAGGTTTTGACATTCCTTCTCCTTTAATTTTTCATTCATTTACCTGCAATACCATACATGTACTTGTGAACCATTAGAAAAAGTTAAATCTATTAAGTATTTAGGAGTATTGCTCGACGAGAAACTTACATTTGAACCGCATATTTTGAATTTACACGCAAGATTAAGATCACAAATTAGAAAATTCTATTTTTTAAGAAATTTTTGTAACACGTCGCTTTTGAGAACCTTGTATTTTGCATTGATTAATTCAAGATTACAATATGCTTTACCTTGCTGGGGAGGTACTTACAAAACTTTAATCGATAAAATTAGAACAACTCAAAACTTTTTTTGCGTATAATTTTGAAAAAATCCAAACAAACAAGTTCTTTTCCCATCCACCAGCAATTAAAATTTTACCTATCCAGCATCTTTTTATTTTTAAGGTCTTAAGATTGTTTTTAATACGGAGCGGAAACAGAGAAAACATTATGCCAAGTCATCTTTACAGTACAAGAAGCTTTACTATAAAAACAAAAGTAATAAATTATTGAAACATAAAATATGTATATATTATCCAAAAATTAGGTCCAAATGTTCAATCAACTTCCGTTTCAAATTAAAACTTTAACAAATCTCAACTTTTTTTGTAAAAAAAACAATCAATTGGCTTTTTTCTCAACAGGATGTAGGATTTATCACAAAAACGTTGGTTTAGGAATTTGTTTTGAAATTTTAATGCCAGTTTAACAATAAAAAAAATAAATAAAAAATAGAAAAAAATGTTTTTGTTAATTTTATTTTTGTTTCTTTTTGTGAACTAGGATACTGTAGGTATATGATATTTATTTTTATTGTAATCTTAAAAATGAATAAACCTTCATTTGCCATCAGATGTTACAGCAGGCATTTTTCATGTTATTAAAAGTAATGCTAGACTCTTAAAAAAGTTTATTATAAGTTATGTATTTTCTAATTATAACTGGTCAAAACTTGTCAAAGTGGCCATTTAATTTCTCAGATATTGAAATTTGTAATCTATATGTTTATTAGATAAATAATTCATTATTTTCAGAGGCCGTTTCGGATTCCACGTTAAACTGTAGGTCCCTTAGATGGCTCATTGGCTGTTGGGCTACTAATTAACAGTATTGTCTAGGGAAAATTTCAGCCTTAGTCAGTAATAAGACTATAATCGCGTCACAATCATCTACACTCAATTTTCATTCATACTTGGTTTAAAATACCTACCTTGTAGTGTGGTCGCCATTTCAATAATCTAATCTTATCATTCAGTTGCCCTAAATAAACATAAAAGGTGTGCGATCAACGTAAAATAGAGTACGAATTAAAAACACCAATCGTTAGCATGTGGTTTGTGAGAGAAATATAATCTGTTTAATTGTACACGATAAAACCATTAAAAGTAGGAATTTTCAGTGCATATTTACCTATCAATAAAAACTTTCACAGTTTCAAAAATATTATTGAATTTCCCGGTTTCAATAGAGCTTGACCGTATTGGAAATCGAATGAGCATTCCAAACCAATCCAATCGTCGAAGTAGCGTCAGTTTTATGTGGAACTTAATGTTGGCCATAAAAAAGCACTAGTGAACCACAAACAAAACTATAGGACGAAAATGAATGTTAAACAATTTTTGTTCTTCTTTTTGGGTATTAGTAAATAAATATAAATGAACTTGCTCTTGTATTTAGGATATATTTTTGGATTTTATGTATTAAACTTTTTGGTAATCGTTGCAGTACCTGTTTCATAGCCTGGGCAAGATTCTAAGACACTTTTTGACAATTGACAGCTAGTCTTGTTAGTAAAATGTGTCAAAAGTTTCAAAGGCACATCTAAATACATAAAACAAAGTCGTGTTAATTACACGCATTTATAACTCGAGAACGGCTGGACCGATTTTAATGATCTTTGATTTTTGGATTCGTCTCTGCTCCGGTCATGCTTTAGGCATATTCAGTTTCCATAAATTCAATTAGTTTCCATTTTATAGCGTTTTAAATTTATAATGTTAACCTTATGGGGGAATAAGTTTGTTTACAAATTTGCTAAAATCAACATTTATCTGATTTCTTAAAACAGCTGTTGGTTTACTCTCCCTTAGCAATATGCTTTACTATCTAATGTCATATGAATCATTCATTTATGTAAAACTAAATGTAAGTAAAATAAGTATGTGTAAATGTGCTGTATAAATGACAGCATTATTCGCCACGACATAGGTTACGACCTTTTTGAATTATGTACTGTATTTATATTTTTTTTTATTTTCTGTATGATTAAAAGTCACGTGTTTATATGTTTGCCAAATAAAATAATTACAATGTTTATACATATTAGGTTTATTATAATAATCAGCTGTTGAATATTTAAAGCTTTCACAACGAAGCCGCAATGCTATTTGACTTCAGAACATGGCCAATCTTCAAGTTAACATGTATGGTCAGCTAGTTTGTCATAAATCTATTACACTCATATTCCATTAAAATTCACCTTCAAGTATCTATAAGGGAGGATTGGTGTGTGATGTATTGATGTAGTAAAATATAAACAATGAATTAAAAAAGATTCATAGTACAATGTTGATCAGTCACCTCTTAAGAGAACTGTATAGCTTACTTGATTCACCTCGCTACGGTACCTCACTGTCTTTAAGTCTACAGTGGTAAAATATTTAGTTTTAGCCGCATAAGAACACTATTAATGTTGTGACGGTATTTACATACACTACACGTCTGCCATAAAAATATGGTTGGGATGTCAAATTAAAGGTTATTTCGTTCTCTAATGAATATCAAAATTAGAACGTTTCGTTGAAAAACTTGCGTTCGAAGAATGAAATAAAAATAATTTTTCCATTTCCTTGATAACAGCTATGATCAAATTAACCCTTCAACAATTTTAACGACCATCGTAATCCTGAAGTGCTCTTACAAAATAACATTGTAAATATGGAACGCAATTATGTCGGCACTGGAGATCGCACAGACCATAGAATCTACGGTGATCGACAGTTTAGGATTTTGTAAAGGAAAAAAGTGCACATACAATTACACCCACAGGTAAACCTGAGTGATTCAGCATGAAATGATTGGAATATAGAGCTTTGAGGTGTGAAAGGTTTCAAATATGCTTCAATTAGGGTCGAGTTGAAACTGAGACACGAGCTCGCCAAACAAAGACTTCAAAGCTCTCACGTGTGCAGTATCGGAGCTGACCCCTCTACCCCTACCTCACTCACACCACACGCTACTTAATACTCAAACCTACCCCTCTTTCAATCCTTTGTTCACCTCACTTTATTCTTCTGTATTTTGCTTCATGGTTATTATAAAGTGATTTCAATGTTAGTGAATTGCTTGTAGAAAAACCAAGCTTTTTTATCCTTGTAGCAACAAACCAACTCACTCATTTAACGTACTATTCGTATGGAGAAAAAAACAAACTGATTTTACTTACCGTCAAACCTTAATTTATTTCCCTTAATTTAAATCAGCGGCCTCGTAAACTAATTGCAAGATGCTAATTGTGATTTTATGAAGTATATTCTTATTAACATTAAAACCCAAAGTAAAAATTAGTATCTGCAATAAGTATAAATAGAGTTAAATTTGATTCCGATAATAGTATTCAGCTTTTTCCAGTGGTGAAGTGCATTAGGGTGAATATCCACGGGTTATTGCATTCAATTCACGAGAGTGGTATTAGCAACACCTGCTAAACAGCTCGTCAAACATTGATTACTCCTTTATTTACCACTTAAATGTTTAACATTCCAATGGACCTTGTATTTTATTGTTTTATCGGTAATGTCCATTAACATATAGTGATGAAGTGTATGTTTGACCACAAAGCAATTTCTAAAACACGTATTTTTTGCTATTGAATTAGTTTATTGTTTTTGAATGGTAAGGTTTTTTTTTATCTTGCTTTTTTTCTTGTTGCTGTTTACAACCTTAAGGTTAATGTATCAACCTAACCCATGAAATACTTCCTGTGTTTATTGTTCAACGATTGTTCTAGACACTGGAAGAAAAGTGAGCTTTCAGTTATCACCTTAACTACAATACGCTTTGGATTGGTTGGGTGTGGGAGGGTTCGGTCACTATACTTCCCCAACCAACACCTGGCTACTCTATGTCTTCGGTCTCCACCTCTCCACAAACTCTCAAAGCCAGTCGTGTGCAAATACCTGCTTTTTCTGGTCCACTATCCTCAACTACCATCTTCAAACACTGATCCACGCCAACCACAACAAGAGATTATCCACAACCAACCTCACAATTTTTCTTGGCTGAAGAGTCCTATCACATTGACACCCACTGTCCTGTCCTCCGCCTTTGGGTGGAAAGGCAGCTCGGCGAGGTCCATTTCTTCGTGAAACAATTCCTATCAGGACACGGGTACTTTCGCTCTTATCTGCTCAAGTTAGGAAAAGGCAGCATTGCACACAGCACACATTTTTCGAGTGTGACAGATGGTCTATCCTGAAATCCGGATATCTGGAGCTGTGTTAAGCAATATGTCCAATCCACACCAAGGGCGAAAAAGGTCAATCTCGTTCGTCTTTAGCAATTTGATCCTCCCGATGAGGAAAGCCGTAGTGCCGCATTAATCAAAAGGTTCAGCCCGAAGTAAGATGCAAAACAGTTCCCGGCAATCCCTAGGAGATGAGGGGGAGGGTTTAGTGGGTGCGACTCCCACACTACCGGGTTTCTGCGGTGTGCATTAGCGTTACCCCCCTAAACTGACCGAAATGTACTGTCAGTTCAGTACATTTCTGCTCTGTCTACGTATGAGCCATTGTGTGTCGTCATATTGCCTTGATAGTTTTTGAATGAGCGGGTTAATGTGGTGAAATGTACTGTCGTGGAATCGTTTTATAGCTACTGTGTTGACGAATTGTGTCGTTGTGAAGCGTTTTGCTGTTGACATATATGCCGGGGGCCATTTATGAGCTAGGCCTCAAGCGCGAACCTCCCAAACTTTGTACTCCTGCGCTTACGTCACCTGCTGGGAAAAATTGTTCACTTTAGGTTTCGGATATAACTGTTTCTGATTGTGGCAACTTTATTTAATGGTCCCAAAATGGATATCGAACAGGCGAATGCTAGCTAGAATAACTCTACTGCGAGTTAAAGGAACAGAATCCTTAGTGACTGACCGACGTCATTATTAAAATTTTAAATTGCTATATAATTTTGGTGGCTGAGTTCAAAATCGAACCGGAAATTACCGTGACAAAGATGAAATAAATGATTTTCGTAGAAAATTGTTTCCATCAACATTACCCTGTTAATGCTATTAACACTTGATAAGATATTGTTACGCTTTTCAATAGCAGGTTCAGATTTGTTCACCTACACAAATACCAAGTTATGTGTGAAAGTAAAATGTGATATTCCATTCTGGAATGGAGGCAGAGCTGATGATGTGAACAAAGCAGTGTTGTGCTTATGCTAATAAACGCGCACTGGAGGAGAGTCTCAAGAGGCGACCCTTGGCTCTAATTGTTTGCGAAACTGAGATCTGATGATAAAGGGGTAATTAGTGGTACAAGAGGTGTGAGGGCTCCGGGAGGGACTCTTGGACACGTACAGGGCGGAGGGTGGGCTCGCTCGGGTAGCCAGCTCCGCGCCGCGCCGTCAGTGTATCAGTGTTTCAAATATTATAATGTTTTAAAATACCGTCAAATCCTAGTGGTTGTTATGACAAAAGTGTAGTATATTCAATTTTTATGATCAACATGAATGCTTAACCCTCTAAGTGCTATGAATATTTAAATGCTTTTATGCAACTCTTCATAAAATACCAAGCATACACAAAAAACACAAAACATGCCCCCCCTTATAACCACTAACCATAAAAGCAAAATAGGTGTCCACTGCAATCCCAATTAAGCCTACAAATCCTCTTCCACCCAAGCCGGTCACCGTTTATTTAAGGTGGGCCCTCCACTCCACTATACCACACATTTGCAAGCCAAATTGGGATTGCTCATGGTCGGGATTCGAATCCTCGCCCCTTCGAATGGCTTCAACTGTTGTACTCGTCAGCACAACGTCTAACCACTACACTACAAAGGACCACCGTCTGAGAAAGCACTTATTTGGCTATAAAAGCATACTCTAGCGGCAAAATAACGAACTCAAGCGTCAGAATAGGGAACTACACGAGTAGTTGTATGTATTAGCTCGGAGATGGCAGCACCGTGACGGTAATTGTTGACTTCGATGAGGCTATACAATTGCAACTCGCTGACATCTCACAGTGAGATGTTAGCACCTGGAGGGTTAAAAACTCCCTGTTTTCAAGGCTCTGTTGCAGGAGCGGGTTTGTTAAAAACAAAGAGTATAGTTTGTACATTATACCTCAGCCTAGAGATTACGTCATTCAGAATATAGGTATAGTCCAATATTGAGTCAAGCACAAGTGAAGGGATTGGATCCAGAGCTTTATCATCTAAGATTCTCTGTACTTTACGGTTGATTTCAGTACTTTTGTTATAAAAAATAATAAGTATCATATTATTCGTACTTTGTAACTATAAAATAAAAGAAAAATTATAAATCAAAAACATTTTAACAATTATAACATATTTTATTCGCACTCTTCAAATTACGGAATTTTCACTAGAAGAAAACTAATTCATGGTGATAAAACATATCTAAGGGCGAAGAAGAAAACAAATTTTGACATAAAAATCAGCATAAAACAACGAACAAATCTTATAAATGCAAGTTAAACGTTAAAGGAATCTTGGGATTACACGATTTTAAACTTATACATATAGAAGGCCTAGAGATAAATATGAGAATTGTATCTAAAATAAAATCTTAAATATAATTTTTTTAAAGTCTTAATGAAACGGACGATTAAACGTCTCTCAAGTAGTCCACGGACTCCGGAAGAACACCGGAAACCGTTGACAACTCCGGAAATACTGCACAGCGCCGTTGCCGCCTTGAAATACGAGCGTTGCTTTCTCCGTGTCTTGTTTAAACTTGCGTGTCTATTTTAAAAATTATACAAACCAATTTAACTATTTTACAAGAAAATTTGAGGATATAGCTTAGCAAAAATAATAAGTAGGATGTATTGAACTAAATAATAAATACAAATTTACAGATGTGTGAACAAATTATGAATTAAGTGACATGGACTGGTGACCACGTGAGTTTCGCACCCCAATGGCTCAAATTCATGTGATTATAGTGTCGGTTCAGTAAATCTCTGCTCTGTCTACGTGTGAGTCTTTGTGTGTCGTCATATTGCCTTATAGTTTTTGAATGAACGGGTTATTGTGGTGAAATGTACTATCTTGGAATCTTTCTTATAGATCTTTAGCTACTGTGTTGACGAATCGACTCTTCAAGTCGTTGTAAAGCGTTTTGTTGTTGAAATTTTTTCGGGGGGCCAGTGAGGGGTGTGAGTAGTTTGGACTGGAACATTTTGATTTTGATTAAATTACTTTTCTCTGTTGCTCCAAAACCTTGAAGTCCAAATTGGGTTAAAAAGGGTTTTTGGGTGAAAAAAAGCTACATCTTACGTATTACCGACCATGCGATGTCCAATGTCGTATTTTATATTAGAATAATTCTTGCGATGTGTGGTGGGATAATTTTTTACTTCTATAATATTCGGTCACAAACTTCCTTATTATCCATTACGTCATAATACAAACATACCGTTGGAAATCTGATGAAACAATTTGTAGATAGTTAAGTTAAGGTGAAAAATGAAATTAAATCCTTTCCTTAAATAATTATTAAATAGGATTTTCGTTGGAAATTTCCAGCTTATGCGTCAAAAGAGAAGCGCAATCTATGAAATTTTTCGACGCTCGTGCTGGCGTGTCTATCCATCTCGATAACATTGACGTATCCGACGGCCATTGATTTAAATGTATCATCACAACGGGTTGGCCCTGTCATCGACACATCGCGCACGCACCAACACAGTGTTTTACAAGGGGATACGGCAGCTAAATTACTAATGGAAATAATGTTATTACAGTAATGCAAATATAGGGTGAGTCTGGAGGAAACAACGCTCGTATTTCAAGGAGACAACGGCGCTGTGGAGTGTTTCCGGTGTTGTCAACGGTTTCCGGTGAACGGCTAGCACTCCAGAGATGTTTAATCGCGCGTTTCATTAGGGACTTCGAAATAAAACTGGAAACACGTTAATCACATACAGTTCCTACGAAAGTATACATGAAAATCTAGTAAAAATATTACTATGTATCGTCAATTGTCGGGAGTGAAAAAATTGAAAGACGAAAAGGTTTGTAAAATATCACATTATTAAAAATCAAGGGGAAAATAACAAAAAGTATGATTAATTAAAACATAATTGAAGAGGGAGGAAAACGCTTCCCAGTGCTACGAAAAAGCATTGTTAAGATAAGAGGGAAAACGTACGATGTAGAGGTGAAGTACTATCCTGTTTTTGGCTTCATCAATATACGTTTTAGGTTTAGATTATTGAAATGGCAACCTACCCAGGTAGGTATTTTAAGCCAAGTATGAATGAAAATGAGTGTACGATGATTGTGGCGCGATCTTGTAGTCTTGTTACTGACTAAGGCTGACATATTCCTTAGACAGGACTGTTACTTAATAGCCCAACAGCCGATGGCAACTAAGGGACCTACAGTTTAACGTGAAATCTGAACTATGGCTTCTGAATTACAAATTGGTCTAATTATGAAAATGGTCTTTGCGGATTAACGTAGTATTCAATAGTGCGGACGTTAATCCACACAAGAGAACACTACACCTACCGACCATCACTCACAACTATCCACAATTCGTGACCTCCAAGTAGCTGGATTACAGGACGTCGCCAAAAAAGTTGAAAAAGTTACAGAATCAAGATATGATAGAAGATAAAAATATCTATCTGGAATGCCCTGTTATGATAAAAAATAGTTTTAGGCCTCAAATTAAAAATAAATAACCACCTACTTAATTGCAAAAGAGTACTTAAAATGTAACATCTTCAACCTCGGGTGGGTTGGATTGGTCTAGAGAGGAAAAACAACAAAACAGATATTATTTCATAAATGGCTCCTTTCCTCCGAGTCTGTCAGTCGGTGTTTACTCATTCGTGCTTTAAACTTCAGAGAGGTGCAATATTCAAGTTTTTCCTCGGAAAAATTTTTTTCTCAGGCACATTTAATAGGGTGATACGAAAACTATATGTTTCTCGGATAGTCCCACTGCTGTTGTATTAAATTTAAGTGTTAATACTGTATTATCAAATAGTGAAACCAAACTTTAATTAATAATCATGTAATTTAAATTTCAACATATGCTTTTAGTTAAGGGAAGTGAATAACAGCGGAAATCTCTAAGGTTAAACTGGGAGTTGAAAGAGACATATAAAAATTAAGTGGCTTTAATAATTGAAGCAGCTTGAGGCAGCCAACTGTGCAACGGGCTGCTCCAGTAGACTCCGATTATAGCAATCTTCTATATTTTTATGTGATATTCATATAAAAAACTTCTTTATAGAGGCAAATATATAAAAATCAATTAAAATTGAGTTTGGAGAATACCATTTATGAAATATCTTCTATCTGGAGATGTTATTATAAAAATATTTTGCGCCTAAAAAAAGTAAAAAATTTATAAATATCGAATAAAAATTTCGTAATGTAACTGTGGACAAATTAGTGAGATGGAAAAGACAAACAAAAATTTATTTCATAAATGGCACGAATCGTACTGGTTTTGTGGTGTTACTTCATTCATAGTTTGAAAAATAAAATTTTTTTTTTTTTACATGAAAAATGTTAAAAAGTACTGTATTTATTTAATTAAATTTACTTTTCTATGGATTAGTTTAAAAAATTAAAAATATTAAATTTGTTTAGTTTTTTAAGTGGAATGGAAGTAAATACTTTAATTTTAGGTTGAAAATTTTAAAAAAAGTTTAAAAATAATTAACAGCTTAAGCATATGGGTGGGAAATTAAGTGCTCCTATAAACTGCAATCTTTATATTTTTAGATTTTAAAAATACAACTTTTTTTATAGTTTTTATATACTTCAATAAATAAAATAAAAAAATAAATTAAAAAGAGTTTGGAGAATACATATATTTTCTTCTTCTATCGTGTGAAAATATGTGGATGTACACATACAGAAAAAAAAAAACAAAAACATAAAAACCCTTTACTGAAAACAATATCGAATAAAAAATTACGAAAAAATAAAATAAATGATACAGTAAACAAAATTTACGGTGAGACATGGAATATCGAATCGGCAGCGATAGATCGAACAATCGATTGTTGACACTGGGACAGTTGAACTGTTGAGCGTAGGAGAGGCATAAGGGGAATGTTCCGTCTCAGCGAACTCTAACAGCCAATCACGCGTTCGATCGGTTCAGATAACAACCCGGTGGGCTGACGATGATGATGGTGAATCACTTGCAAAACAGGTGCTGATAACAGGCACTGATAACGCTCCAGCGATCCCGGACCAATAGGTTGTTAAAGTAGTCGAGGCCACTGGAGTGCGCTCGAGTTCTGATCGTTTATAACAAGTTTGAGTTTATATTTGTCAGAGTATGGTTAGGAGGCCATATAAGTCACTAGAACCATAGTTAAAATATACAGCCACATGAAAGGAAGCATTTGTATAGTTCGAAAAGACAGGATAAGATAAGGCAATCGCTCCAAATATCATAGTTCCTAGGACCAGGCATCATGTCCGAATGCTAGGTTACCAGAGAAACCTGTAACGGATTAGAATTTGTGCAGGATGTAGTTCGAAATGTTTCCCGAAAGACCAGATGGAACCAAAGGTGAAGGGCCTGTGGATTTTTCACTGTGGACAGCCATAAGAGTTTATATTTCGGTATTAATAGGTACTCGATAACTCCCTAAAAAAGAAAAGAAAGATGATACACATCTTCCTAAAAGAAGATACAGAAAAAGGAAGACGTAATAAAGCAAAATTAACTTGAACTGTATTAAAGGTGATACGTGGACATTGACTAAAACTGTTCGTCCCAAGCACCTAATCCAACATGGCACTGTTTGGACTGAAAGCTACGTGACGTTAAAGTGAAAGTAAACACTTAAAAATACATTTCGACATAACATGGGTGTAAACAGAATCTATCATCAAAAGTCGGCTGTTTGCCTAAGCCAAATGTAGCGACCGAGAGTTGAATTTTAAAATCAACAGTGTTCGATTTATGGTTTACAGTAAATAAATACGCATACATGAATTGTGAGTGAAATTCGTGTCTCCATTTATTTCTCGTCACTATTAGATTTACCAATAAATTGACGATGAACCAATGAAACTTTAAAACCTTGGCTAAGTGATGGCCACACTTCACTCGCCACAGATTAAAAACTGTAGTAATTCGATTTCGACCGCATATGTGTTTTTACGTTTATCGAATTTAAAAACGATTTGAATTCAACCAGTTGCCGTTATTTTCGCATGTTTAATTGCAATTTCGGTTCATAACATGACCAACCTGAACAAACTCTTTGTGTGACTATGTACTATGTACTTAAATATCACAATTCACATTACGTAAATGAAAACTTTGGTTTTCACCACTTCGTTTCACCCCTCTTTTATCGTTGCATACATTAAATAAGTTAGAATTTTCTTGCAAGGGTCTTAAAAGGGGTTTGCACTCAAAATTTACGTTTGAAACGTGTTTCTCTTGGACAATCTTTTGTATAAATATATGACAGACCAGACCATTTGTATGATGGGCTGACAGAGCTAGACGCTACGTGTTGGAGAGGGTCGGTTATCTTATAGTCTCTATTAGCTGACAGAGCTAGACGCTACGTGTTGTAGTGTTAAAGTCTTTTATACACCATCACACTGCTGCAGGGCATGCTACAGTTTGATTACCAGCTGACAGAGCTAGACGCTACGTGTTGTAGTGTTTAGTATGCAAATGTTTCATATGTAGGCCACTGATTATATTGCATTTTTACGAGATACAACACTAATTCTGGAATACAACTATCGGGAAATGCAAAAGTATATTGACGATTTGACGCCTCCATATTATGACAGTATGAACAGTTTGAATGACGTTACATATAGTTTGTCAGAACGCTAGATAAAACGGGAATGAAACTGCCAGAAGCAATATGTTCCCTAAAAATTTTAAACTTTTTTGGCTAAATTGATTTTTTTTATAATTCGTCTATGCCAATTTCTGGACCGATTTTAATCATAGGTATCATAGGATGTTTATTTTTATTTAGAGTAGGTAGAGTGGTCTATTATCAAACGAATCAGCTGGTATTTGTCTATAACATAGCAACTGGAATGTTCATACACAAGTTCAGCCTCAAGCAAAACGTGAAGCCATCATGATCGCCGCCATCTGTTTAAAAATGTCGTTTTTTCTTGACAATGTAAACTCAATCAACCTTTTAAGAAGTACAGTAATTATGGTTTCGTAAACAAGAAATATACGTTAAAGCAATTAATTATACATATATTAGTTGTTTGACGTTGTTGAATCTTAAAAATCGTCATAATGGTTTGAATTTATTGAACAATCTATTGTAGATGTCTTGTTAACGAAACTGTCTCCAGAGATGATTCAATTTCGCAGGCTATATATATATTTAGGCTTATTATATATCGCAGGTAAGATATTTTATTTTAACCCTTATATGATTTTGATAATTAAAATATTTAGTAGGGATTTTATAGTGAAAATGTTTAGGTTCATCTAATTTTGTGGTTTCTAATCTACCGTGATCAACAACTTTCAGTAATGTCATTCATCATTACGATTTGTTTTATTACAAATATGAGTCAATAGAACATTTATTAAAGCAATGAAAAGGTTGTGTAAAAGGTTGACTGGGATGGTGGCGACATCCTGTAATCCAGCTACTTGGAGGTCACGAATTGTGGATAGTTGTGAGCGATGATCGGTGGGTGTAGTGTTCTCTTGTGTGGATTAACGTCCGCACTATTGAATACTGCGTTAATCCACAAAGACCATCCACATAATTTGACCAATTCGTATTTCAGAGGCCATGGTTCGGATTCCACGTTAAACTGTAGGTCCCTTAGTTGCCATTGGCTGTTGGGCTATTAATTAACAGTCCTGTCTAAGGACGTGTCAGCCTTAGTAACAAGACTACAAGATCGTGCCACAATCATCTTACACTCAATTTTCATTCATACTTGGTTTAAAATACCTACCTTGTAGTGTGGTCGCCATTTCAATAATCTAATCTAATCTAACCATTCAGTTGCCCTAAATAAACATAAAAGGTGTGCGATCAACGCAAAATAGACTAAGAATTAAAAACATCAATCGTTATCATGTGGTTTGTGAGAGAAATATAATCTGTTTAATTGTACACGATAAAACCATTAAAAGTAGGAACTTTTCAGTGCATATTTTTACCTATCACTAAAAACTTTCACAGTATTCATAAATATTATTGAATTTTCCGGTTTCAATAGAGCTTGACCATATTGGAAATCGAATGAGCATTCCAAACCAATCCAATCGTCGAAGTAGCGTCAGTTTTATGTGGAACTTAATGTTGGCCATAAAAAAGCACTAGTGAACCACAAACAAAACTATAGGACGAAAATGAATGTTAAACAATTTTTGTTCTTCTTTTTGGGTATTAGTAAATAAATATAAATGAACTTGCTCTTGTATTTAGGATATATTTTTGGATTTTATGTATTAAACTTTTTGGTTATTTCAATCGTTGCAGTACCTGTTTCATAGCCTGGGCAAGATTCTAAGACAATTTTGACAATTGACAGCTAGTCTTGTAAGAGAAATGTGTCAAAAGTTTCAAAGGCACATCTAAATATATAAAACAAAGTCGTGTTAGTTACACGCATTATAACTCGAGAACGGCTGGACCGATTTTAATGATCTTTGATTTTTTGGATTCGTCTCTGCTCCGGTCATGCTTTAGGCATATTCAGTTTCCATAAATTCAATTAGTTTCCGTTTTATAGCGTTTTAAATTTATAATGTTAACCTTATGGGGAATAAGTTTGTTTACAAATTTGCTAAAATCAAAACATTTATCTGATTTCTTAAAACAGCTGTTGGTTTACTCTCCGTTAGCAATATGCTTTACTATCCAATGTCATATGAATCATTCATTTATGTAAAACTAAATGTAAGTAAAATAAGTATGTGTAAGTTAATATGTGCTGTATAAAATGAACAGCATTATTCGCCACGACAATAGGTTACGACTTTTTTGAATTATGTACTGTATTTATATTTTTTTATATTTTCTGTATGATTAAAAGTCACGTGTTTATATGTTTGCCAAATAAAATAATTACAATGTTTATACATATTAGGTTTATTATAATAATCAGCTGTTGAATATTTAAAGCTTTCACAACGAAGCCGCAATGCTATTTGACTTCAGAACATTGCCAATCTTCAAGTTAACATGTATTTTCTGTTAGGCGTTACGAAGTTCGCCGGGTCAGCTAGTTTGTCATAAATCTATTACACTCATATTCCATTAAAATTCACCTTCAAGTATCTATAAGGGAGGATTGGTGTGTGATGTATTGATGTAGTAAAAATTGATGTAGTAAAATATAAACAATAAATTAAAAAAGATTCATAGTACAATGTTGATCAGTCACCTCTTAAGAGAACTGTATAGCTTACTTGATTCACCTCGCTACGGTACCTCACTGTCTTCAAGTCATCAGTGGTAAAATATTTAGTTTTAGCCGCATAAGAACACTATTAATGTTGTGACGGTATTTACATACATTACACGTCTGCCATAAAGATATAGTTGGGATGTCAAATTAAAGGTAATTTCGATCTCTAATGAATAACAAATTATTTATAAATTATTGTATATATTTGCATTGTAATTACATTTTTTCGAAGAATGGAATAAAAATATTTTTTTAATTTCCTTGATAACAGCTATCAAATTCCCTCAACAATTTTAACGACCATCGTAATCCTGAAGTGCTCTTACAAAATAACATTGTAAATATGGAACGCAATTATGTCGGCACTGGAGATCGCACAGACCATAGAATCTACGATGATAGGCAGTTTAGGATTTTGTAAAGAAAAATAGTGCACATACAATTACACTTGAGATCGCACAGACCATAGAACCTAAGGTGATAGGCAGTTTAAGATTTTGTAAAGGAAAAAAATGCACACACAATTACACCTACAGGTAAACCTGTGTGATTCAGCATGAAATGATTGGAATTTAGAGCTTTGAGGTGTGAAAGGTTTCAAATATGCTTCAATTAGGGTCGAGTTGAAACTGAGACACGAGGTCGCCAAACAAAGACTTCAAAGCTCTCACGTGTGCAGTATCGGAGCTGACCCCTCTACCCCTACCTCACTCACACCACACGCTACTTAATACTCAAACCTACCCCTCTTTCAATCCTTTGTTCACCTCACTTTATTCTTCTGTATTTTGCTTCATGGTTATTATAAAGTGATTTCAATGTTAGTGAATTGCTTGTAGAAAAACCAAGCTGTTTTTTTTTTTTGTGGTATTTCTATGCCCAGTAGGCAAATTTTTAACCTTTTGATGCGGGGAACTCACTAACTCCGGATTTAACGTACTATTCGTATGGAGAAAAAAACAAACTGATTTAACTTCCCTTCAAATCTTAATTTATTTCCCATAATTTAAATCAGCGGCCTCGTAAACTAATTGCAAGATGCTAATTGTGATTTTATCTATACACATCAGAAGTATATTTCTTGAAAATTAACATTAAAACCCAAAGTAAAAATAAATAACTGCAATAAAAATAGAGTTAAATTTGATTCCGATAATAGTATTCAGCTTTTTCCAGTGGTGAAGTGCATTAGGGTGAATATCCACGGGTTATTGCATTCAATTCACGAGAGTGGTATTAGCAACACCTGCTAAACAGCTCGTCAAACATTGATTACTCCTTTATTTACCACTTAAATGTTTAACATTCCAATGGACCTTGTAATTTTATTGTTTTATTCCGGTAATGTCCATTAACATATAGTGATGAAGTGTATGTTTGACCACAAAAGCAATTTCTAAAACACGTAATTTTTGCTACAGTGAATTAGTTTTATTGTTTTTGAATGGTAAGGAATTTTTTATCTTTTGTTTATTCTTGTTGCTGTTTACAGGGACCTTAAGGTTAATGTATCATCCTAACCCATGGAATACTTCCTGTGTTTATTGGACAACCGAGGTTGATTGTTCTAGACACTGGAAGAAAAGTGAGTATTCCGTTATCACCGTAACTACAGTACGCGTTGGATAATAGGATGGGTGTGGACGGGTTCGGTCGAGAGGTATGCTTCCGCTCAGCCAGGACCTGGCTGGGCCTCTGAGGTGTCTTCGGTCTCTAGCTAGGCCTCACGCACAAACGTCTCAAGAGTCGTGTGAAGATACTGTCAGTTCAGTCCCTATCCTCATCTACTTACTATCTTGCGAGGAGACACGGGTGATCCATCGCCGCGGTACCGAGGCAGGCAGAGAGGTTATCGCCACGTAAGAGCTTAATCGCAGCTTTTACAATTTTTCTGTGCGAATGGTTGGCCGAGTCGAGGGGACGTTGGACCCACACTGACATCCGCCTTTGGGATACTCGTTTCGACGTGGGACACAGATCCCCACTTTCTTCTGGTCTTTGACTTCATCCCTTCAAACCCCAATCAGCAGAAATTAAATAAACATAGACCTCCCAAACTCTAACCCTCCCAGGACAAAAAACAAAGCCAGATTTTGGTTTCGGCGTGGGACACAGATCCCCGCTTTCTTCTGGTCTTTGACTTCATCCCTTCAAACCCCAATCAGCAGAAATTAAATAAACATAGACCTCCCAAACTCTAACCCTCCCAGGACAAAAAACAAAGCCAGATTTTGGTTTCGGCGTGGGATGCAAATCCCTGCTTTTTCTGGTCTTTGACACTTATACCCTTCTACCCAAACCTACAGATAATAAATATATAACAAATCCATCCTAAACCCTGTTCCACCTAACACAACAAACAAAGTCAGATACTCGTCTCGGTCGAGAGCAACCTGCCCTCGACTTAGCTTTGGACTTTGTTCTCAAACTGAAACCATCCATTCACTAACCATAACCACAGTACCCACAACCAAAACCTCAAAACCTATCCTTGGCTGAAGAGTACATAGTCCTATAACAGCCGCACACCCACTGAAACCTCGCATCCTGTCCTGTCCTCCGCCTTTGGGTGGAAAAGCAGCTCGGCGAGGTCCATTTCTTCGTGAAACAATTCCTATCAGGACACGGGTACTTTCGCTCTTATCTGCTCAAGTTAGGAAAAGGCAGCATTGCACACAGCACACATTTTTCGAGTGTGACAGATGGTCTATCCTGAAATCCGGATATCTGGAGCTGTGTTAAGCACTATGTCCAATCCACACCAAGGGCGAAAAAGGTCAATCTCGTTCGTCTTTAGCAATTTGATCCTCCCGATGAGGAAAGCCGTAGTGCCGCATTAATCAAAAGGTCTAGCCCGAAGTAAGGTGCAAAACAGTTCCAGGCTAGTCATAGGAGATGAGGGGGAGGGTTTAGTGGGTGCGACTCCCACACTACCGGGTTTCTGCGGTGTGCATTAGCATTACACCCCCCCAAACTGACCGAAATGTACTGTCAGTTCAGTACATTTCTGCTCTGTCTACGTATGAGCCATTGTGTGTCGTCATATTGCCTCGATAGTTTTTGAATGAGCGGGTTAATGTGGTGAAATGTACTGTCGTGGAATCGTTTTATAGCTACTGTGTTGACGAATTGTGTCGTTGTGAAGCGTTTTGCTGTTGACATATATGCCGGGGGCCATTTATGAGCTAGGCCTCAAGCGCGAACCTCCCAAACTTTGTACTCCTGCGCTTACGTCACCTGCTGGGAACACATTGTTCACTTTAAGTTACGGTTATGTAACTGTTTCCGATTGTGGCAATTATATTTAATGGTCCCAAAATAGATATCGAACGCGAGTTCAAGGAACAGAATCCTTAGTGACTGACCGACGTCATTATTTTTTAAATTGCTATATAATTTTGGTGGCTGAGTTCAAAATCGAACCGGAAATTACCGTGACAAAGATGAAATAAATGATTTTCGTAGAAAATTATTTCCATCAACATTACCCTGTTAATGCTATTAACACTTGATAAGATATTGTTACGCTTTTCAATAGCAGGTTCAGATTTGTTCACCTACACAAATACCAAGTTATGTGTAAAAGTAAAAAGTGATATTCCATTCTGGAATGGAGGCAGAGCTGATGATGTGAACAAAGCAGTGTTGTGCTTATGCTAATAAACGCGCACTGGAGGAGAGTCTCAAGAGGCGACCCTTGGCTCTAATTGTTTGCGAAACTGAGATCTGATGATAAAGGGGTAATTAGTGGTACAAGAGGTGTGAGGGCTCCGGGAGGGACTCTTGGACACGTACAGGGCGGAGGGTGGGCTCGCTCGTGTAGCCAGCTCCGCGCCGCGCCGCCAGTGTATCAGTGTTTCAAATATTATAATGTTTTAAAATACCGTCAAATCCTAGAGGTTGTTATGACAAAACTGTGGTATATTCAATTTTTATGATCAACATGAATGCTTAACCCTCTAAGTGCTATGACTATTTAAATGCTTTTATGCAACTCTTCATAAAATACCAAGCATACACAAAAAAACACAAAACATGCCCCCCCTTATATCCACTAACCATAAAAGCAAAATAGGTGTCCACTGCAATCCCAATTAAGCCTACAAATCCTCTTCCACCCAAGCCGGTCAACGTTTATTTAAGGTGGGCCCTCCACTCCACTATACCACACATTTGCAAGCCGAATTGGGATTGCTCATGGTCGGGATTCGAATCCTTGCCCCTTCGAATGGCTTTAACTGTTGTACTCGTCAGCACAACAACTAACCACTACACTACAAAGGACCACCGTCTGAGAAAGCACTTATTTGGCTATAAAAGCATACTCTAGCGGCAAAATAACGAACTCAAGCGTCAGAATAGGGAACTACACGAGTAGTTGTATGTATTAGCTCGGAGATGGCAGCACCGTGACGGTAATTGTTGACTTCGATGAGGCTATACAATTGCAACTCGCTGACATCTCACAGTGAGATGTTAGCACCTGGAGGGTTAAAAACTCCCTGTTTTCAAGGGCGGTTTAGTTAAAAACAAAGAGTATAGTTTGTACATTATACCTCAGCCTATGATAAAGAAAACCTATCATTAATTACAGGGAGAGACTTAAAAATGTTTTACTGTAGTGTTCTTTGAAGGGTATTAAAACACATATCAGACCAATGTACCAATGATCAGACCACTTAGGTAGCTGTAAATTAGCCTTGGCTGGAGATATTCATGTGGGGTAGCTAGAGATGACGTCAGTCAGGATATAGGTGTAGTCCAATATTGAGTCAAGCACAAGTGAAGGGATTGAATCTAAAGCTTTAACATCTAAGATTCCTCCTCTGTACTTTACGGATGATTTCAGTACTATTGTTCCAAAAAATAATAAGTGCCATATTATTCGTACTTTGTAAATGTAAAATAAAAAAAGTAAAAAAAAATTATAAATCAAAAACATTTTAACAATTATAACATACTTTATTCGCACTCTTCAAATTACGGAATTTTCACTAGAAGAAAACTAATTCATGGTGATAAAACATATCTAAGGGCGAAGAAGAAAACAAATGTTGACATAAAAATCAGCATAAAACAACAACCAAATCCTATAAGATAAACTTTACAGCAATCTTGGAATTACACGATTTTAAACTTATACATATAGAAGGCCTATAGATAAATATGAGAATTGTATCTAAAATAAAATCTTAAATATAATTTTTTTAAAGTCTTAATGAAACGGACGATTAAACGTCTCTCAAGTAGTCCACGGACTCCGGAAGAACACCGGAAACCGTTGACAACTCCGGAAATACTGCACAGCGCCGTTGCCGCCTTGAAATACGAGCGTTGCTTTCTCCGTGTCTTGTTTAAACTTGCGTGTCTATTTTAAAATTATACAAACCAATTTAACTATTTTACAAGAAAATTTGAGGATATAGCTTAGCAAAAATAATAAGTAGGATGTATTGAACTAAATAATAAATACAAATTTACAGATGTGTGAACAAATTATGAATTAAGTGACATGGACTGGTGACCACGTGAGTTTCGCACCCCAATGGCTCAAATTCATGTGATTATAGTGTCGGTTCAGTAAATCTCTGCTCTGTCTACGTGTGAGTCTTTGTGTGTCGTCATATTGCCTTATAGTTTTTGAATGAACGGGTTATTGTGGTGAAATGTACTATCTTGGAATCTTTCTTATAGATCTTTAGCTACTGTGTTGACGAATCGACTCTTCAAGTCGTTGTAAAGCGTTTTGTTGTTGAAATTTTTTCGGGGGGCCAGTGAGGGGTGTGAGTAGTTTGGACTGGAACATTTTGATTTTGATTAAATTACTTTTCTCTGTTGCTCCAAAACCTTGAAGTCCAAATTGGGTTAAAAAGGGTTTTTGGGTGAAAAAATGTTTATGCTGTAATGACATTGGTTATTTAAAATTTAGCATGTGAATTTATTTTATTCGAGAATTTA
This sequence comes from Nephotettix cincticeps, assembly GCA_023375725.1. Taxonomy (NCBI): domain Eukaryota; kingdom Metazoa; phylum Arthropoda; class Insecta; order Hemiptera; family Cicadellidae; genus Nephotettix; species Nephotettix cincticeps. The sequence continues at coordinate 63,951,347 of CM041788.1, forward strand.
TTTATTGTCTTATGTTTTGCTTTGAGGGATTATTGAACCATTGAGTTGAGTGAAGAACACGTTTTTTACATAAAATGAAGGTTAATTGTGTGGACTTTGACGAATTTGCCTCGATTTTTCAGATATTTTAGCCAATTATCCATTCAGTATAGTTTAACGTTCATAATAGATTTCGATGTGTTAACAGATAAATATTGACCAAAAATGAAAAACGAACTATGCTGGTGGATTTGTTATACTTTTACAAAGTTTTGCTGATATGAATGAAGTTTATTCTGGTTGTACTTCAACACGTTACCAAAGTATAGGTACGATAATTAATTTTCAATGGAATTTTTAGAAATTTTAGGAAAGTACATCTTTGGTACCAATTTTGGGAACTACATCTTACGTATTACCGACCATGCGATGTCCAATGTCGTATTTTATATTAGAATAATTCTTGCGATGTGTGGTGGGATAATTTTTTACTTCTATAATATTCGGTCACAAACTTCCTTATGTATACATCCATTACGTCATAATACAAACATATCGTTGTAAATCTGATGAAACAGTTTGTAGATCGTTAAGTTAAGGTGAAAAATGAAATTAAATGCTTTCCTTAAATAATTATTAAATAGGATTTTCGTAGAAAATTTCAACTTATGTGTCAAAAGAGAAGCGCAATCTATGAAATTTTCGACGCTCGGAAAAACGTGCTGGCGTGTCTATCCATCTCGATAACATTGACGTATCCGACGGCCATTGATTTAAATGTATCATCACACCGGGTCGGGCCTACCCATCGACACATCGCGCACGCACCAACACAGTGTTTTACAAGGGGATACGGCAGCTAAATTACTAATGGAAATAATGTTATTACAGTAATGCAAATATAGGGTGAGTCTGGAGGAAACAACGCTCGTATTTCAAGGAGACAACGGCGCTGTGGAGTGTTTCCGGTGTTGTCAACGGTTTCCGGTGAACGGCTAGCACTCCAGAGATGTTTAATCGTGCGTTTCATTAGGGATTTCGAAATAAAACTGGAAACACGGTCATCACATACAGTTCCTACGAAAGCATACTTGAAAATCTAGTAAAATATTACTGTGTATCGTCAATTGTCAGGAGTGAAAAAAATTGAAATACGAAAAGGTTTGTAAAATATCACATTATTAAAAATCAAGGGGAAAATAACAAAAAGTATGATTAATTAAAACATAATTGAAGAAAAAGGGCAAACGCTTCCCGGTGCTACGAAAAAGCATTTTTAAGATAAGAGGGGAAACGTGCGATGTAGAGGTGAAGTACAGTCCTGTTTTTGGCTTCATCAATATACGTTTTAGGTTTAGATTATTGAAATGGCAACCTACCCAGGTAGGTATTTTAAGCCAAGTATGAATGAAAATGAGTGTAGGATGATTGTGGCGCGATCTTGTAGTCTTGTTACTGACTAAGGCTGACATATTCCTTAGACAGGACTGTTACTTAATAGCCCAACAGCCGATGGCAACTAAGGGACCTACAGTTTAACGTGAAATCTGAACTATGGCTTCTGAATTACAAATTGGTCTAATTATGAAAATGGTCTTTGCGGATTAACGTAGTATTCAATAGTGCGGACGTTAATCCACACAAGAGAACACTACACCTACCGACCATCGCTCACAACTATCCACAATTCGTGACCTCCAAGTAGCTGGATTACAGGACGTCGCCAAAAAAGTTGAAAAAGTTACAGAATCAAGATATGATAGAAGATAAAAATATCTATCTGGAATGCCCTGTTATGATAAAAAATAGTTTTAGGCCTCAAATTAAAAATAAATAACCACCTACTTAATTGCAAAAGAGTACTTAAAATGTAACATCTTCAACCTCGGGTGGGTTGGATAGGTCTAGAGAGGAAAAACAACATAACAGATATTATTTCATAAATGGCTCCTTTCCTCCGAGTCTGTCAGTCGGTGTTTACTCATTCGTGTTTGAAACTTCAGAGAGGTGCAATATCCAAGTTTTTTCTCAGAACAAATTTTTTCTCAGGCACATTTAATGGGGTGATACGAAAACTATGTTTCTCGGATAGTCCCACTATTGTATTAAATTTAAGTGTTAATACTGTATTATCAAATAGTGAAACCAAACTTTAATTAATAATCATGTAATTTAAATTTCAACATATGCTTTTAGTTAAGGGAAGTGGAATAGAACAGCGGAAATCTCTAAGGTTAAACTGGGAGTTGAAAGAGACATATAAAAATTAAGTGGCTTTAATAATTGAAGCAGCTTGAGGCAGCCAACTGTGCAACGGGCTGCTCCAGTAGAGACTCCGGTTATAGCAATCTTCTATATTTTTATGTGATATTTCCATATAAATACAACTTCTTTATAGAGGTTTTATATATTTCAATAAATATAAAAATCATATATTTTATTAAAAATTGAGTTTGGAGAATACCACCATTATGATGGTTTTCTTTTTATCATCTTCTATCGTGTGAGATGTATATGGAGAGTAAATTTCACATTATTCTTGCGGGAATAAAACCAATACGCAACAATAAGACTCAAAAAACCCTTTACTGAAAACAAGATCGAATAAAAAATTACATAGTGTAACTATGTGTGATGTAAGTGGTAAATAAAATAAATGATACAGTAAACAAAATTTAGGGTGAGACATAGAATATCGAATCGGCAGCGATAGATCGAACAATCGATTGTTGACACTGGGACAGTTGAACTGTTGAGCGTAGGAGAGCCGTAAGGGGAATGTTCCGTCTCAGCGAACTCTAACAGCCAATCACGCGTTCGATCGGTTCAGATAACAACCCGGTGGGCTGACGATGATGATGGTGAATCACTTGCAAAACAGGTGCTGATAACAGGCACTGATAACGCTCCAGCGATCCTGGACCAATAGGTTGTTAAAGTAGTCGAGGCCACTGGAGTGCGCTCGAGTTCTGATCGTTTATAAGTTTGAGTTTATATTTGTCAGAGTATGGTTAGGAGGCCACAGAAGTCAATACAACCATAGTTAAAATATACAGCCACATGAAAGGAAGCATTAGTATAGTTCGAAAAGACAGGATAAGATAAGCCTAACGCTCCAAATATTACAATTCCTAGGACCAGGCATCATGTCCGAATGCTAGGTTACCAGAGAAACCTGTAACGGATTAAAATTTGTGCAGGATATAATTAGAAATGTTTCTCAAAAGACCAGATGGAACCAAAGGTGTTGGACCTACGGGATTTTTCACTGTAGACAGCCATAAGAATTTATATTTTGGTATTAATAGGTACTCGATAAATCCCTTAAAAAGAAAAGAAGGAAGATACATATCTTCCTAAAAGAAGATACAGAAAAAGGAAGACGTAATAAAGCAAAATTAACTTGAACTGTATTAAAGGTGATACGTGGACATTGACTAAAACTGTTCGTCCCAAGCACCTAATCCAACATGGCACTGTTTGGACTGAAAGCTACCGTGACGTTAAAGTGAAAGTAAACACTTAAAAATACATTTCGACATAACATGGGTGTAAACAGAATCTATCATCAAAAGTCGGCTGTTTGCCTAAGCCAAATGTAGCGACCGAGAGTTGAATTTTAAAATCAACAGTGTTCGATTTATGGTTTACAGTAAATAAATACGCATACATGAATTGTGAGTGAAATTCGTGTCTCCATTTATTTCTCGTCACTATTAGATTTACCAATAAATTGACGATGAACCAATGAAACTTTAAAACCTTGGCTAAGTGATGGCCATATAGTGGGATTTAATTAAAGAAGTCGAAACAAGACGTAGATTATGAGGTGATAAGATGTAATAAAAATGGATGTTGTATGTTGCTACAAAACTGAGAAATAGAACAAACTCTTTGTGTGAATCTATGTACTTAAATATCACAATTACCTTATCAGTGATTTAATAAATGTGTGTATTTTGGTTTTTAGTGAATGAATATTGTAATTTTAGTCGTCATATTAACACTGATAAATCTTTGTGATAGTGAATTTGAACGATTAGGTTAATTTTTTTAAATTTTTATTTAGCACATTGGTCAATATCTAGCATTAGAAATAGCCAAATCAGTATGAGTAAGTTTTCTAAAAAAGTATTAATCAGTGCAAGATACAAACAACATGTACTCACTACTCATACGGACGTTGTTCACTAACCTCGAGCAATAAGTGAATGTAAGTCAAAATTCAGAAAACGTGTTTCTCTTGGACAATCTTTTGTATAAATATATGACAGACCAGACCATTTGTATGAAAGTTATTCGCAAAACGTATCGAGAAAGTATTCACGCACCAGACAATTTGCGTGTAGCAAAAAACACATGTCTCATAAATTACGTACCAGCTCACGCAATATTGACGGTGTAAATCTATGTTATCGATCAGTGGGAGAGCAATCTGAATACGAATACAACAGGATGTGACCTGCGTGACGATACAATATTTCCTGTTATCATTTTAAGTTGCTCATTGTTTGACGAAGACCAAAAGGTTGCTTCATTTTTGAGGAAAACGATTCTGATTATCGACACCACATCGACGCAAAGACCGCGCGAACTTTGTTATCGACAAAATTGCGCCGGTACTACGAAATACACTCAGACTTGCGTGATGTTTCGGTGACATTTCCTGTACAACCTTAGTTTATGATACAACAACGGTACACACGTGATATTCCTCAAAATGACATGTCCGCGTAGAAATCTGTTTTATCGACAATTCAAAATCCATCAACATTTTAAGGAGCCAAGTCTGCGAAGTTGAATCGAATTTTACAAGAACTACCTCTTTCTCTAATTCATCACGTAAAATATTTATCCGGCACCCCGTACTCTTTCAGTTTTAGATAAAATTTTTACCTTTTTTGATTTGGTAGTAGCCTAATCTATCGCATGTGATAACATATATTATTCATGTAGTGAGTACTAATATTTAAAAATATACAGGGTGGTTATAAAGTCCCTTACCCCTTATTATATTCTTTATTTGTTAGAAGAAATAGATAGCTTATGGTGAACAATACAGTATTTACCTAAAGTATCTTTTGAAGTTATCGAAAATTTTGAGCACTCCCCCAAAAATGGGAGATTTTAGGTGCAACTCAAAATTTTCAAAGTTTAAGTCCTCACCTATCGAGATTACCTATTAGTATTTAAAAGTCGATTGAAATTGAGAAATCCTACCAAAAATACAAATGGTTGAAAAAATATAAAACCTATGGTAATTTATTTTCTTTTTTTTATTTTTATAATTCCCTTCGCCCCTTGGTTTTGCTTTAATTTAATTAATTAATGATTTTATTGTAATGTAATATACATTTTTCTTAAAAGTAAAAAGTGAGGTAAGTAAGAATAATCGAATTCTTAATTTGGTACATGCGACGCGTCAATAGTACTTAAGAAATTGAATTGAAAATCTATACACATTAAAGAGATTAAATAAAGAATGTCAACCCTTGAAGACATAACTCTTTTACACTTCATCACTAGGCCTAAAACTAACTAGGTAAGTATCTAGGTAGTCTGGAGATGTGAAATTGATGAAATGCCTTGATCAGTAGGACTCAAGGCTTTTCTTACATATACCTTTAGATTGTATAAAATAAGCATAACAAGGGAAGCTAACCTGGAAGTCGAATTTCTGGAACTGTTCGACGGTATCGACATCCGCCTCGGCCATGTATGTGAGTCCGCAGGTCTCCGAGGACACGACACTCCCCTGCTCGGGCTCGGGCGTAGCGGGTGGCTCGGGGCGGACCCTCGGCTCCGGGGGCATCTCCTGGACCACCTCATTGGTCTCGGCTCTGAGCGGCTCTCGCTTGACCTCCCCCAGCACGTCGAGGCCAGGGGGCGCACTGAAGCTGACGTAGTAGATGCACAACAGCACCGTCAGCAGAACGGCGCTGGCGGCGAGTAAGCGGGGCGGACCGCGCCTCAGCATCTTAAACATGGTGGCCGACCATGGCAGTTACATCGCGGACTCTCAGGACATCGCCGCTAGAGGTCGCACCTGCAACAGAAGGGAATGGGTGATTAGCGTGATGATGACGTGATACAGTTATAGTTGGCGAGACGCTAGAGGTCGCATCTGCAACAGAAAGGGAACGGACGATTAGCGTGATGATGACGTGATACAGTTATAGTTGGCGAGACGCTAGAGGTCGCATCTGCAACAGAAGGGAACGGACGATTAGCGTGATGATGACGTGATATGGTTATACTTGGCGAGGTGCTAGAAGTCCTGCAACAGAAGGGAACGGACGATTAGCGTGATGGTTACGAGATATGGTTATACTTGGCGAGGTGCTAGAAGTCCTGCAACAGAAGGGAACGGACGATTAGCGTGATGATGAGATATGGTTATACTTGGCGAGGTGCTAGAGGTCACTCCTGCAACACAGGGGAATAGACCTACAGTATTAGAAATGGTTTTGTGAGCAATGTAGATCGTAGGATATCGCCAGTCTTTTAAAAGAATACTTTATATAAAATAGTATATGTCACATTCTTAATTATTCATACAACTAAACTCCAGTGTACTGGCGCTTTTGAAATGTTTACCAATAATGCCTTGGTAACCCAAGGTTATGTTCGTAACAGTTATATCTATGCAAATAGTACTTTACATGTGGCCCATACCAACCTTTAAAAAAGAAAATATTGACAAAACGAGATGAAACAGTGACAATTTTAGGATTGGTGATTACATTGTCCAGCATTTAGATCAAACACTTTTAATTCGAAGATAATTAAATAGGAAATGTTTGAACTACAAGTTAAAATGAGCAAGTGAGACTAGGTAAGTAGTTATATTTTTATAACTAGAGCAAGCAAGGTTTAAAAAGTTTTCATTTTGTGACAAATATAAATTTAATCAGCTAATTAAAGGATAAACACACTGAGATGCGTTTTCGAACTTTATTTTTTGCACGAGAGGTGTATTGTAATAGAAAATAGGATATCGATTCTCTCGTTCATAGCACCACAATAAAAAATTATTTGTAAATAATTTACGGGACAGTTAAAATTCATTCTAAGGAAGAATCTACAACTGATATTTATACCTATTCAAAAGCTCATCACTATTTGAGGTGCAAAATGAGACAGATTAACGAAACTTTTCTAATGTTGTGTTCCAAAATCTGCAAGGAAACGTTCGAGAGATCTGGTAATATGTAAATTTTCTAAATCTTATTGAAAGTAGAAAATGAGGCGAGAGAAGGAAGGACGCACAACAAAGAAATCTCACGGGATTTGCTGAGAACAGAATTATTGGACAAAGGAGGCTCTTGAAGAGATTCCCTTCTGAAGAGATTATAAATTTCTCCGCAATCTCTTTCCATTATTTATTCCGAAGGTGACACGAATTGCTCCCTGATGAGTGTACACCTTGATGTCTCTTTCCCTTACGGCTCAATAGGCGTAATTTAAATATTCAATTTAATGAACACATTGTGAATCCATCGCTTTAATCGGAATACATTCATATTATCTGCCAGTTTAAAATAAATCATTAAAACATCAATAAAATGTATTAACCTCGCTTTTATTAATATTTCATACTGACGTAAGACAATAGCCGTGTTTAGTTCTGAAATTATCTAAAAAAAACGGGACAAATCTACTAAATTCCTTTTATTTTCATAAAAAAACTAATTATCTATATTTAATTACTTATTTTACTATTAGTAACAGTTTAAGTCCCTTTGAGAAAGGTGTTAACCCGGGAGCAGGATCTTGTGTTTTTTAAACTCCTTCCTTATTTGAAGTTTTTAAAGATATTCATCCAAGCGAGTTAAACTACATGTTATCTCATTTAGTATTTCTCGATTATCAAGCATCTTTTTAAAATAAACTTAAAATGTCTTTGTAACTTGAGAGCGCTCGGAGTTATTCTCCAATTAAAATCCATTGTTTTAGCCCCGAACTTAATTTTTTTGTTAACCTAAAATTTGTAATTTGTTAATGTTTTGTTAAATTTTACAGTGGTAAATTAAATTAGTCGTAAGGGCAATGTTAAATTTAAACATACCTTCATGGCGTATGTTGACTTACAATGCTTTAAAGTTTTTACATGATAATTAAAACTGTATGAAAATAAGTGATATTTTAAGAATAAACATTATTTGGTACTAAATCTAAAATGTAACATCGCTCTTAAACATTTGCATTAATTTTAGCATTTCCTGAATAAAATTACCGTGGTTTGGTTATTTTTTTAACCTTAACGGCTCATCACCAAAGATGGTCCTTGAGCCTGTGCGGCCAATTAAAGACAAATATAAACCGTAAAAGACCTACGTCACTTCGATATCTCAAGGCGCAGAGTCTACGTCCACGACTGATAGTGATAGATACATCGCGGCGGAAGTCGCACAGCAAGCCTGAGGAACCTCCGACCACTGGTTACGATCCAGTGTTTTACTCCTGAGCTACCATACCGGAACGGTAATATTTTTGTTTTGCACGAGTTATACTCCAGTATTAAAAAAATACAATGAAGACCCAAAAGTACCATAAAATAAATACCCGCCTCGCAGCAGACCTGCATACTCAGCGAATTTCCAAATCAATAATATAATAATAATATATGACAAGTTTTATCAATATCTGTCAATAAATATGAGAGTCATTTGCTTATTCTCCATAAGATATACATGTGAGAGAGTATGTAGTTTTGCTGCTGCGAGGACACTGAAAATAGGCGTTTTTAGCAAAAGCAATTTTTATTTTGACCATTTATACCGAGTTTCATCAACATCTGTCCATAAATAAAGGTGTTTGCCTATTCCCTATATGATTAACATAAGAAAAGAGTATGCAGGTTAGCTGACATAATAAACACATAAACTATGATTTTTAAGAATGATTTGATGAATTCCAACCACGTGAAGCTAAATACAAAGTTTTATCTAAATTATAAATTATGAAGTTATGAAGGAAAATATTAATTTTTCCTTATCCTCCATAAGATTAACATTATAGCCCCAAAATACAATGTACTGTGTTTAGATTTTTTAATATCTCGGTAAACGTTGGAGAATTATCGTGATCACAGACACGTATATAACATTTTTAACGACTATTGTTTTTGGTTATGGAAAACGAAAAAATATGTAACATGGTCCCGGGCTTAAGTCTTACAATGAGCTTCTTCCCTAATTCGCTAAAAAAAGGTAAAACTAATATAGTATAGTTACAAAAGAATCATCCCGTCAGTTCACCCACATACATTTCACAGCAATAAATAATGTACGATAGAAATGTCGGTAACCAAATAAAATAAAAAATAACTGACATTTGATTGAATTTCCTTTTGAAATTGAATTGTTCAGTTTGAAGCAACAAGTCCATCAGGAATATTGATTCACTTCATCAAGGCATGAGAGATCGAATAACCTCGTTTTCAGTATATGATATGCATTCAACTATAACTACATTTAATTGAAATGTATGCATTTTATAATGTAATATATTTTATAAGATATTCTAAATATTATGTTATATACATGAAGAGAAAATTTATTTATTAATTGTTTAGGTATTTCACCAAAATTAAGTTTCCCTAATTTTTTTTTTTCATAATTTCCTAAAAAACAAAATAGTATTTACAAAAATGTTTTCACAAATTATATATTTTATATTTTGATTGTAAACCCTTTAACTATTATTTTCATTTTTTTTGTCTTCCTTATTGAATATTTTTTTTAAAATTGAAGCAACAACAGGAATATTGAAAACAGCATGTACTGTTTTTTATTTATGAAACATGAATTACTTTAATCATTTATCAATTAAAAATTTTTAATTAATGTTATTTGTATTAATTTATATTTTTAATATAGGTAAATTTCTTTACCCTCCCGAGCGTTTGACGTATATATACGCCAACGATGCTAATCACTTGCAAGCGTTTGCCATAGATATGAATATTAGACTCAATCTGGAGTTCACTAGCGTTTGACGTACATAAAAAATAAAACGTCATTTAGAAATTGTTATTGGCTACCTAACTTGGCTAGTTACATTAGGCCATAAATAAATATTATTGTTATAATATTTTTTTATTTCTTTGGTAAATTCTATTTAGTCTATTTAGCAGGTTGACATCACTAATCTCGAAACATCTGTTTATACTGTTATCTGTTCATACTGTTATCTGTTTATACTGTTATCTGTTTATACTGTTATCTGTTTACACTGTTATCTGTTTATACTGTTATCTGTTTATACTGTTATCTGTTTATACTGTTATCTGTTTATACTGTTATCTGTTTATACTGTTATCTGTTTATACTGTTATCTGTTTATACTGTTATCTGTTTATACTGTTATCTGTTCATACTGTTATCTGTTCATACTGTTATCTGTTCATACTGTTATCTGTTTATACTGTTATCTGTTTACACTGTTATCTGTTTACACTGTTATCTGTTTATACTGTTATCTGTTTACACTGTTATCGGTTTATAAATGTTATCTGTTTATACTGTTATCTGTTTTACACTGTTATCTGTTTAAATTATATGTTTAAAATGTTATTTTTTTTACTGTTTATGTTATACTGATAGTTAAGTTTACAGTTATCTTTTTTACAATATCTGTTTATACTGTTATCTGTTTATACTGTTATCTGTTTATACTGTTATCTGTTTATACTGTTATCTGTTTATAGTGTTATCTGTTTATACTGTTTTCTGTTTATATTGTTATCTGTTTATACTGTCTGTATATACGATCTGAAAATCAACTGTTATCATACATCTGTTTATAAAAGGATAATCTGACTGATGTAAAGAATAATGTTAATGCGAGCTCAGGCAATATTTTTTTACGTTCAGCGAGATAAAGGTTAGTAAAATATATTCAGTGCTATTTGCTATATGAAATATATTATACTGTGATGTGATGTTTAGTGAAAATGACCTTTATAAAAAGGTCAAGAGTTGGTTAGTGATCCTAATTTTGAAGAAGATTAGACGCCAAAACAAATATGGTCATGAAACATGAAAAAAAGATTTTTTAAACATATTAAACATTTTTAACAGATATTGTAGCTTTCATTTGTCAGGTACGGAGGCATAAATGTTCAAGAAAATACGAAAAATGAATTATATTATATCGAACTGATGAATTTAGCGCGTCGGATATAAAATGTCAAAGAAATCTACATTAAACGAAGCTCAAATCTAACACAGTGCAATGTGTCATTAAAGGAAACACTTAAGCGTCGACTCTATAATATTTAAGTATTTATAAAGAGCCACTCCACTGTTAATTTCTGAGCGACAGTAATTGGCAGTGTATTGATTTATCAAGACTAGTGTAAATTTAGATAGTTAGCCAGTTTTTTAAACCTTTTAGAAGCTTGTTTATTTACTGTATTTCAGTAGTATTTTACAGTATTATTTCCAGAAGGTGCACAAAAACAAATAATGTCGGTAAATATGTAATCCTGTCTAAAAAGTAACTCGACAGAGATTGAAGCTTATCAAACTTTAAAATATTTTATTCAGAAATAAGAAAAAAATATTTCACAATACAGAAGTCTTTTATTAACAAGATAACTAAATGCTTGTTGTTTATAAGATACGTATATAAATCTATATTTATGTATAATACGGCAAAAAAATTAGATTGTATGTGTACCAAATTGTACGGCCAAATTATTTGCTTTAATAGTATTTCAATTAAGTGAGCGGTTTTTTACATTTTATATTTAATTTTACAGTATTCCAAAAAAATTCGAGTACAAGAGACATTTCTAAAACTTGGAAAAAAATCTGTTTAATCGTTTTTGACAGCGTTGGGCAAGAGCTGTTTCCTTCATATTATAGTAAACCTATGAACAACAATAACCTATAACAATAAGCAATAACAAACCCTTTTCATCTCAATATGATAAAAAATGATTTAAAATATTACAGTTATTTAATGATTTTAAATTAATATGTAACAGTTAAATTATTATGTAAGTAAAAAGGAAATCTTCACTAATAAATTAGTAATTTCAAAAATTTACAGAGATTATGTTAGTTTTCGATATAATTTTGCAATCCCAGCTACCTAACTCATAGTATACGAACTTCAAATATTGCGTACAAAAAAGCACTATAATATACTGTAATTAGTTTAACTAATGTACGATAAATAGATTTTAATATGATAAAAGTAAATTTTTCGCAAAAAATGCTAGAAGGGGTTTTGACGTCGGCAATTGGTTTATTACCAGCTGACAGAGCTAAAAGCTACGTGTTGTAGTGTTTAATATTCATAGCTCTGGAGACGGCCCTAGTGCAGTTATTGCACGTCTCGTCTGTCGCCATCCCTGGGGAAATGCACGGAGACCATCACACTGCTGCAGGGCATGCTACAGTTTGATTACCAGCTGACAGAGAGAGACGCTACGTGTTGTAGTGTTTAATATTCATAGCTCTGGAGACGGCCCTAGTGCAGTTATTGCACGTCTCGTCTGTCGCCATCCCTGGGGAAATGCACGGAGACCATCACACTGCTGCAGGGCATGCTACAGTTTGATTACCAGCTGACAGAGCTAGACGCTACGTGTTGTAGTGTTTAATATTCATAGCTCTGGAGACGGCCCTAGTGCAGTTATTGCACGTCTCGTCTGTCGCCATCCCTGGGGAAATGCACGGAGACCATCACACTGCTGCAGGGCATGCTACAGTTTGATTACCAGCTGACAGAGCTAGACGCTACGTGTTGTAGTGTTTAATATTCATAGCTCTGGAGACGGCCCTAGTGCAGTTATTGCACGTCTCGTCTGTCGCCATCCCTGGGGAAATGCACGGAGACCATCACACTGCTGCAGGGCATGCTACAGTTTGATTACCAGCTGACAGAGCTAGACGCTACGTGTTGTAGTGTTTAATATTCATAGCTCTGGAGACGGCCCTAGTGCAGTTATTGCACGTCTCGTCTGTCGCCATCCCTGGGGAAATGCACGGAGACCATCACACTGCTGCAGGGCATGCTACAGTTTGATTACCAGCTGACAGAGCGAGACGCTACGTGTTGTAGTGTTAATATTCATAGCTCTGGAGACGGCCCTAGTGCAGTTATTGCACGTCTCGTCTGTCGCCATCCCTGGGGAAATGCACGGAGACCATCACACTGCTGCAGGGCATGCTACAGTTTGATTACCAGCTGACAGAGCTAGACGCTACGTGTTGTAGTTTTTAGTATGCAAATCTTTCATATGTAGGCCAGGCCACTGATTATATTGCATTTTTACGAGATAAACTTAAACCAATTTCATAACAACTATCGGGAAATGCAAAAGTATATTGAAAAAAGAAAAATGATTCCGTGAATAAGTGGAATGTTTCTCTCCATTGTTGCAGTCATGCGTGTTTTAATTAGCAGCCGAGTGGCGGCGCCACGTGTTTTAGTGTTTTAATATTCATAGCTCTGACGATGTCCCCTATTGTAATTACAGAACATTTCTTTCGCCCCGCTCCAGGGAAATACTCTACTGCATGAAGACCTCTCTTATTGTTTGTCAGAACGCTAGATAAAACGGGAATGAAACTGCCAGAAGCAATATGTTCCCTAAAATTTTTAAACGTTTTTGGCTAAATTGATTTTTTTAACACATACACGAAAACCTTTAAAACATCTGTAAAAAAATGCGGGATGGCAGTTTTTATAAACAAAAGTCGTCCGTTATTTCTGGACCGATTTTAATCATAGGTATCATAGGATTTAAGCGCAGTGCAAAACAGCTGTTGGCCATATTTTTATTTAGAGTAGGTGGAGTGGTCTATACTGATTAACAGCATTGGATTTAAAAAAGTTTCGAAAATTAATAATTTAGATCGTCAGAATTCATAATGGACATCGATCGCTAATTTTTATTGTCTTATTTCAGTTAAGGGTTCAAAATCCGGGATGGCCAAATAAATTTGAGGTGTTTCGACTGATTTCCTCAAAAAACGATTGCGTCTAATCTGTGAAAATGTCGTTATGTGATAAAGGAACGAAAAAAGAATTGTGAAATAAAGAAACAAAATAAATTTAAAATAAGCTTGGGGAGTTCCGGTGTACACGTGTTTAATTAGAGAGAGAGACTTGCGCGTTTGTATCGTCCGCCGCTAGAGCGCAGTGATGACGCTGGTGCAACGCCACCGGATGTTTGTAATTTATTGAACGTCTCTTGACACTTTATGGTACATTAATCCTCAGCAGGGAGTAAAAACTCAGACTGAAAAAAGAAATATTTTTAATATAGTATAAAAAGAATCTAGTAACATTTTTATCATGCAGGATTAAAATCAACTAAGCAAGTATAAGCACCAAGTATGAAGTTCTGGTTACATAATAACTCTAAGTGCAAAACGGCTTGAATGATTCGATGTTAAGACAAATAGATTTATTATCATAATAAACCTAAAAAGAAAAGTATTATTTAAATTCCTTATACGTCAAGATAAAGCCCAATAAAGAAGACGCTGGAAGATTAACAGAACTGTTAATTAATAGCCCAACAGCCGATGGCAACTAAGGGACCTACAGTTTAACGTAGAATCCGAACCACGACCTCTGAATTACGAATTAATCTAAATATGAGGATGATTTTTGCGGACGATTGTAGTTTTCAATAGTTCGGACGTTAATCCACACTAGAGAACACTACACCCACCGACCATCGCTCACAACTATCCACAATTTTTGAGTAGCTGGATTACAGGATGACGCCATCATCCCAGTCTGTATAATATCTGATTTGTATAAACCTTAGTTAGGTTCATAGGCAGATAGGTAAGTAGATTAGTAGATAGGTAGGTAGGTAGTGAAACTGAAAAAACCCGTTCGGAGAGAAGTATAGTATTTAAAAATAACCGTTACGAAAATACTGAGAATAACCGGAGTCGCAGTTAAAACCCAGCGTTCCATCAGATTTCTTGATCCAATCACCTGTCGCTGCCGGTGGCGGCTTATGCGCTTCTAGGGCGTCCGCACTGAAACAGTGAACCACGTAACTGGTTATAACTGGTAAACATGTTACGAAACTCTCAAAACTGTTAAAACTGATATCTATATAAATAAAATTAGAGTTTTGTCTGTAAATTGCTCAGAATTATTCATTTTTTAGTTATTTTTTCTTTTTGTGCGTTAGATAAGCTGAAACCGGTCTTATCTCAATTTTTGTCTGTTTGTCTGTGACGCTCCAGGAGGCATTTTACGCCGTCTTCTCCGAAAAAAAAACGGGAACTGATAGCAATGAAACTTATTTCATACATTCTCTATATTCCAGAGAAGGTTTTTAAAGGCTTAAATTTGTCCCCCGACCCTTGAAAAGTAAATAACCATTTAAAACCCCAATTTTTACGCGATATTCGTCGCATTTTGCTTCAGTTTTAAATGAATAACCTACTGGTAATAATCAGCTGTCTTTGTTGTTTAAAGATTTAATAGAAAGAAAAACAAACAGCTGATGAATAAATATTAGTTAGTTTATATTGGTCATTGATTTAAACCCATTTCGAAATCATACTATATTAAAAAGTTATTTTAACGTATAACTAATAATAATAAAGCTAAGTTCTAATGTATTTAATTGTAAAGTAATGCTAAATAATAAAGCTGGGTATTGATTTATTTTCTTTGTATTGAATTGTTTAGGATTTCAGGTTTACATTTTGGTATGATGATCTTCCTTCTTTAAACTGATTCATATAACCCGTACAAAGGACGGGCTTACTGCTAGTTTCATGATAAAACTTCACAGTAATGGTGGAATAACAATACAATTATAAGTTCATAAATTTTACGGAGATTATACTTTGACTTCTGAAAGTGACCGTATAGTAGAAAAGTAAAGGCACGAATTTAACGTTAAACGTTGTAAAATTATGAAGTTCGTAGTAAGTCATACTTGTATTAAAATTAAGGTTGTAATTTTATTAAGGAACCATCGTGCATTACTGCGATGTACAAAACAGATTAATTAGGTTTATGTTTGTTGTCAAACATGAAACAATAGTTATTAGCACCTTTCTGAAATGGCGAACTATCCAGGTATTTTAAGCCAAATTATGTATAAGAAATGGGTGTACACATATGAAAAATTATTGAGACAGGCTATATCTTACATCGGGTACAGTTTATCATTTTACAACTTGGTAAATACAAACACTCGCAATGGCATTAAAAGAAAGAAAATCACATTCACGTACTAAATTTACTATAGGGCTAATTTTAACTCCAGATTTTTAATGTTACAAGAAGAAAATAATAAAAACTAAGCAATGAAACCTTTAAAAATTTTCACATATCAAACATAAAAATTCACATATTAAATTCAAATATTCAGGGCTAAATTTAAGTTTAACTTTTAAATGTTAAATGAACAAAAACTGCTTGGATATAAATTAAAAATATTGAAACTCTTCATTAATTACATTCATAATAAATATATATGTATTCATAACCTCTATTCACATCCTAAATTGAAAATAAAAAAATATAAATACATGATCTCCAAAAACTGTAAAATATTAATGTGGCGAATAAAACTGTTCATTTTGTACAGTACAGATTTAATTAATGTATGATTCAGACGGCATTGGATAGTAGAATATTACTAATGGAATGTTTTGATTGTAGGACATTAGTAAACAAACTTTTTTCTCAACAATAGTAAGATTAGAATTTTAAAATGTCATAAGATGCAAACCTGTGGAATTTTTACAAATTTCGTTTCACTAAAACCTTCCCGGGAACATATAGAGCAACTTTCAAGAATTTCATGACGATCGGATGAATGGTTTGGCAACGCATAAAGGACATACGCACATTCATGGACATACATTCAGTTTTATATACTCGTATAGAGATATGACCCAAAGCTTCTACCATCTAGGATTTTTAGTCCCGTAAGAGTTATGTTAAAATTCTGACATATTAACAAATCTCTTCTTCAAATACGAACTTTCACATTAAGACACGCCAGATTAGTTTGAAATCACAATGTAATTATCATTAAGATATTTGTTAGCGATATGTGTGGTAAAAAACGTAATTTATTTTTGATAGCGTGTCAGAAAAAACTTTTTATAAGCTAATTTCATTGCAATTTTTTTATTTTGTAAATGACAACTGATTTTGACGTTCAAATTATATCAAATACAAGTTTTTCTGGTAAATACACACGTCACGCCGATTGTTTGAATTTAGCTTTCCCTTTTTGGAAGTATAAAACCTTGCGGTTCTGCAGACTGGCACCGGCGGTGGCTGAAATTAGTTTAAACATAATCCATGGAATAATGAGTGAAATAAACTTCATTATTCATAAATTATTATAATATTAAAAAAGACCACACCTATTCAGGAATATATTTGGGAGATAAAAATTAAACAGTACTACTTTTAGTTTTTAGCGAATTACTACTTCAATATAAAATAAAAAATAAATAAAAATTCAATATTTTGTTGTCATTAACTATTAAATACAGTAAGAAAAACATATAAAAACTATTTCTTGTTTGTTTTTTAAAATGTTTGTCTACAAAAATTATTTCACCACTCATAAGTAAAAAATTTAAATATTGTGTTTTTTAAATTTACAAAATGTAAAAATTATGTAAATAGTAAAATGTTTTAAAATGTTAAAAATGTAGTTTTACTAGTTTGTTGATAAAAAAAAATTAAAATAATAACATATAGTAATTATATTTACATGAAATGATGTAAACAAATTTATGTAAAAAAAAGTACTGATAAATTTTAAAACAAGCGATCAGTTTCATTGTTGACTTGAGCCATAAATTTTTTTGTAATTATTTTAACATCATCTACTGGCTAGTAACCACTTTACCTTAAACTATATCGTTTTAATTTTGTTTTTAGTAAACATTTCTCATTTCTCTTGTGTGTACCGGTAATTTAGTCATTATTATAATAACTTTACGGCAAACACTTTATTAACATAACTCATTTAAACATGATTGCATTGTTCTGTTTATTCATTCCTTTATTATCTTTTCAAAACAGCAATTGATTAGTTGGGCGTAGCTCGTTTATTGTTTGCGCGTGACAAATCACCCAAGAACGCCAAGTTGAGTAACCGTTCCGAACATATCAGCAGAAACTACTGAGTCAGGACTAACTCACCTATAAGTTATCTACGTACTAACCTCATGAATTTCAACAAATTTGTGGTTATCTACCTATAATGGCGTTGGTTATTAACTATTAAATTAACAATTAGTTAGACTTTTCCAACGCGTCTTGTGTTTAAAATCTACACAACGTTTCGAGAGTTGGATAAACTACTCCCGTTTTCAAGTGCCTAACGATATTTACATTTATACAAACAAAAGGTTATTTCTACATATAAAACAGAAACCGGTCAAAAAACACAACAAAAAATATAACTATAGAATTAAATACACATATATTATTTATTTTATAAATTTTTATTTATTATTTTAAAGACTTTTTATTTTTTATTATCTTTTAATTTTATAGTTATATTTTTTGTGTTTTTTGACCGGTTTCTGTTTTATATGTAGAAATAACCTTTTGTTTGTATAAATGTAAATATCGTTAGGCACTTGAAAACGGGAGTAGTTTATCCAACCCTCGAAACGTTGTGTAGTTTTTAAACACAAGACGCGTTGGAAAACTCCAACTAATTGTTAATTTAATATCTGCCTATATTAGATTGTTATAATTACATTAATAGGTGGTTAACTCATGTATAAAAAATAAACAAAAACTATTACACAATATTAAAAAATTACAAACTTTTACATCTTTCACTTACGACTATTGTAACAAAATGTAAATGTATAATATTATTTATGGTTAAATCCGATAAAATTATCATTATTAGCTCATTAATAATGTGTTCAGATTAGACAAATGTTTTTGCATTGTAGTTATTTAGCTGAAGGTAGATAATTTCCTATTCGGATAAATGTATTTTTCTATAAACTGCATGAAAATAAACTTTGCTTGGTTTTTGATGACTGGAAACAAAAATACTGCTCACAATATAGATTCTTAAGAAATTCCATACTATTAAGATTTTTATGTAGAGTTGCAATTTTTTTATTTAGTAATATATACACGCATTTAGTTCAACAAAATGATTTTGGTTACGTGTCTGATTTTAAACAATCAAAACACTTTTCATAATGCTTATTTATTTTCTATTTATTGCAAGAGAGAACATTATTGCCAACTCTTTGATCAACACGCGGTGGCGTTGATTACGTCACGTGACGTGTCTGTGCGGGTCTGCGGTGACGTCGTGTCGCCTCAACAATACCGTGACGTCATAGGGAGGTCCGCGCGGTTGTGTGGTTGTGGTTGTGGTGGCGGTGACACACGGGTAGTTGGAGCGGGCGTGAAAAACAGCTGACCGACAATAGTGGAGAATAGGAACGAATAGTGAACGAAGTGAGCGGGGTTTTAAAAAATTATCAAAGCTCTTTACGGAATTTTATATAGATTACTAGCAGTAACCTCGTCTTTAGTAGACTACGGGTTGTTTTAGTCAGTTTTAGAAACCAAGAAACATTATCAATCTCTATTAATTTACAGTCTTTTTTAAATTACATAATATTTTGTTACGGTAGATTAGAAAAGTTTAAAATCCGTGATTGAAATAGAGAAATAATATTGACATCAAGAACTGAATTACCATGAGAGCTACTTCAGTGTTCGTTTGAAAATACAATCAATCTAACAAAATCGATAGTAACGCAAAAATATTTATTCAATACAAAAGATTAACATATTGATTACCAAACACAAGTTGGAAGGCAAATTTGTTTTCAAAGAGATCTATATCCTAAGAGTAGATAGTTAATAGTGTAATGAATTAAGGAAAAAGTAAACATTTAAACGATAAATAATTATGAGCCGTTAGGACATTCAATTGAACAAAAACGCTTTCTAAAATATCATTTGTTGTAAGCAAAATTCTGATGATATGAATAATGTTCCAATTGAGAGTGTATAAGTTCGATGGTTTTGAAATATTTGTTAGGTTTCTTCAAATATCCTTAGCTAATGTCTTAGAGTTGTATCTAATTGTCTTTTATTATTATATTTAGAAAAAATAAAACAGTAAAGATAAAAAACACGTACAAGTAGCTGAGGGGCAACGAGCTGGCCCGGTAAGTCATATATGCCTGGTTTGAAATCATTGATAATGAACATAATGTGCGTTTACCTCTCATGCGTCCACGTTACCTCCCTGTGGTATATTTAACGCATTACACTATCTCTAATAATAGTTTTAAAGGATCTTATAAAAAGGGGTTTTGAAAAACAGAAATATTGACGGACTAAAAACTCAGTCAAAGAAAACCATTAACCTTCTAACGATAAAAAATTTTATTAAAGTAAAATTTGTGAGTTGGAGTTACTAATGGATGAGATATGACCACTGATTCAGACTGGATCTCTAACATATATACTAAAATTAAAAGCATCAGGAAACTGACACACACTTATCCTTTTATAGTGAACGAAATACTATAACTTACAATGTTACACTATTATATTCTTACAAAAACAACATTTAAACATCTCTTAATTTAAAAAAATTTATAAACAGGTTGAAAAATTTTAGAGGATTCTCAACTCACCTTCCCTTTCCCAAGTAATTAAAAAGTTTTTCTGCGGGTTTTATGGGATAAATAAATTAAATAAGAAATAAATTGATTGATTGATTGATTTTGGTAAACTCTGAAGAATAACATTGAGCGCTAATAGATAGAGAGCTTCACACAAAAATTTCAAAAATATAGTCTGGATATATAACTAAAGTGCATCCGTATATAATTTTATAAAAACACAGATAGACATTTATCAATTCGAAAACTACTTTTTACGGATTCGGGGAGGCACAAATCGGATACATCTAATTTAAAATCAAATTCAAAAATTAAAAAAATAATACTTTATCAATATACAAGATAAGGAGAGAAAATAAAAAAATATTTAGTCATGGCATTTTGTATCTTCAAAGAAACCGCTGGTCAGAATCACTAGGGCAGTTTGAATTCTTTTTAAGGTAAATGAGGAGGTAAAATATTCAACGAGGGTGGAAATAAGGGTCGTCCAGGGAGGAGACACTTGCCCGGGCCGACCACTTAGCCTAACTGGACGTCGAGCGGACAACTGATTCGACTCTCAACCCGGAGCTGACGTCTTCAACGACTACGTCATACCTACTCTCGTAAAACCTCCAATTTAATGACTCTTAATATCAGTACAGTTAGATCAATAAGTTTAATTTCAGTAAAACTGAATTTCACTCGGTTAGTTTTGATTTGTAAAGAATATTTGGGATTCTGAAATATAAATTTACAACTCAAAAATGTTTGTATTTACTTCCCTGTGGGAAATAGGTTAGATCATGGATATGTCTAAAGGCATTGTTTTAATGTTTTCAATTCATCTAAACAGCTGTTTTTATTCTTTTATATTAAAAATTCAATACAATAGCCCTGGTAGTTTCTATGGAAACCTGTTACATGTTTTCCATCTTAAAATTAACTAACACCCCTCCCCCCAGAGCTAAGACATATCCATGTCAAAAAGGGTAAAATATTTTAATGACCCTAATTTGCAGTTTTTCGTTACTAAACACAGTGTATAATTTAAAATACAAATGATGTTAATTGTTACTCAGGGTAATAGTTAACGGCACTAGCTACACTTCTTAATTGCTACAATATTTAAATATCTTTTAATATTAATTATATGAATTAATTCCTGTTAACATTTCTAAAAAACATTTTTTTAATACCAGACTAATGTAAGAATTGAAACTATATAAGGAATATGTTTACTATGATCGTATGAATTTAAATTACCTCTAAATTAGAAAATGTAATGATCATGAATATTTCTGAAGAGAATATTTTTAGTTCCTCTAACCAGCTGTCTTTATAACCTTATGACGTTACAAATAATAATTGTTACAATTTTTGCGTAACACGGATTGCTAAAAACCCCCTATCTTACAAATTTAAGTTTATCTATAACTATTTATTTATTATTACAAAAAACGTAAAAATGTAGTTGAAAATTGATAAACATTCACTTACAATCATATGTTAAAAATTGTCAACTTATTTCAGTCATACCAATTTAGCAGTACAGTTTGCAGCAAATAATTAAAAATAATCTGAGCACTAATCAAGTGCAAATTACAAACAAGGTTAAATGAAGTTTTAACGTAAAACGTAATTTATTTCTGAACAAAACGACGAGACACCTGTAAAAAACATTTTAGCAAGATTTAAATGGACGAGGAAAAATGCAAAACGCAGCCACTATATTTTAATGGAGCGAGGTGCGGGGACGTAAATCTAGAGACGCGACGGGGATGCAAACGGTTTCCACTCTTGATTTATACCTGAATTCCACCTGGAGGAGAATATGGCCGATAACCGCTTAAAATTCTGGAACAATATTGTGATCAATTTGCCTTGAGATGCCATAATGACTGGTAGAGAGCGTGGAAGTGGGGGGAAGGTGGTTGGGGGGACTTCACCTGATGAAGGGGCAGGCCTCTTAAATATTCATTGCCGTAATGAAACTGTCAGAACCGATCACTTCATGCACGAGCCTTGCAGAGGGAATTTTCGGTTTAAAAATTCCCACGTAGCAACACACTTGCGTATCGATTATATTTTTTTTCTTACTTATATTTTTGAGACACCCACCCAACCACTTAATGGATATTTTAAGGTGAATTGTAAGTGAAGGATGTATTTTAAGAACAGTAGAATTATAAAATAGACTGGTAGAGATTAGGTTCGAATCCGGACCAAACTGCTCTTTTCAATTAGGCTAATTAGCCACCTAATTATAAAATGGCTAGGTTAAGTAATAATTAGATCAAAGTTGAGAATCTTCCCTACAAAGACATACAAACTAACACTGGCGTAGAAAGTAAAAGTAGAAAGTACGTAAAGAAATAACGACTCCCATTATAACACGATACTATAGGAAACGGTATGTAAAATGACGCCATTTAAAAATCCTTAAAGTTAAACACGATTAAGAAAAAGATCCATAATAAGTTTTACTTACAGGAAAATACTATTTTTTGAACTACACAAAGCTAAGAAAAAATATTTCCATGGTCATGCATAGTAAAATACAATTTTGGATAGGGAAAAAGTACATATTACCTAAAAATTCAACAAGCACAGATAACGTTTACAGGGCTATTCTTTTTTTTCTACGACATCTAAAGATTTATTTAAAGCCCCCCAGAGTGAGATATTTAGAACACTCCCTTTAGCTTGTGTTCTAAATTACATTTCACGCGTAGTTTTAAGGCATAATATAATATTTTCATACACTATTTTATCTACGACCGACAATATTTAGACTTTTAAAAACAAGAGTTGTATATTTCATTTATACACGCCCATATCAACAAACAGAGTATCAAGTATCAACAAATAATTGGTATGTTTGTAATTCTTGGAGAAATCAGCTGATAGCGAATTACGTTGTTCTTATTCTGTGAATGGTTCAAAACACATTTGAGGTTAGACGCTTTATAGATCTTTATGATAGATCAGCTGAGTTTGCATTTCATTATATCCATAATGACATTACTTTCGTCAAATGCTGAGCTCTGATTGGACTATAACCTGTATCGTTATGAACTCATAATGCGACGGTTATCAATTTACATTTAAAAATGAGCCTCTAAAAATATGTTACTTTCAGTATCTTTATTGATAATTTTTGCAATGGTCGTGGATAAAATATTATAAATATACACGTTAGAGTCTACCTTACATTTATAAAGCATAAACAGAGGATTAAGCAAGTACTTTTACAAAAATGTTTGCTAATCCCCTATGTTGTAGTTTACCTAATCAGTTTGCTCAACCGTTTTCACATGAAACACATACGTCTATCTTACACCTACAAATTACAATTACATAATATATTATTTACTATTTCAAAAATTAATGGCTTCTTTAAAGCACTCTTCCTTGAATCCATTAATCTATGGGACAATGTAAAGAGATTATACCGAAGTAATATCTCTTATAGCATCTTATTTGCATTATAAAATATATGCAGTATCTTGTTAAAGCTTTTTATTTGTAAACATTATATGTTATCTTTATCTTATAAACAGATGTACTACTAACACCAACTACTGTTAACTTCTGTGTTGGTCACGGTATAATTCGCTGTGACCCAGCCGGCACTTTGTCAAACATTAACTTTACCCTGACATCCACCTCGTTTATCTTCGCTAAACAGAGCTACGCCGCGACTCACTACTAACACCAACTTGACTGTTGTCCAACTCTGCTGTTTTGGTCACGGTATACGACCTTCGCTGTGACCCAGCCGGCACTTTGTCAAACATCCCCTAACTTTCCACCCCTGACATCCACCTCGTTTATCTTCGCTACCGGCAGAGCTACGCCGCGACTCACTACTAACACCAACTTGACTGTTGTCCAACTCTGCTGTGTTGGTCACGGTATACGACATTCGCTGTGACCCAGCCGGCACTTTGTCAAACATCCCCTAACTTTCCACCCCTGACATCCACCTCGTTTATCTTCGCTACCAACAGAGCTACGCCGCGACTCACTACTAACACCAACTTGACTGTTGTCCAACTCTGCTGTGTTGGTCACGGTATACGACCTTCGCTGTGACCCAGCCGGCACTTTGTCAAACATCCCCTAACTTTCCACCCCTGACATCCACCTCGTTTATCTTCGCTACCAGCAGAGCTACGCCGCGACTCACTACTAACACCAACTTGACTGTTGTCCAACTCTGCTGTGTTGGTCACGGTATACGACATTCGCTGTGACCCAGCCGGCACTTTGTCAAACATCCCCTAACTTTCCACCCCTGACATCCACCTCGTTTATCTTCGCTACCAGCAGAGCTACGCCGCGACTCACTACTAACACCAACTTGACTGTTGTCCAACTCTGCTGTGTGGTCACGGTATACGACATTCGCTGTGACCCAGCCGGCACTTTGTCAAACATCCCCTAACTTTCCACCCCTGACATCCACCTCGTTTATCTTCGCTACCAGCAGAGCTACGCCGCGACTCACTACTAACACCAACTTGACTGTTGTCCAACTCTGTTGTGTTGGTCACGGTATACGACATTCGCTGTGACCCAGCCGGCACTTTGTCAAACATCCCCTAACTTTCCACCCCTGACATCCACCTCGTTTATCTTCGCTACCAGCAGAGCTACGCCGCGACTCACTACTAACACCAACTTGACTGTTGTCCAACTCTGCTGTGTTGGTCACGGTATACGACATTCGCTGTGACCCAGCCGGCACTTTGTCAAACATCCCCTAACTTTCCACCCCTGACATCCACCTCGTTTATCTTCGCTACCAGCAGAGCTACGCCGCGACTCACTACTAACACCAACTTGACTGTTGTCCAACTCTGCTGTGTTGGTCACGGTATACGACATTCGCTGTGACCCAGCCGGCACTTTGTCAAACATCCCCTAACTTTCCACCCCTGACATCCACCTCGTTTGTCTTCATTTCCAGTAGTGCTACGCCACTAAAAATAACTACAATAATAATTGAGTTTTACATTTTGAACATGAAGAGAGAGAACCCCCCTAAGAACAATCTGACATCTGACATTATCAAACGATCGTTAAAATTTCCACCCCTATCATCCACCTTGTTTTTCTTCTTTTCAGTTAATCTCCAGAAATTTTTCATATAATATGAGTTTTAATTTTCACATTTAGAGTATAAGACTTCTGATCTGCTTATAAAGATGTTTTAAAATTTACACTATCATCAATCATTGAAATCAATATATTTTTTTTAGTATAAAAATATTTAATCTCAACTTCGTAATTTATGGACAAAATTTTTCTGTATATTTGGATATTAAGAATTTTTATGAAAAAATTTTATTTTTTACTGAAGCATTTCGAATAGCCAACAATTATTTGCATACATTGCATTATTAATGCGAATATATTGTTTGTAATGGGTTTGTGGCTTTTTGACGAGACCAGCTGACTTATTTTATAGGACAATTCACATTTTTCGGAAAGAAATAAGACAATATTACTGTCGTATTGTGTAACTATTTCTTTTTTTAAAATTCCATTCTCACCTCTGAACCATCTAAGTCAGGTACTAGTCTAAGACCATTTTAACCATTTCTTTGAAACTGAACTTAGTTTGTTATTGCATTACCGCATACCGAAAATCTATTGAAGTTTGCCGAGATTTGAACCTGGGACCTCATGGAGTCTTACTAAAATATTACTGTACAGTGGCTTTAAAGCATTTCACTTTGAGTAATTTAAACTGACTGAATTACAGATGAGTAATTAATAGTGTTGTGAGTTGCGAGCGAGCTGCAAAGCCAACTTGTCTTATTACGTACGAGACGTGTATTTAATTAAGAAGCGACTCAGGAGCGCTGCGAACCACTTCGATACTAATGAGATGCGGGAACACGTTGCCACTACTCAAAACCCAAAATTCCTTAACTGCTCTGTAGATTTCCCAGGTGTTCTTTGTAAAAGAATTTATAATGAATCTAGGTTATACGTTATTAAATGTATGGAAATAGCTTGTTAAAATGTAATCTAAACCCGAATTCCTGTACCTTTGAAGGTTTAAAGTCAATTCTTAAACAGTCTATAAAACAAATTAAAAAATACATGCTGAACTACAGACACATAAGCCTGGAACACTTTAAGGATATTTTTTTATGTTAATGTTATTTTAAATAACAAACATAACGGCAATCTGCGTTTAGAACAAATAAAACACAAATCAAATTATACTGATGATAATTACAAAGGCTTTACACTTTTATCAGTGACTGAGCTATTGCAGAATAACCTGAGTTTTATTGAAAACTGAATTACAGTACCTTCCATTAAGTTGATAAGAATGTAACACCGTATCTTTTCCGTTTTACCACCACTCTTTGATTTATTTATTTGTTACCACTATGTATAACTTACATTACCACTATTACTGCTGCGCATACTTTAGGTATTATCAGATTATTTTATGTTATTAGATTATTAGATTAGATTATTGAAATGGCGACCATACCACAAGGTAGGTATTTTAAGCCAAGTATGAATGAGAGTTGATTGTAAGATGATTGTGGCGCGATCTTGTAGTCTTGTTACTGACTAAGGCTGACATGTTCCTTAGACAGGACTGTTAATTAATAGCCCAACAGCCTATGGCAACTAAGGGACCTACAGTTTAACGTGGAATCCGAACCACGACCTCTGAATTGCGAATTGGTCTAATTATGAGGATGGTCTTTGCGGATTAACGTAGCTTTCAATAGTGCGGACGTTAATCCACACAAGAGAACACTACACCCACCGACCATCGCTCACAACTATCCACAATTCGTGACCTCCAAGTAGCTGGATTACAGGATGACGCCACCATCCCAGTCACCCCTAAGCATGCTTTATGTTACCACTAAGCTTACTTTACGTTTCCACTATGCATACTTGATGCATTTTGCCACAACAGCGCATCTTGTCCAAACTTAAACGCCCAAGTTGAACCCCTGAAACACGCCGGGAGCCTCGGGCTTAATCCAATAAGAACGGAGAGCAGAGGAATATTCACTTTTGATATTTCGCCTCTCAAACCAACCGTTTCTTTGTGAAAATGGTTGAAGGAAGTTAAAATATGCATTGGACAAAACGCTTTTCACCACTTAACCATTTTAATATTACGAGTTTGCTGAAAATAATTTAATATTACGATCATTTTTGTCCAAGAACATGTAAAATTTTTTCATGTTGGATACAAATGCGTGATGGTGTCAACCATGTATAGTTTAGGTTTATGTAAATTATAATTTAACAGACAAATGTCAATCAAAACATATAAAAAATTATTTGGACTTGTATAAAAGAATGTTGGTTCACGAAAAATTTTTTTCGTGTTACATAATTTACATTTAAATTACTAGTCTAGATTTGAGGTTCACTCTAAATTAAAAATTGAACCACTAATTTACATTTTAACTCTTAATTGAAACGTTTAAGATCTGTAGAACTTTATCCTTTATCACTATATAGGTATATAAAAACATAAATATCGTAAAGAAAAAAAATTACCGTAACTCCATAATTGTCAGAAAATGTTTGAAAATATTGTTCGAGGACTAAAAAATATATTTTTCATACGAAAAGTAATTATGAGGTAAACATTGAAAACATAATATTTTTTTAAATATACGAACCACTATCGTAGAGCTGAATCTATTTTTACTCCCACCGGATTGAAAGTAAAGATCCAACAGTCTGACCTAATATTCACTAGGTCCCCCTAAAACTCACGCACCCTCGAACACCAGCCCCTAGGACATGTACCTGGTACAGATCCGGGACAAATCACCTGAGAACCCGCGAATCATACTGAGGGACCGACTAGAGGTTGTGGTAAGGGTGGGTGGAGTGGGTGGCGCGTACCGATGCGATAGTCGAGTCGCAAGAACAATCGAAACATTCGTATCCTTTATTTTGATAACTGTGACGATACATGTAGAGTAAATCATACCATCTAACTTATACGGTAAAGTTATGTTAAATTAATTTCTTCCTATTTTATATATTTGGCTTCCACATATTAAGGAATTTATTTTTTATTGATGTTATTTTTGAGCTTGTAACGTAAAAAATTATTGATGTTTATCAGGGGTTCAAAAAAAAAATACTGGTAGTATCATTACCAGGTCGTTTTTCTTGCATGTGCCAGCGATCGTCATAGCTTAGACCAACATTAGATAGTCAAGGAGCGTAAAGAACTGATTTTTTCTAGATAATTTATACTAATATAAATTGAGATGTTTTTAAAGTTATCTTTCACTTCAAACAATTGTAATTATTGTATATTTTGTGTATGAAACGGCAAACTTCATTGATTATAGATTTTTTACCAAGTGTCAAATAATTTTGATTTGAAACGCCTATGTTAATTCTTTAAAAAATGTCTAAATCCTGGTCTTGTGACTATCCAACAACACCTTTAGTAGGTTAAGCAGATTCATAGTCCGTTTAAAAATTGAGAATTTCAAATGCCTTGTGCAACGTTTGAAACTGTCGGACAAAGGTTTCGCTTTTTCTGGGCTATAAAACGTACAGTAGTAGACTAGATTAGATTATTAAAATGCAAACCGTACCACAAGATAGGTATTTTAAGCCAAGTATGAATGAGAAATGAATGTAGGACGATTGTGACGCGATCTTGTAGTATTGCTACACTGACTAAAGCTGACATGTTCCTTAGACAGGACTGTTAATGAACAGCCCGACAGTTAATGGCATATCTAAGGGACCTACAGTTTAACGTGGAGTCCGAACCACTGCCTTTGAACAACGAACTGGTCTAATTATGCGGATGGTCTTTGCGGATTATTGTACTCAATAGTGCGGACGTTAATCCACACAAGAGAACACTACACCCCCGACCATCGCTCACAACTATCCACAATTCGTGACCTCCAAGTAGCTGGATTACAGGACGACACCACAGTCCCAGTTATAATAATATCTAGAAGTTTTATAATTCCAAATAATTTAAATACAAAATTGGAATTTTATTTATACACATTTAATAAATAAAAATTAATTGACGTGGCGATCTTGAATAGTACACCTGATTAAAAATAACACTTTCGCGATAATCGAATCGAGTGTACAATCAACCAATCGGTAGTTGGCTTTCGACTCTTGTACCGCATCTGCGCAGACGCCCTGCGCCAATCGATGCCACAGCGTCACTCCCGCCAATATATTTGCTAAACACGGATCTGCATTCAATCCGGACCATTTATTGATGCATTCAAACCCGAGAAAACCCACTTGCGATAAAGCCTATTGTTCGAACGGAGACGTGTCGCTATATGACGCAGGCTTTCTGACTTATTTCGCGCGTATATCGCGATACAACCCGCTTCCGCTTCCGTCGGTGGCAATGTAAAAGAGACGATGGGGTGTTTCGAGAAGTATTAAAATGTTTTGTCGATTTTCTTCTAACATCGGAAGCAGATTTGACGAAGACTCACAGCACTGTTTTATTACACAGTCTGTTTTAGTTGTGGCATATTTGGTTTGGCTGCATAACCGTATTACTAACGATATTACAGTCGTGTTACAGAGGGATAACGAATTACATTACAGTTAAATTATTTATCTGAGGAAAACAGAAATTATCCTTTTTAATTATTTCGTACTACAAAAATACCTACTTTTTATTGATTTTTTTCTGAAAGCAAAACAGAAAATACTCTATTTCTCTCTTATGAGAAGACCTCTAACATGATTAACAGTCCTGTCTATGGAACATGTTACCATTAATCAGTAACAAGACTACAAGATCGCACTACAATCATCTTACACCCATTTCTTATTTATAATTTGGCTAAACATACGTGATGTACAGGGCACTATTTCATAAAGATAATGTAATGTAATAAAATGTAAACGTTGTCTCATTACTTTAGATTTAGATTAGTTTTAGATTATTGAAATGGCAACCTACCCAGGTAGGTATTTTAAGCCAAGTAAGAGAAATGAGTGTAGGATGATTGTGGCGCGATCTTGTGGTCTTGTTACTGACTAAGGCTGATATTTTCCTTAGACAGGACTGTTAATAATTAATAGCCCAACAGCCCATGGCAACTAAGGGACCTACAGTTTAACGTGGAATTCGAACCACGGCCTCTGAATTACGAACTGGTCAAATTATAAGGATGGCCTTTTGCGGATTAACGTAGTATTCAATAGTGCGGACGTTATTTCACACAAGAGAACACTACACCCACCGACCATCGCTCATAACTATCCACAATTCGTGACCTCCAAGTAGCTGGATTACAGGATGACGCCCCCATCCCGGTCTGACATTTTACTGGGACAGTATCTAGGCTGACAAAGACCAGCTGGCTTCTAGAGTCTAGGTGGAAAGTCGACGTAAATTAAAAATAACAAGGCAGAACGCTTTCCTATTGAAACGTTCATAAAAACGATTAAAGAGTTCACTATTTTTGCACACTACATGAATTAACAATGATTTTCCTACTCAGACAATTCATGGAGAAAATACCAACCACGTACAGGAATGATGAAAATCAATCTCGGTCTACCACAAAACAACGGACTCGTGTTGTGAACAGCCCTTAGTGAACCAGACTGGTGTAACTGCATGGAACACAGAAACGTTTTTAACTTTACTGATAAAACTCGCAGCACAAAACAACAGGACTGTATTTTAATGGGTTCCAACTCGCAACAAACGCCAACTTGCGCCACAATGCTTCCCGCCACGGAATTGATATTCTCGCCGACTACATCTCTGCAGAGCATTGATCGTCTGACGGAGCTAGTGAATGAAAATATAAATATCGCTACATCCTAAACAACTAAATATACACGATTTAGAAAGTAAACAGTTAAAAAAATCGATTCATTTTGACACATATTTTATACTAGATAAATTTTCCCCAACCCTCCCCCCACGGGCGCGCCACTGTGAATCTTACCAGTAAGTAGGTATTTTAAAATGAATATGAGTTAAAGCTGATTGTAATGATTACTATGACCTGAAGAGATTTTTATGAAAAACTGGCTGATTTATTTGCCTTGATCAATTAACAGCCCGATGCAGGCAATTGGGTTCACTACCGAACCATCACAAAATCCCGAACATCTTCGTGTTATGAAACAGATACTAAAATCACTCAACCACACAATCAACCTTTATTACAAAAACACGTATTCTAAGCTAGTAATTTAAGCTCATCAGTATTCGAGGATTGTTATCAAAACATCACATTTGCTAGGTACGGTATTATTTAACCGTATTATTTATTTTGTACGGTGACGGTATACAATTAACGAATTTTACAGTCCCTTATAGCGATTGGCAGACAGGGAGCCAACATTGTCTCAACTTACAGACATTAACTTTCCTGCTTGATGGCGTAAAAGATTGTGTGTTTGCTGGTGTGCTTGTATTGTGTGAGTGAAGGAATGTATGTGAATCTGATTGCCTTTATGGGGAGGGGTTTGATGGGATGTCATATTTCTCTCAGAGTGGTTTTGTTTGGTCTCAATCGATTCAAATTCTATTTTTATATTTTTTATGTAAATTCAGTAATCAATTATTAGGAAACTTATTAGGAACTATTAAACATAAAACACTATCTTTTTATTACTATACATTAAATTTTTTCCTACATCGTAGTTTAGGCAGCAGTCTCCAAAGTTAATTTCTTTACAAATTACCTTTTTTTTAGTTATATGTAATCTTTTTTAATGTTTATATTTTTTCAAAATTCGATAAAACGACTCATTTCCACGCACGGGGTTTTTCCTATGTGAAAATTCTGCACTAGTTAAAACATTTATCATGTATATATGTGTATTTATTTTCTATAGTTTTCTTTATGTATTTGTATCATATGTAGTCTATTATTATTTTTGATTTACTTTTTTAACTTTTTATTTATGTTTCACCTTTTGTAAAGAACAGCGACAAAACGTTCTCAGCAAACATTTAGAGTCTGTAACGTTTTTTAAAATTTCATTTATTAGCTAGGGTTTAAACTATACTAATGCATTAAATCTGATGTACCTATGAGTCTCAAATCATAAAGATCATTGAAAATAGAAATTCGCCGAAAGCTGAACTGGCAGGTTGCAGATCAGAGGGTAGGTATTGGCGTCGGCGACTAGGTGCTGAAGACCTGAGTCAACACAGAGTCCCTCATATTGACGAGACAAACACGCCCGACGTGCCGGAATTTCAAAAACCGGCCATCGGATACCTACCTGGAATATTTCTGGCGATTTTACGCCAGTAAAATTTCACAGGCGATTGACGAGTTGAGCAGAAACTTCGGGAACAAATTCTACACGTAAAAGTAAAGATTAAAGCCAAACAACTTTAATACATTAAGAAATAAGGAAAATTGTAGTTGGTAAATGGGTTTAATTTTACTTATAAATAAAGTAAGTTCAATAGTAAATATATTTGCACTTATTTATATCGGTTTATCACTTAAGTATAACGTTTTATCGTAATTGTATATCCTACAATTTTTGGTTTCAGAACTGTGTCTTGAATCCAATTTAAGTTATTCTACGTAAAATGAATTTGACATACTAAGCTTCAAATGCAAGCCGTTCTTGGGAATTGTAACCACACCACGCCTGTCAAAACAACAGTTACTAGTTACTACGTACTAGACTTATAAAAGATTTTTCTGCATACTGCTTCCAAAACCTGTGTTTAAGATACATGTGTTGAAGAGCAAAAGTCGTTTATTTTCTTCCCAGGACAAAACCTATTATTATGCTGATTTTTAGGTCATAGACCACAAAAGAACATTATTGATGATACTTTTGGTTCGAGGTCATCATTCGATTGTAAATAATCGATAAAGGAACTACAACAAACACTATCGATTTTTTGTGTACTTCGGACGTTACGAATATTGATTATAAAATTGGAATGGACTACCAAATCGATCTATCGAATGGTTGAGATCAAACAATCGATATTAATATCTAACACTAACATAACCTAAACAACTAATAAGGAATCAAGGAATAACTGCTACAACGTAAGTAACATTACAGCTGATTAGTTTAAAGGAATAAACAAGGTCGATAACTATTAATACTAAACGAGGTATGGTTAATTTTAACAAGTTTGTTTCACTTTATTTGCAGTATGGCGAAAAATATAGTCCATCACACACCAAAAATTGGCTTTTTGATAATATACTCGCACATTTAACAGCGTACACCTTGGCTGTTAACTAGTGCTCGTATCAAAAACGCCGGTTTTTGGTCCTAGTGATGAAATATACTATTTCGATTCAGGACGGACACGAGACGCAACCAGTTTCATTTAGTTTGATTTAATCCACGAGGTAAATAGTCCAGAATTAATGTGTATAATGCTAGTTACTAATAAAGGGACTAATATTACTACAATTATTTACAAACGTATTTACAGGTAGTTATTTTTAAAAACACTACTCTTATTTAGTTACAATAAGTACCTAAAATTTCTAGCAACTTCATTCCTTAGTATATTTTATTTTACTAGTTTTTTTATTCTTTTGTAATTTTACTCAGCAATTACATCAACAATATTTATGTGTTTTAATTGATATTCTTAAATTAAACTTAAAATTATGTTTAAATAATTATTGAAATAATAGTAACATAAATGGTTTTCTTACGAAATTTCGTATTTATGTACAATGTTACAGATGCTTAAGGTTATTACAATATTAACGAGCGTATTTAAATACTATTATTAAGAAAAAACGTATCTTTGTCAATAATAATTCAAATATGGTGCTCGTTTTCATAGGAAAGAAATCCTGTTTGATCTGATCCAAATCCCACGTATTAGGTTAAGAAACAAGTATAGATTATGTCTGACAAGTCAACGACAACATAAGTAAACCGTAAGCTAACTTTGAAAGCTAAAGTAGGATAGTTTTCAACGCCTGTCAGCTGAAACGTGATCAGCTGACGTTGATTGCGTCACTAGTATTTTTGTTCACGTGACTATAAAGGTCGATAGGTTTTACTAACCGTAGAATAAGTTTATGAAATTACCAGCATTATTAAATAACTAGCCAAAGTACCCGTTCTTCGCACGGGTTAAAAAGGCGGAAAGGTGTAGGCTCTACTGATACATTTAAGTTACTGTTAATTAATTCTTTACTGTTTACAAAATGACAAAACACGAATGTCTACAACATGTCAAAGTAACATCTGTCAAATATTGGGAGAGGATAAGGATTTATGTAATAGAGACAGTCGTCGGAAGAAACTTAAAATCTTCCATTCCACTATTTCAAATAATACACTATTCACTAATTTCGATCCAGCAGTTTATGTGTAAAAATTAACTTTATTTCTTTTTCTTACCGAACTGTCAAAATGTAAAGTAAACGGATGTTGACATTAAAAACTGTAAACATTGAATCCCAGGGTATTTACAGCAACCGTGTCTTCTGCTTCTCGAACTGTCAAATTTTAGTGTTCACAGCTGTTGACATTCAAGTAATTTTATGTTTTCATTTTCTAAAAATGTAAACATTGAAACTTAGGGCGTTCACAGGGCGTAGCCCGAGAGAATTTCTAAGGAAATGAGTATGCCTATGTGTTGCATGAGTTTAAGATCTGTCTTTGTGTAAAATTTCAAACTGTTTGGTTCAGTATTTTTTGCGTTCACTTGCCACAACAAACCCACAAACACACAAACCCACAAACACACAAACACACAAACCCACAAACAAACATACAGAAACCACCTCTTCTTTATAATATTATAGATTACTGATAGTATATTCATGAAACAGGCTCTAAAAGATTAAATAATGTACGAATAACCTATATGACAGTAAAATAATTGATAAAAACTAAACTATTCAAGAAGGGTAGATGAAGCAGGAAAATATTACATAATATTGAAGAATTGTGTGAATACCAAAATAACTCATCCAGTGGCAGCTTTTATTAGAATTAAACTATACTTCCGTTAAAATTAGTGTAAAATGACTATTCTGCTATTTAATCTATTGAAAAAGGTTAAATGTGCTTACAACATTTACGTATACAAGGCCCAAGTTTGCTACGTACTTTAAAAGTTTTTATTATCTCAGGTAGTTAAAATCAATCGTAAAAATCTTCCAGTCGTTACTATAAATGTCGTTTTGAACTGAGGGACTGATTAAAATGGAAGAAGTTTCTAAATTAAATTCCAACGCTGGAACAATTCAAAGTTCAATTAAGAGCTAATACCGCCGAAACATTCAATTAACATTTTTAACATTCCATACATGTTTTAGAACTGAACGTATTGGCTGTTTCGTCACATTCCTCTATTGAATTAAGTTTCTTAAAATGAATATGAATATACACTTAGTATACATTGAAAGGGTTGATTCACTAACAATTAATAGAATATTCATAATTAATAGAATTTATTAGCTAATTATTTGAAAGAATAATTATTTCACATGAAATATTTCAATCTATAGTTTAAAATATAATGAATCAAACAATAAGAAGGAGTATTTTTATGAGCAGAACCAATTTACACAAAACTAAAATCATAACGGTTTAAATAACAGTAAAAGATGTAAAATAATCCGTTATCAAAAACGCAGTTGCAAAAATAAAATATTATTAAAGAAACAATTGTGATGTTATCTCTGCATCTATTTTTACTTTCTATGACGCAAACAAGGCTGATAAATCCTGCATTACTTTAATTAGTGGGATGTTATTCTATATCGTTTCTTCTTCTACAAGCGTATTTCATTTTGCATTTTACAAACATGGAATCGTTCGAATTTTTCATTTTTTAATTTGTTTCAAGAGTTTTTTTGTGAAAAATCTTCAACAAATTATTTGTATTTTAAAATAGAATAGTCCTAATCCTATTACTATTGTCTCTGCAACGTAATGAGGGAAGCCTCTTCAATGAGGAATATAAAGGAGTTAATTTTAATTTATAAAATTAAGTAGTTCATTTATACTTTTTAAGCACTCTATTTTAGGCTGAATAAAGTGCATGTATTCTATTTGCCCACCACAATGGGCCTAGGTCATGTCGGCATGCAGGTGCCGTAGTGGTGTGAGTCACATACTCTAGCCAGAGGTGACCGAGCTGAGTCGTCCACCCTGGTTCTGATCAAAGATCTTTGACATCAGGGGAGCGCGGGGCTTTGGTGCCCAAGGTCCCGGGTTCAAATCCCGCCAATCACCAATGGCTTTTCGCTACGTGATAATGCCGCAACCCACACAGGGGTGCGCAAAAAGCCGCTACGGCTGAAGTGCCTTGGGAGAAATCCGCCCCTTTCAGTAAAAAAAAAGATCTTTGACTGACTGGACCAGCCAGCATTTCCAAATCCCAAACACATAGTTCGGAAATAAAAAGCTACGGTGCGAATCCCACGTATGCTATGTAAAGTTGAATTTTCAATTCGGACATGGGTAAGGAATTGATAAGTTCACAATCATGAGAAGATAATCATTATGTTACACCGATAAATATAGGCGTAAAAAATAAATAAAATAAATGTTATAGGATGAATGGATAAAGTAGATTTAGATTAAAGCATTATCAGATTAGATTAGATTATTGAAATGGTGCCCTTACCACAAGGTAGGTAGGTGAGATGATTGTGGCGCGATCTTATAGTTGTTACTGACTAATGCTAAAATGTTCCTTAGACAGGACTGTTAATTAATAGCCCAACAGCCGATGACTACTAAGGGATACACAGTTTAACGTGAAGTCCGAACCACTGCCTCTGAATTACGAACTGGTCTAATTATGAGGATGGTTTTTGCGGATTACAGGACGACGTCACTGTCCCAGCCGAAATTTCTTCTATTTTGATGAGTTGAAATAGTTTGATATATCAAAGGATCAGTTCAACAAGAAGGAGAGTTGGCGTTATCAGAGCAAAGGTTTAATAAAGAGAAGTAGAACTCTATTTGAATAGAGGTAATAGGTAGTTAACAGAGAGTAAGTGACGACGAGAAGTAGTCACCGGTAGTATTAGAGGTTTGGTTTTACGAGTAACAGATGCCGGTAGTACCAGAAGATCAGTTAGACAACATAACTGAGATGTCGGAAGTATCGGAGAGTCAGTTTAACTAGGACAAGTAGTTATTGGTAATATAAGAGATCGACTTGAAGAGGAGAAATAGATATCGATAGTATCAGAGGAGAAAAAGATATCGATAGTATCAGAGGAGAAATAGATATCGATAGTATCAGAGGAGAAATAGATATCGATAGTATCAGAGGAGAAATAGATATCGATAGTATCAGAGGAGAAATAGATATCGATAGTATCAGAGGAGAAATAGATATCGATAGTATCAGAGGAGAAATAGATATCGATAGTATCAGAGGAGAAATAGATATCGATAGTATCAGAGGAGAAATAGATATCGATAGTATCAGAGGAGAAATAGATATCGATAGTATCAGAGGAGAAATAGATATCGATAGTATCAGAGGAGAAATAGTTGATTTATCAGAGGAGAAATGATATCGATAGTATCAGAGGAGAAATAGATATCGATATATAGAGGAAAATGATATCGAAGTATAGAAATAGAATCGTAGTATCAGAGGAGAAATACGATAGTATCAGAGAGTAATATCGATAGTATCAGAGGAGATATAGATATCGATAGTATCAGAGGAGAAATAGATATCGATAGTATCAGAGGAGAAATATATCGATAGTACCAAGGTTTGATGATGAGGTAGTATCAGAGAATATGTTTGCCGAGGTTCGTAAGATATTATTTGAAAAGAATAACTTGATGACAGATGTATCCGAGAATCGGTTTTTGGAAAATCAGTATCAGAGGAACGAGTTATTATCAAGAGTTGATGTAGGCAAGTTAGCCGGAGTCAATTTGTTGTTAACACGACCGACGCCTCGGGCCTAGGCCTACGTACATATTAGAACATGAGTTCACTTCGCGGAATTAACGCTTGTTCTGACTGAACATTGTGACTGAATAGTTGAACAACGAATATGTTGTAAAATGTGATACTACGACAACGGTGATATTAGCTACAAAATACGACTTTGAGAGGTTACACTTAAAGGAGCCTGTCATCTTGTTATAAGCACTCTTTCGTAACTTTTTGAAAAACTACAGTTATAAAATTTCAATAGTTACAACATAACGTATATATACGACATATTTTCTTAAGAGGATAATAAAATCACTAAATAGATTACAGACTGTAAGTGGGACGATCAATAAAATATAGGAATGAGCCGGTGCAGATCAATAGTAGTGATCAAAGCGTTAACAATGCTGCCTCAGGCTTGGAGATCGTGATGCTGTCACGGATTGAACTCTAGAATCCGTTATACGGCTGCTTACACACTGATAAGTAAAAAATAACCTCATTTTCTGTTGGACTTTTACTAAAAAGTATCTTAATAATCAGTAAAATATGAACAGTTTGACGCTTTTAAAAATGTTGAAAGAGGTGCATTTTTTACCTATTTAAATAGGCAAACAACAATTTCCATAATGGTCCATTAGTCAACATTTCATTAGTACTTGTCCACTTTAATTCTTTTAACTAAAATGAAAACCTATCCAGGTAGGTATTTTAAGCCAAGTATGAAAAAGAAATGAGTGCAGCATGTTTGTGACGCGATCTTGTAGTCTTGTTAATGTTCCTGAGACAGAACTGTTGATTAATAGCCCAACAGTCAATGTCATATCTAAGGGACCTACAGTTTAACATGAAGTCCGAACCACTGCCTCCGAAATACAAACTAGTGTAACTATGAGGATGGTCTTTGCGGATTAACGTGTTATTCAATAGTACGGACGTAAATCCAAACAAGAGAACACTACACCCACCGACCATCGCTCACAGCTATCCACAATTTGTGAACCCCATGTAGGTGGATTATAGGGTACGCCACGGCGGTCCTAATAGTTTTGAGTATAAGGGAGATCTATTATTTATGGTTTATTTTCCACATTAAACACGGTAATCCTACTCAACATCTCAAAGAGCAGAACTCGTACAGTCGGATCATTCGTGAGTTAATGTGAGTTTATTTTCACATGAGAAGGCACCTCCCTCTTGAGCGCCTCTCGCAGGCTCTGGCCGAGAACAAAGGAAACCTAACTGCGTCTGGAGTGGAGAGGGGAGAACAATAGAAAACTGTGTACAACAGGGGTTGTCAAACAATAGCTTGGGTGTAACACTGTAACTGACCACAGCTGACGGAGTCTGAACAGAAATAAGTCAGAAATAAACGCACATTTCTGAGAAAATAAGAGAAATACAACAGTTTTATTAAATTACTAGCTGACCCGGCGAACTTCGTAACGCCTCACAGTAAACACATGTTAACTTTAAGATTGGCCATGTTCTGAAGTCGAATAGCAATACGGCTTCATAGTGAAAGGTTATATATTCTGGGTCGCTGCATAGTGAATAACAATACTGAAACCATAAAACATATTAATATCATTCCCATAAAACAAATAAATCTGAGTGGATTAATTCACAATTTTCAAATCCAATCCAAACCCAAACGAAACCTAACTCTAATACGGCTTTTATAGGAAAGATAAACAACAGCTGATTCTATCTCGTAGAAAAGTCTTCATTGACCAAGCATAAAACACAAATACGAGTACGATATGTAATATGAAGTTAACATTTAGTTGGACTTTTCCAACGCGTCTTCCAACTCTCGAAACGTTGTGTAGAATTTTAAACACAAAACGCGTTGGAAAAGTCCAACTAAATGTTAATATAATAATTAATAACCAACGCTATCATGAATTTCCAAAACTCTATGAAATATGGTAAGATAAAATGGACAATTATAAACTTAATAACGTTGAATTTTTAATGGTGGCAAAATTATCAATTACCATTGTATAGTTTAACTGGCAAACATATTTAGAATTCATAAAATATGCTGAAAGGCGAACCCGATTATGACACGTTCTAAATGCAAACACGTCATATTTAATTATTGAAGTCCATGTTAATAACACTATTACGCGCAGGACAAACAAATACAAACTTTAACGAACTATGTTTGTTAATGTTACAGTTCAGTAATTACCAGCATACCTAACACATTGAACATGTTGCAAGTCTAAACAGTGTGGAGGTTGTTAAAAAATAACAAAGCCCAAAGAATTGCCTTAGGTGTCTTATGTCAATGGGCTTTTTTCCTGTCGTTATAAATTAGATTAGAGGTGAAAACACTTTGTATTTCTTTGGGAACTTTCTGTAAACTTCTGCTATACTTAACTAGTGTAATAATATTAAAGCAGACGTCTAGACCGCGGTTAAACACCCTTCGGCGTTACGAAACAATGTTGCTCATATAGGGAAAACG
This sequence comes from Nephotettix cincticeps, assembly GCA_023375725.1. Taxonomy (NCBI): domain Eukaryota; kingdom Metazoa; phylum Arthropoda; class Insecta; order Hemiptera; family Cicadellidae; genus Nephotettix; species Nephotettix cincticeps. Next base: position 63,992,346 of record CM041788.1, read on the forward strand.
AGCGTTGAAGAACATGTTTTGAAAGTATTGATTAGGCTATGTAATAGTTACACAGTAAATGGGAACATACGAGTGATGGAAAAATATCCTCTCGTTAACGGGTTCTGTTTCAATAAAACATTCAAGTAAGACAAACAAGTCGAAATAAATAACCATTTTCCCGTAAGTTACAACCAAGTGTTTAAAAATGTTTCGTTTGTAATATCAGAGGCCGTGGTTCGGATTACACGTTAAACTGTAGGTCCCTTAATTGCCATCGGCTGTTGGGCTATATATTAACAGTTCTATCCAAGAAACATGTCAGCTTTAGTCAGTAACAAGACTACAAGATCGCGCCACAATCATCTTACATTCAATCATCATTGATACTTGGCTTAAAATACCTAATTTTTGGTATGGTCACCATTTCAAATAATCTAATCTGCCATGCTAGCGTGAGTAGACAAAATTGGTTCGGACTCCACGTTAGGTCACTTAGATGCCATTGGCTTAGTCAGCAACAAGACTTACAAGATCGAGCCACATTTATCTTACACTCATGTCTCATTCGTACTTGGCTTAAAATACCTACCTTGATTTCATAAAGGGCAAATTTCAAAAGGTAGTTTAATCTAATCCATCCTATTTTAGTTTCTGTTCACTGCGCATTGCTAGTGCAGTCAGAGACTTCTAAAAGAGGATATAGCATCCTTCCTTCAAGCTAGTATTGTTCTGATGGACCAACTCCTGAATTATTAGAAAGAAACAAACTCAATGATGCAATAAAAACGGCTTGACATTTATTTTAAGTAGATGCTGTGATCAACGGAAATTTAAGTGGTAAACCGATATTAAAAAATCGAAAACTTCATAATTATAAAAATAATCTAACAAACGAAGTATTTACAATTTATTAGTTCCAAAGCATCATGAAGAAAAGAAATAAAAGATTACTAAAAAGTAAATACTATAAAAGGTAAAAAACACGAATTTTACAAAAAGAATACTAAAAAACAAAGTCACAAATCACTTGTTATAATAAATAAAACTTTAAAAAAAGGCTTCATACAAAATTTAAAATCTAAAAACTTCCACGCTATGAAGCAATATTTGTAATAACGTAGTAAGAAAAATACTTTAAGAACACAAAATTAAGACCATATTATATTTCTATTCCATAAAATGGTAGTAATAATTTCGTACAATTACTATACCCAATGCGTTATCATCAACAAATTAAACATCTCTCAGAAACGTTCAGTTCTTACAACGTTCACATCAGAAATTCCGACACTAAAACTTTAATTACTTCGTTTTGAACAAAGTAGATTTAATTAAAAGCTTTTGCAACAGTAATTGTTCTGTTTTGAATAATTTAAATATCATATTATGCAAATAAGTTCCTTTCATTTGTTAATATCAAAGTTTATATTTAGACAGAAGAGATCTTGGTTTTAGTGATTGCGGTAGGATTAAATTAGTTTTATTCTGTAATAAATGAATGTATACGACAAAGAAATTACACAATTAAATTAATTACTGAAAAGTAACTTAATCAATTTAGTGAAACTTATACAGTTCACATGTGGTGACTTAGTAATTTAATCTTATCTTTGTTTATAAACAACAATGTTGGTTCAGATAACTAATCTGAAGTTTGCATAAGCTATACACAAACTTTGTAGGTAGAAAAAGTGTAGAAGTGGTATATTTATAGGAGGGTGGCACTGGGGGATGCTCATTTTTGTCCAAACTAAAATTATACATTATGAGTAGTATATTTTTATCCATACCTAACCTATGGGATTGTGGGTTCAAATTTATAAAAATGCTCGAAATAACACATGCACCAAATTTTGCACTCAGAATATCATCTGTCTGTCTATCGGTCTGTGTAAAAACCACGAGACTACAAGAACGTCCGATTTTCATGATATTATTTAAACTTGTACACTGTCTATTATATCCAAATAATTATTTTAATTTTTTGAATTTTTTTTATCGTTAGGGAGAAGTGCTTACGTGAAAGTAAAAGGTCTGTTAACAGCAAAAAGAATACCATTAGAGTTAAGGAAAAGATTTGCTAAATGTTTTGTCTGGAGTGTGGTGCTTTATGGATGTGAGTCATGGACAATTAAAAAAAGGGAGGAGAAATACCTGGAGAGCTTTGAGATGTGGTTGTGGAGAAGGATGCTGAAGGTGAAGTGGACGGATAGAATGAGAAATGAAGATGTATTAAATAAAATGAAGGAGAAAAGGAAACTGATAATAACGGTAAGGAGAAGAAAAGCATGTTGGTTGGGACACATACTTCGAAGAAATTGTCTGCAAGCAAGGATTTTGGAAGGTAGGATTGAGGGAGTAAGGGGAAGGGGGAGAAGAAGGATTGGAATACTGGACGATATTAAGAAAGGAAGGAGATTCCAGCAACTGAAGGAAGATGCTCAGGACAGAGAAAAATGGAGAGCGTCGTGCAGTTGAAACCTGTCAGTCTGACAGATTCACAAAAGAAGAAGAAAGTTAGTATGATAGGAAAAGTTGTGTTAGTCCCGTAGGTATTTATATTTTTTCTTGAGTTTTACACAGTTTATTTTTGTGTTAATCAATATCGGTGTCAATGGTCAAACCTCTCGTCATGATTGCCTATTAATGTTGAAAAAAATTACTAAAAATTTTTGGCTTAAATAGAATGCTTCCAACGAATTTGTTGAGTTGCTTGATTGTGTGACAGTTACATTTAAAGCGTTTCCTAAATATTAAAGAAAATTCTACTTATATTGGTTTTGATGAAACAGCGTAAAAAAGACAACCTTAGAAATTACACAAAGGAAGATCATAAACATGCAAAAAAGTGCATACTATTAAAAACATATTAACGTCAAATTTATCAAATTTTACTTTCAATAAAACATAAAATTACTTTTGAAACAATGAAATTTACTTGGATAAACAAGAAGAAATAGCTGTAATACAGTCAAGAAATTTTCTAATGAGAAAAATCCTTACATGATATTATTGTTAGAATAGAAATAAAGTTATTAATAAACCTAACCATTGTCATAAGTTAATAAGATAGCGAAAAGGTGAGAAAAAAGGTATTTTTCCCGACACAGTTTATTTTTTATATTTGACATATATTTGACTTGGGTTGTATGACAATATATTGTCAATTTTTTAAACAATAGTAATTAAATAAACATTAGTTTGGCTTAAAATCACAACCTTTAGTTTTTGTGTTCAAAATATCTTTTGGTAAGTAAAATATAAATATTGCAAAATGATTGCTCCTTCAAACAGTAACGCGGATCGAATCATTTCCTGTAGAGGGGGGAAGTGGGGGAGGAACATGTAGCAAGTGACTAACGGAGCCCGAGGTCCACTGTGCTTTGAGCCAACTTGAGTTTAACTTTCCATAAATCACCAACTGAGCCATATTGCAATATTTACTTGGTCTCAAAATTATTTTCAACGAAATAGCGAATACCTAAATGAATCATCATGTGAAAATATCATAGTATATTTTTATATAGTACCAGCAGTCAGCAAAATAGTTCTTACTATGTAAAAAAATATACTTGAATTGCAAACAAAGAAAATAAAACAATTACTTGGTAATAATTTCTAAATTATAAAAATTCAAGTTTTTTCATGCAGAAATAGTTAGTTTTCTTGAAATATTTAAAGATAAGTTTTAGAATTTTCAAATTGGTAGATTTTCTACACCCCATAACACATTTAAGTTTATATAATTACAAATAAGTCGATATGTTTGTTAGTACTGTATACATATTTAAGAAAATCAACATATTGAGTGAAAACCCTTTTCATTTAGGGACAAAACAGAGCGAAACGAATGCAAAGTTTTTAACAAAGTGAATATAAAATTGTTTTTAACTAAGAGTTTTGATCAGTGCCGCCATATTGGATTTTAGTCTAAAAACAATTTTAATTTTGTAAAACCATTACTGGCCACAAGGTAGTCGTTAAAAGATGGTTGAGTAATTAATTACTGGTGGTCATCAATGGCAGTAAAACGTTAAATTTTTAGACTATTTACTGAAAAATGATAACCATCACACTACTATACCCAACTAATTACAAGTAATTTTCTTTTGATAACAAAAAAGATGGGTGGGGTTCATAACTACCAGGTTTCACTATATCCATAATGACATTACTTTCGTCAAATGCTGAGCTCTGATTGGTTACCATGTTCCTGCTAATTGTACGTTCTTGTATCATGTCTGCTTCAGAAGCGTGGTGGATTCTGGCCAGCAAGACCAACAGGAAACGCCCAGAGGTCATCCAGATGAAGTCGCTGAGACGAATCACACGACAACCGTGGTTCGTAAGAAACTCCGTAATCATGGGGACGTTGGGAGTCCCAACTCTAAATATTTAACAGAACAAAAGCCCATGGACTGTTTCAGAAAGCAGCCGAGTCCACCCTAGAACACATCAGGGAGCTCTGTAGACGGCATGACGACGCAGAGGTCTGGAGGCCCAGGCCCTTCGCCATCCTTGATGATCCACCGTAGGGGAACAGCGTGTCCTGTCCAGCCAAAGCCTCACGTAGCAATGCGTCAACACTTCTTCATTTATACTTATATTTAATATATTTTGATAAAACTGTTTTGCATAAAAGTTTCCTCATTCCCGTCAAAATTCTCAATACCCCCGTCACAGCACACCTGCGTACTCAGCGAATTTCCACCTCAATAATATGGCAATAATAATACAAGTATATAACACATTGATCAATTGATCAATACCTGTTGATAAATTAGAGTATTTTGCCTATTCTTCGTAACATTAACATGGGAAAGAGTATGGAGGTTTGCTGCTTCGAGGAACACTGAAAGTAGGCATTTTTACCATAAACTATTATTATTTTGACCATATATTAAGTTTTATCATAAATAAAGGAGTTTGTCTATACTCCATAAGATTAACATGGGAAAGAGTATGCAGGTTTGCTGATGTGAGGAACACACAAACTATGATTTTTTACGCCACCATCACCGTTGAAGTGAACCTATAAGTAATGATATTGAAAATATTTATTTCATTTTTAGGGACCTGGTAGATATGAAACCTGGTAGTTATGAAACGCTCCCAAAAAGGATACATCGGACCGTATACCATAATCTACTTTTTGAGTGATTCTACAGTCTGAAAATTTGCAAGACATTAAGAAGATCCATATTATTGACTTGAAGATGGACCAAAATCGAAGATGAGGATTTAATTTGTTATTCACCAACACCAAAAATGTAAACGTACCTTTAATTTGACAAATGAAACATATTTTATGATTATCGAGCGGCCAGAAATGTTGTCTTGTGGGGCTAAAAGAGAAATATTCCGCCACTAACGAAGACTCTAAACATAAAAGAAACGTGTAAACATTTTAAAAGAGAAAGCTGAAACAGCGGCCCTTTGCAAAGGAATGTTCCGACGCCAGAACCGCCTAAGCTGTGAACGTTATTTGTTACGGGGATTCACCGGGCTACTGTTTTTATATAGTGATGATATTTCTCTCTTACCGTCGCTGCATCAACTTAAGTCTACGTCTCATATCCTTTACACAAAACACACCCGTAAGACTGGCTCTAATTTTAATTAAAAAATAGTATAATAATTAAAATTTATTTTATTCGTTTTTTTGGCCTTTTAGTTTTTTATTATTATTAGTACTTTTAGTATTCTTTAACGTTTTCATAAAAAAACATGGCTCAAATCTTGGTCTGAAACTTAAAGTTGACCTCTTCAATGTTAATTAATAGAGTCAAAGTACAAATGGCGACTAGATCCTGGAATCGAATCGACGACATTTGGATTAAAAGACGAGTACCTCTGGAAACTTCCCTGTGGGAAATAGGTTAGATCATGGATATGTCTAAAGGGAATGTTTTCAATTCAGCTAAACAGCTGTTCTTATTCTTTTATATTACAAATTCAATACAATAGACCTGATTGTTTCTATGGAAACCTGTTACATGTTTTCCATCTTAAAAATCACCAACACCCCCTTAGAGCTAAGACATATCGATGTCAAAACATAATCTAGGGAAAAATCAATTATAGGGGAAAATTAACACCAGTGACATTTTTTTGCACTTTTATCATGAACAAAGGTCCTGTAACTACGCCAAAATATATAATGAAGTTAATCCGATAATAGCTCGATTAAAAATTGTAACTTATGTTCCGGAAGCTGATTTGAATGTGAGACTACTTAATTAAAAAAATCCGAATATCCTGAAAGATTATTGGTTTCATTATTTATACACAAACATAAGGTGATGAAGATGAATTTTAATTTATTACACCTAACTTGTAATTTATATAATCTTCGTACACTTCAATACAGGATTAATTTGATGAAAATAAAAATGAATGAAAAATGAAACAAAAACGCACTGTAATATAAACGGGCTATAAGTCGATAGTTTTGCTTATAAGCAAAGTAACTATGCATTAAGTAATTATGTGATGACTTAATGGTTCCAAGGTTAATTTTAATATTTTAGCGGAGAAATTTAAAATATCAAAGTATCACTGTTTGTAGACTTCACTACAAAATTAAAACCTATTATTTCCGGTCCTTAAATTTACTATTAGTACATATTGTTACTTGAAAAGACTGCTAAATGAGCTGTTTAGTATATTAATACTTATTTTTAAGACACCGAATTGTTTGGAATTTGAACTGTAAAAATAAAAATAAATATTATATTTCTCAAAACCGTCCTCAACCCCTATAACACCGTGACCTTTCCCTTAAGGAAGACTACAGCCCCTCACGCTGCGGTGGCCACAGATAATGTCGTGGTATTTGGATAACGATCTCTGCCCTTTTGGCACACCCTGTAATGATGATGACTAACAAGATTGACAAAACAATCACCTCAAACCACCTTCAGCGTGCATTCAAATATATAGTAAAATATTGATAATTTGATAAATATATAGTATAATTTGAACTTGGGTTTCCCAAGTTTTCACATCGTTCATGAAAAGGTTTTGAACGTTTGCTAAGGATAAAACTTGTTAGGATTAAAAAGTTTGTTTTGATTATTACTGAATGAGGTGAATGCAGAAAGTAAGGCGATAATAATTAAGAGCCATTAAAATTGTAATTTGAAAATGTAAATTTTAACTAAAAGATTAAAAATGTCGACTATTAACTAAATATGGTTTTAATACTAAATAAATCATACAGTATTGATTGTTTTTGAAGCTTTGAAAAACAAACAAAATTTACAAGTTTAAAAACATACGAGTACAAAAATAGGGTTATTTACATAGAGACACAATAATACAGTTACAGATAAATAAACAATTAAAGGAATATAAAGGTATATTGGGTATTTATCTGATTTTTCATACTTCTGAATATTATTATTTTGCAAAGGTAAACTAAAATAGGGTAACAAAACCACACAAAATATTTAAACTTTACCTAAATCTACATTTTTACTGTATTTTCTAATATAATTTTTTTAGAAGAATGCTGTGTGACCATATTTTAGTAATTTAGTACAGTAAATTCATTTTTAATATCACTAATAATTTATCAAATGAAGTTCGAGAGTTTAAAAATCATTCTGAAAATAGATCTTTTAATTTTATGAATTTTTAGTGGATTATCATGTGGAGCGATATGCAACGTTTATTTTCAACGTTAGTAAGCTATTACATACACCAACACGCTAAATAAAGCAAGCCATCACCTCATAAACAGCGTGTTCGTGTTTACAGGGAACCAAAGTAACTTTAAGTACAACGCCAAACACCGTACACGATGGTGAACGGCTATAATGGGATTCTGTAAGAGTACGCGATGTTTACGAACGAAACTGGCAAGTCCCTTTCAAAATGTAAGAAACGGTCCCTAGTAAAACGACATTTTGATGCAATATTTTTTAATCTCTTATCAGAGATTGAAACCTCTCTATGAACATGATTTCAAATGTATAAGTTTTATCCTAGTGGTTGGAAATCTGGGTTCAAATCCCAGGATGACTATTTTTGAGAATGGACAGTTTTCTTAAAAAAAGTTTGTGTAAGCTTTTTTAACTATATTAAAATACGTATGGCGTGAAAAAAGTCTTAAAACATTTACTTTACAAATGTGAAAGAAAAGTAAACGTTAAAATATTTAAAATCTGTTCAAAAAATATTGAACAAGTCAACTTGAATGAACTTAAATTCCAGAAATTTTAAATGAATAAACTAAATGACTGGGGTGGTGACGTTCCCTGTAATTCAGCTACTTGGAGGTCTGTGAATGTGGTGTTCTATTTGTGGATTAACGTCCGCACTATTGAGAACTATGTTTATCTATTGTTTATTTATTGTTTAACTATGACTGGGACGGTGGCGACGTCCTGTAATCCAGCTACTTGGAGGTCACGAATTGTGGATAGTTGTGAGGGATGGTCGGTGGATGTATTTTCACTTGTGTGGATTAACGTCCGCACTATTGAATACTACGTTAATCCACAAAGACTATCCTCATAATTAGACCAATTCGTAATTCAGAGGCCGTGGTTCGGATTCCACGTTAAACTGTAGGTCCCTTAGTTGCCATCGGCTGTTGGGCTATTAATTAACAGTCCTGTCTAAGGAACATGTCAGCTTTAGTCAGTAACAAGACTACAAGATCGCGCCACAATAATCCTACACTCAATCCTCATTCATACTTGGGTTAAAATACCTACATTGTAGTATGGTTGCCATTTCAATAATCTAATCTAATATCCGGAAATACCATCCTCATAGTTAGACCAGTCCATAGTTCTGAGCCATAAGTGGTTCTGATCCTACGTTAAATGTTATTGGCTGTTAAATGTTATTAACACTTAGATGTTATTGGCTGTTGGGTTATTATTTACAGTCCTGTCTAAGGAACATGTCTGTCTTAGTCAGTAACAAGACTACAAGATCGCACCACAATCATCCTACACTAATTCTCATTCATACTTGTCTTGAAATACCTATCTGGGTAGGTCACCATTTCAGTTAAAAGTAAAAGTAAAATTAAATGAACTTCAACTTTTGACGAGTCGGAGGCTCAGTTGGCAGCGTGCCAGACTCTAAAACTAAGGCAGCGGTTGTTGGTTCGATCCCACCAGTGCTTACCAGTTTTATCAGTTATGTCAACGCAATAGAGTATCGATTCACCTCTATCTTTGCTTGATACGTTTCACGAATATAGTATTGTATAGAGTATTGTTATTGGATGAGCAAAGAATGATTAAAATTGGTCTTTAAAAAAAAGTAAGAATTAACGTATTTATAATATAAAATTAGCTTCTAAGATTCGTCTTCAAATTACTTTTACTTTTGCGAGAGGCATTTTACAGAGAGATAACAACTTTAAACGCAATCTAGAGACATAATAAACCTTAAATAATCTTTTACAACTTTACAAGGATAAAGTATCTATCTAGGTTGTATTTATAACGGGTTTAAGGTTGGACGGCGAAGAAATACAAGATTAGCGTCTCTTAGCGACGGAAATAAAAAGGACCCAAGAGATATCTCTGCTCGGATTTGTCTTGGTTAAATTCATTAATCTGTTGATTTAACGCTACCAGTAGTGATCATTAGCCAACTATAAGTTTATAAGTTGAAATTACACAAAACTCTGCTTAAATCCATTTATGAGAAAAAACAATAATATAAGCGCAAACCAACCAAGTTTTAATATTTGGTTTGCACTAAACTCAATAAACATTTTAGTCTGCATTAATTACCGGAGGGAAAAATAAAAACCTAGGATTTCCTTACCTGTTAAAGCACAGCGACTATTTCTCAGTGTGTGAGCAGCAGCAAGCACAACTGAAACAAGTTTATAATCATTAACTAACACAAAATTATTTGAATATTACTTTTACTTTTTCTCTACATATAGTAATTATGGAGAAACTGTTGTTTTCGTTAAATCCTTCGCATTTGAGTTGACAATGGGAAATACTGATCAAAAAACTGGTTTTCGGACTAGTATATCTAGTATATATAGTATAGTGTTTACGGACTTCCAGGAGTAATACGTAGAAAGTAAAATTATGTTTTCAACAAACTGTTAGGAAAACAGGCTTTTCAGTTCTCTGAATCATCGGCAAAATCATATTTTTCGGGTCACTTCGAATAAGGACCAGAAAAACCTTATGGTAAATTATTCGGTTAACACATAAATTGCAAACATAAAATAACAACATTTGTTAAGGTAAATCAATAAAAAAACTAATTTTAGAAATTATTTAAAAACTCCGTAATGTTGTCAATTTTGAAATGAAATGAACTGAAATGAAAATGGTTTATTTTTCCAGACAAAGTTAGGGCCACTTGGCCACTTAACCTAGTGTGAACAAATTAAATAAAAAATGTACATTAGGATGTAAAAACATTTATGCACATTCAACTTATTAACTACTGTACATAATATATTTATTCAAACAAAATAAAAATATAAAAGTAAATAAATTAAAATATATTTTTATACAACCACACATACCAGCCGTCATGCACACAAAAGCCCTAAGCCACACCAGCCACGACGATACGCTCGAAAAAAATGAATTTTCAGAGCCGCCACAAAAACGTAACGTTTTTCTAAGGCTCGAATGCGTAAAGGTAAGCTATTCCATAAACGGCAGGCTAATTCAAAATACTAAGTTTGTTTAAAATTGTAATTGGTTGTTAAAATCACCAGTGAGAGTGTATTACTTTACTTTATTGTTTTCCTAGAAAATTTGATGACATTTAAAAGCCATAACTTGAACCGTATTTACAGAATAATCTTGTCAAATTATATAGTACTCTGTGCACTATAAAATGTCAAATTTTAAATCAAAATCGTTAGAGCCGTTTTGGGAAATTTTGGATTTTTTTACGTTTTTTAAAGGGTTTTAATGAATTACCCTTAAAAAATAATATGCTGAATATACACATACATGCCAAATTTCATCCAAATCGGACCAAAGGGGTAGGCTGTGGCTCTGTACACATCCAGACACACACACACCAAGACATCACGTCAAAACTCACTTTTTTAGATTCAGGGGACCCCAAAACAGATATATCCACTCTCAACTCAAATTCGAAAATTTTTATAAAAAAATACTTTCTCCATATACTATGTATAAGGGGAGAACGTAAAAAGCCACTTTTACTCAAAGCTACAAATACTACTATTTTAACAGTAATTTAGTATGATTGATTGAATTATACTTCTCGAATTGCAAAATAACATAATTTAAAAAAAATTGTACATAAGCTAATTTTCCTCTAGAATTCCGTAAATCCGGACTGTTCCCAAATTTACTCTAACGTTGCAAAAATGAACCTGGGGAAAATTAAAATAATTAGGCAATAACTACCAAATATTTATTCAGCTATGTGAATCGATGCAGTGATGGCCTAACCGGTGTTTACCGTATAAGTTTATGTATGAAGTAAGCAAATGTTTTTGTGTAGGCCTACCAACAGCTGGTGTTGGTGGAAGCGTAAATGCTATTTTTCACGAAAATCCCGGTCATTTACTTCGCCTTTTTTACAGGAAGAATATTTGTTACGCTCTCGGAAACATGAATTATTAATAAACTGATTTATATTTTGATTTCTAAAAAGCAAAAAGATTCATATCTGTATATTTATAAATGTAAAACAAATTTACCCTTTGAATGAAAATTTTAATATTTCTCAATAATGCATACCTCTAAATAAATAAATTATTCATAGAAGAGAATCTAAATAAATAGCTGCTAAAAATAAATATGCTGTATAAAGGTTATGGTTCTGGGTTTTATTCTTTTGAATCCGTATGTACAATGTGAAATTACCTCTAACCTATAGAATATTTACAATTTAGATACACATTCAATAAATGATAATATTTTATTTAAGTGTTAGAGAAAGTTAATTCCGACAATTTTCCATTAATATTACGTTTAGCACATTCAATACACATGTATCATATTTTGTTGACTTTACTAGAAAAATAAACAGAGCCCGCAGGACACAACGGAATAACTGTTGACTTGTAATTATAACTACGATAGGTGTTTGTTTTATCCAGTCCTTACTTTTCATCGGGAAAATATCAGTTTTAAATTTGCTGCTTTATATTCATTGCAGCAGGACGTAACAGCAAACAATTTCATTAAACGGTGAATTTGTGCAGTTAAAAATAAAACACAATGTGTGTAACCGTTTACTAATACCGACTCATTTTCGGATATGAATTTGTAATGTCGAAAATTATACACAAAAACTAAAATTAATTATTTTGACAGTGGTCAAATTTATTATACTTGGATGAGTTTATTATTTAGCATATATCAAACATATATTACAATTTTTATGTTATTACAAAATCATAGTGATAGAATATTCCAATAATTGTTTATAATTGTTGACCATTAATAGACCTTCATTCCCAAATTTCTTATAGAGCATTTGACTGCAGTTTATTCCAGTATTATAAGGATTTTATTGCCCAACTCAAACTTTTTTCAAAACTTTTGCAATAAATTTGGTGTTGTTCTTCAAGAAAAAAATTAGATTTTATATTTTTCTTGATAGTAACCCGTGTTTTTTAATTTTGATAATTTATAATTTTGTTATTATTTGTTTCGCCGAGGCTTTCAGAACAAATTTAAATATATGAAGTAAAACCTTAAATAATATTTATTGATAACAGCTGTTATCAAGAAAAAGAGTGTAGCTTAGTAAATAAAACATCTAAAAAAAATTTAAAATTGTAATAACCCAATTGCCGTTAAAAATGTTTTCAGGTATCAAATGTAAAAAAAGTAAAATATAAGGTAGTCTTATAGATATGTCTTAGCTCTGGGGGGGAGGTGTTGTCAATCAGAACGACCAAAATATGAAACAGTGTCGTCATTTGGTTAGTGACGTCATATGGTTAGTTACGTCATAGTTTGGTTTAATAAACAGCTGTTTACATGAACTGGAAACACTCTTTTTAGACATATCCATGATCTAACCTATTTCCCACAGGGAAGTAAATACAAAAGTTTTTCGTTACATTAATCGCAATACGACTATATTCTTCTTAAACCTCTGACAGTTCATGTATTCATAGACAACACAGTGACCCACTCTGGTGGGATATGAGTGAAGGCTGATGAATGTAATAACTTGTAACATATTAAGTAGCTGTAGCTGACAGAGAACATATGTTTCGTTTAAATAACAGTAATGAATAGCCCAACGAATAAAGTCAACTGGGATTCGTATCATATAGTGAGGTGGCCCGGGCATATGCGCAATGGATTGGTCTTTTAAAATGGGTATATACCCGGGCCCAAAGCGATTTTAAGCGCCCAAAAACTTGGCGATTTAAAATTTAGTTTAAGGGAGTTTTAACTATTATATTTCAAGTTTTAATTATTTTGGTACATGCTTTTAATCTTAAACTGCCTTTAGTGCGTAGTTTTCTGTTTATTGGAAGGGGCGGATTACTCCCAAGGCACTTCAGCCGTAGCGGCTTTTTGCGCACCCCTGTGTGGGTTGCGGCATTATCACATAGCGTAAAGACATTGGTGATTGGCGGGATTTGAACCCGGGACCTTGGGCACCAAAGCCCCGCGCTCTACCCCTAGACCAGCGCGCTCCCCCAAGTGCGTAGTTGTGATCCTAAAATAAACATTTCAAGGGAGGAAGTCATTATCAAGAGATGAGTTGACAAACAACTTAAACTAAAGCATTAACTAAACAACTTAAGCTCTCAAACTTCGAATATTTTCAATGTGGTGTTTTGAATAAACATTTAATTGCACGTTTTTAAATAATCTCTAATTTACTCATTCCTATTCAAGTAGGTTGTTACTTCTGATGTCATAAATATATGCGTAAAGTAAATTTAAATGAATAATTCACTCTAAATTATTTTCCCTTGTTGGCAAGTAAGTCAACATTTCCTACCAATAAAATAGCATACTATACAAGTAATTATTTATTTTAATATATGGTTTTACGCAAATATGTAAAATAAGAGGTTTAAAAGTTATTTAGGAGGATGGTCTTCAAATTATTTTCCATCAATTAGGTTTACCAGCCTTTAACTGGATAAACGCACGGTCTTTTATGGATTTTAGGCGTTTATTACGACATGTGTCTTGGGCATTTGCCCGAAATTTAAACACCCGAGCGTTTTACATCACTAGTATTGAACTTAAAACTATAAAATTGTGTTAAGATTTTGTGATTAAAAATGATCGAATCGAGAAATTTTAGTTTAAGAATCGAGTGCTGTATCTACCGAACTACCCAACCAAATGTGAATGATGTTATGGACACAACATATTTTACATTTCAAAACAGTGCGTTTTAAATGCTTCAAATAAACGTACGGACAGCATTTTTGAAAGACGGAATGGACACAACGTGATAAACCGCAGTGTCTGAGCCAGTAGTACCAACAGAACAGTAACAGATTTGATTATCCCGTCCTATGTAAATGCGGGGCGGATTCGTGATCCGGGGCTTCTGTTTACCGGACAAGGCTTCATCCGTTGATCCGGTCGCTAGCCGGAGGACAAATCTATTACGTTTCACTACCAGCTCAGCTGATTTTTACAGAAATAAAAAAACGACAAATTCAAAATTATAGCTTATTATTTGTTGAACAAGTCAATTATGTTCCTAGTAAAAAACAAGCTTGGAAATTCTAAATTAAAATCACTTAGCAATTGGAATAAAATAAAGAAAACCCACGTTTAAAAAAATCTAGTCAAATTTATAAAACGAAACATTTGAAAAATTATACCTTAATTAAAATGATTATGACATATATTCAAATACATTATTTATGATGCGTCATTCAACTCAGATTAACAATATGGAAATTGGTACCAAAATAAAAATACATGAAAACACAAACAATTAAAATAAAAAATTAACCATATTATTTTTGGTATTTTTTTATTTCCTTGTACTAGAACATAATTTTAACGCTAAAGTATATATAAAATGTTTGTGCAGAATTGGTTTAAGAAGATATAAGAAATTACTTTCAATAAAAGTAATTTCTTATATATAAGAAAGTAAAAGGTTAAAAAAGATAACGCTGTCAGACAAGAATACGAGACTGGATCTTATTTATGGCCGGGATTTACCGGTAACCCTTCTGAACTTTGTTATCACGTTATTGCTAAGAAAAAAGTTATTGAAGTTATACTGTATACTGTGTCACTATAAAAGAACAAAGACATGCAATTTTGGATAAAATATGTTTTATATAGAACAATAAACATTAAATTAATAATGGTGTTGGTTCTAGACTGAAAACTTGAAACTGAAAACACAAGAGAGTTCTTTCTTTAAAATAATATATGTAGTTTTTAAAGCCACAATGTTTTTACAATAGTTTCATTAGTTTATTTAATAATTGATTTGAAAAGTTGATTTACAATCAACAATTTTTCCCTTATCATGCAGTAAATAAATCATCTAGTATTATCGAGAGAGTAAATCAATTAAATGCATTACAAACTATAAAATGGGAATACTTTGTTCCCGAAAATAGTCACTTTCGAATGACTATTAAAATTACAAATTAGTTAGATTTTCCACATATTTGGTGGGAAGAACAGAATCTTTGAAAAAGGATAAAATTGTATTAAAATGTTACAATGTTAAAATACATACACAAACATTTCTTAAAACTGTTAAACCTTTTCTGAACAACTATGAACTGTTTATGATGGGAAAATTATTATTTTAACGGATAATCAGTTTTCAAAACATTTCAAAAGATTAAGTAACGAAGATTGTGAACAAAATGGAAGAGTAGAGGGATGAAGTATATAACAAAGTTCTCTAGAAAGGGTTTCATATTATTTCATTAGCATAAGAGGTTTGTTAAGAAACAGATGATCAAAACTTTGGCGCTCAGTGTTTAAAACTTTACCAAGAAACGATTCGGCAGATGTTGGGTCGAAAACTTTCAAACTTTGAAAGTATTATATTGGTATATTAACCAGACAAAATTCTTATTCATACGCGATTAAGAATTATGAAAGGGTATAATGAATGTATGATTTTAATATCTATTAGGATAAATATTTGACTTCCATTAAGGGGAAAGAGATTTCGATAGGGTTATTAAAAGGGGAAATGAGACAATAATTAATTATGTCTCTATCGATGGATCCAATATTAGAAATCGATATAAACAATCGCTTTGAAACGTGTAAAATATGAACTACCAAAGGTAATGAACGATTTTTGAAGCTTTGTGGCGTTCAAAGTCACCAGTATTATTTACTTTATCGCCGGAATTTCAACGACATATTTAGTCAGTTTTGCGCCAAAAATTATGTCGGCTTCGTCAGTTTAAAAAGTCTATTGTGGCAACCATCATCCTAATTTCTTACTAATAACCATAAAAATATAGCTAGTCTTGTAAGCTAGCTTTAAAATTTACCCAAAAACATTTCGAACCTTTTTCGCCAAATGAATCAATCATTTATACCATTCTTCCCTGACTTATCAAATAAATAATGAACGAACGTCCCTTGAATTCTCAATGGATACTTTACTCTTAAGGCACACACACTCAGCAACAGACGCACGTATGCAGACGAACAGAGAAAAATCGCTCACCATGTGATTAAATTTAAACATCTGCATGCAGACGTCGGCAGACATACGGACGTCTGTGTGCGTTGCAACATCCAATAGCTTTCCCTCCGTTCGTCTGCATACGTGCGTTTGTTGCAGTGTGCGTTGGCCTCTAGAAGTATAATGAAAGTAACTAGGCGATTGTCAAATTTTAACGACTATGCGAAAAAGTTTAGAAACACAAAAATAATTTAAAAAATATTACATACAAATAAAGGAAGATCTTATTTTATAAAAAAAATTAAGGATATAGAATTTTATTTTTGAATTGGTTAAAAAAAGTAATGCAAGATATAAATCAAAGATTAAGGAAAGCTATCACAGCTATGTTTATGAATCTAAACAGTATTGACATATGGTCAAAGTGTTTTCTAGTTTGAACTATAGGGGGCGGATTTTTATATTTAATGGCATTGAAGAAGATAATGATGAAAGGTTCAAAACTGGCTAAATGCAAAAATAAATTTAATACAATCTACCATCGTTAGTAAATTAAAGCATTTTGGATATTAGAACAAACGTTTGAGAGTTCTTCAAATTAAGATACATTAAAGGTAAATTTTTAGCTACGTTTTCAGGTCTCAACTGACAGCTTTTCAAACGGCGATGATTTTCAATGGAATGTGGAATTGGTAGGATTAGGGTGGTAGAATCGCACACAACACTGATCAGTGTAATTTTCTCGCGTAATTTAAGGGGCTTAGATTAAACCATGTTGGCCGAAACCTTTCTAAAGCTTCGTAACAAATTTCCCTTTTACGAAGCATTAAACAATATCTATAAACAATGCCCGAAGGCTTTAGAGAAAAGTAATCTAATAAATTGGAATATTTAAAAAATGTTACCATTTTATTGGTTCTACATGAGCTAATTTGTAAATTAACTAATTTTGTGATTGATTTCACCATAATTTGCATACAGTTACTTTTGTCTTTTATTTACAAAATCGTGAGATCTTACACAAAATTTCGTGTAAACTGGTGTGGTGTATGCGATGTCAAATTTGTTATTTTCTAAGTAAAATTATACCGTACAGACATCAAAGTCCTTTACTTTCCTTCATTGTGTTCCAACAGTACAACTTTAAAAAAGGCTTTTATGGTTTGAATTTATCCAACCTTAATAATATTTTAACAGCAGAGGAATAAAAAATATATAACGTGATAATACATTATTTTTTCTTGAATAATCTTTGCTAGTATACATACCACAAAGCTCAATGATAAAACAAAGCTATTTCCATTTAATCCATTTATTATTAGAGTTTTAATTCGTTAGTTCGTTCTATAAGAGTACTTATACTTTATACTTTTTAACCAGTATTATTTACTTTATCGCCGGAATTTCAACGACATATTTAGTCAGTTTTGCGCCAAAAATTATGTCGGCTTCGTCAGTTTAAAAAGTCTATTGTGGCAACCATCATCCTAATTTCTTACTAATAACCATAAAAATATAGCTAGTCTTGTAAGCTAGCTTTAAAATTTACCCAAAAACATTTCGAACCTTTTTCGCCAAATGAATCAATCATTTATACCATTCTTCCCTGACTTATCAAATAATTAATGAACGAACGTCCCTTGAATTCTCAATGGATACTTTACTCTTAAGGCACACACACTCAGCAACAGACGCACGTATGCAGACGAACAGAGAAAAAATCGCTCACCATGTGATTAAATTTAAACATCTGCATGCAGACGTCGGCAGACATACGGACGTCTGTGCGTTGCAACATCCAATAGCTTTCCCTCAAATCGTCTGCATACGTGCGTTTGTTGCAGTGTGCGTTGGCCTCTAGAAGTATAATGAAAGTAACTAGGCGATTGTCAAATTTTAACGACTATGCGAAAAAGTTTAGAAACACAAAGATAATTTAAAAAATATCATATAAAAATAAAGGAAGATCTTATTTTATAAAAAAATAAGGATATAGAATTTTATTTTTGAATTGGTTAAAAAAAGTAATGCAAGATATAAATCAAAGATTAAGGAAAGCTATAACAGCTATGTTTATGAATCTAAACAGTATTGACATATGGTCAAAGTGTTTTCTAGTTTGAACTATAGGAGGCGGATTTTCATATTTAATGGCATTGAAAAAGCTATCGGTGAAAGGTTCAAAACTGGCTAAATGCAGAAATAAATTTAATACAATCTAGCATCGTTAGTAAATTAAAGCATTTTGGATATTAGAATAAACGTTTGAGAGTTCTTCAAATTAAGATACATTAAAGGTATATTTTTAGCTACGTTTTCAGGTCTCAACTGACAGCTTTTCACAACGGCGATGATTTTCAATGGAATGTGGAATTGGTAGGATTAGGGTGGTAGAATCGCACACAACACTGATCAGTGTAATTTTCTCGCGTAATTTAAGGGGCTTAGATTAAACCATGTTGGCCGAAACCTTTCTAAAGCTTCGTAACAAATTTCCCTTTTACGAAGCATTAAACAATATCTATAAACAATGCCCGAAGGCTTTAGAGAAAAACAATCGAATAAATTGGAATATTTTAAAAATGTTACCATTTTATTGGTTCTACATGAGCTAATTTGTAAATTAACTAATTTTGTGATTGATTTCACCATAATTTGCATACACTTTTTTGTCTTTTATTTACAAAATTGTGAGATCTTATACAAAATTTCGTGTAAAATGCTGTGATGTATGCGACACAATGAATACAGTGTCAAATTTGTTATTTTCTAAGTAAAATTATACCGTACAGACATCAAAGTCCTTTACTTTCCTTCATTGTGTTCCAACAGTACAACTTTAAAAAAGGCTTTTATGGTTTGCATTTATCCAACCTTAATAATACTTAAACAACAGAGGAATAAAAAATATATAACGTGATAATACATTATTTTTTCTTGATTAATCTTTGCTAGTATACATACCACAAAGCCCAATGATAAAACAAAGCTATTTCCATTTAATCCATTTATTATCAGAATTTTAATTTGTTAATTCGTTCTATAAGAGTACTTATACTTTATACTTTTTAACTGAAATGGCGACCTACCCAGGTAGGTATTTTAAGCCAAGTATGAATGAGGAATGAATGTAGGATGATTGTGGCGCGATCTTGTAGTCTTGTTACTGACTAAGGCTGACATGTTCCTTAGACAGGACTGTTAATTAATAGCCCAACAGCCAATGGCAACTAATGGACCTACAGTTTAACGTGGAATCCGAACCACGACCTCTGAATTACGAATTGGTCTAATTATGAGGATGGTCTTTGCGGATTAACGCAGTATTCAATAGTGCGGACGTTAATTCACACAAGAGAACACTACATCCACCGACCATCTCTCACAACTATCCACAATTCGTGACCTCCAAGTAGCTGGATTACAGGACGTCGCCACCGTCCCAGTCATGTCTTCTTAATAGAAAGACATAACTCTCTACATTTTAAAAACAATTTATTACGTATAAATTAAAATTATTTAAAAAATATGAAAATACTTTGTTCTGATGAACCTTGTTTAGGTTATTTTAACCGATCCGGGCCGTTTGGGCTGTTTTCTCATATTGAAGCTAATTAATTGCTATCGTTAATGCACCTAATGCTATTGTGTTAATTTCAAAATAGGGTAAAAACGTGAAATAAATCAACAAGCACAGTTCTCCTAAATAAAAAAATATATTTTGATACTTTATGCACTTGTATGTTTTATTATGAGAAGAATACTCTTCGACCTTAACAAATTGAAATTGTATGTGAGACAAAAAAGGAAGATAATACAAAATTTGGGAAATTAAGGTTTTATGATTTCAGTGAACAAGCGGGTTAACCGTTGTTTAAGCGAGGTGAGGCGTTGTTATAGTGAGGGAGGTTTGCATGTTTACATGGTACAAAAGTAACTTTTAGTGAGTACGGAACAAGGTTTACGCGCCGGGGATTGTAGCGGGATTACATTAAAGGCGAGGCGTCGCATCATAAATTTGAGGCTGTTAGAGATAATTCACAAAGTGCTCTCCTAATAGATTAAATGTGGAATAATCCGCAATGAAATGAACAGTTGTAGAGGATTGTAATTTGGAATGTTAAGTTCAAACGGTTAAAAGTCTGCAATACCCGCACGTTTTGACTCACTTCTTATCAGAAATATTCAAACAATCTTTGTGATTTTTTTACCTTAACCTTTTATACAGTTCGGTACTTACTTGAACGGAAATTGTAACTTTTTGCTATCCATCTCATTAGAATTTAAACATTTTATAACATTATAAATAATTGGAAGATAATCAGTTCAACGAAAAATGTTATTTATACAGTCTAAAAAGGGTTTATGACTCTTTATGCTTCACACATGGATCGCTGATATGATAAATATATACTCATTAAAAAACTATCATAAGGTTTTAATTTGAAAAATCCTTTAGAAATATATCTTCAGCGTTTTTAGCATTGACATTACGGGTGTAAAATCCAAAATGGCGGATGTACTGCAGACTTTTATATAACTTTTTCTCTCTCCAGGTAATCAAAACTACTATCATGATGACGACCGGTTTAAAATATTTTTTTTTTAAATAGTATAAGTGTCTAACTTGGTCGCCATTTTTTTTTGATCACCTGAAAGTACAATATTCAATTAAATTAATAATCTTAAATTAATCAGTATGACGCTAAAGGTATTCTTTTTCACAAAAAATTAATTGTATATTGAAATAAATGAATGTATATACGTACTTACACAGTAAAAAACCTACTAAAACCTTTACCAATTTAATTTCTTCCTTGTAAAAGAAATGCCAAACATGCTTCTCTGAAATATTGAATCCCTAAATTCAACAAATCTTCTTAGTGTTGAATCATAATTCTTCTATCATAAAATGCCTAAGATTGTTGTATGTTTAAATGTACTCTGAATAAATGATTAACCTCTTTTATATCAGTTGTCCATTGGGTTCGTAGAATCAATGTATTTCCATAAACACTAACAGCTTTTAGTGGGTTAAATACGTCATATTTTAGTACTTATATTTTTTTGGATTTTCTATAAAAATAAAACTGAGATTTTTATAAGGTGTATCAGTTAACATTAAAATACCTCTTTAAATACCATTAACCCTAGAAGTGGTAAAAGGTGTAATTCACGACGCATTTACAAATTCAATAAGTAAGCAGGTGGAGGCATCTGTCGTCAATTTTACTGAACTTACCACCTTTGTGACCGTGTTTCCCATTGGGAGCAAGCAACCGAACCTGCTCACGAAGTGCACTAGACTGCCACCGGGCATGTCTTATAACCAAGTAAGCGCTTTCTACTCCTATGCACTGGTGGCTGAACCGGCTAGAGCACTACACTGACGAGTGTAACGTTCTAGCCATTCGGAAGTGCTAGGGTTCGAATCCCAACCATGAGCAATCCCATTTGGCTTGCAAATGTGTGGTATAGCGGAGTGGGGGGCCCACCTTAAATAAACGGTGGCAGGCTTAGGTGGAAGTTGACGTCATTTGTAGGCTTAATTGGGATTGCTATGGACACCTGTTTTGCATTTATGGTTCGTGGTTATAAGGGGGGCATGTTTAATGATTTTTTGTTTATACTTAATATTTCAAGAAGATATTAGTAATTATGTCACAGTTCAAAGTAATATAGCTTGCTACTTCTATTTATGTATTCGATAACCTATAAAGTAAGTTTTACTATAGAAAACAACGTTGCAGCAATTGTTTTGAACTGAACAATTTTCTTATGAGGGCGAGTTTGAGAAGTTTCAGGTTTTACATTCAAAATTCTTTCATAACAATCATTTATTCAAAACATAAGCTGATGGACAATAATTATTGTGTGCAAGAATTATAATTCATATAATGGTATTTACTTAAACCTACCATTATAAATATTACTAATGAACTACTTTTAATTTAATATGGTCATTGAACATGTGGTTTTAACAGCATTTCATTACTGGAATGGATCTTACTTGTCCACGCATAACAGTGGTGTTGGTTAGGTAATTATTTATAAAGTAACAATCCAACACATTAAGTGAAAGACGGCTTCACACAGTATATACGAAAGAGAATATAATTACCTTGTGTAATAGTATATTTTGGAAAAAAATTCGACAACTTTTCCGGGACACCCGACGTAAGCAATGTCACTGTCTGTCAGGCTGGCTTTTCCTTGCATACTCTTTACCCCAAGACGATATCAACCCCTATTTTCTCCCAACCCTTGACCACACTCGGCTCATTAGCGTGATTGCGTGTGTCTCTGTGTCCATTTAACTAATGGGTATGCACTTTAGATACCGCATCTGCTTATCCTGGTTCTGATCGCCACGTCAACATCGAGGCATTTGGACCAAACAGTTGATTTTTTGAAGTTTTTGAAGTTTTGTTTTTAGTTATCATATAAAGTAACAGTTCGTTTTGTGTTTTCGCTTTAAGAATTAAGGGAAATAAATTAAAAATTTTAATAAACAAATGTTTAACTAACTAAGTTATCTGTCACACGCTGCTGCGATGTAAAACAGATTAGGAGAGAATTAGATTAAGGTTCGTAAGCAAATTTGAAATACAATACAATTATTATTATTACCTTTCTGAAATGGTGACCTATCCAAGTATTTTAAGACAAATTATCAATAGGAAAATAGTGTATATATGGGGAGACATTAAAAAACATATGAAAAAATGTGTCAGGCTATATCATATTACAACCTGGTAAAATACACTAACTCGCACAACATTTTCTTTTAAGTGGTATTGAAGGAAAACATTAAAATTTACGTATTAAACTTACAAATTGAAGGCTAATAATTTTAACTCCAGCTTTTAAATATTACATGGACGACAAAAATTTAAAATATTTAAGAGTCTGCATCAGTGGTAGCCATCTTGGATTTTAGTCCCGTAAGAGCAATGTTAAATTCTGGCACCTATATCTCCTTGACCTATTGTCATAAATTAACGGAAGAGGTGTCAAATTAAAGGTATTACAGTCCTCCAGGGCACCACCTTACAGAACTTCTTATTTGTGCTCTCAATAAAAACATAATATTGTTTTATTTTGTAAAATATTCCTGGATTTTTGTTTTTATATCAAGTTAAATTTTTGAACATATTTAAAAATAGCCTTGAGCCACATCTCATCAATGTACTTCAAAAGTTTTACATTGATACTTTGATAATTAACGCCACTACAGACGCCAAAGTGAAGGTATGTTCCGCTAGAATTTAACATTGCTCTTACGGGACTAAAATTCAAGATGGCTACCACTGATGCAGACTCTTAAAATCAAAAAGTAAACAAACAAAAACAAATCTTTTCCAAACATCTCAGTGGTATGATATAAATCAAATATTCTTTGATAATACACAATAACAACCTTGCCAAACATTCCAGATAACGAAAGGAACATATAAGAATTATAAAACAGCTGATTATTATAGTAAATGTAATACGTATGAACATTGTAACTATTATTATTGACATGGATATGTCTTAGCTCTGAGATGCGGGTGTTGGCCATTTGTAAGATGGAAAAGCTATCGATGTTTCTACACATGTGTTTTATCTATAAATATGAAATAAATATATGACAAGTAAGTGTCTACAATATATACATGTGGTATTAGCCGATATATAAAAGTTGGGTTGAAAAAATCTGAAAGAAACAAAAATAAATATTTATAATCCTTAAAGTTAAATAATTAATAAATAACTTGAGCGTCACAAGCACAGACTAATGGTATCATCTGATTTACTGATACTGTTTATTTTAAATTCATTGAAGGATTTCAATTCATCCAATAATATTTAATTAAATTTACAAGTACGCAAGAGACCCAAGAGAATTTAACATTGAAATACAATGCGCACCCGTGATGAAATAAAGCAATTTATTCAGACATACATAGTAACAGATAAATAGATTGAAATACATTTTGGTTTTCCAATAATGTAATAACAATATTTTCCATCCATCATTTTCAAATCAAATAAAGATACAAGATAAACTCATGAGTTAACCAGGTGGTAGTGTATGATAAGGCAAGATAAACTTGATTCCGCGGATACTTACTTATCAGTTATAGAAAAGGGGGTTATAAAATATAAATTATTCAGTTTAAATACAACTAGTAAAAAATTAACGTCGATTTTGAATCAGAATATCTGTATTAGTGTTTTTAAATATCATGCTTTCTCTTTGCACGATTTAAATTTAATTCTACAAAATAGCCTTTTTGTAAGATTTCTTTATAAAGAGAGATACTAGAACTGTATGTTTCTTTTAAAAGTTCAAAGACTTGAGCTTGGCAGTGTAAAGCATTTACAATGAATTGCATGTTCTATGAAAAACAACATTTACTTAATTTACTTTTAAGTAAAACAGTAAAGTGAGTAGGTCAATCAAAAAGATACCTCACATAACGATGTTTGGAATTCGTTATACCTTACAACATGTGATGTCGAAAAAACAAACATCTCCCCTATTAAATCAAACTTACGCGTGCTCTCAATGTATGTTTTGTTATTTTTTTTAAACAAATTTTATAATTTGGTATTTTCTAATTTAAGTTTCAGATACATTTAGAAATGATTCAAACAGAATTAACTAAGTGTGAAATTATTTTTATCTATACGATAAATATATACTCAAAAACTTTTAGTTTAATTTTGAGTAAAAATTTTTTCATTTTATTTCGTATTGTATAATAATGCGTTTCGCGTTTAAAATATACCTTTTAGGGGTTTCCTCGGCTCGGAATTTGGAAAATTACGATTATGCAATAGAATAGATTTCAGTAGTAAAGATTTTATCAATCCTTTTCGTTTGGTTATTTACGTGCACTTCAAGTTTCGAACAAATTACTTTACATTGAAGGGGTGAAGTTCAAAACAATGAAAGATAGTTAATTAAAGTAAAGAATGAGAATGAGAGTGATTGATTATAATTAAAACACATTCAATTACCCCTAAGTCAGAAATTTTAGAATACAATTAGATTCAAGAAATAAATTATAAAAGATGAAGATAAAAACAAATAAATCTAATCACGTGTTTTGACCATGTAAACATAATAAACATAATACCGTACGTACAGCCCGTGATTCCATCTTATGTATTCCTTGGAGATCAAAAACATATTTACTTCTTTTTAACAATTCTTCTTACATGCTCAATAGCCAGTACATGTTTCTTATCTATTGAACTATTAAGATGACTGTTACATTTTTATATTAAAATATTATGATCCCTTTGACCTTTTCCCTGGCGAATAAAAAAGTTACACTTATTTGGTGCCGTGTTATCCAGCTTCCAGAAGGTCAAACATTTTAAATAGTTATCGGTGGATGGTATATTCTCTTGTGTAAGGTAACTTCCGCACTATGAAATACTACGTTCTATCGTAAATACCATCCACATAATTAGACCAGTTCACGTTAAACTGTGGGTCCCTTAGATGCTGTAGAGATGCTTAGGGCTAACAGGAGTGTAAGGGACTTCCCTGACACTCCTGTTTAAGGAATATGTCAGTATAAAAGAACGCCACAATCATCTTAGACTGATTTATCCTTTATACTTGACTTAAAATATCTACCTGAGTAAGCCGCCATTTCAGAAAGGTAATAACGTAATAATTATAAAAAAATCTGTAAAATTATTATTAACAACATCATACACTATACAAATTATTACTTTTTAAAATTCTCTTACGTTTTTCGCCGGAACTCTTCCTGCGAAAAATTACGTAATCGGAAAAAAATTCGTAAAACAGTAAATATTCTGTTGGGATTCATTTGTATGCCGTGGGCACTGGTTTGAAACATTCCCGGCAAGAAGTCGTGTTCAGTTGGTTAAGTAAAGTTGAACTCAACTCGTCCGCACGTCGCTTTGGGCTGCCAAATATCGACAAAAACAGTCAGCGCAAGTTGCGGCCATTGCTGTTTGTGCCTAGCTTCCATCACTAAGTGTTGCATTCACAATTATTGATTTATTTGCATTGAAATAGTAATTTTTTAAGTTGGTTCAATAAAATCCACCACGTGTTTATAAATATCAATCGTTAAGTTACTGAATAACAGGAAAGGCACTTACTATGTAAAGAAGAGTAACTCCATTCTAAACAGTAACATCCATTGCTTATCTGTGCAATATCGTCTGGTTTTACATAGGTTTAAAATGTATGATCAATGTTAATAAGTCTATAAAACGTGAGTTTTACGTCCCGAAACACCTGGATATAATTTGAACGGCCTGAGATATCAATGGAGACCTTAACCTTAATTTATATCAAACCTATTTTACCTTTTCAGCTTGTTAACAAATTTTCCCTCTTCTACAAAAGGGGGTAAAGGGGGAAACTAAACATTTTCAAATGTAAACCTCAATCTTGTGACCCCTCATTTTTAAAGACATAATAATTGAAATCAAACTAGAGGTCTCTACGGCGTTCCTAACAAAAATTACAGCCATTTCAATAGATGTAAACTTTAAAAATTCTCATTCTCTTTGCAAACATCGTGGAAATCATAACAAGGCTTATTTGACGGAACAAATATTACAAAAATAAAGTTATTTCAAAAAGCTTACATTTTTGATTGAAGCAGGTATTCACACTGTCTACCTTCGTATGTTCGACAGTGTGCTAACCGTGTGTAAAAAGCTAGAAAGATTTTTAAGGGTATTTTAGGGGTAAAATACTTTTTCTAAAAATCTATAAAAAATTAAAGAAACGTTCCGAGATACCGTGGATTTTTACCTACGTAACGAATATCATGAAAATCGGACCAATAGTTTCGTCTCTAGGCTTCTGCACATCTCACACACAAACACAGGCACACGGACTCAAAACCCACTTTTTCTAATGAGGGGGCACTATAATAGTATTATCCACCAGAAACTCGAATTCGAAAATGCTGACGAAAACAACATTATCTTCTTAAACCATCGTATAGGGAGAGAAAGTAAAAATAAATCATCCCATAAATATGAAAAAATAAATATGTCAAAGGCATTGCCTCATTGTGTACAGACCATTAGTCTGTCAAATAGTAACAATGTAACTTTATACATGAAAATAAACAGGACGGAATACTCAGAAATCCGTCGTCTGGCATATAATACGCTCCGAGCATCGAGTATTACTTTATTGTCTGGAACGAATCACGTGTTTTATTTTCTGAGCTATTGCCATCACTGTTTCCTTTTGCATTTTTATCCATTTTCTATTTATTGTTCAATATCAATTGTGTTTGCTCCGGAGGTACTACTGTCTTTAATGAGATATCTTCCACCTAAAAGAGGAGTAAAATATATTTATGAAAGCGAATATAATATCAAAAAATTATGTAAAATCGCCAAACTGCGTTAAACGGTATCTGGAATTATGTATATGATACTAGCAGTAAACCCGTCCTTTGTACGGGCTGTAGGATTCAGTTTAAAGAAGAAAGATCATCATACCAAAATGTAAACCTGAAATCCTAAACAAATCAATACAAAGAAAATAAATCAATACCCAGCTTTATTATTTAGCATTACTTATATTGATAAATTTTATTTGATTAAAAATATTGATAAACCTGTATGCACTTACTCGTACTAGCTAAGTAAACATTTTTAGGCAAGAATGAAGTTGGCAACGGTGGATATAAAAAATTTACATACCATGTTGTATTTTCTGATCCTGATCGACTAAACAAACATTAGTAAAAATCTGTATACTAGTTTACTTTAAGTGACGTGAGTTTAGCTGTCACTTTATGACTGCAAGTGAAGAAGCGAAGCTACTGAAGTATCGTATGGACATTAATAGCGTGGTGTTTGTTAAATTAACAAATGTTTTTTACTGTTCTTAAGTAGGTCATCATAAATATGATCATCATAGGCTACATCAATACTGTGGCCTATTTAATAGATGGTTGGCAGACGTATGATCAATTTAACTTGCAACTCAAGCGCACAATGTTTATACTGCACTTGAGAAACTAGTAACTTTCCTACAAACATTTACCAACTAAAACTAAACAGTTCCCTTTAGTACAGAAAAGTAACACTTTGCGTACTTGTTGCATAAATAAATATTTAAATTAACAGGTATAATTGGTCAAAATTCAGAGCAAAATTTATTTTCACACACACAGAAGAAATTTGTCTCAACATACCCTATCACTTCCAAACAAGTATCTTGTGTTTTAACTTTTATTTATACTGGTCAAATATAGTATTTTGTAATATTTTATAAACTGTTATTTTTCTGGCTATACAAAAATGAAAAGTAATAAATACTGCATTAAATCATACGGTATGACCGGATTATTTGTTGGGATTTTTATGCTTACATTTTTATGCGGTTGATAAATAAAAATCTCAACAATATTTATTTTCCTAGACATAGAAAATGAGTTTTTATTTAATTCCCAGTGGGAAATAGCGTAGATCATGGATATGTATAAAGGGAATGTTTTCAGTTAATCTAAACATCTGTTCTTATATCCAAACTATGACGTCACTAGTCAAATGCTGTTTCTAATTTTGGTAGCGCAAATGCTAACAACCCCCAGAGCTAACACATATCCAAGTGAAAAAACGCCACGAAATCGTCCTACCACTTCTAAACAAGTACCTGTAATTCTCTACCTTCATTTATTTTGGTCGAATGTAGAATATTACGAAAAAATATTGCGAAAGCATGTTTTTTATTCGTTGGTGATATTATTAACTCGTAGAAATAAATAATGTAATAAATATTGCATCATTAATACGGCATGGCCGGATTACTTCATTAACCATAACAGTCCTCAGTTGCTGCTGGAAATCCACCCGGCCGTATCAGCAGATTTGTTTGTCCAGTTACATCCGGCTTGCGGGACTAACTCCCTTATGTTTTGGAAGGATTAAAGTCGTTCTTTTACATTATACAGGGTGTCTCGTAACTCTCTAAACAAACTTATTTTCAGAAATTCCTAAGTTCTGCTCATTAGTAAAAAATTTACACTTAATTACTTACTAAAAAACTAAATAATAGTTTTTTAAAATCATTCAAAATACACACAGACCCACATGGTGGGTATTTTATGGTGAATGTAAGTGAGCAATGCTGAAGTCATTCGTAGCTTTCTTACCGACATAGTAGAACACAATTAATTAGTTTTCAATGCAAAAATGTTGCTTAGTACATGTATTTTTCACCTAATAAACATCCTGGGGAAAAGAGATGCAAGTCTCAGAGATATTGAGGTTTAAAATAAAAAAGTAGAGGCAAAGAAGGAGGTAAGTCTATGTTGTACAGGAGAACAAAGAGGAAAGTCCAGGGATATTTATCACAGATTGGGAAATGCAAGGTAATTTAGTTTTGTTATGTTGGCTAGCCATTTGGTATATATGTTTTTAAATTTGTTTCTCAAATAACTCGTGAACCGTTGATTTAACAGAACATTTTTAGCAATAACCTTTTTCATCTCATGATTTTTTCGTAGTTTTGTATAGTTGTCATAAATGTTTTTAGAAAGTTTCAATTCCGTAAGTTTAACCATTATTCAGAAAGAAATTATAAGTGAAAAACAAAATGGAGGCTGTGTAAGTAACTAAGGACTTCCGGACAATTTAAATATGATAGATATGTTTCTTACCCAGGAATTGAGCCCTAGAGTATTGGTAGGGAATTCTGAAACACCCTGTAGAAAACATAAAACAGAAAAACCATTTTTATTTATAGGCACAAGGCTAAGTATTAGCTACCAAACCATTTTAGCCAAAATGTTCACAGTAAGGGTTGATGAAACTGTAGTTTGTCGTTGTTCAGTATGGATTTATCGCCGACAATGTTTGTTTCATGGCTCAGCCGTAGTTTTATCACTCCCAGAACAGCTATCGTCACTTACAATCCTGATTAGCTTCCTACAATACACCTAAATACACTCAGTTCGTACTGTACAATACACGGCCATCGCCAAGTTAGAGTCTGGTGAAAAAGTCTTGTCAGATATTTTTTTAATGAACTATGCAATGCATTAACGTGCATCTCATGCGGTAATATAATACGTACCGTATCTTTCTATCCTTATTGGAGTAAAGATTCTGAAAAATACCGATAAAATTAATTAGTATATTAATTTGAACCCTTAGAAACAAACAATTTAGACGGTAGTTCAATACAAAAGTTTATTTAACGCTACGTTAATTAAGTTCACCTTAACCTGATAGTAAAAATATAAACTTGCATTTTATTTGAGTAACACAACAGGGAATTTGAGTTAACAAAATTGAAATCAGAAATCAAACAAGAAAGAAATCGATTTGTAGAATTCTCGATGCCTTTTTAAGTAATTTGATAAGTTTAAAAATCCCCGAGATCAACTTTAATGAAAGACAGCGAAGAGAGATTCTCAATTACAACGGTCATCTATTATGTAGGATAAGCGGTGTAATGGAAAAGGGAAGGAGAGTCCCGCGGGAAGCGGAGGGACTCCTGTCATCCATTATAGACAATGTTGACTTTAACGTTCGTCTGCGGGAATGGGAGTGAGCGTGTACGTAGGTGAATAATGTACAACGTAAATAGACAATGTACACTAGGTGAAAATTAATTAAGTTCATCGGTTTAATCCTGAACAAAATCTGTACACAATTTTGCGATTGTTCGATACTGCACCTAGTTGTCTCTGATCATTACTGTTAATTAATGAAATTGAAAAATTAACAATTGTCAGTAACAAAGCTCATATTAACCTTAAAACATACCCACATGTCTGAGTCGCCGTCTGAAGCATAATAATATTAATTTCCCTTTTATTAGAATGCTAAGAATCTATAACAGTCATAGTGCATTTCTTGACTTGTTTGCTGACACATATCGAACTTACACCTATAATTGTATCAATTTTCTGGATGGTTAAAATTAACGTCTTAAGTATACAAATTCTTATAATTAATTTTACTGGCCATTATTTCTGACACTTTCTAAAGTTTTGTTATTATTTATTATTACTTCCAACTAATGTAATATTATAGTTTTATCAAGATAGCTGTTTTGGGATTTTTCCTGTAGCTGTCATATATAATCTTCTGTAATAAATAAGAAATATATTTTTGTGTACTGAGTAGCTAAACTATACAATTATGACGTGTACGAATAATCGGTCAATAGTTGAAAATTTTTTTTGTCATGCTGCTTCAAAAGGAGGTGTTTTAGACATATGTGTTGAAGAACCAAAGTCGTCCTTTTTCTTCCTAGGACTAGACCTATTATTCTGAAGATTTTTTGAGTCCTAGGTCACAAAAGATCATTGTTCAATACTCTTATTCGAAGTCAATGCGGTTGTCAATAATCAAAAGTAACTATAAGATTACTATCGATTGTTATATTTAATTCCGGATATCATTATAAAATTTAACTGAATTACTTTAACTTGTAATCGAAATATAATGGTTGAGATCAAACTATCGATAGTAATAATAACATGACATAATAAAACATAGGAATCAAGAAAATTACAATGTAAGTAACATAACAGCTGATTAGTCTAAAGCGACAAAGATTGTAGACACCTACAGTTTTCACAAAAGAAAGAAACTCAAATTAAGGTTAAATACAGCCCTGTCTATATGACTTATTTATTCTTCGATCGCGGAAGTTTCTAGAGACAAACACATTACCACTTTAAAATTCCAGGTTATCCCTGTAGCGGACAAAAATGACTTATGAGTTGTGAAGTACAGTTAGTCTATAATATACAGTTCGCGGTAACAACAATGCAATTTAATCCTAAATCAAACTCAAAAGTAGTAAGCAAAACTCAAATTTATTTAGGTCGTGATTATACAGAATATCAGAAAGTATTGATTTAGAGGTAAATTTCAATGGTGCGATGATTATTAAAAATTTTTATTTTAATATATAATATTAAATAAATAATGTATTTATTTTTGTTATGATAAAGACAGCTATGTTTTTATCAGGATTATTATTAATAACTCAATAAAATAAATATAATTATTTTTTTGTGATGTAGACTGAATGTCGATTGTATTTATCTTGTGTGTTTTGAATGATAAAAATGTTTTTTTTATAGGATTTTAATTAATCTAATACATACACATATTGATTTTTTTTTACTTTATGTAGATCTGTCACATGTCGATTATTGTTTTTGTAATAATTATTGATGATATTTAACTACTGAAACATGTCTAATTTGTATCGAAATTATCATTGTTATCTCATTCAAATAAGACGTTCAAATAATAATGATTTTTTGTACTAGTAGATAATATGTAAAATGGTGGTAATATAAAGTATCTCTTGAATCTTAACCTCATAAAATCTAAAATTACAAAATTTTTGAAGACACAAAATCAGTAAATAAATACTGTAGATGCATAGATAACAATAAATAATAAAATTATTTACAAGAAAAATATTGTTCATAGAAACCTGATCTCATAAGTTAAAGAAAACATTTTCAAACATAAATACTAATACTACAAAATACATAAATATAAATGTTCTAAATATGATGCAATCATAAGAAAAACTAAAAAAGTAAGTTTTGTAAATACAATTTTTTAGACAAAGTTATTATACAGAGTAATTCAATTTATAAAATTATTGATCAAAAGTGAGTAAAAAATTAAATTTTTTAATTGATTAATTGGAGGAAAAAATCAGATGTGTTTATTTTTTTATATGGATGTTTGATAGGAAAAATATTAATGGAACTTTTTGAGTTTTTTACGTGTAAGATTGGTGTTATAAATTATAATTTTTAGAAAATGGACCAAAGAAATGGACAAAACAATAAGTCATTACGTAGTCTGGTTCAATCGTAACATTTGTAATAATCTCTAAAATTTGGTCTAGGTTTTTTACATAGTATCTGTTATAATTATATATAACAAATAATAATGACGTTAATTATAGTAAAATATAAATAATTTTTAATACAGTTTTTGGTATGATAGACGTAAATCACTTTAATTTGATGAGCAAAAGTTATAAACATAAAAACCAATGAGACCTAGAATAATATGCTTTAATGATGTCGACTTTAAGTATAGTTGACTTAAGTTAACGTATAAATGATTGATTAATTTTTACCCAAACGCATTGGCTCAGTAAGTAAAATGTAGCTGGATCGAAACCAGTTCGCGACTCCTGTCAGATGAGCAGAACCCCTGGGTAAGCCGCAACAGATCTTTTAGGTATTTAAGAGTCTGCATCAGTGGTAGCCATCTTGGGTTTTAGTTCCGTAAGAGCAATGTTAAATTCTGGCGCCTATATCCCCTTGATCTATTGTCATAAATTAACGGAAAAGGTCTCAAATTAAAGGTATTACAGTCCTCCACGGCACCGCCTTATAGAACTTCTTATTTTCGCTCTCAATAAAAAAATAATAATGATTTATTTTGTAAAATATTCCTGGATTTTTGTTTTTATATTAAGTTTAATTTTTGAACATATTGAACGTATTGAAAAGGTCATGTCCTTGAGCCACATCTCATCAATGTACTTCCAAAGTTTCACATTGATACTTTGATAATTAACGCCACTACACACGCCAAAGTAAAGGTATGTTCCGCCAGAATTTCACATTGCCCTTACGGGACTAAAATTCAAGATGGCTACCACTGATGCAGACTCTTAATCCAACGCACTGGCCAATGGTGATGTGTAGTAAAGACGTTTCCTTAAAAAAAAAAGTGTTTAGACTAAACTTTTATTGAAAAGGGTTTTCAAATTCACGTATCACATCTTCAAGAAAACATTGACAAAAATAATCGCTGTCTTTGGGGCTTTCTGGTGAAATATAGAACCAAAATGTCGATGAGGTAGATTGGTCTAGAAATCTCCTCGAAGGTTCAGTGCATATAACAGAGAACAATTCATAAAATGTATTCTTAAATAGTTAAGCTCAATTGCACTAAAAATTAAAAATACAAAATTAACATTGTATTGTAATAAAAAAATATTGGTTGCTACTTGGGTTACAAAATGCAGGTTATGTGTGAGATACCAAGTCTAATCGGGCTTGTAAGTAGCTATGAGTGTTCAGGGAGTTATAAAACTACGAATACAAACATTGCGCCACGATAAATCTCCGAGCAGAAACTACCGTGTTTCGTTGATTCATTCTGTTAACAAGGAGCACTCGTGACGTAATTGTTTATTTTTAAGATATAAACTTTAATAACTCAATCTAATTAAAAAAGTTTAATTATTATTTACTCGTATATTTCGTTCTGTATGAATTTGATTCTTGTGCAATTAACTGAGCAAACTTTACGTACGTGAGGTGAAATAAGAAAAACGTTTCTTTCACAATGTTTTCCATATGAATAACCTTTATAACCGAATACTTTTTTCACTGAAATAACGATCTACCAATGAATTTAATATGATTATGACACGATCTTGTAGTCTTTTTACTAACTAAGGCACGCGGTTTTCTTAGATATGCCTGTAATATCTTAACAGCTAATATGTTCATCATTTCATCCGTGTAGGATTTTGTCCAGCCACTGGATAGGGGAGGGACAAGGAAGGAAAGTAGGTATTCATACTTTAACGGTACATTATCATTTAGGTCTGTAAACAATCAATCCTGGCTAATCGACAGGACTGGGACGGTGGCGACATCCTGTAATCCAACTACTCGGAGGTCACGAACTGTGTATAGTTGTGAGCGATGGTCGGTGGGTGCAGTGTTCTCTTGTGTCCGCACTATTGAATACTACGTTAATCCACAAAAGACTATCCTCATAATTAGACCAATTCGTAATTCAGAGGGCGTGGTTTGGATTCCACGTTAAACTGTAGGTTCCTTAGTTGCCATCGGCTGTTGGGCTATTAATTAACAGTCCTGTCTAAGGAACATGTCAGCCTTAGTCAGTAACAAGACTACAAGATCGCGCCACAATCATCTTACATTCAATCCTCATTCATACTTGGCTTAAAATACCTACCTTGTGGTATGGTCGCCATTTCAAATAATCTAATCTAATCATTTATTTATATTTAAGGCAAAACCATCTAAATCGATCTAGTCACAGGAGACAGAGCGCCCTAAAAAATGTAAACCTTAACACAAAAACTCCTAGTGGTAATCTGGAGGAGAGACAAACTTTCATTTGAGAGTGCACGTTCGAGGACAGTACGTGTCTCCAGCTAGTATACCATCAGAACACGTCAAGTAGTTCTGGAATAAGTACTTGACGTGTTGAGAAAGAAGGTTCTTTCCCCTGGGTAATACCTCTCAGGTGGACAGGTAGCAGATACATCATTACCAAGAATAAAGGTTCAGATTCAGCCGAGTGTTACGTCTCCAGGAAACAAAAATGGATCACGATGGTATTCCTAATATCCTGTTAACTAGATATAATAATAATAAATGCCTTTATTGTCAAGCGATTTTCTGTAAATACAGTTTTTCAAAATAACTTTCGTCAACACAAATTAAAAACAGAGAAGAATACAAGTTTGGTCTTAATCTAGTCCTTCAAAATACATTTAATTTTAATTTTAAAAGACGAAACACAAAGGTCTTTGAGGCTCGCCGGGAGTCCATTATACAACGACGGACCGAAATAGGCAAAGGACTTCCTGCCAACCTCGCGACTTATCCTCGGGAAAAGGATAGAT
This sequence comes from Nephotettix cincticeps, assembly GCA_023375725.1. Classification (NCBI taxonomy): domain Eukaryota; kingdom Metazoa; phylum Arthropoda; class Insecta; order Hemiptera; family Cicadellidae; genus Nephotettix; species Nephotettix cincticeps. The sequence goes on from CM041788.1 coordinate 64,028,602, forward strand.
AAGCCAAAGGACCTACTAGTACCGTGACAGATGTTTCAAGGTAACGAATTTGAACCTTTGCACTTTAATAGCTCCAATTAGAAAGACGTCTTGGACGAAAATAAATTTTATGTATTTTAGTGAAAATGTTTTTTCCTCAAAGTTGTGTAGGCCGAGAAAGTACTCGTATTTATGAAGCGAAAATGATCAGAAAAAGACACGTTTCATATATTATTACCTATTAATAATATAAATACGATATGTTTTAAACCTCTTGAGAAAATTTTAAAGTCCTTACTGTACGAGTGTTTGTACATTTGAAACAATGTGTGACACAGTTTAACTACAATTTAATTAAAGATTTTTTACTATATTTCGCAATTCTAATCATGATGTTTAGTAAAAATTAAGCAATAATAAATGCCTTTATTGTCAAGCGATTTTCTGTAAATACAGTTTTTCAAAATAACTTTCGTCAACACAAATTAAAAACAGAGAAGAATACAAGTTTGGTCTTAATCTAGTCCTTCAAAATACATTTAATTTTAATTTTAAAAGACGAAACACAAAGGTCTTCGAGGCTCGCCGGGAGTCCATTATACAACGACGGACCGAAATAGGCAAAGGACTTCCTGCCAACCTCGCGACTTATCCTCGGGAAATAGATAGATAAGCCAAAGGACCTACTAGTACCGTGACAGATGTTTCAAAGTAACAAATTTCAAGCTCTGAACTTTAATAGCTCCAAAGAAAGACGTCTTGAACTAAAATAAAATTTATGTATATTAGTGAAAATGTTTTTCCTCAAAGTTGTGTAGGCCGAGAAAGTACTCGTATTTATGAAGCGAAAATGATCAGAAAAAGACACGTTTCATATATTACCTATTAATAATATAAATACGATATGTTTTAAACCTCTTGAGAACATTTAAAATTCATTACTAAACAGTTTACCTACAATTTAATTAAAGATTTTTTACTATATTTCGCAATTCTAATCATGATGTTTAGTAAAAATTAAGCAAATTTTTTTTCAAAATAGTGCGGAAAATATCTCATATAATAACATTATATTTGATAGTTTTACAGAATCTTTGACTTCTGTGTACTACTAATTGACGTCCCTAGAGGTAGTATAACTCCTCCATTTTCAAGTCCAAGAAATTATATTTAATAAAAAAGGCAACTTAACTTTAGAATAATATTGTTAATCTGATAACTTTTAATATGATGGTAATATATTAAAAATATTTATATTATATAGTATTTAAAACTAAATTTAGTAAAGGATTGCAGGTTGATTCGATTTTATCAAAGAACATTCAAACGATGAAAAGAATTCGTCTTCCAATATAAGATGGGTTTGATTTCAATATGACAAAGAGCAACCTTCGAACAAATCTTTAATATGATTGACACTATAAAGAACGCGTATTCTCACTGGAATTTAGATTGGATTTTTTAAATATTATTAAAAGGGAGAATCTCCTTATGAGTTATTGAGTTACATTTTTGAGCCACTTTCATGGTAGGTGTTTAAAAAAAGCTTATAATAACCTTCGCAGTGGAATTTCCAATTTCCACACCTTTCATTAATAAATTCCTTTACGCTTTTTGGCCACGATAAAAACTAAGATGAGAAAATGACACTTTTCCTCTTTAGAAGATAACTGTTATTAAATTGAATACTTTCAGGATGTAAAGTAAATTTTACAAAATCCAGCAATATAACTTTAGGGTTTTAAATTAACTTATAAACAACTAAGACAACAAATGGAATACTAAGACTGCGTCACTGCTGTCTTAAATATTTACAAGAAATATGACAAATATATTTCTGTACCTATTATAAATTACTATTTAAAATCAAAATGATTTAGCTTTAAAAAATAAAACGTCAGCCAGAGGTTTTCGTTGGTTAAAAATCAGAAAATACTACCACATTGAACAGTAAGAATACTACAAAATAAACAACACGTACTAAGAGAATTGATCTGTTGCAAAAATCGCAACTAAGAAGATAACATAGGTTTAATATTTCCGTTTTAGAAAATTTAGTATATGAACTAGATTTATTACCGTGGTCGTTATAAAAATACAAATTAATTTTGTTTGAGTTCCCCAGAAGCCAACAACATCGGTTGTTACTATAACACACAAATGATACAATGCATTTATATGACCGATCAACAATACATTGTTAAGGCTATTCAACAGCTGTAATACCTTTAATTTGACACCTCTTCCGTTAATTTAGGACAATAGGTCAAGGAGATATAGGCACCAGAAGTCAACATTGCTCTTACGGGACTAAACTCCAAGATGGCTACCACTGATGCAGACTCTTAACACTCTTTTTCTACGTAAATACTAGTATTTACTTTTTAAATAGTTTCAGAGCACACTTGAGAGATCTCATACGTTTGTATTCTGATTATTCAACGTTATCTTTCATATAAAGGATTTAAACGATGTTGTATTGAAAAACGACAATTCCTTATATTTGCGAGTTATAAAATAATTAAATTCGTCTTCTATTAGTGAATTTGACGACATGTATGAAGGAATGGAACAAACATGAATAGAAAGTTATGAGTAAACAATCAAATAAATGACAAAAACGAACTGAAAATATCACTAGATATTATTAAATTAATTTGAAAATGGTATTTACGAAATCTAACATTTGAAAAATAGTTTTTTATCAATAACTATAACTAATAACCTTTTGTGTAGGTTTTATTGAGTTATTAATGTGGTCATAGGCCGCATGTTTCATGAAAAACGGTTAAGGAATAAGGAAGATATTAGGTATAAAAGTGATAGTTAAATAGTTTTGGACATTAAATAGCTCATGACTATTGAAATGTTGTTTTTACAGACATGCGGATGGTGTCATATTATGTGGGATCCTAAACACTATAAACTATTAAATCAAAATCGTTGAGCTCACTTTTGTGAAATTTGGATTTTTACATTTTTAAGAGGTAATAGCCCTCAAAAATAAAAACTCCAAAAATAATATCTATATCTAATGTCTAATATCTAATATCTATGTACCAAATAGAAATATGACTATCGTTGTGGTCTCGGGGTCATTAAATGGACATAAATACAGGTAAACATCAGTCAAAAAGCCATTTTTTCTTCAAGGAGTTAAGACGTATTTTCTCTCTCAGCTCATATATTTATATCTATTTTTACCGTCTATTGTTTTTGGCCTCTGGAAATCTCAAAACTAAACAATAATAACATGGTCCCGGGCTTAAGTCTTGTCATGAGACCTGCGGTAATAGTTTCTTCCCTATGGGAAATTCGCTGAAAAATATTATTTCAACGTAACTAGGAAAACTAGTTGCGTATCACCTAATTCAGTAGTTAATGAATAGTCTAGTAAAAATAATTAGTTGTAATAATTTAAATATAAATTAAATTGGCGTAGCCACTTTGAATGTGAGCTATGCATATATAAACTTAACTTTAGATGGGTCATTGTTATTTAGTTAGGATAACTCGGTTGTTCTGAAATGGATGAACACGACTTTCTAAAGTTTAGGGGCATAACTTGAACTTAGCTAAGTAAATAACGACACTTTATATTTGTAACTTTTAAAACATTTTTTTAACATAAATTTTTTATGAAGAACAGTTTTGATAAACAAAATCTATAAATATAACTTTGGTAAAACACTACTTGGGATGAAATATTATATTTTGGATATTTTGCTATTTTTTAGCACCACACTGATATAAAACCTATATTTTTAATATTAAGGACAATTTCTTTTTATAATGAATTTGATCGATGGATAATATAATACTTTCAGCGGTTGTATATGATCATTTTAAAAATATAGACCCTAAATAATTATTTAAGACTTATATTGAGAAACAAGAATAAGGTGTACGTTTTAAAAGTAGAATAATTAAAAACAACCTGTATAGTGTATCGTAAAATATAGTAGCTTACAAAAATCCATTTCGTTTCCCAATCTTTTTTGTTTCCAGACATAGGTCTAGGTATCAAATTGGCTGTGCATATTTTAACTAAGTTGTTGAAATCATCACGATAGGGTTTTTATCAAAGAACACTTGAGAACGGAAGAACAGATAACCAAATCAATCTATATTTCCACATGACAAATTTACTAAGGGAACTTTTGATGCCTGTACAAAGTATAATGTGGCAGATTTAACTCGTGCTAAAAATAAATTTTACGTCAACCCTGTTATTTACACGTTGCTTTACAAGGGCTGCTAACACTTTATCAGTAGTGTTATCCATAACTCAAACTGACACGGAAAAGTTCAGCTCTGTATCTCACGCGAGCCTGGGCATGAGGGCGATCCGTTATAACTCCCTCGATAATACACCCCTAGACAACCTTCTGGCAGATGTTATCTGAAACAAGGGTGTTAATTATAACCCATAGATATACTATAACCGAAATTAAACGTAGTACGTTGTGATGCATTTGGTAAAACATCGGTGAAACCAGTTTGACTTACTTCAAAATAAATTTGGTTCCTCAGAATCATTTTGGGTGCTTGACCTAGGCTAAATTATCGATTTCTGATTACTCAACCTAAGTTTAAAAGAAATATAAATCTAATTCGGCACAATATTAGATGGTTTTTTAGTAATCCAAATTGAAAATCTTTTGTTCCACCTTGCCTCATCATGAATGTCAACCTTATGGACTTTACGTACAGTCTCCAAGATTGGAATGACCAATTCTAGGATGCATGAAAGATTTTTATCTTATTTTTCGGTCACCCAGAACTCAACAATATTTAGGTCCTGTGAACTGGATCTGACCCCCTTCGATTCCCTTTTCCACCTCTAGTGACTAAAATTGTACAGTTGGAAACCTTTACTTTCAATCTCGGTGCCTGAAAAAGCCCTCTGTTATAAGGGATGAAATTTCAAACTGAATATAATTTCAAACCCCTAATCAGGAATGTTTAGGGTAGTTTTTATCCTCATTTTTTATGTTACGGGTTTTTTGTACGTTGAAAACTTTTAATTTGGTGTCATTTATAAGGTCTTTACAATGTCTAGCGATCTTTCAGTGATCAAATATCTTCTTAGATTAGATCTTAGGTTTTCATTTACTCAGTGGAAACGTGATAAGCAATTGCTAAAAATCAGCACCACAAAAATATTTATTGACAGTGTCCAAAAGGCATATTACAATTTCATCTTATAGATTGTTTTTAAATAACATTATTATAGACATAATCCAAATTAAAAATAACCAGATGGGTTTTCATTTTTAATACGTTACGAGACGAAAAATCTGATTAGGCGGGGGAAATACACTCTAAGCAGTATACAATCCATACATACAATCATACATACACATGGCGAGTACACTGCTAGCGTGAATCTAAATTTAGTACTACTAAAAAATTAAATTTACGTTTCTCGAATTCATATTACTTTCTACCCTTATACATAGTATACGAAGAAAGTATTGTTTTCGTCAACATTTTCTAATTTGAGTTGAGAGTGGATATATCCGTTTTGGGGTCCCCTAAATCCAAAAAGGTAAATTTCGACATGATGTCTGTCTGTTCGTGCGTCTGGATGTGTACAGAGCCAAAGCCTACTCCATGTGTAAGATTTAGATTAAATATTTTGGTATGTAAGTATATATAAGTAAAAAACTGATACAATTTCTCATAATGTTAGTTTTAACAACATTAACTTTACTTAATCAGATTTATACGTAAATAATACCTAACAAAAAACTCAAAATCTGATATAGTGGATTCCCTACAAAATTATATACAATTAATATAGTAGTACTATAAAAATCATATTTTTATATTGTAAATTAATTTTATTAGTTTATTATATAAAAACATTAAAATCTGTAGTATTTATCATTTTAACAATTTTCTAAGGAGTGATATCTTGTACGTTTGGGAGTCCCTAAATTAAATTAAATTATAAATTTTATCACTTTTGTACCTTTTTCTCCAACCCCAAAATACTTTATGTGTAAATTTAGATAAATATAGTATTAATATATAAAATAAAGTAATAAAAAACGTAATATAATTTTTATGGCGTTTTTTTTAAACAAAATTTATTTTTTTTTCATAACGTAAAAGTCAAATTTCATAAAAAACAAAAAAAAAAATTTTACTGTAGGTTACCTAACAAAATTATAACAATTAATTTAACTTTGTTTCTCTTGTTGTTATATTTAAAAATCGTATGATTATTTTTGAAACTGTAAATTATTTAGTGATATTTAGATAAACTTTATATGATACTAGCTGACCCGGCGAACTTCGTAACGCCTCACAGTAAACACATGTTAACTTTAAGTTTGGCCATGTTCTGAAGTCGAATAGCAATACGGCTTCATTGTGAAAGGTTATATATTCTGGGTCGCGGCATAGAGAATAACAATACTGAAACTATAAGACATATTAATAACATTCCTATAAAACAAATAAATCTGAGTGGATTAATTCACAATTTTCAAATCCAATCCAAACCCAAACCAAACCTAACTGTAATACGGCTTTTATAGGAAAGATATACAACAGCTGATTATTATAATAAACGTAATAATATAAACATTTTAATTATCATATAAACACGTGATTTAATCAGACAGAAAATAAAAATATAAATACATAATCCCCCAAAACCGTAAACTATTAACGTGGTGAATAAAGCTGTTCATTTTTTACAGTACACATTTACTTCATAGTTTTACATTAATGAATGATTCAGATGGCATTGGATAGTAAAGCATGTTGCTAATGGAAAGTAAACCAATCAGCTGTAGTTAAGAAATCAAATGTTTTCATTGTAGACAATTTGTAAACAAACTTACTCTCCATAAGGTTAACATTAGAAATTTAAAACGTCATAAAATGGAAACTTATGGGGTTTTCGAAAATATTTTTTCACTAAAACCTTCCCGGACACATGTAGAGCAACTTCCTAAAATTTCATGGCGATCGGATGAGTAGTTTGGCAACGCATAAAGGACATACATACATACATTCAATTTTATATATAGAGATAATCGTTTTATTACAGATTGTCGTTTCTATGTGTATGTGTCTGTCCACTAATACCGTTTATTTGATCTGCAACGATCAGTGGACTCAGTCGTTGAGACATTGGTATCGTCAGTTTCGGCCTACGAAAGTAAAGCACGTCCTTGTGATTTCTTTGTCGGGAAGTCTGAATTATGAGTCCCGCCGGGGCCGGGTGCGCAGTAAACTAAAGAAGCAGTAAAACAAAACCTTATTTGTTGTTAGGGATGGCGTTGTAAATTCGCCGAATAAACTACAGGAGGATCGTGGTGCATTCGCTACGCGGGACTCATGTTTCAACTCATTAGCTGATAATACAATCATTAAGTTTAATTTTCAACTTAATATTATCTTTGTGAAATAGGAGTAGGTATATCAACCAGAAGAAATACTATTAATGATCAATATAATTCTTACTTCAAATTGTAATCAATAAACTGCGTATTTCATTTTGTGTGAAATTTAAATCAGAAAATACAGCAGAACCTTCTGAAGACTTGGATTTATATACAAAGAGTAAATAAGAAACGTGTTATCATGACATAATATATAGTACTGAAATCATAAGAATATAAATGAAAAACAGCTTCATAATTTAGCTTTAATTTGATAATGAGGATAAAATAAATAAGATAATATTGGCTAGTAGTAAATAAACGGTATCAGTGGGCTGACACGTACTTTCTTTCTTAAGGAAATTTAAACGAAAATCATATTCTTTAAAGTTTATCTAATTATCATTTAATAATTTATTCTTTCAAATATTATAATTTCTGAAAATATTAACAAGAGAAACAAAGTTAAATTAATTGTTAGAATTTTATGGGGGAGAAAGCCCCCCACCCCGGTAATACCAAGCCTTTTGAGTGGATTTGTTTGGTTATGTGGCCTTAAATGTATACAAAGTATCATGAAAAAATTAGGAAATAAGGAAGACATTTTTGTATATTCCCCATAAGCATAACATTGGGCGTTCTCAGACAACGTACTGCGTTTATCATGTACAGTTAATTTAACTTTTCTCTAGAACCGTTAGTCGTGGAAAAATAGTTCAAAAGAATAATTGGTTTAATTTTTAAGCTGATTTCAACAGTCGTGTTAACTTATACATACTTTACCTTTGTTGTTATCACGGTAAACTTAAAAATTGATTTGACCTTTGAACCTTCATTTACAGACATGCGAGTTGTGTCATTTTATTTAAGACTTTTTGAGAAATCTTGTTTTTCACGTTTTTTAAAGGGGTTTAAAGGGTGAACTACCCTAAAAATCTAAAAGTTCAGTTAAGTAACTGTGTTTCAAGTCGCAGAAAACTTTATTTGACAGTTTTTACTTTATTTGAGTCGGGCGTGATTCAGTTTAACGTGTAAAACAATATTATTAGTGTTTCAACGGTGAAAATGAACACATGTTATCTTAAGCGATACGGACATACGTACAGACAAAAATTAAGATATGGCCCATTTAGACTTTCCTGATTTATAAAACGAAAATGAAAAATACATGTAAAATTAATAGGAATATTGTGGCCTTTTATTTCACACATAATCCCAATACATAAGTTGACAAGAGCTTAAAATCTCGTTGACTCTCCAACCATCTCACTGAACCCCCTCTTAATGAGCCTCCTATATGCTTATTCTTCTTCTTCTTCATGTACCATCTCCATGACGGAGGTTGGCTATCATGATGGCGATTTTCACTCTATTAACAGCTGTTCTGAATAGGTCATTATTTGTACACTGGAACCTATCTCTTAAGTTGCGCAACCAAGATATTGGTTCCAGTGTACAAATTATATGCTACTATATGCTACTAGTCCATAATTGCATTGAAAAATACAGAGTAAAAATAAAAACTTAATTTTAAAAATGCATCGAATTGATTCTTCTCACATTTATGAATGCAAGAATTTTATCCGAACATATGCTACTCTGTACACAAGTGTCATACGCTGACGAAGGATACGGCACGATATTGAATATTCATAAGTAAAAATCAATAACAAGGTTTTATAAGGTTTTGAGTTGTGACGGTGAATAGCAGACGACTAGATTTGAATATGCAGGCAGCATAGTCGCATCTGAGATGCTCTAAGCAGCGTATTATATTTCTGGAATCGGGCGGAAAAGTTTTGCCCGTTCGGTATTTCTTATTAAATGACCTATGGTGTACGTAACGAAAGACGGATTTTATTTCACATGACTGGAATGGTGGCGTCATCCTGTAATCCAGCTACTTGGAGGTCACGAATTGTGGATAGTTGTGAGTGATAGTCGGTGGGTGTAGTGTTCTCTTGTGTGGATTAACGTCCGCACTATTGAATACTGCGTTAATCCGCAAAGGCCATCCTCATAATTAGACCAATTCGTAATTCAGAGGTCGTGGTTCGGATTCCACGTTAAACTGTAGGTCCCTTAGTTGCCATCGGCTGTTGGGCTATTAATTAACAGTCCTGTCTAAGGAACATGGCCTTAGTCAGGAACAAGACTACAAGATCGCGCCACAATCATCTTACAATCAACTCTCATTCATACTTGGCTTAAAATACCTACCTCGTGGTATGGTCGCCATTTCAATAATCTAATCTTATCTTTAAAAATTATAGCAACCTTTAACTTACTGGGCCAGAGCCGATAAAAATAATGGAGGAACTGAACGAAGCAAAAAGTGAAATATTATTTATATGAGTAATAAACAATAAACTGTGCTGTTTCTTGTACATTTTATTTCATTGCTGAGGTGTCTGCACACCATGGCTATTCATGTCTGCCACTTTTGGAATCATGGAGAGAGAAGCATTGGAATATATGTATTAAATGTTATGAGCCATATGATATGTCCAGACAACCTGAGGTCAGGAGGACTTGCTTGCTGTGAGGACTGAGCCTCTCAGGGACTCGGTGCGGTTCAAGATGGACGACATCCTTTAGCATGAGATCCCGAGAGAGGAGTTCAATATAGATACTGTGCCAGGCTTTGTCGGACAGAACAGCTACGCTCGAATGGGCATGCCTCACCTTGCTTATTCAAACAATGAAAACTCGTAACTTTAATCGGAGAAACTATTCTTCTCAAATTAAAAAATGTGTATATAATATTATTTTCGATGTAATCAGGGCTTAGAGGAGAGTCTGTTAGCCAAAAAACGATGCATCGCAGATCTCGTATGGTAAAATACCTACAAATAAAATCACAACATATGGTAACAAGAACATATGACAATATTCAATAGGCTACCATAAGCACCCAGCACCGGAAGCGACCGGAAACCGGTGGCTGTGAAGTGGTTGCAACAGCTGTCAATGTACCACGTTAAGTTATATTATGTTTTGTTTGTAATGAATAAAAATATCTTTTTAGCGTATGTACTATTCATTGAATAGTGTGAGAATTTTATTTCTTCAACCCGATTGTAAACGTATTGACTATTCTTGATTTTTTAAAGTTCTCGTCTTCGTATCGACCTCTAGGCTGTCAAAATGCAACTATGTCGATATATACTATTAAAATAATGGTGAGAATGAGGTCTCTAAAGCTACTTATAGGAAATAAATATATGGAGACCTGTAGTTTTATATTCGTCAGATTTGTAAAATAAAAAATTAACAAGAAGAAAAAAGTGCATTTAGTTCCAATATACTTGAAGGATAAATAAAAAAAAGCTTCCAGAGATAATGCTGTTCAACGGTCCGATATGCATTAGGTTCACGGGATATTATAATAAAAACAAAATTCATATGGACTACTATTTGCTGTTTACAGATGATCTTCAGTAGTCCCCCAGACTGTGAGGTAGAAACTATAACTAAGTGTGGAGGGATTTCTCTGCATATGGTGTAGTAAGCTAGGTACCGTTGTCTATGACTGGGGCGGTGGCGACGTCCTGTAATCCAGCTACTTGGAGGTCACGAATTGTGGATAGTTGTGAGAGATTGTCGGTGGATGTAGTGTTCTCTTGTGTGGATTAACGTCCGCACTATTGAATACTGCGTTAATCCGCAAAGACCATCCTCATAATTAGACCAATTCGTAATTCAGAGGTCGTGGTTCGGATTCCACGTTAAACTGTAGGTCCATTAGTTGCCATCGGCTGTTGGGCTATTAATTAACAGTCCTGTCTAAGGAACATGTCAGCCTTAGTCAGTAACAATACTACAAGATCGCGCCACCATCATCCTACATTCATTCCTCATTCATACTTGGCTTAAAATACCTACCTGGTAGGTCGCCATTTCAGTTAAAAGTAAAGTATTAAATATTTATGTTAAAATTTATGAACTCATGTTTTCGACGTGCTCCATAAATAACAAGGGTTAGATTATTTTGTTCAATGGATAGTAGTAATGACAGGCGTTTCTCTGTAATTTTTATTCACAATATACCTAGATATTGTAGGTTGTACGTTTGAGAAACGATAGAGGTTTGTAAAATATTTAAACATCCACATTTTATTTCAGTTTCAAACTACTCTTTATCATTGTGAATCCACCCCACAACGTTGATGGCTTTATAACTTAACATTTTTTAGCTGAATATACTAATAAATCTTTAACATTTATTTTATTTAAGCCATTTTTTATTAAACGTACCAAATTATTTTCCATACCTTTCTAGTGATTTCTCCGGTTAAGTTATTTCGTTATCCAAGCACATTGTTTTATCTAATTTTCAGGAACGGACATACTTTGCGATATTTTAACACTCGTAACACTGATAATGTAGTAAATCAGTTTGTGCTAGCCTATTTTTACGTTTAGATTGTCAAAGAGAAAATAAAAATAGCTGATTTAAATTATGAAAATAAATATTACATAAACACTAATTTGCGTAGTGGATGAATACAGAACTGTACTTGAATCTAAAACATTTGTTAGTGGATGTACTCATTTTTCGATCTGTTATGATGTTATGTGTATTAAAAAGTTATAAAACGAACTACGAAATATATTTATTTTAATAAAACTAGAAGGAATATTTAAATACAATTCCAAAGTATTACACGTGTACGGTATACGAGTATATTATATACAGTATATTCTTCCCTCGCCTCTGTATGGAGGTTCCGTCATCACAAGATTAGTGTGTTCTCCGTCTGGTGTGTTTTTGAAGTTGTAAAATATTCACTCTTTGTTGCTGACATAAACTTCTTCCTCCATTCACAATGTATACATAATTTTGACAAAATTAGTTTATTAATCCTATACACCCGTTACAACTATTTTTATAATTAATTATTTGTCCCTAAATTTTAATGAATCTCACAAGGTTATTGTTTTAGAGCTTGCAGCATCTCTGCCATCTTGGATTTTTATTGCCGCAAGAGCAACTTGCATAGGAATTGCGGATTTTAAAATTATTGAAACATAGGATTTGTTTGAAATAAGAATGCCTTTATTGTATATTAGTCAGAGATTTAAATGAATGTTTAAACTGAAACCTCTTTGAAAGTGCATTGTAATTATGTGATATTATATTTGTGGAGCTACAGTTGTTGCAATTTATCATTATACTTGCACTCGGTTAATAAATCACAAATTGAATAAACCATTGTAAAATTGTATAGTCATTTCACTTTAATGAAAAAATGTAATTCTCGTCTCTGTCATGACTATTTCTACAAAGTGAAACAAATACATGTAATGTTTTTCAGTTTCCTGAATGGAATTGACTTTGCCAATTTTTGATACAAAGATACTCAATAAAAAAATCCTAAAGAATTATAAAATTATTAGGAAAACAATGTAATTAATTATTTTGAAGAGTTATAAGAAAGCATGTTAGTGGACATTACATGCACGGATATTACTCCTATGTAGTATATTAGTCAAACCACTGAAGACGATATGTAAACTTATAAAACATCCTATTATAATATTTAGTATTAAACCTACATGACTTAATCCTTGATAAAAATTAATAATAATCAAATTACAGTTTTTTTTCGAAATTAATTATTGGTGATGGTTGATTTATTATATTTATATTTTTATTAAGACTTTTTCCATCACGACTTTAACATAGATGAATTGTTGTTTACTTTACTTATATTAGTTATGAAATATGTCCGTAATAAAAATCTATATGACAAAATCCAGTGAGTGAAAATGTAGTTTAAAACGGGTTTATTCATTTAGGTTGTTAGAATCGTCTGGCCTTAAACTATATATTCTAAATTGTTGTAGGCAATAGTCTAAAACTTTAAAACCAAAATTCAAAACTACATTAAGTAAATACAGGCTATATAAAAAGGTATAGTCTAAAATTAAGAATTCATTTTAAATAATTCTTTTCACATATTTAAAACCAATAGTAAACTAAATACTAAGTAGTCATTCATTAGAAGCAACACAATTAATTTTATTACTTAAAAAAACATTTATTCTAGAATAAATAAAACAAATTTATTTCTTTACTTTTTATTACCTTCAAAGTGTTTTGAAAAAAAATTCAAAATTAACTTTGACATTATTTATATTTCAATACAAAAAGAGCTGAAATACACGACGGACTGTTTAACTTTCTCCGCTTTATCCAACCCCTTTAACAGAGAACTTCTTTCAGCTGAGTTTATTTCAAGCTTCGCTGCATTTGATTTTCACCACTGAAATGTTTAAACAAAACAGTTTACACTTTGTAGCAAACGAGAAAGACTATTTCAGGGATATTTTTAATTTTTTGCGCTTCATTCACAATAACGCATGACTTTCCATGATCATACTTTATATATTTACGAACAAAATTTATTTTTCCATCTACATGTTTTATTGTACCATGCAGTATAATCTAATCACTTACTAGTGCTACTAGATACTAACTCTTGAAATTAAACAATTGTATGACGTACAAACCATAAACAATTAATAGTTAAATTCGTATTTTCTTCATACTGTACATAAATATTTTTGCCTTTCTGAAACGGCGACCTACCCAGGTAGGGTTTTTAAGCCAATTATGAATGAGAAATGAGTGTTAGAAGATTTTGGCGCGAAAATTTGCTGATTTCTAATACAGATGAAATCTCTAGTACACTTTTTCTAAGTAGTAACACGGGAAATACTTTTTACAAAGACTTCCCTTCAATTACACCGATCCTTTTTTGGGGGGCAGGTGGTAACTCTTTATGAGTACACCCGCTCCTGCGAGGGTTATGTGGTGACTCCACCGTTAAGCGGTGTTTACCCAAACTAAACAGCATGTTGACAGGAAAGTCGCTGAGGCAACGGCAATCCTGGGGCTGAGGTGGCCACTTCTTGAAGCGAGGAGCCCAATTTCAGTCAGGACGAAGGTCACCATGTTTCTACTAATTGTACGATCTTGTATCATGTATGCTTCAGAAGCGTGGTGGGTTCTGGCCAGCAAAACCAACAGGAAACGCCTAGAGGCAATCCAGACGAAGTCGCTGAGACGAATCACACGACAACCGTGGTTCGTCAGGAACTCCGTAATCATGGGGACGTTGGGAGTCCCAACTCTTGATCTATTTAACAGAACAAAAGCCCATGGACTGTTTCAGAAAGCAGCCAAATCCACCCTAGAACACATCAGGGAGCTCTGTAGACGACATGACGACGTAGAGGTCTGGAGGCCTAGGCCCATCGCCATCCTGGATGATCCACCGTAGGTGAACAGCATGACCTGCCCAGCCAAAGCCTGACACAACAATGCGTCGACTCTCCTTATTTAAGTTTATGTTTATGATTAATAAATCTTGATTAACATCTGATATTTCACTTGCTCCGGCTCTGATCTGATTTGATTGTTCTAGCCACTCCAGGTAATTCAGCAGCTACAGCGGTAAACGCTAATGCTGTGATTCGCCCAAATGAAGTCCTTTCGCCCGTATGTAAGTTGCGCATACACGTCTGGACGGATGGGGGAAGGTGGGTTACAGCGATATTGACCACTTACTAGTATCATATTCATGAAGCAACTAAGTCCTTATTTATTAATTCAATTACCACTTACAGGTATGAGACAGTAATTAGGTTCCGACTGAAGTATTTAGTGACCATTTGTTTTACAAATTAATTCAGACCAAACTAACAAATTTAATGATATAATGATGTCCAAACTAACACAGTTAATATCCACAGGGCAGTGACGAGGTCCTGGGTAACCTATACACAACATCTACGTCATCACACCTCGCATGTTCTCGCGGTAAACCAATCCGCTACGTCAGCTTGACGGCTTAACTCCGAGCCAACTATTTCCTCAGTAAGCCCAAAACTAATCCCCCATATGTCAGGGTTCACTGACGTTGTTCGAAGGTTATTAAAACGAACGCTAGCTAACAACTTACCCAGCCCTAGGGTTGAGAAATATATATTTAACCTAATTAATTCTACAAAAATCATTTATTACAGAATAAAACCCAAGATATAGAGAAAATGATTAAACAATATAATGAATATGAACACCTAAATACACTAAATCAGTTTATAAAAGTCTAAATACATGTAATCCACCAAAACAGATATATGTTATTAAAAAACCTACTTCATAAATAAACAAGTAATATTATATTGATCCTTTAAATCCTTAGCATCCAGTACATTTAACAACACGTTAACGGTTTAAGAACAAAATTATTCACTTGCAACATAAATGCAGATATAAATCTAATATTTAATATTTTTTATTAATAAGTAAACTGTATACCAATGAAAAATAAAGGGAATCAGTGAAATGAAATTTCATACTTTTTTCCTCCAAAATTAAATACAATTCATTATGTTCATTATGTACGAATATCTCTCGAACATTGCTATTTATCGATTGTCAGATTACATTTATACGCAAGCTTTTGAAATTAGTTATTTAAAAGTCCCTAGCTTTTTGAGTAACTATGTTATTAAACATATTAGGAAACATTTTAATTCAAACTAAAAAAAGACAGAGAATAATAAAAGGGTAGTATTGTTGATAAATTAAGATTTCTCCGGTTTAAAATGCTTTGGGCGTTAACTACGGAGGGTATGACAACTAAAATGTGAAAAAATACACAGTATTTACTTCCCTGTGGGATATATCTTAGATTATGGATATGTCTAAATTGATTGTTTTCAGTTTCTCTAAACAGCTGTTTTCGGTAACCATATGAAATCACTTCCGTAACACTTTTATGTCCCGCAAAATCGCTAACACATCTCAGAGCTTAGACATATCCATGTCAAAAAACGCTTCAATTTACGCAACATGTACCTTTTACCGGAAAATAACAAATTGTACTGTAGTAAAACCTTTTTGACACAGGTTGAATTGTGGTCCAACATTGTGGTTGAGGGTTGAAACAATTTTTGGATTCACGGAGTCTCATTAGGGACATTTCATCTCTCAAAATGCTTCTTCCCTATGACAAATTCACCCAAATGTAATACGAGTATATTTTATGTTTGCTTCAAAGGTAAATCTATCTCCAGGCATTTTGTCGGCTAACGAGTAATCATCGTACGATACTAATAAAATAAATTTAAGCAATGCTAAGAAGAGAAAATGTAAATTTCCAATAGAGAAAAGTAGGGCTAATAAGTAATGATAAAAAGTTCTGAAAATGGCCCAAGGCGAGAAATTCATTAAACTGGGATTACAGGATCTGAGATTCTTGAAACAACGGCGCTCGTGATAACCCAGAGCTGGTAGACAAATGTTTGTTTCTTTCTTGTTAAGGAGGCAATTTTGCGTCTCGGAAAGATTTTATAAAGAAATACTAAACAAAGTCGGTTGAATTTTTTTAATTTTTCTACTAAAACCTCAACTACATACCACCATGTAGAACATGGCCTAGTTTCAGTTCAGTTAATGATATCCACCATGGTAACGTAGCGGTGTTCACATACACAAGTTAGAGGTGACATGAGTTATCCACATCTGGTTTTTGAACTGGACCAGCACGTTGTTTTTTGTTGTTTTATGGGGTTTTGGAGGCCGGAGTTTTATCGCAACCCCAAGAGAAAATCCTGCGGGTGTAACTCAACCAAGGCTTACTGTGCTTCCCACAGGAAAGGAAAGTGAACAATCGATATATCGTCATCTCTCCAGTGGAATAATGTAAAAAAAGATATAAATAGGAAAAAAGGAGGGATTGGGTGGGTAAATGTCCGAGTTGGGTTCTTGGGGTTGCTTCTTGAGAATACCAAGTTGAGAGGAAGGTCCCCACTCCGGCGACTTGACGTCTTTTGAATCTAGGGTCTCCAGTTAGGCCTCGAGCCCTATACAGTAGAACTTCCCCTAACCTTCGAGCCCTAACCTTCCCTGGTGGGAACAAATAACGAGATTCCACTTAAAAAGAACCTACATAAATGACTTCTGTTGAAAGAACATTCCTTCATGTGCCTCAATATTGCTATCTAGAATGATAAAGACAGCTAAAATCTCACAGTGGTGGGGGGGAGGGGTTGGCAGCAAGCTACTTACTCCTTAGATACCAAGTTGGTTATATATGGTTTATAATTCTGGTTGAA
This sequence comes from Nephotettix cincticeps, assembly GCA_023375725.1. NCBI lineage: Eukaryota > Metazoa > Arthropoda > Insecta > Hemiptera > Cicadellidae > Nephotettix > Nephotettix cincticeps. The sequence goes on from CM041788.1 coordinate 64,046,112, forward strand.
GATTGGTTGGATATAAGGACCTGTAACATTGCGACCATATATTTCTACCGCGTTATTATATATTATGAGAAAAACACTTTAGTGTGGCTGGAAATATATTTCCTAACCAAGGATTTGGAGAGTTAAATCCACTAAGGCAGCATTTCTTGAGATTAAAATCCAAATACCGTAAGAGTATAAAAACTCCAAAGTATCTTACTGTAGACAATAAAATCGGGAAAGTTACAAACAGATTAAAGACCATGAGGACCATCATACATGAAAATAGGGTCGGCATAATGCTAAAAGTAAGTGTGTTAGCCCATAATCACATGGGATAAAAACCCAAAAATGCTTATTTTGTGTATAAAGTGTAATATACCGCGACTGGTGTAACAAATATAAGTCTGCCCCGCGATATGGGATGAACCTGGTTCAAGACGACAGTCCGTCTTGTATTATGTATTAATCTTGTTACGTTTTAGATTCTAATTCACCTGAAGAGTTATGATCTCAGCTATACTTTCTCATATTAATATTCGGAATATAGACAATGAATGGCTTATTTAGCTGGTTTGTTAAGTATTGATGATACACGCCATATCGGTAGTAAGTTAAACGAGGAGATTAATGTTAAAAGTCGCACAAAAACAGGGCAAACGAGTAACAAAGCCAGTCTCAAACTAATTATTAAATGCCCTGAGGTGGGTTGAGTCTTCTGTTGTCTGTCGTCTGGCCGATGTTAAACTGTATCCGGCGGTCTCATTGATTTAAATAAAAAATAAATACAAGTATACTTGAATCATAAGATATTTTTGTCCTAGTTTTTTTTGTCCAGAGTTTTATTTAATAAATCTATTTATTTATTTATTTAATTTCAACAGCAAATATACCAAAACATAACTATCAATTCCAACTGGAAAATTTGCATTCTCATTAGTAGTCTTCCAACTTCGAGAATAAAATATATTCATTGAACCAATATAATTACTGATCTGATGATCGGTGACATTTATGATAGTTTTTCCTCCTATTATTTCTACTGTGCCAACACAAAAAGGTTCAATTAAAAAAAAGCATTTAAGGTAAAATCCATTTATAATAACACTAGTCGAATATGATAACTAGTCATTAAATTCACTACTCTTATTCTAGAAAAACTGCTTGAAAATTGTGTTATTCAATGTCAGGATCACAGTCCAAATGTAACATCACAAAGAAGTCCCATGCAATGTCGAATCTAGCAGTCTGGTCTCCTTCACTTTAGTTATACGCACCTTGCGTCTCTCTTAGATAACTTTTTCCTAAATTTAAATTATCAATATTATGAATCCTTGAATGTTTAAGTTTTGTTAAATTTATTTCAAATTCAATTAAAAATCATAGTATAATGAAGTATTTCTATTTTAAGTATTTCCCATAAAAAGTATACGAGATTAATGTTAAGTCGCCAAAACAGGGCGAGTAATACAACAGTCTAAATAATTATTAATCTGATTTGATGTCTTCTTCTGTGTGTCTGGCCGATTTGTTAAAAATGTCCGCGGCATTGTTAAATAAAATACATACCAGCATAATCATAAATTTTTTTTTGTCCAAAATTTCTTTTTATTTATTTATTATTTATTTATTTAAACAGCAAAAACAAACACAATTAACTGAAAATTTTCTCATTAGTTCTTCCAACTTCGAGATATAAAAAATCTAAACCAGTATTTATTTAATGTTAATTATAATAAAAAATAAATTCAAATTAAGATTTTTGGATAAAACAGATACTTCATGTGGTAATTATATTTATAAAAAACATAGTTTTTGTGTTTATTCATATTCATACTCTTTACATTAAAAATAAAATTGGGAAATCCAAATGTCGATGTTGATGAAAGTCTTATAAAATGTTATGAAAAAAGGTGAAATGTAGCAGTCTGTTCCTCATAGCAGCATACGCACCTCTTTCCATGTTCAATCTATAGATAAGCATATTCCTTTTATCAATATTATGAATCCTTGAATGTTTAAGTTTTGTTAAATTTATTTCAAATTCAATTAAAAATCATAGTATAATGAAGTATTTCTTAAAAATTTTTAATATTTTTACAAAGATAAGTTTATTTTATTAACATCATCAAGATGAAACTAACTCAACAGCAAACTTGAATCTGCAATAAGACCCTCCAACTACAGTATACAGCATTATTTTATCAAGATCACTCTGTTTTATGACACTTTGGACAGAGAGGCAGAGATGTAATAATTCAAGCCAACATCCCAGTCAAGATTATTGACACCCAATTAGAAAGAGTATAAGGCATTTCCCAACTTATTTATTAATGACCACACAATTTACATTTACTGTATATCTGATCATGTATATATACAGAGTGTTTCCCGGCAACCCTATACAAGGAAAAATGTTATATTAACATAGGTCCTAAACCCAGTTATTTCATAGTTCATTTGTTTATATCAAATAAAATGTAATCTCTTTCGACCTTAAATTTTCCATTAAAATAGTGTTATCTTACATTTTCTTTAATTTTACATATAATAATAACCTTAAAAGGTATACAAAAGTTGATACTTTATTGTTCTCCATTAAATTCTACAACTTTTGGTAAAGCTGCAACTTAATTGCATGATTGGTTGTATTAGTAAAAAACGTCAAAAGTTAAAACAAATATTTTGAGCTGTATTTTTTAGGAAAACTTTGCTCATACTTAATTTTTATGTACTAAAAAGCAATGAAATCTCATTTAAATTTAATATTCTATCTATCTATGAAAGTTTTGTCAAACTATTTGATCAATTTTGCATTCCAGAGAAAAATGTACATTACATACACAAAAAAAACTAAAAAATCACATTTTTAACATTAACTATGAAACAAATGGGTTTAGTACCTATGTTAATATAACATTTTTTCCTTGTTTTAACCCAAGGAACAAATTACTGAAGTTTGTCAGGGTTGCCGGGAAACACCCTGTATATATAGGCCATTTAATGACTTCTACGTCGTAAAGTTTGAAACTAATAATTTGAAGTAACTTCTATAAATTGAATTGTTAAGAGTAAAATCAACATAACAATATACAATCTAACAACAATAAAAATATACTAAGGTAATAATAAGTTAAAACCGTAAAGCTATGATATGGTCCACGTATAACTCAACTTGTTTCGTTACGGTATTACGTATATACTGTATATTCAAAGTGTCTTACCGTTAAAAATGTGAACAGCTACTTCATTCCTGAAAAAAAGATTTAATTCAGACTTATGACTGGAAGAAATTTGTATGAAAACATAATATTAATAATGTATACATAAATTTGAATAGTAACTCTTCAGTCAATAACTGAATATTTAATAAAATAATAGGTTAAATACCTTCTTGTTGCCTTGTGATCCTGGCGTTGTTCTTACTGGATGACGCGCGTTTCAACACTTAAAGTGCCACTGTCGAATCCCTAATAAAACTTTTTCTTCAACACATAAATTGTCACGTCATAAATTACATGAAGACAGCCATATACAAAATACACATAAAAACTAAACATGTATGCCTACACAATAAAAACGAGAACAGACAGGTTTTGAAGAAAAATTATGTCCGCGGTTATTATGTGTTGAAGAAAAAGTTTTAAGTTTTATTAGGGATTCGACAATGGCACTTCAAGTGTTGAAATGCGCGTCATCCAGTAAAGACATCGTCAGGATAACAATGCAGCAAGAAGGTATTTAACCTATTATTTTATTCTACTGACGTGATCCAGAAAAACAACATTACTATGAATACTTAAGTTATTTTACTTAACAGTTTAAGCTAATTAAAATTTAGTCACATAATGGAGAGAATGGAATGGTGTATGAACTGAAAATCGTTATAAATGGTGAATGTGGGGAAAGGAATGGACATTAGTACATTGCTATAAGTTAATAAGACTCGTGACGTAGAGCACATAGCACTATTGTAACTAAAAGTAAACGTAGTGTCAGAGTCGATTTAATAACTTAATAAATGTGTTGGCAATTTTCATTTTAGCACATTTAGTTTTTGTTAAATTCCGTGATAGTCATACAAACTCACTGACACTTTTAAATGCATTTCACTTGATTTAGATATTGTGGAATAAAATAATAACAGACATATTTAGCGTTTTAACTTGGAGTGTTTTTTTTATTACTTCCATTTTTAAATTACAAATTTATCTCCTAAGACCAGTTTCCGTTTCAGGCTGATCAAGCCCCAGCCAAAATGAAGCCGCGTTAAAAAATCCAAAACGTTTTACTTTAGCATTTTTTTAGTTTTAGTATCTTAATTGAATTAGTTGGATTCGTGGATCTTGATTTCGTTTTATAGTAAAATCAGCTGATTCGTTTGTCAGGATGATAATTAGTAGCCCCATGAAGAAGCTGGGTCTGGTATATCTTCCCATAATTGTATGAAGCTTTTGCTCAGTATCGAACTGGAGACCACCAGATTGTCCACACGAAAATGGGCCGATGAAAAGTGCAACAGCTGGAGTCTCCCAAGAGTAAACAATGATTATAGTTTTTTTTTATTGAAACTGACAGTTTTTCGAGAGGTTTATGTGTATAAAAATGTCGTATTCAATATTCTGTTAGGGATGAGCAGAGATTTACACCAACTCTAATCGGTCCATTTTAGTGCGGACTATTCTAAGCGGGTACTATTACCATTAAACCAACCAACAATTTGTATGAGTGACTTATAAACGTAATGCGATGTACCCACGTATTCGTCACCGATGATAAACGCAAGTGCTCGGCTGGTACCGGGCACCGCACGCAGAGGTGGACGGCGTATAATCCCCGTAACCCAATTGGCTGAGCTCGGACGCGACCTGGCGGAAATTGGAGGAAATTGATTTTCACCTGCGGCCCGACGGAATCCATTTAGCTGATCCCTATACGATAAACAAACTGTTTAAAGTGGTGTATTACTTCGGCGGATGCAGCGCTTCAGCGTACGGGTATATTAAACGAATTAGAATTTAACATTTACTTGTAAGTTTAATATATACAGAGTGGTTAGAAATCTTCATTAAACAACTTTCCTCTAAGCTTAAGAAGCCTTAAAAGCAATGTAAAGTTAGACTAACGGCCCCTTGGATATAATTATTAATTAATAGTACTTTCTAAGGAACAAGACTCTTAGTTAGTGATAAGGCTGCAAGATCGCGCCACAATCATTTTTTAACCACAAGTCCCCATCACCATAATATGCTGTATGGTCTGTGGGGAACTAAAATTTAGGGGGGGGGGTTAAAAAAGAGGGAGTATCGTAGCGGCAATAGTCACAAGAGCTAGCCAGAGATGACCATTCATGATCTAACAGGAGTCGTCGGCCGCTGGTTTCGATCCAGCAACCTTTGACTTACTGGGACAGAGCGTCACCCCTGAGCTACCGTACCTGTACAATTTCAATCATACTCATTTCTCATTTGTATCTGGCTTAAAATACAAGTGGCCTGGGTAGGACACTATTTTAGAAAGGTACTAATAATTATAATAACTGAGTTTATCCTTCTTCATTTACCGACTGTCTATCTACATACACGACATCCCTAAACGAACAAACTCCGAAGTGGTTCATTACTTCAGCAAATATAACGTTGCTGGATATATGAAACCTAATAGAATTAAATGTTTATGAGTATTGCATCTTGAGTCAAAATAAACCTATTCACAGCATAATAAAGGGCCTATGTTTGTTAACCGACTTTCTGTTTGTTTCAAAGTGTAACCAAACCCTAGAAAATCGATCATACGAAAAACCCTGGTGATATAATGGATGTTTTACGTTGTCAGATTCAATCAGACCATTACTGGTGTACTATGTAAGCACACTCTCTCGGATAATCACCGTTGTGAGTTTAGGGGATCCAAAAATAGATATATTCAATGCTTAAACGTAATAATATTCACAAGAACAGCTTTATAATAATTACAACAACAAATATCTTATTGCATGAATAAAAGAAAAAAATAGAACACTTTGTGTAAAAACATTGTTTAGTCTTTACTAACGAACGATTCAGACAGTTTTACTCTTGAAATGTAACAAAGACAGAGTTGAGGAATATTTGTTTAAACGTAATGATGGGATTACGTCTTAATCAAGGAACTCAGCCCGGGCTCAGGACTAAGTTCAGGAGATTGCATTACTTCAGTATCCGAGATATACTAAAAGGATCGCATTAAACTTTTACATTGCGCTTTTAAAAATTCAATATGGCAACGTTTTCTGAATTGTTTCACAAATAATTCTTTTTCAGTCGCATGTCAACCGTAAAGTTGCTAGGTGTAGCTACACTTCATTTTGCCTCGTATCTATCACTACCTATGATCATAATTATACTGGTCCCCCTTGACTTTTTCCCCCCAACAGGTATCCCTCGAAAATAATAGTGGAGGCAGAGAAATCGGGGTGGAACGCCAAAACGTTGAAAAATCCAAAATTTGTACGCCAGTATAAACATTTTGGAAACGTCTGTTTAACACACATGCCTTAATATATTTTCCTCCATTAAGTTGTACATCTACAACCTTTAATTTCTCAATATTTAAAAATACGGTGTTAATAAATTAATTAGCTTTTAAAATTACATCATATAAATCAAAATCTATTTAAACTTGTTTTACAAATATATGATAAAATTGATCAAAGTATCTAATAAAAATTAATCTTTAACATATTTATATACAAGATATCAAAATTAAGCGACTCCTTGGTCAAAACATGATAAAGCACTGATGAGTTTATTTTTAATATTTAAAAATACATGTTTCTTGTAGCCAAGTCAATGATAAACATCACACACTACGAAACATTGGTTTAATACCTCATATAGGTGGTCAAGGTCTACTAATTTTAAAACTAACTCTTCCACTTATTTTATGATTTAAAATTGATCACAAGAAAGCTCATAATTCTAAAACATTCACGGTCACCACAACACACTCACTGCAGCCAAGGCGCTCAACCACTGACGCGTTATCACTTGACACCCAACTGATAACAGGGTCGAGCAATCGGCGGAGGCAGTCTTCGGAATGATAACATTCCCGGCCGGTATCTACCCTGCTACGTGATGTAGACAATTAGATAGTTTGGGGACACTTAATTGATTATACTTTACAATCATTGACACTTTTACACGGTAAAAAGTAAAAAGAAACACGCTCTAAGAAACAGTAAAATGGCTATTGGCTTTACCTAGCTTCGACGCAGTGCCGATGGCGAACAATTTCGAAATTTTTTTTGATTTTTAAATACTTCTATACACATATAGTTTTATAATATACTAGCAGTAAGCACGTCCTTTGTACGGTTTGTAGAATTTAGTTTAAATAAGAAGGATTATCATACCAAAATGTAAACCTGAAATCCTAAACAAATCAATACAAAGAAAATAAATCGATATCCAGCTTTATTTTTTAGCATTACTACACAATTAAATAGATTAGAACATCCATACCATTATTATAATTAGTTATATGTTGAAATAACCTTTTAATATAGTATGACTTCGAAATGGGTTTAAAATCAATGACCAATATAAACTAACTTATATTGATTTGACTGCTGTTTCTTTTTATTTCTATTAAATCTTTAAACTACAAAGACAGCTGATTATTACCAGTAGGTTATTCATTGAAAACTGCATCAAAATGCCAGTAATATCGCGTAAAAGTGAGTTTTTAAATGTTCGTTATTTACTTTTCAAGAGGCGGCGGGCGATTTCAAACATTTACAAACCTTCTCTGGAATGTAGAGAATACATGAAATAGGTTTCATTATAATCAGTTCAGTGTAATAAGATTAAGATGGCATTGGATAGTAAATCTAATTACAAATTATTTACATTATTTGAACAAATTACAGTTTAAGAAACTTTCAAATTATTTAATCACAGCTGGTAATTTTTGTAACATTGTATTGTTTTTAATTTGGCCAACATAACAACTTTTGATTTTTAATCATAAAACATAATTGCCTAAATCTATAATGAGAAACATTCTAGTTATACAGTAATTGGATGTCATCATGTACTATTTTATGCTTGCTTCTTAGGCTTGCCCAAGAGTTCAAATAAAAAAAATCTATTTATACCCTAAGAGTTAGGACAACATATGTTGGAATGCAAAACAAAATTATTCCCCCATGAGATTAACATGGGAACTTTGAAGACGTATAGGGTAGAGATTTATGGGAATATCGTCACGAAAACTATTAGACTTTCCTATTTTAAGCCGCAAGAATCAGTATACCAAATTTCAACCTCCTAAGTGATTGGAAAGAGGGAGAATTAGTGATAAGTGAGTCAGTGAGTGAAGGGCTTTGACGTTTATATATACAGAAGATAGTGGAATGAAGTAAATCCATATTACTTTGGAAGTAACATATTTATTTATTCCAGGAATAATATTACCGTTGAGCAGCTTTGTTGGCAAACGTCTCTGAAAGATTTATTTTTGCTTAAACAGGTTTTACATACATTTTTTTACATTCATAACTCAGAAACTTCTCAGAGATAGTCGTATTATTTTGAACTTTCTATGGTGAAAATAGGTACTTTAGAGCCTAAGTGATTTGCTGGCTTTCATCGTGTCCCCCGTACATTTAGTGAAATTTTCACAAGGTACAAAAGTTCAACAATGTTTCATGTATAAAAATAAAAGCTAATAATTTGTAATTTTATGTGGTGTATAATTATTGGAATTTTTCGAGATTAAAATATTAAATATGAATTAGTTTAGGTTTGGGCTTGTAAAATCTGTCTCTGAGAGACGTTGCCATCCCAAAGGTGAGTCTGAAAATTTGTCTCTGGGAGTCGCTTACCAGATATCGTTAAATAACAGCAAACAAAAGCATTTGTCGTATGTTTTGTTTTGCACAAAGCGTATTCCCGAATGAAAGGTGATGACAAACCGCCGCAACACCCCTGGGACCTGATAACACCAACAAATCCCTTATCTTCTTATTCATCATTATTGCGTCCCGCGGAAATGTCAAGAGGGCGTTTTGTTTCTCTTTTGTAAAAATATACAAAAGAGATCGCATTTGAAGGTTGGTCAAACAAATTCCCCCCTCGCAGTTAACAGACAGGCGCACATTGAAGTCATTGCAATTAACTTTGGAACTATTTGTTAAATGAAGAGGTTAAATTAATTTTTATCCAAGCGATCCCAAAAAAAATCTTATGGTGTAATTTTCAAGTGAATACGTGCAAACCGTAATCCCTCATCTACCGAACAACACCATAACTCAGTGAAACCCGACACCATCTTGAAGACGTTTTTAGGATCGCTTAGATAAAACGATATTTAAGTTGTCGATTAGTTATTTTAAATAAAAAAACAAACAAAACAATAAATACAGATTAATCCGAACACTATATATTGTAGAAATCATGTTTTACGTATTTTAAGGGTGGCTAGAATGGAAATTAAACTATGAACTTTTGGAAAAAAACGTTAAGTTTATGTTAGTGGACTAAAAAAACTGAAAAAGGGGAATAGCGAGTTAGTAAGTTAGTTACTGAAATTGCAACCTGTCCAGGTATTTTAAGCCAAGTATGAATGAGAATTGAAACTATGATGATTGTGGTGCGATCTTGTAGTCTTGTTACTGACTAAGATAGACATGTTCCGTAGACTATGAAAGCCCAACAGTCAATGGAATATCTAAGGGACTTTTAGTTTAACGTGGAATCCGAATCACTGTCTCAGAATTTCGAACTAGTCTAACTATGAGGATGATATTTGCGGACGGACTTAGTATTCAATACTGCGAATGTTAATTTACACCATAGAATATCCCATTCACCAACCATCGCTCATAACTATCCACAGTACCTGACCTCCAAGTAGCTTCATTACATGGAATACAAGACACCCTTCAGTCCAAATCAACTTGTGAATTAAATGTATCCAAACTCACTGAGTATACAAGGATGATGGTCTAAATTTAATAAATCAAAACTTAATGAAATATCAATATAGTATAAAAGCGGCGATTAGTCGAACCAGTATTGAGACCAAACCAATATTATATTCCTATTCAATTAAAACGTCCCTGTCACGTACTTCGTTTTCAACATAATCCAGGAATAATATACATTAAAAAAATTATAAAATAAAAACGTCTGAAATAGATATTAAATAAATATAGTATTAATATAATATTATAAAAAATAATATTATAAATAATATATTATAAATATATATTTTGCTATAATGAGATGATTAAAAAAAAAAACAAATAACTTATAGTCATAAATATATTTAAAAAATAAATAAATATAAAAAAGATCTTGTTAAATATGCCATTAATAATATATAGAGCTGTTTGCTACTTTTTAATCTAATTTACCAATCTATTTTTTTTGTATTTATTACATAAAAAATAAAATTTTGTTTTTTCTAAAATCAGTGTTAAATAACAAAAAAATATATTTTAGTGTATATAATGTAGATGACGATAAAACTTTAAATATAAAGATGATTTTGTCACCTAATCTTGATGATTATAGGGTAGAGAAGTAACTGTGTCACATTGATGTAGTGCTTCTTTTTGTTCCTAACAAATTGTAACTTTTGTCTTATAAAATTTCCCCAATTTTTGACATTTTAAAAAAATTTGTTATATTAGTTTTTTTTGTTAAAAACATTAAAATTTTTCTTTGTTATGGTAAAAATATATTAAACCAAAACATGTTATTAGTACAAAATATGTAATACAAAAAATAAGATCAATATTTTCTATTAAAAGGTTTTTATTTAAATATTTTTATTTATAATTTTTATCTAAAAGACCAGGTTTGGACATTTTATAAAAGTCTTCAAAATGCCATTGCAGTTTAAAATAAATAAAAAATACTAAATAAGTATGCTATTCGGTAATCTAATCATTTCTATTTAAACCCGAATTCGCACTCAAATCTGAAATGTAAAATTGTCACATGCGAGATTTAAACACTCGTCTCTCGCTGCTCAATAATGCAAACATCAAAGTGCGAAGACGCACCCGGCTCACGTTGTTAACATCGCCCGCTCTTGCAATTTTACAGAATGATCTATCTCTCTCTCATCTACTTCATGTTTTACTTATTTGTGAGCAACATAAAATTGTCATTAAATCCGTCTCTACTAAATTTTTTTTCGGTTGAAAATTTTAAATTCCAGTTTAAAGTGGGTATATAATTTTTTTGTGACTGAATGAAAAATAATTCTGAACTTAACTGATACATTAAATGACTATAAATTCCAGACCAATTTGGTGCATCATATTTTTGGTAGCATACAGTATAAGACAAAGATTGTACAAAATTAAAAATCAATATTTTTCCTCCAAGAATCTTTAAAGTAAAAAACTCAGATAAAAAAACAGGGTGAAAATTATTGTATGGTTACTTATGTAAACAATAGCATAATAGGAGATAAAATTACAAAAAATACAAAAATGTTATTGGTAGGGTTAATAAACTATAGACGATCGTAAAAAATACTTTTGAAATTTACGAATTTCACAAAAAGTCGCCAATGAGTTTAATAATCGCAGTGCCTCAGTAAATTGCACAAGCCGAGAAAATCCAGCCAAGCACAATTTTAAAATACCAATTAATTTGTCGAGATAATGAAATTGACTAACTAATATTTTTTAACAAACCCAGTTACCAACAGTTTAATCAGAATACATCCGGATGCAGCGTGGCCAACATTACAACGCTACATTACCCTGAAGTTTGTTACAGGCTTACCACCTTGCGTTAAATTAAACAAACGTTATTGCATTACTACTTTATTTTTACTTCTTCGTTAGCTTTATTTTTAATACTCTGTGGTATCAAAATACATTATATTATCAATATACATTCAAACTACGGACCTGTACTATCTACAACATTAAATCACCAATCTAATTACTCAGTTTTTTTAACTTCAAAGCAATTTACTTTTGGCAATTCTTTTGGGCTTAATTAGATTAGATTAGCACAGATTAGATTACATTAGATTATTAAAATGACGACCATACTACAAGGTAGGTATTTTAAGCCAAGTATGAATGAGAATTGAGTGTAAGATGATTGTGGCGCGATCTTGTAGTCTTGTTACTGACTAAGGCTGACATGTTCCTTAGACAGGACTGTTAATTAATAGCCTAACAGCCGATGGCAACTAAGGGACCTACAGTTTAACGTGGAATCCGAACCACGGCCTCTGAATTACGAATTGGTCTAATTATGTGGATGGCCTTTGCGGATTAACGCAGTATTCAATAGTGCGGACGTTAATCCACACAAGAGAACACTACACCCACTGACCATCGCTCACAACTATCCACAATTCGTGACCTCCAAGTAGCTGGATTACAGGATGTCGCCACCATCCCAGTCCCGTATATAAAAACCCGTATACGGATATGGTTCTATATCTATAGTAATAGGAATAAGATTATTATTTTAGTAATAAAAATTAAACCGTGACTTATTGACACATGCTAGCACTACGTTAAAACGCTTGCATGTTCACAACATATCCGCAAGACGGCGCTGGTGGCGTGCAATGGCAACAATACACAAGACCTGCCCTGCTTGATTTGTAAACGTCCGATTGAATGTAATTGCAGTTAAGGTTGTGATTGAACACAATTTATACAACACTGACATGCAATCAGTATGACCTTTGTCGTTTTCCTGATAGACTCAAGCTTCATCACTGGGTAAGTTATTTTATACGTCAGCTATTTGTGTTTTTAATGTGGAACTTGTAAAACAATGCAAATAATGTAATTTTATTCCTAACTAGCAGTAAGCCCGTCCTTTGTACGGTTTGTAGGATTTAGTTTAAAGAAGAAAGATTATCATACCAAAAAGTAAACCTGAAATCCTAATTAAATAGATTAGAACATTTATACCATTATTATAATTAGTTATCTATATAATATTATAAAGAAGAGGTGGTTTCTGTATGTTTGTTTGTGGGTTTGTGTGTTTGTGGGTTTGTGGGTTTGTGTGTTTGTGGGTTTGTTGTGGCAAGTGAACGCAAAAAATACTGAACCAAACAGTTTGAAATTTTACACAAAGACAGATCTTAAACTCATGCAACACATAGGCATACTCATTTCCTTAAAATCCTCTCGGGCTACACCCTGTGAACGTCCTAAGTTTCAATGTTTACATTTTTAGAAAATGAAAACATAAAATTACTTGAATGTCAACAGCTGTGAACACTAAATTTTGACAGTTCGAGAAGCAGAAGACATGGTTGCTGTAAATACCCTGGGATTCAATGTTTACAGTTTTTAATGTCAACATTCCTTTACTTTACATTATGACAGTTCGGTAAGAAAAGGAAATAAAGTTAATTTTTACACATAAACTGCTGGATCGAAATTAGTGAATTATTAGTTCGAAGTAGTGGAATGGTAGATTTTTAATTTTCTCCCGATGCCTGCCTCTATTACGTTAATACTTATCCTCTCCCAATATTTGACATATGTTACTTTGTCATGTTTAGATATATACTTAGACACGTGTTTTGTCATTTTGTAAACAATAAAGAATTAATTATCAATATCTTAAATGTATATGTAGAGCCTACACCTCTCAGCCTTTTTTACCCGTGCGAAGAACGGGTACTTTGGCTAGTACGTTAAAATAACGTAGTATGAAATAGTATGATTTCGAAATAGGTTTGAAATTAATGACCAATATAAACTAACTAATATTCATTTGACAGCTGATTATTACCAGTAGGTTATTCATTGAAAACTGAATTAAAATGCGAGTAATATCGCGTAAAAGTGGGGTATTAAATGCTCGTTATTTAATTTTCAAGGGGCGGTGGGCCAATTTAAAGCATTTATAAACCTTCTCTGGAATGTAGAGAATACACGAAATAAGTTTTATTGTAATCAGTTCTCCCGTTTATTCGGAGAAGACGGCGTAAAATGCCTCCTGGAACGTCACAGACAAACAGACAAAAATTGAGATAAGACCGGTTTCGGCTTCTCTAATGCTCGAAAAGTAAAAATAACTAAAAAATGAATAATTCTGAGCAATGTACAGACAAAACTCTAATTTTATTTATATAGATTAGCTAAATAGAAGCAATTTATCAAGTAAAAAAATTAGGTTTTATTTACCATTGTATGGACACCCTTTAATTATCTTGTGTACTCTTCTCATGTAGGATTTGACTCATTATTGGGTAAAAAACACAAATTATTATAGAAAATATGTCGTTAAGTTAGTAAACAAACTTAAAGGTAAAAACTGTGATAAATTATTATATTGTTATGTGTGGGAGGAACATATCATGAGATACAACCATTTTTTTACATTTAATCAAATTGAGATCACAACCTGTGCCATATAACAAAAAAAACTAAGTTTTATGGCAGAAGCTTCACTATTTTCACAAGGCGTGGATAAGTTTTAATAATAGAAAAACTTCATGAAAATTATAAGCTTAACTTATAAGTTCAAGCATAAGTTGAAGTTTCATACTAAAGGATGATTTTGTTTGCATGGAACCAACAATTAAAAGTAGTGTTGTCTGTAGGGTTGTAGGTGGATAGATAAACAGAAACATAAATTAAACATGAAAAACATGGTTAGGCTACATGATTCAGCAGCTCCTTTACTTTTTCATTTATTTTGCAAATACCAAACAGCTTAAGTTTTATCTTAAAAAATTAAACAATTAATTATTATTGAATTATTTAACATTGTGGTGCATACGCTAGGGATTCGTCCAACATCTACACATTCACATTAAGAACCTTTAGTAAGAGGGAATTGAAGACTTCCGGAACTATCTACTTGAGTTGCAGGTTGTTTTTTCTAGTTGCAGGCTTTGTTGCATAATATTGTGGGAGCTGTCTACAATACTGCTAGATGCGCTGCTATCAGCATGCATTTGCTCTTACGAGGAGCATAATATGGTTTTTTGGCTGACTTACAATGACAAATCAGATGTAATTTTAAGTCCATCAAATCCTACGCCCGTTTTGCTTTTTTTATAAAGGTTATATAAGTGAGGTATATGACTCTCAAGTTTGGCTAACCGCGTTTTTATCAATACATACATAGGTGGTTCGCAAAAAGCCGAATAGCTTACCTGCTTAGGGACTTATGTTACGCCTTTTGGGGTAAGTTAGCAAGCAGTAACAAACACAAATACTCCCGTCGCAGCAGACCTGCGTACTCAGCGAATTATTAGTTTTAAATATTATAAATATTAGTTTTTCCATATCCTCCATAAGATTAGCATTGGAGCCTCAAAATACAATGTATTGTGTTTACATTTTTTAATATCGCAGTAATCGTTGGAGATAGAGGACGACTTTATAGAACTACATTGTGAAGTTTTCGAATTTGAAAGTAAAAGATAACATTTGAAATTATTAAAAATTGCAGGTAAAAATGAAAAAAAAACATTTTGGGGCACAATAACTTCCAAAAATACCCCTTCCGATCAACCGATTTGTTTGGATTACGAACTCGTCTGAGTAAATGTGTTTCATTTTGCACAAAAAATAACGCGTCTAGTGTTTATAAAAGTGGGTTTTCCAGGAGTTAGTTATGAGAATTTTAAACTAAATAATAATAATTAATTAATTAATCGGCTAGAACATAGATAATTAATTTCATAACCAACTAACTAAAGCATACTATAAAAAGGTTTTGAAAGTATGTGATTAGAAAAATGCGAAACCCAATAAAAATATCCAGCTCAGAAATATTTTTAAACCAGCGTTTGATAGAGTTTATCGGTGCAGGGGTTTAATTTTAAAGTATGCTGGGATACAGAAAGTATAAATGCATAAAAATAAAATAAATAGGTATGATAAGTTAAAATATTGTCTTATAAGTTATATTTGATCAACTAAAAGGCTTAAGTTAATAACCACAATATTTTATATTCAGACTTTGATTTTGATTATATTATTCTTGATAAAACTATAGAAATATTAGAACACAAATACTGCGAAAGTTCTCAATACAAGAGGTTTTTTATAGAGAATAGAATAGGCTTCATAAACAGAAAATGATGAAATCCCTTACGCAATAATATCCTTTGTTTTGTTTCTTGGAAACGTTCTGTTGACCTGAAGGGAAATATCTCAACAATATTTATTGTATTTGCTCTCTATTTTATTATTATTTTACTAACAATTCCTTCCCTCCGGTTTTTATTACTAAATTGATTTACAAAAAAAATTAGACTAACATAATTTTTTTTAACTAACAATGTTTTTAAATTTCATTCTGTGATACAGTTATGATTTTTATGCCAGGTATAAGGGAGGGATAAGGATAGAGGTTAAGGAGAAATTAAGAAATAAACAACTACCAGCGTTTAAATAAATAAACTGATAAAAGATAATCACGACCTTTACCTTCAAGATCACGTCCATATAAAAATAATATAAACTTGAAACTCACTAAATATCTCTTATCGTTTTATTGTTATCGAGTTTACCCAAGATTTAAGTATCCCCCCACATATTTATTTACAAAAAATAACCTGGATAGTAGTGAATAACATTAAATACGATTGTACATAACCCTCATAAATAGCAGATTGCTACGAGTGCAATGTGGATGGTTGGAATAGGAAATTTTTAGCACTCTAATTTATAAACTGTTAAACCAAGTTAAAAAATACAAATTAGAGGCACAAACGTAATGGGGAACGCAGCACAATAGCCGTGTATTTGTCAAAATCAGCTGGCGTGATAAGCGCACTGATAAGAGGAGTTGGCAGCGCTATCAGCGCCCCGGGAGTTGGCCGCGTCTTATCACCTTATCATCAACGCCGTTCTTCACGCTCCCAGAGATGGTTTCGCTTTGTAATGGATAAAACGCCATTTTGAATTTTTTTAGTAATTGTTTCGTATAAATGAATTTCCTATTGCAAATTGAAAAACCATAGACGTTTCTGGTATATTCACATTTCCGTATGGCAAAATATTATTCGTTCAGTATTACAAACTAATTTTGGAAAATAGGTAAATAAAATGAATAAAGTAATAACCGACCCATATGCGTGTACACGTCAAAAATGGGGAAAAAACTATTGGTTTGGTAAGCAGTGGTAACATGAATCCTATTTTAATTCAACAAATTCGGATATATCACATTATTTCACTTCCAATAACATAATACTGTCTGTAAAGAAAGTATCACCCTAATCTCAACATAATATGCTATCTATCGATCACTATAATCAACAGAATTATGTCCTTTTTTTATAAACAAACCTAATGTTAACCAAACAGATGTCGGTAAATTGTTTGAAATTATGACATTTTTTCTATTCTTTCGTTCTATACCACCAATAACCCGGAATGGTTCTTATATAAATTTACGTCTGTTCATCTATATTTCTGACCATCTTACTTTTTGTCTGCAACGCTAAAGAGAGCATTATTGTGTTCGTCTTCGTAAATATGAGTGCACACAATATGATGTCTTTCGGAGAATTTTTTTGTTAAGTGACACAATTATTTTTTTAAAAAACATAACTACATTTAAAATTACAGTTCTGCACGTAAAGGTTTACTGAACATGTCTATGAAAGTAATTAAACAAAAAGGAATAATCAACTCTCAAATTAAAACTAATACTAGTTGTTTACATTCGTAATGGATTTTAAACTTATTTCATATTTATACTACTTCAAATTACTGGACTGGGATGGTGGCGACATCCTGTAATCCAGCTACTTGGAGGTCACGAATTGTGGATAGTTGTGAGCGATGGTCGGTGGTTGTAGTGTTCTCTTGTGTGTATTAACGTCCGCACTATTGAATACTACGTTAATCCACAAAGACCATCCTCGTAATTAGACCAGTTCGTAATTCAGAGGCCGTGGTTCGGATTCCACGTTAAACTGTAGGTCCATTAGTTGCCATCGGCTGTTGGGCTATTAATTAACAGTCCTGTCTAAGGAACATGTCAGCCTTAGTCAGTAACAAGACTACAAGATCGCGCCACAATCATCCCACAATCATTTCTCATTCATACTTGGCTTAAAATACCTACCTGGGTAGGTCGCCATTTCAAATGGTAATCTAATCTATGGTAATTGTTATTTTAAAGTTGCAATATTTAATAATGACGATATTTTTCTAATTTATCTATTTAAAAAAATAATTTTAAATACCTCAGCAGATTCAAGGAGGTTCGTATTTTGACATGATAATAAGGATAACTCTTCTTAAATATGAGTCATACAAAGGTTCAAAGTAAAAAGTACGGGATTTCTGATAGTGTAGCAAAAAGTAAACTACACAAATAACTACACATATTTTAGGTACGGACCATTAGACTCACAGCTGGAGATCATCAATGAATCTGATTAACATATGTTTAGACAAAGCAGGTCATGCAACTGTGCCACGCCAGCTGTGCCATTGTTGAATTCATTTAGGGGGTATTCATTTTTCACACATTCTTTACCAACAGCATATGCAGGTGGTGACTGTAAATGATGATTCCAGATGACAACACCATTTTATTACACATTATTAAAAAAGTACATCTTATTATTGTTTTCAAACGGGTTTTATTACTATACATATTGAACTCTTCTCTTTTTTTTAATTTACAATTAATTCCAAATTTTACGAAGAAATAAGAAATTGTTGTCCCCCTTTCCAATCCAAGGACCTTTTGAACTAGGCCATCACCCGGAACCGTTTGGCACATTACTTCAGGCTAGACCTAGTAAGTTATGATATTATCACTGAGCTAAAAACCATTATTGGGTGGGATTTGAACCTGGGAACTTAGGCACCAAAGTCCGCTTTACCCTCAGACCAGTGCGCTCCCCAGGAAATAAGGCAATAAGCGAGACAAAAAGGCTTGCAAGTTCAAAGCATATACAAATGGGTTCTCTATCTATGACTTAATAATAGAATTTCTTTACGTGTATATTTTGTGTAGAGCCTAATAACGAACCAGTAAAGTACGTAATATTTCACTTGTTCTTAACACAGTTTATAACTTAAGTTATTACTATTTATTGACTCCATATTGAGAAATTACCCATGCAATTCCCTTCAACATAACGAGTATGTTTTTATATTGCCATATGAATAATATTGATCTAAAATCCATCTTACTTTATAATACAGCAGAATCGGAATAGCGTCAGATTAAAGCATTTCAATATATATTCAAATAGAATTCCAAGATTTTCCAGAGCTCCTCTGTATAACGTGAAAAATATTTTATCCCAATGATTTCATTTTAATGTTTTTCCTCTTTGACTTTCCCCGAATTAAAATATTTTAGTTTAACTGTATTTAATAGTAATCAACAAAAATAAGTAAATTCAACTTTTAACTAAAGACGATTGCCTATGACCAAGGAAAATTAAGCCTAGACCTAATACAAATGTAGCTTATAGTTACAATGTACATACAAATACATACATTTGTACGTATATACAAACGTAATGATATCTTTGTTTGCAGTTTATATGGGAATGAAGATTTCACATACTGCCAGATTGTGACTAAAAGGTAATAAGGATGCATGATACACAATATACATAACTTCTTGATTAGCAATAGTGCTTATCAACCAACACGTATAGACGTGTTGGTTATTCTATAGGATAAAGTAAAAAAACGTCTTCAAAAACTACTTAATACATTTGCACTTATATTGTAACTATACATAACGGTAAATATATACAAAAGTTGTTAGATTGGCGATCGATTTCGTCCAGTTACATCGAATATCTTCAGGCCCAAATGGAGACTGTCTCCAGTGTAAATATATTAAGTAGTGTTGGAAGACGCGAGTTTTTACTTTATCTTACATTATACATGTATTTGAAAATACACCTAGAAAATGAGATAAAAATAATTTTACTCATTTACTATGACTCGAACGTCAGATAGATGGATGTTATAAAAGAGTTTTACGAAGATAAATAAAACAAAATGTCATTTCATACAAGTATATGGTTTGTTTTCTTTACGACTTATGTAGAAAAATCAAACATCGCAAAAATAAACCATTCACTGTAAAAATTAAAATTATCCATTAACTATATTTAATTGCGTATAATGTTTTAACAAAATAACATGGTATTAGTACGTACGTAAAATATAAAAAAAAGGTAAGGGACACAAACAAACTTGCCGCCAAACGTACAGTAATTTGACACCTATTACTTATTTTAATAATTGCATTAAAAACTGAGAATATTAAAATAATCATTGCCGACACCAATGACGTCATGACATTTCTTTACGTAACACTCTTGTTTTAGTTCCCTTTACACCTAAATTTCAACATCGGTATTTTATACAACTGAGATTTACTTAAACATTTAAGGGAAAAAATAATTCCAAAATGTCTTTAAAAATATTTAAGCTAGGTAGAGGTTCAGAGGAGATGAAATGCTTTTTGTTCAGTCATAAAAATTTATCTTTCATCGCAAAATGTTCGTCGTTTCCCGCCAAAATTCATAACAGCGGATTGTGTGTTCTTTTGCCTTTCATGTTTTACGATAAGTCTCTTTGACGTGATGACCAGCAGATAAGCAGTTTATTCCAAAATGATCTTATAATTTTTAAGAAAAATTTACATCTGTAATACTGATTATTTTTATTCTTTTTATTCTCTAATAGTAAATATCATAAGGCGATATTTAAATTAGTATGTGAGTTAGTCTGATCAGAATCCGTTATTAATTTTGAATTGGGGTTTGTATGGTAAATGCATTTACTGGAACTGAAAAATAAAACTTTTGTATTTCCAATAATACAATGGCGAACCAGAAAAAAATGTAGCGTGTGTCCTAGTTTCCAGAAATTGGTATACACGATTTGATATCGATTATTGGGATGTAAGTCGCAATTCGATTGACACAAAGAGGAGATTAAAACTACCAAATCGGTTTTTTTACTGATTCCAATGGTGCTTGTAAAAATACGAATCTTGAGGCTAAATATATCCCCACTAAACACCTCCATGAACACATACAAATATGAAACCTTATAATATAACTAATAATTAACTATTTGCCTAGTTTTATATTTAAATTGACTGATTAAAAAAATAAAATATACCACCGAGGTTAAATTTTGTAAGAGAGTTATAGCGATTAGAGACCTAAACACACACCTGCGAAAAAATGCAGTATTCGATTTTCTTGACAATTATCCCCAAAATGTTTGATGTTTTGTTTTATCTCGTTCGATGATTCTAACCCAACTAATATAGGTATGTCCCAAAATTACTTTTATTTTAATTGTAATATTAATTAATGCATGGATTACTTTTTCCTCAATTATAGTACAAAACCACATAGAGCAGTGGAAAACAATGCGTATTCTCTATTAAAAGAGTCTCATTTCTGTGTCAGTTCTCCGTGACCCAAGGCACTGTACACGTTAAGTGCCGGTATGGTCTTAATCTGGGTTTAACTGTAAAGTGACATTTGAAATAACCTTTTGGAAGTCAACTCTTGTGAATTACTTCTCCATTACCTTTATGAACTCTTTCATCGTGAACTTAAATAGAATTTGTGAACATTTGTCACAAAAGATCGTTATCAGCTAGTAACAGTTAATGTCTAAACCATTGATAAACTGTTTTATATGTAAAAGTATCATTCGTTATTCACTAATACACGTAGAAGTTTAAAACCTCAACACTCAGTAAACATTATTGTATTTACTTCCCCGTGGGAAATAGGTTAGATCGTGGATACGTCTGAAGAATGGTATATTAGATCACCAGGACCAAAAACGGGCGTTTTTGATACGTGCACAAGTTTCACAGCCGAAGCGAGCCGAGGCTGTTAAATGTGAGAGTATATATCAAAAAGCCAATTTTGAGCCGTGTGATGAACTATATTTTCATCATAATGAAAGAAAAATGAAACAAACTTGGAAAACATTAATTACTAGCCAAAGTACCCGATCTTCGCACGGGTTTAAAAGGCCGAAAGGTGTAGGCTCTACTGATACATTTAAGTTATTGTTAATTAATTCTTCATTGTTTACAAAATGACAAAACACGAGTGTCTACAACATTTCAAAGTAACATATGTCAAATATTGGGAGAGGATAAGGATTAATGTAATAGAGACAGTCGTCGGAAAAACTTAAAATCTACCATTCCGCTATTTCAAATAATTCACTAATTTCGATCCAGCAGTTTATCTGAAAAATCAACTTTATTTCTTCTTCTTCCCGAACTGTCAAAATATAGTGCAAACGGATGTTGTCATTAGAAAATGTAAACATTGAAACCTAGGACGGTCACGGCAGCTCTTTCTTCTTCTTCTTCTTCTTCTCGAACTGTCAAATTTTAGTGTTCACAGCTGTTGACATTCAAGTAATTTTATGTTTTCATTCTCTAAAAATGTAAACATTGAAACTTAGGACGTTCACAGGGCGTAGCCCGAGAGGATTTTAAGGAAATGAGTATGCCTATGTGTTGCATGAGTTTAAGATCTACCTTTGTGTAAAATTTCAAACTGTTTGGTTCAGTATTTTTTGCGTTTACTCGCCACAACAAACCCACAAACAAACATACATACAAACATACAGAAACCACCTCTTATTTATAATATTATAGATTGCGAGATTTAGTATTAAAGAGTGTCGACCATTTTTGTCAATTTAGACTAATCAGCTGTTATGTTACTTACGTTGTAGCAGTACTTTCTTTATTCCTGACTGGTTGTTAGTGTTATGTCAGTGCAATTATTATCGATAGTTTGATCTCAACCATTCGATAGTTCGATTTAATAGTCGATTACCAGTTTTACAATCAATATTCGTATCATCCGAAATACACAAAGAATCAATAGTGATTGTTGTAGTTACTTTATCGATTATTTACAATCGAATGCCGACCTCGGCTCGAATCAAACATTATTATCAACAATGATCTTTTAACGACCTAAGACTCAAAACATTCATAATAATAATACGTTTAGTCCTCGGAAGAAAATGAACTTTTTCTTTTAAACATATGTATCTAAAACACCTGTTTTTGAAGCAGTATGGCTAAAAATGTTTTCAGTTTCTCGAACACTTAATAAGTCTAACGTTATAACCATATGACGTCACTATGATGTGAAACTCATACCACGGGCGAGTTTTGTGAAGTTTTTAACTTTATGCCTCTTAGCTTTTGTTTTGTATGCATTTGAATTAAATAATATTAATTTAAAAATATTTAAATATAAAAATTGTTAGAGTGATTTATAGAAATGTTTTTTAAATATTGGTTTACTTATTATTTTCGATAACCCAGCTAACACTTTGAAGTAGTAAATTTATTCCGTCTGTAAAAAATGAAATTGTATGTAATTCATTGGTTATGTTCTACAGTTAACATATATTTATGGCGTTCTCACTGTTCTCTCTGTCACATTCTGTGACAGAATATTCTTTCATCAACTAAGAACGACTTTGATGATAGCGGGTTCATTTTATTTTGAGTTAAGATTCCGTTAATGTAGCATTAAGGATCTATAAAGGCCAACGACAGCTAATGGCGTATTTCATTAAGGTCGCGGAAGATATAATTAACATGAACTTTATCGCAACAATAAAAATTTTAAAACGTTTACCCTTTCACGCTCTTTAACATTTTAACCCCTTTAAAACCACTTTAAATATAAAGTTGGCTATAGTTTATTGTGATAAAATTAGATGAAAACAGCTGTTAGAGAGTTAAGAAGTTTTGAAATAATTTGTTAACTAATACCTTAGACACAAGAAAACTTGTTTAGGCTACGTTGTCAAGAAAAAATTAATCTTTACTAATATGGCGGAGTTCATAGAGAAATCACTTTTTGTTTGAGGTCCAACATATGTAGATCAACGAGCATTCTATGTTAATATAGGTATTTGGTGAAATTATGAATAAAGTAAATAGGTTTGTATAAGCGAATGTTTTAAATGCGTTCAGAGATCTTTGACTACACATGTACCAGTTTAAAGTAATGTAATTAAGGTACATAGCAGTCTTGATCTGGATGATCTTATGCATAAGCTTTATATCGTGATTATTTTAATTCTAATCAAGTTTTGTGTCTGTTTATCAAATGAACTTAAAAGAAACATTTGACGTATCAAAATATTGTCTTTAAAATAAAAATATTAAAAAATTAATATCTAGAATAAAAAATACTGTTCTACTTTCACCAATGAATATTACGTTGCGTACTTATATGTTACTGAATCTGTTTCGGATGATAATCATATGTGCAGTAACAGTTACAACAAACAACCGCATGAGAGGAGCCGTTCCGAGAATCATTTAAGGTGCATTATGACCAAGCTGAATCGTTTCAAAACCACTAAATGTGCTGTTGCTTCTATTGCAACACTTTTTCTGACGCTAGAATTCATTTGGTCCAAAAAACATTTTAATGCTTCTCGCCATTCTATCGATCTTCTGTATTTTTTCCAAATTTAATTTCGAGGTTTTTACGGCGACGTGGCCTCATTTCTATGTTCGAAAACATAAACGAATAAAACATTTTAATTTAAACATATGGTGAGATACAACTTTGTTTATAACGATTGAAGGCCTTATGTTAGACAAAATGTGTAAGGTTAACTGTCTTTTGAAAGCCTACGATACAATCGGAGATAGTTAGGCTTATAGATGTATTTCAAGTGCCAAGTAGACGTCATTTGTTCCCCACCGGGGGAGATTAGATGAGGAGTAGCAAGTTCTAATGATAAGGGCTCTGGGTCTAGCTGGAGACTCCAGATTCTCAAGGGTCTTCCTCTCAACTTGGTATGTTCGGTCGACCGAGCTCGTCCACACCCACTAGTCCAAAAATTCTATTCCTCTCTCACTCCTATTATTGTGGGCCAAGTGTTACTTGGAGACATATCGATAATGGAAGCGCTCACTTTCCCTGCGATGGATAGCTCAGCCCAATAAGCCTCAGTTAACGTTCTTTACAGGAATTTCCGTGTGGGTTAGGATAAGATCCCGACTTCATAGTTTTACATAATGAATGATTTATATGGCATTGGATAGTAAAGTATATTGCTAACGGACAGTAAACCAACAGCTGTTTTAAGAAATCAAAGGTTTTAATTTTAGAAAATTTGTAAATAAACTTATTCCCCATAAGGTTAACATATTTAAAACGCTATAAAATGGAAACTAATTGAACTTATGGAAACTGAATATGCCTTAAGCATGACCGGAGCAGAGACGAATCCGAAAAATCAAAGATCATTAAAATCGTCCAGCCGTTCTCGAGTTATAATGAGCGTAACTAACACGACTTTGTTTTATATATTTAGATAAATAAAAAGTACTCAAAGAAAAGTGCAACTTGAAGTGAATATTGTCGCGTGAGTCCAAACATATAAAGTGACACGCTTACGAAAATAATCTCATTGCATTCAATAATCCAGACAGACCCTGCACCAGTTTAGCAGCACGCCACGCCACGCCACGACTGCCCTCGGACACGACAGCAACATCCGGTTACTCGACCGGTCAACGCAGCATTCGGTAACTGAAAATCCGGAAACTCAGCAACCGGCAAACTAACATTCCGTAACTACAAATCCTGTGAGTCTAAACCCGTACACTCAATAACACAGTAATTCAACAACTATTAACAGAACAATCGATTATATAACACATGGAAACCCAACAGCTGGGGTTTTTTAACATTGGGCAGAAAAAAACCAATAACTCAAATTTTTTTATTATACGGTACATCCGATAATTCAGCAACCAATAACGGAGCAACTGATTACTCAACACCTAAAATATATAATACCCAATAGCTGAACCAACAAATAACCTAACATAAGATTAGATTAGATTATTGAAATGGCAACCTACCCAGGTAGGTATTTAAGCCAAATTATGAATGAAGATTGAGTGTAGGTTGATTGAGGCGATCTTGTAGTCTTGTTACTGACTAAGGCTGACATGTTCCTTAGACAGGACTGTTAATTAATAGCCCAACAGCCGATGGCAACTAAGGGACCTACAGTTTAACGTGGAATCCGAACCACGGCCTCCTTTATTCACTCAAGAGAAACACTTCACCCCCGACCATCAACTATCCACAATTCGTGACCTCCAAGTAGCTGGATTACAGGACGTCGCCACCGTCGCAGTCGGTAACTCAATCACCTTTACTCAACTCTACAGCCGTTAAACCAAACCGTCAACTCAACAACAACTGGTAACCTATTGTTTGGTTACCAACACATAACTCAACATCCAGGACCTTAAAACCCGAAAAATAACATCATAGTAATTTCTCACAACACATCCGGTATACAAACACAAAGTAACGCAAAATTCATCATCCATTAACCTAACTTTCAATACAGAATAAAACTAGTCATCTTCCATATACAGTAACTCAAAACTCGAGTGCTAAAATATTGGTAACTCAACAACCGGTAATTTTACATCCTGTAACCTACATAACTACACCACATAACGTAATGCTTTCACTCGAAAAAAAATTTACACAATTTTTTAGGTTATACGATTCGTATGATTTTACACTATTAATGCTATTCATTTATTTAAATGTCTCT
Organism: Nephotettix cincticeps; assembly: GCA_023375725.1. NCBI lineage: Eukaryota > Metazoa > Arthropoda > Insecta > Hemiptera > Cicadellidae > Nephotettix > Nephotettix cincticeps. The sequence continues at coordinate 64,072,702 of CM041788.1, forward strand.
AGCTACAGCATTATATTCCTACCATTTTGCGTACTTAAGTACATTTTAACGTCGACTTATTACTTGATACAACTAGCATACTAAATTTCAAACATAGCCTGTGATATTTAAAAACACATTGTTAACTGGACGAAATCGATCGTCAATTCAACAACTTTTTTTATATATTTACCGTTGTATATAATCACAATATAAGTGTAAATATATTAAGTAGTGTTGGAAGACGTGAGTTTTTACTTTATCCTACGATAATTATTGTGAATTTATATTAGAAAAAATTTAGGTTTTAAAATGTTTTGCATTTGAAAACGTTCACATCTAATACATCGAATTTATACGTAGGCCTAATTTAGCAATTATCGCGAGGTTTTGCACATTTTTATCATTTGAGCGCTTACGAAAATAATCTCATTGCATTCAATAATCCAGACAGACCCTGCACCAGTTTAGCAGCACGCCACGCCACGCCACGACTGCCCTCGGACACGACAGCAACATCCGGTTACTCGACCGGTCAACTTCACAGCATTCGGTAACTGAAAATCCGGAAACTCAGCAACCGGCAAACTAACATTCCGTAACTACAAATCCTGTGAATCTACACCCATATATACACAGTAATTCAACAACTATTAACAGAACAATCGATTATATAACACATGGAAACCCAACAGCTGGGGTTTTTTTAACATTGGGCAGAAAAAAACCAATAACTCAACATCTTTTAATTATACGGTACATCCGGTAATTCAGCAACCAATAACGAAACAACTGATTACTCAACACCTAAAATATATAATACCCAATAGCTGAACCAACAAATAACCTAACATAAGATTAGATTAGATTATTGAAATGGCAACCTACCCAGGTAGGTATTTTAAGCCAAGTATGAATGAAGATTGAGTGTAAGATGATTGTGACGCGATCTTGTAGTCTTGTTACTGACTAAGGCTGACATGTTCCTTAGACAGGACTGTTAATTAATAGCCCAACAGCCGATGGCAACTAAGGGACCTACAGTTTAACGTGGAATCCGAACCACTGCCATGGTCTTTGTGGATTAACGTAGTACTCAATAGTGCGGACGTTAATCCACACAAGATAACGCAACACCCGACCATCGCTCACAACTATCCACAATTCGTGACCTCCAAGTAGCTGGATTACAGGACGTTGCTACCGTCCCAGTCAGTAACTCAATAACATTTACTCAACATCCTTTAACTCTAAAGCCGTTAAACCAAACCGTCAACTCAACAACAACCGGTAACCTATTGTTTGGTTACCAACACATAACTCAACATCCAGGACCTTAAAACCCGAAAAATAACATCATAGTAATTTATCACAACACATCCCGTATACAAACACAAAGTAACACAAAATTCATCATCCATTAACCTAACTTTCAATACAGAATGAAATCAGTAATTCTTCTACATACAGTAACTCAAAACTCGAGTGCTAAAATATTGGTAACTCAACAACTGGTAATTTTACATCCTGTAACTTACATAACTACACCACATAACGTAATGCTTTCTCTCTAAAAAAAATTTACACAATTTTTTAGGTTATACGATTCGTATGATTTCACACTATTAATGCTATTCATTTATTTAAATGTCTCTATAGCATTATATTCTCACCATTTTCCGTACTTAAGTACATTTTAATGTCGACTTATTACTTGATACAACTAGCATACTAAATTTCAAACATAGTCTGTGATATTTAAAAACACTTTGTTAACTGGACGAAATCGATCGCCAATTCAACAACTTTTTTATATATTTACCGTTGTATATAGGCCTAATTACAATATAAGTGTAAATATATTAAGTAGTGTTGGAAGACGTGAGTTTTTACTTTATCCTACGATAATTATTGTGAATTTATATTAGAAAAATTGTAGGTTCTAAAATGGTTTTGCATTTGAAAACGTTCAAAATCTAATACATCGAATTTTATACGTAGGCCTAATTTAGCAATTATCGCGAGGTTTTGCACATTTTTATCATTTGAGCACGGCGGTACTCAAGATATAAACCTCACGCCACTGATTAACGTGTTTTCGAGAGGTGGTTTTCACCTCTAGCCGGGTAGAGGGTTAAACGTATAAATTATTAAGTAAGGATACATACTGGCCTTAATTCGTTCCCCACTCGTCCATTCCCCATTTCTTGGTAAAGTAAATATTACTGCGAACTAAAAAATGTCAGCGTCCTGAAGTCGTTCTTCAACACCAATACTTACAAAGAAATCTCGGAAAAAATATAACGTGAGAGAAACTCAATAAACCGTTTGAAACTTAATAACAAAGGAGACCAAAAAAATGTATATACGTTGGTAAATAGATGTTTACGAAATTTAGTAATAAAAAAAATTAGGAACGTGACGAGAGAAAAGTAACATTTTTCCTTTTTCTAGCAAAATTAAACCCCAAGAGACAATATTTGCCGGAAACATGAGGTCCCCATAACGACCCAACGTCCACGCTGTAACAAGCGCGGCTGTAATAAGGATTAAACTGACTAAAACACACACACACACACACACACACACACACACACACACACACACACACACACACACACACACACATGCGGACACTCGTGCTGCGTCCACTGAGTCACGATGACTGAGATAAGTATTCTTGTGATACTATACAACTTTTATAAGTTCTGAAAATTCATAATGGCGTTGGTTATTAATTATTAAATTAACAATTTTTACAATTTACAATTTTACAATTTATTTACAATTTTTTTCTATAGTTATATTTTTTGTTGTGTTTTTTGACCGGTTTCTTTTTTATATGTAGAAATAACCTTTTGTTTGTACAGATGTAAATATTGTTAGGCACTTGAAAACGGGAGTAGTTTATCCAACTCTCGAAACGTTGTGTAGATTTTAAACACAAGACGCGTTGGAAAAGTCCAACTAATTGTTGTTAATTTAATAATTTTATAAGTTTTTTTTTATTTCTGTTACTCACAAACAAATATTCCAAGCTTCTTAAACCGTATCACCTTCAACCACATTCTTCAATCAAAAATCATTTCGGTACGCTAAACTCAAAGATGATATAAGGATTATAAATATTGTGTACTATGTAAGCGAACTGCACGCACATTTTAGGTTAGTTTAGAGATAACAACAGATATGTAAACATTGATGATGACTTTGTACAACCTCAAATCATGTGGTCTAATTTTTGTAAAGATTAGAAGGTTATTGTGATGGTGTGATGACAATAATGATGAACTAGTTGTTCATCACACGAAGCAAAAGTATATTATTGGCAAACAATCGTATTTTACAACAAACTAAAGGAGGCGAAGCTGAGCTAGGAAGTACGATTGAGTGCCAAAAAGAGCTACTTTCTCGCTCGTAGTTGTGAAAACTATTATTGTATATAAAGTTATTGGGTTTTGAGGTCAATACAGTAAAATTTTGAAAATTAGATTTTCCAACAAATTCTTATTCGTGAGACACCGACGACCTAACCACTGAGTTATCATTGGGGAGTTTACCGAGGGGGGGGGGGGGGGGGGGGGGGGGGGGGGGGGGGGGGGTGGGGGGGGGGGGGGGGGGGGGGGGGGGGGGGGGGGGGGGGGGGGGGGGGGGGGGGGGGGGGGGGGGGGTGGGGGGGGGGGGGGGGGGGGGGGGGGGTGGGGGGGGGGGGGGGGGGGGGGGGGGGGGGGGGGGGGGGGGGTGGGTTTGGTTTGTCGTCAATATTTGAAGATGACTATGAGACAAGAGGTGTTTGGTGAGTGTCATACATTTGAAAACATGTAAATTTGGTACTAAGAATGTCCAGCTAATTAATTTTCCAGGAAAATTGATTAATTAACCCCAAACAAATTAACAAAATCAATTGAGTCATTATTGGTAATTATTAAGTTTAAGTGGCAAACAATTCAGATTATTTCCTATGATAATTAGTCACAATATATTATTGCTATTTTACGTTCATATTTTGATAGAGACTAAAACGTAGCCTCATTGTTTGGTTGATAAAGAACGCATAAATACGATGTTGTAAATGTAATGAAAAGTAAATAGAGCATTCATTAATAGATGTCGAACAAAAGATGGAAGCGCCCTTAAAAGCTTTGAAAACAAACAACTAGCTTACATAGCGAAGGCGGTGGGTGCCCGGAACTACACAAAAAGCGAACTAAACTCGAAACTAGGTCACTAGGTTCACTAAACTTTTTACCAACTAAATGAGGTTCATAGAGGAAAAACCTTAGTACTTGGTTTGCATCTAACAATAATAGAACGTTATTAAGGTACTCTGAATTATATTCTTATATTTTTTCTATATTCTAAAATAATTAAAAAAGTACTTCTATTTAGGTTATTAACTAACACTGAGGTAGTTCGTAATTGTAATAACTTTAAAACGCTTTAAATAAAACTCATTGTTAAGTTAAGAAACAATATTTTGAGAATTTAAAAATAATAAATTTTACTAGGAATTATTTTTGTACATTTATTATTTATCAGTAATGTACTGTACATACTGTAATGTTGATAACAATAATGTATTTTTTATTAAATTTTTATTTTGAAATTAAATACGCTAAGCTGCTTTTTCCAAACTACTAAACCGATTGATCAATCGATCGATTGTTGAATTTTAATCGATCGATTAAAATTCACTTAGCATATCATCTACCTATTATCTATTGATTATATTTATCGATTATCTTATCCAATTTTCCTAAGCGACTATCCTAATAAAATATGTCTTAACCACTTTTTAATGTTCAATGTGTAACAAAGTAGTATAGATATGATTTTTCAATAATCTTTTAAATTACCTAAATTATTTTTGCTGGGCGAAGGCCTTGTGTAAAATCAAGTTTTCCCAGAATATGAGAATTAACAAAAGGTCGGAAGAAATATAATGTTTAAGTTAAATAGGTAAAAAACACACCCATTCGTGAGTAGGAAAATTAATTATGTTCCCTAATTCAACGGCCATTCCTTATGGAATACCTAGAGCCACGTCGGTCAACTAGTAAAACATCTAGTAGAGAGTGCATGAATGTTAAAGTATTCGTTATAAATGAACTTCCTGATCTAGTAAAAGAAATAAAACCAGAAACATTTTCCGATACAGCCAAGTGAAAATATTATCCACTTGAAACTTGGAGTTGCATGTTACTCTTACAAATGGATTCTAGCGAAGGAAAAAGGCGTGTTATAGCAACAACACTGGTGTTTTTGAGAACATTCAGCTCGGTCATAATGCACCCTAAACGATTCTCGTAACGGTTCTGTTGTGGTTGTTTTGTTGGATCTGTTACTTTACATAGGGTCTATGATTCGAAATGTCATAAAGTGTAATACAAGTGGAAAAAACATCATACGTTCTATTTATTACAAAACTCTTAATATTTTACCAGATTTGCTAAATGAAAACGTCACTCAAACTCCGATAAGTTTCTTTGCAATGTCTCTACACTAACTATAAACATATAACAATTTAGGCAAAACAATGCCATCGAAACGATATATGATTTTGTGAAGGTTTTTGTGTGGGAATTCGTTTATAAAATTGCTCAAATCAATAATCAGACAACAAGAAACTTTGGTCTCCTATTAAGAAACCCTTTTGTTACCTGTTATTTTGTATTATTATTTTATTTACCTTTCAGAATTATTATTTTATATTAAATTATACCAGAACAATATTGCATGATGAGCACAATATTTTCAATTTCAATGTTCATTATTTTTAATTATAACATGGTATATTTATTTTATTGTTTATTTATTTATATTAATATATAGGTTTAAATATACTTTTACAACTTAATGAGATAAATTTAGCATCTGATAATATAAAAAATTCATACATTGATGGAATAGTTCAAAGTTCATATTTATGAAAATTTCGACATTAAGAGTCTGCATCAGTGGTAGCCATCTTGGATTTTAGTCCCGTAAGAGCAATGTTAAATTCTGGCGCCTATATCTTCTTGACCTATTGTCATAAATTGACGGAAGAGGTGTCAAATTAAAAGTATTACAGTCCTCCAGGGCACCACCTTACAGAACTTCTTATTTTTCCTTTCAATAAAAAAATAATAATGATTTATTTTGTAAAATATTCCTGGATTTTTGTTTTTATATCAAGTTAAATTTTTGAACATATTAAAAGGTCATGCCCTTGAGCCACATCTCATCAATGTACTTCCAAAGTTTTACATTGATACTTTGATAATTAACGCCACTACAGACGCCAAAGTGAAGGTATGTTCCGCCAGAATTTAACATTGCTCTTATGGGACTAAAATCCAAGATGGCTACCACTGATGCAGACTCTTAATTTTTTGATTTGAAAAATTGTTAATATGGATTAAAATCTTTAAAATTTTTAGTTTTAATGATTGAGAACTGGATGATTGCAAATACAGCGATGGTTTAGTCTTAAATCAGTTTTCATAAGTCTGTCGGACTCAGTTTAAAATCATCCAAGTAATCCAGTAATTAGATGAAAAGGGATATTCTAAGGGACTATAACGTTGACGAGTGTGAAAGGGTAAACGTTTCCACATCTTTATTGCTGCGATAAACTTAATGTTACTTATATCTTCCACGACCTTAATGAAACACGTCATTAGCTGGAGCTGGGTTTATAGATCCTTAATGCTACATTAACGGAGCCCTCACGTAATATAAAACAAAACCACTATCTAGAGAGTAATATTATATACATTTTATATACTTTATTTCTCCTTAATACATTCTCTTTTTCTTTCCACTCTTTACGTAGATGTAGAAAATATTTTCTCGTAAGAATTTAAAATTTTACTTTGGAATGAAATTGTTGTTTTTGACGCTTTCAGAATAATAAGTAGTTTTGGGCTCATGTCTGTCTGTCTCTGTATACATTTTTTATATGTCTTTGTAACAATCCCAAGACCACGTGAACGGATATTTATGTTATTTTTCAGTAGGTTGCCTATTCCTAGACGTTTATTTGAACTTATTACATATTTGATTTTTTGGTTGGTACCCCTTCCCTCTAACACCTTATCATCACATAAAAATCCAGATTTTCTAAAAAAATAGCTCTTACAAATTTCATTAGTAATGAAGCTTCACATCATCGTATTTTGATGCCTATCCCAAATCTGTAAAAATATCGGTTAAAATTGCGGAACCAATAAGATTATATTATGATTTAACCGATTAAAATAGTTTCAAAGATTATTAAGACCATAGTCAGTAAGTAAATAATCTATAAAACGTTTGTAAGAGAAATCAAACGGAATATTAATATAAGTATATGCCAAAATATAAAAAAAAACTAAAACTAATTTAAAATTATATTTATGGAAACGTTAAAGAAAAAGATTATTAAAACTTTTCAATCATTAATCATGAGCTGTAAAACTGTCTACAATTTTTTGAATTTCTTTAAAAAAAACATCTTTAAAACCTACAGTTTGAACGAGTTTGCGATGTAATGTAAAAGTAATTTGTAAGAATTACTTCCAAAAGGTAATATCAAAGGTCACTTTATTAAATTCATACCGGCACTTAACGTATAATGGTCCCGGACAACAATAGGGAAAAGGGGTGAAAATGAGACAGCGATAATTTAATAGAAATCGTAAATTTTTTGCTTCTCTAAAAAATCTCATATTTTTTATTTTATACTACACTTATGTTATTGGACTTGTACTTACAAAAAAAGGGTCTGCGATTGTTTTACTTACATCGCACCGATATACAAGTTTTGAGAAAATCCATTTGTATTTTGAGTAAGTGTTTTACGAAAAACGGTTCCAGAGAAAATTATGTATCTTGTCTTAGGACACTTATTGTAATTCTTATGGAGATTGTTAAAACACAATATCTTCGTTGTGTCTCAACCGATTTTAATCTAAATTGGTATAATCTTAATTGACTGGGATGCGTCAACCTGTAATCCAGCTACTTGGAGGTCACGAATTGTGGATTGTTATGAGCGATGGTCGGTGGATGTAGTGTTCTCTTGTGAGGATTAACTTCCGCACTATTGAATACTACGTTAATCCGCAAAGACCATCCTCATGATTAGACCAATTCGTAATTTAGAGGCCGTGGTTCGGATTCCTCGTTAAACTGTAGGTCCACTAATTGCCATCGGCTGTTAATTAACAGTCCTGTCTAAGGAACATGTCAGACTTAGTCAGTAACAAGACTACAAGATCGCGCCACAATTATCTTACACTCATCCTCATTCCTACTTGGCTTAAAATACCTACCTTGTAGTATGGTCGCCATTTCAAATAATCTAATATAATCTATACACTACAAGGTCACATCAGCGAGTCGCTACCTGGAAAAGGGGAGTAGTTGGGTATTTCCCACAAAATATATATAAGCTGAGAGGATGCGTGAAAGAAATGTCATGACTATTGTAGAAACAAAAAATTGGGAATGTTACTAAATACCGATATAAGGGGAATATAAAAGTATTGCTAACTGTACGTACTTTATAGTTTACTTTCGAAGGGGAATATAATGTATCATTTCAATGAGACCGTCTGTTTTTTACTCAATTAGTTTGATGTTAGAGTTCACTGTTAGCAATAACATTTTTACACTCGGTAATGGTAAACAAGATGTAGAAGCAAGTAGTGTGTTTGTGTGCGTCTACTAATGGGTCATTAATACAGGGTTCTATAGTGTACAACAGCACCGCCCACTTCCTTGTTGACCGAAGTCTAATTGGCGACATCCGATCACAGCGATTACCGACCTATAGTGCGGCTACTCTCAACCACTAATACACTAATCAAACTACATAACAGTGTTCAATCAACGGAAAAAATTATAAACCTACTGTACAAACACTACGACACTTATTTAGAAATTTTGAACTATACCATGTTTATAGGGACCCCACAAGTGACTAATATATAAATATACATTGAAAAATACTTGTCAAAGCTTACACAATTATTCACGAAATACAAAAAAAAATCAAAATAAATAGAAATATAGTAAAAAAATAATTTAACTCAATACAACAAAAACATACGAACAATTTGGTTAGGAAACAACTTTAATATTTTAAAACACAATTCGAGTAAAAAGTCCGATTGGTTGATATTAGTTATGTGATATCATTAAGGAAATTAATATAAAACTTTAAAATAAATAAAAATTTACTTTTAACTCGATAGTCGTGGTTAATATTTTAAGGTTTAAGAATCTCTCTCAGGTTTGAAAAGTGAGGATAAAATAACATGAAATGTTGTGGTCCTTAGGCGGGTGGAGGTGTGATGGTGAGGACGGTTAGGGTTGGGAGGGTGGTCGGGGGGGGGGTAATGTGCTCCTTGATGCTTTTGCCCATTTACACACTCACTCAAACAGAAATAAGCAGTGAGACAACAGTTTTCCTGTTTTAATAAATAATTCTTAATTGTAACTATTTTTTTCAAGTGTTGTTTACTTTACAGTATTAATATTCTGTATCTCATGTACTAACTGGTGAAATAAAAATAATGATAAATATTAATAATAAAAACAAATATCTATCAATGAAGGAATTGATTTCTATTTTTTTATTTGACAGAGCCAAGAACATTTGATCAAACCAAGATGGGCTAACTTGAGAGATAAACAAAATAGAAACAGATTTTGTTGGTAATGCACACTCTCATTCATCATCATAAAGTTCAAAAATCGCGTGTTAAACAAAACTAATCATAAGATAATACAAAAAAAATTCCTATGTCAATCCTCTATAGCTTAAAATAGCTTCAATTCCAGACAAAATTCACATGGTATGCTTGCACATAGTAATGCCCGCGAGAGACACTACGTAAATTGTGGATAGTTGTGAGAGAAGGTCGGTGGATGTGGTGTTCTCTTGTGTGGATTAACGTCCGCACTATTGAATACTACGTTAATCCGCAAAGACCACCCTCATAATTAGACTAATTCGTAATTCAGAGGCCGTGGTTCGGATTCCACGTTAAACTGTAGGTCCATTAGGTGCCATCGGCTGTTGGGCTCTTAATAATCAGCCTTAGTCAGTAACATGACTAGAAGATCGCGCCACAATCATCCTACATTCACTTCTCATTCATACTTGGCTTAAAATACCAACCTGGGTAGGTTGCCATTTCAGTTAAAAGTATAAAAAAAGTATAAACAAGTAGTCAAAAACGGTTCAAATCAATATGGCCTGTCGGGGTTTCCACATTTCTTTCAAATCTTTCCCGCGGTCATTTTGATCCCGGGCTAGTGCCACCGAGCGCCATAGAGAACCCTCACTCAATATGCCTTTTCAGCCCTTGTGACTTGAGGACGTATTTTTTCTTTTTTGTGACTATTGTTACTTTGTATTTTTTTAGGTTTTTACTGCTTTCAAACTTTTGTTATCAGCTTTATACCAACTTAGTCAGCATTATAGACTAATCTTGTTATGTACTAGTTCCAACTTACCTGAGGGATCAGATTGCAGATACTGAAATGCTGTAATAAAATGTTTTAAATAATCGTGATAGAGAGTATCTAGAATATAAATATAAATAACATAAACCCAAAAATTAATTTCAAACAAAAAATATTGGAGTAACTTTAATGTTTCAAAAGGGTGGCTACCAACCTTCTTATCTTGGGGTGACCTGACACTAGGTGGGCAGTGCTGATAAAATAAGCTATTACAACTCCGAGATCCGATCCATCCCACTTCATCTAATTCTGAGCCCAACTGCGCCATAAACTCACCGAAAACTTACCAAGAATTACTTAAGTACGTTTTTATCTAACTCATACTAAGATTTAAACGTATAAAAAACGTTACCGGTACAAGTTTCCTTACATGCCATAACGTAAATTGATTTTTTTTGCAAACAAATCCGTAGGGCTTTTAAATCAAGTATTTAGCCATTTACGTCATCATGTGTGGCTTGAAGTTAACCATAAGCCTTATCTTTTATCACTATCGTTAATTGATGGATAATAATAATATTACGAAAACAATGGAATTCACATTATTTAGTTAATTGATAATTGTTAGACTAGAATAAATTACTGCATTTTAATCTAATGTATACAATTTCATGTAATTTTGCAATTTTTTTCGTATCGGGATTCATACAATAGTAAATCCCTGGAATTTCCCCATAGTAAATAACTTTGTAGATATGTTTAATAAACACAAATCCGTCCAACGATTATGCCGTTTGATGAAATAAACAATCTGATAACACGCACAAAAAATTCGAGATTGTTAAGATTTAATCAATACTGTACCAGATTTAATACAATGCTCTAGCTAGGTTACACATATAAGAACTTATAAATAAATTATTATAAATTAAGATTTATTTCTAATAAAATATACAAATTGTCATAACAAACACATTATTATACGATTTTACAGGTACAAGTGTGACGATGAGCCAACATCTTATTCATGTTTGTCATAATCTAGAATATTTGGTATTAATATTATAGATATTTAAATATTATAATTTTTATTTAATATTAAATATAATATTATTATAGAATATTAAAATAATATATTCAATTAATCAATTATTTATTTTTTCATATGATATTTTAATTAAATCAGTAAATTGTTTAATTCTCTACCACATGGCTAATTGAGAGATCAGCATTTCTGTAATAATGTATAAATCCAGGATTACAAATATTTTTTAAATAAATTTTTCGTACTATAAATATGTAATATTATAAACATTAAATTTATATATAATAAATATTATATATTTTTTAATAAACACAATATATAAACATTATGTAATAATGTTTTATTATTATTAATATTATTATAGTATTTAAAATTGTTATTATAATTAGTTTTTATTAATTATAGTATTAGTTATTCTTAAATTAATAATGGCATGGCGAGGTAGATTACTACCTCACTCTGACAGGCCACGGCTATTTCAAGTCGAACCTGCATCGGACGGGCAAAACCAGTTTACAGGATTGCACTTTACAGCCCGGTCGTTCCCGACGATGCGGAGCACACGTTCTTCCGCTGCCCCAGTTGGGAAAGGCCCCGCCTGGAGGCTGCACGAAATCTTGGTATTCTCTTGGTGGACACGGTCTTCCACAAGATCATGGAGGGCGTTTTAATAGAGAAGAAAAGCGATCTGGACCGCTCAGATTCCCTAAACGTGTCCAGGCGACATGGAGTGAGCCTCAAGGGCGTAAGCCAAATTTAGGCCTAGCCTGTTTTAATTTGACAAACAGTTCCAGGTTAGAATCCTAAAGAGTAGAGTAGAGAAGGATTTATTAGTGGTTAATCCTGCTTCTTAGGGGATTCCCACACTACGAGCTAGCCACCTGTGTGCGTAAATTATTTTCCGCCTCTTCCTCAAAGAAAAAAATGTTAATTATAATATTTATTATTAAATTAATATGTAATAAATATTATTAGGGACATGTATGTAAATATACTGTATCTTTTCAAAAATGTCATTCATTTTCATTCGTATTAAATCATTGAAAAATGTATACCTAACAAATTGAGAAACTACTTTTAGTTTTGTAATGTATTGTGAAGTTTAAATTTCTTTATTCGTAGTTGTAGACGTTATATGGAAGACCTTTATGCTTGCTGGAGGGAGATTTTATCACGCAATAGGCTTTAAAGAAGTTTAAATCGTCAAAAGATAAATATTATAAAATATAATAAGGACAAAAGACATAAACATTTAATTATTGTTAAGGAGATGATGATTATGAATGATGCTATATAATGAATCTAAAGTATTGTTGATTAAAAGTTAATGTTTAAAATAAATAATGAATTTCGAAACAAACATCGTTGTTCCTTAAACAGTATTACCTCATTTAGTAAAAGGATAAAAACAATGCTGACTACGGTTGGTACAAAATTAAACGGAAAACTGACAACTCCTTAGAACTTTAAATAAAGCATTTATAAGAATTTATATGCGTCACTAAAAGGCGAAAATTATCAAAACATTCGTGAGCAAACGAAGTTGAAAACGTTTCGTATAACTTTTCTAAATTCATACAAATCTGGCTATCCTTTTGTCTGTCCCTGTCACTCTTTTTACAAGGTATGAAAATTAATTACAACTTGGTTTGTTCAGCTTTTAGCACTTTTTTGGGGGACCCTGGCATAATATAATTCGTAATACACAAAAGAAAAAAATTATGTATTAATTTCCCTGTGGGGAACAGGTTAGATCATAGATATGTCTAAAGGGCATAATTTTAGTTCATCTAAACAGCTGTTCTTATTCTTTTATATTTAAAATTCAATACAATATTTCTGGTAGTTTCTATGGAAACCTGTTACATGTTTTCCATCTTAAAAATCACCAACACCCCCCAGAGCTAAGACATATCCATGTCAAAAATTATGAATAATATGTAAACTATACAGTCTGTACTTTTTATAGAGAATTATGAGGATTATGATTTTAAATACTGGAATTTTATTAAACTATAACTACGTTACTCTACTAAACTTACTTACCTAGGCATGGTAATTTCATATTGTAGTTATAAAAACTGTATAAACTGGAAAGTAATATGTTTTATTTATATAAACAAGAGAAGACTTAAGTTAGATGGTATTAGCACTATAGTTATGATAAACCAATGGACAAAGGTCTATCAAATGAGCAATGGAACGTCCACGAGAGACAGTCGAGTTCTGATCAAGGTTTGTGCTGTATAGGTTATGTTCTACCACGATCCTCGGCAGTGTTATAATTTAACATTAGTAACAACAACAGTTACTGTTAATAAAACCTCTGATGGAGAAAATATCTTCATCGGATATGGAAGTTGGGGACACCCCGGTGTTCGTTCTGCCCGGAGAGGGATGATGGTTGTCTTCACACCTTCTTCGAGTGTGTGCGTTTTGTAGAAGAAATGCGGCAGCTTGTCTCTGCAGTAAGATTTGTAACTGCAGATATACTTTAATACTTTTAACTGAAATCGTGACCTACCCAGGTAGGTATTTTAAGCCAAGTATGAATGAGGAATGAATGTAGGATGATTGTGGCGCGATCTTGTAGTCTTGTTACTGACTAAGGCTGACATGTTCCTTAGACAGGACTGTTAATTAATAGCCCAACAGTCAATGGCAATTAATGGACCTACAGTTTAACGTGGAATCCGAACCACGACCTCTGAATTACGAATTGGTCTAATTATGAGGATGGCCTTTGCGGATTAACGTAGTATTCAATAGTGCGGACGTTAATCCACACAAGAGAACACCACATCCACCGACCATCTCTCACAACTATCCACAATTCGTGACCTCCAAGTAGCTGGATTACAGGACGTCGCCACCGTCCCAGTCCACTATTGTAGAGGAAATGCTCCAAGTTGTCTCCCACGTTCATCTGGTGTCCCGCACCAAGATGGAGGAGGGATGCTTGGGTGACATCTAGGGTTTCCTGATGTTAGGACACAAGGCACGCGGTCCACGCATGAAGTCATCTGCTAAGGGTTCCGGCCTGGTTTCCCGCAGCCCTTAAGGGGTTAAGTGGGTGGGAGTCACACTGTTTCCATATGGGTTCGTGCATAAGCAATCCCCCTACGTAAAAAAACAACCTCTGAAGATTATATAAAATAAAATAAACGGTATCAGTGAATTGACCCAAACTTAATCTTTCCAACAGTATCTTAAATTATTTATACGTTTTTATCATTAATAGCTAACCCATTTTTCCATTAAATTGGATATAAATAATAATTTTTGTTCTCACTAGAAAAATATTAGCCTATTTATAAACAGAAGCAGGTATAAATAAAGCCACTATATTTAATATGTTTATATTTTTAATTGCTTTATCTCACGGTCCCTAATTTTGTCACCAAGCTTTTCTTTAATTATTACGAAATAAATTACACCCCTTCGGGCGAAGAAAAACGTCTTCCTCCGAGGAGAGTAGGCAATTTCCTGTGGGTAGTGCTCGGCATAGCTTCCATATGTCATTCTCCTTCTTAACGCCTTGGTTATTACACTGGGATATACAATATACAGGGTGGTCCGGTATCCCTCAGGAACTCTTCATAATCTCAAATTTTATAAAACGAATCTTGATTATCTTTGAGTATAGCATAAGATTTACCAACTTCTATACCGTTAAGAAATTTCAACGACTCAAAAATGAATATACTTTTAGTAGTATTAAACATGAAAAATTACAAAACACTTGCATTAAGTCCATAATTTGTACAAATTGTATTTCTCAGAGCTAGGAGGGATACTAATTACTTGTAGATAAGTATTAAGTTGTATTGTGAAATTTTAAATAAATAAATAAAAACAAAAATATCAATCATTCAGTAATCATCTTTAAAATCGATAGTTTATATTGCATTAGGTAACATTTTTACATTAATGGCTTACATTGGCTTCAACATTAGTAAACACCTTCATACTAGGTATTGAGGAGAGTGATTTTACAGTGGAATAACAATAGGTTATGACTCGTGATGATTATTAATAAAACATAAATTAAAATTAGCATTAGTTTGATCTTTAAATGGATATTAATAAACCCGAATTAAGTAAACAAACACTTATTTCTATATGATACTAAATCATATGTTTGTCACATCAAAATCACAAAGATAATGAGGAGATATTTCCAATACAATGTAATAACTTACATTACATTTCGTACTATGTCGAATAATAGATTTAAAAACCAATAGTCAATGGAAACCAATCAATATTTATCTAAATATATAAAACAAAGTCGTGTTAGTTACACGCATTATAACTCGAGAACGGCTGGACCGATTTTAATGATCTTTGATTTTTTGGATTCGTCTCTGCTCCGGTTCAGTTTCCATAAATTCAATTAGTTTCCATTTTATAGCGTTTTAAATTTCTAATGTTAACCTTATGGGGATTAAATTTTTTTACAAATTTTCTAAAAACAAAACATTTGATTTCTTAAAACAGCTGTTGGTTTACTCTCCGTTAGCAATATGCTTTACTATCCAATGCCATCTGAATCATTCATTAATGTAAAACTATGAAGTAAATATGTGCTGTACAAAATGAACAGCATTATTCGCCACGTTAATAGTTTACGGTTTTTGGGAATTATGAACTGTATTTATATTTTTTTCTGTATGATTAAAAGTAACGTGTTTATATGTATGCCAAATAAAATATTTACAATGTTTATAATAATCAGCTGTTGAATATTTAAAGCTTTCACAACGAAGCCGCAATGCTATTTGACTTTATGAAATGGCCAATCTTAAAGTTAACATGTATTTTCTGTTAGGCGTTACGAAGTTCGCCGGGTTAGCTAGTTTTTTAATAAACCTAAAATAGCAACTGATTATTTATACACTTATTTTAAAACAGTTTAACAGATCATGTGTTCAGTGAAACTTGAAATATTGATCCTAGTCTCGCTAAAACCTCAATTTGGTGAACAATTGAGCATTACCTTCTTCAGCATTACAACAAACAAACAGACAAAAAATAAGACGAAAACGTAAAATCAAAATAAAATATTACAATGCTATGTGAATAATGGACAAAACTCTGCACTTATTTAATGTAGATTATTATTTCTAAAATATGTATATTCTGAAAAGACAAAGGTAAAGTATTTACTCATTTATACACCATCCCCAGACTAATTCAAACTATTTAACTATTTTTAATTCACATACCACAACATAGATGACGCAGTGTTACACCAACCTGCAACATATTATTACACATTAACATCCAAATCAATATTATTGTAATTTCTTTGAACAATATATATCACGTGTTTTTCCTTAAACTATAATTCTAACTAAACCTCGGCTCGCGAAATCAGGATTACTTTTCAGAGCGACGCAATCACGAAATTCCAATAACCTTGAATGGTTTAATCTTTCAAATATTTACATTTCAAATCGGCGGTCACTCGCATAATTGGATTATTCAATTTGGAAGGCCGTTCAACAAGATATTGGTTTCGCCACGGCGCGGTTTACAATGGTAATGGCCAATTAACCTCTAGCCAATCCTCTTTTATCGGCAAAGTAAGAGGTAAACGGCGATGAGCGGATTAATTATCTAATTTTGTGGTATAAAGTTTGATTTATTTAATTACTTGTGGTCATCGATTGTCTGAACTTGCCTGTAGTATAGCCATGTGTTCTGTGATCTGATTTTTGTACCATTATTATTATTATTATTTAACGTTACCCAATGCGGACTTTTATGTTATGGACCTTCTGCTCGAATTAGCATTCCCCCCTCTTATGAAAATATTAAATTCAGCATTTTCCAGAAATTGTTCATTAAAGTATACCGAAAAAAAATTGTGGAACTACTTTTGGTTGTTTTATACAAGGAAAAATTGCATTCTGGGAGCATTATGACGTCAATAAGCGACTCATCTGATATCATTTTATTTTTAATTTACTCAGTTGATGAGTATACTAAAAAATTATCTACAAAAATTTATGGACACATTTAAAAAATGTTTATTGACATAACAATCACACAGATCCCTAAAAATATTCGGATTTCAAACTGATCTCCTGGTGTCTTAATTTTAAAACTCGTGTTAAAGCGAAGGATAATTCTGAGGATTTACCTTGCTCTTAAGGGGTGAGGGGTGGGTAATATTTAACATCTAAAATACTGAAAAGCATTAAATGATTTGCTTTACAAGCGAAACCACTGGGAAAACTGGAAAATCCCTCTTAAAAAATATCAGCATATTTCATAAAGATTATTAAGTTTATTTTTGATTGAATTTGTGTGCCACAATTATTTCTGTACAGTTAAGAAATTATATTTCATACAGTTGTTTGAATCTGATAATATAGCTATGACTTTTAGATTAAGTAAAGACGAGTGGAAATCACTTCTCATTATCACCTCAAGATATCACCGCTTCACTCAACATTTCAAGTTCATATCTAGACTTGTTTTGTCGTTTACTTATATCAGCTGAATGGATGTGTAAGTGTGGAGGACCATCAAGTGGTTCTTTATCACCTCATTATATCACCGCTTCACTCAACAGCCGCTACATTTCAAGTTCATATCTACACTTGTTTTGTTGTGGTGAGTTTATTTATAGAAACATGTCTTTTTATTAATTCAGGTTAAAAATAAAGAGTTTAAGTTCGGTAATTGAATCTTAAAAATACGGTTTAAATATTAACTATATCGTCTCTCACCGGTTAGTTCTTAATTTTTTCTGTTCAATGACAGAATCTCAAGATACTGAGAACAACAATTCCAATTTTATGCTAGTGTAAATATTGCGGAAGGATAATTTCATGATATCAAAAACTTTATTCAAATTAAACCTAGCAATAAAAATGCTAGGATGTTAAGCAATGTAGAAAGTAGGCTTTGAGATTTTGGTTACATAATCTTAATAAATTTTACATGAGACTCAGACTTTCCAATATATATTCAAATGAAATTCCGAGATTTGTTGAGCCCTACCTCACCGGAACATAATAAAACTGTCCCCTCTCACACTGTTAATATTAGCAAACCCTTGCATAAAGATATACGTGAAACATTTTAGATGCTGCAATGTTGAAACCTAATCGCATTCTTGACATTGGTAAATCGTAGAAGGAAAAATTGTTACAAAAAATTCGCAAAGTATAATTTTTTTGCATTTAAAGTTAAAAGAAAACTAACCTTTATGTAGAAAAAAGACGATGAAATAAATATTTGATGAAGTTGTTTACTTTACCCGCCCCTTATCCCGTTCTTGCAAATTCAAGTTTTCCGTTACCAGACTCAATCTGATGTCTTTCACTTTGATGCCCCACCAATAAAGCCACTTTGCCCATCTCACTGTTTGTTGGAGACCTTTAGACTAAAGCTTCGTCATAGATATGGATCAATTTATCAGAATAAATAGACAGTTAAATAGATAATTATGCATATATTTAGAAATAGCTAAAGTACTCTTTTTTACACGGGTAAATAAGGTTGAGAGAGGTTACTTTTTTCTCTTCAGCATGAAATAATTACTCTACAACATGAAAATTTGATCTTAAAAATTCTTTAGCTGAAGTAAAATACTATTGACATTAAAAGAGGTATTAACTAATAGTATTTTATACTGAACATGGATCTAAAAATATATAAACACGAGTTTTAACAAAATGATAAAACACGAGTGTTTAAAAAGTGACATTGGGAAAGTATAATGAATAACGTAATAGAACGTAATAGTACGGCAGTACTAATTTCGAGGAAGCAGTTTGCCTGTAACTATTAGAGAGGCGTAAAAAGCTGTCATTTTGTACAGCACATATTTACTTAATAGTTTTACATTATTGAATGATTCAGATGACATTGGATTATAGAGCATATTGCTAATTGACTGTAAATCAATTTGTTTCACAAATTTATTCACCATTAGGTTAACATAAGAAATTTAAAACACCATAAAATGGAAAGTTATGGAGTTTTTGAAAATTATAATTCACTAAAACCTTCCTGGAAACATATAGAGCAACTTCCTAAAATTTCATGGCGATCGGATAAGTAGTTTGCCAATGCATAAAGTACATAAAGTACATACACACATTCATTTTTATTCATAGAGAAGATAATGTACCCAATTTCGAGGATATAGGTTATACCATGGATATATCTAAAAGGAATTTTATCAGTTTATCTAAACAGCTGATCTTATAACCAAACTATGACTAGCCTTATGACGTTAATACCCAAAGGACGTCACTGTTTCAAATTTCAGTCGCGAAAAAAACCTACACACTCCCAGAGCTAAGAAAGAAGAGCCATGTTAAAAAATCCACCTGTTACATAACACTTTTGTACGGCTTAGTGAGAATACATAGGATCGCCTCGTTAAGAACACCTCAAACGTACAGAGAACAACGGTAGATGTTTAACATTGTCAACTGTTGTAATGCATCAAATTAACCTGGCATGTGTTTATTTATCGTCAAACAAAGCAGAGCTGCAGATTACATTACGTCTACGTCTGACGTTTTGCGTGTTACAACAGTGCATAATGTTGTTCTCACGGTTGGAACACTCCTTGGCACACCTTAGTTGGATAAGTGAATATAAGCTCAAAACCCATCGTGAGGATAATCAAATTGAACATATTAAATGCCGGAATAAAGTCAAATTTCATAAAACGCTAACAGAAACAAGACAGACAACAAACAAGAGAACAACAACAAGAAAAACAGAATTAAATTCCATGTAGGGACAACCTCACCTCTGTCCATTTTAAAATGTGTAGTCAAAGGTAACACCAAGCTTTTTGAGTGGGTTTTGTTGTATGAACTGACCTTACGCTGCATACCAAGTTTCATGGATAACTGTTGGGAAATAAGGAATAAATTGTTTTTTAATATTCTCCATAAGAATAACATAGAGCACTCTCAGACAATGTACTCTTTTTACCACGGACATTAAATTTAACCTATTTCTGGAACCGTTAATCGTAGACTAATTATTCAAAATAATAATTTTTGTTACTACGTCGTGTCATTTTGTTTATAACTTTTAAGGACTATAAATCTTATAATTTTCATCAAAATCGTTTGAGCCATTTTTGAGAGATTTTCAATTTACGTGTTTTTTGGAGGGGCTTTAAGTGTAAAAGACCTTTAAATAAAAATCCAAAAAGGTGTCACACAGACATCGCACTAAAGAGCACTAAAAGGATATATACACCACAAACTCCACCTCGAAATTTGAGACAAAAGACATACATCACTCTAAAACCCCTTTTTCCGATTCAGGGAACGCTTAAATGGATATATCCACAATTAACTCGAAATTCTAAAATTCTGACGAAAAAATACTTTTAACTTTTACTATCGTATAGGGGGTGAAAGTAAAAATGATTAATTCTTTCCTGACGTAAAACATTCTTTTCAGCTAAAAACGTAATCAAGTACAATATAAAGAGTTTATATTTGTCGTAAAACCATAATACATTCCAAAAAATTAGTTAAAATGGGGAAATTAATTTCGGAACAAGTATTAGACAAGTTTGTGTAGTACAAGTTGTAAGCCACGGCGAAGGGTGATCCTTGGATACATTATGTATGAGCCGCACGCCACATACATTATACATCGTGTACTCTACACTGTGCCTGTGTCTTCACTGTCACACACCACCGTTTAACAAGTGTTATAATTGCAATGTAAACTGCCAATTACCATGGACCTACGACATTGTGGGGTTTCTACAAAATAATTTAAAATAGCTATATCTGATTGGTTGTCAGGTGTAGGTCCTTAAGGTGCCGAGTAATACTATATAATGCCGGTACACAATACACCGTCACTACTCGCACTATAACCCGAATAACCAATAACCCACTCTGTTGTGGCCTAAGATTCTTTCTCATTACAAAAAATATTTATTTAATATAATTGATTTGTTAAAATAATTTAAAACTTATCTTAAATTTTGTATGTAGCAAAATAAAAACAATAGCTTTTTATTATTTTTTAAAGTTTTTTAAGGTACATAAGGTACCCAACGGTCAATGGCATATCCAATGGACCTACAGTTTAACATAGATTCCGTACCACTGCCTCTGAATTACGACAGGTCTAATTATTAGGGTGGTGTTTGCGGATTAACATAGTATTCAATAGTGCGGACGTTAATCCATACAAGAGAACACTACACCCACCGACCATCGCTCAAAACTATCCACAATTCGTGACTTTCAAGTATCTGTAGTGGATTACAGGAACGAGTCCCAGTCTATAATGTTCATAAAGGTTTGGGACAATTTCGGGGTGTGATATACTTATCAAAATAAACAAAAATTTATATAAAAACATGTGTCGATCCTTGTTTAGCCGCTAGCCGTTTGTATTTATACAAAAACTTTATATATAAGAACTATTTAAGATACAGAAACCAAAACTTTGCACACAAATTTTATTGGCCAAAGAGAAAAATATTCTCAAAGTATCATTAAGTTGCTTTTATATTTTAGGGTTTTAAAGTTAATGGTTTTTTTTGTTGTTTTAAATTAAAATTAAAAATATTTTTCCGCGAGCTGCATTATGACATTTTGTATCTTTTTTGTTACAGCTATTAAATATGTGTGCAAGTCGTTAAATAATTAATATAACGTTTTTTGTATAAAATACAAAATGGCGACTACCTGCAAAACGAAAGATTTTTCGACATATGTATATCAGACATTTTTTGTTTATTTTGATGAGTACTATCACCCCTCGAAGTTTGTCCCCAACTTTAATGAACACCCTGTATATTGAGGTTGACAGTGCTACTAAACTGGTAGTTTAACCCAAAAAATATAACCTAACCTATCTTTAACCTAGTTTTAGTTGTGGTGATAGGTTTTCAACAATATTCGGCTCCTAGGTTTCCGAATAAGTACTCCAAATCACTTTTCTTTTTTTAGTTTCGCAAACTAATATGTCAGCATTAATAAAACACAACACAAGATGACGTAATCATGTGACAGTCTGGGAAATGAGAGTGGGAGGTTGGCTGCACTGCTGCTGGGATTGTGGGATTGTCCTTATGTCATGCATCTGCATAAATGTGTTCACATATATCCATGAACTTAGATCATTGCATATGTCGTCCGTTTCAAAAAAATTGCAACATATTTTAGAAACGCGCGGCATTTCAAAGATGGACAACAGTGTATAAATGTGCTCATTTGAACCAATGCATTTAGAGACGTCCGTTATTTTATCTTTCGTTCAAAAACAAATGCATAATTACACATGTTTTTAGGATGGTCCGTTTGAAAACGCATGCATAAAACGGGTGTAAACCGGAGCATATACGTGTCGTGTGAAGTGTGTCAGTGTAGGCCAACCTTTGTCGTCACCACACTGTGCAAGTAACGTCAGCGCGACACACTGCAGTACAGATAATCAGTGTATACATCATGTATGAGCTACACCTCGACAAACATACACCGTGTCCGACCAGTGTACTCAGAGTATACAACGCCGGCGAGTTGGTATCGTTGCGGTCTGTGTTGTACACATCAAACACAGCTTCCCACACTTTCCCCTGACCGTATGCTTTAACAAAGAAAAAAATGAACAACTCGTTTTCTAAATTATTTATCTTGTTTGTGGTTATAGGAAAATAATTAACTGTTTCAAAAATCTGGATGATGTCGGTTATGCGACGTCTCACAATGCGACACAATAAAACACGAAATTACTCGACACTAAACGAAACGACGCGATACGCCACGACACGAAACGACTCGATAAAAAATTACACGACACGATAGATCTAGATACAAAATGACACAATACGTCACGACACTAAATGATACGACACAATACGCCACGACACGAAACGACACGATACTTACCGACACGAAATGACACAATACGAAACTTTACGAAACTATATGTCACGACACGACACAAAACAACCCGATACGTTACCACACGTAATGACACAACACGATACCTAACGGCATTAAATGACACGATACGTCACTACACACAATGACACTAAACGAATCGATACGTCACGACACTAAATGACACGACAAGAAATGACACGATACGAAACGGCACAACGAATACTCAATTTTTCATTGTACATTGTATTGTATCATGCTATTATTACTCTCACATTTTAAAATCCAATGTGTATTTCTCTAGTCACCGATCAAGTAGTTTTTAATGTTTAATGTTTTTAGAATAATGTTATTTCATTTGAAAACATGAAAAAATCGACTCGATGTCTCAATAGTAACATAAGTGTCAAGATAAATTGGCTAAAGGAATAGTTCTAAATAAAAGTTGGGTAATTTGATGGACAGTGTGGAAGATGGCGCGGAATGTCGTCAAAGATAACTAGATTCGCTTCTTGAAGTGCCC
This sequence comes from Nephotettix cincticeps, assembly GCA_023375725.1. NCBI lineage: Eukaryota > Metazoa > Arthropoda > Insecta > Hemiptera > Cicadellidae > Nephotettix > Nephotettix cincticeps. Next base: position 64,096,583 of record CM041788.1, read on the forward strand.
AGAAATGACTTTGAAATTGACGTTAAACATGATTTCAGGCTTCACTTATCTTTTAAAACTGTATTTTAGAATTTTAAATACAATATGTTTTTGAAACTGAATTCTTTTTAAGCTTCACTGTTAACCATCCCAAATATTTTTGACGGAACATTTTAACTTTATTTCATTTCTACAATGTATGAGATTTTACTGTTATAAATAGATAGACACAAGTTTCTCATAAAAACATTTTAATCGGTGCATAAAAAATACCTTAGACACAAAAATTGAAATGATAAAATAAAAAGACCGATCATGAGCGATTATATGAAATACATTTACTGTCAATATAGAAATAAAATACTTAATCATAATGAGTCTAAACCAAACAATAATATGGAGCTGTATAACTTTAAACATGTAAAAGACACAAAGCTATAACCCTCAACGATCCGCGGCCAACGTTCAATACCACAATAAAAACATTCCGAATTTCCAGTTGTTGACTTTAACACCAAACAAACATAACGACAGTTTCGTCCAACATAACCGTTATAAAATTTACGCTCATAAATTTTACAGCTTTTGATGAATTCCGAGTAGTGAAATATCTCCAAAATTAATGATTTTGACATTTTAGTTATTAAATACACCCGTAGCAGTAATCCAGCAAATTTATATTGGTCCATGAATTAATTGTGATAATTTAGGCTTAATCGTAGATTAAGAGTCTGCATCAGTGGTAGCCATCTTGAATTTTAGTCCCGTAAGAGCAATGTTAAATTCTGGCGGAACATACCTTCACTTTGGCGTGTGTAGTGGCGTTAATTATCAAAGTATCAATGTAAAACTTTGGAAGTACATTGATGAGATGTGGCTCAAGGGCATGACCTTTTCAATATGTTCAATATATTCAAAAATTTAACTTGATATAAAAACAAAAATCCAGGAATATTTTACAAAATAAATCATTATTATTTTTTTATTGAGAGCGAAAATAAGAAGTTCTGTAAGGTGGTGCCCTGGAGGACTGTAATACCTTTAATTTGACACCTCTTCCGTTAATTTATGACAATAGGTCAAGGAGATATAGGCGTCAGAATTTAAAATTGCTCTTACGGGACTAAAATCCAAGATGGCTACCACTGATGCAGACTCTTAAGTAAAAAAGGTATATCAATTTACTTATTCTACATAAGAATAACTATAAAGAGAGTAAGTAAGTTTGCTGCCACGAGGAATAAAATAATTATTTCTTTTTAATGTACTGTACCTACATTAACTTAAGTTCAACTTAACATTATCACATTTACTAAATGAAGCTGAAATTCTACATTTTACCGCAATACCTCAAATAACAAGGAATTCATGTCAATTCGCTTTTTATGCTTAAGAACAACTTGTGGAACGAGTAAAGAGGTTTGCTGCCACAGGAAACAAAAAAAACAAAAAGGTGCAAAGACATATAATTTAAAAACAAATTCATGTTTTAAAAATTATATAAAAGTGTCCAAAACGACAATTTGGAGAACAAGTAGCAGCCACCTCAAAACACCATTTTGGATAAACCAATTTTTAAAGTTTCCAAAGTCATCCGAATAAAAGCTGGATTACACATTTCTACCAAATTTGGTCCCAATTGGAGTATTTTTACAAGAGTTGTCGTATTTACAGACACAAATATGTATTGATTTTAACGTCTATTATTTTTGTTCTCTATGGATTACGAAAGGAAACATAATCGTAATCCTCGACTTATGTCTGGCCATGCCACCAAGGTAGTTCCTTCTTCCCTAAAGAAATTCACTAAAACATAACAAGTCACAAAATAATGGTTAATATTTTTTACAATTTATTATTACTTCCATTGCCGTGTCTTTTAACACCAGGGGCACGCGTAATAGCTTTGCTTGTGTTTATATTAAAAAGCACAGCAAGAGTGAAGTAGTCTAGATGCAAATATTCTACAATGTAAAACACAAAGTTTAAGGCCGCTTCTCCCAACAGAGCTCATATATTTAGTTTCATGATCAAAACATGCAAGATTTAATAATTTAAATTGAGTACCGTAATTCAGTTGCAAAACAAAAGTTATTTGTCTATAAGATACAAAAAAACAATTAGTTCAGCATTTTTAGTTGCACCTCAGTTCTTTTTTACCCCTACAGTAGCTCAAAAACGATACAAAAATCTAATTTAAAATATTTTCAAATTATTAAGCCTACATAAACACATATTGAAAGTGACAAAAGGTGAACGAAAGGTGCTTCTGAGGTGTAAGTTTTTGCGATTGCTTGAGAGAGTAGTTATTTGTTATTTGAACCCTTGGGTTCGACACCTAGGAGCATCGGTCCACCTGTTCTCCAATTAAAACAGATGTCTATAAATACTTACGTATCATTTTACTTATTCTATCGTTTTTACAGTAAGTTTAACGCATTCCAAAAATATTAAAATAATTTAAATTAATAGCACATATAAGGTTTTCATAAACAATATGGTTTATAAATTAAGAAAATACACATTTATTGTGTTTTAGTAGACTTAAGAGTAGATAAATTTAAGTCGTATTTTTGTAAGTTCGCTCAGTTAGACCGCTGTTGCCCGTTACGCTATCTGTTGAGAGCCGTCTCAATCACGCGGAACTAAGCTGAATAGACAGTACGATTCGGGCAGAAATCGGTCGCATTTATTTTCCTTTTTTACGCTTGTACATGTATCTATCAACACACGTATTGCATTGTGATACATTGTAGATCTTGTCACGTAACTTTTGCGTATCGTTTATAGTTTCCTACAAATTTTACAAAGTTTACATGGAGTAACGCATTGATAATATGCTCAAAGTAAGTTTTTACGTTCTTTTTGTACTACTCAATGCCGATCTCTATAATTACCTAAGCAATGTAGTCTATCTAGACATATTTGTGGATGATACTATCAAAGGAGAGTTGTCAATTCTTAATCCAAATGTTACTGATAACAATCCGGTACCAGTTACCATTTGAATATTATCTACTAATTAATTGAGCAAAAATACCAAAGTTATGACCTTCCCCTAACTCTTTTCAAAAAATCAAAACATTAAGGGGACTTCAACGCGAAAAAAATTGTTTGGATTTTTATTTTTATTATTATTTTTTCAGTATTTTCTGAACAATAAAAATAAAATTTATAAAAAACCTACTGCAACATACAGTAATTAAATATTTTTTTCAAGTTACCTATGCGCTCTAATTTTCAGTCCCGTGCATTATAACTTTGTTTTTTTCGTTTTGCCGTAAAATTGGATTTTTTCATATATATGACTCGTTTTCTCAAAATGACTGGGACGGTGGCGAAGTCCTGTAATCCAGCTACTTGGAGGTCACGAATTGTGGATAGTTGTGAGAGATGGTCGGTGTATGTAGTGTTTGTTCTCTTGTGTGGATTAACGTCCGCACTATTGAATACTACGTTAATCCACAAAGACCATCCTCATAATTAGACCAATTCGTAATTCAGAGGCCGTGGTTCGGATTCCACGTTAAACTGTAGGTCCCTTAGTTGCCATCGGCTGTTGGGCTATTAATTAACAGTCCTGTCTAAGGAACATGTCAGCCTTAGTCAGTAACAAGACTACAAAATCGCGCCACAATCATCCTACATTCATTCCTCATTCATACTTGGCTTAAAATACCTACCTGGGTAGGTCGCCATTTCAGTTAAAAGTATAAATGTATTCAAGGTATTACGCTGAAATTTCTACTGTGTATTAAGTAAACATAGTAAAAGCTACTGATATACAATGAAGCTTTTTTGTTGAAATTTAACTGTAGTATAACGATAAATAAATAAAATAATTGTAACTTTTAACAATGGTTTATTAAAAAAATCATATTTTTTAAATTTCTGCGATAAAGACATAAAAGTAAATAAGCATGTCTATCATATACAACTTTAAAAAAATTTGGGCATTAAGTTTGCATAATTCAACATATGGCCTTGTCTTTTACTAAATATTTTTACACCGTCATATAAATATTAATACAACGGTAAAATACCTCTGGAGGGGATTTATTTAAAAGAACAGTTACCGTGATTATAACAAGAGACGGCTACAGCGTGATGGCGGGCGCTGTGGTAGTTCACCGCGGACATGAACATTACGCTCCGTAATTGGGATTAAACCCGTAAACATGGACCACAGCTCGCCACTCGACATGTTTTCCGCGCTATATTTACTGTTCTAGTTTTAAAATGAATAAATTATCTCGGCATGTGGTAGAAAGCCTTTGAAATACGAGTACTTCACTATATCAAGATTAAAATGTAAACAAAAGATTTCAGGTCAATGATATATTGTACTATGTATATTTAAAATATTATTTATTCAGTTAATGCGTAATAGTATATTCATTATTCAATAATGTTAGTGCGAAAGAATTTATCAACAACTGTTCCTCCATACCGTTTATTATCTATAATATTATAAAGAAGATGTGGTTTCTGTATGTTTGTGGGTTTGTTGTGGCAAGTAAACGTGAAAAATACTGGACCGACCGGTTTAAAATTTTACAGAAAGGTAGATCTTAAACTTATGCAACACATAGGCATATTAGTTCCCTTAAAATCCCCTCGGGCTACGCCCCATGAACGTCCTAAGTTTCGATATTAACATATTAAAAGAATGAAAACATAAAATTACTTGAATGTCAACAGCTGTGAACACTAAAATTTGACAGTTCGGGAAGAAGAAGAAGAAAGAGCTGCCGTAACCGTCCTAGGTTTCAATGTTTACATTTTCTAATGACAACATCCGTTTGCACTATATTTTGACAGTACGGGAAGAAGAAGAAGTAAAGTTGATTTTTCAGATAAACTGCTGGATCTAAATTAGTGAATTAGTTTTTTTCCCGGTGGCTGTCTCTATTACGATAATCCTTATCCTCTCCCAATATTTGACAGATGTTACATTGTCATGTTGTAGACACTCGTGTTTTGTCATTTTGTAAACAATGAAGAATTAATTAACAATAACTTAAATGTATCAGAAGAGCCAACACCCCTCAGCCTTTTTAACCCGTGCGAAGAACGGGTACTTTAGCTAGTGAATGAATGAAACGTTATTTCAAAAAACTACAATGTTACAAAATTTTACACACAAACAAATTAAGGGGGAGAGAAAGTAAAACGAAATTAACAATATCCATTTTTATTCTAAAATATCAGATTTTAAACCAAGAACCAGAGGTCTCAAATATAACACAAATAAGAGAAAAGTTAAAACGGTTCTTATGTGAACGAATAAAAAAAATAATAAAAAAGAGTTACTAGAAAGATTTTTCACCATATAATTACAGTTTCATTCAACAAACGTAAACTTCCAATTAATTTTAAGCCGTGAATCACAAAGCTCGCAAAGGAAGGAATTATATCTATTAATACCCTACACATTAGGCCTTTATTTTCCTTCTCATTAATAGAGACTGAACAGCGGATTTCCATTAATATTCGTGTGGCGTCATCTCACAAATCCTTAAAAGGTTTTAAACAGGTCACAACATATGTGTTGTTAATCATATCACAGTTAAAATCACGAAAAATAAACTTAATGAATTCCGAAAACATTCTAAGTAACCATTTAGTTATTGTTTGTTTTCATGTGTTAAGGAAAACGTACAAATATTTTGTAACTAGCAGTAAGCCCGTCCTTTGTACGGGTTGTAGGATTCAGTTTAATGAAGAAAGATAATCATACCCAAATGTAAACCTGAAATCCTAAACAAATCAATACAAAGAAAATAAATCGATACCCAGCTTTATTATTTAGCATTACTTTACAATTAAATAGATTAGAAACATGTATACAATTATTATAATTAGTTATACGTTAAAATAACTTTTTAATATAGTATGATTTCGAAATGGGTTTAAAATCAATGACCAATATAAACTAACTAATATTGATTTGACAGCTGATTGTTTTTATTTCTATTAAATCTTCAAACTACAAAGACAGCTGATTATTACCAGTAGGTTATTCATTGAAATCTGAATCAAAATGCGAGTAATATCGCGTAAAATTGAGTTTTTAAATGATCGTTATTTACTTTTCAAGAGGCGGCGGGCGATTTCAAGCATTTATAAACTTTCTCTGGAATGTAGAGAATACATTAAATAAGTTTCATTGTAATCAGTTCTCCCGTTTTTTCGGAGAAGACGGCGTAAAATGCCTCCTGGAGCGTCACAGACAAACAGACAAAAATTGAGATAAGACCGGTTTCGGCTTCTCTAATGCACAAAAAGTAAAAATAACTTTAAAATGAATAATTCTGAGCAATGTACAGACAAAACTCTAGTTTTATTTATATTTTAATTTATATAGATATCACACAAAACTGATCTACAAGAACTGATTACTTCGTATTTATAAGGCATGAATCAGTTAAAAACATATACAAATTTTAATTATGTTAGGTCGTCTCGTTTTCACGGAGAATACAAGTTTAGCGTTTTTATTGAATAAAACGATTTTAACTAAACATACCAATTTTATGAACCGCAAGGAATCAACGTCACTAACCTAAAAATTTTAAAATATTATATTAGAACAGATAGGATTTGACTTTTGGTGGTTTACATAGACAAAACATACTCAAGCCAGAAGAGGTATTTACATTATACTTTATACTTTTTAACTGAAATGGCGACCTACCCAGGTAGGTATTTTAAGCCAAGTATGAATGAGGAATGAATGTAGGATGATTGTGGCGCGATCTTGTAGTCTTGTTACTGACTAAGGCTGACATGTTCCTTAGACAGGACTGTTAATTAATAGCCCAACAGCCGATGGCAACTAATGGACCTACGTTTAACGTGGAATCCGAACCAAGGCCTCTGAATTACGAACTGGTGTAATTATAAGCATTAAGATTAGAATGCTGGGCTATTAACAAAAATAAATAAAGGTACCTTGTACGTTACTCCTAGATCGTTATCTAGAGTTGGTCACTTGAGGAAGGAATTCATCAGCCGCGCTAATGCAGCAATGGTTTCGAATTATACTTTTTTAGAACACATTAATAATAATAGCAATGAACAATAATAATGATTAAACTGTGTACGGATAGATATTTATACACTGTCATGTTACGTTCTGGTATTACTGCAAAACAGTTTAAAATACTCACATGCAATTGACGAAAAATTTATAGTTTATTTCACTCATAGACTTAATTATATTGTTTACTGAATCCATACATTGCCTAGATACATTTGCCATAGATACTATTTAATGCGAATTACTTAAACAGTTTTCCCGATTGAAAAATAATCCGTTAACCCCACTGCAACGCTCATTGACTGGGACGGTGACGTCACTGGCGACGTCCTGTAATCCAGCTACTTGGAGGTCACGAATTGTGGATAGTTGTGAGAGATGGTCGGTGGATGTGGTGTTCTCTTGTGTGGATTAACGTCCGCACTATTGAATACCACGTTAATCCGCAAAGACAATCCTCATAATTAGACCAATTCGTAATTCAGAGGCCGTGGTTCGGATTCCACGTTAAACTGTAGGTCCATTAGTTGCCATCGGCTGTTGGGCTATTAATTAACAGTCCTGTCTAAGGAACATGTCAGCCTTAGTCAGTAACAAGACTACAAGATCGCGCCACAATAATCTTACATTCAATCCTCATTCATACTTGGCTTAAAATACCTTAATTGTAGTATGGTTGCCACTTCAATGATCTAATCTAATCATTGTAGATTTTACCATAGGTTAGCCTTCAGGTTTTAAGACAAAATAAGTTTAGAGTGTTGAAAAGAAATATCACATGTTGTGTTCTATACAATATTTACCATTTAATTTTATGGGGTTGGTAGCACTACTTGGTAGAACCGTCATTGTACGGATGTGCTTTTGAATTTACCTGAGATCTATTGGTCAATATTTAAACTAAGGTCACTAAGTACATTAATATCTACACAATAACTTTAATCTTCAACCGTCATGAGCCTAACGTGGATTAAATTCTCAACGTCCTGTTCCATCGTGAGTGGTTTACCTCTGGTTCATGTAACTAACGCAACCACGGTACATTAAACATGAAACGCATAATTTAAACTGCTTACGCTGTTAATTAAATGCAGCATGTTGTAATGATTTGCCACACAGAGCCCTATACTAGTGGTTTTAGGAAAAAATTAATTAAATACAATTAAACTCCCCAAACAATCTAATTTTTCAATCCAAGACTAGTAACATTTAATCACACAAATGTAAGATTCCAAGATCTCTAACAGTGTATAAGTGTTATAGGCTACCACTGCGAAACTTGGACGCTAGAACAAAGCAAAGACCAACATTTGTGTAACGTTCCCAAAGCCTGTAAGACCGCAGAGGAACATCAAAGACATTCAAAAGAGCAGCACACAGAGGTCTCCCGATCTTCCTGTTTTATTCCTTTGACCGTCAATATGACGATATCCGATCGTAATTTTAGATATTGAACATATTGTTGGAGGAAATCTTTGTAATTTATACTGGGAAACCCCAATAATTTCCCCGAATAGGGAATTTCACTGTTAAATATTTCTTGTTAACCTTTAGCACGTACATCAAGTTATATTCAAACTACTTTTGTAGTTGGACAATACCACCTAAATAAGTAAAAACTTTGGTGTTTATATATAACTTACTCCTAAATAAGAGTTGACGGTGACCGATCTCATTTTCCAAACAGAGGCCCCGGATCATATATAATTTTAAAAGAGAAAAAAAATTAAAAACTCTGTAAATAAGTCCGTTTCTGATTATTTAAGAAAAATAACGAATAACAGTGATTTTTGTGTCTATGAAATTGAAACATTTTAAAAATTCTGTATATAATATAAAATATTAAATAAAACACAGATATTCTTCAGGTAGGTTAGACTAGGTAAAGTTAGGTTTGGTTTGGAACTTAAGAGAAGCATTGTGTATAAATTATCGAGAGCATTAAATTTTACTGACGCAAAACCTCACAGTGGGTTCCATTAGATCGGTCAGCCGTATTTTTCGTTATTCCGCCATGTTTTTTTCCTGTAATTACCACCCAAAATACAGTATATTGTTACTAAGGATTGAAATCAAGTAGGAGCATAAATAAATAAAATGTAATTTGGATAATTTTTGTCAATTTCTGTCTACCCCCTTATACTCTCCTTCAACACCATTAAATGACTCCAAATTTAGCGCGCTTTTCTCACCAACACAAAAGAATAAAATTATTCTTTATTTGGTTTCTCAGAGCAGTAATTGATATGCCGTTAAGAAATATCTGAATCAGGTTTATGTTTTAAAAACCAAGACGATGGAAATACTTGAAATGAATAAAAATACTGAAATTGCTGTCACTGAAGTATTTTCCACAAATAAATAATTTACCCGCCAGGATTGGAGGGTTATAGGCTATACATTTAGTGTGTGTGTTAGTGATAATATTAGACAAAAAGTGTATTTTTAATATTTTGACTGGCAACGTTAGTAGTAACATGTTATATGTTGCAACGTAGAAACCAAAAATTAATTTTTTAAGCTTCAATTTTTTACTTTAAAATATAGAATGCCTGTAGGAGGAACGTTTCCCCTCTCACTCTCCCCCCCCTAACTGTTGAAAGGGGGAAGCTTCTGGCCAATCGAAGAGCTAATCGTTTGCAATCCCCCTTTTTCACAAGATCCAAAAGTACAAACTGGTTGGTGAGCACATAATATTGCTGTTTTGCAGTACAGTCGGACCTAGTGTAGTCTTGTGTAAATCAACCAGATGAAACTCCAGTAATATTAACATTTCACAGTTTTGGTTCTTAACCAAACTCCGATTAATTACTTAAACGATTTTAGTTACGACAAATTTCATTTTCAATTCAACAATAGGTCACACAAAATAAAGAGTACTAAAATATTTGAAATGCTTCACTTTAATATAACTTGAAGGGGAGCGCCTGCATTGTTAAAATGCTACTGGCAGCTCAGCACGATTATGCGGGTAGCAGAAGCAAAACTGCAGGCGCTCTCTTTGATCTGTACGATACTGCAATTTTATTCCAGGGCACTATTACGAGTTTTCAATGTCAAAGAGTTATTTTACAATTATTAAGAAGGATTATGACTATGCGTAAATTGAAAAAAAGCTGGAGTGTAAAATTTAAGCAACAAACTGTACAATATTTATAGCTAGTTGGATTTAAGTACTGTTTTAAATTAATTATAGATTCAAATAAAAAAAATATCCAAAATGTTTAAAAAATAAAATTACTTTCCTTTGTAACAATTTGATCGAATATGCGTCATAATATATGAATTAATATTTATGTATATGTGTATATTATAAGTATTTCAAATGCAGTTTATTATAGAAAAGATTTTCGTGTTACACATTTATTGTGGAGTGTTTTTCTACAAATGTTCTACAAAATAATATGTTACAATATTTGCAATTTTAATTTAACTAACTAAATATATATTTAAAGGTCAAGCTTCCCATCTGTCGAGTATATTCATGGCTTTTGAACCGTACCGTTTACAAATGTACAGGTGATATCATATTGCTAAAATGTTGGGATTCGACCACACTGTGCACAGAATCAGCAGGACTAACTGTAAAAATTGTGTGTTTTATGTATTATGTAGTTTTAACATAACTGAAGTCATCTTTAAAATGTTCCAATTGCTTGTAAATATATTTGACAATGAGGTTTTAATCAAGAAACTAGAAATACGACACAAGGTCCATAAGTTTTATCATTTAATTTAAATCAATCCAGGGAGCAAGTAATTACGAATAATGTTTTAAAAATGTTGTTTTATTTTTCGAATTGTATACATTCATATCGTATTCGTATACAATTATGAATTGTATACTAACTAAAATTAGATAAATATACAAACATATTTAAGAACGTAATATATAAATAATAATTTATGGACCAAAATTTAAATTCAATATAGTTTTAGCGAATTTCCCATAGGGAAGAAGCTATTACCGTAGGTCTCATGGTAAGACTTAAGCCCGGGACCATGTTATTTTTCGTCTTTAGGTGCCCAGAGTCCAAAAACAATAGTCATTAAAATTTATATATATATGTATGTGTCTGTGAACACGATAACTCTCGTAAAAATGGTCCGATCGAGACCAAATTTGGTAGAGACGTGTATTCCTACAAATGCTCGGACGAGTTTGTAAACCAGACATATCGGTCAATGGGAACGGGTAGTATGGGGGGGGTTTGTACCCCAAAATGGGGTTTTTGGCGTTTTTCACATGTAATTTTTAAAAAAATTTCTAATTTTATATTTCACCATTGGAATCAGCTTAAAAACTACACAATTAAGTTCCTTTAAGTCTTTCTCTAGCTCCAACGGTTACCGAGATATTAAAAAATCTAAACACAGTACGTTGTATTGTGGGGCTCCAATGTTAATCTTATTGAGAATAGGCAAATAAATAATGCTCATGTTTATGGACAGATTTTTATAAAACTTGTCATATACTATTATTATTATATTATTGATTTGGAAATTCGCTGAGTACGCAGGTCTGCTGCGACGGGCATATTTGTTTTAATTTTCATATTTTCGTATTTATAATACAGATTAGACAGTAGTTATACTTGCAAAACTTGAATATAAAAATCTATAAACACTAAAGTAACCATATATCATAGTGTAATCGCAACAATGCTGATAGCGATAGGTAGAACAGCCATCGCGGATGTAATAACTGTTTAAGTAACTAGGGCAAGCACCGGAAATGACTGTATGAAACCGGAAATGGCTGGATTTCACTGTATTGTTCGTTATGCTGAACAAGTGTTTTTGGCTCTTACGAGAAGGGGTTCTCTTGTAATTCTTCACATTAAAATTTAAACAATTTGCTTAGAAAACATGTTGGCTATTTTTTTTTAAATTGTGAAGGATTAAGTGTGACCTAACGATTTTTTTGAGTGCCTTATTGAAGATTGCATCGTAGAAAGTTGAACATTATTAACGAATAAAAGAGATTGGCCTACTGCTACAGTAAAGTTGCTAATATGTTTTTCTTTTTCGTTATAAGGTATAAATTATCGAATGTTTTTCTTTTTCGTTATAAGGTATAAATTATCGAATGTTTTTCTTTTTCGTTATAAGGTATAAATTATCGAATGTTTTTCTTTTTCGTTATAAGGTATAAATTATCGAATGTTTTTCTTTTTCGTTATAAGGTATAAATTATCGAATGTTTTTCTTTTTCGTTATAAGGTATAAATTATCGAATGTTTTTATTTTTCGTTATAAGGTATAAATTATCGAAACATGTTTTATTTAACACAATTTTTAAAACTGTTTTGGAAACTGTTTAACAGGTTTTACTTACTTGTCACTATGCCTAGTTTTGCAATTTAATTTTTCATTTCAACTACTTCTTAAAGGTTAAAAAAAATTATTTATAAAAAACTATTGCTGTAATTAAAAAAACTGGGAGTAATTCACATTTTAACTGGATGATAAACATTCTCTCTCTCGTAACTTTTTATGCGTGTGTGAAGTTACGGCATGTATTTTGTCACCTGAATGTAAAACAAACAAAACACACCTCATCGGTCTTTTTGAACCACTCGGTTTGTGTTAAAAAAAGCTTTAGAACATGTTTTATATTGGACAGAAATTGTGCAGTCTAAGTTAGGTGCAAACCTTTTTTTTGTATTAATCTGCATTGAGTTAATAATCGTTTCCATTTTTAAAGTCACCTCGCTAAAATTCGTATCATCGGTTCATTTTAACGGTTGAATAAATAAACTGTGATGAAAGTGTAATAAAACAGAGAGCGAACTGTAGTCAATTAACCGCATTATTTGACACAGTTACGTACTGTATACACGGCGCATTGTTGTGTGGAACCATGTAGTACTACAGTCTGACGCAGTGCGGTAAATTCTCCATAACTGAACGTAAAAATAATTTTTACTTTATGCAGAACACATATCAAACTCCTGAATACTGTACTAAAAAAATTAAATTGTGCATTGAAGAATTGAACTATACGATTGTTTTCACAACTAGTGTTAATTTTGTATTTGGACACATTTTTTTATTGACAGTAATTTTCAAGTAAAAAATTAAAGTATTATTTAAAAACATTGAAATTATAAACTTAACGTAAAATTGGCCTAAAGGAAAACATGACTGATTCTAAACCTTTCAGATCATGAGCCGTCACCTCAAACTACAGCGATACGCTACCTTGCTGTCTGCAGTGGAAATTTGAGGTTAAAAAGCCTAAATGCCAGAAATATTTTTCTATGTGAAAAATATTAATATTTCGAATAAATATACAATACTTAAGTTTTATATGTTTATTAAATCAAAGTAAATTGTGACTTTCGATGAGACTTTGACTCATCTCTACTTCGATAACAAAGAAAAATTACAAAGTACGTAGACATAACACATAGTGATATATAAATAATGCTTTAGATCATGATATGCCTAAACTGAATGATTTCAGTTCCTCTAAACCAGGTGTCGTTATAATCATGTGACGTCACTTCCGTTACGCACTTTGCGTCTTGCGATTTGCTAATCCCCCTTGAGCTTAGACATATTCATGTCAAAAAAATTATATTAAAATTTCATTGATTGTTAACGATAAATTTTGACAAATCCTCTATAAAATATTTAATAAACTCTACATGACGTTTTTATGAAAAAGCATTATAAAATAAAATTTTCAATGAAGCGAATTGTATCATGTTCTAAAGCTGACTTTGTGTATGATGAACATATTTGATTCATTTACGAAATGTAAATTTTAATAATTTATAAAATTTCATGAGATTCAGGAATTTCACTATGTATTCAAATGGAATTCAAAGACTTTCCAGTTCTTTCTCAGCTCTGTTTAGCGAAAAAAAATTGTATTCCTTGAAGTTTGAATTTTTTAAAGTTAATTCAAATAATAAATTTCTATTTTAAATTCACTTGTTTGATATGAAAAGTATTGCGTCCCAGAAAAAAAACTTCACTGAATAAAATACGCTTATAATTAGTCAATTTATCGGTTTCTCGGCTTATTTTCCTTTAAAAATTTTTCATCCCTAAGAAGGGAAGTTATCCTCTGGGAAAAAGATATCCCCGGCACAGGGTATATGAAAATCAGTGCTGTATAGAATAAATTCAGGGGGAAATTGTCATCGACTAAACTATAGTTGTAGTAAACTATACTATTCTCAATGTTTATTTTATGAGGGTGGAAGCTATTAATTGTTACCCATGTCTTTTGTAATATAAATACGGAAAAATCGCTATGCACAACTACATGTAAAACCCATTCACACATCATTCATTAAAATCTACCCAGCAATAATGGGTTTTCGTTTTCGTTCACACAAACCGTCTTTCACGTGTTACTACTATTGACAATACGTATAGATGTATTTTGATATAAACACTTCTCACATTCCGCACTCTTGTCTCAAATATTGCATTTTCAACACACCGCCGCCGCGCCGCGCCGTTCACAAAAAGAATATTGCTGTGGGAAAGCGAGCCGTTATTTACGTTTTTGCTGAAGGCTATTTCGCGTCGACAACGTCTTGTATCTCTTCGCATTATGGAAAATCTCTCTTTCTTATTTCAGTTCATTTTATTTTTATCACAGTAGTAATGAGTGATGTATCAAAATAATATTTTTCCCTTAAAATATACTATTTGGATTGCAAAACATAACACAATTTTCTAAAATTTATGTCTATGTTATGTATATTTTACATAATGTATACGGACACGGGTATGTCTTAGCTCTGGGGAGGGAACTTGGCAATATGCAATACGGAAATTTGAAACGGTAACGTCATATGCTTAGTGACGTCATGTGTGACTATAACGACAGCTGTTTAGAGGGACTGAAAACATTCCCTTTGACATATCCCTGTTCTAACGTATTTCCCACAGGGAAGTAAAGCCCTTTCCATTGTTGTAACAATGAGCTATTTGAAATCACGGAATCAGACGTACCAACCGTTTAGTTTTACACCAATATTTATGAAGAAACCTGCATATTACTAAACGAAGTCTCTATCTTTCATCGACACAGTAAAAACTTTCCCAATGGGAAATTCTTTAAAATCAAAACTGCATTAAACGAACAAAACCACGTTGTAAGGAACTTATAGTTACGGCAAATCCTTGATACCGGAACCAGAGCACGTACGCTTCGACGTCTGGATGGATTGATATTTGACGGCCGCCTCATCTTCAACAGCTTACCATTACAACTGCACAACTCTGTAACTGGCCGTACATCGTACCATCGTACATCGTCCAACAGCTCGAACACGTAGCTCTGATGGACCGTTCTAGGGCCGTTTGGGCGTTCCAACACTCTAGATGTAACACTGCACAACCATATTTATAATTTTTAAATTAATGTCACACTTTTACACCGAATTGTAGGTATGCCCAAAACTTAATTGTTCAACAATCCCTATGGTAACGATTAAACTAATGTAGTGGAAGTGATATGCCTAGAAGAAGCTTTATTTTATTTTTTTATTTATTACTTGCTCTAATACAGTTCATAACCAATTACAATAGGGGAAATCAAGCGAGTGGAGTTCTATTGAAAACCTAACAATAAGCCTTAAACTTCTATAATTAGTGTAATTTTTTAAAATATCAAATATGTAAGATAACTGAAACAAAAATAAAACATAATTTAAAAAAAACCTTGTTGAATCTCCAGGTTATAGTGAAACAATATAAAATATATTAATTCGTTGAGTTTTCATCGTAAAATCAAAAACAACTATAATGTTATAACACATCTTAAGACTTGAGAGAGAAAAATTAGACAGAAAATGGCCTCCAGCAAAAACAGAAATAACGGGTGGATTTCCCAGAGCAATATTCTTGTTGACTGAAACTCCTGTGCGCCTCCGGGCCTTACAACTACATTGGAAGGATGTGACGGAAAGTCCTTTGAGTGATTCAAAATATTACAGCCAATGAGCTAATTTTAAGGATGCATTTTTTACATTATGAGCCTTTACTAATTACCAAAGATGTGTAATATATTTTTACAGAAATAATTTTAAACAGATAGGTATAATATTTCTATAATTTATTGACTGAGAAAGATGTTGATACAGACGTCCTGTAATCCAGCTACTTGGAGGTCACGAATTGTGGATAGTTGTGAGCGATGGTCGGTGGATGTAGTGTTCTCTTGTGTGGATTAACGTCCGCACTATTGAACACTACGTTAATCCACAAAGACCATCTTCATAATTAGACCAATTCGTAATTCAGAGGCCGTGGTTCGGATTCCACGTTAAACTGTAGGTCCATTATTTGCCATCGGCTGTTGGGCTATTAATTAACAGTCCTGTCTAAGGAACATGTCAGCCTTAGTCAGTAACAAGACTACAAGATCGCGCCACAATCATCCTACATTCATTCCTCATTCATACTTGGCTTAAAATACCTACCTGGGTAGGTCGCCATTTCAGTTAAAAGTATAAAATATTTAAAAGTCAATAGGTAAAAATATTTATCTACAATTTCCTCTTGACTGATTTCAGCCGTATACCAGTATTAAATTTAATAGAATGAATTTTCAAAGAATTTTGATAAAATTTATCAAAATTTTACCAATATTTATACCGATATTTAATATCGGTATTCAATTTCACAAAAGGTAAAATTGTTATAAAATGTTAGTTTATTCTAATGGCAAAAAATTTTGGTTGGTTTAGACTTAATTATATTTAGATTAGTAAAAAACGCTGATTCGTTACCACGGTATTGATACTTTGTTTCGATAATTTTACTATCGATATTAAAATACGATATATCGATATCGACTAATGGACGATTCTCGATATCGGAATATCCCGAGCGAACATCGCCGACACGGCATGTCGCGGCATCGTACTCTCATTAGCCTAACTCACTATTGATATCTCCAGAAATCCGGGCGAACCATTACGCCATCCACTGTTCGCATCCATCACACTTCCTCACCCGACTGATTCACGACTATTTAGTTCTCCAATCACTCGTTTATCGAAGTAAAACACATTTTACAACACTGGACTTTCGTTAAAATGCTCGAATTTCCAGTGGATACACCGTTTAGGGATACGTCATATTAAAACACTATTAATTGATGGAACTCGAATTGGGAAGGGTAAAGTAATGTAATTGGAATGTGTGAACGAAACATAACCTCAGCCAGAACACTAAACAATCAATACCAAAGATCCAAGCGTTGGTTTAGAATTATTTGCCCTTTACTAGGCAATTCGTAGTTTTTGATATAGAGAAAATATTGTTTTCGTAAAAATTTCCGGATTTAAGTTGAGGGTGGATATTGGATAATCCAATTTACCCATATTTTGAGCTTCCCTGAATCCAAAAAAGTGGTTTTCCAAATGATTTCTGTCAGTCTTCCTATCTGTGAATAAACCCCGTGACCACACCGATCGTCTGATGCCTATGAAATTACGAACGAATGTTCTTAAATAATAACAATTTCAACGCAACTAAAGGTGTTTCACCTTGCGCACGGTAACTGAAACTGATGTACCGGTTGTTTAGGTGACTGGGATGGTGGCGTCATCCTGTAATCCACCTGGAAGTCACGAATTGTGGATAATTGTGAGCGATGGTCGGTGGATGTAGTGTTCTATTGTGTGGATTAACGTCCGCACTATTGAATACTACGTTAATCCGCAAATACCATCCTCATAATTAGACCAGTTCGTAATTCAGAGGCCTTGGTTCGGATTCCACGTTAAACTGTAGGTCTCTAAGTTGCTATCGGCTGTTGGGCTATTAATTAACAGTCCTAAGGAACATGTCAGCCTTAGTCAGTAACAAGACTACAAGATCGCGCCACAATCATCCTACACTCATTTCTCATTCATACTTGTCTTAAAATACTCACCTGGGTAGATTGCCATTTCAATAATCTAAGTATCTAAGTTTTGTAATGATAATCAGTTCCTGGACATACGTTTATACTCGTACTAAGACATGCAACGAGTTACCAGTGTTACAAGTAAAACAATCTTAAAACTGTTTACATTAACTTGTTGACTCTTGGGATGAAACAACCCCAGTAAGTAGGAGCTTCCAGGAGAGTAATTTTCGTAAAATCTAGTCCATATTATGTCGCTAAAACGATAGAACATAAACAGATAAACAGCTATTTAAAACAGTTTTCAAAAACCTAGTTTATTTACGTACATGTGCTGAGTCAGCTGTTAGATTGATACAAAATAAAGTAGCTTAAATACCATTAGTTTTAGCTGCTGGTGATAAATCACTTTTTTATTTTTCTCGGTATTTGGGCTATTCACTATTTTTGGACGAATCATTGTATTTGGGTTATTCACTGTAGGCCTAATTTGGGTTTCATCTTATTGGGTTTATTCGCTGTATTTTGGTTTTCACTGTATTTGGGTTATTCGTCGTATTCAAGCGATTCTTTATATTTTGGTTTTACCGGTATTTGGGTTATTCACTGTATTTAACACTGTACCCTACGAAATTGTACCATAATCACCGGTACTATAATGACATAATCAATGATAAGTCCCCAAAATATTGGAACGCATTTTAAGATAAAATGTAAACAAGTTTAACCGCAGCAAGATAACCGTCCGTTTGGAATGATAAGCAGAATGTAACGGTTCCAGGACAGCAGTTAACGTTAAGACCTGTTCCATATTAACGGCGCCGCATGTCGGAATGTATCTGCCAGATAAGCGGCTATAAAATATTACGGTTTACATTAAAGGTATGTTTGCACCATTCACTCTGAGCTATAGCACTCGTCAACGATCTAACAACGGGTGCGTTTATGAAATTACGGCCCTAGCAACCATAGTTTAGATGAATTATAGCTCATTAATACGAAACTCAGTATAACTAAAGGCATCACTTACATAAAGTATATATTGTCTAAGCCACTTGATTTCAATAAAAATAATTTTTTAAAGTTTAATTTAGAACAAGTAAAAACGATTACATTATTTCCAATCAGAATGGTACGATTCAAAAGTTGTTTTCTATTTCTTATTTTATAATTAGTTACGAATTCTTTGTTTGACACATATGCATTGAAGTGAATTAAATCAAATGTATGCCTTACATATTAAGTGTAACATTTTTAACTGACAGTTAATGCAGAAAGATATTGAAATCTTGCATTTCAAATGTCAAAATACATTTATTTTTAACATACAGAAATATAATAAAAACAAACAATTTCAATTCGAGACTTACATAAGTTTAAGACAGTATTTTGAGGATATCTTTTGAAGTTGAAATTGTTTTTGTGTCAGCTCATCGAAACAATATAAGCTTTGTTCAGCTAAATATTTCAATTTTATAAACCATATACAGAATCAAAAGTTGCTATTTCATGTGCAGTATGATAAAAGATTTACTAACGTGCAATTATTACTCAGAAATACTGTACGCAATTTTTCACACTACAATTTTGAAAATTGAGATTCTGTTATAGTACAAAAACTTGAGGGTAAAATAAAATATATGACGAATGATTTGAAATATATGCGATGGATAATTTGTGGTATTAAATGCAGTAAAAATAAATTACTTGAACTTAAGTTCAATTTAAAAGTGTGCGCCCAACGTGAAGGTTAGTAACCTATTATTTAATATATCCACCAATTCAGGAGGCTTATAAATAAAAATAAAAATGAATTAATGTTCAATGTTAACAGTAGATCACATTGTAAACCCCTTTTCAGAAAACTTAAAATACTGACTGTTCCATCTTTGTATGTATTAGGATGTTTAGTTTATATTAAAGTTAAATTAGATCAGTTACAAAGAAATAGATTAGAACATAATTATTCAACAAGACAAAACAAACATCTAAGAATCACACAATACAATTTCCATAGAACCTTACTCAACTTTCGAAGTTGAGTAAAAGAATGTTGAATAGACTATCTGAACATGTAAAACATAATCTAAATAGGTTTAAGGAATTTTAAAAAACGTTTATTAGATCCGTCCATGAACAATGTTTTAAATTTAATGAATTCTGGGATTCTGTAAATAGACGTATCTTGACTAAAATCTTTTTTATGTTTCTTTAGACTCATTATTATAAGTATTTACTCTATGCGATAAGTTAAGTACTGACGATTCAACTGTTTAAGGTTACATGAAGTTAGGTTATATAAATGTTATGTGCAAATAAAGATATTGGTTTATCCATGCCAACAGATAACTCACCACATCATGACGAAGAAAAGTGCATAAAATAAAGGAAACCAGTAATTGGCAAATCCGAATGGTACGATCCAAATGTTGATTTCTATTTCTTATTTTATAATTAGTTACGAATTCTTTGTTTAGCACATATGCATTAAAGTGAATTAAATCCTTAAATTTATATTATTTTGTTAAAATTAAATGTATGCCTTACATATTAACTGTAACATTTTTAACCTGTCAGTTAATGCAGAAAGATATTGAAATCTTGCATTTCAAATGTCAAAATATATTTATTTTTAACATACAGAAATATAATAAAAAAATGTCAATTCAAGACTAACATAAATTTGAGACAGTATTTTGAGGATATCTTTTGAAGTTGAAATTTTTTTGTGTCAGGTCATCGAAACAATATAAGCTTTGTTACCATATACAGAATCAAAAGTTGCTATTTCATGTGCAGTTTGATAAAAGATTTACTAACGTGCAATTATTACTCAGAAATACTGAATGTAATTTTTTACACTACAATTTTGAAAATTGAGATTCTGTTATATACAGAATAAAAATTTGAGGGTAAAATAAAATATATGACGAATGATTTGAAATATATGCGATGGATAATTTGTGGTATTAAATGCAGTAAAAATAAATTACTTGAACTTTAGTTCAATTTAAAAAGTGTGCGCCCAACGTGGGGCTCGAACCCACGACCCTGAGATTAAGAGTCTCATGCTCTACCGACTGAGCTAGCCGGGCTATGTCCGACGGTGACGCTTTCTCTTAATTGACCGCGCACGCAACTGGACATATGACGGTGGGGAGGGAGGGGAGCACTGGATTGCTCCCGCATGTTTATACTTAGTCACCACTCATCTGAAGATATGTTTGTGTTTACTAAAATATTAATCATCTTTACCTTCAAAAATGCAATTACTCAGTTTACAACTCAGCAGCCCACCAACTGAACTGTAAGTCACAGAAAATTACTCAACTAAGAGATAAAAGGTTTGAAGTACCTATTCCTCTCAAACTATCGTTCTATAGTTGTGGATTTCAGCCTCTTGTCAAAGGAATATCTTATTTACCTAGATCACCATTCACACTTTTGTACACCGTGAACACTAACTTAAATTAAATCTAATAAATTAAAAGTCAATTTTACTGATTAACGAGTATTTCGTAAAACTGAACAATACTTCCGGTTATTCCGGAAATGATCGAACTCGGAAATAGTCCGACATCAAGTCACGTGACGAAGCGATATAGGAGTGCCTGGGTTGGGTCAACTCTTTGTTCTCGACAAATGACCCCCAAGAATGATCCCCACAAGAGATGTGGCATGAACCGACCTTGCACCAAGGTCAACCACTCCTCCATAATGCACTCTGTCAATATTTAATCACTCTCATTCAACTTAAGAGTCTGCATCAGTGGTAGCCATCTTGGATTTTAGTTCCGTAAGAGCAATGTTAAATTCTGGCGCCTATATCTCCTTGACCTATTGTCATAAATTAACGGAAGAGGTGTCAAATTAAAGGTATTACGGTCCTCCAGGGCACCACCTTACAGAACTTCTTATTTTCGCTCTCAATAAAAAAAATAATAATGATTTATTTTGTAAAATATTCCTGGATTTTTGTTTTTATATCAAGCTAAATTTTTGAACATATTAAAATGTCATGCCCTTGAGCCACATCTCATCAATGTACTTCCAAAGTTTTACATTGATACTATGATAATTAACGCCAGAATTGTTCCGCCAGAATTTAACATTGCTCTTACGGAACTAAAATTCAAGATGGCTACCACTGATGCAGACTCAGATATTTTGTCTCGTTAGAACAATGTTATAACCTCTACAGTCTACAACGTGCCTCTCATAGAACCAGAATTTTATAACTAAGACACGACGTACTATATTTGAGTTCTGAATGTGGACGGTACAGTAGTAAAACCTTTTTGAATGTGTCATTTATATTTTTTGTTATGTTGATGTTGGTGGTAAAAGTTTATTATGTACCTACAGCAAAAAAATTGAATACTACATAAATCTCAATAAATTAAATTTCCTTTTTAATAACACAAAACAAAATGTTTCCTAGTTGTTTGAATTTTGAGTTGTACTTTTTTTAACGAGTGTAAAATAAGGCAGGCGCAGCTACTGTACGGCGAGCTTTAAAGGATTTTGCTGCGGCGGCGTTTACCCCCCCCCCACGGCGAAATCCGCCTCAGCTCTACAAATAACAACATGGTGTAGCGAAAACTATCGATAAACGTATAGCGATTACTTATGTCAGCAAAGTAAAATAAACGGAATTTGATGATAGACACTTTTAGGCATGCTGGTGTGTCCGGGTAAAATAGAATTAGCCTACAAGTCAAAATAAATATTTTAGACTTACTATAATTTATACAAATTCCCATCCTGTATCATAGCTGGTTTACTTCGAATTTAAAATTAATTAAGGCGTTCTACAACAATATTGCTAATTGATTGAGCAAAAATTGACATTTTGTTGACTTTTCTTCTTCTTTCATAACAGTACTACAATTAAAACAGATATAATAATTATTTTGAATTCTTTTACAATGCTTCTAGTTCAATCTCTCAACTGTCAAACGGCTATCTTAGCAATTAAATGGTTTTAAAATTTTTCTCAGGTACGGTTAAAATTTCTGAAACCGAAATACCTTATCGAAAGAGAAATACCTTATAAATTTATTTAATTTTCAAATGCTGATTTCCCTGAACGAATAGCAAGATCACAGGATTAATATGCTATTAGTGTTTACCTACTCTTAGAATCACTTTTTTCAGCCACGCTTATCCCGAAAGCTACGTGAAAATAAGCTTTTGCTCAAACTTAAGCCAGAGTGGTAATTACATAGTTACTTGATTTATCATTTTTAATTCAGTTACTTAGCAACGTATAAATTTTCACATTTCAAATTCATTAGAAGTGACCAACATGAATGTGACAAGTTCAGTGAGTTATAGAATAAGTGTAAATGGTAGTAGAAAATAGCTAGCATAGACTGTATACTAACTTCGTTTAGTAGTTGTTTTGTAGGATTTCACTAAAACATAGATTATTTTATTATTATTTAGTTATTTCTTTCAATTTGAGTAGCCATATAGTCTTATTATTACACTGTAAAACATTTTATAATAGTAAAATCTATACTACAGTGCATTCATCATCTGCGTAAAATTATTTTCAAAACTTAACAAACTTAAAAGTTTGTTTTCATTTCAATAGTTGGGTATATTTATTCATAAAACGTAACGACTTAGACTTGCATACGAAATATTGGGAAATTTACGTATATAAGAGAGTTATTGATTTTTAGCTATTCTACACAGAGATTAACATTGCACAATGTACTGTGTTTACTGTTTTAAATATCTCAGTAACCAAATGTCCGAGTGATAATTTGAAATACAGTACTAAATTGTTTTTTCTCTCTGAATTCAATGATGGAAATAGGATTTTTCTTCACAAATTATACATAAATAGATTTAATACCCCATTTTGGGGTACAAAACACCCAAAGAGTGTAGTAGTCCGATAGCGTTACCCAACGAATGCGTCCAAGACATTTCAAAAAGAAACAACTACAAACGATTTTATAGTAATCAGACAATAATTGCGGCCTTTATCGTGTACACACATATAAATGCTTAAAATTTTGAATAACCCCTTAAACGTGTTCAGGGTTTTGAGTTATGAACTTCTATCATGGTCCCGGGCTTGACTGTCAGTATGCGGGTTATGTGAATAGCTTATTTTTACATAGAAGACAAAGGAGGAGAAAAAGTCATGTCATTAGAAGTCATCAATCTTAGACGTCAATCCAAAAAATTGAAACATGTACTCTTTTTGAGTTGTATTAAAATTGGTAAAGAATGTTTGAATTATCACTGTTGAGATTTAAATTTTGCTAATGAGTTATTGGGTAATCAAATATTCTATGTTTCATAATTTGTAATGTAATACAGTAAATGAACTATACACAAAATCCATTTTAAACAGACCTCTCCGTGAAAAATTAAATTCCAAATGTGTTTGGAAAATCTTGATGCTTTTCTAATTTCCGTGTTCAAGTGGTTCTTCATGCTGAGCATATATTCAATAATGTTTAGATGACACGTATTGATTTTATAATATTATCATAAATTTGTTTTTGATGGCTTTTACCACGTATTAAGTGAATGTAACTCAATGTAACAAATTCCAATCAAGTAGTCCTAACCTAGACGGAAAGAAAACATCTTATACTTGAGGTGAGTACAAACAAAACTAATTTACATAATTATACTTTAATTTTTAACAGCGAAAGCTGATTTTTAAATAAAAAACCCGATGACAACATTTAAGGAAACATTTTGGTAAAATTTGGTAATTTTGTTCGAATAATTGAGGATGAAAAATATGTATTATGCATAACTGTAACAAATTAACGATGTTTTTGACAAAAAGGAATGATTTACTAAATTATTTAACAAGAATTACTTTATTAGAGTTAAACCAAATTCTCTGAAATATTTGTGTAAATATTATAGCCTTAAAAATAAAAGTAAACACTCTTAAGAAAATCCTAATGTGTTCGTCTTATTCTTTTGTTCCAGATGACCTTCAGATTGCCTTCAATTATAAAATTCATATTTAAATTCTCCTCTTAAAAGTCTTAATTAAATTTCACACTTAAATCCCCTTCACCAAGGTGGCCCAAAAAGTAACTTTACTTGAACTCTTTGGGTTCGTTTAGTTACTTACCCTTGTCCCTCTTACTTAAAATTACCTAATTTCTCAAACCCAATATTGATTATATTATTTCCTACCACTTCTCCTGAAACTTTACGATATAATAGCTTGTATATTGTTTTATTTTCCATTACTCCCCCACTGTTCATATGTTCTCCCAACACCCAGTTCCAGGCCACCTTGTTCCCCCGGCCCTGCATCAACCCTGTGACACTTGTCACCGCGACACTCTACATATAATGGGAGACGTGCACAGTCACATTTGATCCCTACACCTAATAAGTCCAAGCATAGTATGTTCACTCCTCGTGGGTGGACCGAACACTTATAGGTGTCAGACGAGGCGACTCACACAGCTCACACTCCGCTTGGATCCATCGAGCTTCAAACTCACGACTTCCAACAAGAAGTCTTCACACCGAGATCACTCTCCTCTCTGGGATGTATCCTGTGACCTTCCCTTCACCCTTCCATCATGCTGCCTGAGGGAGAACAATTGTCCTTGGAACCACTAACTTCTTCAACCAGAGAGGATCTGCCCTCAATATCATTAGGTAGGTAAACAAACTTTAATAAATTTATAAGTCAATCACATTTCATCTTAGAGGTAAGTACCTTATACGGATTTCTAACAGAAAACATGGAATTTGTTACATTGAGTTACGTAAATATGTGTAAATATGTATTATTAAATTTTTTACATAACGTGTGAAAGTGTCATTTGAGCCTTTAGTAGTTTGGATTATAAAACACACTGCATACAAGCAGCGTATGTTTTTTCAACGTCAAATAGCAGCTTGAAATTCTAGAAGCATTTGTACATCGTTAGGAATTTAAGAAATAAACATCTATAAATATGTTCTATATTCAAGTAGAATATTGTAGGCATTTACATCGTATACTTTTTAATTTTGACAAAAGAATTTATCCATCATATCATTAAAGCTAAAAAATTATTAGGGCTTATAAACCTAATACTCTTTAACTCATCAACTATCAAAACGATTAAATTGACCGTTAAATATGGAACTAAAAATTAGTTTGTGTAAGTGAAACTGTCCTTATCGGTAGCTGTTGAGTTGGCAGGAAAATTCTTGTTTAACATCACATATTTGTTTAATTGCATCCATATATAAACTCTGATACTTTTAACACACTGACTGGATGGCTAAGTGGTTATAGCCCACCCCCATAGGGTTGTACCCTGCAAGGGTCGAAACTGGTCCTAGTTGCAATTTCATTGATGGGCTATATTATTGAATTATCGTCGATCAGTTCGACGACGATAGCAAGTAACAAGACCGGGGTTTGGGGAGGTGCCAGGCGTTCCCAATCAAATCGTTAAAATGTGCTGAGAAGCGAAGAAAACCGAAAATAACACAATAAGCTATGTGACACTGGAAAAATTATTTAAACATTTTAAACCAATTAAAATATTTCGGAAAATACCTTCTGTAAGTTTTATTCTAATTATGACGATGCTGTTATCTCTCAATTAATTAGCAGATGTGTAAAAATTAATCCTTTTCTGTATTTAGGCCACTATCGCGTTTTCAAAATAGGTTGAAACATATCATGCGAAAGCTCAAAGAAAGAATTTGTTTGTTGCCTTCATGCTATGATATTTTCTCTCGGAAAACTCCTCCCAACTTCTCTTGATAATACTCCATCGTTTCTCTGATACTTTAAGGTATAACATCCTTGACTTAGGTTGAACCTTTTGTACAAATGCATAATGTTATTTTTATAAGGTCACCATTGTGTTCAACACCGTTTACTTCATTTATCCTGTTTCTCACTAGTTTCCCTATACTTAATTACTGCTTACTGTCGTGGCAACCCATGGCCTGGTAACCACTTGGCATTTCCAAAAGGTCAAAGCCTGATTCCCCGAAACTTCATGTGTGAATTTCCGGCTCTCTTCCTCCGATGGCTTCCCTAACACTAGTAGTCTTTATTCCTATCTTCTTCTCTTGAACTGAAATAATTCACTTTAGACAAGTCCATGATAATATAGTTCATCTAAACAGCTGTTCTTATAACCAAACTATGACGTCACTGTTTCAAATTGTGGTAGTGATAATTGCCACCCCCCACAGAGCTAAGACATATCCATGTCAAAAATAACCTCCATAATAAACGGGCTTATTGGATATACATCTAGAGAGTTCCTGAACAATGGTAACTTAGATGAGGGATGTCTGATGAGGGATGAGGTCTCTGCGAAAAATAATAATTAGACTCAAATTCTGATATGCTTCAGGTGATTTTAACATTTATAGATTTCGTATCTGTATTCTTATTTTATGTCCATGTACCCTTTCTCTCTTCTAACGAAATTTTTTTATTTAATATACGAATAGTGGGAAATTTTGATCAATTAAAAATTAAAACTGAAGTAAATAGTTACTGTCCTATTCTCTTTTTGAAATATGGCAGTATATATTTGAGGCAACAGGTGCAATCCTATAATTACTACATTAATAAATAAAATCATAATTAATAGGGCACAAAGTTCAAAGCGTTCTCTCTGTTTGATTCACACTATATTATTAGGTGGCGGTCAAAGTGAATACGCCGGATTATTTATATCGCGTGCCGCGGTGAATAATTGACCGCGTTAATAATTTAGTTATTTGCCGCGTGAAAAATGAGTGCTCAAAACCACTGATGAATTCACCCGGTCGTATATATTTAAATAATGAAATATGTTGAATATTAAGAAATATAAATGTCAAAATGACTGAATTTATATATGTAGTGCCCACGCAACTATCACTATAGACTACTGGGATAAAATTCTGCAACACTTATACTGTGTCCTAGGATGGTATTATCCACTAACTACAGTGGATGTAGTTAGCATACGTCATTGTAAGGGATGATGACGTTTTTTTAGTTAACCGTCTGATTAGGATCGCGCAGTAACGGGGAGCAAGAGGCATGCTCTCCAAAACACTATCGGTTGGTCCTCTCACGACACGTTCTGGCAACACGAGCCATGTCACGTGCTGGCGACTCCTGTATGTCAGCAGCCATAAGATAACATGAATTGGTTTCCGAGCGACAGTCGCATTGTGAAGGCGGATTCCTGTGTGTCCAAATCTGACAGGAGTCAGAGAGTGCTGGGTTTCAACCCAGCAACCTTTCCATCAGCACCACCCTATCCAGCAACTGACCACAGTCTTGACGATCATTCGGGTTAGGACACACATGTCCGGCCTAGTCTATGACTGTGGTTCCCCTATTCCCTACTCCCGCTCTTCTATCACTTAAATACCTCCTATAAAACAAAGCCAGATATTCGTTTGGGCGTGGGACACAGATCCCCGCTTTCTTCTGGTCTTTGACATCATCCCCCCACCACACCCAGCAGAAATTAAATAAACTTAGACCTCCTAAACCCTAACCCTCCCAGCACAAAAATCAAAGCCAGATTTTCGTTTGGGCATGGGATGAAAATTCCTGCTTTCTTCTGGTCTTTGATACCGATCCCTTTTTACCCAAACTTACAGATAATAAATAAATAAACGAATCCACCCTAAACCCTATTCCGCCCAACACAACAACCAAAGCCAGACACTCGTTCGGTCGAGCGCAACCTGCCCTCGGCTAAGCTCTGGTCTTTGTTCCCAAACCGAAACCATCCATTCACTAACCATAACCACAGTACCCGCAACCAAAACCTCACTCAACCCGCAACCAAAACCTAACCTCAAAACCTATCCTTGGCTGAAGAGGACATAGTCCTATAACAGCCACATTCCATTCCATTCCATCAGCACGCTAACTCTGAGCTACCGTGTTGATATTTGTTTAAATAATATTGCACAGTATTCCAAGTAGTTTTTTATGTCGAAAAAGTTATAGAAACATCAACAATTTCTGTATACTAAAGCTCGAAAATTACCAACACATTCTGGGCACAGAAGCAAAGGTGCAACTATCGTATAAATGATGACGCGAGTGTCTGAAAGCGTTTCCAAGGCCGTAACAGGAGTCCGACGCATTAGAGCTCTCCTCACGTACGGAGCAGAGCTATCCTAGTAAATCCTCCCTACTCCAGCAGATCCACAGCCAAATGTCAGGTCTGCGGCTAGTACTGGTGAAACTCTGTTCTGGCTTTCGGGTAAAACGATTCGGTTGTTTATTACTTAATTAGAAACCCCATTACGCTAGCTAACTCAAAGCGAATAACGTAATCGTACGCCATTTTTCATATTCAACTTCAACCAATGGGGAAATTTAAAGTGTTTTATACTAAACAATATATTAGTGTTGATCTCAATCATTTTTCATCCATATCCCAACCACCGTTTGACTGGGTTAGTGGCGTCATCT
Organism: Nephotettix cincticeps; assembly: GCA_023375725.1. NCBI lineage: Eukaryota > Metazoa > Arthropoda > Insecta > Hemiptera > Cicadellidae > Nephotettix > Nephotettix cincticeps. The sequence goes on from CM041788.1 coordinate 64,125,932, forward strand.
TGTAATCAAGCAACTTGGAGGTCACAAATTGTGGGTAGTTGTGAGCGATGGTCGGTTGGCGTAGTGTAGATTAACGTCCGCACTATTAAATACTACGTTAATCTGCAAAGACCATCCTCATAATTAAACCAGTTCGTAAGAGGCAGTGGTTCGGATTCCACGTTAAACTGTTGTTCCCACTGCCATCGGCTGTTGGGCTAATTAACAGTCCTGTCTAAGGAACATGTCAGCCTTAGTCAGTAACAAGACTACAAGATCGTGCCACAATCATCCTACACTCGTTTCTCATTCATACTTGGCTTAAAATACTTAACGTGTGGTACAGTCGCAATTTTAATAATCTAATCCAATTGATGTTATTTTTGTATAAAATAACTTATCTTACATAAATGAACAAAGCCCAATTGAAAGTTGTATCTAAGTTAATGTACTATTGTCTTTTTTATCTTGAAATTATGATATGTTTTGTTAATTTTACGTTTTACACCCCAGAAACCCTGAAATGAATCACAATCTCAATTGCTGTCTGTTTCTCTATATGTTTCTATGTAACGCTACGGAATGTCATTAGTGTTTGTCTCCATGGAAAAACACCCACGATATAATACACCCCAAGCGCACAGCATAATGAAATTTTATTCCATTATTTTGTACTTGTTCAAGGACTTTTGAACGTTAAACTGAATCACATTTACCCACTTCTACTACAGGGTCGCAGTTTCAAATCTCGGAATGCCCATTTAAGTTTAGACCTGCTCTCCCAGAAAATGTTTGGGAGACTAACATTTTATAAGGCGTAGAAAAAACAAAAATAAATTATAAAACAACTTCCCATTAAAATAAAGTAATTGTCTCTAAAAAAAAACGGTTTTGAGCGATAGTTAACACATATTTCCAGAGTTCCCTTTAGGGATTCCATTTTCCGGAGTGCCTCGTTGGGTATGAGGAGCAAGTTCGGCGTCTACCTATGTTTAAAGGTTCTGGTAAGGTTTAAAGGTATGTTTAAAGGTTCTGGTAAGGTTTAAAGGTATTTTTAGGGTTCTGGTGAGGTTAAAAGGTATGTTTAAGGGGTCTGTTGAGGTTTAAAGGTATGTTTAAAGGTTCTGGTAAGGTTTAAAGGTATGTTTAAAGGTTCTGGTGAGGTTTAAAGGTATGTTTAAAGGTTCTGGTAAGGTTTAAAGGTATGTTTAAAGGTTCTGGTAAGGTTTAAAGGTATGTTTAAAGGTTCTGGTAAGGTTTAAAGGTATGTTTAAAGGTATGTTTAAAGGTTCTGGTAAGGTTTAAATGTATGTTTAAAGGCTCTGGTGAGGTTTAAAGGTATGTTTAAAGGTTCTGGTAAGGTTTAAAGGTATGTTTAAAGGTTATGGTAAGGTTTAAAGGTATGTTTAAAGGCATCGACGCTCCCCTTGGGTTCAGAGACACAATATCAACATTTAGAAGCACAAATTCAATACGATCGATCTCCCAGCTAAAGGAGTAGTTTTTACACTGTATTCTCTGCCCAATTCGCCTTCCCGCAAACAATTTGCATGCCACAGAGAGCCAGCTGGCCACTGCGCGGACATTTGTGTCCATTGTTCTACGTTTGTCAGTTCCCACCTGTCAAAGGCTGTCTTGGGTTGATCAATGTTACCCGGTCTACCGCACCGCGCAGTCCTCAATGCTAGTGAAAATAAATTGGCTACTAAACACAATGGCATTTTTCGTTTTACTATCTGTGCTTTGACTTGTGACAAAACTTAAAGTGTACAATCCCAAAATATTAAAGGTAACAGAATAAATATGGAAGAGGGAATTTTAACAATGAGAAGTTAGTCTAGAGATTCTTTACAACAGGGGTAGATTAAATACCCACGCACTTTACCAACTTACCATCACTAATCCCATTTCTGAGTGGTTATCCCATAAGGCTCCACATCGGATGGAAGTTCCTCATCATAATACGAAGTAATTCTGATGGATTCTAACAAAACCAAGGTGAGATAACGAAGCCCATTAGGTTTATAGATGAATTACCTGATTGTCATAAGATCAACATTATCATCAATCTGGCTGGGTGGTTCATAAGTTAAGTTCATCGGTTTCATCCTGAGCAACAATACTGACACCGTTTTGTGATGGTTCGATATTGGATCCAGTTGTCTCTTTTAAATAATTCTAAGAGTAACAAATCTACAGGTCATCCAGCTACTTGGAGGTCACGAATTGTGGATAGTTGTGAGCGATGGTCTGTGGATGTAGTGTTCTCTTGTGTGGATTAACGTCCGCACTACTGAATACTACGTTAATCCGCAAAGGCCTATCCTCATAATTAGACCAGTTCGTAATTCAGAGGCCGTGGTTCGGATTCCACGTTAAACTGTAGGTCCCTTAGTTGCCATCGGCTGTTGGGCTATTAATTAACAGTTCTGTCTAAGGAACATATCAGCCTTAGTCAGTAACAAGACTACAAGATCGCGCCACAATCATCCTACACTCATTTCTCATTCATACTTGGCTTAAAATACCTACCTGGGTAGGTTGCCATTTCAATAATCTAAATCTAAATCACTCATCACTCCACTTCACTCATATTCATCTTATAACACCCACTTTGCTTGGGTCGGTGTCCCACGAATATTAATATGAATCAAAGACCTTCCAGGGTTAATCCGATTAAAGGCCCGATAAATGGTTTTCCGATGGATCCGGTTTCCGATATTATCGCAGCCGAAAGGTGTAACCAACGGCACGTGCCTATTGCACTGACCGACTAAGCTCCTTCCAACGTAAACAGAGCGATTAAATTAAAGCGGCGGCTGAAAATCGCTGGAGCGGTTCTCTCGTTTGGATTACTCCCAGAAACTAGTTCCAATTTTAAAGTTGCTGACGTCACACCGTTATACTCAACGAAAAACAACTCTTTTTAAATTAAATACTTGGAGATAACGATTTATACAAGGCGATTTAACAGCCAATATTGAAAATACTTATTCTTACACAAAGGATGTACATTCATCAAAACAATCAAGATATTAATCAAGAATATTAGGAATGGTAAAACTCTAACGTAATGAGAGATAAATTTAAGAGTTATAAAACGTTACAAGCATAGCTGTAAGATATCTTATACCACAAAATTTTATTTTTTATACATTTGTCACCGAACCCATGGTAAATATTGCATGGGCTTGTACCAAACGAAAGACAAAATATATATGGATATTACTTATGAGTCTGTAATACGTGTTTCTTGTTTTACTCACTCCCTATGAGAAAAATCTTGAATTTAAAAAATAATGGGACGTTGTTTTACACCATAAAACTATGGAATTTGGTGTCATTTGAAAAGGAATTACATTAGTTAGCTCATTTAAATTGAAAAATTTGCATTTACCTAGAGGTACTTTAGTAAATAGAATGATTCAGAGTTTTTACAATTGGTCTAACGGGACCACGATGGCGCGGGTATCGCAAACTATTAACGTGTATTGGAGTCTTGCTGACTATTGAAATTCTGTACTAGAACTAATATAACGTTAAAACAAGACTGGATAATAATTCAGACAATACATTAGTCCGATTTATTCATACATTCGCCATTGAAATATGCTAGACACTCTTATTTAGTCGGTTGTAAAACTCGAAATACCTAAATCCACAAATATGTATACGAAAACTTATAAGAAGAATCGTAATTTTAAAACGAACCCATAATCCAGATGATGAAAACCAGAGTTGATAGACGGTACACAACACCAGACTACCACACTGGCCCGCTCCTAACAGACATTCAGCAAGAATTTTACAGCGGAGCAATGCATTACGGCTCTTGAATAAAACAGAAGGAGCTATCCGCAACATGTAAAACACCCGTATAGGCGCTAACTGGCACATTCATACAAACGACTGTATTCTTTTGTGTGACAAGTAAAAGTAAAAGTTTAAATATTGTTTTCGAATCCTTTTTAAAATTTTTCAATTTTTTCCTTTGGGAAAATAAATAGTGTACAGAAAACGTCTAACCCGCTCCATTAAATGTTTGAGATTTTTGTAGTAGTGAATGAAATAAATAGCTTAAGAGTCCAAAATCGTTGTCTACTTTGTCAAATTAGACAACTACGAGGGTAGTTAATGAAATAGTTTATATGCAAGATACAATCTATATTTAGGACTCGCAAGGGTCCAAAATCGTTGTCAAAATCATCTACTACGATGGTAGTGAATGGAATAATTTATATGCAAGCTACAAATTAGATTTTGGACTCGCAAGAACTACCTGTGTTTAATTTATGAATTGAGGATTTTAAAATTGCGGCGATTCAAACTTTCTAACCAAGATACATTACAATTAAAAACGAGAACAATTAACACTAAGATAGGTTAAACTTTGACCTGTATCTATTAATCATTCATAAATTGTGTACAGTGAAATTAGAATCTAACATTACCAGATAGTTATTTGTACACTATTAAACGTCTGATATTCAAAATGATATAATAGATTGGGTGGTAACTATACAAATATAACAGAAACGTCTGTTGATTTAGTAAATAACTATTTACGTTTCAGACAGAAATGATTGATATCAGAACTGACGAGGTTTATTTAATGGTTTCAAATAATGGTTGTTTTTAATGGTTTTAATGGCTGTTGTTGAAATATAAAACCATCACGAGGAAAGGCGTCCATTTCTACATCAAACGAGTTAAAAATACACTCTCAACTAAAGGTGAAATATGCGAGTATAGCAATGACATCGGATAATTCATAGATAAAAATACTTTTAAACATTTGTGATTTATTTTTAATAGTAGGGTAAAATTCAGGTCAACATTTACTACTTGTTAAAACCTTTTCAAAAAGCTGGCAACCATATATTTTTGTACATAATGCAATACGCTATGCAAAAAGTGTTTCCCACCGTCACTTTTTTTTACCGAAAATCAAATATGGCGGACATTATCGCTAATTAAATATATAAATTGTTAGTCAGTTGTCACTTTATATTTACTGTAACTGCTCTTGAACGATTAAGACATGTACATTATTGTGTAAACACCCTAGCTATCACTTCATTTTCATTAATTATCGGTCCATCTGGTAGTTGTTACAACTACTTTTTAATTTAATTTACATATTGATTTTTTTCGTACGTTCAATTTTAGAGAACTTATAAGCAATCGATATAACTTCCATATTATAGAAAAGTTATGAAAAACACCTGGTGAATGCTTCATGTAGTTGAGACCAACATGAACAGACACACATGTAACATGTAAAATATTAAAACTCTCATATGTCTAAAAGTTCTAGTTTTGTATTTTATATAGAAAAATGACTAACAATAACTACTTTTAACATTGATTAGTAATACTGTCCGCCATCTTGGATTTCCGGTACATCAACACAATGTGAAGATGGAAAATACAATTTTTACTTATGGCATGACATAAAAATTCAAACCACCAGTAAGAAAAAATAGTCTACATAATTACTTTAGAGACATCTTATAGCCTAATGTTTACCAAACTACAATATTTAACTGTCATGGTCTGATATTTATCCAAACAGGCTACATCCAGTCTTCAGTTTCTGTTCTACAGATAGAAATTACATTCCCTACATTCTCTGCAATAAACTATATTCAAATGTAAAAACTAGGATAATTAATTTTACAAGTTACCATCAAGCAATAAGGTCTACTATAATTTCAATATTCGGACACTTTAATATTTTCTGAAATAAATACATTTATTACTATATATAGTTAAACATTAAATGTAAACTCACTAAAATTTATTAGACGATCTATTTAAAATCAAGCTGTACCCACGAGAGAATTATTCATTAAACTATTCTCACTCAAACAACCCCAATACTAAGGAGAGAGTCGAGTCCACACTGCAGCCCCTACGACCTCCACCCCCTCGAATCTGGGAACTTTTCTCTCCTCATCTTCCCACTCCGGATCATATGGCAAAAAACCTTCACAGGTGTTGTTCGGACTATTGAAGACGTGAGGCACTGACCCAGAACCCCAAAGTATTAAAATTTCCTCAAAGGACTCCGTTCCCTTCAGATTTTAAATGTAATACTTAGTCTGAATATACCAAAACAAAATCGAAATAGTTACACCTTATAACTCGAGAACGGCTGACCTGATTTTTATGATCTCTAATTTTTCTTATTCGTCTCCGCTCTGAGTAACATGTAGGCATATTCAGTTTTTATTTAACCTTAGGGCTAAGCCCCACTGACCTGTAAAGTGTGGATATGTTAAGCTTATGAAGAAAGGATGTGAATAATTTTGATCATATGCATATATCAATTTAAATATTTTAGTAACAGATGATTTTGTGTTGCTTTTTTTAACAATCGACAGCTAACATCATCGAGCGTAATTTTCAGCTAATGTTTGTGATTGTTTAGAAAAATATATAGATTATTCGTTGATTTGTTTGTCCAGTGTAATTAATTTTGTGTGAGTATAGATAATGAATGTTAGATTACGTGAATACAATTACAAACAATGCCGCGATTCAAAAGATTTAATCTTTCATAAAAATGTATTTACTTCCCTGTGGGAAATAGGTTAGATCATGGATATGTCTAAAGGTAATGTTTTCACTTCATCTAAACAGCTGTTCTTATTCTTTTATATTAAAAATTCAATACAATAGCTCTGGTGGTTTCTATGGAAAACTGTTACATATTTCCATCTTAAAAATCGCCAACACCCCCTCCCCCCAGAGCTTAGGCATATGCATTTCAAAAGCCGTACTACAGTTAGGTTTGGTTTGAATTTAGGTTAGGTCGAAATTTTCTGCATCTATCCACTAAGATTAGTTTGTTTTGTGGGTATGTTATTAATATATCTCATCGTACAAACCCAGACGATAAATCTTATCTAATTTTTCATAAAGCCTTAATTCTTCGGAACACGTCGAATCAATCCACTGAAGAAGTGACATGCTCCTAAGACATGACTGTTAATAAATAGCACAACAGCTGATGGCAATTAATGGACCTACAGTATAACGTGGAATACGAACCACGGCCTCTGAATTACGAATTGGTCTAATTTTGAGGATGGTCTTCGCGGATTAACGTAGTATTCAACTGTGCGGACGTTAATCTACACAAGAGAACACTACACCCACCGACCATCGCTCACAACTACCCACAATTCGTGACCTCCAAGTAGCTAAATTACAGGACTTCGACACCCTTCCAGTCGTAATTTTTTTCTCGGCCTAGGGTAAATCATCTGGAGGTTTTACCCAAACTAGTATTTAGTTACAATTTCTGACACTAGTAGCGCTCAGTGCTAGTAGCTTTAACAATACTGCCAGAGAAGGTTGTAAAAAGTGAAATCAGCTGTAAAAACAAATTTACTGTTGCCAATGTACCGGTACTAAGGGAATCAAATAGGCAACTAAATGTGAGTTTGAAAATTATATTACTTAATTAGTTCTCTTAATATGATTACAGTGTAATTTATCGTTCATAACTCTGATTAAAAGTGTTATTCTGTACGATGATCAAATTCCACGCTGGCTAAACGCCTCGCATTTAAACTCAATTATGGCCTAGAAACAACCACTTTCCACCCAATATCTATAAATAGCCCCGTCACAACTTGCACCCAAGCCGGTCACCGTTTATTTAAGGTGGGCCCTCCACTCCACTTTACCACACATTTGCAAGCCAAATTGGGATTACTCATGGTCGGGATTCGAACCCTCGTCCCTCCGAATGGCTTCAACTGTTGTACTCGTCAGCACAACAGTCTAACCACTACACTACAAAGGACCACCGTCTGAGAAAGCACTTATTTGGCTATAAAAGCATACTCTAGCGGCAAAATAACGAACTCAAGCGTCAGAATAGGGAACTACACGAGTAGTTGTATGTATTAGCTCGGAGATGGCAGCACCGTGACGGTAATTGTTGACTTCGATAGCGCTATACAATTGCAACTCGCTGACATCTCACAGTGAGATGTTAGCACCTGGAGGGTTAATGAAATATACTATTACACATTGAGGAAGGGGTATTTATAGATATTGTTTTAACAGTTAAGTGGCATCAAGAAGATACGAGCCAGAAAAAATTGTCAAATTACCAACTGAGCCACCGTGACATTATAATAGCATGATAACATTAACATAACACAATGGATTGTTCCAGCTCACTCGATCTTCAACGTCCACTCAACCTGGCCCGTGTGGCGTGTGGGCAGACAAAGGTCGACAACCATTGTCTAAGGCCGTTCACCGTGTATTGGCGAAAGTTGACACTTCCGTGAACCCGATAGTGAAATGTTACAAGAAAATACGAGATTTATAAGTGGTACAATGCGTCAAAAGCAAACATGACAACTCAGATTAAAATATAAAATAACGCGCATTTGCGTGCTGAGCGAATATCGATCGATTTAAAAATTATTTGTGACAATACTTTATACTTTTAGCTGAAATGGCGACCTAACCAGGTAGGTATTTTAAGCCAAGTATGAATGAGGAATGAATGTAGGATGATTGTGACGCGATCTTGTAGTCTTGTTACTGACTAAGGCTGACATGTTCCTTAGACAGGACTGTTAATTAATAGCCAAACAGCCGATGGCAACTAAGGGACCTACAGTTTAACGTGGAATCCGAACCACGGTCTAATTATAAGGATGGGCTTTGCGGATTAAGGTAGTATTCAGTAGTGCGGACGTTAATCCACACAAGAGAACACTACACCCACCGACCATCGCTCACAACTATCCACAATTCTTGACCTCCAAGTAGCTGGATTACAGGATGACGCCACCATCCCAGTCTCGTATATAATATAATATATAATATGTATATAATAGTTACGTATTCTCTTATCTTTAGATTATTTTAAGATCGGAGTATGAGTCGGATCATCAGAGCGTTCTAGAGGTTGGTGAACAAGGCAGACATATTTTAAAATTCATAGCACACTATTACACGTAATTTGGAAATTAGATTTGATTTAAGAAACAATGAATTTTGGTAAGGTATTAGAGCGGAAATAAAATGTGACAGATTTATTAACAATACACAGAGGAGTTTCCTTACAAAATAGAAAGTGTTTTAAGATCACTGATGCCATTTATTCACTTGAGCCAGTCGCTTGTTGAGTGTTGCGTGTCCCTGACTGACGGTACGTGACTGGCCAGACTCGTCTCGGATCAGCTGACTTGACGACAACCAGCTGTTTGTCTACAATGTCGTCTGCTGGACCACAGCTTCTAATGATCCGACAAGCCGGGCCACGCCTCTGTTTGACCTATTCTCCAGCACACAAACTTGAGAATTGAAAACGTGACCTGTTAAGTTTAATGAAAGCAATCATGTGTTTTTAGAATTGTTGCATTTGTTTATGTTTATATTATTGTGTCTGAGGTTCTTGATGAGAGTTGTAATATTTGTAGTTAAATAAATTTTTTATTTATTAATCAGAATTACTTTTGTTAGTCTCATTTGCAACATCTTTCTTAAATTTATAACAATTTTTCTTGGTGTGACCAGGTTTGTCGCAATAATGACAACGAAATGATTGTTTGAAGAAACCTCCTGGTTGTCTACCTCCACCTGATGGACAAGTGTCCTTCATGTGGCCTGACTTACCACAACTGAAGCACTTCCGTAACGAATGGACTTTCAGTGCTGCCTCACCTAAGTTAGTATGCCTATTGTTTGCATTCATCGCATTCATTCTTTCTTCTTCAATCAAAAGCCTCGCATTCAACAAACTTACTGTCTGATTTTCAACAGGTATAGAGTCCCAAGCACTAATAAAGTAAGAATACGAAGATGGCAACGCCATCAAAACTTTGGTGATTATCATACTGTCACTAACCGCTTTGCTCTTATCCAACTGTTTAATCTGGTTTACTATATCTTCTACTTTAGACAGAAAAACAGACATTCCTTCTCCAGAATAGCTCAGATGTGTCTGAGGTTCTTGATGAGAGTTGTAATGTTTGTAGTTATATAAATTTTTGATTTATTAATCAGAATTACTTTTTTATCCAGCCCACTGCGCCAAGTTGACCCCTTAATAATAAGTGCAAAATGGTTTTTGTTCAGAAGCCAGTACTTAGTTACTTAACTTGTTTGATTAGATAGAATAATAAATTAAACTACGTAAAAGTATTTAGTGGGCGAATATATCGGTGAACATATCCAGCCCTTGCCACGTTGATTTTGGATCAAAATTATGACGTGAATAAAATTGATCCGATCACTCACTATCCCGATCTCGGTGAAACTAATCGATATCATTTAGAATTTCAAACTTAGCTAATGGTCGAGATAATCGTTACTTTTTCGAAAAACTATTTAGGCTGCATGAATGATAATTAATGAGTAATGATTCAGTTATTTAATTATGAATTTTATCTTAATTATCTCTATTGCAGTCTATTTAAGTAAGGTAAGTGCAGTAACATACTATTTTAGCAAAGACGTCACGATATGCATTCTTAGTTGTAAAATATTAAGATCCAATTTAGATTACAAAACATTATGTACTTAGATCAAAATTTTTATGATGGTCAAAATACCATCCATTAAAGTTACAGTAGGATAAATATATGGATTCATAAATTATTCTTATTGTTTTTTACATTTATATGTTTTAGCTCTGATGAGCTGTTGGCATTTTGCGAGACCAAAATTTGAAAATGTGACGTCATATGGTTAGTGACGTCATAGTTCGGTTATAGAAACAGCTGTTTAGATGAACTAAAACATTCCCTTTAGACATATTCATGATCTAACGTATTTCCCACAGGGAAGTAAATACAACATTTTTTTCTGAAAAAGGATGACAGGGACTTCAAGGACCTCCAAATCGTTCAAACATCTACCATATATCAATTTTTGGAAGATTCAATGGTTATAGCATCCGCTTAATGATCTGAAGATCAAAAGTTCAATACTGAGTAAAATCTAAAAGAATCGATACTGAACTCGGTGGTCTTTGTTCCTTGACCTATTTATTAACGATCCTGACAAATTAATCAACAGCTTTATCTCATCAAATCCATGTGTGGATCGGTGTCTCATATATGAATTTACGCGTTAAAAACTGATTCTTGTAATGTCCACCGACAGCCATGCTGAGTTCCTCGTATAATGACGCCTCGAATGTCAGCGGTCGTATAATGACGCCCTAGATCGTGTAATGAATTACACCTCCCCTATATTTGAGCTGTTACCGGAGCCGTTTTCGATACAGCTAATATCACTAATGGAGCTTGGCCAACGGATATTGGTGGCTTTAGCGCCAAGTATAGCTTTTATATTGGTCGAGGAAACGGGTTCAATTAGCAAATAGATTATTTAAAAAATAAAAAGCAATGGTGTAATTTCAGAAAGCCTGTCTTTAGTACAAAGACACTCTATTATTATATGGTGTAATTAAATAACTGTATATAAACCTTAAATTTTAAACTTATCCTTACTCGTAAACAGTATAGAAATTAAAATTTAATAAATTAATTTGAATTATCTAAAAAAGTAATCATTTAATTAGTATTATTGAATTAATTCAACTCATTTTAAAATTACAAGTAGTTACCTATTTATGATCTGAGTTTGTAATCCATTTGATTTCCATTTCAAGATTTGTCATTATAATAAGTGTACCTTCCTACCTAACAGCGAGCAATACTACCCAACAAGGGAAAGGGGTTATAGCTAGTTGTTGTTATTAAAGTAGTAACTGCATTTATGTGAAAATTGCATGAGCAAAATTGACTATTGAAAATGTTTCATATACGATAAATATTTTTATAGTTGTAGGTAACAATAGAAACTAGATAACATTTTATTTCATTTTTTATTAAAGTATATACGTTTCGCCATTTCTAAACGTGAATTTTAATCACATTATTGATTAACTGTGTTTCATTCAAAATACTAAATGCGTATGTTAATAGTTAAAATGTAAAAGTTTAACGTACCTAAATAATTTCCATTTACAACATAGATAGTAGGGCCCACCTGAAACAAAAACACATATTTATTGATACTTCCTTAACCAATCAAGATGTGATGTAACTTAGTATTACAATAACCTCGACATGTAAGTAATACTTAATACTTTAACTGAAATGGCGACCTACCCAGGTAGGTATTTTAAGCCAAGTATGAATGAGGAATGAATGTAGGATGATTGTGGCGCAATCTTGTAGTCTTGTTACTGACTAAGGCTGACATGTTCCTTAGACAGGACTGTTAATTAATAGCCCAACAGCCGATGGCAACTAAGGGACCTACAGTTTAACGTGGAATCCGAACCACGGCCTCTGAATTACGAACTGGTCTAATTATGAGGATAGTTTTTGCGGATTAACGTAGTGCGGATTTAATCCACACACACTACATCCACCGACCACCCAAGTAGCTTCTCGCCTCCATCATATAGGGAATAATAGTAAAACAAATTTACTTTATGATATATGACTGGAACAATCACTTTTCATTCAGTCGCATTACCCTTGAATTCGAAGAATTATAAAAAAATAGTTTTTTGCGGATTAACGTATTATCAATGTCATCGTTAATCTACAAGAGAACACAATGAATCTCTCACAACATCCACATGTGACCTGCAAGTAGCTGGATTACAACGTGTTAGTATATACATAGTAAAATATATCCATGCATATTTACTTCCTCCCTCCTAGATATAGAGTATGGAAGGAGAACAAGTATTTTCATCAAAATTTTCAATTTCGGTCTGGAATGAAAATATCATTTTTGAGATTCCCTGAAGAAAAAAGGGTTTAAAGTATTGTGTGTCTATCTCTCTGTTCATCTTTACACTGCTGCAAGGTCCCGATTCTAACTTTATACAAAAGTATATTTTGGCACCAACTCCATCGGCATCTTTGTATATTGTTTTTCAAGAGTATTCACCCCCGAAAGTAATTATTGATAAAATATACATATATCGTTATACAGTTCTAACTATTTTTAATATAAGCAAAACAATTTTTAGGGTGTTATTCCTGAATAAAATTATTGGAAAATGATGTTTTTATTGTATTGGAGGATTATTGAGTTGAATTGTATTACTTTAAAAGCTATATATAACCATTATACATCGGCTCAAAAACTAAATAGTCAAGTATTTTTAATTATTAGTCTAAAAGAAATATATGCGGACAATATTACTTTATTACTCCCATCATATAGTTAGCTCGCCATAATATGTATGAGGATGTCCACTAAGAATAATAAAAAAACTATTTTTACCTTATTTTTTGAAACTGAAACTTAGCTGTACCTTACGTCACATTACTGCATACAAAAAAATAAAACTAAATTGATATTACTTAAGAGTCTGCATCAGTGGTAGCCATCTTGAATTTTAGTCCCGTAAGGGCAATGTTAAAATCTGGCGGAACATACCTTCACTTTAGCGTGTGTAGTGGCGATAATTATCAAAGTATCAATGTAAAACTTTGGAAGTGCATTGATGAGATGTGGCTCAAGGGCATGATCTTTTAATTATATTCAAAAATTTTAACTTGATATAAAACAAAAATCCAGGAATATTTTACAAAATAAATCATTATTATTTTTTTATTGAGAGCGAAAATAAGAAGTTCTGTAAGGTGGTGCCCTGGAGGACTGTAATACCTTTAATTTGACACCTCTTCCGTTAATTTATGACAATAGGTCAAGGAGATATAGGCGCCAGAATTTAACATTGCTCTTACGGGACTAAAATCCAAGATGGCTACCACTGATGCAGACTCTTAAAATCACTCTTTTCTAACGAACTACTAAACTAGAATTTACATTTAACTAGTTTCAGAGCGCACTTCCAACCCTCGAGAGAGCTGAAACGATTTGTATTCCAAATCTTTACTCGTAAACGTGGGTGCGTGAAATAAATTTCAAAAACGAATCACTGTAATTGTTTAAATATATTGAAAAACAAATAAAATAAATTAGAATATTTTAATGTATACAAATGTATAAATTTGTTATTTTCACTTTAAAATGGTGAAATAAGTCATTTAATTGATGCCCGTTGTTATTTTTCTTTAGACGACTATGATCTATCAGTAGTTGCGGCAACAGTCACGGACCAGTGAGCCGCGAGACAGACGTCAGCTGATGTAGAACATCCGGTGGATGACGACATCCGTTACTGAACGAAACGGCTCCGCGTCGGCTTGATCAAGACCTTCAAAAGAGGGAAAATAAGGTTCTAAAAATCTTAGAAATTAGGTTAGGAACTCATTAAAAATTATTATATAGTGAAAACATATATTTATATTTTTCTATTCTAGGAGCGCCCATTCCTAGACTTTTCACTAATTTTGAACATAGATATGTCAAAATTCCGGGCGTGGGAGTATTAACAATTCACGTCATACGAAAATTTTAACGGTAGGAAAATTGTCATGTTTAGACGAACTGAATACAATACCTTTACACCAATGTTTCCATGATCTAAACTATTTCCCATAGAAAAATAAATGCATTTAAATTCCGAGTAACGATGCGTCACAATTTCACTGGCTCAAATATATTATTAATAATTACGGGATATAATCATACATTTAAGACATCTATTAACTTAAAAAAGTTAATTTATGTATGGGCGAGTAAAGTCTCTTGGACAGTCGTTCGAAATTTACAATTTAATAATAAAAAAAATAGTTAATTACAAAAACAATGTATACCATTTCATATATAACAGGGCGAGTATTTGCTATAAAAATCCATTACACGGACTTTGTAATAAATTACTCATTTTGTGAATGGTTCAAAACTCAAGTTTGAGGTTAGCCACTAAAATGCACATCTTTATGGATAAATCAGCTGATTTTGCATTTAATGATATCCATAATGATATTACTTACGTCAAATGCTGAGCTCTGATTAGCCTAGAACCTGTATCGTTATGAACTCATATTGCAACGGGTTTTATTTCCGTTTAGTAATGAGCCTCTTAATTATGTTACTTTCATTATCTTTATTGGTATTTTTTGCAATGGTCGTTGATAAACATACAAATGACACACATCTCTCTGGTCTTATTTCCTCGAGTGGGCCTCGAGTGAGTATCCGTTGGTTATAAAATCGTCAGCTTAAATGAGTTTCGTCTATTGAAAGATTAAAGTACAAAAGAAGGCAGTTCACAATTTACTATAAATATTAGCACCGTAATTTTTTACGACCGTTTGATATGAGAAAAAGCTTTAATAAATGTATTCCAAACAAGTAATATTACTTTCGTGGTTTCGATTGTTCTATAGACACATATTGAACTACAGAGTACAATACAGTCTAATTCACAGAAGATTTAATTACAGAGTTTTCTACAGAGAAACACTCAAACCCCACAACACAAGGTTGCATTTCACAGGGGTTCACTCCTGTTGTTTTTTTACATATGCTCCAAAATGAAATTAATTAAATTTACGAGTAATAAAAACCCCAAAACAGCAGATTTGTATACGAAGCAAATTTCTATTGATTTAGGCATTCATTGTGATAACTGAGCTTAGTCAT